>OX438802.1:19216528-20676994 GCA_949316475.1 Hypomecis punctinalis | reverse complement strand
ACGAGTATATTGCTTGACAATGCAATAATATGGTACCATGGAGTTGATCTGATGATGGAGTCGAAAGGTGGCCATAGGAACTTCTGTACTAAACAAGATAGACCCGTCGTTCTTGGGCTCGTTTTACTTGTCTTGGCTAGCAGCCTGCTGCTACACTAATCCAAGATCTCAAAAGCTAGTATTTGCAAAGTTATATTTTTATAAGTTAATTTAAGTTTGCTATAAAAACTGATAAGCATTGTGTAATTTTTTACTTAGTTACCTGCTGCAGTTTGATTGGTAAAACACGATTATTTTATCAACGATACTTATGGCATTTCTTAAGCACGTATTCTTTATTGATATTTTAAATAAATTAGTTCTCATATACTTGGATAATGAAGACTTTATAATCATTCTACCTATAAAGAGCTTTAGCTTTTCATATCTCTATTTCAGCCAAAATTGGGACATAGGTAAAAGGTAGCGACATCCTAAAAAAATCTACTAACCGTAATTAGGTCAGAGTTGTAAATGGCTAAACCAATGTTAAGCAGTGGACTATTTAAAGACCGGTTTTTTATAGTTCGTACAAAACTACATAATTGCAAAATATTTACCAACTTTTTTAATACCGCAAGTGCAAAGAATAATAAGATTAGCAGGCCATTGTGACGTCCATTACATGGAATGGCAGTAATTATGAAGATTAATCCCAAAAATGAGCGCTGAGCTGGCAATGTGGCCATCGTGCCTACGCTTTTTGCGAATCGCCCACATTATTTCATCACGTTGGTGACAGCTGACTGTTCTTATTTCCACGGTAGATTGTGTCGGATTAAAAAAAAAAACTTTTTAAACATATAAAGGTGACGTCCACAAGTGGTATATTACTCAGAGAAAAATCGAACCAAGATGATATATACATCATTTGAAAGCTTCTTTTATAGGCTTCTCAAAAATATTTATTTTAGTTTTTTTCACCTTTCCGTTTTTTTTAAATGTGAAAAGTAAATTGTATGTAAAATAACAATACAGTTTATTACTTTTTCTAGTTTAGCAATGATAAAATGCTTATATCGTTATATTACTTGCATTCGTAGCTGATTTTTTCACATTCATTACTTAATTTGGTAAAATTAAAAATTATAACCTACCAGTGTGACCAGTTAGTAGGTACAATGTGACAAAAAAACACTTTAAAAGTGTATTTAATTGGTAAAAATGCTTTTATTTAACAATTTGGAGGCTATTTAATCAGGGTTGATAGAGTTAAAATACCTATTGAGCCAAATATATTTATTTATCCTAATAAATTCAAAATTAATTTTAAAAAAATCAGAGAGTTTTTTTTTGTTTCTAACTGTTGTTATAGACTCAGAAAAATATGAACTTTCTCGAAATGTAACGAGTGTTGTGGTTAGAATTTTCGATTATTATTATACCAGCCTCCATACATTTTGTGGACATGTCCTTTAGTTGACCAAGTGAACGAACAGAGAAAGAGTTTCGACAGAATTATGTCATGACAATTTTTGTTTTCGTCTATCTGGATTAATTTTCCTCTACAAGTAGCAACTTTCAAAGAAACTTGATACACAAGTTCTATAAATATTAACGTTATTTTTTTCTCACTGTTGGCGATTTTTGATTGACGTTATTTATCAGTGGATTTCAATACTACTATCTATATCCATTTAATTGTTTTAATTAGGTACAATACTGCAAATAATTTTATACTTAATTCAACCAATCTATTGTTTCATCAAATATTAGAACTCTATCTACTTCGAATAAACATTTGCTTAAAGTTGTTATCAAGAGCTCCACCGAACATGAAGAGCAAGTTCTGTTGGTGTAAGATTGAGATGATCTTGCAAGTTATTGTTTGAATAACAACTTAAATAGTTTCCTAGAAAACCACCTTAAAACTACCCAAGTCAAAACCCATCTTACAGAATTTTTCTTTTTTTTAAATTAAGTGAGCTCCAAATCAAATCTTTGTTTTGAATAAAATGCTCTTAAACTTATTTGCCTATAACAAGATAGCGGAAATAAACTAAATATTTATTCAAAACAAAGATTTGAAGATGAAAATGGCGCAAAGTAACGCTTGATTCAATCAACTATCAATCAACTAGCTCCAAATCAATTCCTATAGAAAAAATATACAACAAAGCTCTCTGGAGCATCTTACGTCACTATTGTTTATAGTAATTGTATCTTTTATCCAAGTGTTTGCCCAATCCTAGTAGTTTATGACGCCTTCCTATCTTTAAACTTCATCTAAGAATAATAGATGTGTCACTCCCTTGTGAGAATGAGTAACAAACAAACCAAGAAACACACTTAATTTATAATACTAGTCATTGTTGTCGTTTCAGCCGTAGGACTGCTGAACATAGGCTGCCCCTTTAGATTTCCCATAATATAAGACTAGTAAGGGTGGAAAAAACAAAGTTAACAGCAAAATTGTATTTTTAAGTTATGGTCGACATCTTAATAGCAGTAGGACATCTACTGCAGGACATATACCTCCTTAATAGATAGCCAGCTGAATGCAACTTGAATCCACCGCAATTTTGAAAATTAATAAGATCCCTTGAACCTTGTGGGTGAACATTTTTCTCAGCACCTGTCAGTGTGGGGTCTCTATTTAAAAACTTTACCACCAAATCTGTCATTAGTTGTGCAATCTTAATGTAGTTATTTTTAGCTTGAAAAGACAACTATTTTTTAAAGTTTAGAAGCAATATACACCCAATAACACAAATACATATCCATTTAGAGATAATGGAGCTGACAATGATTCCATAACTAGTCAACCGATAGTAATGTGATCTATGCAATCAAACGTCAGTCAAGCGAAAGATCAGTCGGATTAGTGGTGGCATTTCAGCCAGATTGGCTATCTATAATTAGCTATCCTAGCTCTAAGCATGGTACAACTATAGCGTCAATATATATTATTTAAGTATCTTTTTGAGAATGAAATGCCTTCATTGATCTAAATGCCACTTTCACTAACTTTTTTAAAGCCCAAGGAAGACGGATGTATTAAACTTATATAACTCTGTGTTTTGGGTATCCTTTAATTGGTTCATATAAAACCAATTTTATGACAGATTTTGGTACATAGACCACTTCTCATTGAAAGTTAGAAAAAACATCAATCCAGGTCTGTTACAGTTCCAAGTTTTATTGAAATCTTTACTGAATGTTGCGTTTCACGTTACTTATTTACAAAGGTAACTTGGTATCTAGAGTAAGCAACTGCAAAAAGTAAAGAGATATTACTAAACAACGTAAATACTTAACATTATACTTGATAACCAAACAAAACAATATTATCTAAAATTTTAAAAGTAATGCTTACTGTTTTCGCGGGCATAAAAACCATAATTGACTTGTTCTCAAAAGGACAGATTCTCAAAAAGACGTCAAAATTCCAGAAATGGTACAGATAATAATACACAATATAATAAATTACAAATTTAAAAAAAACAGGCAAGTGTGATTGTATGTCACGCACCGAGCCTTTTTACCGACTTCTAAAAAGGAGGAGGTTCTATGTTCATCTGTGTGTAGATATTTTTTGTGTATGTTCTTCGATATTCTGCCAATTGTGAAGCGAATCAAGAAAATATTTTGTAGTTCGAAAGGGTATTCCCGAGGCGGTCCGATTAAAGTCATATCGAAATTGGCTGAGTCTTTTTAAAAATCATCAATAATGTAAAAATATGTATACATCATTTCGAGCTAACTATTCGAATTTTGTGATGGAAGTCGGTTCTTCCATTTTTTGCGAAAAATAATTAATAGATATAATTTCATTTATCATATCACTAGGTGTTTGTCAGCAATATTATTCATTATAATAATTATGCTACAAATATTATGTTATTCTTTTAAAAGAACTAAACATACTAAAATAAAAAAGAACTAAACATCTTCAAAATCTGTGCAGCCATTCATGAGTTATAAATGATGCAACTAACACGTAACATGTTATAATAAAGAGAACAGTATAATATGAAATGAAACATGTACAATAAACAAAATATCATTCGATATATTGTCTAAGCTAAATTTTTGTTTGCCATATTTTTTTTGTATGAACACGAATAGTTGGTTTCAAAGTATTATTTTGCCAAAAAATGTTTGGGAAACATTAGTGAACCAATGTAAATACTTGTAAATAAAAGTTTGTTTGCCTTTTTTTCCTAAGTGTACTTCTGTCTTTTTAAGAGTCTGTCCTTTTGATAATCTGTCTATTTGAGAATCTGTCCTTTTGAGAACAAGGCCCATAATCCGCCTAAAAGCTTACAAAACGCCTAGAACGAATACTCCCAAAGAGCATTTATTAAAACGTGACTCCAAGCAATATATGGACACGATACCACCGCGTCTCCCTCGCAAAAGGGAAAATGGAAATATTAATATCTACATACGTAATTCGCTCACTTCGTCTTCATAAGTCGCTCGCGTACACGCCACGCAATTTTTATCACGTCGTCTTTCTAGTGTCGCCTTACTAACAATTCACTAAACGAGGAATCGCAATTTCCTCTGACTAATTCATTGTTATTAATCTTGTTCACTGTTTCCTTATTTTTTTCCCAAATGTTTCCTCGCTCTGACCCTCGGCAGCTGTTTTGTTGAAGCCCTATAAATTCCCTTTGTGTCGTTCATATTTGAAGTTATCGGTACGAGAGTTTGGGAAAATAAATCAGAAGTTCGGGTAACAGTATTTTCACAGACTATTAGGTAATTCGCGCAACATTGCTTGATTTTGTTAGTGAGTGTGTTTTATGAAGTTGTCCGGTTTCGCTAACTAAATTTTGGCACAAATTTTGTCAGTTTGTAGTTATTTCACAAACTCCTGTAATTTATTTTGCAACAAAAATACTTAGAAAGATTTTTCTAGAAATCAACTAAAATAAAATAACAAAAGTAGGCACTACATTCAATAGTAAAAAAATAGTTAATTAATATTAAGTACGTCAACAGCTCAAAAAACAAAATTAGTATTGAATTTTGTCTTCACTTAGTAATGCAAATAGCCGGGATAAGTTCTGAACTGCAAAGCTAAAAGCTATATAGAACAAAACAGCAAGCATAGGAAAACAGTAAAAAACTAAGAATCAATAAAGAGTAATTTTCATTTTCAGCCTCATAAAGTACTCTCTCCGAAACATTTCCAAACGCTACAAAACTTTCACACCCCAAAACAGTTCTGACCAACTATCAAAGTTTCCGCGTTCAAAACCGCCATTTACAATCGGTTCAATTTTAATTCCAACTTTCCAAAAGTAAAATGCAACAGAAATAACAGTACGTTCAAAAGCAATTAATCGCAAGTCGACGCTTGTACAGGAAAGTTGAGAAATACATTGAAAACTCCCTTTACACCTCGCGAACAAATAAAAAACGTCAATAAATTTTCCTTTGGCGCAATTTTATTTATTATTTGCGTTTAGAGCGATCAAGTGTGTAAAGAAACGAGAGTATCGCCAGAGATTGTTGGCATAAATCATTTTTCAATTCAATTTAAACGACACAGAGTGCTGTGTTCCCGATACGGCGGCGTCGAGCGACCGAGGGTGGATACACCTCCACTTATTATTTGACTCTTTCAAAAAATGAAATAGTATTTTTGAGGGTTTGACTTTGACGCCGACATGGGATTTGTTTGACTCGCATTTTTCATCTTCAGCGGGCTTTGATAAGTTACTCATTTTTTGTGTCGTTCAACAAGCTGTTGAGTTTTAGTACCATTGTTTGCTGATTAGTTTCAAAATAACATGTAGACTACATTAACCTATCTCTATAAGAACCTTTATATCATTTTAATTTTACACTTGGTAACTTCTTTATTTTTTAAATTTCAATTTAGTGTTTGTCTTGCAAAAAGTAGACAGATAAAAAATATCAAATAATCTACGTTATTGTGTTAATGTGCACTTTTTACTCTACATTATGTAAACCCTCATGCGCCTACTAACTCATTTATAAGATAATATAGTAAACTTTTGTAAAATCAATAGTTATATAACTTATCTTATAACTACTAAGTTATGTTAATTGTACAACTTATTTGACTAGAAATCATCAAGTCAATAAAATGCTGACAAAGAAAAATAAATAAAAAGATTAAAAATGACAACATAAAATGATGTCGTCGTTAATCCACAGAATAGGTATCCGATCACAGAACAGCAAACTCTTCTGTGTATCCAATGTATCAAAAACAACCCTATACAAAGCCTAATAAAACTCCATTCTAGAAACTTCTCTGAAAACACGATAGCCATTCAAGAAAGCGTTTATTGAAGTTAAATCGCGCGCTTTAACTACCGCCGTTACCTTTTAATGAAGCGAACTTCTGAAAGACGCATTTAAAATAAAGTAATAACTGAATAACAATTTTACGATGCAAAAAGCTAATTAGTATTAGTGCTCGAAGCATCTGTTACACCTCTATAGTTTTAATTAAAATTCCTCTGAGAGATATTATAGGGTAATATGTAGGTACCATAAAAGTTAATTTAGAAAGTTTTATTTCATTTTATGGCTCTAGTACTTACGCTAAGTAAACCTAGAGTTCAAAGGTTTTGCGTTGGTTTTTGCGGATTTCTTTTATCTACTCATTTTCAGCTGTTGTTTTTCGACTGCGATCTAAGCTGTGAGATTTTCTGTAGTTTCAGTATTGGGTTATAAAAGCAGGACGGCTTTTGAAAGGGTTTTCTTCGTTTTATCTCTGGTTTTTAGCTGAAATTTGAAAACTGAATCAGTTGTGTCTGAGGTAGACCATATTATTATGTCTTCATTAAATATAAGAAAACTAAACATTCAACAGTAATTATTATAATAAAAAACGTATCCTTGAAGAAATAAAAAACGTTTAAATTGTTCACAATAAGCGTTTTTGTATGTGTATTTGTCAGGAATACGAGAATAAACTTGCGTTTCTTTCTAATATTACTAGGTAATCTCTATAATACAGAAGGGTGTTGTAAATTCAAAATGTATATCTATGTAACTACATCTAAATTAATGTGCTTATTTGATAAATTTAAAAATCGACAACATTATTTTATTTATACCTACTTGTAGTCAATGGTACGTATATTTTTTTATAAATAGATTTAACATAACGTTTAATACGTTTTGTCTGGTGTTAACCAGAAATGTAACCCGTCTACAGAGAATGTGCAGAATGCATAAATATGAACAAATATTTCAGCCCAGAGTCCACATTATGCCAAACATAAAAGCAATTCCGTCCACCGATTTGTCAAATACACCATTTAAATGACCGAAGTCGGCAAACAAGTTGTTAGGTTGATACGCCTTTGGCTCAGATTGCGTTTGTTTGGACCTATAAATCTGTCTCTAACTTGTTCTTAAAGCGCATCCAGTGTTTCGCAGTCCCGTTCGCGACGCCTTCCAAAACCAATTTTAGTATATTGCATTAAAAGTTGTTGCCAAATGCAGCGAAAGAGTTTATTTCTAATCTTCTCCTCGTATGTTTGAGATTAAAATTTGATTTGTATCTGGAGAAACAATGCGTAAGCAAGTCATAATATTATTATACATTGCCTAACTACAACTTATCATTCAATTTCCTATATACCTTGATGGACATAAGCCTTTATTTTAACACATCGTTATTTCCGATCTTTTGCCAATCACACCCACATGTTGCCCTCCGCCCTGACGATATTGAACATCAATCATCATTTTTCAAAAACTTCTAAAATAATTTAGCTGCTATCGCAGCTGCTACATTTTTTTTCATTATTAATTAACTCTAAGTGTGTGTGTGTGACGCCTAAGTTATTTTTATAAAAATGAAATAAAAATCTCAGACAATTAGTACGAGAATGATAATAACGGGTTGACCATGCCTAATTTTCTATGAAAAATAAAGATCAGAAATATTCAAATCTTAGTATATTTAGATTTAATTTATTGATAACGTTTTATTATAGGTCATTTGATGAAAATAAAATTAAGGTTACATTATTACTAATTTATAAAAACGTGTACGATTACTATACTTTTTGCAATCATACAATACTTTTTACATTCAAACTTCCAAGCCATGAGCCATTCACTGGGCAACAATTGTTTTTGAATTCTGTTTCAGAAACAAAATCTACGTGTTTCTGAAACAAATGTATGTTTCAGAGACAATTACTTTGTGTTTGTAAACACTACGTATTTATCGGTATGTGTCTACGTGATGTTTCAGAAACTGTGTATCCAAAACATTGTTGCTCAGTGAATACATAGTTTTCATGTACATAAACAATCGTATCGCGTTTTCCTAATAAAAGTTATTCTAGATCTTATTCCCATCTCTTTATTCTATGTCTAAATGTCATTTTTACCTTATGTCTAAATGTCGGTGATGGTCCGCAAGATACTAGGCCATTATATGACTTCCCGTCCAATACCCATTTCAAATAATGGTTCCAATAACATTCTGACACAGTAAGTATATCCTAATAGACCCTTTTCTCTACACCGCGGTAGTTCGCGGATAATAACATTCAATTTTAGTGGAAGTATTTACGCGGCAGGTCCCAGCGCTACAGATATTTATGGAGGTCTGTACCAGCCTCCCAAATTGAAATACATTAATATTTTACCATAAATGCGACACTTTCATGTGGAACATAACGTTATCGTAATTGGATTCTTTGCTGAACGAAATACGTCCTGATATTATTTGGACACGGCGCGGCGGGTATGTAAATATCAATTACCTGCTACTGTGGCTTTTTTATTACGGCATGCGAGTTTAAATATTGGGCCATTGTAATCCAGCGCTGATGTGATAAATGGCCAAGTATGAGGCCGTGACACGTGCGCTTTTATTAGCGAAGTCGTGGAAGCCAAGCCTATTTTTATGTTTGTTAGCATCTGCTTGGAATTTTTGCGTGGACTATTGAGCTATTTTTAGAATTTCAGGGCTAAAGTGCTAAACGTGATAACCCAGATTATAAACTACTAATGTCTGCGTTTTATACCTAGCATAGTGGCCCCTCTGCACCGAGCGTTAGACGTGCAGCTTGCGTTTTGCGATGTTTTCCTTGAACTAAAGTAGTAAAGAAAAATACTCTTAAACATAAAAGTCAAATGTGCATACTTTATTTTTTTTGGGATATGAACACCATTATCCCCAAGATGCAAATAATCTAGTTTCCAAGGTAACTACAATCACTTGTCTGAAGTAGTAACTGAAATGAGATTCATCATCATCATCATCTTCTTCTTTATCCCACTGCCGGGTATAGGCCAATATATAAGATAAGAATATAAGAAGAAGAAGATAAGGACCGATCCTTAGCCAATCATGTCCAGGTTCGACCCGCGTTATTGACGATATCGTCGTCCCACCTTGCTGCTGGACGACACACATTCCGGTTACCGTGTTTAGGTCACCACTCTGTTATCGCCTTGCTCGATCTTCAATGAGATTACGTCTATGAAATACTTTTTTTTTTTCAAGTTAGAACAAAATAACACATACATGTGCTATTTTATGTAAGCTATAGACAGCTTATACAGACCTTCACAGCTAAACGTAAAACTCTAAAAAGTTATCTTTTCCCGAGAAAAATCAAAGGAGCCCTACTATTACTAAAACAAGATTACGTAAGGGTAGGTACTTACTCGCTACATCACTAAATAACTTCGCAATACATCTCTTAGTATCTCGTTTGCTGTTAAAATATTACGATAACATGAAATAGATAGGTCCTACACCGAAAAGCGGCATCAAAAATGTTATAAAAGAAAACATTTCCCATATTGCAAGGACCGGACACGTCTACTCACAATATCGTTGTGTTCGCAATACTTTTTAATACTGTAATGGCTTTCTCAGCCATTCAAACACGAATGCGAGTAGAAATATATTTTTATCTCTCCCCGAAATCGAATTTTTCGTGTGTAGATATTCAACAAAGATGCAGCGAAAAATTCCTTTGTGCTTCTGAAGATATGCTGATATTATGGCCTTTTTAAGACGGGCCGGCAATTTGAACATTCCGTTCGTGCAGGGAACTTAATTTTATACAGATAGGTACCTACTACGAGTAAACTCTGACCTTATTTATATCTAACTAGCAACCCGCCCCGGTTTCGCACAGGTATATTATACATATGTTAATATAAATAATGTTAAATGTTAAATCACTAACAATTTAAAAAACCGCATCAAAATCCGTCGCGTAAATGTAAAGATATAATATACATAGGGACAAACAGACAGGGAAACGACTTTGTTCTATACTATGTATTGATTAAAAATAGTATTTACTGTGCAATGTACAAAATGTTCCTCCCCATCATAATGTTTAACGTAATGATAATGACCAAGTGAGTGAGACAATTTCTGTCGAAGGTGGGACAATAGACATCATGACAATATACACATATATAATATATTTTTTTCGTCAGATATGTTTTCAAAAAATATCAAACTCGTATTTATTATTTTGTCAATAATTGATAAAGATCAAAATTCCGCGTGTCATAAGTCACATACAAAAGTTTAGACTTTAGTCAGCGAAGTGACGTCACAACTAACTCACTCCTGAACTTTGACATGGTTTATCTTTGTCATTTACTGTTTGATTGACAAAAGAAAAACTACGTGTCTAATATTTTATGATAATTTATCTGACGGATTATTATACTCTACAAAATTTAACTTGATCTCTGCGACAGTGGCATTGACATAGAAGATTGTCATTTTTAGAGTTGAGATAGTGGTGGAAAAAATCGATTTTCAAACAATGTTGTAATGAAATCGAATGAGTAGTTTAAGGTGAGAAATTGGATTTTATTTACTTACTATTATTTAAGATCAAGTATGTACACATGTAAATAATGTCATGATATTAATTAAATACTCATAATAATGTAACGATAGTATTTATCGACGTTTTTCACTATTATCGATGCTAATGTAACAAATAATTGGGCTTAATTTAATTACACATGTAAAAAATGTTATGATATTAACATATACAATAAAATTAACGATAAATTAAATTTTATTTAAAATATCGTCAGTATAAACTATCGATATTTTAGTTAAAGCTCTATCTAAAACTCTGTGGTCACGATCATTCGTCGCCCATCACTAATCGTCATGCCCATAAAATATGACATTGACAGGTACTGCCTGTACTATTAAGAAATTCAGGACTTCATAGGCGTGATTTTTTTGACAGCTGTCGCAGAAATCAAGTTAAATTTTATAGAGTACAATAATTATATTTTTTGTCATTGTAATGTCCCATTGTTTTGTATTGTCCCACTTTCAATAAAAAAATTGTCTCACTCACACGTACGTCATTCACGGACTTATTATAATAACTTTTTTTTACCCAGTCATTATGCCTATCACGATTGAAATTCTCCTATATTTCATACACACCTTTAACATAAAACATTTTACGTAAATAGGTATTTTATTCATCATTTCTACTTTTACTGCGGGATCAACTCGTAATTGCGGAAAAAAAAATCAGCTGTTTTTCATTATTCTGAGGCTGTTTCATATATTTTGTCAAGAGTCAATGAACTTTTTGTATAAATGGCTGTTTTTTAATTATTTCGGTTTTTAATACAAAGATTATTAATATAAGTTTTTAATATACCTAATGATAAACCTAATGATTTCAGTATTGGCCCTTAAAAGAACACGTGTGTATATAGGCACTCATTTAGCTTTAAGTTATTAATGTTACTCAAATTTTAGCATTAATCAGACAATTTTAAGTTAAAATTAAGTACAGAAACGTAGGCTTACCATCTACAAACTCCTTGGAACTTTTAAGTAATAAATCTGACATACTTAACTAGACGACTTTAACTTAAATACCACTTCCTCTGTTCTCCTAAATTAATGGTTGTTTCCTGTTAAATTAGCTGTTTTTGTATTAAGCGTTTGCATTTTTTCATTAAAAGTTTACGGTAGGGGTCACAAAAGCGCTGTTTAAAGCGGACTTCGAAAATTTAATCGTGTTGCAATTTTAAAAAAATCTTTATAATATTTATATCATTTGAGGAGACTTCAAAAGTTTGAAAATATATGAAAAGTATGTTTAATTTTTGAAAATATATAATACTACTTTATATGCTATAACTACCTACACTACTACTACATAGAAAGCAATTGGATTATCCACAGACCCTTGAAGGTCTAAAGATGCCAGTGCAGTTGGCCAGTTGGCAGCGAGCCCAGCATGCTGGCAGCTTTTTAAAAACAAAAATGTGACATGTGGCATCTTGGTGGAAACAATCAAACAAGGAACGTATCTAACTGCGAGAATATTCTGTCAATAACTTTGGTAGATCTACACGCATTATTATTTCGACGGTAGAATGTAATATTATTTTTTTAATTGGATTATTCCTGGAAGTTCATGGTGTTTATAAGAGATTAGTTCTGTGATGGAAGGCCGACTGCCATATATTTTCTCACATCAGTGATCGCAAAATGCAAAAAAAAAAACATTTTCCGAAAGACGCGCCATGCTTAATGTTATTTTAGAAGAAATTCTAAAGCTTATATGAAACCACCAACTTGCACCCGCCAGTTTATGGGCTATCAAGCTACCGCCACAAGCCTTATGTCCATTCTTGGGTAAGGTCACATATCCAGCAGTGACTTATCGAAAGATTACCACAGTTCAGTATTTAATATTATTTCAAATTATAATCGTAACAAAATCAGTAAGAAAATCTCGGCAAGAACATAAATTGTGAAGACGAAGAAAATTTACTTCCTGAAAATTTACAGCAGCCTTAAGTAGGTACTCTATTGTTACCATTTTAATAGCTATAATCATTTCTGACTCGTGAAACAAAAGCCTCAAGTAATCATTTTACATTTTATTGCTTGTTTCCTGGAACGAAAACTAAGCCCGGTCTTGATGAATATTTTTCGCTAAAATTTACAAATTGTTTATTTTTTTTCCACAAAAGCTCCGACCGCCTCATTATCGAGCCGTCTACACTCATCAAGACTTCCTTATTGGGGATACTTCGGAAAATCTCAAAGTTTTAGCGGGAAAATGGCGATATAATTTTATTTTTGAGGTCAAGCGGATGGGTCGCGGAGGGCCATTAAATCACAATTAGAAGTAATGCGGGCGGATGCGTGAGAGCCGCCGGCCGCCAGCCCTAGCCGCAGGGCTTTATCGGACTTACCGGCTTGTCTCCTAATACCTATATATTTCTCGCCTTCAATAGCTATTACTTTTATAACTTTTCGTGCCAATTTACTAACAGCCTTGAACGTTACTTTGCCTTTGTAGATACGCGTAGTAAATCTAAATCATGTACTAAACATAAATAAGCCTTTCAGCTGTATCCTATCGTCTACCTCTTTTGCAAGCCATCTATTGTTAGATATTTACTAATGTTATAATTCTAAAATAAAAGTGTGTATGTTGGTTTATTGGTACCTGCTTTTGTTTGTTATTCTTTCACGCAACAATAGAGGGAAGTCGTGTTATTTTTTTGCGCGGAATTAGTTTGCTGGAAACATAGTATCGGACGCGGCTTACGGACGCGACTGACAGCCGCGACTGATAGGTATCTAGATAATGAATGTACACTGAGCCGTGCACACTATCGGACATAAGTCGCGGTCGTCACCTTGGGCTGACCTTGAGCGTTCGGACGTCCGAAGATTTGGCACACCGGATGTTTTAAGACTGTGCACATCGCTAAATCGCAGCTGTCAGTCGCGTCCGTCAGCCGCGTCCGATAGTACGTTTCCGGCTTAGGTCGGAGTGTCATAGACTACTTTTATTATCGAGAAATAAAAGGTTAGGACGTAAATAAAAAAAAATAATAATAAAAAAATTTCATTTCATTTCATTCATTTATTCAGCTTTTGATATGATACATACACTTAGCGGCGTTATTTCCATACATTACAATTTCAACCGACTATAATAAAGTTACAATAAAGTTACAATTTTTTTTCACGCGTACATAGAGTCAGGCCAACGAAAGCTGTCCAAGAAAAAAGGCGGGAATTTTAAAAAATCAAGAGCTGTTAACCCTGGCTATACACTGCATAAACGGAGTTGATACTATTTATTTTTCAGCAAGTACATTTTTTTCGAGTTGTAATAATTTTGTTTTGTTAGCTACTGTTGTTGAAATTTTCGAATGTATTATGAAGAATATCAAATAAAAGATTACTCTTAATTCTGTCTTTTTATTATTTTCAAATAATCCATTATTTATGTACAGTCGAGGACCCCGAGGAGCCGTACAAATATAGGAGCTATGAGTCATAGTTAAAATCGGATTCCAAAAACTCTACACCTGATATTGAATCAGCTTCATTGCATTCTTCGCTGCTACTGCTACTGTCCCCAACATGTATTATGAATGGTTTAAGTTCGTTTTCAGTAGTACGAAACGTAAAAGTGTCAATTTTGACAGTCTGAAATTATTGCCATTTCAAAACTTCTGAAAATAATACGTGGACAGCTTTCGTTGGCCAGACTCTAACAGCATTTCTTATTTCGGAGTATATTGTAATTAAGTTTTTTTTATAATAAAATCGATCATATATTTCAGCCTTTCAACAAGTACAATGTACGCATAGTAGGTATCCATGAAAATCCTTGCAAATGATCTAGGTAATCAACTAATCCAGAAGTGTAACATACCTACTTTATCTAAGATATAATCAAATAAACATGAGAACAAAATATTGCTCAATCTAACTAAAAAGAACATACTTATCTATGCTTAACCCTAATTTGTCTCTCCGGTATTAAGCATAAACCCACCTCAGTTCCATATTTTCTTTTGTTACCTCTACCAGTCAAGCCACACCTAGCACTTTCATTTCCACTTATTAATAAATAAGGCTCTCCACAAAAAACCCCGACTTTATAGCTTCCCCTGAGACATTAAACAGATAAAATTTTATGATAGTAATAACAGTTAGACGGTATGTTTAGATCGGATAAGTAATAAGGACAGTGGGCTGTTCTGGTGAAAGTACGTGATGTTGCAGACAATAAGAAAGTCGTCGGAGGTAACGACCGTATTGCTAGAAAGCCTGGGTTAGGTATTGGTAGGCTGGGAGACGCAGACAGCTGAGAGCACAGAATCTAGAAATCTGCTATAGTGTTACCACTAGTATCCACAAAACCCTGAATACTTATTACAAACATAGCAAAAGATAAACCTGCGTATTTACCAATACAAAGAAGACATTCATTGTCATCGTGTCGATGGCTGTAATTTTTTTTGCAATTTATAAGACAGTCAAATGTAATCTCTCAATACTTACAAACTTTACCACTGCGATCCTGCAGGCTATAGCGACCGTACGGACCTGCTCTCAATCCTACTTTACCACTACGATTCTGCAGGCTATAGCGACCGTACGGACCTGCTCTCAATCTTACTTTACCACTACGATTCTGCAGGCTATAGCGACCGTACGGACCTGTCCTCAATCCTACTTTACCACTGCGATTCTGCAGGCTATAGCGACCGTACAGACCTGCTCTCAATCCTACTTTACCACTGCGATTCTGCAGGCTATAGCAACCGTACGGACCTGCTATCAATCCTACTTTACCACTGCGATCCTGCAGGCTATAGCGACCGTACGGACCTGCTCTCAATCCTACTTTACCACTGCGATTCTGCAGGCTATAGCGACCGTACGGACCTGCTCTCAATCCTACTTTACCACTGCGATCCTGCAGGCTATAGCGACCGTGCAGACCTGCTCTCAATCCTACTTTACCACTACGATTCTGCAAGCTAAAGCTGCGGACTTTCCATTGTCATTTTACGCGCCTTAGGCCATATACGAGTAGACAGACAAAAATAAAATGTAAATAAATTAATACTTTTATTTTAATGAGGTGAGATGAGATGTTATTGCATCATAATATATTTCTAAAAATACCATCGGCTATTCACCTACAACGAGGATTAATTTTAGGTGCAGTTATTTGAAATTTGTAAGTATGGTATAACAGGATATTAGTACATTCATATTATAATAAATTAACAATCTCCAAATATTCCTTTCCAGTAAACTCGTTCACCCCAAGCTCCCCGTCTAAGAGGAAACAAATGTCTCCAGTCGCGTATCCATGAATCCCTGCGGTCGTCCCAAGAATATTAGGGATCTTAAACATCATAAAGGCTGATGCGACGCGGCAAAATGGCGCAGCGTCACCGGGTAAATTAGATATAATTCCTTTATACGAGAGCCAAGTTTGTTTAGACCCGAGTAGGCAAATTGTACAAACGTCTTCCTTGACCTTCTCTTGCTTACCTGGAAAGGGTCAAGTTACAACTTAAAGTTATTACTACGAGTGGTCACCTATCGTAATCACAAACATACGAAGCCGTAGTAAACTTAGCTTGATAATTATATAGTGCGGATTCTCTCAAAGTTATTAAGGGCAGATAAAATATCAGTCTGGTGATCTACTCCATCTTTAGCCCTATAAAAACATGTCTGATAAGTAACACGAGTTAACTTACGGTTTTATGCCATTCATCAATCTCCTCACACCCCTATCTTAACCTGCCAAGATACGCTGATAAAGGTACTCCGAAAGTTCTATCGGTCCAAAAAATTACTAAGTACCCACCTAAGCTAGTAAATCAATAGATAGGACGCTATAAACGAGAATTATTGCCAGTGAGATAAATGATCCATTCTATAGTAGTGGTAATAGGTTTTTGGCAGCCACTTTGGCTTGATGTGGTTAGCAACACTAGACCGCCACTTTAAAAGGGTCGGAAAGAAAACTATCATCACAAAACGTGAGGGTTGGTAGATTGACGATCTGATCGATTAAAGTATTAGACAAGTTAGTTTCATTAAGGGCGAAAATATAGTTAGTATGTCCAGCGCTAAATTATTTAATAGGGTCAAAACAAAACATCATTATTAGGCATTAACCACCATATTTTTTGCCTTTTAAATATTCAGTTAAAATAATAATGTATCGCTGTTAATACTCTTTCCTTAAACTTTACATCGTAATAAATAGGTACAGTTGATATCAAAAAATATTTGCAATATTTGTACTCATTTCCGTTTTCGCAGGGGCGCGACCGTTTTCAACCTGCAGCTGGCTTATTGATGTTGATGATTAGAGAGTAATATCAATAAGCTGTTTTTTCCGCAGTGATTATAGAAATAATTACTAGAAGCTGCTGGATGGATATGTATACTCTATAAAATAATATATAACTCTATAACTTGATCTCTGCGACAGTGACATATTTACATATTTAGAGTTGTGATAGTGGTGGAAAAAATCGATTTTCAAACAATGTTGCAATGAAATCGAATGAGTAGTTGAAGGTGAGAAATTGGATTTTATTTACTTACTATTATTTAAGATCAAGTATGTAATATTATGACATGTAAATAATATTATGATATTAATTAAACACTCATAATAATTTAACGATAGTATTTATCGACGTTTTTCACTATTATCAATGCTAATGTAACAAATAATTGGGTTAATTTAACATTTTTTACATGTGTAAAAAATGTTATGATATTAAAATATACAATAAAATTAATGATACATTAAGTTTTCTTTAAAATATCGTCAGTATAAACTATCGATATTTTATTTAAAACTCTATCTAAAACTCTGTGGTCACGATCATTCGTCGCCCATCACTAATCGGCATGCCCATAAAGTATGACATTGACAGGTATTATCTGTACTATTAAGAAATTCAGGACTTTATATGCGTGATTTTTCTGACAGCTGTCGCAGAGATCAAGTTAAATTTTTTAGAGTATAGTTCAAACGTTGAAGAGTGTCATTATTAGTTATTTTTTATGTAAGAAAAAATTAACGATCCTTTGGAAAGCGGACAAAGCTAGTATAAGAATAATGCCACATTTTTTTTGTTTATCAAAGCGGTATCGGCATCACATTATCACCATAACAAAACAAACCCCGCACGCAAGGCTCTCGATGATTGATTCTTCCCCAAACTCTAATGAGAGTGGACGTGAAACAAAATTAAATTTCCGTGTCTCGGGGACTCTTTTGTTCTTTACAATCTCATTAAACGTGAAATACTTTACAAACACCGCCGAAATCTTATTATCTCTAAATATCTGGGATTTCGGTCCTTTATTAACGAAGACAGAATGGACTGATGCGTGGACGGAGTTCAGGGCTTGGGGTTCTTGGAGTTTTCTTGATAACGTTAATAGATGAGTACTTATCCAATCTTGAGATAGCATTGCAGTTCGGTTCGTAGACAACGGCTTGCATTCGACTATTTTATGAAATAATATTACTGTAGTTGCCTTTCCAGTGTAGGATTACGTTTTAGCAGTAGACTATTAAAGGCACAAAAGCTACAGTACTTAATGGTAAAATATACCTACTATACCTAATATGCGATTATAGAGTCGACACAATTAATTTCTCAAACCATTTTAAGTGATATTATTAGAGATATAAAATATACATAGCTTAACGCATTATTGGCGTTATTTTAGAATCCACGTTTGTGTTTAGTTTACTTAGTTTTCAAAAAATATTAAGTTAACTTTAAATACATATTATAACGATCGTCAGATGACGATGGGAATCATTTTTAATAATTTACTTAACTTATGGCCTTGGTATGTTGTAATAATAGAAATTCAAAACAAATAATACTAAAATCGCTATGGAAATCTTAAGTAATTATAGTATGACTGCACCCAAATTAAGTTTATATTTCGAGGGAAAAGCCTCACTTCGTCCCTGAAAAGGTGACGATTGAGAGAACTTGAATGACTATAATTAAAGATGAACCAACAATAGAGCGCGGTGTAGAAAGACGGATCCATTTGCTTTCTTTTTGCCAGAATTATAAAATTTGAATTTCCGAGAACAGCAACGTTCTCAAGTACATATCTATAGGTATGAATAGTAGGTAAAAGTAGATAGTACAAATATATGTCGTACAATGATGTTTTCATGAACTAGTAAGCAGGAAATCAACTTTTACATAAGCTTGATATAAATTGTTGCTATAAGCAAGCGTATTTCGATGAAATACTCTATCTCTATCGATAAAATACTCTACGTCATAATCAAAACCGCAGGAAATCGGCCGGGGACATCGTTAATTAGGTATTTCCTAGAGATTTATCACCTTGCCAGAATAAATAAATACCTCCTCATCCCGACGTTTCGGCCGAGTTGCATCGGCCGTGGTCACGGCTAGACTGGTACCAGCTGTTGCACATTCCAGTTTAGCCGTGACCACGGCCGATGCAACTCGACCGAAACGTCGGGATGAGGAGGTATTTATTTATCTCGTAATTTTAGTGTGCGATTAGTCCCGTAGTATAAAATAATAATGTGTTCAAATCGCGAAAGTTTAAAAGCAACATTTGCCAGAATAAGTTAAGTCAAATATCAATATACTTTTTATCAGGGTATCTTCGAATAAGTAACACTCCTCGGAAAACACATTAAAATTGTAGTTTATATCTACCGCTTAGCTGTATGAAAGATCGATTAAAATAGAGATAACCACACGGACTTCGTGATTTTTTACCGACGAACCACCGGAGGAGGTACTCGATTCGAACTCGAACGCATAATTTTTTTCATAGTTGTCCGATTTAAATATTTTTTTATCGGAAAGAATATACTTAAATTGGCCCCATTTAAGTTTTATCGAAATCAGCTCGGCCATTTTTCATAAATCAACAATAATGTGAAAAATGCTACATCGATCCGTGCGAAATATTCGCGAATTCTGTACACGGGTGAAGTCGGTCACTTCGGTCATGCTATTTTTTTGCAAAAAAATAATTTTATTCAACATTGTTTTTAAAGGTTCGAAAGGTTTCGAAAGAATCTATGCAAAGTTGTAAATAATTTTCAATATGTTTAAGAACTGTTACATTTTCAATGTAGTTGAACACAACTATAAAACATCTATTTAACGCTTGAAAAGTGCTGCAAGCTTTTATGATGCTTTCCTAATGTCATTGTCGGACTACTGCGGTCGTATATTTAACTACTTTGTCAAGTTATTGCTCAACCTGGAACGCTGTTTCACAATGTTACTCTAAATAGATTTTTCTCATTTCCTATTTAGTAGTACTAGAATTAGTTATGATTTCACATATACGAGTACAGCAGCCTTACTTGAAACGCAGGGATGCTGAGTTCGGACCCTTCCTAAACCAATCATTTTTTTACATCTAGTTTTTTGCGTAGTTTAGTTAAAAGCGTGTTGTTGATTGTATAATAGGTACATATATGATTAAGACTGCAACGAGGCGCTGGATGTAAATCGTTATCAACTGGTAAGGCACATATGTCTATTGTCTAGCATGGAAGCTTTACGAAAAATAAGGATGTCAGTGACTTACAGAAATATAACAATCGTGAGAAAACATTCATATCTGTAATAAATATTTTATACTTTATATAACGGGACTAAACTCACGTGTAGGGATAGTCGTGACGACTATAGTTTCGGTCGCATTCGGCGACCTTTCTCAAGTTGGCGAGTGCTAGCACGCGGAGCCGTCTCGCAATGCACTGAATATAATATAGTATAAAATGTGTGAAAACCACGTTAATTTCCATAGTAAAATGTAATAAATTTAAATTATTCTATGTCAGACGTTAGGTACGCACTTATGTCAATATATACAAGCTATTCACGAATAAATCTCAAGAAAACCGGAGAAATTTCTCCGAAATCTTGGAAGAATGTCTAGAAATTTTAGGAACACCTTTCGCTCAACCAATTTCTTAGACTTTGAATCATTTGATTCTCACTTTGACACGTGCATCACTCCAGAGGTAAAATGTAAAAGTGGGTCGTACCACCTTTCACCCTTTGTGACACAGGATCCCACGGCGTCAGGTTCAATGAAAAGTCACGCCATCTGCAAATCGCATCTAAATCTTTCAGTAAATCCTAGCTCGGGTCCAAAAATATGTCTCTACTTATCTCCATCTATTTTTATTTGAATCTTACCTGTGACATTATTTTAGGTATGTTTATTGGTTTGCGAGAATAGCGCGAGGATGGAAACTGAGTAATAGTATTTTGTTTTGGTGTTATTAGACGAGTAATAGTTTTGTTTTAGAATAGGTGTAAGCTTATTATCAGCGCTACACTTACCACTATAACCTTTACACGAAATAAACATAAGGAAATAATTAATTAATTGTTTAATTGATAATATTAATAAATTATAATTCGCAATTATAAAACGCTCTTCACTCGTAGATATAAGATAGTTCCTTTTTTGCCCTGCAGTTTTGTTACACATGTCGATATTCAATCCGAAATACAGTGCTGTTAAACTACTGTTTCGCAGTTATTTGAAAAGCGCAGACTTGGTAGGTCCTTTGATACGTGAATATGATCAAAAACTGTAAAATAAAAGATAAACACTTCGACTTTACGAATTTACGTTCCTACTGTAACAATGTCCTTCCTATTTTGTACAATAAACAGTCATAATTATTAGTGAAAACCAGTATTTATAGGTACCTAAATAGGTACCACGATAACCATAAAAACCCTCCAGGTCCTGGGGACAGACATCCGGCGCACACGTACCCAGAATACAAAAGCAGTTATCGCGATATAGATTGTTTATCAGTTGGCATATTTTGTATGCTTTTTTGTAATTCTAACACGTCTGTGGTGGCAGCGTGTTTCTGCTTTGTACAGCGCCCGTTATTTGAATATGTATGAGGCACGGTCGCGTAGTTCGTGCCACCCGCCTGTATGAAAATGTGATGTCCCGATAAATTGTCAAAAGGGTTGATCGCCAATGGAAAATGGCCGCCGAAAATATGTCCACAGAATAAAATGAAATGCCTCGAGGGCCACACTCACTGCCAGCCAAGATTGTTTATTTATGAGTTGATACGCATCGTGCTCGCGGCGTATCTGCGACTGGCTAAATATCTACAGAGGCGACTTGAATACATTCTGTGCGCTATGAGAACGGAACGGTTTGTTCAAAAGCTTCCCGTTCAGTTTATGGAGCAGTAATCTTTTACAAAACAACAGTCAGTATCAATTTTTTTTCGCACTTGAATTTAAAATATTTTTCGATAACTTACTTAAAAAGTAAGAATATTGCAGCCTGAAAGTGCACTTTTTATATTGACACATATTCTGTACTTAGTGTTTATTTTAGTTCGGTTTTGATTGAAATTAAAACATGGGACTTGCCTTAAATAAATAACTAAGTAAGTAAGTAAGTTCGTATAGACCGGGTGGCTAGCCCTGGTGTCAGAATTTTTAGCTTATAAATAACTTATGAATAGAAAAAATTAGAGCTACTTAGGCTTTAGGTATTCGTCCAAGTCTTATACCCACTTCGTAAATTTAATAACGCGTATCGTGAACTATTTGCGTATCTACATTTACCTATATCTACGGGCTCACCGATTTTGACTCGTTTTACCAGACTGTGCTTTTGATGTTTAAACAAAATAATATTTTCGCTACGTTTACCCTCGTTCTAGTCCATCCATGAGAACATTTTATCAAACAAATGATACTGAAATTAGATGCCTATTTACTCCGTGGACTTTGAAATTGGGAACATTACTGTAAATAAGCTTGGAGATTTACCAGCGCAGAAACGTCGGAAGACAGACAATTCCAAACTTTAAGCTTTCGCTAAGAAGTCGTCAAACAACGATCATTAAAACTAATATTATTCTGGGGAAAGAGTTCTCCCGAAGTGGACTCAACTTTGACATTCAAGTCGGACTATAAATTCTAAGAGCTGGATTTCCAAAGCTATTAAGATCGGTTACAATATATTTGTGATAGTTAAGGGTGATTTATATGTGTGAATTATTTCTTTACCAAAACCAAATGAAAAACATTCAACAGAGCTTTCATAAATGTAAAACAATATCCGAACCAAACAAATATACTTATCTTACTTATTAGGGTTTTAAAACAAACCTTTTTCGGGTCCAGTGCGTATACTTGACCGATTTCCCAAATATTTCCCAAAAGTTTCCTAATAAGTCTCCAGAATTGGATAAGACTGAGCACTTTAAAGCAAAGATGGGTCACAAAGTTAAAAGTCATGTAACTTAAAAGGGGTTTCTTGGGGTCGAAAAGCTTTGAGAGGGTGAAAGAGGATTGCGTCCGTACACCTGTCGCCGCCGTGATATACCACCGCGCTATATAATATATTATTTTGAACTTCGGGGTGCACGTGTCGGTAAGCAGTAAGATAACTCACAGTAAACTTTTTGCGGACATCACTAATGTGTAACTATATTTTATTTGTTCTAGTTCTCTATTCAATAAACTAATTGATAACCTAGCTTTTAAAAAATCCTTTGAAAAAAAATATTTTAGAATTATAATTAAAGATAATAAGTCCTGCATATTCAAAAGTAGGAATAGCTCGCGGTTCCGGCCTATGTGCCGGGACAGGGTAAAACAAATACCTAGCTTAAGGTAAGTCAGCGGATATTAAGTTAGCTATAAGCTGCGCTATACCCTGACTGAAGCTCACATAAAGCTGCGCGTTACTACTTTTATGATTCAGTCTATACAAGTATTCATAACAAGGCATAAAGTTCTGACAACTGTAATCCGTCTATACTCGTACATGATGTTACTTTGCAAATCTCAAGGATTTTCACAATCATGATTACAAACAAAGGTGACGTGAAGTGGTATATTATTCAGAGAAAAATCGAACCAAGATGATATATACATCATTTGAAAGCTTCATTTATGGGCTCCTCAAAAATATTTAATTTTGATTTTTTTATCCCTCTATCTGTTTTAAATGTGAAAAATAATAATACAGCTCTGTATTATTTCTAGTTTGGCAATAATAAAGTGCTTCTATCGTTATTATACTTGCATTCGTAGCTGATTATTCCACATTCATCTTTTAATTTGCTAATATTAAAAATTATAACCTACAAGTGTGACCAGTTAGTACGTAAAATGTGACAAAAAACACTTAAAACTGTGTCTAATTGGAACATAACAATATTGGAGGTTACCTAACCAGGGCTGCTGGATATAAATTAGCTATTGAGCCAAATATATTTAATTATCCTAATAGATTCAAAATTATTTTTTAAAAAATCGGAGGGCTCTTTTTTGGTTTTAACTGATGTACTCGTAATAGACTCAGAAAGATATGAACATTCTCGAAATATAACGAGTATTTTGGTTAGAATTTTTGATTATTATTATCCCAGCCTCCATACATTTTGTGGACATGTCCTTTTATTATAAGAATAGAAGAAGATAAAGAAAACAGCTGTTCCATATTATATTTTATCCAAATTCATTGAACATTGTGTATTAAACAGCTGTTTTTTTTTTCATAGTTTAACCATGGGTTATCAAAAGAGTGATTCAGATAAGGTAAGTTATAGTTTTAAGGTTAGATGTTTTACTGTCTAGTTCTAAACTATGCTCGGGATCCCGTGGAGTTAGAAAATATGATCTTCCGTTACCTCAGACTAGAAAAATGTTGGACTAAGCCTTCTTTATTTTTAAGTATCCAGTGCACATCTCATGTTTGGTGTGTGATTTCTTTGCACAGTAAAATAAATATTATTAACCGTTTCCTATACAATGTGTTTGTCTACCGGTGTCGGAGCCTTAAGCGGTGACATCTATGATAAATTTTGAACAATTTTTACTATGGGACCAACTCTGAAAACGTAAAAAACTGCTGTTCCATACGATTTTTATAAACTTTCGACAAAAAGTAATGAAAAGCTTTTTTTGCGTTTTCAGACTTGACCCCACAGTAAATGTTGTTGAACATTTGTCATAGATGTCACCGCTTAAGGCTCCAACACCGGTAGAGAAATACATTGTATAATGTATTAACATACCTCTTTCGGGATACAGTTTAATCCGTAGCTATTCCTAGTTACCAACTAATTGATAACTTAGTTCAACTGATAGGTTAAGTTATATCAATAAGGGTATTGATTTACTAAAGGCTCATCTAATCAATCTAATACATTAAATTAGTGGTAGTATTAAAGTGCCAACTGTATATAATTATATGGAATTATTATACCTAATAGGGAAAATAGGGATAAGGTACATACTTAGTTTATTTGAGCGGTAAGTACCTACCACATGGCACGGAATCAAATCAATCAACGAAATCAATCACGTGGTTACAGATAATAAAATAATAAGTAAACACAAACCCTATGGAATTCAAAGCAACCTAAGCTCCTTTTTAAAGTTAATGGAAAATTCTTATGAAAAAATACGTGTAGTAATAAAAACTCTTAGGTATATAACAGGCGTTTTTATCAAACTGTCCATCTTTTGATCTGTATCAAAAACAATTATTACTGATTTTTTTCCAGAATATCTAACACTATAATCTATATTCATGTACTTACCAAGTAACTGTATTTACGACGTTTTCTTTACACGTCCCCTTGCAAAACCCCGTTATTCCGGTTTAATGGTAACATATAAATAAATATTATATACTTACTCATAAGCTGTTAAAGATTAGTTAACAAGGTGTTAATTACCTTTCGACAAAATGTTTTGAACAGTATTTTTTTTTTGCCTTATCATTGTTAGTCTATTAATAAAAGTTGTTCATCTTCACGAATGACATTCATGACATACAGTTTCCTGTAAAAAGTTTTCCGTATGTTACCAACAACTTGTTGAAGTAAAATGATACGAACCCAATATGTGCGCGTCTGACTCCCACTTCGCCGCCTTTGTATTGTTTAATGTGACTTACTAAGTACATGTCCAAATAGAATAGCGCACACAATTGAACACAGTCACGTATGAATATCTGCCTCCCCAAAGGAAATAGCTTCTAAATGAAATTCCTCATAATTACGCCTATGGAAGCTGCTATTTACTATTATCCTGAATTTTCGTCACGTCGATCGTAGAACTATGTACTATTAGCTATACAACAAAACTTGTGCTGATCGTTTTCTAAGTATCTTTTCTAAATTATGTATGTATATAAATTTAGTAAAAATATCAGAAAGATAACGTAGTAGCAGCATAGGAGTAGGTACACATATCTAGAATCTAGAATCCCGGAAAAAGTCATTCTAAAAATAAGTTGATGTAAAAAAAAATCGGTAAAATTTACGAGTGTCGGTGTATATTCCCGCGATGCTTTTTGAAAACAAAAGATCAACATTCTGGGAAATTGCACCTTTAGGATTTTAACATTTTGAGAATTCAACATTTTGCAAAACATAAATTAATCAACATTAAAAGAAATTACACGTTTTGAGAATTCAACATTATGGGAAATCAACTATTTGCGAATCCTTAATAATATAACATTATGGGAAATCAACTATTTGCGAATCCTTAATAATATAACATTATGGGAAATCAACTATTTGCGAATCCTTAATAATATAACATTATGGGAAATTATACTTTCTAAGAATTCAGCATTATGAGAATTCAACTTTTTTTACCTAAATGCATCTCAATATTATGAAGACACAGAATTATGGAGAAACATTTTCTTTCAATTTTGGCTTTGTTGTCCGATGTCTAAAAATAACTAAAAATCATTAGCATCCCCAATTTGTCGTCAAATTTAATTTTCTGTAGCATATTTACTCTGTTATATTCCGTACTTACTGTTACTGTTGTTTCAGCTTTTTTAATAGTCTAGTGCAGCAGGACGTACGCCCACGAAGGGTGATTGGGCCATATCCACCACGCTGGCCAAGTGCAGGTTGGTGGCGGGGTGGATTCCGTGGGTACTTGATTACTATAAATTGTAAAGTTAACTTGTTGAGTTGTCGTCGGTGCACGGGAAGGTTTCCGCGTCACCATGCCCTTAACGACATAGTCCGAAGGGCTTTCGTTTCTGCGAATATTCCCTGCGTCTTGGAACCGCCAGGTCTGAGTAGATCGGATGGCAGGAGGCCGGATGGACTGACTTTGGTGCCTTGGAAGAACGGGAAGTGTCTGGTATGGGATGCCACGTGCGTCAGCACTGTTGCTGCCTGTCACCTTAGTCGCTCCACCCAGTCTCCTGCGGCGGCTGCGGAGGATGCCGCTGCTAGAAAACGGCAGAAATATGCGGAATTGGAGGCGCAATATTACTTTGTGCCTGTCGCCGTTGAGACATTGGGTTCTTGGGGGACCGAGAGCAAGAAGCTGATTCGGGAGATTGGGCAACGGATTCGGGAAAGAAACGGTGACCCCCGCTCCGGTTGTTTTTTGGTGCAGAGGTTGGCCATTGCCATTCAGCGCGGTAATGCAGCCAGTGTGATGGGGACCTTTGCGCCGGGGACAATCAGGGGCGGGCTTTTCGATTAATTTTTTGTAAGCTAGGCTTGACTTTTGTATTTTAATGTTTTAAAAAAAAAAAAAATTGTAAAGATCACATCAATATTACGTAAGAAAGAAAACAATACTCATCAGGAACTGCTTGTTACGGGATGAAGGGTATTACAGTCATTTTTGAAAAGTATCCCAGTTAGATACTGTTGGTCTATTAAACCACTATCAAATACAAAAAAAAAATATTCGATTGTTAAGTGTTTTAAAAATGCATTTTAATTTTACCATTTGCGCCCGTAATTTGCGTAAACGATGGAAGTAATTATTTTTACTCTGTAGTCGTGAATGACGTCACTAGGCTATGTAAACAATGCGTGTAAATATTTTCCACGATAGTGTCTTTGTAAGTTTAAGATTTAAGTTGAAAAATAGTTATTATAAAAGGTTAATAATTATTTACGGTAGACATCAACGGTAACTCCTGGAATACTAGTGTACAAACACGGGACAAACTATTCGATGTTTACATAGCTGAATGACGTCATAAAAGAGCGGTGACTATTTTATACACAGATTAAAAAAACGAAATATTTGGTATTGATTTTTAAAATTTATTTTGTTATTTTATGATCTAAAACGAACATTCTCCGATTGCTTTTTGCCTAAGCTATCTCAAAAATACATTTACAGTTTTTTTCTTGTTCATAGTAAAATACCCTATCATAAGTTGTAGTGAAAGCGCGAAGTATTACCTAATTCTATAGCATTATTTATAAAGATTGACAAGATGCCTCTCATACGTAAGAAAACAATAAGACACAATTCAATAGATCTTATTCTGCGTCACCGCGAATCCAATAAAGCATTATCAGCAAATGTATTTCGCTGGGAATGGTTCTGATCGTAAAATCCTGCAGGTCTTAAGGAACGAAACCGCTGATTGTATTACTAAACTTTTTGTTTATGTGGCGTGCAATTACGGCCAAATGTGAGTTGCGATTAGTTAAAAAGAACTGTTTTATGGCGGTACGGTGAGGAAAGAGTTTATCTTAGCATTTTATGGCTTAGAGATGAGATGTTCGGAGCTAAAGCCTCAAACTTCTCGCAGTAGCAATATGTTCATATGGTAGCGGCGCAGGAGTGGGCACCGCTTGTAGATAACTTCTCACACACTAAGAAGTTTGATGCGGCCTATACGATGCCACATACATACATTCACACAGTTTTATAGTATATTATTGTAATTTAAGGCACTTATTCTAAAAAAAACCGGACAAGTGCATGTCAGGCTCGCACACCGAGGGTTCCGTACAAATTCAGAACATTTCACAAAATTGGGAAGAACGTTGTTAAAATCTCTACAGTTTAAATTTCAACTCGATATCTTTACGCGTTCCCGAGATAAAGAGTCTTGACATACACACAGACGGACAGACGGACAACAAAGTGATCCTATAAGGGTTCCGTTTTGTCCTTTTGAGGTACGGAACCCTAGTAATAGTACTGTGATATTAACTATCAGTTCAAAATAGCCCTATCTAGGGTTCGGTTAATTTTCCTTACAATACATAGCTTATATAAAGAAAACTGTAAAGTTTATTTCACAAGCGTGTAGAAATGACGGTATTTACTATTTCTGAAATATCTATTGTCGCGACGACCGGTCGCGAAGGCACCAAAAACAAGTTTTAATAATGGCAACTCCAAGACTCTATCCATAGACCAGTGATTTTACAACTCTATGAATTTGACATACTCTGTGGTAAGTTCTTTTGGCGGTTTTCTTTGTAACGCTAAGTCAAGTATTTTCAAGTGTTTTATCCACATAAAAGTTATAAAACTGTGCGAGAACCAGTAACGAAAGCTAAGTATCTATCTACGTGTCTAAGTATAAACTATAATCTAAGTACCTAAGTATCTGCGTGTTTAAGTATACTATGCGCAGTGCACGAAATACTCTAATTGTCTGTTGTAATGTTAATACCGCATCTCACCAGATATGGCCGGCTTTCCGGCAGAGTAACAGGGGCCGAGCTCACGGAACACTTCGTGAATGGATCGAGCCCCGTGATATTAAAAGTCCTGGGAGTAATGTCGCGATGCTGACTCCGCAGGCAGGGTCGAGCTCACGGAACACTTCGTGAATGGATCGGGCCCATGATATGAGACAAGTCCTTGGAGCCTGACTCCACAGGCAGCGCAACTGGTTACAAGCATAGAAGCAGTAACGCAGTTAATGCTCTAAAACAATCGTTACGACATAAAAGTGGTAACGGTAAGGCCTGAAGACATGTACATGTAATAAAACCAAGTCAGCACCTAGCGCAATGCGGTGCAGACGTCAGGCATGGTATGAGATGTTGTAGCCACGAGGTACAACATAGTACAAACTAATTTCAAGGATGGGACAGCGCGGTTCCATCCTACTAATTATATACTCTTTCTCAATAAGTATCTGGTGAGGTAACTAAACTAATTTCAAGGAAGGGACAGCGCGGTTCCATCCTACTAATTATATAATAACGGGAAGGCTTCGTTGTGTGTGACACGACGGATCCTTCCAATCGATGGCACCAAGAAGTTGGTGTCATCGTACTATAAATTCCACAGATGAACGTTGACCCAGAGTGACCCTAATATATATTATAGCGAAGCAACCAATCAAAGGGGTAAGAAGGTGAAGGTTGACTGTTGACCATTCTACAACAAATCAAGGTATGAAGGCACGCTACTTATAATTTTTTTTTATTATTCCGTCTATCATACACTCGCTGCGCCCTCCATCATAAATATTCCCCCAAACAATCTAAATGAATATACTATCCTTATAAATAACATTGTGTAACTATAATACCATATAAATGGTGGGCGTAACGACATGGAGATGCTGGGATATTAATTTTTGTTGTGCCTTCACCTTCTTTTGCCTTAATTGTGAGTACTAAAACATCATTACTGGGAAATACCTAAAATTACTGGTCTAGAGCATGGGAAGTTGCCTAAAAGAACACAGATGGCGCTGAGTACCACCTTTGAAAAATTATAATGTTCTGATTCACTTAATAATAAAATCCGACAATATCTTCAGTTGTAAGCAAACAGGCTTTTATGTTATCTAGAAACAATTAAAGTCAGCAAGAATAGAAACGGCTGCAATTACATATTAATCGAAATTCACAATCAATTTGATTCAAGCATGTATTGGTATTGACTTCCGTATTTCAAAATGGCGGATGGTTATTGTGTCTGACTGATGAATTTGGCGCGATTTTAATTTCATTTAAATGTTAGGTAATTCAATTTAATTGTACACCAAATAAAAGGTAAAATTAATTAAATTATTTTAAATTAGAAATGAGAAATGAATGATTAAGATGGTGATCTAACGAAACTAACGCATTTCACAAAATAAATATATTGGAAAGTAAACACGCCGAACGACTTCCGCCCACTTTGTAGCGAACGCGGGAGGAATTGATTCAAAAGTTCTCTGCGTGCGCCATTTTTTTTTTCTTTCTCAAAGTGACGCCGTTGAAATTAAACATTAATAAAAGGTTTTACAGTGTTTAAGTGAAACGCTGCCATTTGGAATAATTAATCAGCAGCGACGATATCAAGTAAGTGTCAAAGCTCCTTAGCGTGTATTGTTATGTTTAAGAGTTTTCAATATTCTCGAAATTTTATTGTGGTACCAAGAGTGAAACTGATCTCGTAATTAATGTGTACATTACGATATTGTGCTAAAGAAATTTAAAGAAATGCACATCTAATGCGAAACTCGGACATAATTATATAGAACTTTACATTTTCCTACTGAATAGCAGGATCAATTGTTCAAGATAGAAATAATTTATACTTACCTTCATGTTATACCTACACTTGCTCACGGTGCATCCACTGGAAGAATGTACTGTATGCCTACCTCATAATGATTTTTTGGTGTATAGTTCATATTATCAGAAAATTTTGTGAAAACGCCTTATCAACTATATTATTTGAGAATGAACCAAGCAGATCAATACAAACAGACTATTTTAATGAGCGTTGACTGATTTCTTTTGCCTTTGTAAATACAGACAGCTATCGTAAGCTATGTATGGGTTATGAATGCCTCACTATAGTTAAACATTTGGCGGCATTTATTTTACACATTGAGCATCTTATTTAATTTGAGCGTTGAGACATTTCAGAGTAACTATTTAAGTTTACTAGAATAGTACTGTCTAACTCAATGCACAGTTAATAAAACATTTTCGTTTAGTGAAGTAAACGCATTTGGAACTTATTATATTATATTCTCAATTAATTTTTGATTCAATATTAATAATAGAGAGTAAATAAAAGGGGACACAATTGCACAAAAATAAATTGACTAAGTAGTGCATATTAATACTTGTTTACCATCAATCATTGTTTGAAAATATATTTTAAAGAATGACTATAATATATGTAGGTACACACAAGGGTGAAATTGGAGTGAATCGATGAACATAAATATCATATATCATGAGAATAAACTCTGTACTTCCAGGTGAACAATGGAGGCGGTACTCATAGATAGATTACAAGACATTATAGGCCGCATTCAAAATCTCACTGTTCAGTGTAAACAGTTACTCTCAAAGGGAGAGATAAATGACAATGACAAAAGCGAAGCTGAATTGCTATGCAGAAAATTAGAAACCTTCCATTCCCGATTTACAGCAGAACTCCATCAGTATTTCCGCATGAGCGCAGAACCATCTGCTGATGATATATCTAGGTTCAGTACTATCCAATTAGAGTCTGAAGAAGTCCTCACGGAACTGATCCATAAAATTAAAAACTGTAAAGGAGTTACGGAAAGTTCTCACATCGCAATATCAAGCAAATTGCCCAAGCTGAGCTTACCTGAATACGGAGGAAATATACTAGGGTGGCAAGAGTTTTGGGACCATTTTACTTCAAATATTGACAGTCGCAACTTACCTGATGTTGATAAGTTATTATATTTAAAGGCATCATTAACTGGAGATGCAAAGAAACTTATAGAAGGTTTAGAAACTACAAACAAAAATTATGCAATAGCAGTACGAACACTAAAGGAGCGTTACGGCAAGGAAAGCCACATAATTGATGCTCATTATGCAGCTTTATACAAAGTGAAGACAGCTGACAAGACCGCTGAAGATTGTCACAGAGCACTCAATGAAATAGAACGACATATCAGAGTGCTTAATGCACTAGGACAAGATACCAACCACCATCATTTAAGATTTATAATTATAGAAAAATTCCCTTCAGAAGTAATTTATGAAATGAAAATGGCTCTGAAAACTGATTCAGTTGAAGATATGAGGAAACAATTGGAAATCATTATTTCTGCAAAGGAAGATGCGAGTAGAATTACACTAGAAAACCAGACTAGCGAAACCAGTCGATTTACAACTGAAACACTTCACGTGATGCAAGAAAATAAAGAACAAGGAATGCAGTCAAGTAAAAGGACTAATGTAAAGAAATTGAAAAGGGATGATTATACTCCTAAATATAAAGGAGTAACGAGCATGTCAAACAAAAGAAAATTTGAATTTAAACAGGAAAGAACCAATAGACACGACAACGCTGAAGAAGAATCAAGAAAGAAAAGAAGAAAACTTTCCTGCATTTTCTGCGACGGCAATCACTATAATGACCAATGCGACAAATATAAAACCTTGAAAGAAAGGAAGCTTAAATTGAAGAAGCGCTGTTTTTTATGCTTCCGAGAAGGACACAACTTTAAAGGTTGTACTATAAAACTCAAATGCGTGTATTGCAATAGCCATGGGCGACATAACAGAGCTTTATGTCCAAAAAGAGTTCCAGGAGAAAAAACGTCAACAGTTACAAATGAAAGAGGATCCACTATATTACAAACAGTAGTTGTAACAGCAAGCAAAGAAGGAGATATGAAACAAGAAAATTGTCAATTGCTACTAGATTCTGGTTCACAAAGATCCTACATATGTAAAAGGCTTGCAAGAAAATTATGCTTACCTATTATAGAAGAAAATTTGCTTACCATTTTTACATTCGGTGAGAAAACCCCCCAAGAAATAGAAAGTCCTTTGGTAAAACTTCAACTAATGACTCGAACAAAAGAAATTATTACTCTTTACGCAAATTGTGTGGAATCGATAACAAATGGTGTATCATTCCATAAACTACACCAAGAGATACCAGACCGTGACTTCATTATAGCTGATGATGGGTCGTTAAATGATCAAGTGGACATACTCATCGGCAACGATTATTACTTCTCATTGATCTCTAATGAAAAGAAGAAAATAGGACAGAAGCTATACCTAGTGAAGTCTAAATTTGGATGAATTCTAAGTGGTCAAATGGATTCTAAACCAGCCCAAGAAGAAGAACTGTCAGTTGTGACATATTTTCAAACCAGTTTGAGTATCGGATTGAGTCAACCCGATTTACCTTTAGACTATGGAAACGTAAAGAATTTATGGGAACTGGAGTCCATTGGCATCGTCGATTCTCCAAAGGTCACTAGAGAGGAACAAGCAATCCACAGCTTCAATGAAACTACTGAGTGTATAAACGATAGATATACAGTAAAGTGGCCATGGAAAGAGTATCCACCAAATCTGTCTAGCAATTTTGGTTTAGCCTAAGGCCTTGGTGAGTTTGACGAAACGATTAGATCCAAAAACTTTAATCTCGTATGATCAAACAATAAAACAGCAACTAAACAGTGAAATCATTGAACACGCACCAAACACCAAGGGAACTTCGAAGGTAGTACATTATTTACCTCATCATGGTATTCAACATTCAGATAAACCCATTCGAATCGTATATGATGCAAGTGCGAAGACGAAAGGCAACAAAAGTTTAAATGAATGTCTATACTGTGGACCACTTTTACTAGAAGATCTGACCGGACTATTTATGAAGTTCAGAACCCATAAAATCGGAATAACAGCTGATATTTAGAAAGCATTCCTGCAAATCGCTCTGCATTGCACTGATCGTGACGTCACCAGATTTTTATGGTTGAAAGACATAAATAAACCGGCAACGATGGATAATCTTCTACACTTGAGATTTTGCAGAGTGCCATTTGGAGTAATATCAAGTCCATTTTTGTTGAATGCAACGATAAAACACCATCTTTCAAAGGCGAAAAAGCCTGAAATCAAAAGGTTAGCTGATGCTATATATGTCGACAATCTTGTCACTGGAGTAGAATCTATTTCCAAAGCATTAGAGCTACATAAAGATTCCAAAGAAGCGTTTCAAGAAATATCCATGAATTTGAGGTCATGGAGTTCCAACAGCACAGAAGTCATGCAGCAAATACATGACGCCTGCGAAGATGAAATAGTAAAGGTCTTAGGTCTAGACTGGAACACAAAAGAGGACACGCTCCAACTGATATTCAAAAACGTTAACACCAACATAACCACCAAAAGAGACGTCATCAGAGTGATCGCATCGGTATATGACCCATGTTCATATGCGGCACCTTACCTGCTATCGGCAAAATTATTTTTACAGGAACTATGGAAAAATAAAATAAAATGGGATTCAACCTTGCCCCAAGAGATGATTGAAAAATGGTCACAAGCAGTATCCAAAGACTTAAACAATGTGAAGAATATATCTTTAAACAGGCCATATATGAAAAACTCAAACAAGAATAAATATGATCTGCACTGTTTTTGTGATGCTTCATTGAAGGCATATGCTGCGGTAGTATATGTCGTTCAGGGAAGTGAGAAAAATTTTGTCATCGGAAAGTCGAGACTAGTACCCTTAAAGGATCAAGACAGTCTAAAAATTCCGCGGTTAGAACTTTTAGCTGCACTCATCGGAAGCAGGCTAATTAAATTCGTCTTAAAAAATCTGCAATCAGAAATTCATCAAATAGTACTGTGGACTGATAGCCAAATAGTGATTGAATGGATGAAGTCAGATAAACTTCTACCACCATTTGTAGAAAGAAGAATAAAGGAAATAAAATCAATCAAAAATGTAACCATAAAACACGTTCCTTCTGAACAAGATGTAGCAACTAAAATCACCAAATCAACAGAAGAAAAAATGAAATGGCTCTCCGGACCAGACTTTCTTACAGAAAATCCTAAGTCATGGCCACCTGACATAAGAGTCGACAGTGTTAGTTCTCTCTTGACTCGGGAAGGTCTATCGAAAAAACATCAAAAATGTAGCGAGTATATAATGGAAGTAGAACAATACTCAGATCAGCAAAAAGGACAAACTGTAAATAAATTCGAAGAAATAAAAAACTTACAAGCCCAATACTTTAGCCTGGAGGTTCAAGGAAAGGATACAGATCTTAGTCGAAATTTAAGATTATTCAAAGATACTGATGGAATATTGCGTTGCAAAGGACGACTAGGGAATGCTGATTGGTCGTTTGATAAACGTTACCCAATTCTCATTCCAAAGGACTGCGACTTTACCAACAACATCATTATGAAAACTCACGAGAGCAATTACCATGTTGGTGCAAATCATACACTGAGCTTAATTCGAAATCTCTACGATACCTCAAGGGAAGAGTCAAGTGCAAATACTTCTGAGACGATGTCCTAAATGCAATAAGCATGGTGGTGGTCCATTTAAGGCACCGCTCACACCAGCGCTGCCTCCGGAAAGGGTTAATTTCAGCTCAACTTTCAATTTCGTCGGGGTCGACCTGATGGGTCCGCTATTAGTCGACAACGGTAATGGAGCTGTCAAACGATGGATTTCTATCTATACCTGCTTAGCTGTTAGAGCTATACATCTGGAGGTCGTCCAAAATTTAACAGCAGAAGAAGGATTACTTGCCCTGCGTAGAATGATATCTAGCAGAGGAGTACCAACACTCATTACGTCAGATAATGCACTTTATTTCAAATTGATGGCAGAAGTACTGTCAAGTCAGTACTGCATAGACAATAAAATAAAATTGAGGTTTATTCCGCAACTCGCACCTTGGTTTGGAGGATTTTATGAAAGACTCGTTGGGATAGTAAAAAAATGCATGAAAAGAACTTTGCAAAAGCATCTCTTAAAGGACACTCAACTGGCTACAGTTGTAAAGAATTAGAAGCCGTCATAAATACGAGACCACTTACCTGTGTGGATTCAGAACTGGATCACATCTTAAAACCATCAGATTTTCTCACAATGGGAAAATGTATCACAACAAACGCTTCACAAGAAAATTCTATATGCACCGGTACTGTAACTAAAACGGAACTTGTCAAAGGCTGGAAAAGAGCACTGATCATCTTACAAGAGTTCAAAGAAATGTTTACAAATAGATACTTAACAAGCCTAAGAGAAAGGTATCAGCACTCACCTAAAGAACCTAGAGTCACCGCAAAAATTGAACCAAAAGTAGGACAAATTATCTCACTATTGAAGGGAGTTGATGGCTTATGCAGAGTAGCCAAGGTGAAAGTTGGTGATAAAGAATTCACAAGATCGATAACACACCTTTACCCTCTTGAAATGGATGAGGAAGAAAATTTGTCATATACTAGACCTATGGCAATTGGCAGATACCATATTCCAGAGCTCGACGCTAGAAATATTGCTATAAATCCAATATCTGCTGGTGAAGTTACTAGTGTTGAAGGAAATGTTCCTAACACCACTAACGAAACTCCTGATAACGATGACGAGGAAGTACTGCATGAGAAAGAGCCTGAAAAATCAGGTTTAGAAGGGAATGAGGAAGAACAAAATGAAACTGCTAGCAAGGACACTGAACCGAGACAAAAAAGAGACGCGGCCGTTAAAGCCCTAGAAAAAATTAGGGAATGGACGCGCAACTTAATTTCACTCCTTTAAGCCTTTCGGCGGGGTGTGTCGCGACGACCGGTCGCGAAGGCACCAAAAACAAGTTTTAATAATGGCAACTCCAAGACTCTATCCATAGACCAGTGATTTTACAACTCTATGAATTTGACATACTCTGTGGTAAGTTCTTTTGGCGGTTTTCTTTGTAACGCTAAGTCAAGTATTTTCAAGTGTTTTATCCACATAAAAGTTATAAAACTGTGCGAGAACCAGTAACGAAAGCTAAGTATCTATCTACGTGTCTAAGTATAAACTATAATCTAAGTACCTAAGTATCTGCGTGTTTAAGTATACTATGCGCAGTGCACGAAATACTCTAATTGTCTGTTGTAATGTTAATACCGCATCTCACCAGATATGGCCGGCTTTCCGGCAGAGTAACAGGGGCCGAGCTCACGGAACACTTCGTGAATGGATCGAGCCCCGTGATATTAAAAGTCCTGGGAGTAATGTCGCGATGCTGACTCCGCAGGCAGGGTCGAGCTCACGGAACACTTCGTGAATGGATCGGGCCCATGATATGAGACAAGTCCTTGGAGCCTGACTCCACAGGCAGCGCAACTGGTTACAAGCATAGAAGCAGTAACGCAGTTAATGCTCTAAAACAATCGTTACGACATAAAAGTGGTAACGGTAAGGCCTGAAGATATGTACATGTAATAAAACCAAGTCAGCACCTAGCGCAATGCGGTGCAGACGTCAGGCATGGTATGAGATGTTGTAGCCACGAGGTACAACATAGTACAAACTAATTTCAAGGATGGGACAGCGCGGTTCCATCCTACTAATTATATACTCTTTCTCAATAAGTATCTGGTGAGGTAACTAAACTAATTTCAAGGAAGGGACAGCGCGGTTCCATCCTACTAATTATATAATAACGGGAAGGCTTCGTTGTGTGTGACACGACGGATCCTTCCAATCGATGGCACCAAGAAGTTGGTGTCATCGTACTATAAATTCCACAGATGAACGTTGACCCAGAGTGACCCTAATATATATTATAGCGAAGCAACCAATCAAAGGGGTAAGAAGGTGAAGGTTGACTGTTGACCGTTCTACAACAAATCAAGGTATGAAGGCACGCTACTTATAATTTTTTTTTATTATTCCGTCTATCATACACTCGCTGCGCCCTCCATCATAAATATTCCCCCAAACAATCTAAATGAATATACTATCCTTATAAATAACATTGTGTAACTATAATACCATATAAATGGTGGGCGTAACGACATCTATATGACTATCGTATAACGCATCTTTTTACATCGGGATTTTAAAAGTCAGCTAGATTCGCTAAATAAATTTTACAGCGCTAAGAATGTTGTTGGAATTCTTTCCCAAGCGATACTGATCTTGAGTACGATACTATAACAAATACCAATTCCATGGATCGTCGGCCGGCGATTGGTAATAAGACATGTTGCGGAGAGAAAAGCCCGTGATTGATGATAGAGCCTACAGTGATGATACTTTCAGTGGGCAGTCTTTTCTTATATGCCACTACTTTTTTTTCACTATTTTGGTACGAGAATACCATTTTACTACGGAGTCTAACGAAGTTTTTGCACGTTTTTTACCGACTTGCGGAGCATTCGAATCCTGTACACGCTTGAAGTCGGTGTTGCCATTTTTGGCAAAACATAATTATTTTATTGTACCTACTTAACAGTTATACGTAACGTAGAATTGATTCACTCTCGCATTGCGAGAGGGGTCAGTGCGCTAGCACTCACCTACTTGAGAAAGACCGCTGGATGCGGTCGTAACGAAGCCGTTACCACTATTAAATTATATGAGACTCACACTTTGTTACACCTACATAGCAGAAAAATGTACGAATACTAAGATAGTAATGATAGAATTTAGAAGATGAGTCAGTTGACATGCGAAGAGAAATTAAGGAAGTTTTTCCGAGTTTAAGACCGAGACAAGTGTAGATTTAATTTACGGATAATGTAACGATTTACTTAATCAATAATTATATACGTAACCTATCATCATGATCGGTATCATTATCGTCATTTATGCCGTAGGATGTCTGCTAATTTGTAGCAGTACAAAGACTTCTCAGCCCAGCTATAATGTGTTAGAGAGTTTTACTTGCCGACCCAACAAAAAAACATTCCACAGCTTGCCACATTAGTGTAACCAGCGGTAAGCTCGTTTTTAGTTCTCATTGAAGGTAATTTAAAAGGATCTTTAAGCGCAGTAGCAACTACACAAATCCCACTTTGTGTGGCTTGTACTAGAGATGTGCTGACTGCCATCTTGGTTTTGGTTGTTTAACGAACTGCAGGTACATGAGGCTCACATTTGCAATAACTAAAAATGTGAAATCATTAACTCCAAGAAGAACAATAGTCATTTTTCGAACAATACAATCACACTGGCTGTCCAAATACTGTTGTTCAAAATTGATGTTCTGTACAAAATAAACGTCATCTATAGTCTATAAATTGGAATAGAGAGAGCCGGCGCAAAATAAAATTAAAACCGTGGCTGGTATGCACTGAATCATTGGGTAGGCGTACTGTATACTCTGAAACAGTATACAAAATTAAATTGTTTACTTAATAGCCAGCATGAATACCTATGTTTTAAAAAAAAATAGTTATACGCGTCTTATTTTGTTTTCATGTGCATAGCTTGTATAACATATTCATATTTATTAGTGTTCACGATATGATACTATGTAACGGTCTCTTTTTTATTGCATTTGTACAGATAAAAAAGAAATTAACTTTGCACTAAATTTCCGATACAATTTTTTTTTAAGGTTTTGGATCTCTAACGGAGCATAAAATCACAAAATGCTGACAGATCCAGGTGGAGCTTCAAGCGCCATCTTGGAAAAACGCTTTTTGGCCGATATGTCGGAAACTATGCACTTAATGGCAAAAGTCATCCGATTATTATAGTAGAAAATAAAATGTCGCATCTTTTGTTTCTTCTAAACTTTTTTGTAAAACTTACCGTTTCCGATTTATGGCCCATATAATGAAATTTCATTCATTCATTAAATGAGCCATGAATCGTAAACGGTAAATTTCAGATCAATTTATATTCAGGAGTCTACCTTACGAATAAATTTATACAATTTAATTTTTATTACAAGGTTTAAAATCACTTACTAAGCATAAAATCACAAAATGCTCTAGGTGGAGTTTCAAGCGCCATCTTGAAAAAACGTTTTTGGCCGATATCTTGGAAACTATGCACTTAAAGACAAAAGTTACGCAAACCATTATTGTAGAAAATAAAATTTTGCATATTTTGTACCCAGTAATTTATTTTGTAAAACTTGCCCTTTACTATTTATGCCGTATTTAATAAAATTTCATCAAATGGGCCATAAATCATTAAATGGGCCATAAATCGTAAACGGTAAGTTTTACCAAAAAGTTTACTGGCAACAAAAGATGCAAAATTTTATTTTCTACAATAATAATCTGATGACTTGACGCTAGCTTTTTTTAACGCGAATAAGTCCGCGCTTGACCTCCAAATCGTCTGATGTTAAGCGACGTAGTGGTCGAAGATGAAGCTGGCGGCGTGTAATTTGAAAACGGCCATCTCCAACTTATTTTTTTTTTTTTTAGAAATTCTCTTAGAAATCAAATAGTACTTTACTACTATGTACTATGATTTTTATTCTTAAACAGCTAATTTCAATTTACCACAGTTGTACTTTTAAATGATAATGGTTTCTTTAAAATTTATCTAAGAACATCCTCAATCACATAGTAGCCTGAAAAAAATTGCTATACTCAATAAATTCACTGGTTGAAATTTTGTCAGTTGCATCATACTTTATAAGTGCCATTACATTGTTTATTTTGACTTATGGATTTCTTTATTGGTTGACTTATGAATTTTTTTATTTTTATTTTTGTATATTAATGTCTTACTATTTTGATTTATTGACCTGTGAAATTTATTTGTAATTATGCTAATATGGGCCATGAAATAAATGAATTTTTTTATTTTATTAATTTTCTAGAGACGTTTTTGAAAAATCAATAATAATGTTAGTATTACTACATCGATAATACATCGATCCGTGCGAACTATTTGAATTCTGTACACGGATGAAGTCCTCTTTTTATCCTCTTTGGTGAAAAATAATTGTTGTAAGTACAAAGTTTATGTACTGCTTGCTGTATACTAGAGCTGTGTGGGCTATCCCCAAAGGATTTGGCAACCGATACACGACTGTGCACTTAGGGTCGCGCCTGACTCCGACCGACCCTGTCCATTATTACAACTACGATTTAAATCTACTTACCAAACAGTCTATTATCTATAAAACTTTTCAAACTGAGAGTAAAATTGTATCTTATCTTGCTTTTGATTTGTTTATTCGTAAGGTAGACTCCTGAAAGTCTCTGACAAAGCTAAACAGTTGAAAAAAGACCCATAATTGGACAGGACGAGTATTTCGAGCCACGATGCTACCCGAAATCACTCATCCAAAGACTGACCGGGCCGAAAGTTAGCTTCAGCTATCGCGAATAAACACTTCGTCAAACTACGCTATGAGTGCTATATTCGGTAACTCAGTTCAAAGTCAAATTTCACTTTATTTCGTAGACAAATTACATGTTCTTGAAAACGTCCGATAACAATGTTTTTAGAATTATGCTCATAGAATTATTACTTAAAATTAAATTATATTTAAAACACTTCAAATTTATCAAAATACAACTAAAAATTATCAAATAGGTAGGTACCTACAACAAATTAACAAAAACAAATGAATAATAAAACAAGATTAATTATAATAGAAACAAACATAACAAATGTCAATGTCATTTGACAAATTGGATGTCAACAGATACAGATAAGAAACAAGTAGCGTTTAAGCACGTTACGTTATCGTTATCAACGATATCATAATCACTATATTTACGATATCGGCAACAATATTATTATGTTAATAAACCTAGCAGAAATTACTAATAATTATTAATAAATATCATATCAGAATTAGAATATATAAATAGGTATCTGCAATCTGCAGTTGATTTTATTATGATGCCACAGAGACAAATCCTACTAATATTATAAACGCGAAACTTTGTGAGGATGTATGGATGGATGGATGTTTGTTACTCTTTCACGCAAAAACTACTGAACGGATTGAGATGAAACTTTGCAATAATATAGCTTATATATCAGAATAACACATAGGTTATAAATTATAATGATATTGCGTCAAAAATCAAAATATCATGCGGGCGAAGCCGCGGGTAAAAACTAGTATAACATAAAAGCTTATTTGTTTAGAAAATACATATGTAAAGTACCTACTTGCCGTTAATTATTTACCCCAATTGTAACACAAAATAAATATCAAAACCTGCTTGTCAGGTCACCTAAAAAAATCTGATCACGAAAAGCTTACGTAGTATAATTTTTGACTAAAATATCGTATTTCTATACCAAACTGTGGCGGATATTTGTTTCGCTATTTTATCCGCTTAAAGTAAGAAAATATCATGCAAAGTAGGTAAGAAACTCATAATGATACAAAATAAGAAAAATAATCATGTACAGCGGTAGTAACTGAACATTTTACCAATTTATTCATGAAGAAAATATACTAAGATATCATTTTCTGTAAGATTCTATTTCGGAAAACGGCTTCCGTCCCAACCTAAGCATTGCGTTCATTACACGCTTTTCTCCAATTCTCAGTAATACCGCGTAATACCGTAATGCTATAGAGTGGACTAAAAACATTATTTACACCCTATTGTACTTTGTCACAGTAAACCAGATTTCTAAAACAATCGACTTTATCCACCGACTCTGAAACCTTTTCACGAAGGTAAGGTACTAAAATGTCTACCAGATTTGCAGCTGGGTTTTCCGAATTAAATATTCTCCCCACGTGCCTTTCGTATTACACCAATACATAGTGACAATACAAAAACAAAACGTTTGAATACACCATGGACAAAATTGAAATCATGGTTGTTAGTACAAATTGCTGTTTATAACAATCACTTAGTATGTAAATTGTCGATATTACCGATGGATATACCTAAATTGAGTAGCTATTAGTCGCTAACTAAGCGTTAGTTAGCGATGCTAGCTGTAATTATACGGATGTAGTAGATGGGTCGTTGTCAGATGTTTATCTAGTGTTTATGTATCATTTTCATTGTTACAAATTACAGTTATTTTCAACTGACTTCCAAGGAATCGGTAAATCTAAAATTCTAAAGGAGTTATGAAATCAGAATGTTTTCCTTTTGTTTCGATACAGCCTACCTCAGTTCTCCGCTATACTCGTATGTGGACAGATTCATGATTCATTTGTGCATTGTATAGAAAAAAATTGCAAATATCTTAACACTTTTTATGCCTTGAAATAATTGTTTTATTTTGGTTCAGTTGTTATGAAACAATTACTAGAGATGAATTGATGCCGCCTGAAAAAATACCAGTAGTGAAACTCCACAACATACACAATTTGGCGCTTAAGTTTGGTTCTCAATTTAATAAAAGGAATAAATTCAGTCAACTTGGTTCGGTACCGAATATTCTCATTCTTGATTGAGCACGTAGAGAGACCTAGCCATAGTCTTGTCGATAGCACGTTGGGCAACTTTGAGCTTACTTAGGTATAAGTCCCACAGCAAGGCAGGCACATGGGAACAAAAAATGCTCACTTTTTATGACTATATAAGTCAAATAACTTTTAATTCGCTCCCTTTGACCGAAGTAACTCGAAGTCAGCCGTTTGATCGCCCTTGATTAACAAAGTCACTTGCAAAGTATCCGAATTTACATTTCGATTCAACATGAAGTTTTAACGAACATCCATCGTCGGGCCGGAATGGAATACAATTTGGTGGGTCCAATTAGAGTTACATAGAATTGGGAGCACATTTCTCGTCTCGTTTCTATACTTTCATTGGGGATGAACAATTTTGTGCAAATTAGCGATGACAGGCGATGGGATAGGGACCGCTTTGGAGACTCACAGACTTGCCGATGGAATCGAGGGCAATCGCTAATCTCGGATGAGACAGAATCAGAGATGTGATGTGTTATACCGATATTGTTGGAACCTATCCTTCCACGAACCTCTTCATAAAATCACAACTAGGTATGCGTAAGACAGGGTACACAATATTAAGCACTAACCACTGGTTATACTTATAAATATATTATGCGCTTGCACGAACAACATATCAAAATCTTTCCCAGTAATTTTATATCGTCCAAAATGCTCAAATATAATAATGTATGGTATCAATGGTCGGATTAATTACCGGAACATTCAGAAAATTAGTCGTAGGGTAAGTCCCGGATAGATGCCGCACAGGGATAGACGCCAAGAAAATTAATTATTTATAAATCCATGCCAAAAATGAAGACTATATGTCTCTCTGTTGTTGCGTTAAAGAGTAACAAACCAAGGAGCACACTTTCGGATTTAGATGAAAAAAAAAATTACGAAACTTAACTCTTAAATATGCAAAAACATGATTTTTAAATTTCCGTTAATTATTTATTAATCTGACCGACGATGCGCTATACCGTCGCGTGTCACTAAGATAATTGCAAAAATAAACATAACATAAAATCACAAGAAATACTCGTATGAAATGTTCAACGACCTCGACAAAATGAATAGAACAGTTGTTTTATCGTCTAAAAAACACACGTAGGTACACATATAAGTTTAATTAAGCATGCATTATGATTTATACAGGTGAGCTCGTAGCTATTCAAAGTGCAAGGACTTGCGATATATAGAACCATATAAGAACAGACAGGATCTTTGGATAAAGATGGGAAAAGTTAGCTTCTCAGATATACATGTAATTATTCAACATGTATTAATATACGTAGTATAGGTACATCACTAGGTATACGCTTCTCGCCTATAAACAAATAAAATATTGATGCTTATCATCATGATCCACTTTTGCAATACGAAATTGGTAAAAAAAAAATTGTTTTATACAAAAAATTATCCCTATTTAATAAAACCTTTACCTGCAAATGTAGTACACTATATTGAAGTTTCTTTTTTTTGCGCTTTCGCAGTTGGTCCCGTAATAAAAGTTGTTCTTAATGATTAGCATATCTGCCCATAATTAGCCATTGTTATATAAATGAAATATGTTCTTGTATTAAAATTTTACACTTCAGGTATTTTCTTTGAATGGCTAATAAGTCCTAATAAAGTTAACGTATGGAGGTAGAAATACCTGTCATAAAAAGAATTTCATTTTATATTAAACTAGCTGACCTGGCGAACTTAGTTTCACGCAATATCTTTATAAGTTACAACTCAGAAACTTTATTTGGCTCATGCACAACAACTTTGCTATATCACATGATCAAATGCATAGTTTACGATTCTCTATAGGACATACAGACAAACATTAATTTTCATGTATATAGATAGATTAAGTGAAGATAAAATTGAATTAAAATTTTCCGCTCGTTATAAATCGGATTTAGTTTTCTTGAAAGATAAAAATACAACGCATTTAGGTTCTGTTTGTGATTTAAAGCGCAATTGTGTGTTACATTATTAATATTAACATAATTTATATTTTATTCATCTCGGGAATCTTAAAGTATTCCAAACAAATACATGTTGATCAATTTTATTGAGGTCCAATTCATCTGTTATTCGTCTAGGGGAGATGCTTTTTATTGCAACAAAACTTAAATAACATTTCATTAACTAAACGTTATGTGTACAAAAAAACTACAAAATAAATTACAACTACTAAACCTACTATAATTATGTACAAACAAAAACATAGGTATTAATAAAACACTTAAACTTAACCCACAGCCAGCGGGCACAGTTCCCACGATGTTGGCCCCATTGCCACGTTGGATGGCAATGCTAATCCTCTGGGCAAAGTAGAGGCCAGCATTTTGGTCACGCGTTGCGTCGACCAGTCGTAATGATAGGTCTTTGTACATTGTTTTGCTCCCGGTCCCCACGGTCCTAACGTTACGACCCCAAAAGGCTCAAACATGTAACCACAGTCGATATTTGCATATTTGTTCTTTTGATGTCTTCTGCGTATTCAGCCGCCTCGCCAGCCCTATTTTAGGTTCTTGAAAGATGAGACGGAGCGAGAGTATCAACGCATGTGGCCCATACTAATGGCCGTCCCATCTTCCAAGGAATCAGAGTCATGCCATCGGGTCTCCTCCCATCGATGCGAGCTAGGCCATTTGGCTCTAAGATAGCCGCACAGCCAGCGGTGGTGAGAGCCCGGCTAATGACGTCATTCAGGCTGGTGTGGCGTGGAATCCTACCTGCCTTTATTCGTCTTAGAAGCTTCACTCTCTCAGAAAACTTATTTCTCTATTTACGTAAAGGATAGCCAACATTCTCCGTTCTTTTTCCATCGAACAATTTCCATGCAAAAAAACCGAGTTATTCCTCCGTTGCTGTGTGAAAGAGTAACAAACAAACCCCAAAACAAATAAACACTTATTTTCAAGTTTACTTATAGTAGATCTGATGATGTCTGATTTAAATGGATCATCAGTATATAAAGTAAGAAGTTTAAGTTAGATGTTAAGATGTATAAATTTATTTAATGCGTATTGAGTTTAATAACCCTAAAGACACAACAAGTTTCCAGTATGTGCACAACAAACCGGTTACGATTAAATCTTTGCCTGCACTAATGCACAATTGCACATTCTCGAATATACAAGTGATGCGGTTGTGTCCTTCGCGCTTAGTTATATTATCATTATTCATATTCGAAATATTCATATTAATTATTTTTTACAGTGAATTAATAATTTTGGTTTCGGTTTCAATTTTAAGTATTTTTTTAATCAAATCTAAAAGTTGCATAAGTGTGTTTGTGTATCTGTTTGTGTGACTGTCTGGCTCAAATCCTAATGGAAAATAACGCAGATATAAGCCAACTACCTGAACTGTGATAGTTATTTTTTCTGTTGCTTTGATTTGAGTAATTTAAATAATATATCAATCTGGCTCAGCTCTTAACAGGTTCACTGCGCACATACTATATATTATGGGCTGCAGGCCGATAGCGACACGAGTCTACAACCCTCATATAGGCTTTCCACTTACACAGTGTTTACGATTCGTATTTTATTGAACTCAGGATAAAAGTCTTAATTAAACGTGGACTTAGTAGGAAACCCTATTCTATTAAAATTTACCGGACTTGGAAAGTAATTTCAACTCCCGATGCTGGACTGTGAATCTGTTAACGGAAAAAGCCTTGTGAAATAGGTACGAATTTTACACCCTTACCACAAAATAACATAATATTATAATACAATTAACCTCTTATCTAGTGAAACAGGCCAAAACAATTGTAAAACTAACAAAACTACGTCGTAGAACGTAGAAGAGTTTAAAAAAATAATTGTATGTATATTTTTTTCAGTTATTTAAACAAATTTAGGTTAGTAACACTAAAACTGTCGGAAAAAAAATCCAGAAATACAGTTTGCTTTACGACCCTATAAAAGCTGAAAAAGTGTATTTGTTTGGAACGATCCGCTGTGGAGAGACATTTAAAATATACGTGTTTTATTGTGTGGGCGTAAAAAGTAATGCTCTTGAAGTCACGTTCAATTTATTCTGATGTGCTCTTTGAATTTTATCAATTCCTGTGCAGGTAGAGTGAGGGAGGTTTAATAAGTCGTGAAAAATGTTTGGCAAATAAAAGTAAACAAAATTAGTAACAATGAATAATGACTCGCTGAAACGCATTTTTTTATTTACAAAAGATATCATGTCAAAACATAATTATAAAACACAGACTAGTGGCTTACTTTGTACTCTACTTGAGTTCAAAATACTTGTCGATTCATACTTTTATTATACCTACTCAATGATCGTATTTGACATATAATTCTTCAATCTCTTTATTAATCTATGTCAGACTAATTCCATCGGATGTTTTGTACTGACTAATTAAATTAATCTAATAAATACTTAACGTAAAAAATCGCGACTCCGAGTTACTATTTCCAGAATTACACAAAGAGAACAGTACAGACATTTGAACATCAACCCTTAATCCGGACATTCCAATTTTAGCTACAACAATTTCATTCCACTAATCCACTAACCAAAATTACTGTTGACAGGGACTCAGTCAACATCCTTCGAAACTGACCGACTTAACGTCCAATGTAAATTATAACTCGAAATGGTAATCTAACTGGCTGAATAAATGATGTCCGCGAAATAACCAAGATGGTTTTAGATCAGAATATTGAGCCTTAAAGTAACCCTTTCGAGACAATCCATCCTAAAACAACATGAAACTCGAAGATGAAAGCTGAAGGGAGTAACGCACAGAGATTTATAGAGAGGTCACTTCTTTACCCGGTGCGAGAGATACTAGAAACAGAATGATCATACGTAGAATCTATTTTAGTTTTTTATCACTATTTACCTATCTCACTGTAATAAAAAATGTCTATTGTTTTTGATTTGACATTCTGGTTGTATGACTTATAAACAATGTAAAAATATACTCGTTAATGACTAAGAGAACTCTGAAATGTTCATACCCTATGTATGGCTATATGTATGTATGGCTATTATTATGTAGTTTATTTTATTGTTGATTAGGAATTTGTAGTAACATTCTTTCATTATTTCAATTTTTAGTTTACACCGTCCTTGTCGTCTTTACGTTTCCTTGCATCCAAAAGAGGTTGTCTGAAAGAAATCGCTTTTAGCGATAAGACCGCCTTTTGTGCCTTGTTGGTGTCAATAAAGTGTTGTATTGTATTGTATTGTATCGTATCGTATCGTATCGTATCTTATCGTATCGTATTGTATTTATTAATGCATTGCATTGCATTGTATTGTATTATACCCTATGTACCTACACTGCAAACTATATGTATAATATATAATTATGTAAGATGCATTGCAGAATGCTGCGTAATTATGTGAGCGAATTTAAATAAGTATTTGTTATGCTCAGTGAGCATTAATTGTGTGATTTATTGACGTAGTTGTGATTTTAAGCAGTTTCGAAAGAAATTTGATTTCTGCTAGATGAGATGACATGTCTTATCTGATGAGATCTGTGGTGTAACGCAACTTGAAGTATGAATATTAGATCACTTATCGATCAAATGACAAAAGTTTCCGTTCCTTTATAAAATTATACTTGAATTTCATGACAAACTTTTCTAATTATGATATCACTCGTTTAGTAAGTAGGTCGTGTACTTGTAAGTAGGTAGATGTACAATTATAAATTGATCCAAGAATTACAGCTTTGATTTGTATGACTTTAGTACACCAAAGATGATTATTTCATTTATGAGATAATCCTCCGAAATAGAGAAAAAAGCAGTTGTTGCATATAACAAGTTTAGACATTATCACAACTGGAAATGGAATGGAACAGCTGATTTTTTCGCAATTTTGGGGTTAGTTTTTAGCAAAAGTTTTCAATCAAAAATTCGTCTTGATGAGCTAAAATCACTAAACGGTTATGCGTAACTGACATGGGGCCTTATTGTGTAAGAACTGTGACGTTCGGCTTCGCTTTTTCTCATGCACGCCACGAAAGCAAGCGGGAGGAAAAGCGAAATCGAACGTCAGAGCGCTTACACAATAAGGTCCATGGTCATGAACATGATTATATAGAAAAATGATAAAATGACGTGATGTAATTTTTTACAATACAACAACGCTTTATTAACAAAAGGGTACCTACTGTTATGCAAAAAAATTCATCAACATTTTCAATTACCTATCCTATTTAAAATTATGTTCTTATGATTAGATATTGTTCTAGTAATTATTTACAAATTTATTAAACCTTAAATATATTTTTAGGTAAATTGGGCTTTGTTCAACAAATAGTTTTTTTCTGTTGTTTAGTTCTATAGTTTCATTTATACCAGTCACCTCGTAAATGGCTGTAGTGTATGAAATTATCTGCAAGATAAAATAATCTCTATATTTATATAGTTTAGGCATTAAAGGCCTTGAGCTTGAGTACAATGGGTTTTGGTTAATCTTTCCTCCTATTTGTCTGTTATCTCAGATTTAAGAATACAGTGATCACCTTAATCTCGAACAAGCTGATAAATGACTTACTCGTGTGAGATTTCTTTACCAGTGAAGTGAAATTATAATTAATTATTTATACTAAAATAAATAGTGAACGAAATTTTGTGAGTCAAAATGATTAGTTTCAAAGTTGGTCCGAAGCTTCGGCAATATTTAACAGTTATAATTGGTAAGTTATTAAAAAATAATTACAACTAACATACTATTTACTCATCTTACTAATATTATAATATCTACTAATAGGGTATTTTACTATGAACGAGATAAAATCTGTAAATGTATTTTTGAGCAAAAAGCAATCGGAAAATGTTCATTTTAGATCATAAAATAACAAAATACATTTTAAAAATCAATTCTAAATATTCAGTTTTTTTAATCTGTAAATAAAATAGGCGCCGCTATGTTATGACGTCATCCGGATATGTAAACATTGAATAGTTTGTCTGGTGTTTGTGCACTAGTATTCCAGGAACAGCACACCGTCGATAACTCATTAATTATCATTTATAAGAACTCTTTTTTAACTTAAATCTCAAACTTACGAACAAAGACACCATCGTTAAAAATATTTACACGCATTGTTTACACAGCCTAGTGACGTCATTCATGACCACAGAGTAAAATAATGACATCCGTCGTTTTCGTCAATTACGTGCCAAATTTTAAAACTGTAAAATTAAAATGCATTTTTAAAGCACTTAACGATAGAATATTTTTTTTTGTGATTTTTTTAGTGGTTTATTAGACCAACAGAATATAACTTAGATACTTTTCAAAAATGACTGTAATACCCTATTTCGCACGGCGTCATTCATAACTACTCGAATAGCCCTCCGCACAAAAGGCCCCGGCCAAATGTACCTAACATGTGTAATTTTTATTGATATACCTATATGCGCTTTAGGCATGTATGTATTTTCAATACCAAGAACCAAGAGTTGCTATCGACGTTTTCAATGTGGATTTTTGCGTGAATTTTCTTATGCCTATACATTAAGCTATACTTATAATATGTAATGATGTCAAAAATTCCAAACGTAACTCGTTTGAAATGATTTTCGACCGTCAAATGAGGATAAAAAAAACCTCCTATTAGTAATTGATAAGGAAAGGCATTTGAGATCATACAAATAATACAAAAATCTTTCACTTTCATGAGAATATGTCATAAAACCAACTTACACGGCATATTTCACATCACTGGCTTTTCGGTGAAAGAATACATCGTGAGGCAACCTACATGCGTCCGTAGAAGAAATTCGATGTCGTATGTGAATCCACCAACCCGCACTGGGCCAGCGTGGTGGATATGGCCCAATCACCCTTCGTGGGTAGGCATACGTCCTGCAGTGGATTATTAAAAGGCTGGTACAGTACACGGCATATTATGGCCAAAGATGAAGTACGCAGGCTGCACCCTATGCGAAAATTTATTTTATCCTGTGTATTAATTATCATCATATATTGAAAGACGTTCACCGTGGGACTTAGGCCTCTTTTGTAGATTTTTATGATATTAATTTCAAAATGGCTTGCATTCAGCATGTTTCTGCTTTCCTGCACAGAATAGATATAACCTTAGACCCCTCTTAGACAAAGAATATATCTCGAATAATTGTCGCAAAAAATGTCGCAGTTAAAAACTAGTCGAAAGTTTTCGACCACTGTGTGTTGCCAGTGATGACTTATGACACAAAAACGTGAAGTGGCATGACCCAGAGCACGTAGCTCGGAGGAATGAGGACCAATGAGGTCGAAAAGTTAGTAGACTCGTGGCCAGCGCAGCGTAGGACGTATGGGAGGCCTACGTCCATGAGTAGACGTCATAATTATAACTGATGGTAAGTCTGCGCTTTTAACTTCGACTCAGCTGATGGTAAGCGGCATTGTGGTCGAAAATGAAGCAATAGCAATAGCAAGAAAAATCCTACGCGCGCGGCGTACGAATCTAATTAATAAATCCCCAGACCAAATAAAAAACTATTTGGTCTGAAGATAAATCATAATAATTTCTTTTGCAGCCGATTTCACATTTTTCAACATGGGCATGCACGTGGCTTGGTTATCGCCATTGCTTATACAACTCAAGGACACTAACCAGAAAGTGCTGCCCTATATGATTTCTGATTACGGATCTGCTTGGCTTATTTCTGTTTCCAATCTGGTTGGCCTTAGTGGTAATAACATCAATGTATTATTACGTATTTCATAGTAACCTACCTATATGTTATCAGTATCTCGGGTTCCTAGACTGTAATAGTAGATTATGTACTGTACCAGGAGAACCAAGTCGTGTCTTACGTGACGGGCGACATATTGGACCCTGAGCGCAGCAAGGGACTCTACAGTTAACTCCCGAGCGTAGCGAGGGCGTTTTAAGTTAATTATTGTGAAGTGAATTATTTAGAGTCCTGAGTGAAGAGGTTCAAGTTGCCCAAGACGAAGAAAGACTTGGTTCTAGTGGTGCATAGGCTACTTTTCATACTTCTTGCGAGAAAGTAAAACCCCAGGAATATAAGTAATACTTACATCATAAGTTAAAAAAGTGTGGTACTCACTAGGCTTCTCGGTATTGTTCACAATAAAATAAAACTAATTAGAAGGAACCTATGAATTTTCATAGAACCGCACACAATCCACAATAAAACAGAGAATGTAAATACTACGTGAAAAACATAAGACCATGGCCAGCTCGATTATGATGGCCTAACAAGGTCATTGCAAAGAGGTTTTATTCTATAAAATCGAACTGATACAGGCACCAAAGAGGTTTTATTCTGTGAAGTCGAGTAGAACCCCCTTACAATGCCAGTTGCCGTGCAATGTAGAGGTTATATTCGATTTTGCAAAATGAAACCTCTTTACGATATCCTTAAATGTTTGAAGTTGAGAAATATTCATACAAATTAGACTTTCCACATTTAAATTACTTTACTCCCTGGACAGTTTCATACAACATTATTGACCTGCCGTAGCCCTCGAGATCGTTTTGCGTTGAGATTCTACGACATATCATGGGTCATTTTCGAGCAAGTGACATTAAAACTAGATTACTATAAAATATAGTCATACATTTTTGATATATTATGTATTTGTCATATCCAAAATTAGATTGACGACTGCTTTACAAAATTTCAATGAATTTCCTCGACGTATTGTTATGTATTTAAAAGTCATTAACGATACCTCCGGCCTCTACCTGCGACATACAAAATTTATATTATATGAATAACGAATATCGTTTAAATTAACAATTTTGAGCGATTTTTAATCGGGCTTTATTATGCACTATTTGTTTCTTTTTACAGCTTTTTTCTTCAACGGCTACTTTGCTGACAGGTTTGGTAGAAAATTTGCCATGATCTTCGGCCTTGCACCGAGGCTGGTAAACTGTTTGATGTTCCTCATCGCCACCGACATCTGGATGCTGATGTTTGGTAGAGCCTTGAGCGGTATTTCTGATGTGATGTGCTGTTCTGTTACTTCGCCATATGCTTCGGAAATAGCTAGCGTGAGTATATGATATGCTTTATTATTGATTATATTATTGAAGTGAAACTTCAATGCGACTTCCAACTAGGTTGTGTTAAACGTTTAATGCTAGCATGGAGGGGGTATGAAAGCACTGTTGCATCGAAGTTTTATTAATTTAACCTTTTTTTTTACTTACATGTTTTATTTTTTTTTATCTTATATATCTTACATTATACATGATACCAATAAAGTTTAATAAGATTTCATTAAATCATTTGATTGACATGAAACCTAAATAGGTTTCTTAATTCTGATAAGTTTAAATGTACGGAATTTTAACCACATAGAAAATATGCATATTCTTCAGTAAGCAGTTAGATCAACTGGTTCAAAATAATTTTAACTTTAATATAATTTAGTAAGCCAGTAACTTTATTATTAACTAGTTTTACCCGCATCTTCGCCCGCATAATATTTTGATTTTTGACGCAATATCATTATAATTTATAGCCTATGTGTTATTCTGATATATAAGCTATATTATTGCAAAGTTTCATCTCAATTTGTTTAGTAGTTTTTGAGTGAAAGAGTAACAAACATACATCTATCCATCCTCACAAACTTTCGCGTTTATAATATTAGTAGGCCAGCAACAAGACTATGTAAGTATGCCAAAGCCAAATAATTGACTAAATAATAAAATCATTTTTATACGGCATAAAGCGCTAAAACAAGAGTGTCTTATTAGGTAAACTGTCTAACAAAATAATAATAATAATACCTAGTGTAGGGAGGTGTAGAACAAAACAGCAGATGTGCGTAACTGTGTTTTATTGTGGCAACCCTTATCCTCTACACTTAACAAACGTAATGCCTAAGCTACTAGAACCAGGGAGCGGGCTGTGTGACTACCTCACTCAATGGCTCGGTGCGACGCTTGAGGACTGTGTGACTATCTCTCAAGAGCGCTCTAAGCTAAGTGAAGAAACTGGCGCGGCGGGGCCGCTTATATACTGGTGGAGCGCAGATAAGGCACGGCGGGGGGACTTGCTCGCCCCGCAGCCGTCCGTAGCGATGCTCGATGAATTCAAATCCATGCGGTGTTGTTATTGTCGTGTTACATTCTCCCCCTCTGGTACTCATTAACGTCCCGTATGAGTAGCAGAAGTATTGGTGGACGAAATCTTCTTAGGTCTACCTCGTCGTCGAATAGGGACTATAGGTGTTGGAGTTTCTTCATTCCTCTTATAGTATTTAGTTATTGCAGAAGTGTGATATTTGCCAATGGTTCTATCTGGTTCATTCATATTGGCTATTTCGTAGATTGAACTTCCTATTTTCTTAGTTATCACATACGGCCCATCACGTCTAGGTACAAATTTTGCTGAAAAGTTGTTTTCTTGGCGACTTATAGGATGTGTGTCTACTAGAACCATTTCTCCTATTTCGTATCCGGGATCTGGTCTTCTCTTTAAGTTTACTCTGTTTCTATTAGCATCTTGCATATTTTCTATGTTTTATTTTGCAATCGCTAGGTCTTTTGTTAGATTTTTAAGTTAAGGAGTAATTTCATTTAAGAAATTTTCAGATTGAATGATTTCGCTTAAATCATGTTTTAATTCGTATAAGGTTTTCATTTCTCTTCCAAATGTTAAAAATGCAGCTGTATATCCAGTTCTTTGGTTATATGATGAATTCATTGCAAATCGTATTGCTGGAAGTGTTTCTGGCCATCTTGTATGTTCGTTTTTGACCATAATGCTTATTTGAGTTTTCAGATCTCTGTTTTTCCTCTCTACTATGTTTGGTTCAGGATGGTACACAGGACTTAGTATTTGTTGAATATCTAAACAGAATGTCAGCTGTTGCATCACCGCTGATGTGAACTGAGTTCCGTTGTCACTTGTGATTCTGCGACAGATTCCATATCTCAGAAAAAATTCATTTAACAGTGTTAATGCACATTGTTGAGCTGTAGCGTCTTTTAATGCAAATAATTCAACCCAACGTGATGCGGTATCTTCTATGATAAAAATCCATCTTTCACCGTTGGGACCTTTCGGAAGAGGCCCAAATAAATCGATGGAAAGAACTTCAAATCTTTGTGTGTTTGCTGTTGACTGTAAAAGTCCTGCGGGTTTCTGATTTGACGGCTTGTATCTTTGGCATTCTAAACAAGTTTTGATGTATTTAGTTACATCTTTTCTTAAAGTCTTCCAAAAAAAATTTTTCTCAATTCGTCTTGTAGTTCGATCTATTCCATAATGACCGCTAGTAGGAGAGTCATGGAATTCTCGTAAAATGTTAGTTACTTCTTGGCGGGGAATAACCAACTTGGCATTTTCATCTTCTTGGTGGGGAGTGAATCGGTACAACACTCCTTTGTGAAGAAGATATCCCCTTTTGGACCATTGAATGTAATTTTCTGTCTCAGTTTTTTCTTCTAGAGCTTTAATTATTATTTCCAAAGTTTCGTCTTTAATTTGTTCTTCTCTAATATTCTTCTCATTTTGTTTTGGGAAGTCTATTTCAATCAGACATATTTCGCAAGTTTCATTGCAGTTGTGACAATGTGGTCTTGAAAGATTATCTGCGAGGACATTTGTTTTTCCTGGCGAGTATTTTATCTCGAACTCATAAGGTTGCAATTGTAATGCCCAGCGAGCAAGACGACCAGTTGGTGATTTTAGATTTAGAAGCCATTTTAGAGGTTGATGGTCAGTAATTGTCAGAAACTTCGTTCCTTCTATGTATCATCTAAATTTTGTTATAGCCCAGACAATGGCCAATGCTTCTTTTTCAGTTACTGTGTAATTACGCTCCGATGAAGTCAGCAACCGACTGGCATATTCTAGAGGATGTTCATTTTCACCCTCCCCCTGCAGCAAAGCTGCTCCAATAGCGTAATTGCTCGCATCCGTTTTAATTATATACGGTAATTTATAGTCAACTTGTTTCAGTACGGGGGCAGTAGTCAAAGCTTTTTTCAATGTTTCGAAAGATTTTGCTTGTGCCCCTTCCCATTTCCAGTTTGTATTTTTCTTTGTCAAATTTGTTAGTGGTCTTGCAATTTCAGCAAAATTGCTTATGAAACGACGATACCAGGATGCGGTTTGCAGGAATGATATAAGTTGTTTCAGTGTTTTTGGTGGTGGTAATTTACTGATTGCTTCTATTTTACTAGGATCTGTTTTTATACCCTCCGGGGTTATAATATGTCCTAGATATTTTATATTCTGACATCCAAATTTACATTTATCTTTATTTGCTCTTAGCTTATAGTATCTTAACTTCGTAAATATTTCTTTTAGATCCTCCAGATGCTGTTCAAAACTAGGAGATCTACAGATTAAATCGTCTAGGTATGCCATTGATTCTGCTTGTAGCTCACGGCAGAATTTATCCATTAATCTTTGAAATGTACTTGGTGCATTTCGTAACCCAAATGGCATTCGTTTGAAACGATATGTTCCAAAAGGTGTGACAAATGCTGATTTGTCTCTATCATTTTCATTCAATTTGATTTGATAATAGCCTGACTGTAAATCTATAGTTGTCATGTATGGCATTGCCTTTGCTTGATGCAATAGATCGTCAATTCGTGGTAGTGGATATCTATCTGGAATTATTTTCTCATTTAGCTTTCTGTAATCTATGCATACTCTGATATCTGATTCATTTTTGGGTATTAGAACAACAGGAGCTGCCCAAGGGCTTTCGCATTCCTCAATAATATCTTGTTCTAACATTTCTTGAATCTTTTCTTTTAACTGTTGCTGCCTGCTATATTCTGCAAACGGAGTGGGATCTCCTTGTTTGCTGAAAACATCTTTATATTCCTCAAGTAATGAATCTAACTGACTTATTTCAATGGGTGTTAAAATAGTGTTACGTGGATTTTCGAAATGATAGTCCAAAGAGTATATTTGTACATGATTTATTGGGATATAATCCACTCGAGGATCTTTAGGACCTAAATCATCAATTTCACGTGGTACGCGAGGACGTTTCGATCTTGGTGGAGTGTCAATCTTGTTGAGGACGTACTTTGATGACGTGTCTTCTTCAGAGTTTGATGCCGGCGATGTGGCTGAGAGTGGCGAGAGGATGGTCAATTCTCTAGCCCATTTCAAAAAACTAGGCAACCCTTTTTCTTCTTCGATTGGGTTACCCGTATTCATGAAATCAATTTTCTTAGCAACATTCAGGGTATTTTGCATTCTTGTAAAATGATTCTTCTGGTTGGGATCAGTAACAAAGAACCAGATCCTTTGCGCAAGATCCAATACTATCCCATTCTCTTCAAGAAAGTCTATTCCAAGCAGGGTGCGATTATCGTCAGCGTCCGGAAAGATTGTGAATGTTATGGGCAGAGATCGATTTCCCACAGTGATTTGTACTCTAGTCATAAGTAAGTTTTTTAATTTTGAGGATCCGTCAGCGAGGCTGACTAGTGTTTCCTGTTGTTGAAACTTGACACCTTTTTCTTTCATCATTTTAAATAATTTTGTTCCGGCAACACTTGTCCGAGCGGCAGTATCAATATTAGCATGGCCTAGTGCACCTTCATATAATATCTCAATTGTAGGGACTTTAGCGGCGCTTTGAATTGTTTTTTCCAGTGCGTAAAACTGTATGGGCTTAGGTGGGCTATCTTTAGTTTTACAATTGTCGCAGTTACCTCTGAAGACCCCAGGCTTTCCGCATCCGTAGCATGTTATTGAACTCGGTTGCTGCGTCTTTTTCTCAGTGGCCACGTTGGAGGTCGCGCTAGTCGGAGTTTTAACTGCTTCTTTGTTTTCTGCTTCAACCTTAGCCAGTCGGTAGCGACATATTTCTGCTGTATGTCCCTTTCTGCTACAAAACAAGCAACGTCTTCCGATTTTCTTTTTTTCTATATTGTTAGATTCTTGTGTTGTAATGTTTTTGGATACATTTTTCTCCAGGGACTCGAGATGCCTTGCTTTTTCAAGTAGTTCACCAAAGGTTTTCACATCTGTGCGAGCTACCTTACTTTGAATGTCTTGTTTGAGGAGACTATAAAGAAAATCTAGTTGCTCCTCTTCTTTATGTCGCTTAGCTGGCAACATTCCGAGTAAAGCTCTTTTGCGGCACAAGAACGCGTCGATTGGCTCGTTACTGGCTTGTCTGTCCGCGAAAACTTGTGCATAAATTTCATAAGGTTGTAATTTCGGAGCAAATGCTGCGCGGATAGCTGGAAGTGCCGCAGACCAAGTTTTGATTTCTGCTTTCACTCCTCCCCACCAGGTACTTGCCGGACCTTTTAACAGTAGTGGTAGGCCGTCTAATGCATCCTCGTCAGATATCTGCTCGATCTTCTTATAAATCGTTACCGTAGTGATGAACTCTTCTACTTTGTCGTAGTGTCTTTCACCGTGGTAGTGAATATTACAATTGATAAAAGTTTTGTTTGATGTCGCTGCTGGTGTCGGGGTTGGTATTCGACTCAACAGTTCTTCAAATTGTTCTTTGGTTAATTTTATGGACATCTCTTCGTCACTCTCCTCCTCTTCTTCTTTAAAACAGTCTGTTGGCTCCAGTTTGGAATATTTGGTTCAATCTTCTGTTATATTTTTAGCGTTGGGCGCCAAAATGTAGGGAGGTGTAGAACAAAACAGCAGATGTGCGTAACTGTGTTTTATTGTGGCAACCCTTATCCTCTACACTTAACAAACGTAATGCCTAAGCTACTAGAACCAGGGAGCGGGCTGTGTGACTACCTCACTCAATGGCTCGGTGCGACGCTTGAGGACTGTGTGACTATCTCTCAAGAGCGCTCGAATTCAAATCCATGCGGTGTTGTTATTGTCGTGTTACATTAGTGCATTTTTTTTCTTCAATCACAGCATCAGCAATCTTAGATATAAAAATACTTACTGAGAAGAGTTATAATTTGTGTTATTTCCTTTATTAACCTTTTCACGGTTGGTTGCGCATTGAAATAAATTCAATGTTTAAATTTAATGTGAGCTATTTTTAACTCTTTTATTATGTAACTTTACGCTATTTTTACACACTTAGTTTTATCCTACTAATATTATAAACGCGAAAGTTTGTGAGGATGGATGGATGGATGGATGGATGTATGGATGTTTGTTACTCTTTCACGCAAAAACTACTGAACAGATCGAGATGAAACTGGCCAACACGCGCACAATGTCTCAATTTCATACGGCTCAAATATGTAACCACTGCCGAGGTTAGCATATTTGCGCCGTTTGTGCTGCTCTGCTGACGGCGCCAAAGTATCGACGCAAGTCGCGTCCCATACTAAGGGCCGTCTACACTTCCATGGGACCAGCTTCATACCGTCAGGCGTTTTGCCATCACCACGCGCAAACCGATTCGGATCGAGTACGGCTGCGATATTGGCGGTCGCAAAAGACCTGCGTATGACATCGTTCACAATGGCGTTGCAACCAATTCGACCAGCGCTTCTTGAGTGAGAAAGACGGTGGTGACTAAGCTGGTCAACTAGGGTACTTGAATAGATGACAGCGCTCAGCTATGTGCGGCGCGGTAGCAAGGTGGGTCGACTATCACGACGATATCATCAATACCGCCGGTCGACCCTGGTCACGACCGGTAAAGAGCCGAGGCAGATGGCACTGCAAGAGAGAGGCCTATACCCAACAGTACCCACTGTTGGGTATAGGCCAAAGAAAACTGCGGATGATAACGATGACGAAACAAATTAGTTGAGATTGGCTGTTTTTTGGGTTTGAAATAATTATTTGCTACAATATTTGTGTACCGTTTCACATTGAATTGGGGCTAATTTTTTGTGGTGCACTTACTGTTTTAGTTACCATATTTTTTTGACAAGATAAACATAAATTAAATTATATGGCGGGCGAAGCCGCGGGTAAAAGCTAGTAATTCAATATTTGTACGTATATGTCACTTTGATATTTCACAGAACATTTAGAATTTCACTGGGTAAGAGTTTTCACTACATAACTTTTAGGTATTAATTTATTATTATTAATAATTTCTGTAGCTAAAACGTGGCTGAAACTTTTTATTAGGGTGATAACGGGAAGACGGGTAAAGTGTAAATAAAAAAGTACTAATTTATTGAAAGTGTTGTACTCACATAAGTCGGGAGTAAAATTGCGGTTACTTCGTGTAGTGATTCACATTATTGAAAATAATTTAAAAAAATGTAATGTCAAAGTCATGGCAGTGGGCAGGGCACATATCACTTATTGGAGATCTATTGAGGACTATTGGGGAGGCCTATATCCAACAGTTGACGTCATATGGCTAATGGATGATGACGATTAAAATATTTCAAAAGTACCTACTCGAAACTTTTAGCAAATGTGTGAATTAGTACTACTTATACAGCCTTGCCCTGTACTAAACCGAAAGAGGGTGATAAAGACCATCATTTTGAACAACTTTTACTATAGGGCCAAACCAAAATTCGATATAAAAAACCGGGCAAGTGCGAGTCAGGCTTGCACACCGAGGGTTTCGTATTTCGCTAAATTGGGAAGTAAGTTGTTAAAATCTCTATACTACGAGTATAATCATTTTTATACAAACAGTTTAACAGTTTTTTTTTGTACAAACAGTTTTTTTCGCTTTTCTCGTCATCCATCGAAAATTACACATTGTTAAAATAATTAAAAACCTGTTTTAGCATGTGCTAATGAAGCTCTTTTATATGATACCTTATATGATACGAACTACTCACTTTGAATTTTGAACCTATATTTTGTGAATCTAGGCCCTATTTTTTGTGATTTAAATAAAAATGTACAGTTTTCAGATTTATTCTTATATGTGTACTCTGAGACAATTCTTCTCGCCAAATTTCATAGTTCTATGTCAACAAGAAGTACCCTGTAGGTTTTTTATGAGTGTCGAAATATGCGAGTTTTTACGACATAAACAGCTCTAACTTTTTTAAACGATAATTGAGAAGTTTTTCTTTTACACAACTGCAAGAAATCATAAATATATAGTTTAAATTTCAACTCAATATCTTTATGCGTTCCCGAGATAAAGAGTCTTGACATACGGACAGACGGACAAACGGACAACAAAGTGATCCTATAAGGGTTCCGTTTTTTTCCTTTTGAGATACGGAACCCTAAAAACAGCTGTTCCATACAAAATCACAACTCGAAATCGACAACGTGAATGAAACAGTCAGCTGTTTCATTTTTCTCGAATTCTGGAATGGCCCCATAGAAAATCTTGTTCACAATTATGTTCTCCATAACCCCCTTCCAGCTTGGTGTACCAGTTCTGGATAACCCTGTATAACTATGGCTGCGATACAAATAAACATAATAACATAAACATGTGAGTCTCTATATTTGTTTTTCAGAAAGAAATCCGCGGAGGTCTTGGTACAATTGCACAGATTATGTCAGCACTGGGTGCAATGTTAATCTTATCAGTGGGACCATTTTTGGACTACATGACCTTGTCTATCGTTATCTCTTGTATCACAGTGATAACTTTTATACCTCTGTGGTTTCTGCCGGAGAGCCCTTACTTATTATACGCTAAAGGTAACATCGATGTTGATAACTAACAATAATTATAATTAAGAATACACATAAATTATAAAATTGATAAAAATCTCAACACTTGAGATATTTATAATTTTCTTACCTTGAATAAATGAGGCCGATATTAAAGGCACCATCGTAATTTTTATAGCAACTTAAAATATTGTTGTTTCTTTTTCAATATATGCATTCGAAAGAGAGAACAATGTTTTAAGTTGCTATTAAATTTACGATGGCGCCTTTAATATTGGCCACAATGTTGACTTAGCTACCTACACGACTTTGGTAAATACCTATATTCAAATGTTAATGTTGGTCGAGCACAATCATCGAGCTAAAAATACACACTAAATGAAGGATTCGTAGTTATAATTAATGTGATAAATTTTTAAATATTCATTAATTAGGTACCTGTCGTGAAACATCCAACAAATAATTCGTTATTTGCTAAATGTTGAACACCAATTTTGTGGTCGTGATGGTCTAGTGGTAGTGATACCCGCCTTACAGTCGTGAGGTCGTGGTTTCAAATCCCGGTCCTGCACCAATGAGTTCTTTGGAATTGAAGTACTTACGGAATTTAACACCACTGGCTTTTCGTAGAAGAAATTTGATGGCGTAAGTGAATCCACCAACCCGCACTGGGCCAGCGTGGTAGATGTGGCCCAATCACCCTTCATGGGTAGGCCTACGTCCTGCAATGGAATATCAAAAGGCTGATACAGTACAGTACAGAACACCAATTAAACACAATGTCACCTACTTAACCTGAAACAAGAGCTGACTTTCAAGTATGATGTGAGAACACTTCTATTTACTTAGCTGACATATCTTCAGCTCAAGAGTACCTACTATTCAACTAGTCAAGTACCTAGGTGATTATAGACCGAATTAAACTTATGCCGTCTGTAATGTTAGCTAAAGCTATGCGGATTCCCTTTTTTACCTACTTCCAAAAAGGAGGAGTTACAGTGTTCGTCTCTATGTATTTTTATTTTGTGTATGCTCATCGATATTTTCGCCTATTGTGAACCTATTTAAATATTTTTTTAGTTGTATAAGATTCGGCTGAGCCTTTAGATAAATCATCAATAATGTACATGGATGTCACATTGATTCATGCAAACTATTCTAATTCTATACACGGTGGAAGTCGGTTTTGCCATGTTTTTCTCCCGATGGTGTCTAATTCCAATTTATATTTGACAGTTTTAACAGCTATGGGAAAATTTTTCTATACATTTTTGTGGTTGAGAATTGACTCAAGCGACAATAGCGCTATATTTCCGGTTGTATTTCAAGCTCTGTGTTCCAAACCAAAATGTTTATAGTTTCATTTGACTGAACTATTAATTTACAGCTAATTAGGTGAAATTCGTCTTTATGTCATAGCTAAAAACAATTTTCTTCATTCTAGAGCAGTCGGATAATATAAAAATTGTTTTATTTTTAGGTCGAGTAAAAGAATCTACTGATTTATTGAGTGTACTAAGAAATAAAGATGGCATAAAAGAAGAACTGGTCGAGTACACGCTAAATCTCAACACAGTTAAAGTCAACAAACTTGATTTGCTAAAAGATTGCGTTGTTTTAAAAACTATTGGTAAAGTGATCGTTCTAGCTATAGGATCACAATTGACTGGATTCAATGCTGTAATGTTTTATTTACAAACGGTGTTAGAATCTACTCATACAACTGTTAGACCGGAAATTTCTTCCATAATCATTGGATGCATTCAAGTTTTGGCTTGTTGCGTCACTATTGCATTTACAGATAAATTTGGGAGAAAACCCATTCTAACATATTCATTGATTGGATTGACCATTGGAATGGTAAGATTTGACTTGAACTAACATAAGTTATTCTTTTATTTGCCAATAAGTTAATTATAATATATCACTAAAAATAAATTGTTTGTTTTCAGATTGGTTTAGGAACATTCTTCAGACTGAAAGATGATAATTACGAAATAGTTGGATTCTTGAATTACCTTCCACTTATATCTTTAATACTTGTCATTTTCTGTTTCAACGCAGGTAATGAACAATATTTACAGTATTAATTATTACATTGCCACAGTAATACACTAATTAAAGCATCTCATAGCTACGGCATAGTGCAGACAACAAAATTATTAAATCACGTTTTGTGGTACGCCTTAGATGTCTGCGGGACGCTTAAATAAGATTAACTATAAATCAATATTACAAGCCAAATCTATAATCACGCAATCACTCAGCCGCACATTACTAGAATACGTAACAGAGAGTCCCAACTCTAAACACGGCTAGTTTCGGCATTATGTAATAATTATTTCAAATTTTACTAATGTCTACATATAATAATCCCCTACGATAGGGAACCGGTGAAATCTTTATCCCTAAAAATATACCTATTTATTTTCAGGTGTAGGAGCTACTATTTGGACTCTCTGTGCAGAACTATTCGATGGACCTTCACGAGCTACGGGAGTATCTCTAGCGGTGTTTGTGGCCACTGTATTCACTTTCCTAACAACTCGATACTTTGGATCTTTGACCACAGCATTAAGTCCGACAACAATTTACTGGACATTTGCAGCTTGCTGTGTCGTCACATGTGTCTTTATAATCTTCTGCATACCAGAAACTAATGGAAAAGCATTCTCGCAAATACAAAAAGATATGGGCCGTGATAATTCTGCTTTCGAACCAACGGAAACGATTGAAAATTATTCTAAATCTTAAAATACTTTGGTGGTTTTCAGGAAAAACTTTATCGGATTTTGTTTGTACATACGTATTATTACTTTTAACGGGTGTTTGTCAATATTTTACTGCTTGTTACTAAGAAAATCAAAAAAATAATTGCATTGTAATGTAAAAATATCGTAGGATAAAATTTATTTTCATTTGCTCTTGAATAAAGTTTGCCAAAGCTTTCAATAATGATAATATATCGCGGATGGCATTTCCAAATGAGCGCTTCCATATGTTGGACGACGTGTAAAATTGTAGATTAAAGTTATTTTAACCGTTTAGAGGCATTATATACTTGATTATCTGTGCAAACTACACCAAGCTTCAATCTAGGAAAGGCTATCCGTGAAAATACAGTTGTATACTGTGTAGTCACCTAGTTTGTATATGGCTGAACTTTTTATGTTTGTACCCACTAATTAAGCAAAGATTTTTATTTAAAAAAATTGCTATTGCAATCTATACCTGCTTTTCATTTCGACAACTCTAAAACATATCATACTTACATACTATTAAATTGTCTTTTGTATTATATGTGCGTAAATCTAATTTGTTTTGTTATTTGATCTGTTTTTGAACAAATAGAACAGAAAAATGAACGTAAGTATACTTAAATGTCCAACCTCGGTATCAAATTTTCACAATATTTATTATAGGTGGAATAACTTCGTAATTTTAGCTCTATTTTGTTTATTTACTGGCAATTGTGTCATTTGATCTTAAGATTACATACCAAGTAAACTGTGGTTCTATCGACCTTTCCGCCCCCACTCCGTCCCACGGAAATATACACAAAGAAAGTCTTATTATAATTTCACTGTCAAAAAGAAACGCGTTCAAGTATACACATCTGAAGAATGAATATCTAAAATCTCTCATAGATTTTTGTCGACATCAAAGGCTGGAAATACTCGTATCGAATACATTTGCACATAACATACTTGGCGGAAACGTTGAATGAAAAGGTTCTGATGGAAAAATAAAAATTGATTGTAGGACGTACAAACGGCCTTCTTATCTATTGTTTGTAATACCTGTATGTGTCTTAACATGGTGATTAGCTGACACTGAATAAATTTGAACCAAAAGTAGTAAGTAAGTACTAGTAACCAGAAAGCATAAAAGGAATAAGAAAATAAAACCTTAAATTGATAAAACTTTTCAAACAACACAAAGGAAGTAACTAGGCATCCATCGATTTGCATATTGATGTAGGTTCATTTTATGCCATATCGATATATTATCATCATCATCATATCATCATATCAACCATAGGACGTCAGCTGGACATAGGCCTCCTCTAATGATTTCCAATAAGACCGGTTGATAGCGGTTTGCATCCAGCGCGATCCTGCGGTACTAATAAGGTCATCCGTCCACGTGTGGACGTCCTACGCTGCGCTTGCCGGTACGTGGTCTCCACTCGAGAACTTTTCGACCCCATGCCATATCGATATAAGACTAATCAAAATAACTACTCCTACTTTTTAACGACTATCAAAATAGCTCAAATCGCTGTTTAGATACAGGTTACTCCCAAATGTTGTTTTATAATGTTGTAACTATGTAACTAAGTAAACAGCTTATTTTATCTAAATTCTAAATATGTCCGGCTAATAAGGCTTTAAAATAGAAAGACAAATATGTGATTTCATGGATCCTATGTGTCTGAAAATAAAATATTTTTGTTTAATGTCGGCCTCAACTCTCCTCCCTGTATACTTCTACTCTCTGGAATGAAATATGAAATGGAAATCCTAACAGATCATTTCAAACTAAGGCTGTTACAACTTAGACATGATTTGCTCATTCCAAAACGTCACCAGATCGCGCCGAGAGGAGCTTGACAGGAGGTTGACACCTGTCACAACCGAAGTTGGTGATGGACCTGCTATGAAACAATGTTTTGAAGTAATCTAGGTAATAAAAGTTAAAGGACTTGTTGATGATTGACATATTAAACATAATCTAAATTCAAATTAAAAATGTAGACCAAATTCGGATTTAGTTAATAGTTACTTTCACTACGCTTTTAGGTATAACATCAGCAGGAGGTTCACTGCTGGACATAGATCTCCGCTATGGATTTCTAATAAGATTGTTTAGAAACGGATTCATCCAACGCGTTCTTGCGATCTTGATCAGATCACTGGCTGATCCGACCGAGTCCGACCGAGTCGATGCCCTCAGTCATCAGTACTCCGTGATGGGTGCTCACTATCATTTCAACTTACTAATCCATTGCGCTATGTCGGTTACTTTGGATCTTCAAGGGGTAAAAGGGTAAAACTGTGATACCTACTGATTAATTTATACACAACTTATGTAAGTACTAGTTTTATGCAAGAAACGTTATTCTTCACTGTTCATACTGCAAAACATTTGTTGCCGCATTAGGGACTTCCTATACTTTTAAGTACCTACTAATTATTATTTTAGGAAACCTTTTTCACTAAATATACTAACATAAAGTGGAATAAGTAAGATTTTTCATCCTCGGAATTTTCTCATCTCGCGTCAACACTTTTATATAATATTTTTGTTATACGTCAAAGTACAACCACCTACACGTATTTCTTGCACAAATCAAATTCTAGGCATATTATAATGTTTTTCCTTAACAACAAAGGCTACATCTTTTCTCTATTTACGTAAAAGCTTGTTACGAGACAAGTTAATAAGAATCAAGGTTCCATTACGCTGCCATACGAGAATAGGCAGCACGAGCGGCAGCCTTATTACGAATGATGTCTCTATACTCCCTAAGCAATCGCGCCCTCTAGGTAGTGGCAAGTAGCACGCATAACATGAGTAAATTCTACATAACTTCCAAGCGTTCAAAGCAAAGATAGTGTGATCTCGTTTAAGTTAAATTTAAATTTGGTGTAAATTCCATTTTTTTTAAATACAACTCATTTTCAACAACACTAATTTTCGGTATAAAATATTCTTTACACGACAAAAAAATCCAAATAATGAAATGAACTCAACGTTATACTCCTGAAAAAAACTATGAGGTATATATTATGTCACCGTTTTAGAGATTTCGCATTCTCCCGAGTTAGGACTAGATAATAATATCACGGCATGGCTGTGGGACAACCCGAAACGAGTCAGTTAACACAGATCATTTGGGTTTGAAATGAGTCACAGATAAGAATTGGTGCAAACCGAACCTATGTAGTCTTGTGGCTACGACTCAAGAGTGTTATTAAAAAAATAAGCGGGAGCCAGAAACTCAAAGGAGGTCCTGAGTGGAGCAAACCAAGTCGAGGCCGAGTGTAACGAAAGCCGAGGCTGGCGCAGCGACACTCAGGGCCAACTACAGAGTTTTTGACTGGACTCACTTTCACTCGGAGGTCAAAACAAAAACAAAAGGAGGTTTTAACTGGTTTGCTTCGGGATATAATTAGACTACAGATAGATTTTGACGAAAGAATCGAAGGCAATAAAAAACGCACAATTATCCTCTCACTTTAAAAGCTTATACCGTCTCCGTTCCGTCGTGGGTAACAAACAAGTGTGATTCAATACGACTGCTATTGACAGCGAGAGTAATAATGAGGTGGGCCTTGTGGACCCAACTGATACAATATCAGAGGCGTGCGGGACCCCAGATTGGTGCTTAATCGTAATTGACACCTACACGGATGGCTATCTGATATTAGGCGCTGAATTTCCCGGCACGAGGGAAGGAAAATAATATTGATTTAGAGACTTTTATATTGTCTGCTTTGCTGACTTTGTAACATTACGGTGCGAGTACTTCAGTTATTTTAGTAGTATGAAAATTCATAACGTCTCTTAAAGTTACGAATTTTCTTTCTCTCAATTCGAATGTATGTTTTTTGTTTTTTTATGTATCGTACGCAGTTAATAATGAACCGATTTTGGTGTTTTTTTTTTTGATAGATCATACATTAGAAGTCTTATTCACATTATATCAAAATTGGTCGAGTGGTTTTTGAAAAATCAGCAATAATCTAATATATATTTGTAAGCAAGTGTGAGTATTTTCAACAGACTCTCATTTTCACTTCGTATACCTATTTAAGGGCTTCGAGATTTATTTTATTTATTTTAGTATAATATTATTATTTAACATGTTTGTACTTAGGTAACATGTATTTTTATTGTGTTTTCAAAGAATCGGAAATATGCTTTTAGTTAAATTTCTTCTAAGTAAGTTGCACTTCTCACATTAATTTGTCGTTATACTGAAAATAATACAACAGTGTCAGTGGCAGAGTTGCTACAACCTTTTTGTGACGGCTCTTAATAAGCTTTGGGATTTTGCGGCGCGCGTCATTCTCCGAAACATAACTTTATTTGATCCCTTACAAATAAAATAAACTTGAGATTTCCTAATTGAGCTCTCGTAGCAAAACTTTTGCAATTGCCTTTTGTAAGTCTTTAAAAGTAGGTAACATACTCGTAGGTACGTAAGTGATCATGATGTACGAAAATTCCCGAACTTTTTGCAGTAGGTATTGTGTGGGTATTACCTTACCTTACCTTAACTAATATTTTACATTTAAAGGTCGTAGAGTGTGCCAGTCATATGCCTGTTGTTATCCCGGAAAAATAAAAAAATACCATAGCATAGCACAATATGATTTTCGTGTTTGTTGTAAATGAAATTTGTAATTGAATAATAATTTGTAACTGGTGACATTTGACATAATTTAATATAATTTTATTTTATTTTATTGTTTGTGAATATGAGTGCAAATGCCTGAATTTTTTTAAATTTTTTTTTTTTTTTGAATAACCAAAATATCACGCGAGAAAAGTCGCGAGAATAAACTAAATCAAATTACCATTTACAAAATAAGTATGTTATTGAATGAATTATTTTAAATCAACTTAGCCTGTAAATACCTTAAAATCGTCCCTTTTTTTCGACTCCCTTAAATAAGATCACTCGTCACTGCGTTATTCTCGTTTCTAAAACCACAATTCCAATTAAACAATAAATTATGCGTTTGTATGACAGCACAATGATTGCTGAAAATGGTATATTTTTCCCAATATCAAAATCAATCTCAAAACAATTTAATCTGGAGGCAAAAAATGAAAGCAGAATTGAATAAAATCCACACGAAAATGCGCACGCTAGTCTCAAAACCATTTCTGTCAGACTCAAATACTGAAGCGCCCTCGAAACCGCTCTACCAGCTCTCTATAAACAATTATTGTACTCGTTTCATGAAAAAAGCAAAGGTACGTAGGACACAGCAATTTCGAACAATGTTGCAGTATTACAGTACAATTCTATTGCTAAGTGGTTATATTGTGTGTGGTATTCAATAAAGATATAAACTAAGCTTTTCAAATAGGCTCAATAAAATTCAAATACAGTAAAGTATTTAAGAGCAGGTATGTATCTAAAATTAAAATTTTAGAAACTAAAACATATTTGTGATTCAAATGATATGTTAAGTTAGTCAAATATATATTAAACTTAGTATAATAATCTTATAATTCACTTACTTAGTATAATAAACTAGAGTTATATCACAAGATTTTCCTATTAGCTTTCTATTAGTTTAGGTCTCTCAATGACATCTACAGGTATACATCAAAAGCTCAACTGTCAGAAAAAAAACGACAGAGCGACAGAGCATGATCAGTGCCATTGCATAGGCACAGAAAAAACTAAAACGGTCAAAGGATTCGACGACGCTTCCGTATTATTATCAGTATCTACATGAACATCCCTATCTCATACAACATCCAAGTCACTTATGTAGTTGTTTCAGACCCAAAAAGGAGCTGGATAGGGTCGAGAGACGCTGAAGGTGAAATGCGCAAAACACCGTAATGAACGTCTGTGTAGGGTAGAACCCGTCGCCCTCGAACCAAATAAAAATAAGGGCTAAAATGAAAACAAAATAATACTTGCATCAAAAAGCGCACACTACCATCAAAATACCTTCAATGAAACTCAAACGCATAACACACCAATTTTGTGCTTACTTAGAAAACAAAAGCCCCAGGTCACAGTAATTTCGAACAAAGTTGCAGCTACAACTCCGGCAATTAAAATTTGTAGAGTCAGAGTTGAAATTATGCATGAAGTGAGAGCACTAGCCGTTGCGTTGCGCCCTCGCCGATTAATATTAATGACGAGCGACACGGTGTTCGGAGGCTGCTGGATCCTGTTTCTTTTGATTGTGTATTCAGGTTTGTTTATGAACTTGTTGCATGCAGAAGTAATTTACGTTCACGGCAAATATGCACGGTACACAGAAATATGGCGGAGACGACGTCGCGATGCTTTAGGAGATCAAATGGAATGGTATTTCGAGATATAAATGTGTATTGATAAAAGAGCAAATAGTCCTATTTATTTATCACACGTACCGTGTACAATATACATATATAAGTATGCAAGTGCCAATTTATCAAACATTATTCCCACTCCGGATACGTCCAAATTCAACAATTCATTTATCAATCTAGTATACTGAGGTATATAAACTTGCCATGTACCAAAGTAACAAACATCATAAACAACTATTATTTACGGCGCAAATATGCTAACCTCAGTAGTGGTTACATATTTGAGCCATTTGGAGTTGAGACTTTGGGTCCGTGGGAGCCGGGAGCTCATCTTGTTTTCGAAAGTCTTTCTGAGCGTCTGGTGGACGCGACGCGTGACCAAAATGTTGGTGTTTATTTGGCTCGACGTATAAGCACTGTCATTCAGCGTGGCAACGTAGCCAGCATGCTAGGCACGCTGCCAACTGGCAGGGCTTGAGTATTTGAATTATCTTTAGACCTTCAAGGGTCTGTGGATGATTGGACCATCGCTTCCTATGTAGTAGTAGTGTAGGTAGTTTTAGCATATAAAGGAGTATTGTATCATATTGTAGTTAATTTAAAAAAATATTATTTATGTAGGTAATGTGTAGCAATACGAAAATTACTGAAAGCACACATCAGATCCAGCTCAGCTAAATCAGTCAGCTCAGTAAATAAATTGCAAAAGAAAAAATACTAACTGTTCCATAGATTTCGCAAGTCGCATATACTTTGAAAACCTGATATTTTTGCAATTTCACAGCTGAACTGAATAAGTACCTGATGTAGTATATGTATTACAAGGTCTTTCATAAACACGTTGTACATCCTGAAATCGCATAACTAAACGCAAAAAAAAACAGTTTTGTACCAAAAATTTAACCAATTGCCTTCAATAAGCTAATAAGATAACTAAGCTACAACTACAAGGCACTTTACAAACAGTTAGCTCTAGTAATCGCAGTCTAACCTCTTCTACAATAAATATCACGTTTTAATCTGCACATAGAACAAAACAGAGAGCTTCGTGCACAATAAAGAAAGCTTAATGTGACGTTTCTGTTTTCTCGTCACGTTTTTTCGTCGTTTAAACGTCCCTCCAACAAATGGCTCGGAACATAACTACATCGGCACAGCCGTATACCTAATACAAGAAATAAAAATAGAGATACGGACATACATATTAACATGCTCCCGACTGATATACATAAGTAGCCACGTCGGAGTTCACGTTCTAGTGTTTTATGGAAGAATAAAACTTTAAAGCTGTACGTTACACAGAATTTTAGCACTTTAATCAAAGTTGTTGTATTCAAAATATTGCGCATTTCAAAGTATATGGAATATGAAAATTTAACTTTGACTTGCACTGAACCATAATTTTCCATACCTACATTTATCAAAACAGTTTTACGCCTAGGAATTTAATCATCTATAAAGTTTTACCCTCTTAATTAATTACACGTGTACATTACAGGGATGTACATACAGTGTACAAATTATATGTCAACAACTCTGTAAATGGTATGTTTAATATATTTTCTTAATGAACTCTATATCTCTATAAAATTTCTCAAGTAAGAAAACAATATAATAATTAGAGAAAAAAAACAAGAATATTGTATTTACATTACATGTACCTTGCACAAAATATCACCACACCAAAATGAACCAGTTTTTATATCTTTGCGGTGCCTTAAAGAGTTTCATTTTAACTGTAATTAATAATTCATAAATAACGCTTTATTTTAAAACTACGCAAAGTTAACATGGCAGACTTGATGAATAAATTATTACTTAATATTATGAGAAACTATGGCCTAACTTAGTTTCTGAAAGCTAATAGAGAAAGTCTATTGGCTATCTTACCTATTCTAATCGTCTTCGATAGCACAAATAACTTTTTAAGTCCGAGAACTTGTTATAAATCGATATTTTAGTTCAACAAATAAAATTCAATTCGAATAATCGAAAACAAAATTATACGATTATTTAAAAAATTGATGAGAACCGCACGTGGTAGTAGTCTTAAAGCTGTTATTAATAGTTTAATCGGTTTTTTTTATAACTTTATTGTGACTCCATTTATGATCCGAAAGAATTATTTAATTGAAACAACATCCTGCTTAATACAATAGGAAAAAGGTACATTTGGCACTCCTACTTTTTTTAAGTATCATTCGTCACACAGCACTGAACTTAACTTAATTCGTTAATTGTATAGTTTATGCCATTTCCTCATCATAATAATCGAATAGCTTAGATGCTGCCATGCTACATCATCAAGTAAAAATTTAAGTAAATAAATATGCAACAAATCTTTGTGGCTTTGCCGTAGTCAATCAACAATAACAGCATCCACCTTTTATTATTATTACACAGCGTTGCACAACGATGAATTTGGAGCATGCAGAATTTCATTCCATTCAGCAATCAATTTCATAAATATCGGAAAAGCAGAAATCTAGAATAGTAAACGTCCTCATCTCGTCCTGAAGTCTTTTGTTATTTTCTGTCTCCGATCCAGACGACTTTCGAAGGAGCAAACCTCCAAAATTGCAATCACGCAAATTGAAAATTAATGGAGCGCGAAATCCAATTTTGCATTAAAGCTTTCTGGTGGGTAAGTAGGTCCTCGATTCTGCTATTCTGGCACGGTTGATATTAATAAAAGACTGGCTGCTGTGAGCAATTTTTCGGTGGGCGGTATTTCGCAGAGACGACGAAATGTTAGTGGGTAAATCATCACGGAACAGTAAGTAATCTCAGGACAAATTCTATAGAAATTTCTTTGGGCGGTTTTACACCGAAATATAGAAAATACAGTGAAACAAATTTTGGACAGCGAAAAGTTTTTCGAAAAGTGAGATACGAAATTTTACAAACCATGCTGCGGTTACTGTGAACAGTTGTAGAAAGTCGGAATAAAATAAAACAGTTACGAAATTTTTCAGAAAGAAAGAGGATACTAACGTGTAATAAAAATCTGAAATTCTACATATCAGGGACACATGTAAGCAAATGTATATTTGTATAGCACACCGCTAAGTGAATAATTTGAATCTCGTTTCAGTTACTTATTTTTTAAAAATCATAAAACCTCCGTTCGCTATAACGATTAAAAACTTTTGAATTTTTCCGACATTTTACGTAAAACAAATGATAAATATCTGCATTTTTTCAGTGAATTTCACAGGATTACAAAAACAACAGAGCGTTTTATTATGAGATAAAAACTTTTATCCGCGGTAATAAATAAAATAGGAAAGACATATTTTATTTGCTTATATTTGGTACAATTTTTTCTTGTCGTAAGTAGGTAAATCGTAGGCTTATAATTATTTTCCTGCCAGGATATTTTTATTTGGTGAAGAAACCAAATAAAAATACACCTCAAATACTGTTTCATAAAATTGAGGAAATATAGAAACTTGATAATAAGCACTTGACACGGTAAAAAAATTCCCAATTCGGTTGATTCTGCATTTCAATACACTTTGTTGTCCATCTGTCTGTCCGTGTGTCAAGACCTTTTATCGCCGGAACGCGTAAAGTGGACGATTTGAAATTAAAACCATTTACCTAAATTTCTTGTTGCCTCTTGCAGTTGTGAAAAGATTAAACTTCTCAATTTTCATGAAAAAAAAAGTTTATGTTGTAAAAAAACATTTAGGTATGTTGTAAAAAACTGCATATTTTGACACTTAGAAGGGAATCAAAACCTATAGGTTACTTCCCGTTGACAAAGATATATAAAATTTGGCAAGGAGCTTTGTCTAAGTGTACATTATAAGCCCGATTATCGTAATTATAATAGCTAAATAGCATATTTCTGTTTCTTTTTCACTTTAGGCATTCGATAGAGAGAACGCTCTTTACGTTGCTACGAGTATTAAATTTACGCTGGCGCCTCTATAACGGGTCTAATATAGGAATAAATCGGGAAAGTGTTCATTTTTTTAATTTTATCACAAAGAAACTCGGTCTAAATGCAGTATATATAGGCCCACATTTCGAAGTGAAGTAACATAACATCATGTGGAGTATCATATAAAAGAGCTTCATTAGCACAAGCTAAAACAGGTTTTTAATTATTTTTATGATAAAAGTAAAACAGAATCCCTTTTATCGATGATTTTAGCTACGCTCTGAGGTTTTAACGACTTAGTTCCCAACTTTGTGCAATTTTCAGGATTTGTACGGAACCCTCGGTGTGCGAACCTGACTAGTATTTGTCCAGTTTTATTTTACAAATGTGCCTATCTATCATGAAATACAGCTAGTAGGTACATACGTCTTCAAGAAAGCTCGTCACAATTTAATGGCTGTCGTCTACAGGCTTAAAAAAGAAGGTAACCTTTTATGAATATTTCCATTCCTTAAGAAAATTTCACGCCGAAAAATTCACTGGCAATAGTTTGATTGAATAGTAATAAATTTTAATAATCAAAGAAACGATATTTTTGTACTAAAGATCTCAAAAAAATGTTTCTGTTACCTCACGAAGTTTTCCTTCACCGGAAAATAAGTGGAGTGGAAATTCGTACATAAGTTTTCAAAGAACTTTGATTAATGAACGAATGAATGAAAACTTGAAAAAAAAATGGATTCTTACCTTGTTTATAAGGCGAACAACTAGGCTACAACGTGTTATTTATTGTATTTGTAACTCACAGACAATATCAATCAAGCAGTAAAATAATATTACAGAGACAACAATAGGTATAATATTTAAATATCGATAGTATTTATGACTGTCAGCTACGTTAAAAATGGAGCTGCAAAAAACACCAGAGTTAAAAAGATTGTACGACTAGATTGTTCCTCTATTTTGTTCCTCGGGCGAGACATTAGCCTCATCTGACAGCTAGCGGCGGCGACATAATGCTATTTGCAAGAGTGGCACAGCTCGCCTCATTCACCTCAATCTCAAAGGTTTTCTCAAAACCACATCAACGTTATTAACTCCCCTCCCTAATAACAAACCTTCTTAAACAAAACCTGAAAAGATGTTTTTTGAATCGACGAGTTCTTTAACGATGTTACATGAAAAAGATTGGGAAATTCAATGAGCTTAGTTGCCGGGGGCAGTAGCACGGCTCAAACTTTTTCTCACGGGTATTAATAGCGATTTGAAACAGAGTTGGCCGATTTTGCATAATTTTCGCAATGATTTATCTGTTTGCCTAATGGAATAATCAAATAGTAGCGATCTCGCCATTTTTAAAACACACATTTTCGATCAATTGGTAATTGCGAAGTAGATGTTTGTATAAAGTGAATCCCGTGAATTTTTAATATTTGTTATTTAATAGTAGAACATTGAAAAAGAGATCATTTTTGGCAATAAGCATATATTTAATTCTAGCGTTAGCAGAAATGAAACATGATAACTTGTTGGTTGAAAGCTTTACATTTATGAAGGATATTCCCAGCAAGAGGTAAATAGAGCACTATTCTATCAATAGAATGGAAGGTTGTACCTAATCAGTTGAGTTGACGGTCAGCAACTAGCTGGATGGTAGTTTAAATGTCGAAACCGTAACTGAGGCTTGAGATTGAGAGAGTTTTTGGGCTTACAGACTTATGTAACAAATCTGTTTCTGTTATTAAAAAAGGAAATGATTTAATTTTATAGTACTTCGCACACTAGAATTTATTTCAAATATTTTTTTTTTGTTGTAAACATTTCAAAAATTTTAGATTTTTAAACTGTAACTTTTTGGAATTCCTTAATTCTCTTCCGCTTTCCAACGTTGTAAAAGTTGGTAAAAATATAAACATTTCATAAATTTGGCGGGTTTGCATTTGAGCGATCTAGTTTAATTGGATTAAGCGTCTGTGCCGGAATCCCAAAGCGATGCAGGTTCAAATCCTGCGATCGCCGCAAATTTTTGAAATGTTTATAACAAAAAGAAAATTTGTCATTAGTCTAAACTGATCGACAAACTAGAGTATATAGGTACTCCTCAATACCTATCTTAGGCTACAGTTCACAAGTCTCGTCTTGATGTAGGTAAATATATGATCGTCATTCTATGACGTTCTAAGACGCAGCCAAGCATAAGGGGAGCTCAAAGTTAAACCCACGCACGAGTTCATATTACATTGCAACTGTAACAAACAGGAGTTAGCAGAAGTCCAGCGGCGACTGCTGGACTAAATACACTGAACTATGTTCGCTAGAAGATTTCAAAAGCGATCAAACAACGTAAGTGTCGTTTGACTTCGTTTTAGTCCGCGACTTTAACTATATTTCACTTGTAACGAACTGAAACGAATTTGGACGTTTGGAGTCGAAGATAACCGTGAGGGTAAACGACATTTTATTCGGGTCGGACGCCGATCTCAACTTACTTAAGAGGGTATCAAAATGGTACGTGCATATGTATGGCTTTCCGAACTAGTTTGCCGTGACGACGTGACGCAGACTGTTTCTAGTATCTATTCCGATAAAACGAGACAACGGCGCTGAATAATCCAGGGCGTCTTTCTAGACGACGGACATTTTCAAGGCTGTCAGTTACAATTACAATCTGGATATTTAAGGTCAGAGTGAATAGGTAACTTCTACTCAAACTTTGGCCACAACATCACTTTCCATCAGGCGAGTTGGTCCAAATGTACTTAGTTCTGTTATGCATAAAAAGCAACGGGCACTCCGGGACTGCTGGCAGAAGTAAAAGCATGAACAATAACGTTGTGCATTTTTGAATATATTGTGATGGTTAGGGTTTGCACGATTTGCTTTATTTATTATTAGTATAAAACTACTATTGATTATTTATTTATGTGGTATTATTATATTTAGATCTGTTCACTCACGAAGGCGCGCCCCACCATATTTTTTTTTACTGTCTGTACTATTAGCCTCTACACGCACACTAAGAGAGATGCCAGACGGGCGGTGTCGCCGCGACATCGCACCGCGGCGACCAGTGTTGCCTTAGACACTGATGACATCTAGACACTTAGCGGAAAAAAAGGTTTTAGGGATAACCGTTCAACCTTAAGCTGAAGATAAGTAAAATCTCTCATATACATTCTGATTTTGTGTGAGCCAACCGCGAAATCGGATCGTGTGTAGCGTCAGCAGCGGTCCAACTTTGCCTCGCTAACTATTTCTAATATTATAAATCAGAGAATGTATTTTTTGTTTTTCGTTTGATCACAGATATACTAGATGAATAATGTGGTCGATCGATAAAATCTGAAAAAGATGCATTGATTTAATATGACACGCATTGAAAAGTGATATGAAAATTATCTCATAACCCCATCGAGTATGGACTCGTGTGATTTGTCACGACGAGTGTCACAGTAACAGCTGTCAAACTTCAAAGTGATTTATCTCGGCCATTATCGATTCTAGACTACAGCTGTCTTTACAAAAGTGATAAAGCTCAACGAGATCTACATTTCGGATGACAGCTGTCAAACGATAAGCTCTATCACTTTTGTCAAAATAGCAGTAGTCTAGGATCAATAATGACTGAGATAAATCACTTTGAAGTTTGACAGCTGTCATCCGAAATGTAAATCTTGTCAAGTTCTATCACTTTTGTGAAGACAGCCGTAGTCTACAATCGATAATAACCGAGATAAATCACGTTGAAGTTTGACAGCTGTCATCTGAAATGTAGATCTCATTGAGCTCTATCACTTTTGTGAAGACAGCAGTATTCTAGAATCATTAATAACCGAGATAAATCACTTTTAAGTTTGACAGCTGTCATCTGAAATTTAGATCTCGTTGAGCTCTATCACTTTTGTGAAGATTGAACGGTTGTCCTCAAAACCTTTTTTTCCCGCTAAATATTCATAGAATACTCGAATACTCTAGATTTAATGTCTAAATCGCTACCGGCAGCACTGGTTGCCGCGGTGTCGCCGCGACGATGCGGCTGCACCGTCACTGCACCGCGGCGGTGCAGCGGCGGTGATGCCGTTGTGTACAAGCGAGGTCTACGCGTATAAATGCAAACCAATAATTTACTGTGGAGGGGCGCGACTTCGTGAATGAAACGGTCTGTAAAACATTCACACACACACGCACAATCGCGCATTTTAACTTCACCGTCTTACGAATTTTCGATCAGCTTACGAATTGTTCTGACGCGAGTTTATTTTTGAAGTTTTCATTTCAAAAATATAACATTGTGTTATAGTCAACTACCGACCTCTTACCGTCTTAGTATTTTTTGCAAATGCTATTGGTTGGTAATAATTATTTTTCGCAAAAAATGGCATGACCGACTTCAACCGTGTAGGTATAGATCTCACGAATACTACGCACGGATTGATGTAGCAATTTCACATTATTGATAATTTATCAAAAATGGCTCAGCCGATTTCAATGGGACCAACTTCGAAGTATACCTAAGTAAAAAGTTATGCGTGGTTACACATAATATATATATAACTATAACTATTAAAAAGACCAGTGCAATACAGTAAATACAACTCTTAGTCGTATTCACATATTACTGGACAGTTGAACATGGACTAAAATGTGGCCTCAAAAAGTACTTTTTCATCCCCCCATCTCGGAAAGAGTATTTTTGCTCTTCGAAATCTGTGTGCAAAAACCGTTTTTATCCGCTAGAGAGTAAAGTAAAATTGAATTTAGAACATCGTGGGCACTAAGTTTGTGAATACAAAACATTATAAGCCTATTTACTTCTACCTTCATGGTGCCGAATTTATCAAACAGCCTTTTTTCATTTGTTCAAAGCTCAGACACGGAACCTTCTTGCTGTACTTTTTTTATTTGCTCTACGCGCGCCATCTTTTTATCATGCATGTCGTGTTGTTAAAAGTTTTAAATATAATAAACTTGAAAACATTGTGAAAAACCTAAAATGCACCTAAATGAGTAATTCTAGCGACGAGGAAGTATATTTGATGCCAACAGAATTGAATGAAACTGTTAATAGTGCGCCAATGAGCTTTCTCCCTTTAACGATCACGCGAGAAGTATTTGAAACAGTGCGGTATGTAGACGACTTTAGTCATTTCCTCGCTGAGGTGGGATGAAAAGTTACGTGTTGCACTCGAGTGCAAAGATTTTTTACCTTGTGCTCTTTTGATTCCCTCGCTAACGCTCAAGATTCTAATTTTTGAATTCAATTTCGGTCATCAAAATTGAGCACGCGGTTAAAAATCATCTTTGCCCTCTTTTATAACAAATAACTATTGCCCTCCTCTACACGAACGTTACCTTGTTACCAATATAAATTATAGCTCCTTTAACCAATTTGCTTATCTAACAGTAGGAGTTAAACATAACTAGTCTAGAGTTATTATTCTACCTCATGACCAAGGTGGGCTAATTAATGCACCACAACAGAGAGCCCGCAATCCCAGGATATCCATAATTAAAATCTAGTTACGAACTGGGGCTACAGCTCTCAGAAATGAAATTTAACAATTCACACGACAAGTTCCAACAAGAGATGTGAAAATAACTTAGCCGTTATATAATAGAACGTCGTGTACAGAGGCATGGAATTGTGAATACAAGTTTAGTTTGTCTCAGATCCATTGTTTCACCTCGACTCGGCGATGGATGAATAAATATGGCGTATAGCATTGTTTTCGAAAAATTATCTCTGCTGAAGTGTATTCCGATATTGGAAAGAAGTTTAGTGTATGGTCACCACAGATAAATAACAGATTTTTAATGCTGTTGTCACTTGAGGTAATTCTCAACCACAACATGCATGGACATTCTTCGAAGCTGTTGTCAAAACTGTCAAATGAGTATTGGAATTTGACGTTACTTGTCAAAAAATCCGACAACAACCTCCAAATCGAGATATTTTTCATGTCTAACTCGTACCTTATTAAACCGATGCATCTCGATGATTTAAGATTTTCTCGGTCAACTACATTATCCCTTTGATACTCGTAACTTTGTGATGGTTACAATAAATTTGATGTCACAGATCACAGTAAAATGGCTTCGAAAACGCATAGAAATTATTATACGTAGTTTACGATAAACGACATAATTCAACACAAGTGACGCTTGAACTACTGATCAAACGTCAATTTGGCGTCTCAGCAATATGGCGGAAAAACTTCAAACCCGTTCAACCCTGAGCTTAGACTTTCAATATGTCATATCATATCTAACACCCTGTCCAATCTTATGGTACGTTCATTCTCTGTCCAGATCTATGGGAATGCAACAATTTTCAGAGTTAATATTACTTCTATTTATTTTACTAAATTCCAGTGCTTGTTGTACCTACTAACAACCTAAGGCAAGGCATCCGACAGGCATGCTTTACTTACGTTGCCATTTAAAATAAACTCACTAAAAAAACACCATAACCCATACTTTTTGGGTAAAATTAGAAATGTATTTTATTTATTAAGACATCACGTCAAAAATAATGCAAAATCAATATCATAGTATGTAACAAATCAAAGAATCCGCCCCTGTTCCTGGTACAAAGGTGCCCATAACACTGGCAGCAGTACCGCGTTGAATAGCGATAGACATACTTTGCACCAAGTACCACCCAGAGCGGGAGTTACCTCCTCTGTCCCTTATCCTAAGACTCGTACTTAATAAAAACTTAATCAAAATAAAATTAGCAACATTAAAATAAAATGTCTTGTAATAACCGATTGTCGATTTATACTTGCATGGGCTTTGCATACATAGCCGTTAAATACGTTGTAATTCTCATTACGGAACATGGTTGACTTGTACGACTGTGGACAGTTATGAACATATCTGGACACACCTCTGTAAGCCCCTATACTTTTCGAACCAATACCTAGTAGAACGTCGTGTATTGAAGCATGGAATCGTAAACTATTGTTTCACTTCGTCTCAGCAGCTTAACGCGCCACTGTTCCTGTCTTTCTGTCTACTTTACTTACATTTTAGTTCTCAAGACAGACTTAGCCTTTGTGTACCGACAAATAAGACGTCATTGCATTCATGAGAAGACTTGTGTTTTATGAATAAAATAAAATAAACACAAAACATGCGAGATTTACTCTTTATGCTTTCGAAACTTGACAATTAAATTTACTTCTAAAAAGAAATACAATACAAAATGAGACAAAAAACGTATGTAAAAGCTAACCATTATGGATTACATCCTGGATCCTGGATTACAGGAGTCCAAAGTAGTACCTAACGGTTTTGTCTGTTTGAATTCTGATGTCTATCGGTCCATTCATCAGCCAAATCAGTCCTTTAATTTTGCCATTGCTTAAAAAAATCGACTAAATGCAAGTCTGCCTCGCGCACAAATGGTTCCGTATCGTATTGAAGCCCCCTTAGCCCATTTCAACTTGCTGTTATTAATATACAGCAACAAACGACAAAATAATAACGTTTGTTGTATGGGAGTCCCCTTCAATACTACTATTTATTCCATATTTAGTATTTGTTGTTATAGCAGCAACAGAAATATATCACATCTGAAAATTTCAACTACTAGCTAACACGGTTCTTGAGACACCGTCTGGTCACAAACAGACGGACGGACGGATGGACAGACGGACAGACGGACAACGGAGTCTTAGTAATAGGGTCCCGTTTTTACCCTTTGGGTACGGAATCCTAACAACAAATTATGATTGAAATTTATAAGAACGATGATATTGTAAAGTTTTACAACACGAATACGTGAGTATTACTTCATAAACAACGTAGATACGCGTCGCCTACATGCTCTAAAGAAATAAAATGTTCATTTAAATTTCAAATAAGTTTTCAGTTGCTTGAACATTTTCTGAAGGTAATCCTTTAGGCAAACTATATTTAAATTACTGTCTCTGCCAAAATATGAAATTCAAATCCGGAGAGATGCATGCACCTCAAGTAAGTCGTTACAAACTCGTTTAGTTACCTACAGTGGCTGCGCTGGGCTCTGGATATTTCGTCAGCAACGTAAAAGAAGATAGATACATCGTAGTAAAAGAGAAATAGGTTTGAACATTTTTGTATGGAAGCTGGCATATCCACCTGCCGCCATTTTGTTTTTATTTTTTATAAATTTTCGCGCACAATGACAGTAGTATATATGAGTAGAGGATACTTATACAAACAATAGCGAGCTAACCACAAAAGTTTTACGCACGCTTTAAGCAATGTTTAGCAATACAAATTGTGCCGTTAAACAGTGTTTAAGGCGTGTTTAAATCTTATGTGGTAAGGCGGTTAATGTTTAGTACTATGATACTCTAAAGTGTCACGTTCTCGAGATATTTGGATGTAAAGATCGCAAAGTTCTCGTACAGCGACTACTTACATCGTGCGCGGAAACTTTAAAAAAAATCAAAATGGTGGCGGGTGGATATGCAAATATATATACAAATGTTCAAACCACTTTATAATATATTTTTTTTTATTTATCTACCTTCAAATTCTGAGCAAAGTGTACTCGTAACTGTATTCTGGGCAAGGTATCTTCTAGGTAAGCGTGCTACATTTTTGCCGTATCTTTGCTTAACTGAGGCTATAAATGGTCAAATTCAAGTATCTCACGATTATAAAAACCCCCTTTTTTTCATGATGGATGTTTCTCTAGTCTACTAATTTATTCTAGAATATCATTGTACTCATTGTTATGACCATCAAATTGGCATTTTTTTGTGTTTAAAATATTGCTATTTATGACCAACTTTTGCTACGGACAAATTGCGATAAAAAAGTTAGTTATGCCATACAAAAGTTCATTGACTCAAGTTTATTGAACAGTATCTTCGTAAAAGTTGTTTATAATGATTTACATCTTTAAATTACTGCATTTTGCAAATCAACATCCCGTGTACACGTCATTAAGATCATTTACTTATGAAACATTATTTTTTTGCGATCAAGAATATATTAGAAAAAAATATATATGAACTCGGTTAATTTAGCACGAATTGAAAAACAACATTTGCTTTTTTCTTTTCAATTGTTGCCTGGTTGTTTTGAACTATTAGCAATAATTCTCCTACTAGTAGCATTTGTTTTGTTCGTATTTCATTGATTGTTAACTTTTCTTCTATGTGCATCATCATAATTAATAAACTATCTACCTATCTACATATGTAGGTATTCACATAGCTTCTTCAAATGGTGGACGCGGCTTTTCACAAAATTTGCTCCATCATTTCGCGTCAAATGTCGAATAAGATTTCCCCTGTAGGAGCGAAACTCTATTTCCATTTTGAAATGTCGGCCCGCAGCTAGGCTCAAGTGTTCTGTCAGAATATCTGAATATTTTAACATCTACGCTGACGCAAAATAAAATATGAATTTTTATGTGAGATTTTCGGTTAGAATACCGATGCCCACACTCTGTTAATCCGTTCAGTGTGTAGGCGAATCTAGATTGAATTGTCAGGACAGTACCTACAGACAAAATATACAGGACTGACAGACATAATATGGTATATAGCAGATGCCCCGATTGTGGCCACTGGTCCGGTTGTGGACATTTTGGTGACAAAATTATTGCATAAATGGTAATTGTAAACGATGTAACAACATAAATATTGTTTGTGTGAATCTCAAATTATATATTATTTGAACATTAAATTGTCTAATAAATCGTAACTACCTTATAAATACATAAGCACAAAAAAATATTAAACCTACTACCTACATACAAAATAAAATATATATATAGGTTTAATTTTTTTTTGCATATGCATATATTAGGTAGTTTAGAATTATATTTTAATGTTTTTAAGTAATAAAAATAGATTACATCTATTTTATTAAGCGTTAAAATTCAAAGTGTCCATAAATGATACTAAGATGGCTACAACCGGGGCATCTGCCCTAGTGTACATACTAACATGTAGTAACAATGTAGACGTCTTAAAATCTCGAGTAAATAGGTATCTTCTAGGTAAGCGTGCTACATCCTAGACCGCATATCTGCTTTTTATCAGGCAGTGTGTAGTCAGACGCAAACCTATTTGAAATAAAAAAAAAAAAAATAATAAAAAAACATGAAACGCTTAAGACTTGTCGCTATTAGCTTATGGGAGTTTGACTACTATCATAGACGAATATTCGTCTATGCTACTAGACACTATTGACCGACTCACTCACTGGCTGACACTATGTTAGTTGTCAACAAAAATAAACCTAACATTTCATATTTTCAATGCATCACCAAAATTAAGCAACGTTCCGCACGTTCAATATTTGTATGGGTAACCGCGGGAGGCATTTTCCAACAGAGCGCTACCGTGGCTCGGATGACACGTTAAATTATAGGCCCCGGTTGTTTGAACCGTTAAGCCATGTCAGATGCCTTCAGGCGGTCTAAAATCCCTGACACCCGTCCTATACTATACGAACTTACCTTTTTAATGCATGAAAAGTTCAAATGTAGAACAACGAGAGGTATATCCATATCCAGCAGTGGGACACACAATGCATGGGCAAAAATAATAACAACATCGCTTGGAAAGAGTATGATAAATTGATTACACTAAGTTATAGCTTATTATTTTTCCATAGATTCGGTACTTACACAGAAAAACATAATTAAAGTGCGGTACATGGTTCCTTCTACGATTTGAAAGCGGCGAGGTAATAAGAAACGAATATTTCTTTTCAAATACGTATACGTATTTCTTCAACTCAAAATCTATAAAACCTATCTCATCAACACTTCAACTTTTACAAGGTGTAAAGACGGTGCGCCATTTGACCGCGTGGTAAATGTACCGTGTGAATTTGTGGAACGAAAACAATTTTGACTTCGCCAAGGCTCGACCACTTTTATGGTAACCTGTGTACGTGGACCGATTCCAAACCGCATGGCATTAAAACTGCAGTAGGTACCTTTAGGAAAAAATTCAATGGTAGTGACCGAGATTGCACTTGGGCTTGGTCGCTGTTTTCATGTTGAGGCTATTTTGGTTTATTGGTATGTGTAACTCATTGACACTGCCTATTCATGGCCGTTAAATTAGTTTTAGTTTGTATGTAAATAAAATTTCGCGCGCTGATATAGTGAATATACTTTGAATTCAAACGTGCGTTGGATGGAGTGTCGATTCATTTAAAGATTAGGTTTATGTCTCAGAACAAATAAAAAAGTCAAGAGGGAACGTCGTTGAACAGTCAAGTGAAGCCGGTTTTTTATACATGTGTGAGTGCGTCACTGCTGCGCCGCCATAGTTCGACTGACAAGCCAAGGCGTAGCTTCTTTGTACGTTGATGTGTGTGTGATTGTCTTTACACGGCGAGGCGTAGTTTTGCACGGCCTTACTTGTTTGTTCACAACATTCTCTCTTGATTTTTTTTATTTGCTCTGAGATTTATGTATTTTATTCTATTTATTTGGCCTCTACCCAGCAGTAGGACACGATAGGCTAACAACAACAATAACATTCTAAGTATTTATTTACAAATATTTTCTAGACTAACTAGTTACTTAGCTACACGCTACACTACGTTACATTGCTTACAATAAAAGGTGATGAGGTGATCAGCTTAGTTTTAAAATTAAATGATTCAATCATTCGATGACAAATACCAAGATATTTGATTTTATGAATGTTATCGATGAGAGCAACGTTTTTGCTAGGAATATTCGCTTTTTTGTATTTCCAAGCGCTTCGATGCAGGATCGGAAACCAACCTTTACCCGCACATTGCACCAGCGCCTAGGGCGCGGCACGCGAAACCCACACTAAACAACACATTAAAAGTTGTCTGAAAGAAATAGCTTTTAGCGATAAGACCGCCTTTTGTACCATTTTTCTGTCGTTTTTAGGGTTCCGTACAACCGGAAAAAACGGAACCCTTATAGGATCACTTTGTTGTCCTTCTGTCCGTCTGTCCGTCTGTGTGTATGTCAAGACTCTTTATCTCGGGAACGCGTAAAGATATCGAGTTGAAATTTAAACTATTTACGTATAACTATGGTCTCTTGCAGTTGTGTGCAAAAGAAAAACTTCTCAGTTACCGTATAAAGAAGTTAGAGCCGTTTATGTCGTAAAAAACCGCATATTTCTACTAATAGAACTATGAAATTTGGCGAGAAGCATTGTCTTAGAGTACACAAATAGGAGTATATCTGAAAACTGTACATTTTTATTTGAATCACAAAAAAATAGGGCCTGGATTCACAAAATATGGGTTGAAAATTCAAAGTGAGTAAATCGTATCATGTTAAGGTATCAATATAAAATAGCTTCATTAGCACATGCTAAAACAGATTTTTAATTATTTTAACAATGTGTTATCGATGATATAGTATAGAGATTTTAACAACTTACTTCGCAAATTTGTTAAATTTTCTGGATTTGTACGGAACCCTCGGTGTGCGAGCCTGACTCGCACTTGTCCGGTTTTTTTTCTTCTTCTGTTATGTTTTACTACTTGTGGTGTATTGTATTGTATTGTAAACAACTTTTCCCTCTTAGGTAAACAACTTTTGTTTGTTTGTATTTGCCTCAAATTTTGCCAGCAGTTATTAAATGCAGTTGCTATGAATTTATAAACAGGCTCCCCGGGCTACGCAGCGAGGTGCATGTTCCTGCGAGCATTTCCAAATTATTGTTGCCTATTGCCTATTTAATTTTAGAAACAGCTTTAGAGAGGATTTGAATTCAGTTATGTTTTTTGTATAATATGGTACAACAATCACAACTTTTACTTACGATTTCAGTCATAGTTTAGTAAATTACGGTAATTAATTATTAATTTTGACGAAATTTAAACGTATATTATCATGCAATTTTCTACCTTAACGCTCGCTGGATATAGTGCGGCTTTTATATCTTAATAAAATTATCCACATAACCATCATTCAACTATACCAACACATTTAATCAATAAATTATTGACATGTATGTATAAAGTAAATATATTTAAAAATCAAACCCACTTCTAGTTGTTAGCGTTGCGCTGGAACATTATTTTTTGCTTCCGTACGACTTGGACGTATATATGGAACTTTTATTAATACGGCTAGGACGTATAGGTAACTTAACGCAAATTCTCCATACAATCTGTCAAAATTTCGTATACAACCGAGCGGTACGAAAGTCAAAAATAATGCCCCAGCATACAGTTTCTCGTACGTTATGCCAATCACCACGTTGAATATACATTTAAAATTGACAAGATATTTTGAAACAAACTTGCACAAGTATTATTGCCTCTACCCAAATTAAGGCCACGTTTCAGAACAAGCCCAGACTTTGTGCATTACAAATACAGCAGCGGCTTCATAACAAATGTAAAGGGATCTGTTCCGAACGCGCAACAAGGAAACGCGACGGCATTGCAGAGGAGATATAAAACGGTAGGAACTTCTTGACTGAATTATTTAGACAGGAACATGCAAAGACTTTTTCTCATCATTTTTGCTTAAGAAGCAGTTAGTTCACACCTAATGCTAATTTTGTTTAAATTAGTAAAAAACATACGCTTAGAGAATATCGTAATCAATAATTATTTTTAGCAAAAATGGCACCACCGACTTCCATCGTGTACAGAATTTGAATAGTTTGCACGAATCGATGTGACATAACATCATAAATAAATCAACAATAATGATTTATCAAAAACAACCAATTTCGATAAATGTTAAACGGGATCGCTCCAGAAGTATACCCTATTGAAATAAAATAAAAAATCACCGGTTCACAATTGGCGAAAATATCGATGAACATATACAAAAAAATACATACAAACGTACATAGACTTCCAAAAAGGAGCCTCCTCCTTTTTGGAAGTTGCTAAAAATAGCAAGCAATGATAAAAAGAAATTACGCTACGTAGAAGTGTTTAATTTTTTCTTCTATTTTCTAACATTTTCTACCGATGAAATAAATAATTCATTAAACATATTTCAGGCAAAGTTTTAGTAATTTACACATCCCATCATATCTTATATATAATATAGATACATATAATATACTATGTTTATACATAGCATACCATCTATGATCCTACATCATACATAGCAGGTCTGGAATATACAAGTTGATGCATTTTTTTTCATTAGGTTTAGTGGCAGAATTAATAAGAAAACAAATAAGATGTGTCTTGGAATTCGAATCTAGTAGATGCTATCGTATAGTAGATACGATACTCAGTTTACATACCCAATATAACATCTGTAAAGTTGGTGTTGTGAAGCCCATCGCTGTCAGTGTGGTACTGCAGTTGACCAGCTCGGTCACCACGGTCTCTCTTGCTCAAGAAGCGCTGGTCGGATTGGACGCCACGCCAGCCTTAACGATGTCATACGCAGGGCTTTTGTCACCGCCAATATCGCAGCCGTACTCGAACCGAGTGGGTTGGCGCGTGGTGATGGCAAAAGGCCTGACGGCATGACGCTGGTCCCATGGAAGTGTGGACGGCCCTTAGTATGGGACGCAACTTGCGTCGATACTTTGGCACCGTCACATCTTCCTGAGACTCAGAGTAGGGCTGGAGCGGCGGCCAATTTGGCTGAGCAGCACAAGCGGCGCAAATATGCTAACCTCGGCAGTGGTTACATATTTGAGCCTTTTGGAGTTGAGACTTTGGGTCCGTGGGGGCCGGGAGCTCATCTCGTTTTCAAAAGTCTTTCTGAGCGTCTGGTGGACGCGACGCGTGACCAAAATGCTGGTGTTTATTTGGCTCAACGTATAAGCATTGCCATTCAGCGTGGCAATGCTGCCAGCATGCTGGGCACGCTGCCAACTGGCAGTGGGCTTGAGCACTTGGATTATCTTTAGACCTTCAAGGGTCTGTGGATGATCCAATTGCTTTCTATGTAATAGTAGTGTAGTATTGTCATTATATTATAAAAAAAAAAAACAGAACATCTGTAAATGTTGAAAATAGGTAATGTAATGCTATAAAAAGAACAATTTTGCTTCACAGAAAGCTACATTACTTCACTTATTACATTTTCCCGAAATCCCGAAGAAATTCCACAAATTAATTAAAGCTTCAATACAGAGTTGACAATATTATGCAAACACGTCTCGTTATAAATTTCAATAACTTGCAAATAAGTGTAACAAGAAACAAAAGCAATTACAGTGGAACGTCGAAAACCTATTATAATTAAGGGGACTGTTTCAATGGAATTTGGCGGTTTAAAAGGTCTATTTTTGCGATTGAAAGTTAAAACACCCTCTGATCCGACCATCGCCCATTCGGGAACTTTTTTTATTTTGTGAAACCTTTTAACTCCACTGGCGTCGACGATTGGAATCGATTGTCGAAGTTGGCAGCGGCATATCCATATTACATTTCTTTTTTCAATCTTTCAAATCGCGGATCAGTTAGTAGTTAATTATTGCATGAAGCCTGAGATGGCGTGGATTTGTCGTAGCTTTTTTTAGGGTTCCGTACCTCAAACGGAAAAAACGGAACCCTTATAGGATCACTTTGTTGTCCGTCTGTCCGTCTGTGTGTATGTCAAGACACTTTATCTCGGGAACGCGTAAAGATATCGAGTTGAAATTTAAACTATATACGTATATCAATGATCTCTTGCAGGCGTATAAACGAAAAACTTTTCAGTTATCATTTAAAAAAGTTAGAGCCGTTTATGTCGTAAAAAACCGCATATTTCGACACCCACAAAAATCAAAACCTACAGGGTACTTCCCGTTGACATAGAACTATGAAATTTGGCGAGAAGCATTGTCTCAGAATACACATATAGAAATAAATCTGAAAACTGTACATTTTTATGTGTATCACAAAAAATAGGGCCTCAAATTTCACAAAATATCGGTTCAAAATTCAAAGTGAGTAAATCGTATCATGTAAGGTATCAAATAAAAGAACTTCATTAGCACGTGCTAAAACAGGTTTTTAAATATTTTAACAACGTGTTTGTACGGAACCCTCGATGTGCGAGCCTGACTCGCACTTGACCGGTTATTTTTTGAGTAGATGTTTAAAAAAACGTTATTGGTTACTTTTATTATGTAAATATCTAGTTTGGAACATCTTATAGGTGAAAATCATGATGAAATTGAGGCGTTACTCGTACTGTCAAAATGTATGGAGCTGGCACCAGCTTAATTATATTATTGTACCTGGTATACTAGCGAGATTAAGTCTCTCAAATTCGCAAGTAAATGATACAGGTACAATTTCTAACGGTTTTACGTTGAACTGGGCGTCAGCATTGTCACGAACCATTTATCCCTTATAATCTTAACTAATACGATCAATAGCGCAAAAGGATGCTGCTTTTCATCCGGTCTAAGTAAACTTGTGTGATGACTTGTAGGATGCGTTTCGTGCTCGTTTCTGCATCCGTTTTATTCGTTTCTACGGATTCTTCCTGGATTTTTCGTTTTGATTTCTTGTTTTATCTCTTGATTGATGGTGAAACCGGCGGAGGAAGGTCCGTCCGCCTTGTCAGGCGCGGGGGTATCGTCTCGCATCGCTTTGCCGCCGGAATCTTAGTCCGGTTCTTCTTTGATGCGGACGTGTTCGGGCTCTTATTTGACGAAAACGTCCTCCGGCGCCAAGTCCTCTCTCAAGGCTCCGGTGAGCTAGGAGTAACAGAGAATAGCGTTGTAATTGAGTTGAAAAAACATAATGCTATTCTACAAAAAAGTTTATTTACGTTTTACAAAATGCTACATGCATGAACAGCTGAGATGTTTGCATTTTAGCTTGTATAGATATACATAAATAGTTTAGCATATGGTCCATATCAGTGGGCAAATTTGAAAAATCTTAAGATTCCAGATTGGCGATAGCAATCTTGTTATGATCAAGATTTAAAACTAAAATACTTATAAAGTAGTTAAAAATTCTGTGTTACGCTGACCTGGCATTAGCATTCGTGACTCCTAACATAAGAACCTCAATTCAAAATCAGTTGTGTAGAAACTTTTCCAAAGAACTAAAAGTAGAAGCTGCAATAAAATCCTGTCATATTAAGTACTATTACAAATAGTATTTCGTGCATTTTCACGAAAGCAAATCGACACGACTCTTTTCGCCACATCAAGCCAAAGCTAGTCGACGCAAGTCATTACCATACTGGCACTGTATCAAAAAAGATACCAGCAAAAGAAGAGCATAATAAAAGCTCCCCAGCTTCCATTACCACAGCGAATGCTAATCGAAGTCCATACGAATGTTAATAGTAAGAAAAGTGCGTCATAATTAGTTGACTAACCGTCTTCGCCGCACAAACGTGAAGGATACACTTAATTGCAATTCCAAGCCTGGGAAAAGATACAAGTTCGTCTGCTGCTAGATAAATGAACCTTATGCTGCGGTGATAAAGCTGTGTTTAGTAAACGTGTTGTTAAAAGGTTTTGTTTTCCATCAGAGCAGAACCACTATGTAAGGACAGAAAACAGTGTTAAGGCTTCTAAAAATGTCTATACCTTAACTTGTGAACACTGTGAAGTATTTAAGGTATCGTTGGATTTTTGTTCGGTTTTCTGAATCTAGATTTTCTTTGTTTATAACATAGCATCCTCTAAATTCGTCTATCAATGAAATCACGAAAATTGGTCAAGCTGTTTTGAAGGAGTTTCATAATATGTGACACGAACTGTGACACGAAAGTATACATTAGAAGATAGGTAAATGCATATGTCCCAAGTTTGTGCAAAGTATGACGCCTTACACCTGTATCAGCCATTTTAGTAGTCTACTGTGGAACATAGACCTACCCACGAAGAGTGATCAGGCTCTATTCACCAGCTATAACCAAGTGCGGGTTAGTGGATTCATAGAACGCCATCGAATTCCTTCCACGGACGTATGCAGGCTGCCTCATTATGTTTTTCTTTGCCGAAAAGCCAGTGATGTGAAATTATTTACATAAGTTTTAGAGAAACAATTGGTACTGGACCGGAATTGGAACCCACAACCTCACGATTGTAAGGCGAGTGTTGCCACCACTACACACGATTTTTGTCCTGATGCCGGGGCAATAGAATACGGCATCGGTATGCCCGGCCTGAAAGATGCTACTAAAAGGGGACCTCTGGGCTCGTGAATGGTCAGAGTTAGGGCTCTGGCCATCCACGCTAACGGGCCCGGAGAGGGCGACAGAGTGTGTGGCAACATTGTAGAGGACCGCACAAGCCTAGTTAGTTAGGCTCGAGTAGTAGTACAAAGTGCTGGGAGCACCGGTGCGTTCCCTTGGAGATCCCGGAGCACCCAAGAGGACCCAAAGGCTGGCCATCGAGGGGGTTTTAGTGGGTACAATACATAACCCGACTATACCCCAAAGCAGTCGGGCATCTTTCGAAGATTTCCCCCTCGTAAAAAAGGTACACACGGTTTATATGCAGTATGCCTTTGTAAAAGTTGCGGTACTGTATCCATTAGTTCAGTTCCAGAGCGCTACAGAGTTAAAATTGAACACATGGTGCCTGTCGCTCGCTCCGCTGGCTTGATGGATGAAATGCCGATTGGAAGGAAAATTTAATGCATTTTCTTGATGGCGAAGACATGGCTTTTAAATTACTCACGATGGAATAGAGTTATTAGCTTGTAAGGTGACAAGTGTTACACTAAACGTGATTTATGTTGACAAATTAAAGTAAATTTTGAAATTTCGGGTTTGGCATTAGTTAATTAACAAAGGTACCTATTTGGAAAGAGTTAAACTAATCCAAAAAAAGCCTGATTTACTGGCTTGGCCTGAGGTTGTGGCCCCATAGTGAATCACTTTTACTATGGGGCCACAACCTGGAATTTTAAAAACTATTTCAATCATTCATTTCATTTTGATCAGTTATTTCATACATTGTGTCAATTGAGTCAATAGGAACCAATGGAACCATAGAAAATTACAAGTCTGATGATTTATTTTTGTCGAATTTGGGGTGATTCCACAGTAAAAGTTATTCATAATGATGGCCACAATCTTCTTATTTCAGTTTAGTACACACTTTTTGAATAATCCTGTCAATAAAATATCAAGGAAATGAAGGACGAAGAACTTCTCACAAAATAATGTGTTTTATTTTATTTATAATAATGTAAATAAAATAATTTCCTTATTCTGAAGAGATGTAGGAAGGTACGAACTTGTATGTACGAGATCACCACGAGCGATGATATACCTACTCAGTCTAGACCGCTGATACACGCTCCGGTCTTGATGGAAATTCATAGAGGCCTATGTCACGCAAGGGACTATTTACAGTTGCTGGATTAATGGATAATTCACAACTATCTACCTATCTATCAGCCGTAGGATGTCTACTGCTGGACATAGGCCTCCCCCATGGATTTCTAATAAGGCCGGTTGGAAGCGGCCTTATTGCCATTCAGCGCGTTCCTGCGATTTTTATTATATCGTCAGTGCACCTAGTCGGTGGACGTCCTACGCTGCGCTTGCTGGTCCGTGGTCTCCATTCGAGAACATTCCGGCCCCATCGGCCATCCGTTCTTCAAACAAGGTGTCCTGTCCATTGCCACTTTAATTTGCTAATCCGCTGGGCTATGTCGGTAACTTTGGTTCGTCTGCGGATCTCCTCATTTCTGATTCGATCCCGCAGAGAGACACCGAGCATAACCCTCTCCATAGCACGATTCACAATACAATCTTTTATTTCAAAATTGCATATTTTAAGAGATCATAAATTTTGTACGTATGTATATTATTTACAAACTATAAAGTGTTGCTAGCAGACATTCTCTGAATAAAAATACAAAACATAAAACATCACACAAGTACATAGAAACAAAGAAAGAGCAAATTCAAACGCTTCAGAACAGAGCTCTCTTTCAATCATCAATATTTATAAACCATCAATTACTTATTAATGGATTCATTAATATTAATGATGCGTTCCATAATAAAACGCCTATAAGATGTATGAATAAGATAAACCACACATATAATGGTACCAAGATATTAATTTAGAACCAATGATATTCTATGTGTAGACATGTTAAAGACCAACAACTAAGTACAAAAACCTGACTTAGAACCACGATCAGTAGCACAATTTACTACTGGTCGTTGAACAGAAAAATAAACTCTTCTTAATTATTTTAAGACCGTGTAAGGCCTCCGACAACCTGGAGAAGATGATGATGACCGGTAAGGTGAAAGATAAAGGACCCAGGGAGCGTAAACCAATACAGTAGTCCGACCAATTGGGCAAAGAACCGGCATAACCATTTCTGACGCCATACACCAAGCGGAAGAACCTCAGAGGTGGAAAAACATTATGCCATGAGGTACTACAGAGGCGGGACACTATGAGGGGGAGGAATTATTTCAAAATCATTTTAAGCGCTGCGCTCACTATAAAATAAATTTGAAAAAACATTCGCAAAACTCAGCCTTGCTTCTAGATATGCCTTATTTATAAACAGTTTCTGTATAATTATTACTTTTTTTAAGATAACTGTGTAATTTGTAAAAATAAACATTTTCAGAGTATAATTTATTCACAAAATGAACATAAGCATTGCTTTTAGCTAATAGTCCCGATCTCGCCAGAACCTGATATGTCACCGAGTGATCTTCCGGCATTTACCTTGCTTTTTTATCAATACGCAAGTATAACGTATCTATTGCAAACTATCATCGTTTAGGACATGAATAACTGCGAGCATTACGTTAATCGCCTGAAATTAATTAAGTTCGGATATTAATGAGCAGTTGTATTAATATTTATTAATGGTCACGAAATTCTGAATCATTTAATGAAACAGGCTCTGCAGATAGCAGTCGCGATAATTACTTTGAGGTCGATACAAATGACAAACTTAGGTATTATACAAAGATACGTAGAGTATTTAGTTAAAAATATATAATTTTTATAATAATATGTACTAATTTGTAGTACAAATTAAACATATACTAATAAAATGTACTAATTTGTAGTTTTAAAACTGAAATCACGAAAAATCACTTTTTAATACGTTTTATTAGTTTCACCTGTATGTTTGCTTGATTGCTTGTTTATTTGCTTGTAAGCAACCCCTCTGAGCTCGATTTTGACCTACTTTGAGCGATCAGATTTTCTTAAAACTTTGCACACCTATCTAAGACCGATGACAATGCATTTATAAAAAAATAATGAATCCTAAGCGTGTTTTTTTCAGAACTATATTTTTATTAGTTTTTCTCAAAACTATATGAAACGAGGTAAAATAAATGATTTGAAAAGTTTATTTTTTAGGGTTTCGTACCTCAAACGGAACCCTTATAGGATCACTGTTGTCCGTCTGTCCGTTTGTCCGTCTGTCCGTCTGTCCGTATGTCAAGACTCTTTATCTCGGGAACGCGCAAAGATATAGAGTTGAAATTTAAACTATATACGTATATTTATGGTCTCTTGCAGTTGTGTAAAAGAAAAACTTCTCAGTTATTGTTTAAAACAGTTAGAGCCGTTTATGTTGTAAAAAACCGCATATTTCGACACTCACAAAAATCAAAACCTACAGGGTACTTCTTGTTGACATATAACTATGACATTTGGCGAGAAGTATTGTCTCAGAGAACACATATAGGAATAAATCTGAAAACTGTATATTTTTATTTAAATTACAAAATATGGGTTCAAAATTTAAAGTGAGAAAAGAACTTCATTAGCACATGCTAGAACAGGTTTTTAATTATTTTAACAATGTGTTTTACGGAACCCTCGATGTGCGAGCCTAACTCGCACTTGTCTGGTTTTTTTTAAGTGTCTAAACCCGTGGTCCGCAGACCCCTCACCCCTGGGTATTGCGGCGTTTGGCCCCGCAAGCTGTTGGTCCCGCGGGGCGAATCGACCATGACTCTTTTTGAAGGCCCCCATTGGGCCCGCGGGGCGAAACGCAGAGAACTATGAATGAAGAGGTCGTTTGGGTCCACGTTGATAAAGATCTATTTCCCACATCAGTATTACGTATTTCTTATGGTACAGCCACGCATAAAATTACATGACATAAAATAAAAATCCGACTAAAAAAATCAACAGATGTGCAACGCTATGAAAAGAATTGTTAGTATGTTTATGAGCCTTTATTATCACATTGTTGGACAAAGGCCTCCTCTCGAGATTTCCAGTTTTGTCGGTCTTGTGTTGATTCCTGCCAATTTGGATCAAAGGTGTTCAGTTACAGATATGCCACAAGGGCGGTGTCGCCGCGACATCGCACCGCGGCGTCACCGCGGCGACCAGTGTTGCCGGTAGCGATTTAGACAAGAAAACAGAAAAAAAGGTTTTGACGACAACCGTTCAATCTTAAAATGAAGATGAGAAAAATCTCTCGTACACGTTAGAAATCGGATCGTGTAATTTGTCACGACTAATGTCACACAACAGCTGTCCAAGTGACAGCTGTCTAACTTCAAAGTGATTTATCTCGGTCATTATCAATTCTAGACTACTGTTGTCTTCACAAAAGTGATAGAACTTGACGAGACCTACATTTGTGTTGACAGCTGTTAAACTTAAAAGTGATTAATCTCGGTTATTATTGATTCTAGACCATTAATGTCTTCACAAAAGTGATAGAGCTCAATGAGATCTACATTTCAGATGACAGCTGTCAAACTTCAACGTGATATATCTCGGTTATTATTGATTGTAGACCTTTGATATCTTCACGAAAGTGATAGAGCTCAACGAGATCTACATTTCAAATGACAGCTGTCAAACTTAAAAGTGATTTATCTCGGTTATTATCGATTCTAGACTACTGCTTTCTTCACAAAAGTAATAGAACTCCACGAAATCTACATTTCGGGTGACAGCTGTCAAACTTAAAAGTGATTTATCTCGGTTATTATCGATTCTAGACTACTGCTTTCTTCACAAAAGTAATAGAACTCGACGAAATCTACATTTCGGATGACAGCTGTCAAACCTAAAAGTAATTTATCTCGGTAATTATCGATTCTAGACTACTGCTGTCTTCACAAAAGTGACAGAGCTCAACAAGATCTACATTTCGGATGACAGCTGTCAAACTTAAAAGTGATTTATCTCGGTACCTAATTATTGATTCTAGACTACTGCTCTCTTCACAAAAGTGATAGAGCTCATCAAGATCTACATTTCGGATGACAGCTGTCAAACTTCAACGTGATATATCTCGGTTATTATCGATTCAACAATTGATTCAATTGATTTAAATTTGACAGCTGTCATCCGAAATGTAGATATCGTTAAGCTCTATCACTTTTGTGAAAACATCAATAGTCTAAAATTTATAGTTACAGAGATATACCTCTTTTAATTTTGACAGCTGTAATTTTATATGACAGGTAGATGATGTTTTTAACTGACAGCTGTTATTTTATAATTTTTACAGCTGTCAAAGCAAATTTCATGCAAACGGGTTACTTTTGCACACAGAGCTTTTGCAGATAATAAGTAAAAGTAAAAAAATATATTAAAAGGAACTGGAAAAATGTATCCCCTATGTCCTTTTCCTAGTTCTAAGCTATCTCTTCACCAATTTTCAGCCAAATCGGTTCAGCTGTTCTTAAGTTATAAATTGTGTAACTAATACGACTTTCTTTTATAAATATAGATAGAAGATAGAAGATAAATGATTTTCAAAAAATTCTGTGAGACAGTGTGACAGATTTACCATAAAAATCTTTTTCTATCATGGCAGCTGTGGGACAGGATTGGTAATCCCACAAACTTCTAAAGAGCCCCATGACAATTATATTTTTATTCTAGATAAAATTAAAAAGTATATTGTAGATAAAAAGACATCGAATGGTTCATTTGTTTGCTTCAAATGAAATATTTATGTTTACAAAACACTTGAAACCAATTTGGCACATTAGTTTCATGTGATGATCATTCAATCATCAATTGCATCATTCAAACAAATGCATTTTTGTTCATACACTCCCATAGGACTCATAGAATGACGCCCTCAAAATAATGCAATTGTTTATTTTTTCCATTGACTACTTTTCTACTTAAATGTACAGATAAAAAAGTGAATCGCGGGGCGAATCGCCCAAGACCCTTTTTGAAGGTCCCCATTCGCCCCGCATTGGTCGATTCACCCCGCGGGACCAACCACTTGCGGGGCGAAACGACGCAGGACTCAGACCCCTGGGGCTCTGGAAGTATGTGTATAGGCCTCCATCATCTTATCTATGAACATTTTAATCAGTAAATAAAATGCCTGCAAGTCTTGCAATCAATCCCCCGTGCCCTTGAACCGCCCGCGATCTACACAAGATTTGTGAATACGAAATCACACAAAAGCAAGTCGAGATCTAGGCTTATGAAGATTCAGTTAAACCGACGCAAAGTCTGCTTTTCGGAGAAGTTCTAGTATTAAATGGGTCCTTAAAATTGTGCTTAATTTTTTAGGGGTCCGCAGACTAAAAAAGGCTAGGCTGATCTACAGGGTAAGTTTAAGTTATTCACAACCTAACTTCAATATTTCTAGATGAACAACATGTTTACTATGACCAACCTTAAATATTTTAAAAACAAATTTAATAAATTTATAAGAATAAGTTCAAAATATTTCAACGAGTTATGAAGAGAGCCTATGCTCGGAGCTTCTCGGTGAGACCGAATCAGGGATGAAGAATTCCGTAGATGCAATAAAGTTATAGGCCGTATGATACTAGCCGGCGGATGTGAAGTGAGCGAAGAAGTTGCGCAATATTCAATCCTGAATGAAGCTCATTTGATTTTGTTTCCCGCAGTTTGTAGCTAACTTCACATCCGCCGACTTGTATGATTTGGCCTATACTGTCTACTGACATAGTCTAGCCGATTAGCATGTGGTAATACTCTTCCACTGCCTACTGGCCGGGGCAGGGCACGTGGTTTGAAGAGTGGATGACAGATGGAGCTATAGTGTTCTCGAATGGAGACCACGTACTACATAAGCTTATTGGAAATGTAGAGGGAAGGTTTATGCCCAGGAATAAGATAACGATGAGTGAACATTTTGTGTGAAACGACCGACTTTATAGCAATTGACTTAATTAACGTTGCGCGATGCTTCTATATAAGTTTATCCTGATAATAGCGACACGCCTCGGCTCCGCACAGGTGAATTATACATATAAACCTTCCTCTTGAATCACTCTATCTATTTAAAACGCATCAAAATTTGTTGCGCAGTTTTAAAGATTTAATCATACGGGCAGACACACAGCGGGAAGCGACTTTGTTTTATACTATGTAGTGATACTAAAGTCGTCTTTAAGGAATTGTGCCTGTATATTTGATACAGAATCTTGAAATCGTTATTAATTCAAAATCCCGAGCAGTTAACCTCGTTAGCAACAGCTAGCAATATCAATATCGTTTCAATTAGGCCTTAGTTATGAGGGCGTTGCGGCTGTAAATCGTCTACGGACTTTCGCTTCATTAATAACCAGTGAATCTTAAGACCTAATATACCGGGTGTTTCTCTCTGGACAGGCATGTTCTAGGATATCATTGTACTAATCGTTATGACTAACGTTTACCATTAGACCAACCCTGAAATTGCTAAAAAAACAGCTGTTCCCTATAGAAAGTTCATTGATTCTCGACAAAATGCATCGACAGAGATTTTAGACATTTTCCAATAGTACCGAACATACTTTTTAGACACTTTAGATCATAGTATGATGTTGTTGGTCGTCTATGAATAATGTTTAATATGGAACCAACCTGAAAATCGCGACATAATAAAATAGCAATAATGACGAAATACGAACAGTTCAATACGCAACCAAAGCTTAAAAAATAATGAAGATTGTGTTGGTGACGACGTTGGTGGGTTTGCAAAGCGAACAGTATTATTTCGGAAAAAAAATTCTTCCTAGTAGTGAACTAACTTTAACACGAATGAAGTGAACTGACTTCGATAAAGGAGGTTCTACATGTGACGTACATGATATTATTATTATATACTACGGGACTAATCGCGCACTAAAATTACGAGATAAATAAATATCTCATCATCCCGACGTTTCGGCCGAGTTGCATCGACTGTGGTCACGGGTAGACTGATTTATCTCGTAATTTTAGTGCGCGATTAGTCCCGTAGTATATAATAATAATGTGTTCAAATGCCGAAAGTTTAAAAACAACAGCTGATAGTGATAGTTTGTACATATTTTTTTTGTAAGTATGTACATTTGCACATACAAATACATAATTGAAATGGTACCATTAAATTGATTTCCTTTTTGTCAAGAAGAGTGGAAATTCACTGCATCGCAATTTATAAACCAACTTCAATTATATTTTGCAAAATATTTTGATATCTTAATCCTAACAAAATTAGCGAGTATAAACAAAATCAGTCAAGACCAAGATATAGGGAGTCCTGCGTCGTTTCGCCCCGCAAGCGGTTGGTCCCGCGGGGCGAATCGACCAAGACTCTTTTTGAAGATCCCCATATAAGCTTGCAAAGATATAGTTAATCTAAATTAAAACTATATAGATGCGACGTCAACAGTTCGGAGAATCATTAGTTAAAAGGCTCGTTATCTGAATTAAAAATATATTTAATTAATACATAGAAAAATTGCTTATTCTCTAAGAAACCGCACGTAATTAGCGGTCTCCTGAAAATTTTGCTAATAATTAATTCGTACGGGGAATTTTCGACGAAGCTGTTTCAACTGACGTTTCTCATTTACTTGTTAATAATTTCATGGAAATATATAACGACGTTACCAATTACACTGCTGATAATTATATCAGTCGCTATGCCTGTTTTAATTAATCATGTTGAATGTATAAGAAAAAAGTTTTTTTTTCGGTCGACATTACGTAACCGTAAAAAAGCCGTGGTGGTCGAGAGGTAGTGACACCCGCCTTACAATCGTGAGGTCGTGGGTTCGAATCCCCGGTCCCGTACCAATGAGTTCTTTGGAATTTATGTACGGAATTTCACACCACTGGCTTTTCGGTGAAGGAAAACATCGTGAGGCAACCTGCATACGTCCGTAGAAGAAATTCGATGGCGTATGTGAATCCACCAACCCGCACTGGGACAGCGTGGTGGATATGGCCCAATCACCCTTCGTGGGTAGGCCTACGTCCTGCAGTGGACTATTAAAAAGGCTGGTACAGTATTACGTAACCGAAATAAAGTCAATTTTATGGTTTTGCTCTGAGAATTAAATTTAGAAATCATCTTTACAAAGTTGTTAATATGTTCTAATTTAAAATACAGAATGAGCACTTAATTTTTGTTCTCGTTTTGGGTAATCTCCTGAAAGAAGTCTTCTATTTGGTTAGTAATGGGTAAGTACAATATTTCCATCATTTATGTTGTTGTCAAAGATAGATTTTTTAAATTTATTTTATTAGTAATATCTACTTATGTAGGTTTGTGCAACCTACATAAGTAGATATTACTAATAAAATAGCAAAAATTAACAATATGGTAATTACGCATAGAGTTTTTTTTTAGTAAATATTGACAGAAAAAATATGCTACCCTAGTACACTTTCGCAACCTCGGTCATAATTTTACTTTAGTACTCGATCATTAATTGCAATATTTGTAATATTTTTATTCTATATAGTAACATATGACCTTATGACTGTAAGGCAATCTAATTGTATGGATGTTTGGAACTGAAAGGGTTTATTATTGTGGTTTCTAACATTCTGTATTCAAATGTGTTATGAATAGTAGTATTTTTTTACATAAACTACTACTACATAACAAGCAATTGGATCATGCACAGACCCTAATATTTGTTAAATAAGATACTTTTCATCACATCTATTCGAAAAGGACTACTTGGCTTGCCTTTTAGTGCGCCCAAAGGAGGTGTTTTCATAGCGAACTTTATAAGTGCGACGTTTTGTTTTTTATTTGTTTTATTATTAGATACCATTTAATTTCAATTTAGTTGTTACTTTACGTTTTATTAAATAATAATATTATAGTAAATTATGAGGCGCCTTTTATTTTCTTATAGAGGTAATGAAAAGTAGAGTGTACCACTCGGGCGCAAAATATATTTTTGGCTCGGGCGACGTTCTTTGAATCCCTCGCTACGTTCAGGATTCTACTAAAGAATCCCTCGTTGCGCTCGGGATTCTACTCTAGAATCCGCACTTCACTCTGGATTCAAAAAAGCGCCCTCGCCGTAAAATATTATTTTGCTCCCATCTGATACAATCTACTATTTTAGTTCTTTTATGAAACAGTTTCAGTTGGAAATTATCCGTTCGTTGTAAATCAAATTTAGAGCAATAGAGTGAAATCTGGTCTCAGACACGGCCTTTGAGAGGTCTAGTGTATGTGTGACGCCAGCTGAGCTTTGATCTAGGCATGGTTGTCATGTTTTACTTTGTAAGTGGGCTCTTTGATCACATTTCCAAACCGTTCTAACAAAGAAAATTTAAAGTCCCCTGTAGGGAAAATGCCTTTGTTTGACTTTACTGAATGTAGAGACTACACAGAATAAGTCCTATTTATCGGTCGTTTGAAGCAGAAAACTACTTGTAAGTAGGATAAAATTTTCACAATGGTCTGCCAAAAGGATATCATAGATAAGAACACAAAAGACTATAATAATATAAGGAAAATTTCAGTAGGTAAAGGAATATTGTTTAATTTAGTACCTAGTGTATTTGGTGGTTTATATTTCTTGTCCGTCTTTTAAATCTAATTTTAAATGTTATAATAGCTAATATCCCAGCACAAAATCATAATGTCAATAAAAAGGCTTGTCACGTCATAGATTAAACTATAAACATAAAACGAAATACTATTTTCGTTCTCGAGTTAAGTTCATTACATAATCTCCGCTCCAGCAGCGAAACGAGAGGACAAAACTCTGAATACAATAAACGGGTTAATGGTTCGAAGTCATGAAACGAAATTGCCTACACATTGTAAAGTAAGCTTATAAAATTATAATAATACAGCAAAATCCGCTTTACAGGCGCGGGCGGCGCGGGCGCGAGCTCACGACACGTTGGCGCAAACTTCGGTGCGCTGAATTTTTATGAGTGTCGCCCCACGACACACCAGGGACTTGCGGCTTCTGAAACGACTGCTAGTCAAAGAGAAATGGAGATTTCGCAGTTACAAATGTGGAAGCGGTAGGTAGAGGCTGTATTTCTTCGCGGATTACTTTCTCGAAAGCACACTTGTAACGCCGTGCCGGAATTTTTATTACCCCCGGCTCCCCGAGGTACAGTTTCACGACGGAGATACATTCGAATCATTATGTTTTGTAGGACCGTGCGCGGTGCGGGAATATGACTTTAAATAAAGTGCTCGACGTACGATCCTTGAACGCTCCGACCGAATTCACAATTGTTCCTTACGCATAACAAATTTTTATTGCATGCTAATGTGACGGAATGTTAACGCTGCCGAGACTTTACGATTGTACATCTTGTCGCAGGTATTTTATAAAAAGACGAAGCTTGAGAATTTATACATGAGCTGACACTCATATTGGTAACATTCTTAGTACCCAACTGACAAGAACGAGTAATATTTTCGTAATATACATTAGTACAGCTTATTATTTTTCTTTGGCTGTACGTATTCCTACCTATAAGTTTTCCAGTCTCTATGTTACTCTTATTAGTTATTGAGACTAGTACGATATTAATATGAAGCGTGTAATTGTTACCCAGTACCATTTATAACAGCTTAATTATGTTACGTTTGATCATAGACTAACCTCTTCAACCTCAACCTCCTCCTTGAATAACCTAGTTAATAGTTTGTTGAACAGATTAATTTAAAGAGCTGTTTTAAGAAAAAAAAAAATTGGAAGCAAAAAACCCAATATTACAAAAATCTAAGAAGTATTTCTGAGAGTTCGTAAAACGTTATATGTATAAAAAGAAAAAAAAAACATAAAACGCAAATTTAAAAATCGGTCAAGTGCGAGTTGGGCTCGCGCACGAAAGGTTCCGTACCGTATGGAAGCTCCCCTTGATTTATTTTATTTTAATTTAATTATATATATTTTAAAGGAGTGTACGTACGACGTAATATTATGTGAATATTTGAAACATCTTATAATTCCCTTAAATGTTTATTTTAAATAATTTTTAAACTTAAATTTTATTATTTATTTTAAAGCGAAATTTAACTGAAAATTGTGTGAATATTTCAAGCACCTACCTGTGACTGTTATTAAAATCCAGAGAAAAACAGCTAAATCTTTAGTTTTGTTGAATGAGAGCCCCTTTAATTTTTTTTTTCTGCAGAAATACGCCATCTGTGAAAATGTCAACGTTTTAGTTATCACGGGTCATGAGATACAGCCTGGTAACAGACAGACGGACAGCGAAATCTTAGTAATAGGAACCCATTTTCACCCTTTGGGTACGGAACCCTAGAAACTATGCGATAGGCAGATTTTTTACAAATCGTGCAAGCACCTCAGACTAGCCAAACATCACATTCAGCCACACCAATCTATTTCCGGAACGATTTGCACAGCCAAACAAAACACTGAATTTACTTAAACAATTTAAAAGGAGGTTGAAACAAAGAATTCTATCACCGTATTTATTCTACTCGCCGCAATCAATGCTTTTTGTGAAAAAAATCAGGGATTGAATGCGGTTCCGTTATAAGTTAAAGGTACTGATATAAAAAAAAACGCTATCGATTTCTATCGACTGAGCGATATTGGTTAAGAATTGCTCTTACGCCGCACGTAAGTCCCGAAAAATATTATAAATATTATCAGATCTCGGGGAGAACAGAGCTGCATTGAAGTCTTTTTCCAAATAACTTCTATTGACTGTACTTAAAGTACCGCATAAAGTTACGGTACCGCTATTTTTTGGAAGCGCTATTTATCGGTATAATCATTTTCAAATATCGATAAAAACAGTTAACGGCATACTGTTAACTGTTAAAAGTAAAAACCTTAGTAAAGTTTAAAATAAATCGTTTCGGTTATTCAATCCCCGGCAAAATACCTGTAATGGGTGCCATTGTTGGCACAGTGTAAACTACATCGAGCTTCCACGTCCGCTCACTGCTTTATTCCATTTCGAGTTTACTTTTGTTTGCAATGAATATTTAATTTGTTTTGCCCCAAAATTAAATTGAAACGATTTTTTAACTTTCCCCATGATGAATTTGAGTTTAGGCCCTTTGATTTGTGTTACGCATTGTTGGAAATTTCTCAAGGTTAATTGTAATTTACTTTTATTTCTGAATAACTTAGGACATTTTGTCAGGCTTATTTTATAGTTTGGTATTTCAAATAACTTAAATGTTACAGAAATAAAAATAATATTTAAGAAATATTTTCTCTAAGTAATATTTTGAAGCGACTACGGCCTACGTCGTAGCAACTACGTGGTGCATCTACGTCGTAGACCACTACAAAACTGCTACAACTAACAACTACTGTTTGAAATGAGAGAGGAACAAAATATGGCTACTTTTAAGAGATATTTAAATATATAAAATTCTCCCCAACGTCCGCAAACTTTTGCCAAACATTATAAAATATACATTAGCGTATTTAGAAAATGTAGTAAAAAGTTTGAGCATTTTTGTTGATTGATTCTTGTTATTGTACACAATGTACTCGGCTAATTTTATACAACAACAGCTACTACTCAAAAAGCAACTGAATAAATCTACATATTACTCTTACACATAACACAAACTATGTTTTTTTTTTATTTTTGTACCAAGCAGAGCTCGGTCGTTCTCTAAGAATTTATTGACTAAATTAAATTAAATAAGAAACTAATATCGAAACAAAACCTAGCTGTACATTAAAACTTCTCCCATTGCCTCGTAACTTGTTTTTGCAAATTCCAGCACATCAAATTTAACAACCAAGTAGGTGCTCGGTAACGTAGTTATATCCAAACGGCGCACGGGTGCTTGTTTTATTAAGGCTTGATGAAAACTTTACATCATCATATTTTCTGGATCGTTCACCTAAATTAAAGGTAATTTATATCCCAGTGTACACCGACGGTGCCTGTTCGAGCTTTATTAAACAAATAAAGTAATGAATTGGTCTGCTTTCATAAACAAACGTGCTGAAATTTGAAACTTTGTTATTTACTGACGCTTAAAAGACACGAAACGGCAATAAATTAAGGATTCCCATTATGTTTTAAACTAAAATTCTGCTGTTTCATTATTTGCTTATCATTTCAGCGCGTGAAATATGTACTTTGCTTCTCTGTTATTTCAGTGCCTCTGGTTATAAATTTAAATAAACCCTTTAATTTTAGCGTGCTTCAGAATTCGCATCGTGGAAAATTTTGGATGAGGAAACTTATTTATGCTCGACAAAAATCAACAATCGTTTACGTAGAATAAACATGTTTTGTACGAACCAAATCAATTTAAATCAAACAAAAAATAAAACTGGACAAGTGCGAGTCGGGCTCGCTCACCGAGGATTCCGTTCAAATTCTGAAAAATCGCAAAAACCGGGAATAAAGTTTCCTTAACTTAAATTGGGCAGAACTAACCCTATGAAGATGCTCCATACAAAATTTTATAGTTCCAGGTCAACCCAGAGTACCCAGTAGATTTTGATTCTGTTATGAGTGTCGAAATATGCGCATTTTCGTGATATAAACGGCTCTTACTTTTTTAATGATAACCGAGAAGTTTGATGTTTTTACAATAGACTATAGATTAGTGTATATGGTTTTAAATTCAATCTTTACGCGTTCTCTAGATAGAAGAACATACGGACGGACACACGGACAACAAAGTGTTTTTTCTTATGAGGTACGGAAAGAACTCTAAAAAATAAACTACACTATCTGAAGAAACTCTGAAAATACTAACTAATAACTGCAAATATAACTGCCACAATTTTGGCCAACAAAACTTATAGATATAACAAGAAATTAAAATGTTAACTAAAAAAGTTTCCTGAAGTAATTAACTAAAAGTATAGTCAACTAATAATCATCAATAAGTATTACAAAACTGTATGAAGCTTGCCAGTGCGCTACAACAGTTGCAGTCGTAGCAGCTATTGCACATTTAAAAAGAGTTTAATATTTTTATATCATTTATCATAAGGAATCCTTAAAATATTTTGTACACAAACTCATGATAAAGTCACTGTACGAAGATATATAAGTACTATAAGTACGATATACATATCGGTTGTTTACTTCTTACATTTTTAGAATCGATCATCCGGCAGCCTATCAATCCCCAAGGCACGCATCGCGTTAAGATCGTGAACGAAAACGACCCAATTTTTATTCCACATAAATATGAAATGCTGTAAAAATAAGCTGGGTATAGGTCAATCTTTGATAGAATACACGATCACGTCTTACAAGTAAATAAAGCGCTTCTACGGAGTTTCATAAAGATTTTGACAATGTATTTGATGGTCGGCTTATTGTTTATATACGTACGTACATAGTAGAGTTTGCAACATAATATTATGCTACTTTTTGTCATTACTATAGAAAGATCATCACATTATTTTAGAAAGAAATTTTTTGGATTGTATAGAATAATGGATTAGAGTGTCAGACTATCTTGATTCCATGCATATAATTAGGAAAGAAAGTTTGCTAAGTACTAAGAAAACCCGAAGAATGTGAATCGACCACTGTTTTTGCGTCATAATATGTTTGGAGAATTTTAGGTACATTTATTTACATCTAAATTACCAAAGAATGTGTAGTTGAAATGAAAAACTAGCAATCGAAAGGATCCGATGAGACGCATGATAAAATGAAGGTCACGTTTAAACCTTTGTGAAAAGACGATTCTAAGCGCATATCCATATATCCAAAAAATAAAGCAAATTTTAAATTTTGATTTTAACGTTCTGTAGAACTGAACCCAGCCAGAGTGTAATAAAGATACAAAGATAATGTTGAAGTAATTGGTACATTCACTTCATTAAAACTACCGTGAGTATTCATCATAACTATAACAGAATACGGCTAAAACTCACGTTATAATTATACGATCGATCCGCAAGGAATCCGACCAGTTTTGAGTGCGCACGCGCCAGTCGACGGGGGCGCACGTATTCCCTGATGATGGAGTACTAAATACTCCGAAACTGGTCGGATTCCTTGCGGATCGACCGTATAATTATAACATGAGTTTTAGCCGTATTCTGTTATAGTTATAATTGGTACAATTTAATCTACGTTTAATAATTTAAGAATAGATATTGTTGACGTTGTTGATGAGCGATAAAATTTCCACATAACAACACAAAAACAAATCACACACAAATAATCTCTCCAACTGGCTAGCTGCTCACACAATCGACTATTACACTACGTAATTTCCTTTACCCTTTATTTTATTTGTCCTAAAAACTTGTACTCATATTTCTAAAGAAACAAGTGGCATGCAATCTCAGAAAATTACCACTGAATGCTTATACATGCCTTAGTTTCATATCAAAGCGGGTTTAAACCGAGGCGTTCAAAACACGCTTTTAATAAACCTTGTTCATCGCGGCGTGAAATTAAAAATATAAATATCGTTAGACGCCGCATCTGAAATCCTCGCGCGCTTACGGTGTAATCACATGCGCTTACTATCACCGCGCTTACCATGTTAACTGGCTAAAATAGAGACGAGAAAAAGGTAGATGGTAATGTTTTCTCAGGTTTTTTTTATCAACGCGATATATCACAACCTTGACTATAGCCTTGACTATATATATATATATGTATGACGGAGTGAGACAGCATAGCTGGTTTTAGTTGAAAGCAATAGTGATGATTTTAAAGTGGGTATCACCCGAATGGGGTCGCACGTGGCTACACTACATGCTTGTGTCTCAATGAAATGGCTTTGACAGATGACCGAGAAATTTCATGCCATTCCGAGCGCGAGGCGGATTGCACTCGTGCAAATCCATTGACTTTGAAATCTGTTTTCATCCTCGAAAATTCTTGTTAAATTGATTACCAAGTGATACTAGGTCAATTAAACCACCCGTTGCAGTAGTACAGAGTGTTTATTTTGGTGAGATGGACAACTGGAGATGGCCGGCGAGCTGTATCAATTAATGACCCGCAAATAACGATGGCCTGAGAGTGATCGTCTCAATCACCCGATTGAGACGATCACTCTCAGATCCCGACATATATATATATTTCCGATTTGTACCGCCAGGGAATGGAACAGTCTTCCTGCTTTCCTGTTTCCTAAGAGATATAATCTAAAGCTTTCAAGATCAGAATGAATAAGTATCTTCTAAGTCTGCGTGCTTCATCTTCTACCTCAACGTCGCTTACCACCAGGCTAGTTGATGGTCAAGCGCGGACTTATTAGCCATAAAAAAAATATAGCGATGCAATAGCAACTGACAAGCGACGATGTGGTTGAAAATGCACGGATGTTTAGAAGACCTGATCACTTTGCTTACCGATAAAAATAACTAAGATATTTGGCATATAATGTTTGATAATTGATATACTCGTAATATTTGGCACCTAGCTATTTCACTTTAACTTTTGTTTCCTATTTTACTAGTTTCAATTCTTTCCGATACATTTTTATACAAAAAATAAATATTCTATCTATTCATTTTAAATCTCTGGTTAAAAATGTGATGCAGAATAAAAGCATAAAAACGGGTATGAAGCGTAATTACAGAAGATAAGCAAAAAAGAACAAAAATGTGTAATGGGTGTCGATTCCATGGGTTTTGTTGGCTTTTTATGAAAACATGTTGGTTTTGCTGCTGACAAGATACTGGCGGGCTTTACTTTAACACATGCTACTCGTAGCTGCGCAAGTAATTTTAACCGCTAACATTATAAAAGTGTATGATTACTTATGTACCTATTATATCTAGAGTATTAGAACAAAATAGATATTAGCTTGGATAGGCTGTGTTTAGAAAACTGAAGGATATTCTCCAAACTGAAAACGTATCACAGCGGCTGAAGATTTATGGCTACAACCAATAGATTGTGGGGCCAAAACATGAGACAAACAACAAAACATATTACAAAGTAATCAGTTTCAACAGCCTACAGCCCCTTAAGTGAATAATGTTAAAATATATTTTACATAGATAACCATATCGATAAATCGAGAGCTACTTCAGAGCAGCTAGTCCGTGATTTGTCTTCTCCTTTGATAATTTTAAATACCTACCTACTTCGAAAGGGTTACATTTATTAATAACTATATATTTATACTGATACGATTTATCATTTAAGACAACAACAACAACATCCTGCATTAGCAAAGTTTCCATTACCACTACAATATAATGACTGCATAAATCAAGTCAAATTAATAGAACGCGCTCATATACAGGCTAATAAATGACGTCATATATCATGATGTATTAACGCGACACTAACATTGCAGGTAAGGCGAGATTAAGTCTGTACAATCCGCGCCTGATTTATACCATGCACTACGTTGCCTGAGCACAGTCGACGTAGTCACAGTCGGTTCCGGCCCAAGTAGTGAAAAATATGGAGCGGCCCCACATGTATTGCTTGACACTTGATCGTTCGCCACTTTCTTCATATTTTGTTCCTAAACGACGCAACGATCGCCGTCAAATACAGTATTTCATCTTTCATCATTCCCGTGACCACGGCCGATGCAAGTCGGTCAAAACGTCGGGATGATGAGGTATTTATTTATCTCGTAATTTTAGTGCGCGATTAGTCCCGTAGTATATAATAATAATAATACAATATTTCGTCATCATTGACAAATCGTTTCAGCAGACTTTTGATAAGCATCCTATCTTTATCCAGTACAAATTCAGTATTATTTTTTGAGAAAAAAATCTTTTAAAGTGCTTAAAAGTGACTGGATATATTTATTTACTTAAGTGCGTAAATTAAATTTCTTTGTCAAGTTAGTAATGGCAGCCATATTTTGAGACACTTGTAGTACATGCCGTTCCAAACTTGTGAGTACTTCAGGTCTATACATCTGTTACGTATGGCTTCGCCTGACTTTATTATGAATCATGAAACACAATACATGTGTCAAGGCTTATCGCTGCAAGGCTGGGAATTGTTGCGGAGGTGTAGATTAAAGATATGGCAGTAAACTACTCTTGCTTGTTTGGCCGGGCGATGTATCATCTGCGCTAGGGTGCCAACGTGAATGAAATGAACTGGCTCGGAGTTCGACGGTGGTTGTACTAACATGAACTTTCCTAGAGAATGAAGTAGAGATAAGGGTATAAAATATGTGAGTTATGAAGAACACAGCTAGGTACTACAATGCATTGATTGATATTTTCTCTATACCTATATCTTTTTTAATATCTGTGCCAGGGTGCACACCTATTTAAGCTAGTTGGATTTTAGTGGTGATTTAGCAATTGTATTAATAGTATTATTCTAATAAATAGTATTATATTAGTCTTACTGAATGTAGGAGAGAAAAAAATACAGATCCATGTGTTATGAAGTATCCAGAGAAATAGCAAATGTTATCTTCTCTATATCTCTTTATCGGAATCCTTCAGTAATTCGAGCACGACATTGGCTCACATCTCTGAGTATTAACGAGATAGAAAACGATACACAAGTAAATGCGATGCAACGCAGACACATGCGAATATATCAAATTGTTATGCACTACGACAAACAAATTAAAACTTTAAAGTCACCCTTTAATAACAAATACAAACACCGCACATCATATTGTACATAAACTACATGTTAGATATATTACCTATTATGGTCGTATCATGTGCCAGCAATCCTTTTTTTACTCCCAAGAGATACCTACTCCAACAATCTTACCTTGAAAATTGAAACCTCAGGGAAAAAGTGCCTATATATTCGTGTCTCGTTCGGCACATAGTGTTTCGCGATTCTCAATCGAACTAACTTCCACAGACCCAGAGGAAATTAAAAAGTCATACAGCGCCGCTGCTTTCACGAAGTGTAAGTACTCTCGCGAACAGAGAGCTTTATTTTTCCATTTATTCTTCGCCCTTATTTATTTAGTGAATGGCCGTGTTAAGTGATCGAATCCTACCGGGAAATAGCACAATGGCACTGCAGAATGGAGTTTCGCGGCAAGATCAGATACCTCATGAAATACGTGCAGAAACCTCGCAAAGTATCTCTGAATATTTTATTTTTCCCAAGTTTCCGTATCTCTACAACTTTTAATATTGCTGCCTGGAAATACAGAGTTTGGAAGAAGTCTCCGCGAGATTCACAATAACTTTCCGGAAGTTTGCTACGTTTTTAAGATTTCTGTGGCTCATGATTACAGCCCACTCGGCTCGTAGTGCGGTGAATGCTATTTGAATGCTAGAGACAAAATGCGTAAATTTTATTTGCATCTAAGTTTCACTATCTTTAGCCTTTAAGGTTAAGTGTGTGACAATAATGGTAAACGCAGAGCTTAATTTTCAGACAAATGTAGTTGTGCTTAACTTACATAATATTTATTTATTTTGTAACAGACATTAAGCACTAGAAACTACTGAGTAATTCTGCATTCGTCTATTCATCCATGAGTCCTAGGATGCCCATGATTGCTGGGCATATATCTGCCTTATAAATTTCCAGTACGACCTGTTAAACACGCAAGATTAACATTTAAAACGGCTTGCATAATGTATGCAAGCCGTTTTAAATGTTGCGCTACTTTATTATATTAACCTTTGTTTTACGTGAAAATGAAATATTTCTTTACCTATATAAATATTAAAACAACTAGGTAAATAATTCAAATATTTTTCAAAGTTCTAAGATAACGAATCTACTTGTGGCGGTTACACCCCCATAATTCCACTCTACGAGTATAATTGATTTTATGTACAGTAAATTTAAGCGAAACATAACTTAATAAACCATTATTTGCAAATCCAGCTCAACTTTTGCTAAACTACCAACATAAAACACATTAACACCAACTTCACAGGCGTTTCATGGTAACAATTTGTAACTAAATTACAACCGCTCTGTTGTCTCCACTAAAGTGCGAAAACAGATCCAATAAACACTTACATCCGCAATGTTACGTTAGGCGAAATTAACAACACTCACTTAATTGCTCACGAACAAATTGCTCGCAAAGATACAACGCATAATTTTAAATCTCAAAGTAAATAGTTACTCTTTAATCATCCTCGCGCGTTAATTAGAAGTTGGTACGAATTTATGTTTATATTAGGCGAGCGAACGGTCGGAATAGCAAGATGAGAAACAAGAACAGTGTCTGTAATTAACATAGTAATTATAGGCGTCTAATTGCCTCACTGTTCATGCCTTGAGTATCAAACGAGCGTGACGGGACTAGGGAGCAAGTCTTGGAAAGAGCGAGATGTACTGAAAAGTCAGTAATGAACTTTATGACAAAACTCTATGCTCGTATTCAATCATTCGAGGACATCAGGGTCGCGCCAGCTCATGGTTTTGCGCTGCGTTTGTCCAATCAGTCGAGATTGTTATCCTGATAAACGAAAGCCGGTAATTCCATCTCGGCTCGCTTCCAACCCCTCTCGAATGAATAATGAGGTGGAAACACCGAGGGAATGTGAGGGTGAAAATTATAATGATTATTGACCTGAAATAATCTAGCTAATTTTGTTGCTAAATGCACAGAGATATGGTGACTATGACTGTAAATATAGCTCATTGATACATTACATATCTAAATACAAACTTTACTACGAATTTGTATCTAGTAATATACACATACCTATGGTAGTGTATCATCTTTGACCGACGAACCACCGGAGGTCGTATATAATTCGACGTGTATATAATTTTTTTGTGTATAACAACTTTTTACTTAGTAGTCCGATTTCAATAATTATTTTTTTATTAGAAAGAGTATACTTTGAAATTGGTCCCATTTAAATTTTATCGAAATCGGCTGAGCCATTTTTGATAAATCAACAATAATGTGAAAAATTTTACATCGATCCGTGCATAATATTTGCGTTCTAACGATGTGCCTCGGCTTCGCACAGGTGTATTATACATATAAACATTTATCTTGAATTACTCTATCTATTAAAACAAATTACATCAAAATCCGTTGCGTAGTTTTAAAGATATAACCATACATGGGGACAGACAGCGGAAAGCGACTTTGTTTTATACTATTTAATGATTATGTACACGGGTAAAGTCGGTCATGCTATTTTTTGCAAAATAAATAATTATTAGTTTATCATAAAAATAACTGAGGTGACGTAGGTCTAAGTAATGTTATTTCTAGAAAGGTGTAGTAAGATAGATTTGTACAATATGTCTAAGTTCTTATAATTTCCATTAAAAGCCTAAACTGTGGGTTTCTATCTCTTACGATACTCTATAACGAGTGTACTTAGTTTAGGAAAGTTATTTTGTATAAATCAGGAAGCTAGCCACAATATTAGTTTTTAATCTGGAGACCTGTACCATAGCTATATGGTGAACAACCGCACAATTACCGATAACAACAGGAGTCGAGGATCTAACATGTCATCCGAGTTACTATAGCGCTGAGTTCTCATTACCACCTGTGGTCACCTATTTTAAAACGACTTTGGATTTGAATAACATACATCGATTGCAGTTGCGGTAGTTCCTACATAGGTCAAACGAAGCGTAGTACTATTGCTGAACGGATCAAGAAACATATCGCGGCAGTCAAAAACCCCCAGATACAGAAGTCTGCTATAGCTGAGCATTTGCTTGACGGAGGTACTGGTCATTGGATCGAGCTCCACGACCCAAAACTCCTCTCCACGGATCGACACTATTTTTCAAGAAGAGTTCATGAAGCGGTGGAAATCAAAAAACATAACAATTTCAACCGGGAGGATGGATTTAAGTTAGCGTCGTGGAATCCTGTTATCAATAAATGTAAATCGCGTAGTGTAAGTAGCAAGACATTATTAGATTCCATCAGTGTTGTCTGTCTAACAATTTTTCAAGTTCAAGTTGAATTGGCGGTACCAACTGTTTCACATTGCAGTCTACCCGTAACCAAGATCGATGCAACTCGGTTGAAACGTTGGGATGATGAGGTATTTATTTATCTCGTAATGTTAATCGCGTAGTATAAAATAATCGATTGAAAGACCTAATCTCCAAGATACAGGTGCATAAGTGTACCTAGTTTGAGCTCACTACATTTTTGTACAGCGTCCCGCGCAGAAACCAGGAAGGTCTTATAAACATGTTTGGAGCCACACGATTAAGATACCTAAATTAATAGTTTTCGTTTACTACGCAAACGAAACCTATTAGGTATCTTGATATCTTGCCAGTTGATGAAACGTGTTGAAAACGCGCTACCTTCGCTACTCTTATTGCGTTCCGATCCAGTCTTCAGCTTGACAGGATAATATGACATTTAATTAAGAAGATGTTGGCGCATCAATGCCTCGACGACAAAGCCTTTTGTGATTATCAGTGATTAATCTTCACCGTCAGATTAATTTTAAACTTCTTGTAAATGTATTTAAAAACGGCTGCTAAATTAATTTGTGTCATATTTTCAATAACGCCGAAAATTAGAAAATATAAATTATGAGTAACAAATTTTACTAGCTTCAAGATAGACGTTATTAATTAGAAGCTAGATATAATTAGATTTTGGGCCATAACTACTCAAAGGGATGTCATACGCAGAATTCTATCTCGCTTGCCCAACATCACATTAATAAAGATAAAAAAATAAATGTGAGTTTCCTAAATCTTCATGCTTATTTAAAATTATTAAAATTACGTAGTGATTTTTCTTGTGAAATTTCTCAATCTCTTGAAGTGCATCTAAAACTGTGTATACAAGTTTTTTTATGTTAAAAATCGATATTTGTACAGGTTATGATTAATAAATTTCTGTTAGGTTAATGGCAATTCAAAGCCTTTGTAAATAACACAAATATGTAAGTGAGACAGCTGTGTTCGGTAGAAAAGCCATTAAAACGTAAGAATCAAAAACATTTCCCAAAATTAAACAGGTGAAATAAATGAAAACACGGTAGGTGTTTTCATTTATTTCACTAATAATTTTTACTACAATTCATTAATGATATTAATTATCTGTTGTAATTAAATTCATTATAAATTAAACAATTTAATCTCTTTTTGCAATATGAAAGAAGGTTGTTAATTTTTATACGTACTCGTATGCACGTACAATTTTATGTATGTATGGTATGTTCATGCTCATAACTAATTCATGTTACTAAATGTACAGCTACTTAACTACAGTATTTTGCTGTTATTGTCAATTTATGGTAAACACAATACTATGATAACATGTCTAGAGATTGCAAACCCCGATGGGTGCCCTTTTAGGCTTACACCGGGCCCGGCCATTCATACCAGGCCCGCGGCCTTATTTTGTAAGCGCTCTGACGTTCGGCTTCGCTTTTTCTCCTGCTCGCGCCAGTTACTCACGCCGCGAGAGCGAGCGGGCGGAAAAGCGAAGCCGAACGCCAGAGTGCTTACAAAATAAGGCCCCCGGTCACCGGACCCGGTAATCTAAGTTGTTATGATACGTTTAGTACTTTAAGCTGCGTTATTAGTTTCTTATTTTATGTTTCCAAATAGACATTATAAGGAGTACAGAGAAAGACCTGCTTGTTGAAACTTATAAAAATGAATAATTACTAGGTAATACTAATGTTACTTTTCCGTCCATAAGTAAAAGTAATCATTTCTGTGTTGTGTGATTTTGAGACTTGAGTGAGAGTTGAGGCTGAATGTTGTGCTAATTGTTCATAAGTCAGTTTGAAATAAATATTAACATTGAATTATTGTATTTTTCCATTCATAGAAAGTTTTCATAAAATACTTTAAAGGTTTCATTGCTAAGACATAACCCGGCCGGGTTAGCGACGAAAGCTGGCCCGGTTGCATTCGTCGCCAACCGGCCGGGCCGGGTTGAGAAACTTTCCGGGATGCAATCTCTAAGAATATCATACCTTTTTAATACCGATTGCTACAAAATACGTTTGAAAATAGAGCCCTATGTTATAACTTTCAATACAAAACTTTTGTTTTATTTTTTGTAATAATTACAAACCTACCACATTAAAAATTGACTGGAACGTTAGAGTCGATTTTTAATATAGTAGTAGATACAACTTTGTACTTATGAGGAAAACAAAATAGTTTTTTACATAAACTTATATACAGGGTTGATTCTAATCAATTAGCATCCTTTAGGGGCTTATTCTTTACATCAAAACTACTTTTGTCAAAACTAAAAAAAAAATGTCATAGATAAATATCGTTTACCCGGGACAAAATGTATGGAACAGCTGTTTTTTTTTTTTAGTTTTGACAAGAGTCACAGAACAAAAGTTGTTAATTTTGATATACAGAACAAGTCCCTAAAAGGATACTAATTGATTAGAAATAACCCTGTATATTATTACGATCTTTACATTTCAAAAGATTTTTTTATGAAAAATAGTTTATTTGAAAGACCAATGCAATAGAGTAAGGTATTCGATATAATAACAAAATTTAGCTCGGACACCCAAAGACGTTTCTGATTCCTCCATAAAATACAGGTCGTTACTATTTTTATCGTCCTCCCTTGCCATCCCTGTCTAAATATTCAAACTTCAATTTATGTCGTCAATCGTAAAACTGCGGATAAAGCCACCCCCATTCGGCACCAGAAACATAATCAAAATTCTCTTATTTCATATTTGAAGCACAAACTAAAACCCAAATAAAATGATAAATGCGTTAAAGGGCGGTCCGAAATTCAAATAGGCATTTTCGTGTTGGTTATCTTTTAAATCTACTGGCATTCAGAAAATAGTCCACCCGTTCACGATATTATGCAATTTCGTCGCGGAGAGAACAAAAAAAGCTATTACAGAGTTTCATATAGACATGGCTTTCACCATATGATAAGCGTAGAGAGATAAAGATGAATAGCTTTTCATATTAAATTGAATGCCGCGGTTCATTGATTTTCAATTTGTTCGGCACTCGCTGTTCGAAAGGACATCCCGGCCTCAAATATGAACGATAGGTACGCAAATGTACCGATCATAGATATATATCATAGAGATGTAATATTACCCTTGCCCTTGTCTAATATTAACTCTAGATGTCATTTAAAAAACCGGACCAGTGCGAGTCAGGCTCGCACATAGAGGGTTCCGTACAAATCCAGAAAATTTCACGAAATTGGGAAGTAAGTTGCTAAAATCTCTATAACCATAGACAAAAAAAAAATTTTTCACTTTTCTCGTCATACATCGAAAATTACACATTGTAAAAATAATTAAAAACCAGTTTTAGCATGTGCTAATGAAGATAAATGATACGATTTACTCACTTTGAATTTTGAACCCATATTTTGTGAATTTTGAGGCCCTATTTTCTTGTGATTTCAATAAAAATGTACAGTTTTTAGATTTATTCCTGTATGCCGTGTACTCTGAGACAATGTTTCTCGCCAAATTTCATAGTTATATGTCAACGGGAAGTACCCTGTAGGTTTTGATTTTTGTGAGTGTCGAAATATGCGGCTTTTTACGACATAAATGGCTCTAACTTTTTTAAACGATTACTGAGAAGTTTTTCCTTTACACAACTGTAAGGAACCATAGATAAATGTATACAGTTTAAATTTCAACTCGATATCTTTACGCATTCCCGAGATAAAGAGTCTTGACATACACACAGACGGACAGACGGACAGACGGACAACAAAGTGATCCTATAAGGGTTCCGTTTTTTCCGTTTCAGGTACGGAACCCTAAAAATAGTAATAAAAATGTCAATTACACGAATGTTATGATACGACGAGTTTTGACAAGACCGCAGAAATTTATACAATGCGTGAGAAGCTTGTACTCGTATATCCAACGGTGACAAAAAATTAGTGAAATGTAGTGAAATGTGACGTCCACAAGTGGTATATTATTAAGAGCAAAATCTAACCAAGATGATATATACATCATTTAAAAGCTTGTTTTATGGGCTTCTCAAAAATATTTAATTTTGATTTTTTTCATCCGTCCATTTTTAAATGTGAAATATAAATTGTATGATAAATAACAATACAGCTTTTTTTATATTTTTTTCGCAATAATAAAGTGCTTTTATCGTTATTTTACTTGCATTCGTAGCTGATTACGTCACATTCATCTCTTAATTTGCTAAAATTAAAAATTATAACCTACCAGTGTGACCAGTTAGTAGGTACAATGTGACAAAAAACACTTTAAAAGTGTGACTAATTGGTAAAAATGCTTATATTTAACAATTTGGTGGTTACTTAAACAGGGTTGTTAGAGATATAAACTACCTATTGAGCCAAATATATTTATTTATCCTTATAAATTCAAAATTAATTTTAAAAAAATCGGAGGGCTCTTTTTTGTTTTTAATTGATGTATACTCGGAAAAATATGAACTTTCTCGAAATGTAACGAGTGTTGTGGTTAGAATTTTTGATTATTATTATACCAGCCTCCATACATTTTGTGGACATGTCCTTTGATCTATCATGAGCTGAGTTAAGTGCATAAGTGAGAATTACATTAAGTGTTAAAATGCATATTTTTGTGTTGCTACGTTTGTATATGCTTTGACATTAGGTAAGTAAATTTAATTGATGTAACGAAGTACAAGCTTAACAAGTTGCGACGCAAGCAAGTAACCAGAGAGATATGCTATACTAGCTAACTTAATAATACAATTAATGCAATCGAATAAAAGGGATCTGTTTGTTTGAGCCTTCATTGAGCTGAACTATATTTGACAGACACTTTTGTTGTTTTAGAGCGCTATCCAAACTAATTTTTTTGAACGAATCGTTTTTTTTTCGGTACGCGTTGAATGTATATTGGCGCTTCTGCAGTGATATTCTCTATGGGACCGACTTATTCACAAGAGCTTTATCTACAAATTGTCTATAGCATTGTATAGTAAGCGGCAGATATTGAATGTTGTGAGAGGTACCACTTTGTGGAGTTATTAAGTTATCCCACGCTAACACAATTTAAACTATGTCTCGGTGATATAGTATTATAAGTAGAAGACGTGTTTTGGTTGTTAATATTATTATATTGAATTCAATGAAACTGCGGCGGGCGATGAAATTATAAGATGTCTTATACGTTCATTATTCAATGAGCAGAGCAATAATGTGTTCTGACGTTAGATCAAGTTTAGTAAGATAATTAATATACATTAGAGTTTTTTTTGCTTTTTTGTATATAATATTTTAATTTTATTTAATTAATAATTAAATTTTTAATTAAATTAAAATATAAATTTAATTTAAATAACAACTAAGCTTTTTAGTTTTCAACTAGTCTATATAAAGTACCTATAACATTACTATACAGTGTGCATACCTATGTATATTTTAGAGTACATTCAGATCTGGTCAATTTCCCATCCTAATTTAATACTCTTTTAATCGATTAAATATATTTTTCTGTCCGATTTAGTAACGTTTATGTTCTTACTTAAACCCTGTATTGGAATTCTATATTTGAAAATAGAAGTAGACCTTAAAACAATTCACTACCCAACTTTTGCATTCCAAAAGCACAACACGGAAACTATTCTAGAAACTTAGAAACAAAAACTCCTTGCTACTAACTCCTTGAAAAAAGTACCTAAATAGCAACAGTCCAAGTCTTAGATAGGGTCCAAACAAAGACTATCGCTGGATTTAATGTAATTGCAGAATAAACATCATCAAGTTTTACTGCAAATGGCGCAGCGTGGCTCTGCGAGCATTGCTAGCTCGCGCACGTACGGAGTCATCGGTCCGCTCGCCTGCGCCGCCAGATGTATTGGAAACCTAACAGGATGTCTCGCAAATAGAATGTGAGCTGCATACTGAGTGTCGGACACGGAACCGGACGAGTAGAGTCGCCAGGTGAAACGCTGCTCTAGGACGTGAAAATTGCGGCAAAAATGAGGACTTCACCTTGATTGCGGTTTCATGGACACGACGTCAAAAATTTCACAAAGTAGGTACAATACATGGTCACAATACGAGTACTGTAATAAATACCCTGGATTTACGCGGTAGGACCGACCAACCAAGATAGGTTTTTTTGGTAGCCGTTACGGAACTAGTCAACATTAAAAAGACGACACCAGTAACATTTTTCGTCGCTGCTACGACATTGTCGCCTAGGCGATAGTCGAATTCGCGTAAGTCAAAATTCGTATTTGCATTTTTAAAAACATACAAAGAACGCAAATAAATACTTTCGTATTTGTCTTAAACAGAATGTACACTTCGAACACGAAACGATTCCACGTGGAACACGTCCAAATATGTCATGAACGAACACGGCAATGCGCGGTGATCTTAAAGAAAACGCGTATCTCTAAATTCCCGTAAAACGGGTTAGGGTAAGTCTGGGTATTGAATATTTTGATTATTTTTTACAAACAACTTAGACTATTTATTACGCAAAGAGCAAGTAAATATTATAAGGAAGGAAAATATGCCATAGAAAAAACTATACTCCTAGGATTATTATGTGATAGCTAATTTAAGCTGCGAGGTTTAGATACTTATATATGTAAAAATAGTGTAGTGTGTGTGTAATTTTTTCTTATTGATGTGAAAAGTAGAACTAGTAGAAGTACCAGGCTATAGTGCGTGCCACCAAAGATGAGACTTGACGAGCGTCAGTGGTGGGGGATCTTGCGCAGGCACAGTCGTGTACCAACTCATTATCCAGAATTTTTATATCTATTAAACGTTTTTTAATAGTTTGTATATCTATTATCCAGAATTTGTATATTTATTTCAAACCAAAGTGGTTTTTCAAGTCTCATCTTTGGTAGCACGTAGTACAACAGAAGTGTTAGTAACTTAACTGGATATTTCGTGAAGTAAATCGACACGGAACCGGACGAGTAGTGTCGCCAGGTGAGACGCTACTGCAGGACTAGAAAATGTTATCCTAGATTGTAGCTTCATGAACACGATGCTAAAAATTCCGTGTTCAACATATTGTGCACTAGCTTTTACCGGGTCCGTAATGTAGGTTCGAGAGTCAACCTACCGCTTCGCCCACGTGTCCACGCCTGTAGTATCTATATCATTTTTTTTTACTCATTGCAACTTCATGAACTTGAACTCGTTGTTGCCAAAAATGCGCCAAAGTTCGTGTATCAATAAAAACTATTATTGATAAATAATCAATATGATGTGTATATTAAGTTTTGAAATATTTATTCTAAGTTTGAGTCTCAAATGATTGAATGGTTCAAATGTGTTGTTTGACCTCATTCAAGAGCTCAACGAAATCACAAATCATTGATACTATTTGACAAGGATGGTTGGAACCTACTGATTAAACTAAAATTACGGATATGAGCTTTTTTGACAGCCGTTACAGAAACGTCTTGCTATAAAATTCCCATATTTCCCAGCGACATGGCTACACCGGTACCGGCTAGCCAGTGTTAATTCATATTAGTTGTGAATACGTGCCCGCGCGAAGTACTCTTCATCAGCCAGCATTCACGGCTTTCAAAAGATGCAAAGATCCGAGAGAGCAGAGTGTAAACTTTTAAATATACGGGAGTTCCGCGATTTTAAGCGAGAACCTTATTATGATCTGATACGCAACTTTGTCAACAAGAAGTTTCCTGAGAGTTTAATGTGGTGTGTATCGAATTGAAAGCTATAATACGTTTAATGGCGTTTTAAACACGCATTGTGATGTTATTTTTGAAACCGATCCAAATTAGACACGACCTTCAGTAATAAAGAACACGACTAAGAAGAAGAAGAGATTGCAACTATACGGGTTTCTTTAATAAGATATTAATTCGTATCTCAGGAGTTGAGCCCAAGACCTTCGAATTAAAATCCAATGAGTCATCGAGTTAAGCTTCCATAACTTTTCTATACATACAATCACCAACAAACGCAAATAAAATTGCAACTAGAAAAATCCAGCAGCAAAATAAATTGATATTGAAGTTTACTTGAGTTTGATCGCAATAATCCAGCTCAATGCTGCCGTATTTATACTATCGATGGCAGTACGAATAGTTTCTCAGAAGTATTATATTCAGAAATTCTCTTCCGTGATTCCATCGACAACGGAGTTGGGAGGTACAAAGCTTTATTCAGCCGAAAGCGTTTGGCCTCTGAGGTCTGAGCCGCTTTGTGCTCTACTAGATATGCCATAAATTAGACGCTTCACCAACCACATTCTGTGCTAGTTGCTCACATATCTATTCACCGCACCGACTCACTTTTTATGTATATAAACCGCGATAACAGTCGAGTACGTCTCGACAGCGACACGTAAGTAATTAATGTGAGTAAAAACACTAGAAGGGCTTGTAATAACAAACGACATCTACATACTAATTTAAAGAAAACACTGGTGCATATGAAATTAGGGGCTTCAAGGCAACTTTGGAGTGAGAGACGCCTTTGTCTATTTAAATTAGTACCTATACTTGCCGCGGCGCTTGCTCAAAGTTTTCAGAGTTGTATGAACACTTGGTTACATTTACTTCGCAATATTACGCTAAATTAGAATAATTTAAACTTCTTAATATTATAACTTCTAATGCGCGTATGAAACATAAAGGTGTTTTAGCTGAAATAGGTATAATGCTAATGTATGACTCGTTTTCGAAATGGCAGAGCATTATTTGTGAATATTTGTTACATTTTAAGGACCAAAATAATTTCGTCCGTACATAGTCTAAGTTTAAAGTCCATCAATTTCAATACTTAGGTACCTACATAATATACAGTTTTGCTGTGAAATTTTTTCGATTACTATTTTTGGTTTGTTAACGAACTTTACGAATGTTTTTAATCTGCATTCAAAGTTATTTTGTAAATAAATTGAGTGTGATCCTGACAATAAAACTTTTTGGTCAGTTTTGCAACAATTTGCTGTACCCAAGTACGTATTTGTTTTTAAATTTGGGATGATTTGCTCTAGTTAATGAGAGGTAGGATGTAGCACGCTTACCTTGAAGTACAAATTTGATTTATATTAGAATTTGACACCTGAATCATTGTACTTAATCAGTTTTTAATAATCTATTGCTATAAATAATAATTCTGGTCCCAAAAAATAACTCTATTACAACTATTTTGTTGTTCCATAGAAAAATATAGTTCACTCGCGACAAAATGTATGGAACAGCTGACTTTTTTTTTAGTTTTGACGAAAGTCGTAGAACAAAAGTTGTTAGTTAGATGCTAATTGATTAGAAATAACCCTGTATAATTATATTTTTTTATCATCATGCCTATTATATCCAGACACATATTTAAATTTTTATTCATTACATACAAACTACCAAACGAAACAAATGATTACACAATAGCCAGGATTTAATTTACACAATGAAATCAATAGGTTAATCAGTAAACCACATCCACGCGTATTTTAACGTAGCGGGCGAATATGAAAATAAAACCAATATATTCAAAGCATTATATTACACTGTTAAACCATAAAAAATGTAACGAGAGCGGATAAACGGGGCTTACGAACGATAAGCAAAATCATTTAGCGTGCGAAGAGATAAAATGTTTTTTGTATTCCATTTGTGTTTTTCCCATTTCTACCTTAATGTAAATATTTTTTCATGTGAGTAATATGAGGTTACCGTTTACTTTCCGCTTTTTATATTCTGCCTTATGAATGTAAAATAAGTATTATTATCCAAAGGGTTTTATATTATACAGCTTTTGACACCCCAAATACCAAATACACACGAGTCAAATTACATCTTGTGTCGAATATCGATGGAGTTGCCATCCATAATATGGAGACGCATATTTGTTTTTCTGTTATAATTATCTAACAATCATAGCCTAAGATGAAAATGCATTTTTTTAGGGTTCCGTACTTCAAACGGAAAAAACGGAACCCTTATAGGATCACTTTGTTGTACGTCTGTCCGTCTGTCCGTCTGTGTGTATGTCAAGACTTTTTTATATCGAGAACGCGTAAAGATGTCGAGTTGAAATTTAAACAACTATCTATGGTATCTTGCAGTTGTAAAAAAGAAAAACTTCTCAGTTATCGCTTAAATAAGTTAGAACCGTTTATGTCGTAAAAATCCGCATATTTCGACACTCACAAAAATCAAAACCTACAGGGTACTTTCCGTTGGCATAAAATGGTGCATACGAACCACATGACCCGCCCAATCCCATTTTAGTTTAGCAGCTTTTTGGCCTACGTCAACTACACCTGTAATGGAACGCAGTGTTGTGTTTCGAACTCTGTATTGAACCCCCATTTAAAGATTGGGAAGTAAGTTGTTAAAATCTCTATACCATAACCACCGACAAAAAAGTTTTCTTTTTCACTTTTCTCGTCATACATCGAGAATTACAAATTATTAATTAATAAAAAATCTGTTTTAGCATGTGCTAATGAAGCTCTTTTATACGATACCTTACATGATACGATTTATTCACCTTGAATTTTGAACCCATATTTTGTGAATGTTGAGGCCCTATTTCTTGTGATTTAAATAAAAATGTACAGTTTTCAGATTTATTCCTATATGTGTATTCTGAGACAATGCTTTTGCCAAATTTCATAGTTCTATGTCAACGGGAAGCACCCTGTAGGTTTAGATTTTTGTGAGTGCAAATTATGCGGTTTTTTACGACATAAACGGCTCTAACTTTTTTAAACGATAACTGAGAACTTTTTCTTTAAAAGAACTGCAAGAAGTTATAGTTATACGGACATAGTTTAAATTTCAACTCGATATCTTTGCGAGTTCCCGAGATAAAGGGTCTTAACATACACACAGATGGACAACAAAGTGATCCTACGGAACCCTAAAAATCAAGACAGAATATGTGAACAAACAAGTGAGGCTGGAAAAACTACGCCTCGCCGCGTACAGACACAATTACACACACAAACACGTACAACGAAACTACGCCTTGGCTCGTCAGTCGAACTAAGGCGGCGCAACACTCACCAAATGTATAAAAAACTGGCCTCACTTGTCTGTTCACGACGTTCTGTCTTGATTTTTTTATTTGGTCTGAGCATTTACTCAGCAACGGCCGCCACACCATTGCTGTGCAAAAGGTTGTACTCGAATTTAGGTGAGCAGAGGTAACGCAGCGTTTTAACCATAAAAAAATAATCAGAAAAGCATTACTCTTTTCATAGGCACTAGTAAAATTCAGAATAGAGGCCGAGGAGGGCGTATTTATGTGGAGGAATAAAAGTTGAGAGCCGCTGTTGTCGGCGGGTCCCTGGGCGGTCATTCCGGACCTGAGTCTGAGAATTGTCACCTCGCCGCGTCTTCATTTGCAACAAATATAGGGCTCCAGTCTCAGCAATAAATTGTTGAATTTACTCGCCCTTCTTTTCTCAGACGTGCTATTTTTCAAGCTCTTTGTTACGTTGCGATAGAACATTTAGCATCAGGTCGCTTTTTCGATTTCACTTCGAGGATTCAACGCGATATTTACGTTTCGTTTTATCTTTGTTTAAGGAAAATAGTTTGCTGGGTTTTGAGACAGATGTGTCTGTCCTTTGTCTTTTTGGAAACTTCTTTATGGTTCTACAGGTTGTATTTCTAGGTGAAGGACATATTTTGGGATATCTTTATAAGTTCGTATGGGCCAAGCGACTTTATACCGTATAGCCTTGGTGTCAGAGTCTCTAATCCTAACATAGTATTAATCTCTGTGACCTACTTTTACTATGAGCAAAACCAAAAATTGCGATAAAAATACGGACTTCCATTGAGCTTTTTGTATAGAACGCCTGTCAGTTTTCTAGATCACAAGGTTAGTTTCTATGATAAACATTAATATAGTAGGTGTACCGGTTATGGCCACTGACCCGGTTTGGTGCTAAAATTATTTCATAAATGGTAAATATAAACAATGTAACAACATAAGTATTGTTTGAATTATGAATCTCAAATTATATTTATTTTTTAAATATTATTTTTACATTAATCGATAAAATTCAAAGTGGCCACAAATGATACTAAGATGGCCACAACTGGTGCATCTACCCTATGTAAATAAGTAACAATGATATCCTAAAATATGTCCATAACCTAGAGAAAGGTAGGTATACCGGGTATAACATAACGGCTCCAATAAAAAATTAACAGCAAAAATAATCAAAACATTATAAAAAAGTTATAAAGCGGCAATTAAGCTTAAGTACGTAAAAAACTTTTCAGGTACAGTTCCTCTCATAAAAAAGTGCCTGTTTCAGGACGAATTATTTTTCCTTTTCCCCGATGATTTAAAATAGGAAGAAATATTAAATCTGAAGGCTTTTTGGGTAAAAAGTAAAATAATGTCAGCTCGAATGAGGGTCAGAGTAAGGATTGACGTGCGACGTGACCCCGCTAAGTGGTTTTTCATATTGTATTTTGAGACAGCCGGCCTTTTTAATGAAGGAAATGAAAGTAGGTGCCGTATTCCATTGTTATGATTACGATTCTTTGTTCTGGTACGCGATGTGACCTTTTCCAAATTGCTTCAGTTCTTACGTTGCCTCCTATCAAAGCAGTCATTTTAATTAAGTATGTCAATTTCAGAATGTTCTATTATTAAACAAAGTACATGTAATTTTGTTTTCACTTTAGACATTTGAAGGTCATCAATAAAAAGATCGCCTTAATTATTAAGGTTCTAATTACTGAAATAAATATACCTACTTGCGCGAGGAATATTTGAAATGTATCAACAGTACTTATCAAAATAAGTTAAACCTCCGGGTTCGACCCTGCCCTGTGTCTAACTACGTAATTGAGATAAATGACACGTTAAAAAAACCTTCAAAACCATCCGTGACCTGGCTGTATATGCTAACAACCCAAAAGCTCGAAACATACTATCGAACGCGGCTTACGGACGCGGCTGACGGACGCGACTGACAGCCGCGACCTAGACTATGAAAGTACACTGAGCCGTGCACACTATCAGACATAAGTCGCGGACGTCGCCTTCGGACGACCTTGAGCGTTCGGTAGTCCGAGAGCGATCTGGCACACCGGATGTTTTAAGACTGTGCACATTGCTAAGCCGCGGCTGTCAGTCGCATCCGTCAGCCGCGTCCGATAGTATGTTTCGAGCTTAACACTCGGAAAAATGCTTAGAAGAGGTATATAACAAAGAAAATGGTGTACCCACTTATAATAAGAAGTCTCAAACAATAACATCTAACACAATGACGGCTAAGCTATGGTACAGTTTTTTTTTTAGGTATGACTTTATGCTGTTTGCCTCTGATGCCTCTACAGCTTATCGGGCATGGGCGAGCGCGGAAGGCGGCGCAAGGAAAGGGTGATTAGCGCAAGGGCACCTGAGAAGGTACGGACCTCGGCTTGAGCCGTCACCCGGCGGGGGAGATCAGACTGGCCCGGGCACCCCAGAAGGGGTGTGCCCTGTGGCCCTAATGGGTTGAGCTGGTTGACAATTTGGAGAAATATTGTCCAGATATAAACGCTATTTTATGAAAACCCACGTGAAGTAGATGCCCACATGATACACGCAATGATCACACTTACAATTATATAACATTTTTACTTTGTGGCAATTTTGGAACTAACTATAAATGTCTAGTATTTTAGATCGGTGTTTAGAAACCTAGTCTTTTACCGTCTTACCACAAAAGATTTAAACATGATACTTGCAGCAAAATTTGTTTCACAAAATATTTCTCAACATAATTTATAATTTAAATCAAAGCACCGCTCAAAAGTATATTTTTAATCTAAATCTAATTACTACCTTAAATTCATTGAGCTAACAAAGGTCTTTTGTACAAAAATAGCCGGCGGGTCGTTTAATTTATTCTGCCTAATTAACGGACACCTCCTTGAGCCTAAATTAATTAGTGTTGTACAACTCTCATGCTAAACGGCCACCGACGCGCCGCTGTATAAGTAAATATAGTGGGACCACGGTCATTTAAAAATATATAAAAAAAAATATTATTTGCTAAAATGGCGCAACCTACTTCAATCATTGGCAATCTACGTACAAAATTTAAATAGTTTGCTCAAATCAATGTATACCATACATAAAATTATTGTTGATGTTTATTAGAGCTAAACAGATTTCGGTAAAATTGAAATGGATCTCTAAAATATATATGATCTACGAAACAAAAAAAGAATCATCAAATTCGTTTTATAACCGGAAGACCGCGTCATATACATTAAAAAACCTAGAGGCGAAATGAGAACCCCCTCTAACTTTTTAAGTTGGTTCAAAAGTCAAAGCCAAAGTGCTCATTAGATAGATAACAGACTAAAATAAAATTCAAGCACTAAGCATATGGTCAGATTACCTATAAGAACAAACGACCTTCTTAGACGATTAAAATAATTGTGGTTAAAGGTGGCGATTAATATTTAAGGAAATCGTGACTTATTCGTACATAACTTTCAAAGGCTTTTTGAATTGACACTGTCACAATCATGTCACCATAACTTTAAGATGTATATGGCTAAACAGTATGGTAACCAACGTCATGAAAGTTTTAGATACTGCAGTATCAAAAAAAAAGGTATGTCACCAAATTCACAGTAAAATTAATATTTTGGAAAACTTTTAAATTTTCAATCATTCTTATTATCTAATCTATTAGTAAGAAGAAAACCTTCTGTAATATTAAACTTTATACTTTTCAAAAAAAGTCCCAAAAAACAAAATGCTACTATGGTGAGACTCGTAATTCTTAGGATCTTGGAGTAACTTTCCGAAAAACAAAATGTTACTAAGGTGATACTCGCAACCGTTAGTAGGTATCTTGCAGTAACTTCTCAATACAGCCGCACTGTGCCTAAATAATGGGGGACCGGTGAAAGGACTTTTATCAAACCAAGGGTCGGCACTAAATCGAAGTGTCACCGGCAGCGCCCTTGTACTTGACAATAAAGGGAAATATACAGTCGCTTTGTTTTGCCCAAAGGTTTACGTCGCGTCATAAAAAAAAACTTAATTGTGATAAAGTTTATCGTAGTTACACTATTTTTTGTCTCCGGTGTAATATAAATCTGCTTTATGGAATATGGCTCTATGAAGAAAGTTTAGTACTGAAATATTAAGATTCTAGAGACGTTTTGGTGAAAGTAGAGAATATTACGTAATTTATGTAGTGCTAAGATCTAAGTTTTTCTAGACGATGGTTATATTTTACATTAAGGTGTCATCTTATTGCTATAAGTAATTATAGGCCGTGTGGCTTGCCCTGGTGTCAGAGTTTACAAGCCGCCTGAAGGCCTCTAACATGGCTAAACGATTAAACAACCGGGCCTACAATTTAACGTGTCATCCGAGCCACGGTAGTGCTCAATTGTAAATGCCACCCGCGGTAACCCATCTGAAAACTGGCCGTTCTGAACGTTGCTGAACTTTGATGATTGCTAACGAACACCTAGTCAAACTACGGTATGAGCGCTGCTATCTTATTATTATAAACAAATTTTACGATAGATTCAACCTTGCAATCGCTAAAAATTCAACTGTTCGATACATTTGTCGAGATTTGGTGAATTTTTTGTATGGAGAAGCTGTACAAAGCAATATAGTATAACTTCTAAAAGTCCTTGTACTTTGCAAAGCAACACCTTGTGTATAACTTTACATTATTTATGAATAGTTTATCTCTACAAATAAATCAACAATGTTTTACAAATACTTTATCCATCGATCCATCAGCAATAGGACGTCTACGACTGGACGTAAACCTCCCCTTTAGTTGTCCAAAGAAAAAAATAGGAACACTTTGAAGCAACTTGCATCCACAAATAAATATTAATAATGAATTAATGATTATGTAGAATGCCCGATGTCGACTTGTCCGTTGGTCAGACAATATTGTCAAGCATACCGGAAGACAAAGGATGATGCTCATATATACAAGACCGGAAAGGACGACATAAAAGCGAAGAGAGGAAGCCTTTACTCAGTAATGTCTGGAGATATGCTAATTTAAAATTATTTGTTAATAGCTGACCCGGCGAATTTCGTTTCAATATTTTTATTTATAGCTTATGTGTTATTCTGATGTAGAAACATTACTGTTGCAAGTTTCATCTCAATCCATTAAGTAGTTTTTCGTGAAAGAGTAACAAACATATACATAGAAACTTTTGCGTTTATAATAGGTATTAGTAGGATTCATATGACCTAAAAAATTTAAATATATTGTACTGGACTTTTTGAATTTTACACTACTAAATTATATAAAGGTGATGCAGTCATATCGACAATGCTAGCTCAGTACAAGTTGGTGGGCTTACATAATTACGTCATCGTATTTTTTCTACAGGCGCCATGGTTCCTTCCCAAAGTATTCATCCACCAAAAAGCGGCAGTGGTGTAAAAATTCGTAGATACATAAGTTTAAAAAAAATCGTTGAACCAGCACCACTATTTGAAAAAATCCTGTGAAATATACATATGTGTATACAACGTGTAACGGAAAGACTGTATACATACTGAAAGTACCAAATCAGATAACGGTAACAAACTAGATGGTTAGCCGTGTAAGTACGTTTGCTGATTTTTAATCTTTTTTGAAAAACTAGTTATTTTTATGACTAATTCACATTTGCACAGCACTATTACACTAAACAGCAGTGAGGTCAATAACAAGACCTTGCCCATCAAAATCAGACCACACCTCCTTGAACTGCTGTCCTTTTTTTTTCTAGTCAGTCATTTTTAATTTTATTTAAAAAGTGAATGTTGTTATTTTGGCTCGGAATTTCGAATACAGCATCTATATAAGGTATAGTATCAACCCACTTTTTATGTATACAGCCTTTCCGTTACACGTTGTATATACTTCCGAATAATATCTGTACAGCAATTAACATCGTATTGAAACTTATACGGATATATTTCGTACAAAAAGGAAATAAAATATTGATTTGAATATGCAAATAAATATCCAGCATGTTATTTAAAATTCTATCAGTAAATAAGACCGCCGCGCTGCTCCGACCATTTTGGTTTAATTTACGAAACCAAATTTCATTCCATAAAGGTACGCGATTTGGTAAATTACACATTTTCATGAAATATCTGTTGAACACACCTCATAAGTAAATTCTTTAGTCAGAAGTTATTTATCTGTATTCGAGCTATAAATTCAACCAATAAATTCGTTCAACGTAACGCCTCCGTCGAAATCAAGAATATTCCCCGAAAACATATTGTTTCCCCTACCAACGGAAACCGAAAAAGTGTAATAGTCGTGTATAATCTCACCAGGATCGAGTTGGCAATGTTCCAATTGTTAAACTACCTATAATTATGTATGTTAATACGCGCGAGGTGGCTGAGATACCGTCTAACGACTTCCCTTGATAAAAATAAAGTTGCGATGAAATTTCAGTTCCGTAGTTGCAAGTTTATGGGTAGATTGCGTGCCAAGGTCTGCAATCAGGGGTTTTCCATCGGCCTTTATACAGACATTGATTTAATTTGCATGCCGATGTGATGATAGTAAGGATCGAGACGTTTCAATTTGTGACTTATTGCCGACAAAGCTCATTATTTTGCACAAAGGCGGTTGATTACACGAGTTATAGGGCTTTGTTTGCACATTGTCTAATGGTACAATGTATTTCTGCGCAATCGAGTAATAAAACATTACATCAGGGTTTATTACCTATTCTGTTTGAGCATATTTCATGTTGCCATGGCGGCGGGTTTCAACGGTTAACTATTCAAGTGATTGCCATTTCAATATTCTGTGTTGTATTTGTAGAAATTTATGATAATGTTGAGATATAACGATGGTAGAGACGAAAACAAAAATTAGCTCTCGCTATTTTACAGGCTTTTATTTAACTTACAATGGATGTACTCGTATGTATGTACTACCTATGTAACTATGGACCAACTTCCCGGGTTTCGATTGAGCTGAAATTATGCACGTATATGTATTTCGCGTGACAATGCAATAATATGATACATGGAGCTGATATGATGATGAAGTCGGAAGGTGGCCATAGGAACTCCTGTACTAAAAAAGATAGACCCGTATGGTTTGGGCTCGCTTTACTTGTCTTGGCTAGCACTTTGCTGCTACATGATATCCAGGATCTCAAAAGCTTGTTTTTATATATTTGAAAAGTTATATTTTATCATTATTTATTTCCCTGCACAATGGATGCAAGCTGCTTCCAACAGATTTGAAATCCATCAGAGAAGCAGCGGACGTTTTGCATTGAATGTCTTACTGCTGATATGATAGTGAAATTAATCATTTCCATTGGCAAAGTCTGCAATTGAGACAATTCCGTGAAGGAAAATATTATAACTTGATTTGAATTGAATTTTGGATTGACTGCCTCGGTGGCTCAGTGGTTAGTGACCCTAACTTCTGGATCAAGGAGGCGTGGGTTCGATCCCCACCCTGGGCAAATATTTATGTGATAAACATAGGTGTTTGCTCTGTGTCTGGGTGTTATTTAGTTACTATCTATATAAGTATGTATTTAAAAATAAGTAAATGTAATATATCAGTCTCTGGCAGCCATATCACAAGCTTTGCTTAGTTTGGAGTCAGAGGCCGTGTGTAAGATGTCCCAAAATATTTATTTATTATTTATAAGGCAACTGGCAACTTACAAACCTCTTCAGCAAAGCAAGGCAGAAGAAATTCGATGACGTTAAAATATGAATACGCCAACTCGCAATGGCGTTACGTGGTGATCAATTGCTCTTAACTCCAATCGCTCTTGAGTATTGAGTATCATGGGTAGACTTATGCACATCAGAGGTAAAAAGGCCGGTACGGTACAAACGCCCCTTAGTTCTCCAAAGTTAATTTCAACTAGATACCTAAACAAGGTCGTGTTCGCTAACAAATTACTGAACACCCGCGTCTTGATTGCAGATAGTACTCCTCGAACGAGTTCAGCGCAATACTTGTAATTGTTCGTGGAAACTTTCAATATTAGGTTTTCCAAGCAATACGCTATTTAATTTTGCAATGCGAGTTGCAATATTACTTTACTCATACTTGTGTACTGTCGGTAAAGTTTCATGATTATGTATTGAACGTATCATACTCCTTATAAAAGTATGACATCACCACCATATTCTTCGTGAATTGCATTCAGAGATCAAAATATACTCGTACTAGTGGTTACATTTATTTGAGGCATTTGGAGTTGAGACTTTGGATCCGTGGGGGCCGGAAGCTCATCTTGTTTTCAAGTCTTTCTGAGTGTCTGGTGGACGCGACGCGTGACCAGAATGCTGGGTTTATTTGGCTCAACGTATAAGTATTGCCATTCAGCGTGGCAATGCTGCCAGCATGCTGGGGACGCTACCAACTGGCAGTGGGCCTTAGCATTTGGATTATCTTTAGACCTCACAGGGTCTGTGGATGATCCAATTGCTTTCTATGTAGTAGTAGTATAGGTAGTTTTAGCATATAAAGTAGTATTGTATCTTATTGTAGTTAATAAAGGCACTTTTGCCCGTAAAAAAAATATATTCGTATTAGTAGCTCAGGTTAGAGGCATTCAGGCTCTGACACCAGGGCTATACGAACTTACTTTAGCTCAGGTCAAAAGTATATTTTATAGCTGTGATGACTTATATCAATCAGTAAACTGAAGTAATAACTATGCTTTGGGGTAGAATTTTATGATTCTGCTAGGGTAGCTGGAATAGTAGTAGACAAGTGTCCCCAAAGTTTTGTTTTAGATTTTATCTACGAGATCAACTTGGAAATGAAGGAACCAAAACTTGACATCATTAGCCGTTTTCTAATCTTTTTTAGGGTTCCGTACCTCAAACGTAAAAAACGGAACCCTTATAGGATCACTTTGTTGTCTGTCTGTCCGTCTGTGTGTATGTCAAGACTCTTTATCTCGGGAACGCGTAAAGATATCGAATTGAAATTTAAACTGTATACGTATATCTATAGTATCTTGCAGTTGTGTAAAATAAAAACTTCTCAGTCACCGTATAAAAATGTTAGAGCCGTTTATGTATTAAAAAATTTCGACACTCACAAAAGTCAAAACCTACAGGGGACTTCCCGTTGACACAAAATTATGAAATTTGGCGAGAATTTGTGTACTCTAAGACAATGGTCTTAGAGTACACATATAGGAATAAATCTAAAAACTGTACATTTTTATTTAAATCACAAAAATTGGGCCTCAAAATTCACAAAATATGGGCTCAAAATTCAAAGTGAGTAAATCGTATCATGTAAGGTATCATATAAAATATCTTCATGAACATGCTAAAACAGGTTTTTGATTATTTTAACAATGTGAAATTTTCGATGTATGACGAGAAAAGTGATTAAAAAAAAATTGTCGATGGTATTTTAACATCCCAATTTTGTGAAATTTTCTGGATTTGTACGGAACCCTCAATGTGCGAGCCTGACTCGCATTTGTCTGGTTTTTATTACATTATATCAATAAGTCAAGACAGGTAATTTTACCTTGAATCCACAGAAGGGCTACTAAAAAGGGCGAGCCGCAAAAACGATCTATAATGTCCACTCCTCGGTCAAGATATGCAGGGTTGCCTTCTTGAGGCATTATGTAAAGAGGGCTTGTCTATGAATTCCCACGGTGAATTCTTAAGACCATTATTTGGGTTAAAAGGGGTGTATAGATTACTGCCTCTTAGATACAGTACTACTCTATGATTCGATAAAAATTGTATTATATAACCTATAATATGTATAAATAATATGTATGTATAAATAAGGATACTTAACTCGTCAAAATAAAAAAAAATTAAATTAAACATTATTTTCGATGGTATATCAAATAAAAAAATACAAATTTAGCCAAATTTCCTTAATCGCTTCCAATAAAACATCACTCAGAACCAGAACCCTTAATCCAGGTTTTGTGTAGTTTACCTAAACTTTCACGTTCGCGTGTAGTTCCATAGATTTTGGTTAGTTCTTCCTAGTTTCCGCCAGGGGCGCTGTACAAAAATGTATAGAGCCATACGGAAACAACTGTAGTTTCAATTTTCGTATAACCTGTACTAAACCCTCAGTCCATACCCAACGGCGTACTCAATATTATTATGCTCTCAAGCCCTACTTGCATGGAAACATGATAAATGAACTATGAATTATAAAAAAAAAACCTGCCTATAAAATGTCTCCCTTCATATTTTCGTTTATCAATCTTCATCATTTTTTGCTTAATTACTCATTCACTTGATCGAATACACTACATTTGTGTGAAACTTTGTATAAATATAATTATGTACTATTTACGAATGAAAACTACCATTTTAAAGGCGAGCGGATAAAAAACAACATAGCCGCAACCAAATCTAACTTTTTATTGAACTCGACACCTGTACATGTTTTTTCACTTATCAATACAAATGACGGGCAATTTATTTGTCCGTTTGTACATTGTCGCCAGTTGAGCTTGACAGATGAGAACCGCGTCGCCAGCACGGCAACAAACAAATATGGCCGCGTCACGCTCTCATAAACGAGCCCAAATATTATCCTCTAACAAATTACCGTATTGTCTGCGTGTAAAAGTGTAAACATTAATGAAATACCTGGTAAAGGGTAAGCTTTTTACGTAATTCAGTGGTAAACATACTGAGGTGTATCCTGACAGTAAAAGTTCACCATCACCTAAGGACAAGTCTAGGAACGCTATCAATGTGTTGCCCAGTGGCGGCGTAAAGGGGGGGCGGCGGGGGCGGTCCGCCCCGGGTGCCAAGTACCAAGGGGTGACAACGGGGTGACCACTCACTCGCGCAGATTAGTGTACAATCGCGGAAGTTGGCGCCTAGTTATTTAAGAAAATCTTTCTATTAATGGTTTGCCTCCGCCCACCTTTTTGTTTCCGTTGTGTTGCAATATTTATCGATAGTGCTATAAGTTTTCTTTTTACATAAATGGTAAGTAAAAAAATAAAGGTCAAAGCTAGTTATAAAATCTATTACAATTCTGGCACCATTGGTGCATCTGCAAGATGAGGACGGCGAGGGCGGAAGGGGCAAGTAATTTCGGGCTTTCACCCCACCCGCGTCGTCTCCGCCCGCGCTGCGCCCCGCACAATGTGTCAATCAAAATTTGGTCAAAATAATCATAGTTGGCCAGTCAGTGCTATTGTTTATAATCGACGCGTCGCGTCACAAAAGTCAATAAGTACTAAATTAGCTAAATAAAGGACTGAGTATTTGGCGGATGGCGGATAGTAGATCAAGGTCAAAAGGATTCTTCTTGATGAAACAGATGATGTAGAAAGACGGTGCCAAAATGAGTTGGATGGAGGAGACACTGGAAAGACTGGAAAGAGACCCTGACATACAAGAAGAAAGACAATGTGGAGAAGATCTGCATCAAGAAGAATATGGCCAAGAAAAAGGACGGAATAGCGACAATGAAGAAGAATCACAGCAAATTGCAACCGATGAAGAAGACCTGCATAAAGCCGGAAACATACTATCGGACGCGGCTGACGGACGCGACTGACAGCTGCGACTTAGCAATGTGCACAGTCTTAAAACATCCGGTGTGCCAGATCGCTCTCGGACGTCCGAACGCTCAAGGTCGTCCGAAGGTGACGTCCGCGACTTATGTCCGATAGTGTGCACGGCTCAGTGTACTTTCATAGTCTAGGTCGCGGCTGTCAGTCGCGTCCGTAAGCCGCGTCCGATAGTATGTTTCGAGCTTAACATCACTCGTTTCGATGTTGCTACTTGGCCAACACCAATGCCTGATGATTTGAGACTTGAAATTATTAAGACGGGAAGTGAATCTTATCAAAATAGAAATAGCCCATTTTAAGATACTGTGCAAAGATCTGGAGACAAAAGTAAAAGAAAGAGCCGACATTTCAATTTAGAATGTTTTTATAAAGCGTTACCAAATGGAGAAAAAGTACCTACTCAAAAAATGGATGTACCGTTTTCGCTGCAAACTGTTTACGCACCATGAAAAAAAATAAGAGTTTTGCCAACGGATTTAATTCATGATGAAAACTAAATCCTAAAGTGTCTGAACACGAGAATTCTGAGAGCCTTCTGAGATTATGAAAAAATGGGAAATCTTGGAAAATGGATTGAGGCTGCAAAAAACTATCGACCATGAACATCAAATGGTTTTAGACCAAGAAAAGAAAAAGTGGTGTGACATTTCGCCTTTTGGATGTTATTATTTTTCTGGCACGCTAAAATCTTCCTCTTAGAGGATTTCATCAGACAATACAGGGTATCTCTTGAATTAGTTAATCTATTGTCGAGAAATATGACCCAGTGCTAAAAGAGCATATGCTAAGAATTGACGTGCTACCGCCTGTACAAAAAGTAAACGGGTAGATTCTTATTTGTCCAAAGACATTGTCGTTCATATTGAAGGTGATGATGTTAAAGTGATGGAATCTTTTCTAAGTTTCTTCCCTATAGCTGGAAAGACTGCAGTCGAACTTACTGAAAATATCCTTACGCAGTCAGAGAGTGATAAATGTATATATGTCGAGCACAAGGATACGATAACGCTGCAACCATGGCAGGAGTTCATGGTGGTGTGCAAGCAATAATCAAAAAACACAATCCGAAAGTGTTGTTTATGCCTTGTTCTAATCATTCGCTAAATCTGTGTGGAGTGCAGTCTTTCGGGAATGTTAGTTCAAGTGAACATTTTTCGGAACAGAAGAAAGAGTTTACGCGTTCTTTTCGTCGTCCACACATCGATGGGAAATTTGTGTAAAAAATAGAGACAAGATGGAGTGCTCATCACGACATCATTCTAAAATGTAGAGACAAGATGGAGTGCTCATCACGACGCTGTTAAATCACTGAATAATAATTTTGAGAAACTTGTATCAACACTCGAAGACATGTGTGATCCCAGCAGCAGCAGAAAAAACGTCGATACAAGAGAAGCAGCATCCTCATTCTTACCAGCTTTGTGTGACTTCAGTTTTTTTATCTTACCTCTCTTTTTGGTGTGTAGTCCTAGAAGAAGTTAACCAGACACAAAAGTATATGCTTATAATGCCTGGAATATCGCTTGAAAAGTGTGTCATAAAAATCAAAGCCCTAAAAAATTTTCTTCTAAGGCAACGTATCACCATAGTGGAAAGAACTATTGCCTACGCAACTGAAAAATGTGAGGACTTGGATATTTCAATTGAAAGAAGAGGAAGAAGGAGTTTTCGAAAACGTATGCCAACAGAAATGGCTAGGGACGCTGGACTAACATTACCAGAAGAGTTGCAGAGAGCTAAGTTACGAGTAGAATGTCTTGATAGATTTTACGAAGAACTAGAGCTAGAATCGTTACAAAGCGATGGATGACATTATATAACATTTGGTGTCGTTCAACCTAAAACTCTGCTTACTTCAACAGAAGAAGAACTTCGTGATATACATAGTTCCAAAGACGAAAATCTATGATGAACTTTGAGCCGAAGACATTATTTTTTTTTTACGACTGAGGCGCCCACTTGGAAGCCTCATTTCTCTTCAAGAAGCGGTCCAATGGTGCACCCTGGTGCTTCTGAGGTTCATAGTAAAATGGGACTATTATGAGTCAGTTCCAAGTCTAATAAGATTTTTTTTTAATTTTTTAAAATTAAATTTAATAAAATCTTACTTAATATCTACAATGAGCCAAACGCGACTTAGCAGTCTTTCCATATTGTCTATTGAAAAGACCAGAAAAGTAAATTTTGATAATGTGATCGAACATTTTAGCATAGATTTTAGTAAAAAAATAATTACGTAGTTAAGCATGTTTAGTATTTGTCGTTTTATTTTGGGAGTGCTAAGTAGAAAGCCGCCCCGGGTGCCAACCTATGCTACGCCGCCACTGGTGTTGCCTACCCTTTACTAAAAGAGATTGTTAACTTTTTTATTAGTTTCCTGAGTTTTTGTCTCAAGGAAGTCACTACACAACAATTATTTCTTGTAAAAAATCGCAACACCGATTTCCACCGTGTACAGAATTCGAATAATTTGCATGAATCGATGTGACATCCATTTACATTTTTGCTGAATTATCAAAAACGGCTCAATTGATTTTTAAATTATATAAATTTAAATGGGTCCAATTTATAGTACTCTTTCCAATAAAAAAGAATTATCGAAATCGGACTACTAAGAATAAAAAAAGTTATGCTAATACGCATAACTTTAAAAAAAAATATTTACGCGTCGAATTGAGTACCTCCACCGTTTTAACCATTAACGGTCAAAAAAGGGTTAGCACTGAATTTGATCGAACACAAAATAAAAGTAAATGTTTAGAATATCACAGTATACTGTCATGAAAGAAAATATGAATGATAAATATTGCAATACTTTGCGATTATCTTTAAAAATAAATGGACGTTTCTAAGAAGTCACTTGGGAATTCGTCAGATTAAACATGCCCACACGATTTCTAGTTTAAAATAAAATTGCTTTCTTGTCCTAGAGAGTCGAAGAAAAATGATTCGAGCTTGACAAAAATGTATTATTGCAATACAAATAACACTATGAGAAAATATTTGACCGTCACTCTAGATTGCTTCTACAATATTCATCAAAACTATATTCAGATAAAAAACATTTTTTTCAGGACGTATGAAACAAAGAAAAATTTAGTTTTGTATTATACATATACATATACTACGGGACTTTTGTATTCAAGTTTTGTATTCAACAGATATAACTAGGTACAGTATGTCGTCACCATCACCATTTTGCAGCCGTAATACATCATCTGTTACACACAGGCCTCCCTATAGATTTCCAATAAAACTGATTGGAAGCTGTATGCACTCAGCGCATTCCTGCGATCTGCACCAGTGTCTCTGTAGGTGTACCTTGTCAGTACTTATATCATTATGTACAAAAAAAACATTTGATTTCACCTATTAATTCTAGAACTTTGAGTTTCTCTAAGCAATTAAAGACAAGTGCTACACAAAGTTCCGTGTTATCGGCAAAAACTTCACGCCCAACATGCGATTTCGCTAAAGGGTGAGTTTGCATTCAACAAAAGTGAAAACAGCAATAATAAAACAATGATGCGCACGGAATCTTCGCTAATGATTCCCCAGAGGGCGCTAAGCACTTCTCAAGTTTACCTTTGCGTATTAATCGCGATCTCGGAAGGAAACGAAGCCCCGCATTTTCGATCGAAACATTTTAAATTAATGGAATCTTTTCGGTCATTATCGAGATGCCTTCGTTTGTAAATACTTTTATGTTACCAACAAAGAACATGGAAGTGTGCTTCGGGCTGCAAAGCTTGTTATTTAACAACATCCCTGCTCACCAGGCTCACTGTCGTACCGATACTGCCTTTTAAATGAAAGAGGATAAATTATATATAATGGATCTGTTTTTACTTTTTATTGATTACTAGTTTTTACCCGCGGCTTCGCCCGCATACGCAATATATCATTATAATTGTGTGTTATTCTGATATATAAGCTATATTATTGCAAAGTTTCATCTCAATCCGTTCGGTAGTTTTTGCGTGAAAGAATAACAAACATCCATACATCCATCCATCCTCACAAACTTTCGCGTTTATAATATTAGTAGGACTAGTTTTTACCCGCGTTTTCGCCCGCATACGCAATATATCATTATAATTTATAGTCTATGTGTTATTCTGATATATAAGCTATATTATTGCAAAGTTTCATCTCAATCCGTTCGGTAGTTTTTGCGTGAAAGAGTAACAAACATCCATACATCCACCCATCCATCCATCCATCCATCCTCACAAACTTTCGCGTTTATAATATTAGTAGGAAGGATTATTAAAAAAACGGACACATGTGAATACTGACAGTAGCTTGCAGATGGTATACGTTGTTATTGCGCATAAATAAAGTAACAGCGTTGCTTGTTAACATGGTCAATTCTTCATGAAAAGTGATTTACTTGCGCTGTCAAAATAATAAATATTAAAATAAGTTGCCCATTAGTATTATTTATTGGTATAAATAATCAATTTATCATCATCGTCCTCAGCTTTTTATGTCCTACTTCACTCTAATAGGGCCTCGGTTTTTAGCTATCATGTCATATTTCAAGATATCAAATGCATGATTTCAAAATAACTGTACTTAATTATACATTGCTTGAAATACTGTAGAGTTGAACTTTTAATCAGTGTCCTGACAACGACTTTTCATTTAGTTCTTAAATATAGAAACTATATGAGGCTCTAGGTACTGAAAGAGAGACAGACATTTATAGATACAACAGATTTGTATGAGCTCCGTGTATAAATCATAAAAATAAGTATAATTTATTTTATCATATTAACACTAACGTAGGCCCAAGATTTCCTGTTTCTCAAAAACAAAAAATAACAAAGCAGATTAATCGTGGGTCCCTTATTAACAAAGCAATTGTTGCTGGAGCTTAATTTTGAAAACCAACAATGGAAAATAAAAATGGACTGGAGTGCGCTGCGTCCTCCTAATGAATGAGGAGTAATTTCACTTTAAATAAAAGAGGGAACAATAAAATACCCATTTTAAAAACAGTACGACGAGCAAATTGCCGCAGCATCCCATTATAGGCAATGCGAGAACTGTTAACATTGCTATTCACAATAATTAAACGCAATACGGAATGGTTCATGTTCTATGCAAACCAAACTTATGATTCTATCGTCCTCAACCAGACACACATTTTCAACGAATCAATAATAAATTCGTCGCTTACTATTCATATCAGGATTCCAATTTATTTTTCGCGAATTGAAAAAAGCAATAAAATACTTATCAGCTTATTGCGTCAGTCGTGTAGGAACATACTGAATGAGAAAAGGGGAGGATTTTCATTAAGTCCGCAGATTGGTAGGAAATATTTCATTTAGGATCGAATGATTGGCTCCGTCCCAACAATGACGCGCCGGATGCCGACAGACCTCCGACGTTCGCTATCAGATGCTCGAGGTACATGCTATTTTTCTCCGCAAGAATACAAATGCCTTGCCAAATTGTCTACCGCCGAACTAGTCCAATTTAGATAGCAATTTCGCAACCAATTCGTTTTGTAAGCGGATCAAGAGGGCAGCCTTAAATATGGCCATTAAATCGTTTGCGCCGTACCCACATTCGTCTTTTTAATGCGAACTCCCAACGTTAACAAATAAGAAACTCTTATCGTTAACTTATCCCCGCAGCGTTACATTACTTATTTAGACAGACACGGTTTGTAAATGAGAAATTAATTCTAGCCGAGAACGTTCCACCACTAATAGACGATATTGATTTTCTTCCAGGCGCTTCTTTGTATTTCTGTTTGTTTCTTCTTTTGCATTCGTTTGAACAACAGCATAACGATGAATACAAATGCTATATTATTTATAAAGCAGATAAAATTCAGGAGCATCATTAAACGCGCTCTTGGAAAATAGCTTTGTTATTTTGACCCACGCTGACCGTGATGAACCTGAAAATGAAATTGGAATTAAAAGCTACACTGGTTTTACCATTACTCGGCTAAAATCAGATAGGCGTGCTGTAGCTACGGTCACATCTCAGTGAGCACAATTTGTATTCATCAGGTTTATATGATAAGGAAGTTTCAAAGAGCCATGTGTGTATGAAATGTTTTGAATGGGAATTTTGTTGACGTGTGAGGGACTAACGAGCGAAGTTGCGCTGCGATTGAAACCGCCCCGATAGGATCTCCCTTTTCATCGAAACCTGTCTGTGGACCCAGATCCTGACCCCTCGATGGAAAATACCTTAATTAAAACATAGTTTCAAACCTAACGGGGAGACCTATTTGTTTTGTAGCTGGACAAGTCGATAAGGTCTTTAATTACTTATACACACTTTGTTGTATTATATACGGTGTTTAAACCGCTGAAGGAGCTTTTAATGTGAATTGATTTTAAGCGCCACTGTTTGGTACATGTTCTTTATTTCAATTTTCACTTCCCGACTATTTACACACACTACTTCAATTCAAAACTAGTATAATAACATAACATGGTTATTTTATGTAGCCACAAAGAGATATTTAAATGTAACATTTAATTTAACTGGTGGCTTCATTTAATTTGAAACTTTTTATCAAGATTTGGTCTTGTAATCGAATGAGTGAACTTAAATTACTTAATTTTTAGTTTTGCAAAGTTGCGGCTTAGTTAAGTGTATGCTTGACTAATTTTTTTCTTGTTAAATAGCTAATTTAGAAGGCACCTTCAAATTAGACGCATAATTTTATAACTTTTTGTGTTACTAAAAACAGTTGTCATATTTTTTTCTAGCTTAGGTATTCTAATTTAGATCGTTACGATTAAACCGCTCTAATCATAGCTGTCTATTAAAAATGTAAAATAAAATTTTGTTTGTTTGCAAGAAGTATTTACACAATTAATATGAATACGACCTATTTAGAATATACATGATTTTTCTTAATTCGTATTCCAAATCTGCTAAAATACTTTTTGCCACGTACTTAAGTGCTATTAAGTACGTGACAAAAGTTTTTTTCCATTGAGTTTGTGATATACTCAGCTGCCTTGAAATGTGAACCCATTCTATCTACAAAGAGTTATCTTTGTGATAAGCATTTCAAAAATCTGAAGTGAACGCAGGATTTGAACCTGCCCCTTCGGATCACTAGCCCGACGCTCTAACCAACTGAGCCAGCCCGCCTCCCACGCAAGCGTCAAATCTTTGAAAGTGCTTATATTACACCAACTTATAGCGTTGGACCATTCTATCTATTTCTGAACTCTGAATCATAAACTCGATGATTTTCGAGTTGTACCTACCGAACACCATAACACATTACTTCTCACAGTAGTAGCAATCAATGCAATGCAGTAAATCTTTGTAAACAGAGTCGCTACGCTACGTTCGACTGTAGACACCATCAATATGAAGTCGATGGTAGACACGCTGAATTCTCTGCATGACTGAATGAACTGGCGACCAAAGCAAATGTTTTCAGGCCATCATACGATGGGCCAAATTCTATCTCACTCGCCTATAAAGATAAAATATCACCGATATGTTTATTTCCAAAAACTATGTGTATTTTAAAATAAATCTACGTTTTATAATTATTTTGGTTTGTCGGAAACCACTCTCAAATAGAAACCCTATCGGTTTTCATGAAAAACCGATAGGGTTTCTATTTACCTACATAAAACATATGCCGCCTTACCACAAAGGATTTAATCATGCTTTAAACACTGTTCAATCGAGCAATTTGTACTGTTAAACATTGTCTAAAGCGTTTGTAAAAATTTTGTAAGACGGTTAAAGTTTATCTAATTCTAATTTGAAGTAGGGGCGATACGTCCTGCACTGACGTCCCGCATGTTTTGTGCATTTCCCCCTCCAGCGTCTACCCGAGCCAGCCCAGCTCCTTAAAGTAACGGAGCGTGGCTCTGGGCCGCTGGCATAACTGCTCCAGTAGCTTAGATGGTGAATGAGATGATGGCGATGTAGATGACAAAGCCGATGATAATGCAGAGGCATCATGCAACCTGTTAGCTATTCTAGTGTTTTCCGTGGCCTTGCAGTGCCACAGAACATGCTCTACAGTTTCGTTTTCCTGCAAACAGCCACGACAAAGTGGGCTGTCAGTGGCTCCAAGTTTATACAAGTGACTATTTAAGTTGCAGTGACCAGTTATGAATCCTTTTTTTTTTTTTTTGTTCAGGGGAAATCTTTTAAAGATACCACCGCACCTCGGGACAGGCGTGTGGTTATGTGGGAGTCTCCGCCCATTGCTGGACGGCATACCCACCAACAACCCTGGATGTTCCGCCACTGCGCTTGGCGTCGGGGCTACGGGCACGCTTGCGCACTCCTCCGCGGCACCCGACAGCGCTGGCCCAAACCGGGCCCCACCTCAGAGCGTAAGCTCCCTCCAGAATGACGATGTGCCGAACACCAGACACATCGTCATCCCCCACCTGGGACCAACCAGCACTGGGCGTCAGACAGTACCCGTGTCCGACAGCCCTGGTCCCGATGCGACCGACGACATACCGACACTCCTCTTCCCCTGCAGCCCCACCGCGTCCGCCATCAAAACGGTGGCGTCCCCCGTCGAGGCCGCGGAAGGCAGGGAAAGTGGCAACGACACACCAGCAGTCCTCTCCCGCCGCGGCCTCCAATCCTCAGCCGCAGTGCCTCCCATACGACACTGCAGCCCCCCTCAGTTGCGGTGCCCCCCATTAGGCACGCAACCTACTTTGGCCAGCCTCCGCACGGGCTTGTCGAGGCCCAAGACCCGGAGAGGCGGCCCCACCACGGGTTCCTCTTAGCATCACTAGGTTCAGTTATGGAATGCATTGCCGGTAACCGTTAGAAAAGCTCCATCACTGAACATATTTAAGGATCAGGTTAAAAACCATTATCTACAGAAACTGTCGCTTTATTGAAACTGTTGTTGTTGTTTTTCTGTTGTTTTTATGTATAAATAATCTATGTAAATTATAAATTATATGTATTAGTTTATTATTTAGTTATAGGTTTATTTTATTTTTATGTATTTTAAGTATTTATATCTTTTATTTAGTGTATGTAGGTTTATGACGTATAATTTTTTATTTAATGCGCACCCCGTCCATTATTTATACGCTATCTATCCTCTCCATCCTAAGGTTGCCTGGCAGAGATCGCTATTAGCGATAAGGCCGCCCATTGTTACACTGTTTTTGTATCTTTATTTCTTCTTATCATGGTTATTTCTTGGTGTGCAATAAAGCGTTTATCTATCTATCTATCTATCATCACCAGGCTGGCGAGACCTGGCTACTAAGCCCCCCCGCCACGACAAGGCGAGAACCCACTCGGGGGGGACCAGTTATGAATCCTACCATAAGTCGGAGCAACCCTTGCAAGGTTAAAGTTTATCTGAATAGGTTGTATTTTTGAGCAAACATAATTTTTTTTTAAATTTTTGTCTCTACTCCGAGTGAAGCTCAGTCGCTCTGCAGCTATCAAATGCAGTTTCAGTTTTAGGAAATTCTATTGCTACAACTCACTGCACTCAAACTAACAAATGTGCGAGTGAGACAGTTGTGGCCGGTTCGACTTGGCATTATTTCTGTTTAGCCGGTTCATTCTGTTTAATCGGTTTAATAGCTATAAAGCCTCTGACCATAGTAAATAAGCATTCGCGATCAGTATAGACTGCAACAGTGAACTTTATTTTTATCAGACGCGTTTGATGGGCTTTTATCACATAGCTCACGCAGCTATAAATACCGTATTTTAAATAGTGCAGCCTCCAAAGATACGAGTAGTAAATATGCATTCGCGATCAAAGTAGATTCGATATCGCGCCGATCCGTGCAGCAGTAAGCTAGCCGTAGCACGTTGGCAAAGCAAACTCCCTGTACGTGATGTACATAAACTTGTAGATCCGACCCCCCGAGGACATATTGGTCACGTATTTTCACCAACTGCTTTTATTATCTCGTTCGTCGTCGCTTTTAATTTTCTGCCGAAGTTAATCGCCGGTAAGGCCGACCGTAGTATTTTTTCATGGATGTAAAAAAGTAAGAAAAAGACAGGTTTGAATTAGGTCTTTATCAACTACCACTAAATACAAGACTTACATAATCTAAAACTACATACGCATCACTCGCAAGTGAATATGTATTTTCGCCGCTTGGCGTCGTAACTTTTGGTCCGTGGCGTGGGGTCCATCCCTAAAAAAATTATTTAAGACAATTTCGCCAAAGCTTTTTGACGCTGCTGGTGACAAGAGAGCTGGCTCATTCCTCGCACAGAGAATCTCTTTAGCCATTCAGCGTGGGAATGCAGCCAGCGTTCTTGGCACCCTACTACACGGACACAGTATTTGTTTCCGATTCTTAGCCTTTTTCTATTTTTAGTATATAGGTAGGATGTATTTATATAGGTATAACGTAGTTAAAAATTAAATTTTAATGTTTTTTATGTTATTAAAACAAATATTCCATTATAAACTACACCAACTACTACTACATAACAAATAATTGGACCATCCACAGACCCTTGAAAGTCTAAAGATAATCTAATTGCTCAAGCCCACTGCCAGTTGGCAGCGTGCCCAGCATGCTGGCAGCATAGCCACGCTGAATGTCACTGGCCAGTTTTAGATTCAGGTTTTCGTATTTAGAATTCAGATTTGAACACTATAACATACCGATGTTAAGTTCGGAGAAAAATAAAAATGTGTAATACTGCTGATCATTCTGATCCATTAAACAACGTGTTTACAAAAAGTGTGATAATACAAAAACCACAAATCGAGTACATCGTTATGAAGAACTTTTACTGTAAGACCAACCCCAAAATTGTGAAAAAAGCTGTTCGGTACAAAAAAGATCATTAACTCACTACAAAATAGTACATTAAAATGGTACATTGTGTTTTCTGGGTTTGTCTTATAGCAAAAAATTGTTCATAATATTATTTATGGACGTGGACGTCCCCATATTATGATTTTAGTATTTCTACTATAATATAATACAAAACAAAATAACTTTTCAAAATAAATTCATCATATTGATTGCACTCTCATACATAGCCCAACGGATTAACAAGTTGAAATGGCAATGGGCAGGGCACATAGCGCGGAGGACTGATGAACGGTGGAGTCGAAAAGTTCTCGAGTGGAGACCACGTACCGGCAAGCGCAGCGTAGAACGTCCACCCACAAGTGGACGGATGACCTCATTAAGACCGCAGGATCGCGCTGGATGCAAGCCGCTTCCAACCGGTCTTATTGGAGATCCATAGAGGAGGCCTATTTCCAGCAGTGGACGTCCTTTGGCTGATGGATGGATGGATTGCATTCTATTTTTAGCAAAATAAACATAATTTATCCTTTTTGTTTGCCCGAAAAACACGTAGACTAGAACAATAATACCTAAGTCTAACAGATTATGTAATGACCGGTTTTATCACCTATAGTGATTTCTTCCAGGCAACCTACACCCTTACTGTGCCTTTTATAGGACATCCATGATTTCTCCCTATTGCTTCGCGCTTGTGCTGATGACCAAAGGCTTTTGACGTTGATTGCCAAAGTTAATGGAGGTAATACGTTCCCTTAGTTTGATGTTCTGGGTAATATTGTTACGTGAGTGTTTATTTTGTTAGATATTTGGTACGTGTTGTTACGACGTTATTTCTTAATATGATTTTTGTTTGCTTTATCTTTTAGCCATGGTCGAATTGCGCTAAAGATTAGAAGCTCAGTTTTTGAAACCTTAGAAATGTATTTCAGAATCATGTCTGTTCTATCCCGTTAGCACTATGTAACATTTCCAATGCTTGCTTCGGATTTTCTGTCCCAAGTAACGAAATCGAGAAAGAGCAGGACAAAGAATCGAAAAAAATATATTAATGCAAACAATAAGCCCGATTACAGAGGCGCCAGCGTAACTATATTAGCTAAATAGCATAGTTCTGTTTCTTTTTCACTTTAGGCATTCGATGGAGAGAACGCTTTTTACGTTGCTATTTAATTTACGCTGGCGCCTCTGTAATCGGGCTTAAGATAACATTCATTTAGAATTCTAGTATACACAATAGTTATGCGTACACCCATGTTCTGCTATTTCATAACACACTCATATCTTATTGCAAGTATTTTTTATCTGACATTTTTGTAAGGTCCACGACTGTTTTATTTCATTCTTAGATTACAGAAGTAGGTAAGTTTCGTTCACCCCAAAAAAAATATTTGTTTCTATAAATAATTTTGATACCTTTTATCCAAAATAGGTAATTCTAAGAAAGAAGGTAACTTAACTAAATTAAAAGACAGTCAAAAAAGCAGTAGGATTAAGAACCTCCTTTGTTTATAAAACGGGCGAGTAGAAAGAAACAAAGCAATAAATATGTAGCCGCTTTGCTAAACAACTAGAATACAAAATTTACTTGTATCTATCTATAAAATCTATTACGTGTAGAGTACACTTACGAGCCTAAACACTATAATACTATAGAGCATTGTACCTAAAGTTGCCAACTAGCGACCGGAACCATTTACTACCTACAACATCCCCGCAACAATGGAAGTTGTCTTTATTTTCAAAGGCCATTGTGTTGCTGTAATCGGGTGGAAAAGCATGGAACACATCTGATTCCGGATCTACGTCTATTAATATCGGTTCTGTTCTACCTCTAACTTCAATGTAAGGGATAATTAAACTGAAAGCATTTAAAATGTATATGATAATACGATCCTGAGACCCGTTGGAATATACTCTAGCTGCAATTGAATTGTATTCTTTTACTAAAAAGCTCCAGTTCTAAACAGTTTATCGTGTGTGTTTTCATAATGTATCTATTTCTATCTAAAATTGTGATTATATTTCGATAGTTCGGTATCGATACAACGACGCTATATATTGGTAAAGCAGCCAGTGATAACATGGGCTCTATGCATATTTCGGATAAATGAGTACACTGCAAGCCTGTGTCATCACTCGCTGTGTTCTTATATACCTAAACAGATATGAACTGAATTATGTGTCATATACTATAATACTACTAAGATACATACATAATATCGATTTATGTCTCTGAACCTTTAGATAAATCATGCAAATTTTACGGAACGACGAGAATAATACATATGACAATTTGGACTATTTCTCTATTAATTCTGAAGCCATAGTGTGATCATCATGAAAAACAGGTGAGTGTTCTGACTTGGTTACAATCAATAAGCGAGGTCGTCTGAATCAAACACTACCTAAAAAAAACTTTTGTACATGTTCACCTAAAATTGCATCGTTCAATCTAACGAATTGGTTGTTTTGCCAATATTATATCACTAGTTTTATGACTACCAAAGTAATTTATAAAACAGTTTTCCTCGTGTCGGCAAACCGTCAATAAAACAGAACAATTGTTCGTGCTCAACACATATTAAAGTGAGACATGCGGAATGACCATCGTAACATGTTTCGGGGTTGTAAAATTGTGCTATAAAATAAATTTAATATAAATCCAGAGAGGCGACACATAAAATTGGTGTAAATCACTGGAAGTCACCCGCTGGAGACGTTTACGGCTCTCGAGGCCTGCTCGCTCCTGTTAGTTGCGGATGCCTCGCTACCACTCCAAACGAATATAACGACCCATTTTACACATAACTGCAGTTAACGTGTTAACGCTCGCGGATATACAAGGTTATTTTGGCAGTGTTGCTGCCTAGAACTATCTATACAAGTATTCTGCTACGTTCGATAGGATTGGAAATCATTTTTCAGATTTTTTGGATTTTTAGACAATTCAGTCATCTACTGTTATGTCGAATATGATCTTTGCGACCAGGGATATAAATAAATACATATTTGTAAATTTTATAAACACACAGGTATTTAAATAAACTATGCCATTATCGCCTATGTATTTAATAGAAAGGAAATTATCCATAAAATTTTGGAAAAAGAAAAAGATAACTCAATATAAAGATGTGAATCTATAGGTAGATATAAATCTTATTGGAATATCAATTATTAATATGACAAAAATAATTTTATTGATTTAGCAGTGCGCCATCTCTCGTCAATATACAGAAGTTCTTATAACTTCAATTGAGTGATAACCTGTCTAATACGGGTATCACAGGTGGCGCCGCCAACGCTATAAGTTGGTTAAATGATAAACACTTCACGAAATTCGACGCGTATGCAGTATTGCGGATTAGCTCAGTTGGGCAGAGCGTCGGACTAGTGTTCCGAAGACGCAAGGTTCGAGTCCTGCATCCGCGAATAATTTTGTTGTTTGAGGCACGGTAACATACACACGACTCTCACACGAGTCTTAGTAGTTACTAGTACTAGTCTAGTAGACTTTATTTCCATAATTTCGATAGACAAAAACATACATTACTTATCGTTAAGTAAACGAGTTCAAATCAAATTTTATCAAGAGAAAATTTATAGGCAAGTAATTGAAACTGCGTTAAAAATACTGACATTAAAAGTAGCCCTGTATAAATTCGAATGTGGAGAGGAGGTGCTATTACGCAAACGGGCGTAAAAATGTACGAGTACGTAAAATATTATGGCAGTGAGTGTCAGGCGTATTGAATATAACATTAAACGCACCCGTCAAATAACGCACCTTTTGTTTATGCGAGCGTGTGGTGAAATAATTTCACAAAATTGGTGTCATCAAGTTTCATAGCTACTGAACTTATCCCTACCAGGGGGGATAGCTCGGTAGGGATAAGTGTACCAGCCGAAATTATTTACATCGAAAAACAGTGTACCAAAATATTTGCATTATTGTCCCAGTAAGCCATCTCATCTCATCTCGAAAGTATCATCATCTTATAAGCTACTAACTATTGCCCGCGGCTTCGCCCGCGTAGTATTTTAATTTTTGTGCCATGCCATGGAAACATTTTATTTTTCTGAGATATAAAGCAGCCTATGTCACTTTCCGTCTTTCAAACCACCTCCATGCCAAAAATCAAGTCAATCCGTTGCTTCGTTGCTGCATAAAAGAGGAACAAGCCAACAAACCAACGAACACACTTTCAGATTTATAATATTAGTAAGGTTAGGACTAGGATATAGTTTTCCGATAACACTGGAATATCTCGAAAGTAGTAATTTATTTTATTTTTTTGTAAACAGTACTGAGTAGTGATACTTAGTGAGTTTAATGACGTAAGTATTACTCATATTCCTCGTTTTCTTTTCTCGAAGGAGGTATGAAAAGTAGAGTATGAACCACTAGAACCAAGTCTGGCTTCGTCTTGGGTGACTTGTACCCCCGCTTCACTCAGCACTCTAAATATGGCGCCCGTGACGTAAAACACGACTTGGTTCTCTTGGTACATAATCTACTATTACCACCTAGGTGTCATTACTTACCATTTTGAGCATAACAAAGACATATAGTCGAATTATCAATAACATTTGCCAGTACCCGTTTTAATGACAGTTTTTAATGTAGATGGACATGGCAATTCCATTGGGCGGCCACAATGCTATTAACTCACGCAGCTAACGAGTATTCATTAATTTTCTTTTTCAATTAAGACTTCAGTCGCATTCACAGCTATCTCGCTTGCACTTTTTACATTATTTATTGATGACAGTAAATCACTGGGGAATTTGCAAAAGTTATTGCTACAGTTTGTTATTCAAATTATTTGAATAGTGAATACCTTTTGTTTATTTAATTTATATTGCCACAGGAACATAATACTAAATATATATTTCTACTAGTGTTTACCCGCGGCTTCGCCCGCATACGCAATATATATCATTAAAATTTATAGCCTATGACATAGGCCCTATGTGTTATTCTGATATATAAGCTATATTATTGCAAAGTTTCATCTCAATCCGTTCAGTAGTTTTTGCGTGAAAGAGTAACAAACATCCATCCATCCATCCATCCATCCTCACAAACTTTCACGTTTATAATATTAGTAGGATTAAAAAAGAGCTTCTCGGTTAAATCGTCGAGGTCTTTTATCAATGCAAATTCTATGGATGACTATTAAATCCTCCTAGAAAAAATCCTCCGTACTTAACTGCATAATTTTAAGTCTTCGCTTTTCAAAAGATTTTTTTCAGTGTTTGATACTCTAATAAAATCTTTTATCCGAAGTGTATCCGCTTCGGAGAGTGCGCTCAGGAGTTGCACAATCTGGTCCAACCTGCCCCTTTCTTCTATCGTACGGCTAGACAGACGCGACCAAAGCGCCACCCTTTTATGGTGGACATTCCGCGCGTTAGAACTAAGCGTTTCGAATCCTCATTCCTCATACGAACAGCCAGAATGCGGATCGCTTTGCCTGGGTTTGTCTTCCCGCTTAAGTACAACGTGGGTGTCTTCAAATCTAAAATTAAGAGATTATTCTAGAAGATACCTATCTTCTAGGTAAGCGTGCTACACCCTAGACCGCATATCTGCTCAACATCAGGCAGTGTATAGTCAAACGCAAACCTATACGAAATAAAAAAAAACTTACACTGTTCAAGTTAAATAGCTCTAGTATAGTTTATCTTAAAGCTTTAGCTGCATGATTAAAATCCAAAACATAACTGACGAATAGTTTCGCCTCTCCAAAATGGAATTTCCCGCTAAGTTTGTACAAATAAATTTAAGTATTCAATCTTTCACCTAAAACTTGTACCAAACTTCGCTTGACTTAAGAAGCTTTGCGTTTCATGAAATTTCATTAAGTTATATGAGTGGATACCGCGCTGCTTAGCTATAATGTGATTTACATAATCCCTATGTGAATTGTAATTGAAATGAAACACGTAGACATAAAGGTCAGGGAGAATTAGCTGTTATAATCGGTTAATTACCCAGAATCCATTTTAATTTTGACTGAATGAAGTTTTAAAAAAAATATCTATTGTATTTTCTTTTTATCAAGTATTTTAAATACCTCTGTGTTCAGTTTTATCAGATGTATGCATAAATTGCGGAATAATACACCAGCCATTTTAATTTTAATCATGAACACGTATCACTTAATAGCGAAAGAGTTTCCTTTCGATTTAAGTACATCAATATCGTCATTTCAACGTTATTCACATTACAGAATTTATTATTTAATATTTTCAGTTGAAATCAGTTGTGGTTTAAATAAATGCACTACTGAAATAAGTACACTATTTTGAAGACGAAAAGAAATATACATTTGTGGTACTACTTAGACCGTTCACCAATTTTAGGTTAAAGATTTTGGTCACCTTTTTCCTAGAGCAAAAGGTAGAGCAAATCGAACCCCACGTGGCGGACGATTACTAGTAAATTGTGGTCGCCGCTGCCCACCCGCAACTCAATTTAGTGAAACACTGGCCTTTTCCAACTGCTCTATCTTGAAACGTTCTTGGTATAAATGGACTATGGCGCGATTTTTCTTTGACAATCACAAGTTATTTCTTGAGCCGGCTCGACTGTGTGGAACTCGATTAAAAAATAACTCGGGGTGAGATTTCTAGACTATAGATGTGTGTTGGTATGTATGTTTATGAAAATTGCCACGTGTTATTATTGTAACCTAACTTTTGCTAACAATTATGAACTGTTGAATAATTTCGGCCGTCTACGAATTTACATATTCCTAACAATATATTCATTTGTACAACAAAATCTCTATTATAGTTTTTAACTCGTATGTTTGTTGTGAAGAAAAGATGTTTTGTGTAATAGTTTAATTCGTAGTATTTTATTATAAAATGTAATGTCTAGCATTAAGTGCTGTAAATTACATTTTCTGTAAATAAACAAATCAAAAATAATTAACATTGTTAAATAATATCTGATTACGTAGGCGGTCGTCAAATACTTGATTCGTTCTATACTCGTCACAACCTTAGTTTGCCACATTCTTAATTCGTCAAATCCTTTATTAATCATATCCTGCGCAAGACAAAAGCTTAATCTACCATTTCCGCGATTCCTCAAGTCAGTTATTGGCCAAAACTTAAATTCGCAAATTATGTAGTTTACCTAGTCCTCGTAAAATCGAATATTAAAGTGCCTCATCTTTAATCGCCTGTTTGAGATATGTTTGTTACCCGTTCAAGAGATTAACCACTTTTAAGTTTCTCAGCTGTCACTTTGACACCTGTCAAATGTAACTCTAATAAGAATTCCAGAATATGACATTTGTCACCTTGAGATAGCTTATTTTAGGGAACATATTTTCTTATATTTAAATTTGTTATTTTACTTTCCAAAATATCTGTCATACAATGCTCTTATAAAATAATATATTTCTATGAATCTTATGATTTTATTTTTAGCTTGACTGTCCCAGAGTGAGCTTGACAAAAAGCTCATTTGACGAATTAAGTATTATCAATTTAAGAATTTGACGAATTGAGAATTTGACAAACATAGGTTTTGATCAGTCTCTTATTTGACAGATTAAGGATTCGATGTGTCGCGAATGTGGCAAACATAGAACTTGACGAATCAAGTATTTGACGATTATTTGGCCTGCCTTGGCTGGTCTCGAGCTCCGCTGCTCCCAGCCACAGGAGGCCTACAGTACTTCTTTTAACCGCGACCACGGGCGGCCTGTGAGAAATCCAGGCTGCACCCCGCCGACGTGACGAGGGACGCCTCCATGGACGACTGTTGCGGCCCCGTTTGCCTCTGCACGGCCGCCGCGCAGCGACCGAGGAGTAGCCGACCCCAAGCGACGGCGGCGCGGCCCGCTCCGCCAACTCGAGTACCCTACACAGAGTGGGCGCAAAGCCGGCCGCCTACCACCAGCCAAGACCACGCGCCTCTTGATTTCGATCGGGGCGCGTTTTCACCGGATTGACCACGCGCATCGCGCCACAACTGACCCCATCTCGTGACGTCCAAGCGTCGCGAAGCCCAGCCAACGCGCCGCTGCTGTCGCCTAGGCGACGCGCGGCCGTACCGGACTCTGCCGCTACGCGAGTCCGCACCTCTACCAAATTGAAGCCAGCCACCATTGTGGCACTACAACCGGACAACCACGGGGAGGGCGTCGCTCCGCCCTGGCGTGAGCTCGACGCCGCCCAACCTTCGTCGTCGACCAACGCGCTCGACGACCGAGTCTCAAGGGGATGTTAGAGACGTGATGCCTGGCTCACACGGCAACGCGCTTGAGCCGGGCTAGCGATCCCACTCCCCATCCGCATCGCTGCAAGCCCCGACAGAGAGAGCCCCGCTCCGCGCTTCAGTCGGTCTTGGTCGACTCCCGAGACTGACCATTCGAAGCTGCGTTTATCTGTACGGACAAGCCACCGGACCCAACGTGCGTCACGTCAACAAACTCGAAGAGGAGTAGATGCCGCCTGCATTTGCATTGTGCAGGTTGTGAGGACTCCGAATCCTAGAAGCACTGCAACTTATAATCATATATATATATATATGATACATTTAACTTAAAGCCAAGATGGCAGATGGATGTCTGCCAGAATGGCGGGGCGAGGGCGCTGAGAGATGCCGCCCGACCTCGCGGTCGGGATTGGGTACTCGCGCCCTCCCTTTCATTGCCCTACACCCTATGTGGTGTAGCGTCCAGCCCCAGTAAGGAGGTTCGCCTCGACGCTGGTTCCTGACTCCTATGTCCTCTCTTCAAGAGACAGGAGGAGAAGATCCAAAATGATGGGACGACCCTCTGTGTAATATCTTGCATGTTTTTTCCCAAATGAGCATATTTAATCATTTATTCCTCAAAATTTAGTCATCTTTCTCTGTAATCCTGTTCAGAGTTTGTTCTGTGTCATTTTCAATCAAACCTCCCTTCTTTTTGGTCAGCATCCAGACTCATAAACAAGCGGCAACTCCGCACAATCCGTTATTAATAACGTAGCGCGATGGCCGAAAAATTGCTAGTTAATTTTTGCCATTCCCTGCCGCGGGGCTCGGGGACAGCAATACGTATTGTCATGTTATTATTTTGGGCGTTTGGGCCGCTAAGCCAGATGTATAGCCCATTTGGCCCATTTGCCGACGGAATCGTGCGAAACGGTACATGTTATTCATGAGTTGCACATTTATAACGCGCCAATGTGCAGTTATGTCCGGAAATTAACGTAACATAAATTTTTGTTGCTATTTTCTTTTGTGACTTATACGGCCGTGGTGGTCAATCATGTTGTGAATTTGTTGGAAACGAATGACCGTTTTGTGTGGTAAATTATTTGTATTTTACATATCATATTTATTTAACTCTTATAGAAATGTTTATCCCACTACATCAACATATTTATGCCTAGTATAAGGACGAGCTTCTTTCTTTCTTTCAAGGTTTTTTAGCAAACAGTTTATCAATTTAAGTTTAGATTTATTACGAGTAGATAATGGGACACAAAGTTACTAAATCAGTATATACTATTTCTTCATAACATTAGTAAGTATGGATCCTGCTCTTTTTCGCTAGTATCCTACATTTCTTCTGCATTTTGTATCGTTTAAGAATTTTTAAAATCTTTTCCAAAGTAAACAAAACTTAAAGTACTTTCAGGAAATTACGAACAATGAGAGTTTTACAGAAAAGAATGAAGTCGCCGTGAAAGTTCAGCAAAACAATAGTACGTTTTTTCGTGCCGTTCGTCTTTAGATGAGTACCTACAGATTGATACCCGTCGGCTCGCACATTCAACAATTCCTGAGATTGGAACGGAAATTCATTCGCTGCCCGATTTATTTAAGAGGGTCCCATAAAGATTAAGAATTTGCTGTGACAGCGGAACCGTAAAAATGAGAAGAAAATGCTGAACACTTTATTTGAAGAGATTTTATATTCATGTCCATGGTGGAACTGTGTTGTGGAGTGTGGCAGAGGCATAATTACAAAATGCTTGAATTTTCACATAAAAAATACGCACATTGAAATAATTTTACTAAATCTTTGCTATGCAAGGTTTTGAAGCAAATGGCGTCAATATTTATCACTTGAATAGAAGATGTAATCGCAGTATGGAAGAGTCGTATTGTTGTGATGAAATTGACACAGTGACATATTCGGATAGGTTGAATTATTTTGGTTTTAAATTACATTTCATATGCATGATTGCCACGGACTGTCGATGTTCGCAGTACACTGTCTAAAGGGGTTCAAACCAACGACAATGTCACTGTATCAATTTTGTACATGTATCGTTATCTATTGGCTAGATTTTAATAAGAAATTGTGAATAATATCCCGATGAATAAATTCAGGTAATCGCAAGAGAAAATACTCATCTGACTCAGAAGACTTAAGTTAACCGTTGTAATTAATTTTCATGCGAAGCGGGAAAGTGTGTGACGTGATTCATTTTCAGACTGCAATATAGATTAGCGCTACATTATATTCTGAGCCTTAACATCGACTGTACACCGCGCGGTCGCAAAAATCGAAGAAGCATAATAGTTTTTGGTAAAAGCTCCAATGACTCAGATAAAACTACTTTATAAAGCACAAGTCAGGTCTTGCATGGAATACTGCTCTCACCTTTGGGATGGCTCTGCCAAATACCAGTCCATTGATAGGCGAGCCTGGAGGCTGATAGGCAACGAAACCTTGACTGAGTTGAAGCTGCAAAGTCACGAGCATCGACGTAGGGTGGCGTGTCTGTCAGCCTGCTATCGGATACACTTCGGTGAGTGCGCCCAGGAGTTGCACAATCTGGTCCCACCTGCTCCTTTCTTCTATCGTACGGCTAGACAGACGCGACCAAAGCGCCACCCTTTTATGGTGGACATCCCACGCGTTAGAACCAAGCGTTTTGAGTCCACATTCCTCATACGAACTGCCAGAATGTGGAACGCTTTGCCTGGGTCTGTCTTTCCGTTAAAGTACAATGTAGGTGTCTTCAAATCTCGAGTAAATAGGTATCTTCTAGGTAAGCGTGCTACATCCTAGACCGCATATCTGCTTAACATCAGGCAGTGTGTAGTCTAAGGCAAACCTATTTGAAATAAAAAAAAATATATAATAATAAATAGCACGAACAAAATTGATACGGTGACATTTTCAGGCAGTTACAACTACTCTCTACGCACACCGAACAAACGAGTGAAGCTCTGCTATGCCACCACACCGCACAAGCCCGCCGCTCCAATTCCTCTCGGGGTGCTACAACTTAGGCGCCGCATGGGCATTTGGGCATGCGGCGTGTGTATCATATCAACAATAATATAATCGCAATTCCTTTGTAAGACGAGGTAGCGGCACGGCTGGGCTCACAGACTGCTTCAATACCATGCCGGCCGTGGTGGACCAGCTCCACCACTGTCACATTCACCGCAGTTCGCCTACCTATTAAGCAACATTTTGATGTCCGAAGGGCGTTCAAACTAGTACAAAAATCACTTCATCATTTTTGTTTTGTAAGTTATATGTTCGTTAGATCTAAATAAGTAATCGTGAATAATAAATCCAGGTTATCATAACGCGGATGAGAAGATACTCATCAGATGACTCCAGTCAGCCGTTGTTGTTCATTTTCATTCAGAGCGGGTCCCACGGGAGAGGGCATGACGTGATTCATTTCCAGACTGCATTATAAATTTGTATCCCATTGTTTCTTTTTCAGCAGCCAACTGGCTCAGTTACCTATTGTTGGGACGAACAATAGACTGAGATACGCGATTTTTAAGTGTACCGGTGGATTTTTCTTTAATAGTGGAGAACTAGAAATATTGCATGGTTGAAGACCGCGCCCAGTGTTAGTACGATACCTACTTACTTTCATAGGTATGCGGTGTTTTAAAGTGTAACACTGACAAACTACAGACGCTTTACTGGAAAATCAGCTGTTCCACAAAATTTTCCTTTAAAACATAGGTATAGGACAGCTGACTTTTTTCGCGATTAAATATTTTCTGTTCAATTTTAACTTAAGCCTGGGCCTGTACCAGCCTTTTTTAAATAGCCCACCGCAAGACGTATAGGTGTAAAAATCCCCCCCATATAAAAATATATGCCCATAGATATGTACGGCTCTCTATACATGTATCCCCAAAATTATTTAAATTAATAATCCCGTCTAACCACGACCTACCATGCTGACTAAAGTTAATCTTACTTAAATTTAAACCTTAAACTAATACACTATACATACACGAACTAACTATGAACTAATTATTAACTAAATATGAACTAACTATGAACTAAATATGGCCAATGATCGTTTAGTGTGAACCCAACGTTGTGATCCGCAAAACCCAGATTATGGTGATTTTGGAAACTACCTAATCGATATTTAAACAACCTAAAATTCTAATACTCACTACATAATGACCTACAGCTAAGATATTTCTAACGCATATTAAAACTCCTACTCATATTGACTACTTGGGGACCGTAAACCTAAAGAGTCAAGATTTCCCATTCTGCACAATTTCCTTAGAGCTATCAAGAGAACATAATACTAATTCCTAAAGGATAGAGTACAAGTACTAAGATGATGAATAAACATTGCTTCAAATGGTTCAAGAGACATTTATGAAATCACTTTCCTCAGGATTAATAAAATTGATAGAATCCTTGGGAATTGTAACTTTAAATGGAAAAATATCATATTATTATATAATAGCATAACAACAAATATCACGGCATAGGTAAGGCGCCCCTCCACCGCGCCAAATAGTCTCCCTCGTCTGACCTGACTTGGGCAGGAGTCCTCCGTATTGTTGTTATGAGAACAGCCAGAAGGGCTATACTACTTTTGTCAATGCTGTCTGTCTGTCATGTCTTCACAAAAGGGGGCAAGACTATATTTTTTTGCAAATTGTCCCAATCTTCGGTTACGGTGTCCGAAGCCCCTAATTCCCAGGGAATGGAGGAACCTTCCTCCATTCCCCCAAAATTAACCTCATATGGTGATATATGAGGGATCCGATCTAAAGGTTAACTGTGGGGTTTCCCTAAGTCCCAAAGAATGGAACCAAGAGAATCCCCTAGACCCTATGGATGTTACCTACCTACCTAGGCTATTTCCCTACCTATATTTTCACAGCTAGCTAAGAGAACCTACGTCTCTGGTATAACCGTCTTAACATTAAAGGAATTACATCAAAGAATATCCAAGACTTAGTTAAATATAAACGATAGTACAATTTAGAGTCTCCCACTCTAAGAATCGGAATGCTCATCAAGGACAGTCAAAGTGTGATCATATTTATAGTTCTCTGCTTGTAAAAAGACTTTACTTATTAGTAAGTTAAATTTAGTAACAACTTCAGGCCTTTGGTTCATAGTCAGTAAATTGAACTTCTCTGTTATGTGGAATGGTTCACCCGCCGTTCGGTCGAGAGGTTACTGATCCCCAGATCGATGGTCTGTTTTTAGAGGCATTTACAGCTAAAAACCCCAGCCCTGACGCCACTCAACTCTTGTGAGTAAAATATCTAAAATAGCTAAAATTGAATGATGAAATATCTGTGTAAAAGCAGAGTCAATTCTAAAAACTCCTTTGATACCAACTATCCTTTGATAGGACCTTCAGATTCCTTACATAATGTAATTATGTCTGTACTACTAACTTGAGTACTCTAAATATTACAATATTTAGAAAATGCACTATAACAATGTATAGTTGTTAGTTCTGAACATTAAAATCATTCATATAAAACATGTTACACAAATCTGATCGAAGTAAATCTCCAAATATTGGTACTATGAATTTGAGTACACTAAACGCTTCGAGTACGCTAAAAATACGTATGACTTTTCGAAGATTAAAACATCTATTTCAAATCCGGGTATTCCACGTAAACAAATATCATCAAGATAAATAAATGTAGGTACAATCATAAATCTCCAAGGTTCTGTTTAACTTTGGTATACGCTATAATCGCAGCGCAGTAATCAAATGAACATTACACACCGCAATATTAAAAATAAGGCGCTTAATATAGTCCGTTTAGGTATAGAAAAACACAATATATTTCATATAAGAAAGTCCAACCCTGCAAATGGGCACAGTAAGAACAAGCAAGCACATGAATAACAAATCGACAATACAAATAAAAAGTAAGATTGTGCGTAAGAGATTGATGGTATCCAATCAAAAGATTCTTTGAAATAAATCAAGTATTTTTAAGGTCCAACTAAATACACGCCAGACTTAAAATGAATAATGTAGGTATTTTGTAAATGTTTAAAAGTCGTATACTTTTACAAATCAATCTCCCACAAATAAATCGGAATTGTCTCACCAAATGACGATGTTCCATCCTATGGCTCTCGTCCTCGTAGACGGCTAGCTTTCCCTTCCAAAGTAGTTCAGCGGCACGCTGGAAATATGCCCGTTCCTTAGCTTCAAAATCCAGCACTGCATCGAACTGTCTTCAGGTTGCACTTAGCTGTGCCAATCTGGCTTACCAAACGTTTATGCAAATCGAACAAAATCAATCCGCAAGTTTTTCCTTCAATTTACACTATATTTCATTATAATTTCACTTTTATAAAACGATCCACACTGAATTACACTTATTTCATTATAATTTCACTTATATCAAACGATCCGCACTGAATTACACTATCACAAAGCCGAAGTCACTAATTTTCACTTTTCCGATAGTTCTAACAAAGATTTGACAACGCGAAATAAAACTCCCGATAATCCATCAGAGAAATGGCCTCCGAACTAAACTGTGTATTATTTCCATCCGAGGTACGGCATCCTCGAATTCCCGACTTAAACTGTATCCTTCAGAGGTACGGCCTCCTCGAATTTCCGGCTTCAACTGTCCAGGAGCTGGTTTCCCCGCGCTCTTTTATACTAAACTAGTTTTTATACGATTGATTTAACTGCAATAAGCGCACTAACACAACTATTTGCAATAACACGGTTCCTGCTAAAAAGGCCAATAATGCAAACAATCACCATAGTGCACATAATGCCATTAAAGCTAAAAACACTCATTCGGAACATAAGCCCAACAACGCAATTAAATGCAATACTAGCAATAGCACGCATAAGGCAACTAACGATCTCAACGCTAATAATCCAAATAACTGCAATAGTTGCGTTAAGGAGCATATTTGCTTTATGTCAGTGACGTCACTGGTAGTTTATTACAATGTTGCCTCCCATAAAATTAAATTAAATATTCCGTTACTTTTACAGATTCCCTGTTATTTCTATAAATACGATTTAAACTATTTTCTTTACACAATGTAGCTAGAATAATAGTCATCTAATCTGATGACAATACAATACAATCTTATGCCATTGTTTTAACGCTTTTCTCTTTGAACAAATATTACCGTAAAATAATATTACACCACAACTGTTTCTTTTTTTAAAACCACGCGCTGGCAATAGTGATTTTTGGCACGGCTTGCGACGATTGTTATTGTAAAGTGTAAATATTAAATTCTAGTAAAATAATCGGATAAATTAGCTCGAAATACCTATAAATATTAATACAAGATTACTGCTAAACGAATATGCAGTATTCAAAGTTGAATGGTAAGTAAAGTATTGCAATTGGACTACGAATCTTTGCATATGTAACCTAAATATTCAAATCTAATTATTCGATGTTCGTTTCAGGATACTCTTTCCAGTCTTTGACATTCTCCCAGCCTCCGAAAGTCTTCAGCTCCATGTAAAAGATCCCAGAGCTTGCAGGACAACTTCTAACCTGGCGACAGCGGCAAAAATCCTTAAAATTGGCTAAAATTATATTAGGTATTGTTACCTATAGAACAAAATAACACGGTTAGTAAATTACTACTCTTTACAGTTCTTCTCAATAAAGATTATTGAACTTGTACTGTATATAACTCAATCCTTCAAATGCTGATTTCTTGCTAATAAACTTCAGACTTTAAAATACCATACATAATGTGCAAGTTGCCTTTGAAAAGCTTCCTGACATACTAATATCTCTTCCTGATTTTCTTAAGATACTAAAATTAAGAAACTTATTCCTAATTTAATCTATTCCAGCCTGGATTTGACGTAGGAAAGGAAGATTCCACCGTTTCTCATTCTCTGTGACTCGCCTCCTGTTCATCCGACGTCCAGGGCGCATCCCATCATTACCAAAGCATGTGAATTTTCTTCTCATTGTGGTAGTACATCAATAAAGGTAAAATATATCATATCTTACTTCTATTACCTACATTATTTTAGCACCTGTGGAGCTATTTTCTATAACTCTAGTTGAGTTGCTCAAAATATTAAATTTTAACAATTAAATGTACCTACCTAGTGGGAGACATAGTTTGTTACATGAGAAATACATGTAAGTAGCTACATGTGGACAGCTATGTACAGATGGACCTTTACAGCGACCCCCAAATTTGAGAAGATTAAAAAATTTCTTAATCGGAGTAAATTTCCTTCATTTTTAAATGACTTCAATATTCTTTCAGAATAATCGCGTTTAATAATTAAAATTTAATCGAAAGCGCAAAATTGTATTTATCAAAATTCGGATTCTGGCAATAAAATTATGTGTCTGAATGTGTGTGTGTTTTTTTTTTTTTTTTATCCTATCACAATATATTATAAGTGTATTTTAAACCAGCTTATAGATGTCCGTCTTAGAATCTCAACTCAACGTTTTCAACAAATCGTTGATACGAAAATTTTTCCACTCACCCTTCAATATCAGCATCTGGAAAGAAAACCCGATTGTGAGACAAGTCAGCCCTAGTAGCTCGATGCTGATCCCATGACCAAACCAATCTTCCGTTTACCCGATGTTATCAACACCGTTCTCACTGATACTACGACTGGTAAGTGAAATGTCCAAAAGTTCGCATGAAACCAGTGTCCCACGATGAGTTTAAGAAAATAAAACGAGCCATCTCTAAATTGGAGAGTGTAGAGTGTAGGTAGTTTGTCGGTGGGCGCACATTGTAGAGTACAAGATCTTCATGGGGTCAACTGTTTTAGTTGGCGGGATGGCACGCTTGCTTAAACCTAACAACATCCCTCCGTCCATAAAGTTCAATTTGAAAAAGTGTTTTGCCAGAATCGAACGCTGACAAACCGCTCATAACCTCCAGCAATGCTTTTCTCTACAGCTGCAATCACTCTCATTCAAAATCGCCATTCCTAAAATTTCTACCTAAGCGACGTCTTGTTTAAAATTTCATCCATCTTTCATTCATCCATTCAGTACAAACTGCATTTCCATCATACAAATCCCTTTCGTTTGCGTACAAATTAACATCCCTCCGAAGATAAAGCACTGCCTCTGCGAGGTTAAAAGCGTTCCAATATTCGCACGAATCCCTTAAAAGAAATTACCTTGTGCCATCCACATTTACAAATAATTTTTAACAATATCTTGACTAAAAATCAAAGGTCTAAAAATGTCTTATACGTGGAAACGTAATTACAACAAAGATAAACCTGTAAACCATTAACCTTTTCATCACTACTGTGACCCCTTAGCATTAATAGCCATTTACGTAACTAAACAGCAAATTCGTTAACCATTAATCTATAAACTCTAAAAATCACAACTCCTCAAACAGCGAATTTAATACGAAATCTTACAAATAATGATTAGATATAATTTCCAAAGATTTCCACAATTTGATACAAATTATTTTCAAGGTTTACAACTTTTGTATCAAGACAACTAATTTAAAATACTTATGCTTCAGTGTAAATACAAAAGGTTAAGTTAATACAAAATGTTAAGCTAATTTTTTTTTCTCTGGTAAATGAAGTTTTTCCATATGAAATTGAACTAAAGTTAAGTTCGTTTAAGATACTACAACCGAACTTCACACAACAAAATACGGCCTTCACACGGCCAAAAGTCTATTCCCCTTTTTTTTTTTTCAAACCCACAAAATTTTAACTCTACTCCAAATCAAAAAAGCTTTCCGGTATTCGCGCTATGGAAATAAAAATGTTAATAAATTGGATTTAAAATTAAACTTGGATGTCCTAAATTTCCCCTTTCTAATTGTCACTAAAGCACTAGTCATCAGGTTACATGTAAGCCAGTGGAAGATAACCGCCCAGTCCCAAAACCGACAACCCTCAACATAAGGAAAAACTCCAATTCCACAAAACGATCGTTTTCTGCTAAGGTGATCTGGGTGTAAAGCAGATCTTAACTCTACTAGTAAGCGCATTTGATATTGCTAAACCAATGCACAATTTAACCCTATACAGTTCGACCCAATAGATTAGATGCACTCTTCCTAAAATCCAAGCGTTCCTAAAACAAACAAAAAAAAGGAAGAAGACCTGAATAGAACTAGCTAGCTTTCTGTCGCCCTTGCCTTCTAGCTTAACCTAACTCCTGGGCAACATTATATGAAAGGCTTGATGTTTAGTGTAAATATCGTAATAATTTGAACCTTGACTACCAAGCAATGCTATTACGTGAAGTTCTTTACTAGCTTAAATAATCTTGCTAATGCAAATACTTCCAATAACTGGTTTTGAACAAATATTTATCGACTACAAAGTTTTCATAATGGTTCACTCGGACCTACATAATTGTAATAACTAGAATATTAACGCCCCTCAGCTTCCCAAGCTATAGTCAAATCTGATAATCTATTTAATTCTCAAAATCATGCCTTATACACAAGATAAAAGATTAGGTACAGTAAAAGAAGCTCATTTTTAATGAATTAACTGAATTTACAAACTAAGTAATTGAGAAAAGTAATTTTAAATGTAAAATGGTAGAGAGGTAAAAAGTTAAAACGTAGAAACCTAAAAGAGTAGAATAGTGGAAAGGTAGAAAAGTAAACAGGTAGAATGGTGAAAAGTCATTAGGTAAGAAAAATAAAAACGTAGAATAGTAAATGGTATACAGGTGGACAATTAAAAAGGTAGAAAATTAATAAAGTAGAAAGGTGAAAAGTCATATAATAAAAAGAAAACAGGTAAGAAAAGTACAAAGGTGAAAAGTAATACGAAAGGTAAAAACGTAGAAAGGTAAAAGGGTATAAAGGTAGCAAAGTGAAAGTAGATAGGTAGAAAATCCCTATATATATATTTGGATCATCGACATGACGAAGAAGAAGAATAGATAGGAAAAAGTAAAAACGTGGAAAGGTATAAACATATACAGGTAGAAAAGTAAAAAGGTCAAAAAGTAGAAAGGTGAAAAATTAAAACTTAGAAAATTGAAAAGGTAGAAAAGTAATAAGATAGAAAGGTAAAAAGCTAAGAAAAGAAGAGAGATGAAAAGTAGAAAGGTGAAAAGCAAAAAGTAGATGAGTAAAAACGTAAGAAAAGTAAAAAGGTAAGAAACGTACAGAGGTGAAGAGTAATAGGATAAATGTAAAGAGATAGAACAGTAAGAAGATAAATAAAAAAGTGGAAAAGTAAAAAGTTTGCAAAATAAATACGTAGAAAGATAAAAAAAAGTAGGAAAGTAAAATGGTAAAAGTAACCGTAATGAGTAAAAGTAATTGTAAAACATGAAAAGTAATCGTTAAATAAAAAGTAACCGTATAAAGTAACCGTAAGAGTAAATGGTAAAAATTATGGTACAAAGTAATCTTTAAAAGGTTTTATTAAAATTATCTGTGAAAGTAATTCTAAAAATAAAAGTTAAAAAGGTGAAAATTATGTTATGGGATGAAAGCAAGAAACGAAAGGACGAAATGCAAGTATGAGCTGTAAGTAAGAAATGAAAGTATGAAATGAAATAAAGAAACCAAACTAAGACATGAATGTAAAACTAGAATGTAAAATGAATTTTAAAATTAAGTGCAAAAGTTGCATGTAAAAGTTAAAAGTTGAAATTATAATTTGTACTTAATAATTGAATGTAAAATTGAACGTATGATTTGAAAGTAAGAATTGAACTTATTAATTGAACAAAAGAATAGAATGTAAAAATGATAAATTAATGTAAAATGAGAGTAAAATTGGAAGAAAAAGTTAAAAGTTAAGCTTTATGAAAATAAAGCAAAGTTTTAATTATTCACAGGTTCATTTATTTAAGTTCATATAAAAATCATAAGCTTACAAAACATTAGAAAAACGTAGAAAAGTAATAAAGTAGCAAAGCAGAAAAACAAAAAGGTAGAAAAATAAAATTAAACATAAACTAACCGTATAGTGTGAAAAGAAAAAGTAATCGTAAACGTTATCTGCAAAAGGATTTGTCAAAACAAAAGTAAAAAGGTAAAAGTTAAGTAAGTAATAAGAGTAAGAAATATGGGAGTAAGAAATGAGAGTAAGAAATTAGAGTGAAAAATGAGAGTGAGAAATGAGGGTAAGCAGGAATTGAAAATAAGTAAGACATGAAAGTAATAAGAAATGAAATCAAGAAATTAAACTAAGACCTTCTATAAATTGAATGTACTAGTTAAATGTAAAAATTGAATGTAAAGGTTGAATGTAAAATACGTAAAAAAATTGACGTAAAAATTAAATTTATAAATTGAATGTTTAAATCATAAAGTACCTACAACGTAAAAAGTAAAAGCTAAGAGTAAAAGCTTAAATTAAACGATAAAAATTTAACGTTTAAAAAAGGAAAGCAAAGATTATTACAGCTTGTTTATTTAATTTAATTCATTACATAGGTATACATTTACAAAAATTAAATATTACTTACAATATGATTATAGGACACACCATTATCCTAATTTAAATACCTACAACTGCGTAGTAAAAAGTTTTTGAACATCCGCTATTTACTAAAAATGTTTAAAGCACATACCCAGTTAATTATCTAGTATTATCAAGATCAATTTAACAGTAACAAAACCCAGATCTAAAGGATTAAAAGAACAAAATTGACTTTTCTAACAAACTACAAAAGACTTACTAAATAACCTGAAATAAGCGTTAAAATTGTTCAGTTATGGATTTAAAGTAAAACATGACATTTACAATTAATTTCTCTCTTAGCTGATCTAACTTTTAGAAGACAAATTTGGCGTACGTTGTGACGTACACATTATAGGTACATAACTTAACGACAATATATTTATATCATACAGCTAAAAGTGTATTGGTTAGTTTGTCAACTCTAGTGAGCAACAGTTTCGAATTGACCTGCAAGCCAATCGCACTAGAAAATTACAGCTGAACCACAATTGACCTTTTACCGAACTTCAACTTTGTCTATATTCGTATCGCGCTAATGATTTTGACAAAAGTTGAAACGCAACTCAGAGTTGGAACGTAACCGCTGTCAAACGAATGGTTGGCGTATGAAGTTTAGCGCAATGCCGAATTCTTTAAAACTGAATCGAAACTTAACTACAATTGCAGCCGAACTTTAACTGAATTACAGACTGAACGCAGCTGCATAAAATTAATGCGATTGGCCTGTTGGTTTTTGGCAAAAATATGATTCAAAAGTCAGGTGATATAAGCTAAAATTTAAATATATACGGGATAACCCAGAAGTCAAAATATTACAATACAATGCAGCAAGCAAAAGCTAACAATAACGAAATTTATCTTAGAATAACTCGCAGGTACATCAAGTTAAATTGGATCAATTCAATTAAAAAGAAACATTAAAATCATATACATATTTTATAGACATTCTAAGCTCTACACTCAAATAATAACTCAAATAAGTCAGAACTCAAACATTGTACATATTTACATATACCCACTTGTTTTTAAAACACATTCCTTCAAAGATAGTCACAGTCCTAAAATCTAAGTTTATCCCAAATTCTCTCTGGTCGGACACGAACCAACCACATCTGACATACAAATTAGGATCACTAACCCAAAAATTAACCTGAATATTTTATGTATTCTTCTTCCAATCAATACCAGACATTTTAACAACCCTAAATATTAAATACAAAAATAAAACTAGAGAACAATACAACGGATAGGGTAACATAGCAAATAGTTTGTAACGACCCCCAGCCTCTAATAATCTACAACTTTCAATCACTTGATAAAAACTATTTGCATTATACATTTATAACTAAAAATTTAAATGCGAATTACACAATCATATCGTAACATCCTACTACAAGTTAGGTATATTATAAACGCGAAAATTTGTATGTATGGATGTTTGTTCCTCTTTCACGCAAAAACTACTGAACGGATTGAAATGAAACACTGCAATGTAGTAATGCTGATACATCAGCACACATAGGCTACTATTTATAATGATATTGTGTGTAACGAAGTTCGTCGGGTCAGCTAGTCTAACACAAATTCGATCTATTAGTATTTGTAATACAACATGAAATAAGTAAAAGTGAAACTTGAGGTCACTACAAACATACTATACATGATATAAACTTGTACGACCCCCCCATTTCCTCATAATCTAATATTATTAACCCGTTTATGGTATAAACTTGTACGACCCCCCATTTCCTCATAATCTAAAATTATTAACCCGTTTCCTACTTTACTAAAATCTTAAATGTCCATCTTATCGACCCTTAACAACAAAATCAAATACATATTCATAATCATAATTCATAGTCACGACTCAGAAATAGCCTCAATAATATTTTCATTTAAGTGATTAGTTTAGTAATACTACAAAGGCAATCCATTAAAAATGATGTAAAATGAAATATCATGCTATTTAACTTTCAATCAACCTGTGTCTGATTTACAGTACTTCTAATAACATCTAGTTGTTTTGACATAATAATATTGAGAAAAACGGTAACTCCAAACTATTGATATAAAATATCTAAAATCATAATGTATCTCTCAAATCAAATATTATATAATCCACCTGAACACTGTCTAGTAACCTCGTGTTCATCTCACATCAACAAAATTGTACTTAATACTTTTTTGCAAGAACTGTACCTACTAAGTACCAAACCTAGATATTAACAAAATTGTAAACAAAAACCTAAAGTATTTGTACTATCAACATGCTAAAATCACCTCGAACCTAGCTGTACAACAACAACATAAATTAGATACTAATTCATTACACATTTTACCGCAAGGTACAAACTACAATCACCTGAAAATCATAAATGTAACATTGATACTCCTCCAAAAAATAAAATGTTATTACCAAAAATCTTACTAGATAAGAAGTTGTCTATCGAGGAATTCTTTACGCACTCTCTGTCTAAAATCAACTGTATGCAATAATTTGATGTACCACAACAACCTATTGCATTTAGTAACGAATGCCTTTCTCTAGATCCCTATGGTTATAATGCAAATAATGGTACCTAATAAAAAATATTTAATCTAGCACAAAGAACCACCGAATCTTCCTCTTCTTTCTTCTATTTATATCTGTTGAAGGTATGCGCAGACGTTTATCGTTCATTGAACTTGCTCGAGCTGGTGATTGTCTATCATAGTCCTCATAAAACTCGTCGTGTAGTCCGATGTCTAGTTACAATAATGATCTACTTTGCTGACGCTTGAATTGTCCAACCAACTTTCTTTGCGCGGATTGAAATTGCTCCGGTGAAGTCAGGCTCACATAGGCGTGGCACTATATCTTCTCTGCTCAGGTTTTCTTCAAAACTACTCCAAATCTTCCGTTGAACATCATAATATATCATTCTTCTCATGTTGTTTTTGTATTTTTTTTGTAACTTATTTTTCACTTACAAAATTGTTTACTGATAAAGAAATAATTAATTTCACCCCCGTTACCGAAATAAGTTGCCAATGTTGCCAATCAATAACCAAAGTTCCTTATAAAAATAAAAGTATTTTTTATTAGTTCAGATTACCGATTGTCTATTTAATTTACGAACTATAAGAAAGCTATCAATTGATTTACCGTTTATTTAACCGTTTAAACTAAAACAAGTATAAGTATGTAGTACATAGTATATAAGCACAAAATATCAATAAAATGTCGTGATAGTCATAGGTTTTTTTTCTAAAGAAGGTATATAAACAACCTTTCTATCCTACTTTAAAACCGTCTAATATCACTTAATTTACTATGGTATCCCGTACTCATAACGTACGCTAAACTAAAAATTTCGTACGTGTACGAATCTATCTGTTATCTCCTCTACCAATCAAGCCACTGTCAAATTCAAATGTTACTATTCCATTTTTTTTTTCGTGCAGAATTCTAAGCCTGGATACTAATGCAAAAGACCTATCATATTTTTTTTTTTCGTAGCTTTGTATTATACTTTATTATGCCTAATGGTAAGTTAATATTTGACTAAGTGTATTTAACTGTAAAGAAGTTATCTATATTTCTAAGCAAAGGATCTGGCCAATAAAAGATGACACTCGATTTTTCTGAACCTTTAAGATGATATCACATGGTGTTGCCAATATTATCTTTGAAATTGAGACATTTATAGTAGGAATTACTTAAGCAAATTGAATCAATATTAAGTTTTCATTACTAAGTTAAGTACTAATATGTATATTTTTTTTTCACATATTTTCCGGGCTACCTACATATCTTTAAAAGTTTAAAGACGAAAACCATATCTATGAATTGACAAATTAAACTGTTATGACAAATAGATCTAAATTGAACTGATAAATTAAATTGATATTGTGAATGGATAAATTGTTAGAATTTTTGCCACTACTTTTCCCCACAAACTAACTTCATAATAACTATATTACCCACTTCAGTTAATAATAACGAAACCAAAATAAGTTAATCGTAATATGTAAATGGAATGTAATATGAATCGAAACGTAATAAGTAAATCGACCCCCCATTTCCTAGACTGTAATTAAGTTTGACATAATAAATAACCGAGCCAAACTTTTCTAGTTATTACCTAACCTATTCTGTTTCTATTTTCTACTATTTTCCAAAATCACCAAACGTCTCCATTCCACGCCAACAAATTGTGTTCAGATAGTCTGACTACTGAACACTGACCTACCTATAACCTAAACTGACTAGTTTGAACGTATATTGCTAACTAAACCTCCTCAATTCCTAATTTTAACTAACACAATCTAAATAATTAATATTCTGATGTTACCTTATTTTATTAAATCTGTATAAAATTCTAAATATTAAACATACGTTTTATATTCGAGATCCTGGTCACTTCGGCACCCATATTGTAAAAATCCCCCCCATATAAAAATATATGCCCATAGATATGTACGGCTCTCTATACATGTATCCCCAAAATTATTTAAATTAATAATCCCGTCTAACCACGACCTACCATGCTGACTAAAGTTAATCTTACTTAAATTTAAACCTTAAACTAATACACTATACATACACGAACTAACTATGAACTAATTATTAACTAAATATGAACTAACTATGAACTAAATATGGCCAATGATCGTTTAGTGTGAACCCAACGTTGTGATCCGCAAAACCCAGATTATGGTGATTTTGGAAACTACCTAATCGATATTTAAACAACCTAAAATTCTAATACTCACTACATAATGACCTACAGCTAAGATATTTCTAACGCATATTAAAACTCCTACTCATATTGACTACTTGGGGACCGTAAACCTAAAGAGTCAAGATTTCCCATTCTGCACAATTTCCTTAGAGCTATCAAGAGAACATAATACTAATTCCTAAAGGATAGAGTACAAGTACTAAGATGATGAATAAACATTGCTTCAAATGGTTCAAGAGACATTTATGAAATCACTTTCCTCAGGATTAATAAAATTGATAGAATCCTTGGGAATTGTAACTTTAAATGGAAAAATATCATATTATTATATAATAGCATAACAACAAATATCACGGCATAGGTAAGGCGCCCCTCCACCGCGCCAAATAGTCTCCCTCGTCTGACCTGACTTGGGCAGGAGTCCTCCGTATTGTTGTTATGAGAACAGCCAGAAGGGCTATACTACTTTTGTCAATGCTGTCTGTCTGTCATGTCTTCACAAAAGGGGGCAAGACTATATTTTTTTGCAAATTGTCCCAATCTTCGGTTACGGTGTCCGAAGCCCCTAATTCCCAGGGAATGGAGGAACCTTCCTCCAACCCTTCCCTATAATGAGGGATCCGATCTAAAGGTTAACTGTGGGGTTTCCCTAAGTCCCAAAGAATGGAACCAAGAGAATCCCCTAGACCCTATGGATGTTACCTACCTACCTAGGCTATTTCCCTACCTATATTTTCACAGCTAGCTAAGAGAACCTACGTCTCTGGTATAACCGTCTTAACATTAAAGGAATTACATCAAAGAATATCCAAGACTTAGTTAAATATAAACGATAGTACAATTTAGAGTCTCCCACTCTAAGAATCGGAATGCTCATCAAGGACAGTCAAAGTGTGATCATATTTATAGTTCTCTGCTTGTAAAAAGACTTTACTTATTAGTAAGTTAAATTTAGTAACAACTTCAGGCCTTTGGTTCATAGTCAGTAAATTGAACTTCTCTGTTATGTGGAATGGTTCACCCGCCGTTCGGTCGAGAGGTTACTGATCCCCAGATCGATGGTCTGTTTTTAGAGGCATTTACAGCTAAAAACCCCAGCCCTGACGCCACTCAACTCTTGTGAGTAAAATATCTAAAATAGCTAAAATTGAATGATGAAATATCTGTGTAAAAGCAGAGTCAATTCTAAAAACTCCTTTGATACCAACTATCCTTTGATAGGACCTTCAGATTCCTTACATAATGTAATTATGTCTGTACTACTAACTTGAGTACTCTAAATATTACAATATTTAGAAAATGCACTATAACAATGTATAGTTGTTAGTTCTGAACATTAAAATCATTCATATAAAACATGTTACACAAATCTGATCGAAGTAAATCTCCAAATATTGGTACTATGAATTTGAGTACACTAAACGCTTCGAGTACGCTAAAAATACGTATGACTTTTCGAAGATTAAAACATCTATTTCAAATCCGGGTATTCCACGTAAACAAATATCATCAAGATAAATAAATGTAGGTACAATCATAAATCTCCAAGGTTCTGTTTAACTTTGGTATACGCTATAATCGCAGCGCAGTAATCAAATGAACATTACACACCGCAATATTAAAAATAAGGCGCTTAATATAGTCCGTTTAGGTATAGAAAAACACAATATATTTCATATAAGAAAGTCCAACCCTGCAAATGGGCACAGTAAGAACAAGCAAGCACATGAATAACAAATCGACAATACAAATAAAAAGTAAGATTGTGCGTAAGAGATTGATGGTATCCAATCAAAAGATTCTTTGAAATAAATCAAGTATTTTTAAGGTCCAACTAAATACACGCCAGACTTAAAATGAATAATGTAGGTATTTTGTAAATGTTTAAAAGTCGTATACTTTTACAAATCAATCTCCCACAAATAAATCGGAATTGTCTCACCAAATGACGATGTTCCATCCTATGGCTCTCGTCCTCGTAGACGGCTAGCTTTCCCTTCCAAAGTAGTTCAGCGGCACGCTGGAAATATGCCCGTTCCTTAGCTTCAAAATCCAGCACTGCATCGAACTGTCTTCAGGTTGCACTTAGCTGTGCCAATCTGGCTTACCAAACGTTTATGCAAATCGAACAAAATCAATCCGCAAGTTTTTCCTTCAATTTACACTATATTTCATTATAATTTCACTTTTATAAAACGATCCACACTGAATTACACTTATTTCATTATAATTTCACTTATATCAAACGATCCGCACTGAATTACACTATCACAAAGCCGAAGTCACTAATTTTCACTTTTCCGATAGTTCTAACAAAGATTTGACAACGCGAAATAAAACTCCCGATAATCCATCAGAGAAATGGCCTCCGAACTAAACTGTGTATTATTTCCATCCGAGGTACGGCATCCTCGAATTCCCGACTTAAACTGTATCCTTCAGAGGTACGGCCTCCTCGAATTTCCGGCTTCAACTGTCCAGGAGCTGGTTTCCCCGCGCTCTTTTATACTAAACTAGTTTTTATACGATTGATTTAACTGCAATAAGCGCACTAACACAACTATTTGCAATAACACGGTTCCTGCTAAAAAGGCCAATAATGCAAACAATCACCATAGTGCACATAATGCCATTAAAGCTAAAAACACTCATTCGGAACATAAGCCCAACAACGCAATTAAATGCAATACTAGCAATAGCACGCATAAGGCAACTAACGATCTCAACGCTAATAATCCAAATAACTGCAATAGTTGCGTTAAGGAGCATATTTGCTTTATATCAGTGACGTCACTGGTAGTTTATTACAATGTTGCCTCCCATAAAATTAAATTAAATATTCCGTTACTTTTACAGATTCCCTGTTATTTCTATAAATACGATTTAAACTATTTTCTTTACACAATGTAGCTAGAATAATAGTCATCTAATCTGATGACAATACAATACAATCTTATGCCATTGTTTTAACGCTTTTCTCTTTGAACAAATATTACCGTAAAATAATATTACACCACAACTGTTTCTTTTTTTAAAACCACGCGCTGGCAATAGTGATTTTTGGCACGGCTTGCGACGATTGTTATTGTAAAGTGTAAATATTAAATTCTAGTAAAATAATCGGATAAATTAGCTCGAAATACCTATAAATATTAATACAAGATTACTGCTAAACGAATATGCAGTATTCAAAGTTGAATGGTAAGTAAAGTATTGCAATTGGACTACGAATCTTTGCATATGTAACCTAAATATTCAAATCTAATTATTCGATGTTCGTTTCAGGATACTCTTTCCAGTCTTTGACATTCTCCCAGCCTCCGAAAGTCTTCAGCTCCATGTAAAAGATCCCAGAGCTTGCAGGACAACTTCTAACCTGGCGACAGCGGCAAAAATCCTTAAAATTGGCTAAAATTATATTAGGTATTGTTACCTATAGAACAAAATAACACGGTTAGTAAATTACTACTCTTTACAGTTCTTCTCAATAAAGATTATTGAACTTGTACTGTATATAACTCAATCCTTCAAATGCTGATTTCTTGCTAATAAACTTCAGACTTTAAAATACCATACATAATGTGCAAGTTGCCTTTGAAAAGCTTCCTGACATACTAATATCTCTTCCTGATTTTCTTAAGATACTAAAATTAAGAAACTTATTCCTAATTTAATCTATTCCAGCCTGGATTTGACGTAGGAAAGGAAGATTCCACCGTTTCTCATTCTCTGTGACTCGCCTCCTGTTCATCCGACGTCCAGGGCGCATCCCATCATTACCAAAGCATGTGAATTTTCTTCTCATTGTGGTAGTACATCAATAAAGGTAAAATATATCATATCTTACTTCTATTACCTACATTATTTTAGCACCTGTGGAGCTATTTTCTATAACTCTAGTTGAGTTGCTCAAAATATTAAATTTTAACAATTAAATGTACCTACCTAGTGGGAGACATAGTTTGTTACATGAGAAATACATGTAAGTAGCTACATGTGGACAGCTATGTACAGATGGACCTTTACATAGGCCTACCCACGAAGGGTGATTAGGCCATATCCAACACGCTGGCTCAGTGCACCGTTTGTAGATGGTGGATTCACATACGCCATATTTTTTTTCTAAGGATGTATGTAGGCTGGCTTACGATGCTTTCCTTCACCGAAAAGCCAGTGTTGTGAAATTCCGTACATAAGGTTCATTCATTCATTGGTTCGGGATCAGGATTTGAACCCACGACCAGAGATTTGCGGATTGCAGGGCGGGTGTTACCTACTACTACTAGACCACCACGGCACATAATTAACTTAGACACCTCTTTATTTTTACTATACCTCTTTAATTGTTGCATTACAAGTACTTACCGATAGTCTGTCTACTTTTGCAGCTTTCCTAATTTTATTTAAAAAAAACATATATGCGACTCATATAAGATGTGTTTGTTCCAACTGCCAAATTACATTAACGTCACGATACAACACAACATCACAACGTGACCACGTCCATAAAACAAGCCATTAAAATCATAGAAGCATCAAAACTAATACGAGGGCAGATATTACTCCCGCCCATCGATGCGAAAAGTACTTACCCAACTTTCCTCTATGTAATTGTTTCCATAAAAGTCTTTACTGCCCTAAACCATAACAAAATGACCTATATCGTAGATACGGCCTTATTCTCTAGATAATTGCGTTTTATGAAGCAATTTACCCTTGCGATGTCGTAAAAATGTTTATTTTATCACACCTATTCCATTTTAGCGTAATCCGCGGAAAACTTTGATAGGAAGGTGAGGGAGTAAGGTAAATAAACCGGGCACTTTGTTAATATTGCAGGCAATAAGGTTAAAAATGCAAGAGCGCTGGTGTGGTAATGAATGGGCCTTGTTGAGGTTTCCGCGAAATGGCCCGCCTTTATGTACCTGGAGGGCTATTCGTCAATCTGTTCGCAAACCTCAATGTAATTCGCAATGTGCTTGTGAAAGCGTTATGTAGTATGAACTAACTGTGTAGTGGGTATAGTGTTGGCTGTGAATCTATAAAGTATTTACTGCCAAGGCTTGAAACTGGTTTAAAATTAACTAGAATTAAAACAGTAAAACCGGTTTTTCTGATTTTTTCGTTCAGAGCGTAACCGTAAAAATATTATTTTAAAAACCTTTATAAACCGGTTTATTCCGCAAGGCCCGCGTTGCGAGGTACATATGTAGGTAGATATAAATAGGCAGGGTACGGGGGGACGAGACAAACACGCGCTAACTTGCTCCTTGCCCTTGTGTTACATGGTCAATTGGAGGCGTATAGAAAGGGCACGCGGTTGGGAATTTCTGAAAGAACTGTTCTAAACCGGTTTATTCCGTTCAATCGATATGTGTACTATATTGAAAAAAACCCTTAAAATTAACCTCAATTAGAACAAAACCGAAAAATAAAGATATCATGTAATTTAGACCTTAACCGATTCTAAAATAAACCGGGTTTTCAAGCCTTGCTCACTGCTTTACAAAATGCAGAGATTTTCAAATGTATTTAAACATATAATTACAAACAATACGTATTATATGAAAGCGACATGAAAATCACGTAAAATATAAAAAAGGACAGACTTTCCATACGAAAGGGGATAAACAAACTACTATCGAGAGTTTTTTTTGGTAATTTTGCGTTTAATCCCATCATAAATGTTGTTCATAATGATGGGTGTATACACCTCATTAGATGGTTGTTAAAATATTATTATCAGTTTCATAATCACTTGGTAACATAATTGACAAAGTCTGACCTCGAAACACATGAGTTTTTGAAACTTAGATGATTTTGAACTTTAAATGGTTCTTAGTTATCTTTCATAAACTTTAGTTAAGCTTAGTTCATTTTGCTATTGGGAGATTTTTCATAATTAAAATACTATTTCACTTTCTATACTTGGTATAAATATACATATAAGAGGATTCACCCAGTTCCGTGTTTTGGTAAAAATGCCACAGACTGCATTGCGCAACGAAATAGCAACATGCATTTTTGAGATAACTACCTAAAATGGCGCAAATTCGCCCGAATATTTTATCTTACAGCGTCGAGTTATGTGAACAGATTTTTAACAGGTTTAAATCTACCTGCAGTGCAATATTTTGATGCTAAAATTCCTAGGCAGACCATTTTTTCATACTCTACTTATACACAAATAGCATGGAAAAGTTGAACCAACCTACAACATATTTAGCACGATATTCAAATAAAATTGTATTATCATAGACAAAATACATTAAATATTAGTGTCCAGGCTCCTCAGTAGAGCCACAAAAATAAGGATCTACAAAACAGTCATTAGACCGATTCTGACGTACGGCTGTGAAGCCTGGACGCTAACACAAAAGGAAGAAACCAATCTGCTGGTGACGGAACGCAAAATATTCCGAAAAATTCTGGGGCCAACCAGGCGGGAAGATGGAAGTTGGAGGATCCGAAAAAACCGTGAAATTGAAGAGCTGGTGGCGGAGCCCAACATTGTTGGTGAAATTAAATCCCACAGACTCCGCTGGCTTGGACACCTGGAACGGATGGGAGAGGATCGTGCCGTAAAGAAGGCTTATTTGGGCATACCGGAAGGGCGAAGACCTGTTGGGCGTCCCAAATACAGATGGAAAGATAAAGTGGCCGAAGACCTGCTGGAGATTGGAGTGCAAGACTGGCACCTACTCGCGCAGAATAGGGACAGATGGCGGACCTTGGTATCTGAGGCCAAGACCCACTTTGGGTCGCTGTGCCAACAAAGATAGATAGATAGACAAAATTGAATGGGATTCAATAGAGTATTTTTATTTTTATAAAAACATGATAAGCTAAACTAGAAACTGGGGGCCGATAGTTTTCCCAATTGAGGAAATAATTCTAGCAATTAATTTAGCGCGTTATGGTACGCTTGTACACATTAGTCAATCTCCATCGTACATCTTTTCAGACATAGTGATACAAAATAAATAGTTTCTCTGCAAATTATAAAATATTAATCAATATTATGTGAAATAGAAATTTATTGGTAGTGATTAGTGACTCTACATAATTCGTACCTCCGAGTCATAGTCCATCTTTAGAGATCGTACAAAAATACGAAATAATGAAATGCATTATTTTTTCAAAAATCTCGATTGAGGCTCCCCCCCTCCAGATATCAAAATAAGTTTTTATTTTGTACATGAAGTAAAATGTGGAAATAAATGCCGCCGATAAACATATACTAAAAAACAAGTGCACAACTCGGAGCACTATTCAGTAGGTACGTTGTTTACCTTTTAGAACTCTATTTACCTTCAGCTTGAAGCATTACACCGGCGCGAAACAGAGGATCAAGACATATAGTAAATTCATACGATGAAATGTAGAATACAGAACTCTTGAACGCTATATAAGACTCTTGATCTTAGTGATTTGCACATCAAAACAAAATCAAATCTATACCTACTTGTATGTATAACATAACATATTCAGCTTCATTTAAACCAGAAACAGTACAAATATAAAATAAACTGTGTATTGATATTGAAACTTACGTCTCTCCAGATGAGAAATTGAAAAGCATCTTCAAAATCAGTCCAATATCATTTATTTTCAGTATCACAATCATATTACAATTCTCCATCCAATTACCATGTCAAAATTTTGTTTGAAATTATTCAAAGTTCATCTTAAATATTAGCTCTGCAGAACCTATTCACCTACTTATATAACAAACAACAGAATCCACAGGAATCGAAATGAATGTTAATTTAATACTACAGAACCTAAACAACTCAGCTGCTTATAAAATAATGAATAAATTTCTTCATTTGTTCCAACATCAAATTAAATGTATTTACTATATACTATAGTATCTGTAGGCGAAAATAAATGAACATGTTCATTTTATCTTTAAATTCTATAAATAAACACAGATCCTTTTTAAAGACCTTCGCATCTCCGAATCAAAAATTGAACACCGTCTCAAAGCTCAACTTAAAGCCAATGCGAGTACTAAAATAAAACGCTCATAAAGTAAGTCAGACGCTCACGTAGCCTCACCTAATTTCCCGAGCGTAAAAAAACGATACGAGAAAATAAGAATAATTTTATCACAACAAACGCAGGATATTGTGAGTAACGGTGCCGGATCGTAAATACGGTGGTATTGCTACCGTCCCTGTTGCGGAGGCCTTGCTTGGGACTCGGGACCAACATTAATATATTTTATTGCGCTAGGTGAATGTTATTAGCTTTCATATATCTATGTTTACGGTTAGAGGGCAAGCTCACGCTGCCTGCGCCACAGGTTAGATTAAAGTTGACGTTATTAATGTCACTGTTGGTTGAATAGTTTTTTATTATTCCGAACGGTCCTTTGCTCAGAAGAAAGACAAGTAATAGAAACCTTGCTAAATTTTACTCAAATGAAAACTACGTTACAGTTGTCTTATTAATATCTGGTTATACAGTATACGTGAGAGTGCGTAGAACAAAAAAACGCATTGTCTGTCGGCATACGTCAAAATCACTAGTTGGAATATCAAAATGGTTAAAATTTGGTTCCACTTTGTATTTTGCGATATGATCGGATCTGGTTCCAGCAGAAGGTTCAAATCACTGATCACCTTCCTACTAGTTTGTGAAACCCTTCGAAATTACGTAAGTTCGAGTGCAATGTTTCTAACACCTTTTAAATTTCAAATTGTAAGCGGGACTAAGTGATGTATAAATATCTTGCTATTTTAGTACGGTTTCAATTACTAATCATTCTACTGAGGTCTTTTGCCACGATTGACAAAGGACAGACAGCAGATTGTACAGCAAGATAGAGGCCTAAACCCAACAGTGGGATAAAGAATACGGATGAAAATGATGAATTCAAAAGAACGACTAATCGAACGTCAAATCAACATTAAGATTTGACTAGCAGTAGAATTTTTTTATTGAATTCCGAAGTTCTTCTGTGGCATTGAAGTTCTTATGTTCTTCTGTGGAAGTGTGGCAGCAGAGTCATTTTTGCTTTTAGAATTTTGTGGCGGCAGTCGTTCTGACCACTCAATTAGAATCACTGGGAAGTATATCCATAGTAAAATTTACTCTTTATTTACAGTGGTATCTATGTTTTATTCCTTTTGATAACTATTGCCGCAATTTTTTTGCAGTATGCCAAAAAGTTTTCCCTGATATTGCCGTCTTTTATTATGTCTTTAATATTGTCCCTTGTTATGTTTAGTCTATTCTATTTTCCAATTCAAAACGGTCCGTACAGAATTGTGCGGGCAAGGATGACGTGCAGTATACTATCCCGTTTTTCAGGATCACAAGCACATGCTGGGCTCTCCTTGCACTTGAAACGACTCAAGTACTCAGAGAACCCTCCATGCCCCGTCAGCACTTGCACCACGATTGGATCCAGCCTGATCTTCCTTATTACTCTGTGAGCGTCCAGTGCATCAGGAAAGAATACCTTTGTGATTGCACCAGTTGTAGTCTCTTTATATCGCCGGTTCCATTCGTCAAGCGCATCCAGTCGTATCTGGTGCTTGACGAATGAAACCGTACACCTATTATAATCTGGTGGTCTCGCCAGATCGATTGCAGCACTCTTAGCGAGAGCGTCAGCTCTTTCGTTCCCTTCGACCCTTACGCGTGCATAAAAGTTGCATCTATTTCTTGCGTATTTCGACGTTTTTTAAATTCTTCCTGGCTTTTGTCGCTAAGGGGTGAAGGGAGACATTATTGACGACTGTCTCTAAAGCCGACCTCGAATCGCTAAAGATTTTTCGAGAGCTAGGAGCTCCGCTTGATAGATGGAGCAGAACGAGTCCAGCTTGAACATCTGGTGCTGAATTTCAGCATCGCCTTCCCATACCGACAGCGCAGTTCCCACCTTCCCTTGTATCTTCTAGCCATCGGTATATATTATATTGAGACCTTCTGTCTCAATCTGGTCTCGCTCGATTTTTATGCCAAATGCCGGTAATGCAATGGGTAACTATTGGTCAAACCAGGTCGACGAGGTCGTTTAAGTTAAACGGTCGATTACTATATATTTAAACAACGGTTAGTGCATGGTGAACAGCAAAATTTTGTTAACAAGCCGTTTAAGATTTAAAGAACGATTTTTTATTGAAAAATTTACGAACCACAGACTCCAGGGACTGTGCCAAATACTGACTGTTATACTGTACAAAGAGAGTTTGTAAGTACTTGAAATCTTAGCCTTAGTTAGTTGGTGCACTGCGTGAATGCCACGAGCAGACCGGCAACCCGCAAGCAGCTCCCAATCACGAGTGTGACACATGTGCCAGCCATCCTTCTCCTCGACCATATTTGAGGGATGAGAACGACCTGACACATGATGCCGCCGCAAGAAGGAGTCTTCGATAGCGAGCATGAATGCTCGGGGCACGTAATCCTTATTTCTTATAAATTACAAATACACATACAAATAATAAAGTAAACATCTGTTGGTGAACTCGGGTCTTAATCAACTATTTTTTTACTAAATATTTCGTCGAATAAAAGTGAACTTAAATTGTATGGTAAACAATTTTAGAATTGGACTCATAGTGAAAGTCTATGATGATGTATCAAAGTCACCATAGTCTACTTTGCGTTAATTAAATGTACCAAGACCGCAACCAAGGGCCTAGAAAAACAAGCAGGTTTTAAAATCGGTCTCGACCTTAGTGTAAATATTTTTCGCAACACAGACCAGTGTGTAATATACATAATATACATTGCATTGAGTAACGTAATATGGACACTAAATTGCGTCTAGACGGCCCTTTATTAACCTAAACTTGACCTGGAGAAGGTAATTATGAAATATTTGGTAGTGGCATAAATCAGACTTTGGTAAATAGTATTGCTAAAGGCTTTATTGTTTGTGGCAGGGATTCCAATTATTTTATTCCTTTGTTGTAAATTTGTTTTTAGCATGGACAAATTTAGTCTTTAATTCTTTTTATCTTTATGTTAGAAGGATTGGATCTATATTATCTACTATATTTTTTTGAGAATTTTAAGTAATGTTAGTTACATGTATGTCTATTTCATTATTAATACTTCTTAGGTTGTTGTCTAGTAAAAAGCACCCCTCGTCATATTTTTACTAGTACATAGTTTCTCTTAATCGTAACATAAATTTGAAGAGATCGCGTCTAGTAATTAGGCCGCCAGTTACGAGTATTTTGGTAATACTAAGTTTTTTTTATGTTTTTATCTATATCTCTTGAGATTCATGAATGATATTATATCTATCTACCTATTTATGTATTAGGTAAACGGGTGGAACGATATCCACTATTTGACAATGGACACTCTTCAACTTTTCAACAAAAAAATCCTGTCAAGCTAACGCAACGCATGTCGATCTGTGGTCTCCCTTCGTAAATCTTACAGCTCCATTGGCCTTCAATATAATGTATGTCCCTGTTATCTGCCATTTCAACTTACTAATCCGCTAATACCTAAATGACGTTGAGTGAAATATTAACTGTTCCAAGCGCGCAGTGAAATTAAATTTCACTTATAATCCTGAAATTTAATTTTACTAAAAGAAACTGTACCTAGAGTGCGACATAAAAGAGTAGAAACTAGTTATTCGGGAACTACCTAAAATATCACTGTTGCGCTGGAATTACATAAGCTAAGTCCCTGACATTGTTGATTTTCTTGCATTTTTCTTGGTTTGTGTTATTTTCGGGATTGTGAACAGAAACACAGTGTCCTCATGATAATACTAACTAAGGTAACTAATGCTAGCTAAGCAAAATATGCTAACAAAGCGAAGGTGGCACCCTCATTTATTTTCAATTCTTTTATGTCCCACTGTCCCTACCTGATTACCCATACACGAATCGGTATTACTAAAAAAAGAAGTGTTTTTTTTTATGTCAAAGAATCAATACTAAGAAGAGTAGAAGGTTTCTTAGATGATTATGAGAATGGTAATGCTTTTTCTTCTTCTTCTTCGTCGTGTCAATGGTTCAAAAAAGTTATATTATTTTCTCCCAATATTTGGCCACTGCGACCCCGCAGGGCGTAGGCTGGTGTAGATCTTCCATCGTGCAGGGGCTCGGACACTGTGGGCACGTAAGCAGGTGATCCATGCTCTGCGCAGGGGCTCCGCAATCACACTGTACCCTGACAGCATCCGAGAATCCCCACTTGGCTAGGTTTATCCTGCAGCGGCCCACTTGGGTCCAATGGTAATGCTGATGTCGTTTAAAACTACAATTATTTTTTTATTAATTCAAGACTGGTAATAAGAACAGTTTTCCAAGTCCACAGACTAAGGGTATTATTCTATCGGAATTCTAAAACAGCTTTCTCAATAATAAAGTCAAACTAACTGAATACTAACTACTGGAGATAGAAAAATACGGAGTAAACTTTATAACTCCACTGTCCTATACATCTCTGTATTCTGTATATTATAGGTCAGTTAACAAATGTTGGAAACTTTTCAAAGCAGATGTTACTATTAACAACGTGTGAAAACGAGATAATGGCACTCTAATACTTCACAACGCGTGCTCTAAAACGAAAAGCGCCGCCCGCCCTAACCGCACTCACCATACTACATTTTACCATCGATATACTGCGCGGTCCGAACTTTGTTACGTCATCGCATTCAGGACGCAGATTTAATAGGACACTGTTGAATTGCTCGCCAAAATCATAACACTTGTATCTTTAAAAATGAATAACGCACACCAAATTCATGCAAGAAAATGTATGAAATGGAAAATTGCATTACCCCTACTTGTTGATAATTGACCAAAAATGGTGATCTGACAGAAAGTCACAATTAAATTTTAATAGTCTACCAAAAGTAAAAGTCGGTCTGTTAATAACGCGATGGACGACCTACGTGATCACAATGCATCGATATTTATATTTATTCGTCACGTTTCTTTCTTTTGTATGGCTGGTTTACATGATTTCAGTCCAGCGATTGAATTTTGCGCTGGATGAGAAATGAAATAAAGTAATCCCGCACTGGAATGTACTGGACTACCGGTTCATAGTTGCAATACAGCGATGAATTCCATCGCTCGACAGGAACAATGTAAACCGGTCGTTATTCTACAAATACAGCTATTTGATTCAGTTTTAAAGATTTTGGTGCGCGTTAAGTAATTCTGTTGAACAGTCAATGCTACCCGTATCCTATTTAATAGCGATTGTGGCTGTCCACGCGTGACTGTTCGAGCATAAAGTTTGTAACAAACATTACTCGGTCCGAAGTGTAGATTATAAGACGATCGTGTAGTTTGTCTGGGCTTTATGGTTGTTCAAAATTAATCCAGACTGCTGGAGTGGTGCCTCGAGAGTTTGTGGTGATACGAGTATGAATTTATAACGGGTTTGTTCATTCTTGGACGTGAATAGAATAAATTATGTTGGCGAGTGAATAAAATCATAATATAGGTTCGTACAACACTGTAATCTGTGTAAATATGAATGAGGTTTGTACCTATGCACATACATATTTTTGTAGTAGCTACATTTCAACCATCGGACTGCTATAGATTGATATAAGCTTCCCATTTTACTAGATTTATTTTTTATTTTTTGTAGATACTGATATTATATTGGTGTTATAGTTAGTTAAAAATTACCACCCATTTATTTATACCTAATGTTTTAGGTAAGTAATTTTGGACCGAATATCTTTTGTGAATATGGATTTTTCATGTACGTAATATCATAAAGATACACATGTGTCAATCACTATTAGAATAACACATTGTTCCCTACTTAAGTACAAGTCCCCCCGGAAGAGTGATGTAACCATGTAGCTGACCGGCCTACCTCACATGCGAGGTTGGACAATGTACAAGCTCTGACCTGTGGGAGAAAAGGCAAAAAATAGGTTGATCAAACGAGGCCAAGAGACGATACCTTCTACCATGTACCTAAGGTTTGAGGGCACAAAACGTTTTGAATTTTTATTACATTTATTAAAATAGAGTCGTACTTATTTATTTTAGATACTAGCGTTTTTATCCCAGCCTTGCCTATGACATTTTCTGTCCCTTGAACTATATACCTAGTATAGACATACAGCTACATGGAAAAAGTCAAGTCGATCTGTCGCTTCGCTGCTGCGTAGAAGAGAAATAATGAAACAAATCAACAAACAAAATTTTGGATTTATAACATTTGTAAGGATTGAAACAAAGGGTCAAAAGATTTAAGGAATTAATTTAATTTTCTTCAAATTGTTATATTATTATTTTAGAAGACCTTAAAAATACCTACGATGGTCTGGCTAAGTATGAATGCAACACTGACATTTATTTTTTCAAAAATCGCTTTTTTTACTTATGTTTTGTAGTAGATCTTTGAAGTAAATTCACGTTTTTTTTATTTTACTGTGATTTTCTGAGAGGATCATACAAAAAATAAATAAATAACAATGTTTTGTTCTTTACCGCATCGAAGTATACTTATCTACTTACGTGTTCCCGTTGTTTCATTCCCGAATTCGCACGTTCCCGGCTGCACGAGCAACAATGAGCTTTAGAAAAGCTCCAAACAACCTTGTAAGTATAACAGCAGCATTGCCACCTCAGATAACAAAACAAGCCAATATTCCCCAAGTATATCTAACACACGCTCCCAAAATAACAAAATACGGTCTTGTTTAGACCCAAACACAACAAAGTGGAACACAACAAAGTTTTGAAGAGGCAAAAACTGGTAGGAGTTCAAAAGTTTGTCGACTTTGTCGCCAACTGCTCAGTGTGTTGCGTCGTTACGATCGGGCGAGGGGCAGCAATCGTACGTTTACTGCCCTCCCCCTCCATATCTCGAAACTATGAAACACCATACACAATCTCCTATTGTCCTGCCATGAATTTATCATTCTACCACTTTACCGTCGTCTTTGGAACGTATAACGCCTCTTTCGCTACAAAACCGTTGACTGGGATTGCATCTTGGATATATTACTTGGCACGGATTGTGTTGTTGTGATTTGCAATATTCTGGCGATGTTTTGTTCGTAAATGCCGCTCGTAATATCTATATGAACGCCTGGGCTTGAGATGCAGAGTAAATGTACGTGATATTTGGCATCGCTTAAACTGTTATGGCTTAGCAGACAAATGATTCTGAAACCGACAGAAGTAATTCAAAACTAAAGTAGTAGTTATCCAAACAATAGAACTCACTTTTGTTTAGGACCCTAATAACAATGTATATCTCGATTTTCTCCTAACCGATCTTACTAGATTGATAGGTACTGTAAATCTTGTTATGATTTAAATATTAAACGATATTGCCAAATATTATCGAAATCGCCCGATAAATAGCGCTATAGCAAATTTCCCAACTTTTAGAAGAAATTATCCCCCCATTCGACTGCCTCCGTGGCTCAGTGGTTAGTGAATCTGATTTCTGGATCAAAGAGGCGTAGGTTCGATCCCCACCCAGGGCAAGCATTTTATGTGATGAACATAGGTATTTGCTCTGTGTCTGGGTGTTATTTAGGTACCTACTATCTATACGTAAGTATGTATTTAAAAATACGTATATGTAGTATATCAGTCTCTGGCAGCCATATCACAAGCTTTGCTTAGTTTGGGGTCAGAAACCGTGTGTACGATGTCCCCCAATATTTTTTTTTATGTTTTTATTTATTCAAAAATAATAGCAAAAATATTCATTAGGTACAAAGTCTCCTCAGGTTTGGTCGTAAATGCGAGCCATAGAGGAGAACCAACATCCGGACCAATGAAAAAAATATTTGCCCATCTTGAAACGGAGACGCTTTGTTCGCTCTTCGCTCGGTCAATAAAGTGCAGAGCAGTATAGCTTATTTTACGAAAGTGCACTATACTAAACATCACTCTTTTTAGCTAGCCAATGTCAATGCGCGGTTTTAATTTTTTTACTATCATTTGGTAAGCACGTGTAATGAAATATTTTAGTTATACGTTAGTTTATTTTTCTGTAAAGAGCAGAGTAGAAAACTAATCTGTATAGAGAGACAAATTAAACTCATTAGTGTATAATTGTATAATGTTTTGTGTCTGTGTGTGTGTGTATTGTAGAGCGTTAGTTAGAACAGATCTTACTTTAAAATAATAAACTTGTCATTTTCATTAAAAGACGATAATTCTGTTATCAAGTTTAAATCGCATTCAGAATAAGTCGTAGATCTTGTAAAAGACGCTACGCAATGTCTACTGGTGCTACGCTGTACGCCTACGCAATGTCTACGAACTCACTCCTTTCTCTTACGTTGATATTGGGTAGATTTTATTTTGTTTCTTTTAGGCGCTCATTACAATTTAAAAAAAATGTGCACAAATATACATCTACGAAAAAATGTAATTAGTTTAAACGTGGGTACATTTACATGTAAATACCAGCTAAAGCTAAAAAAAATCATGTATTTTTGGCCAATTTTCGAAACCACTTAGCAATAAGGCGAGCTTCAATCCACCAGGATCCCACTCGAGTCTCGCTACAAACCTGATTAGCAATCCACTTACAATAATTAAGGCCACAATCCGGAGTTAAGCGTCGACAACCCGAACCGATCAGAGCGAGAATTCCAAAACAATTTCATTTGAGTTCTTCAATTTTATTTAATCCAGGGAAAGTCGCCGCGACCTGCGGGACTCGAGTAATTTCCTGGCAGGGGGTGAGAGGGGCGTAGAGAGGGGGGTGCTGCCGTGACGGGAGACTGAAAAACGAGAATTACACCATTCGCTAATTGCTGCAATCAGTTTAATGTAGTCGACGAGACCGAACTGAATGAGATCCGACCAATGGCCTCCTTATAAACAACTGTCTGCCTTTTTAACGAAACTACACAGATATATTTCGCTTCTTTGCCTTAATGGAATTAAAACGAACTCTCGCGACATTTACTTGGGAAATAAGATTTTTAAAATCAAATTAGACTGGCAAGGAAAAAGCTCCAATTGAAAAGTTTGTTTGTGCGACCTCTGATTAAAAAGGGGAAATTTGAAAAAACGGTTATTTTTTCTTGGAATTGTTTTTAAAAGCGAAACTCTTCCGGTTCTCTATTTTTTCATCTTTAATAATACTGAGTTAGTAGCAAAGGGATCGCCTTGTTAATTGTCACGTTCTTCGTATAATCGTCACAAGTTTCGACTGACTTTTTAATAGATAAGCCTTTATGATTTTTCAGCTTGTCTTATTACACACAATTTTCATGTATCTAAAAATGTATACCTAGCAACTCAGACCAAATAAAAAAATCAAGACAGATTGTTGTGAAAAAACAAGTGAGGCCGACCAAAACTACGCATCGCCGTGTACAGATTATTTACACACACATCAACGTACAAGGAAACTACGCCTTGGCTTGACAGTCGAACTATGGCGGCGCAACAGCGACGCACTCACACATGAATAAAAAACCGGCTTCACTTGACTGTTCAACGACGTTCCCTCTTGATTTTTTTATTTGCTCTGAGCCTAGTAAGCATAAAAGAATTAAACGCATTTTATTTCTTATGTAGGTACTTTTAAAACGGCTTCAAAAAAGGCAAGAGCAATATAGGATGAGGATCTTTTAAGTATTATAATGATTAAAAAACTATTGAATGTCGTTCAAGATAAAATATTAGTCTCAAAATTGGATGAAAACATGGCACAACATAATCTATTTGAGCCACAACAAAACTTCTAGAACATAAAAATATAACCGAATCCTGTTTTTTGCCAAAGTACCTGCACAAGTCAATAAATATTTCCAAGTAACCCCTCTTATTTAACAAACTTTTTCGCCAAAACAAGAAATTCGCTCGCGTATTCGAAACTTGGCCATGTTCCGAAAAATATCTGAGAGAGCGCCCAAGGCTCATTGGCCATTTTCACTTCGGCATCCTCGCTAGGCCTTATATCATCTAACATTAGCGTTTCTCAAACTTCGACACGCGTCACTTTGAGTAGCATAGCACCTCAGAGCAAATAAAAAAATCAAGAGAGAATGTTGTGAACAAATAAGTGAGGCCGACCAAAACTACGCCTCGCCGTGTAAAGATTAATCACACACACATCAACGTACAAAGAAACTACGCCTTGGCATGTCAGTCGAACTATGGCGGCGCAGCAGTGACGCACTCACACATGTATAAAAAACCGGCTTCACTTGACTGTTTAATGACGTTCCCTCTTGATTTTTTTATTTGCTCTGAGCATAGCACGCACTAATTTATAAAAATCAAGAAGACGCGCAGAACGCACTGCGCTTCTATAGTACAATGCAACCAGTAGAGGGCTACTGCGCCATGAAACAATCTACTTACTTAATCTCAAAAGAGATTTTAAAGTATAACACAGGTGTTACTCACGCTTAATTTTAGTAGATAACTGCTACTATAGTTTCGATCTTCTTGAAAAAGATCGCCAAATACGATCGAAACTACAGTAACAGTTACCTATTAAAATTAAGCGTGAGTAACACCTGTACTTTAATTAAAATGTGCGAAAACCACGCTAGTTTCTATAATCAAACTCAAATGAGATCTAAAAAATCAATTTACGTTAAAGTTTTATTTTCGTAGCGCAAGCTACAACACCGTTTTTGATTAAGCACGCATTCAATGTAAAATATGTAATGGCAGCGGCAGCTTAAAACTGAGCTAAATTTTTCACAAAATCGGTATGGCTTGCGCTAAAATCTCATTTTATCACAAGTGTGGTTGTTATTCGTAGATATGGACGCAATAGTAATTTAATATGCACAAATTCATGACACGTACTCGTATATGGGAATAGTTCCTTTAAACCGCCGCTAGGACCTATTAGTACCCCCTAGGGTTAGTATAATAATATACCGAATTGAGTGCTAGAAATGTGCCTCTGAGTTGTGTCATGAAGATACACTTAGCTAACAATACTATCCTATCCATAGTCAGTGTTTAAGAGGGTGATGACTAAAAGAGGTTTACAGGGTTACGTAGTTGAGAAACCCTGATCAAAAATAAAACCCCCACCCGGGGGTATTTTTAAATAGATTACTTTGGTGGTCCATTTACGCCGGATGTTCTTTGACGAACGTTTATATCGCCCACCACATTCCAATTTCCGCTCCAAGTTTCTTTGGGACGGATTATTTTCAGGGACCAGCACTGGTATTATGATAACCATGAATAATTTTGATGAAAATCTATTTCAATGAATAAGGATAAAGTGCCTTGTTTGATTAAAAAAGGCAGCTTATTTGACAGATATAATTTTTTTTTCTATATACGTATGTTTTTAGAAATTTAATTAGGTTTTGGCTGAATAGATCTTTTCTTTTATAACTCTATATTTTCTTTGTACGTGAATCCACCAAACCGCACTAGGCTAGCGTGGTGGGTATGGCCCAATCACCCTTCGTGGGTAGGCCTACGTCTTACAGTGTACTACTAAAAGGCTGATACAGTACAGTACTAGTTATCTAATTTTAATTTTAATAATGATTAAGAAACCTATTATACTGCTAGTGCTTATAACTGAATTTTTCAAACATTTACAATGAAATTACCTAAATATGAATGACTGATTACGATTTTACTTTCACCTAGGTTACTTTTATGGTGGAAATTTGCGTTAAACAAAGGGAAAATATTGTACCAGAATATGTATCACTGGAAAGTTATATAATGTTAGTTTTCAATTCCTCACAATTTACTCATGAAATTAAGCCCCTTTAGAATCCTCAGTAGGTTATACGCTACGCATTTTATAGTATTGCTATCTGACTATTTAGGAAGTTACCCAAGCAATTATTTTTCTTTCTTGGCAACTATTTGCCATGGAATAATATTTACCCCAAATACGAAATCAGTTGTAAACTAAAAAGTAAAGTTCGTATAGACCGGGTGTCTAGCCCTAAAGTTAGCGTTTTTAAGAAATCTGAAGGCCTTTACATCGCTAACACAACCGGGACCTACAATTTAACGTGTCATCTGAGCCACGGTAGCGCTCAGTTGGTATAGCCACTTGAACACACAAATTATCAAAGATTAAAGGAGGTTGAATTTAGAACTGTTATTACCACTTACTTTAAATTTATTAAGCCTAGTAGTAATGACACCCGCCTTACAATCGTGAGGTCGTGGGTTCAAATCCCGGTCCCGTACCAATTAATTCCTTGGGATTTATGTACGGAATTTCACACCACGGGCTTTTCGGTGAAGGAAAACATCGTGAGGCAACCTGCATGCGTTCGTAAAAGAAATTCGATAACGTATGTGAATCCACCAACCCGCACTGGGCCAGCGTGGTGGATATGGCCCAATCACTCTTCATGGGTAAGCCTACGTCCTGCAGTGGACTATTAAAAAGGATGGTACAGTACAATACAGTGCTTTAAATTACTAGCCTTGACCCTAATAAAGAGTCCTTAAATTTTTAACAGTAGTTCCATCCTCAGAAAAATTACAAGTACAATTCTTCTGAGGTTCCATCATGGAACTGTTAAATGGTACTTACTAGTGGGACGAACCCTTGAAACAACTTTACGAACATGACAAATATTTTTGTTTAATATGTCCGCCATTTGTTTGCAAAGTGTTAGTATTTCAAATAACAATATTACGGATATATTTCAACCACGCTTATCGATAAGGATATATCGATAAGCGTGGTTGAAATATATCCGTATATATATATTATATTTAGATATATTTCAACCACGCTTATCGATAAGGATATATCGATAAGCGTGGTTGAAATATATCCGTAATATTGTTATTTGATATACTAACACTTTGCAAATAAACAAATCCAAACATAAATAGCAATCAGCTACATTCAAACACATATATTGAGATAAATATACACGATGAAAAGTAATCTGTTTCATTTCATTCGTTATTTATCCGCGTTGTTGCAAATAGCATTTGTCATGGCCGTGCAATGTTGACCAAAAATGACGTGAATTAATGTCGATGGTAATGACATAAACGGCCTTAATAACTTTGTTTTATTGCAACAGGCTTAAATTAAATAGCCCATGTTTAATGTATCTACTAATTATGCAAAAAGAGGAAAAGCATTTACATAATTAAGATGGTTTAGGTTCTTATGAAATAAAATCAAATAGATCTGTAAGATAACATTTATTTTAACAAAACTTAAAAAACATTTCGTAAACTATAACTATTAAAATCAACCTACTTAAAATAAAAACTTATACAAAAACAGTAAAAATTATACTAAAATAAAACTAATCTAAAAGTCCCGGGGCAGAGGGTAACGTGGCCAGAATGCTGGCGGGGCGTTGCCTCGCTGAATTGCTATACAATTTTTTTGGCTAAAGTAGATGCTAGCATTCTGGTCACGGGTCACCTCTACCAGTCGCCTAGCCAGGTCTTTATACAAAAAGTGAGCGTTCGATAGATAGTTATTCGTTCAACCAAATTGAAATCCAACGTTTAACGTTAGTTAGGTCAGTGCGCGAAATATATATATATATAATATATGTAATACATAAAAAAAATGTTCTTATGTATAACCACGCATAACTTTTTTTATAGTAGTCCGATATCAATATTTTTTTTTATTGGAAAGAGTATACTTCGAAATTGGTCCCATTTAAATTTTATCGAAATCGGCTGAGCCATTTTTGATTAACAATAATGTGAAAAATGCTACATCGACCCGTGCGAAATATTCGTGAATTCTGTACACGGGTGAAGTCGGTCATTCTATAAAAATAATTATGTTTATAACCTTAGTTTTCTGTAGACGCACCTATACTTTGAAAATAAACGTTTAACTTTAAAAATGACATATTTAGGTGCCTTAGACGATAGGTCTAGATCTAGATCTCACAACTTTATTATTACCTACCTATATCATTTAGCTGTATTTTTCAATCCTCTAATAGAATGAAGTAATATAAGTTCTACTAATACATATTTCTTTATGAGAATAAGAATATGACGAGATTCACAGCGGCTGCTAAAAAGGCTACCGCGGTATATCCGCAACAGGTTGCAGAGACGCCAAACAACCATCTTGAACGACTCGTAACACTTAAAATCACTACATAATAGTAATTTACATTTCTTAATCTGTGACAATGTTTCAGTACATAGAGTATAGTAACAATTCGATACTAAAACATAACAAGGCATTATTCCTGCTTTACAAGAAGAGTACTTGCTCCATTTTCTCTCAGAGTATAGTGGGTACAAGGCGTGCCGTTTACATAACCACTATTCAAGTTAAAACAACGGGAAAGTTGCACACGGATGAGCTGAGCCCTGGCAGGGCGCAGTTCGAGTAGAAATGGCGGCGGGACAATAAAATGCGGATTTTTAAGGCTGTACGGGAACAAATTGCGAGTCGCTGCTCGTAGCCAGGAGATGACGGCACCCCTGTTACCCCTACTACTTGTGAGGAATAGTAACAAAGTTTACAAGTTTGAATTTACATTTTACGCGCGCGATTTTGACGGTTGATAAAAATAACTCAGATAGAGTAAAACAGGAGAGTATACGACGCTGATCGAGGCAAGACAAAGGGTGGTTAGATTATTCAGGTCAGATTGTTTACACAATGTACGACGAAAATAATTATTCAAGATCTGGGCTTCTAGAGTATAGTACATGCAGAGTGTCATTTTACTGTAGTGTGTATGTATGTAGTGTGTGTATGTATAACTAACTTTTCCGGTAAAAATAACGACTAAGAATAAGTAGTTCTGTTTGTATAATAATTACTTTTTGCAGAAAATGTCATGACCGACTTCAACCGTGTACAGAATTCGCGAATATTTCGCACGTATCGATGTAGCATTTTTTTACATTTTTGTTGGTTTATCAAAAATGGCTCAGCCGATTTCGATAAAATTTAAATGGAACCAATTTCGAAGTATTTTCTTTTTATAAAAAAAAATAATTATCGATATCGGACTACTTTTAAAAAGTTATGTTTACACATAAAAAAATATATATGCGTCGAATTGAGTACCTCCTCCGATTCGTCGGTCAAAAAGAACGATTGTAGGTAATAATTAGAGCTAAAAGTAATTATTACATAGCTCTGTAGTAACTGAACATTTCAATTTAAAAATAGATTAAAAACTGTCTTTTATTTGAGGAAAGTTTACAATTTCAGTAAAATACTTAAATGCACAAACCCACAGAATGCGTAACGGTATTAGCGTTTTCTTATTTGAACATTTTGGTAAATTTAAATAAGTGCTCCAAATTAAGTAATAAATTGTACAAAATTGGCCGAGTTTGCATAAACCAGTGTCAATTTCGGCAAGAATATTATCATGATATTTTGTAATTTTGCGGAGACTTACTTCAAGGGAATAATTTCCAACCACGCGGCGTCGTGTCGTCTAATCTTTAGAAATATCAACCTCAAATAAGACTGAGCTGTACATCGCACTTTTTTCATAATTTAACATAAACAGCTAGGTGCCTTAGGAGCTTAGGTTTGAGTTAATTTTGCTTGAAAATATACTTGCACACAAATATTTTTACTCACAGTTGATTCAGAAAAAACAAAAGCTCTGAGGATAAATGAAATCAATTCTGTAAAAGACGAATTCGCAACTTAATCGCAGTTTAACATCGCGTTTAAAATCGAACATACTCATGGGGTCAAATGTCCACAGAAAAAATAAACGTAGAGATACGTAAAGTCAAAAAATAAATATAGTACCTATCCTTCTTTATTGAGAAATCTTTTCGTGGTCTTTTTTGAATGTAACGTTAGGTTTGCATTAGCCTCCGTATAATTCTGATTTTAAATATTCATCTTTATGGACGTAATTTTTTAATTTTCTTCGCGATGTTTTCCTTCACTGTAAGCTAATTATCTAGAAATCCATACGTGAATAACGTGAATCCCAAAGAACTCATTGGGACAGGACAGGAATTTTTTATATTTTAGGGTTCCGTACCTCAAAAGAATAAAACGGAACCCTTATAGGATCACTTTGTTGTCCGTATGTCCGTCTGTCCGTCTGTGTGTATGTCAAGACTCTTTATCTCGAGAACGCGTAAAGATGTCGAGTTGGAATTTAAACTGTATACGTATATCGATGAACTCTTGCTGTTGTGTAAAAGAAAAACTTCTCAGTTGTCGTTTAAAAAAGTTAGAGTCGTTTATGTCGTAAAAAACCGCATATTTCGACACTCACAAAAACCAAAACCTACAGGGTACTTCCCGTTGACATAGAACTATGAAATTTGGCGAGGAGCATTGTCTTAGAGTACACATATAGGAATAAATCTGAAAACTGTACATTTTTATTTACATCACAAAAAAATAGGGCCTCAAATTTCACAAAATATGGGCTCAAAATTCAAAGTGAGTAAATCGTATCATGAAAGAACTTCATTAGCACATGCTAAAACAGGTTTTTAATTATTTTAACAATGTTTTTGTACGGAACCTTCGATGTGCGAGCCTGACTCGCACTTGTCCTGTTTTTTTTTCTATTTTTGGGAGCTTTTGGACCGAAAGTCCATGCCAGCAACATCGTACCCTTATAAATAAAAGCTAGTAACATATTTATACATACACACTTAGATATAATAAGCCAGGACAGAGATTTGAACCCACGACCTCACGACAGCAAAACAAGCGTTAGGTACTACTTCTACAGCACCACAGCTTACTTTTCTTATCCTTTTGAACGCCAAAGTCACTTATATTTGACTAGCACTTTCGGGCGCTAACGATGTTATAGTCGACAAAAAGATTATTAAAGATTACTCTCCCGTGATTCTATTAAAAAAAACAATCATTACTAAAATATTATGGTTTATTACGTTACGTTCAGTAAGAAACTGTCGGTAGTAGAGGTCCCGCGGTTCATCCCCCACGAAGATTTGTTGGCGAGATTTAATTTGAGATACGGTCACGACCACGCGCGCGCCGTCGCCAACTTTTTACGTAACTACCCTCAGAATTAGCTGCTATTGTACTCGAATGCGATTCGCACTTCATTTTCAACTTGGATCGAGGTGAGTCATGCCAAATGATGACTTTAACTGATTGTATTACAGGTTCATATTAATTTAAGTTGAAGATGCAATCTTGGTCCTGTAGTAAATGTTGTTCGTAAACATCTTTAGCATTAATTACCGGAACATTTCGAAAACAAATGTGTCGAAAATACTCTACCGATTCACATACTTATCTAAAAAACTAATTTTTGGAAATGTTTCGGTAAAGATTCTGACCGACGAAATAAAAACATATATAATATAGTATTCATATTAATTTATTCATACAGTATAGTTACACGTCATTACATAAATAATTAATTATTGGTCGATGTAATATTTAGGCGATGGACATTTCCTATGGAACGAATGATTTTCTTACTGTGATTTCGAGGTCGCATGATTTATGAATGATGGATACATCTATAGAAGTACCTGCTTATGAAATAATTGTACTTTGCGAAGCCTACGCTTTGTGTATAACTGTATTTTACTTATCAACTTTTCTGAATTAGAAACCAAGTTTTCTCTTTTGCAAACATGGTAGGTATATTTGGAAAACCGCAACGTTATTTCGGTATTGCAAAAGCAATCTCCAGTCTTCAAATTCACCGTCAGACGAATTTATTGGACTCGCAACGACTGCATTTCTGAAACTCCCTGTCTTTGCCTGAAGGTTCAGTTCATAGACCAAATATCTACGTAGATGACGTCTAGATTCAGTCTGCGCGTTACGACACTTAGAACAATTCGTTCAAAAGCGTCCTGTTTAGTACTTATCGTTCGTAAAAACTTGACAAACACAACTTTTGTACAAAAAATATTTCTTATATATTTGTATACAAATCGAAAATAATGCGAAAACAGCTATCATACATATATGTATAGAAATTGTATTGAAGCTTAAATAAGACGTTTTTCTTAGATAAGAAGTTCTATGGAACAACATTTATATTGGTTTATTTAGGCGGTGTAGACAACATATTGTCTCTTTTTTGCGCTTTTTAGTTTTATTATTATTTAATATACTATAGAAACTAAAGGTAGCAGAGTGTGAGCCTTAATATTGCTAATAACCGTAGCGTAGGTGACCGTATACTTACGAGTGACACGCCACAGCTAAGTACGAGTACTTAACGCGGTCACAAAACGCCGCCACTGACGTTTTGTAGGCCGATACCAGCGTTTTTCACTGATAACAGCGTATACGAATGGTGTCGGCCTTTGATTATTTATTAATCAAAGGTCTCGGCGTTATTGGCTCTTTTTTAAAATGCTAAGCCCTAAGCTAATGGCGTATCCTATATTTGTTTATATCCATGGTTGAATGTCGCTTATTGTTTTCGTTGGTGCTTGTCTACTTCCAAGCGTAATATTAGCACTGTCAATGGTAGCCGTCTCTCAATAGATCATTACAACCACGAGCTTTGGATGCTTAAGCTTCTTGAAATTGTTGTCCATTTCCACAATGCCCCGCTTTGCGCCTTACCAGCCATGGCCACTGGACAAATTAGTTACTGAACTGTGAACATTGACATATTTATGGTTAAGGTTGCTTTTTGGATGACTTCCCAGCTTTTTTTAATATCATAATTATAATTTTTAATTATTTAATATCATATTTTTATAGACACAAATAAAATAGTAATGTTATCCTAAAATAATTAATAAATCCATTGTGAAAATAATTTCATGGGATATTTTTCAAACACAATGTAGAAATAAATTTTAAGAATAAATGACTAAGACCATATAAAATACCAGACAAATAATGTATATCACCTTCTCCGGATACAAATAAATCTCGATGTCTATGAATAACTTCGGCCAGTTCAAGTCAAGTTGCTAATATGAAAACAAGGCGCGAGGCGAGCTCAAAGTTTAGAAATTATGCATCGGTCGGGTCGCTACAAGCGGCTCGATAGCCGCCTCAAGCCGCCTGAACCCGCCTGAAGCTGCCTGACGCCGCCTGATGGAAGCCGATGCGACAGCCGGCATGTATCATTCATAAGGAAATGTGCCTTCAACATGCACCGCGAATATTTCACACTCGGTTTATCGTGGAGCTCGAGTTCAACTGATCAGCAATATGGATAGTGCGTAAGGTCCACCCCAAAGTTCAGGCCAGCAAAAAATATTTAAGCAGCACAAAGCGATACACCAAAATGGCTAGCAAATAAACGAATAATTAGCTTTGACTGTAATGAATGTTTCTTTTTATAGTTATTTTATGAGTTGTAGTGAATTTAGACTTATTTACGACGGCGACGATTTCAAGGTTTTTGACCCTTACATTTAAAAGTTAAAAAAAATATGCGATAGATAATGTTATCTCCTAAAAATATATAGTTGTCCTCTAAGGTCAATTACATTACTGTATTACTAAAGCAATACAAAAAAGTTATTTTATTGTTTTCAATAATTATGTGGCTCGGATGACACTCTAAATTGTAGGACCCGGTTGTTTTAACCGTTTAGCCATGTCAGAGGTCTTCAGGCGGCCTAAGAACTCCGTCACCGGGGCTAGTCACCCGGCCAATACGAATTTACTTAATATGCTGACCAACATAGGTTTATAGCAGACCATCGGAATGATTGCCTTTTTGAAAGAGCTCGCGTTTAAAGCCTCATAGAGTACGGGCACAGGTGGCTCGGATATCCTCACCAATAGTATGGAGACGTGATCGGAAAACCGAATCGCAATTGGCAACTCGCGACTTCCTCTTCAAATAATGAAATTTGAAATTTATTGTGCCGATCGAACTCTTCCCTGTTCAGCTTTGCCAATAAATTAGGACGTACTCGTAGGTAAGTTGCACGCGGCGAGAATTAAGGCGAGTCTGTTTCACTTCTTCGTGCAACTTGAGATGCTTAAATGCTTTAAATGTGTAAGTTTTACTTCAGTGTGAATTTTTTGGTCGATTTCGGCTCGTGATTTCATTAGTGATATTATTCAATTTACGAAATCCTAGAATATTTAAAAATGTGATATTAGAGAGTAATGCTAAAATGCAAGACTTCATCGTAGCTATAATAATGAAGCTTCCCAATGCTTCCATGATTCCGCTAATATATTTTACAGGGTTAATATACAGGGTTATTTCTAATCAATTAGCATCCTTTTAGGGGCTTTTTCTGTACATCAAAACTAACAATTTTGTTCTGCGACTTTTGTCAGAACTAAAAAAAAAATTCAGTGTTCCATTAAAAAATATCGTTCACCCGCAACAAAATGCATGGAACAGCTGATTTTTTTTTAGTTTTGACAAAAGTCGCAGAACAAATTGTTAGTTTTGATGTACAGAATAAGCCCCTAAAAGGATACTAATTGATTAGAAATAACCCTGTAGGTATATTTTATTTAAAAAAAAAACAATATATTGGTATATTCGATTAAACTGCATGCGAGAGAGAATCAAAGCGACTTGCTGTGAAGCTGTTACAGTTCTTGGTCCAACTTGGGAGATGCTTAAATCTATTAGATCTTAAAATCTGCTGTTATTTCAGTACAAATTGGCTTTAATTAATTACTTACTTTCTTCTTAAATTAATTACTTTCGTCATAAGGCATTCTTAAGTCTACGGGATTTCAGAATCTTGTACTGAAGTTATGCTTTAAATGCAAATTTTCTTCGAATCAGTTTTAGAATTTTCACTATTTTAGTTAAACTTTTGTGCTAATTATTATGTTAAATGGTAAACATAATAATTAGCACAAATGCCATTATTATGGTAAGCCGTGGTGGTCTAGTGGTTGTAACGTTAGCTTGTTATTTTTGAGGTTGTGGGTTCAAATCCCGGTCACGTAACAATGACTTTCTTTGGAACTTATGTACGGATTTCACACCACTGGCTTTTCAGTGAAGGAAAACATCGTGATGCATGTATGCAGGTATACGTCCGTGGACGAAATTCGATGGCGTATGCTAGCGTGGTGGATTTGGCCCAATCACCCTTTTTGGTTAGACCTACTTCCTGCAGTAGACTATTAAAAAGGCTGGTACTGTATTGTATGTTTGTAATACTTTATAATAAATATACCTATGTATGTTAAGCATGGAAATTTTTAGTGGAGTGGGCAGTGTCGGAAAACTTCTTTGCCCACCCTAATATACTTTAAAGGCAATACATTCTACTTTTCTGGGGTAGATGAAAGTAGGTACTGCCCCTATATAGAGAAAACCACACGTTATTTTTTTTTTCAATTTTATATCATTAATAGCGGTTATTTTTCCAGAAGAGAATAAAACGGAGTAACTACCAAAGGCTTCTTTACAATTAATAGTAAAAGGGTACCCCTTATTAATAACCTGGAGTAAACAACAAAAGACGGGTAAATTACTCGTAGACTGACAAGACAAAGTGGAAAGAAAAGTCTTTTTATCTTACTGCGCTTGTTTATTTGTTTAGTTTAGTTAAAAAAATTAGGAATTTAAACTCTATCCTTACGTTATGTACCATTTTTGAGTGAATTCAAAATAATTTGTAAACATATATCAAGCTAGAAAGAGCCTCCATCACATGTAATTCAATTTCGTCGTCGTACGATCGCATTTGAGTGATAAGATAATGAGTAAGATCTTTCATTATATATCTGTCTAGATGGACAAATTAATATCAATCACAAAACGGCCCAGTTCTTTGACATTATGCTCGTATTGACTGCCTCGGTGGCTCAGTGGTTAGTGACCCTAACTTCTGGATCAGAGAAGCATGGGTTCGATGCCCACCCAGGGCAAATATTTATGTGATGAACATTAGTGTTTGCTCTTTGTCTGGGTGTTATTTAGTTAATATCTATATAATTATGTATTTAAAAATAAGTATAATTATGTAGTATATCAGTCTCTGGCAGCCATATCTATATATATATAAAACTTAATAATTAACACTGGCAAATGCACAATAATGCGACGCCAAAACTAAGAAGAAGAAGAAGTCTATGGAACGTGTGATGTCAGTAATTATTATTTTTCGCCAAAAGATGACACAACCGACTTCTGTTGCAATCTAAATACACAATTCAAAGAGTTAGCTCTAATCGATGTATGCCAATTTTAGACACAAATACAGTCGAATTGAAAACCTCCTTTTTGGAAGTATTTTAAAAATACAGACACATACCTAGTTTTTTATTCAATAGCATTTTAACTAATGTGCAATGCTCCAAAGACTAACTTAAAAGATCTGCAAATTGCCCAGAACAAATTAATAAAATTACTATTTGACTATGACTATCTTACACCTACAGATAAAATATATAAAGAAACCAAATACATGAACGTAAAACAACTACACCATTATTATACTTGCTTATTTATTAGAAAAATTCTAGATAAAAAATTCATATAAAAATATAATATTTACAATAAAACATCAAACACCTGGCAGGAATAGTCGAAAAAAAGATTATATTATTCCTCCACTAGATCGCACTGTACACGGGGAACGATGCGTAAGTCACGCGGGAGTACAAAACAACAAAATTCCGAAAGAGGTGAAAAATGCCCATCCCTTTAATATTTTCAAAACTAAATTAAAAACTCACATATTGAACGATGTGACACTTCTATGTAAATAACTAAGTCTAACTGCTCACATTTTGAACTGTGGCGCATTCACGCACACAGCAGAGCTAGTTCTTTTGTTTGACCGAAACCGATATTGATACACGATACAACACGTTGGACAGCGCAATATTGCAAATAAACATTTATTGTTTGATTTAAGATAGATAATTAGGTTAAGAAAAGTGTGGAATTGTATGGTTAGATACTTTATTTTAATATAATTTACACTAAACTACATAAATCATGCCCTATATTTTGGTGTTTATTTGTTTTGTCTAAATAGCGGGTATGTTACCTATATTTGTGAAAAAAATATTTAAAAAATGTTGTTACATTTCTTTTACGTACTGAAACTGTTTAACTTGATAAATAATTTATATAAATTACTATGTTTAATATTGCTGAAGCATTGTATATACAATCATAATTAAGTTCTCACATAAGTGAAATTGTTAATTTCTTGTTGAGAAAACAAATTCTATAACCAGAACTGAGGCTAAATATTTTTGTGTTTCTTAATGTTTCGATAATATTTTCAAATGTCAACAAATATCTTACCTATACCACGCCATCAACAGACAAATTTTACTTGCACCTCGTACAAAGCCCGAAAAAATATCTTTTACTTGAAAACTTAATATTCATCTGCGAGTATTTTATTCCGAGAAAATTCTAGCAATCACCGTCGCTTTGAATGAAACAGCACTACTTTTATTTTTTGTCGCAAATCCAGTACTTTGACTAGTGCGGCACCCTGTACTCGGCGCCCAGTGAAGCGGTATAATAACTGAGAACCCAACAATAAAGTACTCCAGTACTTAGCGCAAATAAGTACGTGTCTGCTGTCGCTGTTGCTGATTTTGCAGAGCTTTTTTATTTGTAAAGAGTAACTGATTTCAATCAGATTATATTTACTTACAGCGCTCAACGTTGTTGCGCTATTGTTTTACAAAGTGCGAGTCAAGGAGGTAAACAGATGTTTATACTAATAATCGTTATTATGAAAAACTTGTGTTATAAGGCCAACCCCGCAGCAGCAAAAAAATAATTTTATACTACACCTGCTCGGAAAGTACCTTGATACTTTATCAAATTTACGGTAGAAAGTACGTCATTGCATATCGAACAAATATGCGGCGAGAAAACGCATCTGAGCGGGAGAGAAAAGTGTATGAAAATCCATTTCTTACGTGGTTTTTCTTTTTTAATTTTGGGTAAGACTATGTGCTGGTAACCTAAATATCAAAAGCCAAAAAGTTTTTACAGTGAGTTTTTATCTCCAAGTTCGCAAAATGACACTGGCCACTAGCTGTGTTGGATGGTGTCAAACAATTTGAAAAAAGAGCATGTGAAAATTGCAGACGCCATTGGCGCCATTTTCAATTTGTGTGTTGTTTGAGGATTCAGTTTTCGTAGAAAAGTAAAATAGATTTAGTTTTTTATTTTCCTCGTAGGTGTAGTATAAAGCACTATGTACCACTCGAGAGAAAGTGCGATTCCCGATCTCGGGTGTTTTAAAGCCCTCGCCTACGGCTCGGGCTTCAACGACACCCTCGACGGTAATCGGTCACTTTGATGACATCCAGATATATATTTCATGTAATCCTCAGGATGTCAATATAGCCATTAGAAAAATAAATGAAGATCTTCAGAGGATTGCGTTGTGGTCTGCTAATAATTGCTTGCTTCTGAATCCGTTGAAAACAAAATATATGGTTTTTGGCTCTAAGCATCAACTAGAACGCCTCAATCCAACCGAGAGTGTCATGCTTATGGATGAGCCGGTTGAGCGCGTATTCGAAGCGCGAAATCTGGGCCTTCAAATAGATGCTAGATTGCGCTATGAAAATCACATTGCGAACTGCGTGAAAAGTTGTTTCTACAAATTAAAGGTGCTGTACAAAATTAGACATTTTTTAAAAGAAGAGTTACGCATCCAATTGATTGAGTCACTTATACTCTCCAAATTAAATTATATGGATACAGTCTTTGGTCCAAGGTTGATAGCAAAAACTAAAAGACTCATCCAGCGGGTTCAGAATGCATGCGCTCGTTTTTGCTTCGAAATACCGCCTAGGTCACACGTAACTCCTTTCCTTAATAAGCACGCTCTCTTAAAAATGACGCATCGCCGGAAGTTTCACTTGGCATGTCTCATGTTCGGCGTCATTAAGTACAAAACTCCAGAGTATCTGTTCAGCAAGTTGTCATGGAAGCCGAGTCGAATGCCAGCCCGGCAGTGCTCGACGCAGCTCCGCACACAGCGACACAGCTCTGCAGCTTTCAGAGGGAGCTTTCGCTACGCTGCGTCGAAGTGCTGGAATAACATTCCTCCACCAATAAGGGACCTGCAAAGTATAAACAGTTTTAGACTTAAACTTAGAAATTTCATGCTGTCGCACCAAAGAAGCGAGGAACTTGTAAAGAACGACAGAAGTATTATATAGAACATAGAGCTGTTAAAGGTGAAAAAAAAGTATTCTACTTACCGTTTATTTTAGTTTTCTTTTGAATGTTTCTAAATTGTTTTTTTAAATGTTTTTTTTTGCCTGTGGTATTTACAAACTTTGATTTAATGTTAGTTATTTTTAGAGTTTGTTAGAAGGAAGCCGCAAATTGTACGCGACGTCACTTGCCGGTCTTGACGGAAGACCAGCGCCGGTTGTATAATATAACCGGCATCATGCTGAGATGGGACCGGCTGGTGACGAAAATAAAACACTAGGTAGTTTAGTTAGTTTTTAGTGTAGTTACAATCTTTGTTGCTGTATTTTGTTTTCGTCAATAAATTATTGTCTATTGTCTACTTTCTCCTCTCGGTGAACAATGTACTATTATACCACACCCACTCGGAAAGTGTCTTATTACTCGTTCATAAACGGGTTACAAAGTTCGTAATTTCTCCCTTAAAAATGTGCGGCGGGAAAAGTTATTTGGAATTTTATTACTGCCCTCCGAAGCAGGGCAGGAATGTTGTATGAAAATTCATTACTGCCCAGCTTTTCTTTTGCTATTTAGCAGCGAACATAAAAAAAATACAAACGTCAAACCTCGAAAAGGTTTTGTATGAAAAAATTAGAAAAAGAGGCGGAATTTATTTTGTTTTCTATTTTTATTGAAATGAAGATGGCAACCTTATTCTGCAATGAGAAAAAAAAAGCGCGGTAATTTATTTTATTGCGTTAAATTTTATTTTTATTTAAATTGATAATTTAACAGTACCTAGCTTTTAATTTTCTATATAACTTTCCAAAATATCATCTGATAGTGAAAGTGACGATTTTGTAATGATGAGCCACCAGAAATAAAAAATACAGCCCAAGAAGTCATAAATAACTTACTTCCTAAACTTTAATTAAAGAAATATTGTATTTTATTTTCCTCGTAGGTGTAGTATAAAGCACTATGTATCACTCGGAAGAAAGTTCTATTTCTGTTCTCGAGTTTCCTTTAACATAAAAAACAATCATTCTTTAAACATACTCTCTAGGAATGGTAGATCTACTATATCAGCAACACTCAAAGTTATAGAAGCAGTCATGAAAGGCTTAGAAAGCAAAAAGAAATTAACTGCATTGTTCATAGACCTCTCTAAAGCTTTTGATTCGGTCAATCATGAACTCCTCCTCAAGAAGATTAAAGTCTACGGAGTCAGAAAACAGAAACAACAATTGATAGAATCATTTCTCGGAGATAAAGAACAAACTGTGGAGATTAAAATAGACCAAAAAACGTATAGATCTAGTACGCAAATAACCAACATAGGCATTCCCCAAGGATCTTCTCTTGGGAACGTACTATTTATTATGTTGATAAATGACATCGCAAACATTGACATAGAAGGAGAAATAGTGCTATATGCAGATGACACTACGATTGTTTTAACAGCTGACACAATAGATAAACTTCGAGTCAAAATATACGACGCCATGCATAAACTTAGCGAATGGTTTGAAATAAATGGACTAAAACTTAATACAGAGAAAACTAGCATTATGTTCTTCAATGCAGTATCATCTGACCAAGATCCTGTGCCAGTTAAACTACAAGATGGAACGATTTGTAACTCTTCAAATATTGTAAGACTGTTAGGTTTTGAAATTGACCCAAGTTTAAAGTGGAAGCAACACATTGACATGACTTGTCAAAAAATGTCAAAGGGATATACGCACTGAAACAACTTAAAGCAATTACAACACGAGATAACTTAAAACAAATATACTATGCGTATATTCACTCCATTCTGTCGTATGGTATAATTTTATGGGGTAATTCAACTGATTACGAGAGGGTATTAAAGATGCAAAAGCGTGCAATAAGAGTACTAATTGGTGGAAAATTTGACGAAACATGCAGAGGACATTTTAAAGAGTTAGGGATACTAACTTCAGTATCGGTATATATTTTAGAGGTCCTTAAATATATTAAAAAACATATTCACGAATGCAAAATAAAGACAGTTAATAGGTAGCAAGCGGACTGTAAGGAATAATAGATTACTACTTGACATAACTCTTCCTCGACTGAAGATGGCCGAAAAATTACCTATGACAATGGGTCAATTGTTATTTAATAAACTTCCAGAGCATGTAAAGACAATTACCAATGATAATCGATTTTACAACGCCGTCAGGGTACTTCTGTTAGACAGGACTATTTACACAATTAAAGAGTATTTTGACAGTGACTACAGTAAATTAAAATTGACTACATAAATAAATATATTAAGTAGCCCCTTTACAGCTAAAATGTTATAACAAGTTGAATGATTTCTGTTTTTAATTTTTTTTATTATGTATTTTGATAATGTAATCGATTTATTGTTAAATTTATTGTTTTTATTTTATGATTTATTGTATCATATATGACGAGATATAATCTGATGCTCAACACTGACTATTAATTTAAGAAGTGGTTGTAACTCGACATATTAATAAATGATTTGATTTGATTTGATTTGAACAGAAATAGATCGTTTTCTCCCCTCGGTGTACAATATACTATTGATCAGCTGATCAAAACATTTTGACAAGTCGATGTACTTTTTACATGGAACTATCTTCGAAAATATTTGTTATCTGTGAGATCTAATCATAAATAAGATGCGTAGACAAACCATTAAAACAAAATACCAGCAAGTACAGTAGTAGGAAATCGTCCCACAAAGTAGACAGATAAAATCAAAACCACAACAACACGCTGGATTCAAGCCGCTTCCAGCCGGGCTAGTATACGCACCACGAAATAAATCTTTCGACGTGTCAGAACGAGACAGAGTTATTGTGAAGTACATAATATATCTGTCACTTTTTGACACGTCGACAAAACTCTTTTTGTGGTCATTTGCTAGGGTATTGGCGGCTTATACCCGGCTTTAAAAGTTCTGCAGACTCTACATCTAATAATTATAGAGATGATGATGATGACAGATTCTGTGCATGCAGGATGCGTTTACTATGACGCGCCAATTTGTTTATTTTCTGAGATTATGTTGAATTTCTACATCAAATAATAAGTACATATGTAATCGAATAGCCTTTATTTTAAAATCAAAAATATAATCTAACATAGATAACATAATAATGTATCTACTATCGCTGATATAGTAGCGATTGATCCTAAATGAAATCGCAATCCATTTCGAAACAAATTGAAACGGATGTTATCGTTTTGTACTTACCAGTGCCGGATATAACATTGGTCGCTGATAAATTATTCGTTTTAGGGTTCTGATGATGAGAACATGAAAACGTTCAATTATAAATATTTATCAACAGTGTGAGGTCGTTTTTGTTACTTTTTTTTAGATTGACTAGCGTTGCAAATTAACGCTATTGAAATGTCTGAAAAGCGTAAATAAAATAATAAAGGAGTCATTAAGTGGAAACTTCTTTAGCAGCATTGTGAGCTTTTTGAGATGGGCAAAAAAATGTTAAGCTCCCGTCAGGACACGTGACCTGATCGAAAATTCGTAAGACGGCGCAGGGCGCTTGCGCAAGTGTGCGTGTGTGATATTAATGTTCAAGTTTTCCCTTCTGCCAGCACTTCCCAAGTGCAACCCGTTGTTTTTTCAAGATAGTAGATGGTGTTTCACCCTTCGTGGGTAGGCCTACGTCCTGCAGTTGACTATTACAAAGGCTGGTACAGTACAGTACAGATGGTGTTTCAATAACTGACAAATTGAGAATATGAAATCATAAGGATCCATCATGCTTTGGCACTTTTCCGTTAGCTGAGAGAGAAGACCCGAAGAAACCCCAAAGTCGCGGAAAAATCAGCTACTCCATACATTTTGTCGAGGGTCGATGAACTTTTTGTATGGAAGTGCTTTTTTTGTGGTTACGGCGTCTTTTCTAAAGGTACCTCTGAATGTCTCTGCACTTTGCAAAGCAACATCTTTCGTAGAGTGCTCTATTGTAAACCTAACATCAGGTCAGCCAAAAAAAAAATCGGCCAAGTGCGAGTCGGGCTCGCACATCGTGTTGGAGCTCCCTTAGCCACATTCCTATTGCCGTTATTAATAGCGAGCAAAAACTCCTAATTTCTGAAGGTACCTCTGAATGTATCTGCACTTTGCAAAGCAACACCTTTCGTAGAGTGCTCTATTGTAAACCTTACATCAAGTCAGCCAAAAAAAAATCGGCCAAGTGCGAGTCGGGCTCGCACATCGTGTTAGCCACATTCCTCTTGCCGTTATTAGTAGCGAGCAAAATCTCCTAACAAATCACGTTTATTGTATGGGAGCCCCTTAAATATTTATCTTATTCTGTTTTTAGTATTTGTTGTCATCATCTAAGTTAGTAGTATTATAGTAATCCGTGGTGGTTTAGTGGCAATGACACCTGCCTTACAATCGTGAGGTCGTGGGTTCAAATCCCGGTCCCGTACCAATGAATTCCTTGGAATTTATGTACGGAATTTCTCAGCACGGGCTTTTCGGTGAAGGAAAACATCGTGAGGCAACCTGCATACGTCCGTAGAAATAGTAGAAATTCGATCGCGTATGTGAATCCACCAACCCGCACTGGGCCAGCGTGGTGGATATGGCTCATGACCCTTCGTGGGTAGGCCTACGTCCTGCAGTGGACTATTAAAAAGGCTGGTACAGTACAGTACAGTACAGTCATCATCAGTGAAAGTTTCAGCTGTCTAGCTGTGACGGTCCATAAGATACAGCCTGGTGACAGACAGACGCACATCGGAGTATTAATAGATCATTTTTACCCTTTGGATACGGAACCCTAAAAAAACAGAAACATCGACTCTATAAGAAGAAAATCAGGTAAGTAAGACGTGATCAAACTCGATACCTTAAATCATTTTAAACGGAAGTTTGCAGTAGTTATTGGGCACTTGAAAATGTCAATATTTCATGGCCGATACACCATTCGGGTGTTAAAAGCTTTCCGAGGCCATAAAAAGTTTCAGCGGCAATTTATTTGACGTTATGAGACCAAAAACTTTTATGAAGCAAATTAACACGTCAGGGGTCCTTTATTTTTGATAGTACCTCGTTTTAGACATCGTGACCTAAATATATTTTTTGTTTAACCCAGTAAAGATTTATTTCATCTAAGTGTAAAAAAATGTTTATTGTATCCATCATAAGTTTTCAGACGTGCACGAATAAGATGATATCAATTAAGCAATTATTATTATTACTCTTTCTTTTTGTTAATAAATTGAGAAATGCATCATTTACTTTTCTTATTCACCATTTAAGTACCTTAGACTACGGAACGGCTGTTTGATGAAGGTGTTTCTTTTCCTTATAAATAAGGTCCGTTTTATAGTCTTTCTTCTGTGGTAAAACTTTGTCAACATGAATTTGTACATATATATGTACTTACAAATTAAAGACAAGTAATTGAAGTATTAGCTCTACTTGTTTTAGTTCAAAATCGTAATTAGAACTTAATTAGACAAATCTTAATATATGATTTAAGACTGCCTCGGTGGCTCAGTGGTTAGTGACCCTAACTTCTGGATCAAAGAGGCGTGGGTTTGATCCCCACCAGGGCAAATATTTGTGTGATGAGCATAAGTGTCTGCTCTGTGTCTGGGTGTTATTTAGTTACTATCTATATAAGTATGTATTTAAAAATAAGTACAAGCTTTGCTTAGTTTTGGGTCAGAGGCCGTGTGTCCCAAAATATTTATTATTTATTATTATTTTGGTGTGGCATTTCAGAACACATCATGACTCCGTGTAGTTTTATACACCTTTGCTTTGTGTGCATAAGTTTGTATGTAATGTAGGTGCCCGTCTATGTACAAATAGAGTATTTACCTGCCTTTTTCTTTCATAGAGGTAGATAATAGAAGAGTAGATGCACACAAAAAGCGCGTTTTCATTTAAAACCCGGTATTTCTTTTGTGTGAACAGAAAGCGCAGCTGTGTTTTACTTTTTCGTTAATAAAGCGTTCCATAAAACTTCTCCGGGCTATTCAAATATTATGAATGCAGCGCAACACTGACTGAACCTTTACTAGACCACTATAATAAGCCAAATGCACGTTATTAGATTTTGGCGCGAGATTCAAAGTAGGCTGTGGCTGTTAGTAAAAATGAGCAGCTAAAATGGCCATCATAACACCATTAGCATGGCAAAGGAATAAAAAAACAGTTATACCTATTTTTAGTCGACTTCAAAAAGGAGGTTCTCTATTCGATCGTATTGTTTTTTTTTTGTAAAATAGAGGGTTTGATCAAGCATGATAAGGCAACCGTCATTGGCCTTTCTTAGAAAAAACTATATTATCGTAATATTAACTTTATTCGATTATCTACTTATTACTTCAATTTATACATAATTTTGCTATTTTTAACAGCATTCTGGACTCTTCCGATAAGGGATAGGCCAGAATACTGTTACACCAACTAACATTTATACAAAAACAAATTCAAATATTTTATTGCTACCACCATAGATACATGTCAAATTACTAATTACATACTTTGATATTACAAAATTACAGCAAAACGATACATTTTAAAATGTAATATAAATTAGGAGATATTATTATATCTAAAAGTTATTCCGATACAATTTCTGGTAATTTCAGAAAGTTTTGACGTCGTAGAATAATTCATTTTGGAGCCAATTTCTTAATTGAGTTTTCAATGACGCGGCGGAAGGTGCATCACGCACTTGACCGGGTAATCTGTTATAAATCGCGGGGCCTGATACATAGACCGACCCCTCCGACCTCGCGAGCTTGTGAGTGGGCGTCACCAGCTGATTATGTCTCTTGTTACTCCTTAAATCACGGGTGGTGTTGACTCCTCTTTTTAAATGAAAACAAGTGAGTATGGGTAAATAAAGCTAGTTGGTTGATTACCTCACACGGCAAAGGTAGTATCCGTAACTCCTTGAAAAATCCTACGCAGGACGTCCTCCTCTCATTTTTCAATCATCCGAAGCACCAAAAAGAGCTAACAATATATATATAATTAATATTTGTCAACTTAAAAAATTCGGACCTCTCCGTTCACACTCCACGTCACATGTAATAATTATGTAAAAGAAAACAGAACAAACAATGAATTTTTACTAATTTCAGGAAAGGCATACCTATCTTGGTATCGGAAGTATTAAGTTTGAGTTGAAACTTACAAACAATACCATTTGAAATAAAATATCCAACCGTTTTCCAGTTTCAAGTTCCAGCGGCAGCACTCGCAGGCAATAAACGTTCTGAGAAATATTTTCACATCGTTGGTAGAAGTTAAAATGAAAGTAAGTACACCCAGCAGACCTATACCGACCTCGGTCTGATAATGCAAAATATTTCGACGACTGGCGTAATTTTATTCATGAGATCAACAGAAGCCTACGATTGCGATTCAAACAATACAGCAATGGTTGAAACACACCAACTGGCAAGGTAAGCATGTGGCATCCCACTATCTAGAGCTAATGAACTAAGAGCCAAATATTTTTTTCTGCTTATCGTAGGGGATAAAAGACTCAACGCCTAGCATTAAGTGCTGCTTGTTATACTCTATAAAATTTAACTTGATCTCTGCGACAGCTGTCAGAAAAATCACGCCTATGAAGTCCTGAATTTCTTTATAGTACAGACAGTACCTGTCAATGTCATACTTTATGGGCATGCTGATTAGTGATGGGCGACTAATGATCGTGACCACAGAGTTTTAGATAGAGTTTTAATTAAAATATCGATAGTTTATACTGACGATATTTTAAATAAAACTTAATTTATCATTAATTTTATTGTGTATTTTAATATCATAACATTTTTTACATGTGTAATTAAATTAATCCCAATTATATGTTACATTAGCATCGATAATAGTGAAAAACATCGATAAATACTATCGTTACATTATTATGAGTATTTAATTAATATCATAACATTATTTACATGTGTACACACGCTTGATACATACTTGATCTTAAATAATAGTAAGTAAATAAAATCCAATTTCTCACCTACAACTACTCATTCGATTTCATTACAACATTGTTTGAAAATCGATTTTTTCCACCACTATCCCAACTCTAAATATCTCAATATGTCACTGTCGCAGAGATCAAGTTAAATTTTATAGAGTATAGTTTATACATACGTCTGCTGATCAATAAACAAATTCTATTCCTACAAAATAAAATATGTGTAAGTACTACTGTACCAGACTTTTTATTAGTCCACAGCAGGACGTAGGCCTACTCACGAAGGGTGATTGGGCCATATCCACCAAGCTAGCCCAGTGTGGGTTGGTGGATTCACATACGCCATCGAATTTCTTCTACAGACTTGCCTCACGATGTTTTCGTTCACCGAAAACTTAAGTGGTGTGAAATTCCGTACATAAATTTCAAAGAACTTTTTGGGAGGGGACCGGGATTTGAACCCACAACCTCACGATTGTAAGGCGAGTGTCACTACTTCCAGACCATCACGGCGGATATGTTTAATTATCACTATCACTACATATTATAAAACATAGTTGCTTTCCTGTCTGTCTGTCCCTATGTACGCCTATATTTTCAAAAATACGCACCGGATTTTGATGCATTTTTTTTAAATAGATAGAGTAGTTCAAGAGGAATGATATGTATAATTACCTATACCGGTGCGAAGTCGGAGCGGGTCGCTAGTTAGAAATAAATCACATCTTTAACTGATTAAAGCTTCAGCATCAAATACTTTTTAAAATATGTCTACACAGCACTTATACTAAAACTATTACTCCAAACAGTTGCTAAAGAGATATCGCGAAAAACAAAGTTTTTGACGTATTGAACGTTTATTGGGATTTATGAAAAACCAATTAAAAGGTACATAATTATTTGGTAAATAATGAAAAATATTTGATTGATAAAATTGAATATAATTTGTAGTTAAATAAAGAATTTTATTTCGTAAAATAGGCTATTTCACGTCAGGCTAATACATAGAAAAAATGCCAAGTCGATGGGCTTATATATCAATAAATTATTTGAATAAGTATAATTAATTAACAACAATCCTTTAATTTATTTTTTGTGTCTTGAAAACTTATGAATCAATTTGCATAAAACGTTGAGCTACATTTATCAACGAGAAGATGCATAGCAAGAAATATACTATGTACCATGGTGGGCATTGACCTTACTGCGAATATAACCGCATGTATTGGCATCTCATGTGATACTCGTATCTACCCATTGTTCTTTTTTACAATACTTATTCATCGAACTTTTGCAGTGTCAGACAATCGCTCTATTGTTATTTGACAGAATTGCAACATGGTTCTGCAACATTTTGATACGTTTCGGGATATGCCTTTCTATTATTGTGATAAATAGAAATGGCTTTGTACAGTACCTAACACAATAGAGATATAACTTTTGTTTTGAATGGTTAAGTATTATGCACAGTTCATTATATTAGATAGATATACAGGGTTATTTCTAATCAATTAGCATCCTTTTAGGGGCTTATTCTGTACATCAAAACTAATAACTTTTGTTCTGCGACTTTCGTCAAAACTAAAAAAAAAAAAAATAAGGTGTTCCATACATTTGGTCGCGGTTGAATGATATTTTTCTATGGAACACCAACATTTTTTTTGAGTTTTGACAAAAGTCGCAGACTAAAAGTTGATAGTTTTGATGTACAGAATAAGCCCCTAAGATGATGCTAATTGATTAGAAATAACCCTGTATAATTGTATAATAAACTTAACATTAAGAGCAATACTAACCTTATACTAAAATTTTCTTTCTTTCTTTCGTTAAGTAGGTATACCTATATAGACTTGTACTTCATCCATGTGCTAAACTCACATTCTTATTATAGACATCTACGTAGACCTGAACGGTAAGCATACCCAGAGCGTCCCACATTCTAACTGTAGACTACGAGTAAGTAAGCTGTCAAAGCCTGGATTAGTCATTTTTATGCATATAACATTATACGTGAATAGACTTGTAATATCTGCTTAGTTTTTTTCGGGGCGATATACAAAATACAATAGGACTGAATAAACTGCTATTAAATTAATTGAAGTATTTGGATTTGTGAATTATGGAATTCATTGTAATTCATAAGCTGAAAAAATAATTTAAATTGCCATTTCAAGTTCAGAGATATAAGCTTATAAATATTTTGGCAGGGATAAAGAGGGGATACCTTGTCCTTTTCTCACAAAACATAACATAGTATGGCGAATGTATGACACTTACGGGCACTGACGTCATAGCCTGCCATAGTGTGCTCTTTGTCTAAAAAAATAAAAATGTTTATAGTTTATAATTATTTCTATGGCTCCGTTTTTGGTTACCTGTTACAAGAGGACATCAAAAAAAATGTCAACTAGCCTATTAATTTCCTTAGTTTTCATCAAAGCTACAAAAAAATACCACCAATCGCTAAAAAAACAGTTATTACGTAAATAGTCCCAAAATGTGGAAAAACCTAATATTAAAATCAATTCTAGCCTATCTACTCACGATATGCTAACACCGAAAACGTTCAACAAACGAAAATTTTATCGAAATAGCTTTCCGTGTAATGTCGTTTGAATCGAAGAAACGAATAATAAATTTTGATTACTCTCTCACGTCCGCAATCGTGATTCGATTTCACAATTTTTCATCCCGCCCCTTGGGAGAATGATGATTAAAATGGCAAGCGTTATTATTTTCAATCGTGGCCATTTTTTCTGCCGCGACATTCAATCTCCGATGAAAAAATCTGGACTTTTTCTTGCCTACTCGTCGTTTACCTACTGGGACAAAAAGAATCTGAAATCGTTTTTTTAGATATCACATACTCGTATGTAGGGTACTGGGTATTGTAGATATATTTCGAGGATTTCTAGATTATGATATGATTTAGTTAATGGAAAGTAATTGTATCAGCCTTTTTTAATAGTCCACTGCATGACGTAGGCTTATCGACGAAGGGTGATTGGGCCATATCCTCCACGGTGGCCCAGTGCGGGTTGGTGGAATTCTCATACGCTATCGCATTTTATCTACGGATGTAAGCAGGTTGTCTCACGATGTTTTTCTTCACCGAAACGCCAATGGTGTGATAAAAAGTAAGCTACTCGTATTAGTTAGTTAGTAGTTAAGTAAATATAGACCTTGGTATCAGAATTTTTAAGCCTCCTAAAGGACTCTGACATAGGTACTCGAATCGTAGGTCAGTAATGATTAACGTAGGACGTTCTCAAATATTGCGACCTGTTGCGACGATGTGGGTGAGTTTTTTGAACGCCTCGGACGTATACTTATCTTTACAGATGACTTTTTTTTTCTCGAATTTTATGTAAAACTAGCTGACCCGGCCACGCGTTGCTGTGGCTAAATAAATTAAAATTGCGACTATAATTTGAGATTTAAACTATCCTATCTCTCAAGTTGGATCGAACTGCACATGGTGTGCGAATCTTATTATAATCGGTTAAGTGGTTTAGGAGTCCATTGAGGACAAACATTATGACACGAGATCTATATATATTAAGATTATTAATTTCACGCAAAACGTCACTATCAAGGTTCTGTAGACGTTTCTAGGGCGTTCGAAGTTCAGAAAACGCAACCCTGATCAAGACTGCAGGAAAGTGCTGGATGTAAGCTAAGCTGCTTTCAAAACAGTCTCGTTGGTTCAAATTCATAACATCAGTTGTAATACGAATTTTATCTCCATCTTTTTTTCATTTTCTCTGCTCATACGCAGATGAAAAAGCTATGAACGCGAAATATTGTTTCTGTCTTATCGCCCACGTCAACGTGAGAGATTTGTCTGGTTACGTGTTTGATGAATACCATAAATATGAAAGTTCATTCGTATCGCCCGTAGAGATGTAAAGAGGGTTATCTCTTTACCTATCGTGCGAGAGTTGAGACGATAATCAATATGTACCGACGCATTATAAAATCATATAGACATCTATGTCACAAAATGCAGTGTTATATGGTCTGAGCGCATAATATGAATAGGTAAGTGATTTATTGTGCTCTGTAAGTAATAATTTTGTTATTATATTGGCGTTACGCCAAGTTATATTTTAATAAAAATAAACACAACGGGTTGTACTCCGGTAGTGCCGGCAGAAGTGAAAATTTGCTCCCTCCGTCTTACGAATTTAACATTTCTTATCCGTCCCAAAAAGTGCACAACGCCGCTATGAAGTTTTCACTTCAAGAATTGCTGGTCCTCACTGGATTGAGACGACATGTACCATCTTGCGTGATCTATGGCATTACCCGTAGACAGTAAACACGTCTGCGTATATTAAACGCAGTTTATTTATCTTTACAATGCGTTTTTCTGTCGTAAACGTTGCCCACAGTTTCGGGTACATTTTTATTTCATTTTACGTAGGTACCTTAATTTTATATAAAAATTTAAGTTATAAACGTTTAAGTTATAGACTAGGCACTTAGCAAATGTTATTGTTATGTCTAGACAGAGGTACTTAATGTATAATAATACATACTTAATATACAACTTCAACCTGTTTAGCAAATAAAGAGCAAAGTGTCATAATGTTGCATTAAAAAAATACTGGAATCTCCATAAAATTCTCGAATAACAAAATAGTAACTAAAGATTTAAAAATAGCTTAGATCTATTAAAAAAAAAGTTGGCCGTTAGGGCCATATTGTTCTTGAATAGAGACCATGTTTCGGCAAGCGTAGCATAGGACTTTCACCGGCAATGTGGCCCGACGATCTTATCAAGACTGCAGGAACACGATGGATATAAGCCACCACCAACTGGTCTTATTGGAAATCTATAGGGAAGGCCTATGACGAGTAGAGGACGTCTACGGCTGCTATGATAAAGATTTTAAAAAGTAAAACATCCAATATCTCCAATAATGTTCTCCACAGGGGTTTTTACCAATATTTACTCTACTAGGTACTACGAATATATCTATAGCCATTATTTTTTTACACAAAAATCCAAAAAAAACTTTGAAGACTCCCTAAAGTATCTCCAAAATAATTCAACAACGAGTAAGCTCATTACACGTACTTGCCGTCGTCCGCTATTTCTTAACAAAATATGTTTTTCGAGAAAACAAATGGTTATTCCGTCGAAGCCTCTTACAAATTCAGCCGGTGTACGGCGAACAAATTCTCCTAGTGCGTTGTTTACTAGTTACCAAGTAATAAAAAAGTTAGTTTGATAGCAGATTAGAAACTACGGGAAAGAAGCGAGTTCGGACTGCGGGTTACGTGACTAAATAAATCTGAGGCTCCTGGCTGATCTGCTGACGTGGCATGTGGGCTACTCGACTATTGATCAGATCACGGAACTTGTGTGAAAACAAACTGGCTTAAACTGTTTGTTCACGAGATAACAGGAAAGAGGGATGGAAAGGTTAGAAGATCGTGTTTTACCAGTAAGTTATATATTGAGTTATTAACACCTGAGTTTTTCGAGCCGCCCGAACGACTAAAGCATGGCTAATCACCTAAACACCCATATATTAAATGTACTATTTATTATATAACTCGTTAATTACAACAAAATACAATACTAACTTAAAAAGGCACTTTTACCCGTATTTTTTTTTTTAAACTTGTTAATTCTTGTGACTTGTGTTTGTTTTAGATCTGTATCTGTACAGGTTTTGCACGTGTGACTCCATACATATTTGTTAGTTCTTCCTCGTTTCCGCCAGGGGCGCTGTAAAAAACTGTATGAAGCCATACGGAAACTATTGTAGTGTCAATTTACGTGTAAACTTGTACTAACCCCTAAGTTGTATTTATGTATTTATATATTACCCGCGGTCCCATCTGAAGACTGACCGAGTCGGTTTGTCTGTTTTATTCAGTAACTTTGACTGACTAGTCGGAATAGATTATTATAGTCGGAATAGGCGGATATTTACTTATTTTTTCTTATGTGAGAGACTGAGAGAAGATAAACAGGTACTTAAGCTAAGAAAATTAAGAGCTTTCAGATCGCAGAGACCAAGAAAAAAACGTAGGTATGTTTAAAATAATCACGATTTTACTGCTATCTAGATTTATCTATTTTAATTAAAAAAAGTAAGTTCGTATAGCCCGGGTGGCTAGCCCTGGTGTCAGAGTTTTTAGGCTGCCTGAAGGCCTCTGACATGGCTAAACGGTTAAAACAATTAATCTATTTTAATTATTTGAAAAACACACAGCAATAATACGCTAAATTAGTAAAATTTTAAAATTTCTTATTCCCTATTAATTAACAAGGTTACGTTTAATTAACGAGCTAAACAAGTGAATGGTTAGGTAGGTTAGGAATGTAGGCTAGATATCTTTTAGTAACAGTCTGTTAAGCATTCCTTGCGAAAATAACATCCAAAATATATTCAAAATCTGTTACTAAAATCCCAATTATAATCTCGAGTCAGTGAGCAGGGCCGTGTACAAATTAATTTGTATTTATTGTTGAAATCAACATTCTTGTGCCAATTCCTGCTCATCAATTTTATCCAGTGGCTCGTTCAACTGTGAACAGAGATAATTAAATGTACCCCAATCGATCTATCGCTACGCTGTTTCACTCTTCGTTATAGGACTCTTAATTAAAATATGGAATTATTAACAACAGTTATTGCTAAAAAGATAACATTTATTCACCTTTGGGATGGCTCTGCCAAATACCAGTTGGAGGCTTTGGAGTCCATTGAAAGGCGAGCCAGGAGGCTGATAAGCAACGAAACCTTGACTGAGTCGAAGCTGCAAAGTCTCGAGCATCGACGTAGGATGGCGTGTCTGTCAGCCTACTATCGGATACACTTCGGTGAGTGCGCCCAGGAGTTGCACAATCTGGTCCCACCTGCCCCTTTTTTCTATCTTACGGCTAGACAGACGCGACCAAAGCGCCATCCTTTTATGGTGGACATTCCACGCGTTAGAACCAAGCGTTTTGAGTCCACATTCCTCATACGAACTGCCAGAATGTGGAACGCTTTGCCTGAGTCTGTCTTTCCGTTAAAGTACAATGTAGGTGTCTTCAAATCTCGAGTAAACAGGTATCTTCTAGGTAAGCGTGCTACATCCTAGACCGCATATCTGCTTAACATCAAGCAGTGTGTAGTCAAACGCAAACCTATTTGAAATAAAAAAAAAATTTAAATGTGAACCGTAGCAAGTTACATGTTGGACCTAAACAGACGTCTCATTTAGATTTTAAACGATCTTGACTTTTATTTAAATCCAGCTAAATAAAAAAATCTTTATTAAAATTAGTCCGTGAGTTAGAGGATCAAAAATTATTAGACACGTATTTTTTCTTTCGGCAATCAAACAACAAATGACAAAGATAAACCTTACCAAAGTTCGGGGGTGGGGGCGTGACGTCACTTCTCTTACAGAAGTCTATACATTTGTATGGCACTTGTGACGTCACACGGAACTTTGACGGGCTATATAATTATTTTCATCAATTTTTGTACAATTGACAAACGAAAAAATAAATGTTTAATATCTTCAGGGTTCCGTACCTCAAAAGGAAAAAACATAACCCTTATAGGATCACTTTGTTGTCCGTTTGTCCTTTTGTGTGTATGTCAAGACTCTTTATCTCGGGAACGCGTAAAGATATCGAGTTGAAATTTAAACTGTATACGCATATTTATAGTTTCTTGCAGTTGTGTAAAAGAAATACTTCTGAGTTATCATATAAAAAAGTTAGAGCCATTTATGTCGTAAAAAACCGCATATTTAGACACTCACAAAAATCAAACCTACAGGGTACTTCCCGTTGACATAGAACTATGAAATTTGGCGAGAAGCATTGTCTTAGAGTACACATATAGGAATAAATCTGAAAACTGCATATTTTTATTTACAGCACAAAAAATAGGGCCTCAAAATTCACAAAATATGGGTTCAAAATTCAAAGTGAGTAAATCGTATCATGTAAGGTGTCATGTAAAAGAACTTCATTAGCACATGCTAAAACAGTTTTTAATTATTTTAACAATGTGTTTGTACGGAACCCTCGATGTGCGAGCCTGGCTCGCACTTGTCCGGTTTTTATTTGATAGGCTATCTGACGGAATAATTAACTTTTTTAGTCATCATGCCTATTACCAAACTAACTTCTTAGCTACAAAAACAAAAGGGTTTGATTTCAAAAACCCTTAAAATCATGTCTTATTTACTTGAACTTTTAGAATACTTAAATACAGGTACTTACTTTGTAATTAGGCATGTCTAACGTTCCACACGCCAAAAGAAGACTAATTTATATGCAACGTTTACCAAGAGCTAGCTTATTTGAGTTAATTACACCCTCCACTTAGTTACCCACTAGATTGATTCAAAAAGAGTTAATTCACCGTACACGGACCTCAATTAGCTTTCAACTTTTAATTAACTTTATTCAAATAGAATGGATATGTAGAAACGAAACGGCGAAGCCACACGAACTCTGAACAAACGAGTGTGAATGCTTATACCTTATTCGTGAGTTTCAAAAGCTAAACGGAATATTCATGGTCCGAAAGTTCTTTCATTAGCTGATCATTTGAAGGCTGAAGCCATGTCACATCTAAGTACAATTTTGTTTGGCAAACTTTGGGAAATGTGATATTGGTTTTGTTTTGTATGGATTCCGCAGGTAAAAATTAGAAGGGAAAAGTTGAATAGATAAGATCCGAAGTAATTTTCTTAGCCTTAATAAACTGGTGCAAATTTTGTAAGTTTATTTGTGACGATTCTGAAATGATTGGTACTCTAGCTCGAAATAACGAAATGAAATGTGCACTTATCCAGAATCTTTTTCAACATTTTTTTACACAAACATTGATCCAATTGACCGTGATGATTTATCTCAGATATACGAGCAATGTTGATATGTGTATAACAAAATTTGAATCTTGGAAACGGCTCTCATTTTATTTTTTTACTCTGAGCGAAAGTTACTTAGTAAATACTGGTACTTAGTAAATATTGAACAAGAATATATTTTTTAATGCTCAGAAATTACGGTTGCTCTACAATTTGTACTATAAGTACAATACGATTTGGCACTGTTGCCACACACAATACTATTACAGTATCTGAAAATCGTGGATAACTAGGGAGTATAGTTACGCGGAGTAAAATTTAAAACGTTTCTGAACTTACAGCAATATTCTGTACAAACATACTTAGTCTTGTTAACACCTACCAATTAGTATCTTTATCAGCCTTTTTTAAATAGTCCTCTGTAAGACGTAGGCCTACCCTCGAAGGGTGACTGGGCCATATCCACCACGCTGACCCAGTGCAAATTGGTGGATTCACATACGCCATCGAATTTCTTCTACGATGTTGCCTCACGATGTTTTCCTTCACCGAAAAGCCAGTGGTGTTAAATTCCGTACATAAATTCCGAAGAACTCATTGGTACGGGACCGGGATTTGAACCCATGACCTCACGATTACAAGGCGGGTGTCACTGCCACTAGACCACCCCGCCCAATTTGTATATTTAGTTTGAAATGAAAATGTATAAAAATAACGAGCTCTTATTTGAACAGCTGTTTTTTCTTCATAATAATCTTTATTGTAATTTGGTATAAGACGTCGTGATCTTTTAAGTACCCCGCAGATCTCTTCATCTCCGCCAAATGAGTTCTGAGTAGACAGAAGGGAATTGTCTTAAAGTAGGTATACAGTTGCGTCCCCGCGCGAGAATTGAGACAAAATTTTTTGTAGAAACTGCTCTTTGCGCCATCCGCAAGATTAGATTCAAGAGGATAAATCTCCTTCCTCCCGCTTGTGTCGCCCATTTTGCGTGAAGGCTTTATTCCGGATTATTTATACAGAACATTTCGCTTGCCAGCTTGACATACTGAATAACGCTATCCTTTAATCTTCACGTTAGTTGTAGTTGGACACCTTTCACGCTCATGTTCTCCTAGTGTTTCGTTCCTAATAGATTTTTTTTTTTCTGAAACCCGGTTAATGTTCGGTACTCTTTTTAAACGACTTCCACAAGGGAGGAGGTTCTATGTTCATCTGTATGTATTTTTTTCCTGTAGTATGTTCATCGATATTTTCGCCAACTGCAGACCGAATCAAAAAAATATTTTTTCCTTTGGGTACACCAGAAGTGGTATCATTTAAATTTTATCGAAATCGGCTATGCCGTTTTTGAAAAATCAACAATAATGTAAAAATTGTAAACATCAATTCAAACGAACTATTTGAATTTTGTACGCTGTGGAAGTCGGTTTTGCTATTTTGTGCGGAAAATAATTAAGCTTAATGGTTTTTGTATTAAGTGGCTTATTTTTTTTTATTAATTAGGCTCAAATCGGTTCAGATTTAATTTCAATTTTAAAACTTAATCTTTTAAATGTTTGACTACTTTAATTAACTAGGTAGGTTTATAACTAAAGTGTTGATGCACAGTCATTATTTTAAAAGCCAGTTAGAAAAAGCAAACCGTTAATATTTGCCAAGTTTTCTGATGTGGTGCTTATGTCTTTCATGCCCACATATACCCAACACGACAATGTGACGAGCGCATCGATAAGACAGTTCGCTAAGGTTTCTTATACTACGAAACAGAACTCGTAAAGTATCCCTAAATCCCATTTGTCTGGTTCTTCAAAACAAAGCCACACTTTCTTAAAAAGTTTAGCGATAAAATCTGAACGGCTTCATTACCGAAGTCCTTCGGTCTTGGAAGGTAGCATGCAAGAAGCACGTCTGCCGATGCGGAACCAAAGCGTACGTAGATATAAACACAAATTACATTTAGAACCGCACGAAGAAGCGAGCAATTCCTGATGTACCATGAAGTTAGATTGGAAAACTTCTCATGCTGCAACGTGCTATTGCTCCGTAGTTCCACTCCAATACTCATATTACTCTAACAAGTTATATCTCCTCGCTAAACATTAACGCGATACTATGTAGAGTTTAACTACTGTATTTGTTCCACCTTGCAAACAACTGAAACTACTAAATGCTTTTTGATTAAGACCTGTAAAATTATAGCGTCACTATGATTAACGAATAAGTATACGAATATATGTACATAAAGCTGTAGACGGACAAAGTAGGCATGTGGTTGTGTTTTGGTACTACCTTAAATATCACCAGTAGATATATCATAATTATGTAACATGTGATGAATAAAATAAAATAAAATAATAAAATAAATCACGTTATTTTTAAGTTGCGACTAAAGTAATCTGTATCAAGTCTCATGCTCTAGATTTTTAAAACAGAAGTACAAAATATACCTTAGTTCCATAAGCTCATCGGATTCACCCAAGGACTCAGGGATTCACCCCTATAAGTATGATACGTGACCTGGATTGCCCGTTCAAAATACCATCCTTAGCATCGAGTATAACAAAGGAATTTGAAAATTTAAAAACTCCGATAAGTACCTACGCAGCTTTCTATTTCGCCTGACATTCGAAATTTATCCGTTCCTATAAAAAGATATCCGGTATAATTTATTTAAGGTTAAAAATTTATGTAAAGGTACCATTGACTAAGGCAAATAAATGTAACGACCGTTGTTTGCTTATATTTTTATGCTGGCTTTAACCAGAATTATAACACAGTTTGTGTGTAATTTTGGGCCAAAAAGTTGATTAATGATTAAATAATGACCCACACGCCTCTGGCCACCCTTTTACAGCTCGCTGCCTTCGCTTTGAGCCCCACCAGATTACGATTAGGCGTTTTTCTCTTCATTTTAAAAATGAAACTTAATTTAGAAATGCTCGCAAACATTGACAGTAAAACCTACGAATTACGCATGTAATAACAAAATCTTGTTACGCTCCTCGAAGACGTCGTAGAGCGCGGAATTGTTCATTCTAAACTCGTCGGATTACATGTAGAAAATATTATTATCCAGTTGTTCTAAATTTTTCCCGTAGGTAATATCGCCTCTAGACGTTTGTCGTAAACAGAGGCTTTGTTGCTGCAATTTCCAGGATACCACATTTCTGCGAGATTAAATTCGTAATACGGCTTCCGTTTGGCTCTGTTCCGTATTCACTGCGCCTACCACGAGTGTGGGTATTTGCGTAAACATCGTCAGAAATCGACTCGGAAACTTGAGCCAGCTCGCCGCTCGCTCGATCGATTCCGCGAATTCGATTTTCGTGTTCATTCTTTTGGTTTCGGTTCTTGGTAACAGTTTTCTGTATAATACAGGCCCTACAAAAAGATTTCATAAATAATTTTAACACATTTTTTTCACATAATACCACTAACTACTTTAAATTACAATTTCACTGTTGCCAAGCAAAAACATTTAACTCAAAGAAGCACGACAAAAAAAGGTGTGTTGCTCTACTTAACCTTTTCAAAACGAACATACAAAACGATACCATCCATTCTAATTTACATTGCACGATATTCATTCTCACGTTTTATTAATTGTTATTAATGTCTACGTAGTAGGGGTTTCAGGGAAAATGGGATCTTTTTCAGAATGGCTTATTTGTCAATGTCAGGCCAACAGTGACGGCTGCGTCTGTTTCTGATAGCCTCGTTGTTTCGTTTTATTGGTTAGGCGAGTTTCCTTTGCGAGCGTCGACATACATGTGCGGAAATATTAGAGGCTGAGCCTATCTTGACATCAAACGAATCTTTTACTATTTGAAGATGTCGTTAAAGGGGCAGAAACACTTTGACTACGAAAAACTTTTGTATTCTGAATTATAATTGGCCTTATGCCGGTTATTACGCTTTTGTGACTCCTACGTACAGATTAATTTGTGAAAGCACCAATGCATGACTATTTAAATTATACTGTTACTATTCCAAAATTTAGAGAGGTCAAAAATAGAAATTAAAAATTCTCTAATACTAAATTAGATATGTATTTTGAACGAAAAAAATTACTACTAAAGTTATGAGAGCGTTTCCTAATTTCCACTCACTTTCGTTCCGTGCTTTCAATATTTTTATCCATCCCGACTGGTCCAATCTTCCCCACCTGTGAGTATTTTTACCTCGATTTTGTAATCCCAGCGTAAAGCCTGCAAACTGAATTTCCTCTCGAAAAGTAAAACTGATACAATCTTGGCTTTCCAATATCGAATGGTGGGTAACTGACCTACCGAGTTATTATCCCGTAAACGAACATAGAGGCCGGAATAGATTGGATTAAAGTTCCATAGGTAGCAAGAGTGTGCAAACAGCTCTGCGCGATTTCGAGACGCTGCCCTGCTCTCCAATATTGTAGAGTAAGTGCTCTCCTGATGAAAATTTGAACATAACCTGCCGGCTTTCCTGTACAGCGTAGGTAAGGGCACGTTACTAACATTCTTGGAAGAGTGCTCTCAGCGCTGTAGTCGATGGTCTCACTACCTTAATGGACATTGGATGTATCGAAGCACGGTGGAACTAGGTCACGTGATAATAGCGCTCCTGGATAAATAAAGTGCTTCGTTTAATGTTCCACAAAAATAACATCAACCTTCATTAAAAGTGGGAGCATAAAAACTACAGAACAGAAATACAAAACTTCATAATTATGTGTAACGTCTCTTGCCATGTAATTTTACCTGCCTGAATATTTATGTTGACCGAAACAGGACCGCTCGGCTGTTCCAAAAACTAATTTTGTTAAACATAAATCTCCGTACTCGCTACAACAGGACCCTCGCCGAAATTTTTCATTCCGTATCGTCCCCTCCTCTAATTCCAGTACTTGCTATACATCGGGCCGTAAGCGTATGTCCGCACGGGGCCGTCAGCTATTTGTCATTTTATTAGTCGCGCGTCCCGCAATATTCTGCAAAATAACTCTGTAGCGGTGCGGTGAGATTGCTTCGCAGTTTACTGCCTCCGCCAGAGACCGGGAGCCGAGAAAAAGTTGTAAATTTACCGCCAAATCGCGCGTTTATACAGCCCGAGTGACCTCAAGCGGCTTCACTCCTCCTGTAATCCGACCCGGCGAGAATTGAACTCACCTGCTTATGGACCCGGCGGCAATTTTAATAAAGGCTCGCGTGCCTGATGCGCCTACTCAAGTTTCTGCTGAGCGCAGCTAGGATGTGCTAACTGTTCTTCCGACAATAAAATCCGACTCGAGCGGGCGTCGACTTCATTTTATTTTACGCTGCTGACAATAAAGTTTGGCCAGTCTTAAAATTCAGTGCTAAAGTGAAGAATTTTTAATCAGATACCGCGTCTAATTTCTTTTTACTTTTTAATTTTATTCATTTTGTACGTAATAGTCATTATTGGAAATAAATTAAATTTTAAAGCTCAATCCGCCTTACCGCTATAACTCTTTGGAAATCGTCATTTTTGACAGCGGCCTGAAGCCATAATTCGATTCAATATTATATTCTCGGGTTATAAAAACTCAGAAACAAATTATTATCCCTGCCGTAGCCATTAGCAAATTGTGTAATTTTCCTTTTTCAAGTTTCAGTTCGCTCCGGACAAAATTACTTCACCCTCGCAACCCGCCATTTAAGGGAGGACTGATGAAAATAGACTTTAATAATTACACGAATCGAATTATTCATGGGACTAGTCGAAATAATAAAGCTCGAGCAAAATTACTCTTATTCAGTTATTTACAGCGAAGTTTTTGCATTAAAACGGTCTTATTCAAATGGGACCTATACCTAAGAGCGGTTGAATCGTTATATCTTTCATTATTATACCTAAGAGTAAATGGGAGTATTTTTTGGATATTAACGACCGAAAACGAAATTATACATATTTGAATTTTTTGATGTGGATGGGTAAATAAGAAAAGAACTAAACTAGTATTTTCGTAGAAAATGGGCAAATGATGGATCCATAGAAAAACCAATGTTACCGACATAGCCCAACTGATTGGCAAGTTAAAATGGCAGTGGGCAGGGCAGATAGCATGGTGAGCTGATTACTAATGAAGTCGAAAAGTTCTCGAGTGGAAACCATGTACCGACAAGCGCAGCGCAGGACGCATGACCTCATTAAGACCGCAGGATCGCGCTAGATGCAAGCCGCTACTAGGCGGTCTTATTGAAGATCCATAGGAGAAGCCTGTGTCCAGCAGTAGGCATTCAATGGCTGATGGGTGAATGAATGGATGGCATCCATAAAATGATCACACTCAATGTTTTTTTTAATTTTGGCAATTGGGGGCGATTCTGGATGTCTTTCTTACTTCCTTTAATTACTACTTACTCACACGAAGCCACACAATATTAACCTTTATACTTGTAATTCTACCATAACGACATGATAAAGGATATAGGATAGAGTGGGAGGAGACAGCGTTAGACCGAGACCAGAGAAAAGCTTATTTTTAAGTAAAAATTACCAACCAGCCAGAGCGCCAGAGGAATAAGTATAATATTATAGAAAATAACGATGATGAGAATTAACTATTTTTACTCAGTACACGTATAAATAAATCTACTATTTCATATAAATATCTGGATATACGCGCTTTTATTGAATACAGAAATCAATGGAAATAAATAATTACCTACCCAATAAATAAATTCAGTTTGCTACTGCTTCGACAATGATTTTATGTATTCCCATTGTGTTTTCCGGTTAAAAAAGCGACAGGGTACAGCGCAAATTGAATTACTGAGTACTCCTTGTACAAAACAGTACGTCGTAGTCAATAACATTATTTTTTCGTGAATATCGGATTAGCAAGTGAGAGCTTGCCATATAGCGTATGTGCCAATACTCTGTTGATGAGGTTGGCATGAGACCAACAAAATTCGCATATAATGAAGCCGTGCTGTTTCACGATGTAGATGCACGCGGCACCCTAGTTGAACAAGGCTTCTGTACTAATTAATATTTTGGCTTAGACTTAATAACGTTTAATGCCAGATAAATTGTGTCATCAGCGTATAGTCAATAGTAAAATTCCATTTTTATTAGATAAAATAAAAAAGTTTTAGCAAAAAGATTTTAATAATAGCTTTTAAAACTGAAGGACGTTTAACGTAGAATAATGTAGTTAGCTACATTATTTTCTACGTTAAACGTCCAATAAATTGAAATGTTATAGAGCTCTAGCGATGTGAAATTTATATGAAAATAATAATTGCAAAATCTACAAGGTTTAATACGTGTATGGATGGAAAATTTGTGACTTATTTAAATCAATAACTACTAGTATGAATTCGTATCCTCCCGATATACGAGTACAGAACTCTTAACTTCAGCACTATACATACTCCTAAAAGCTTTTAACATTACTAGCCGAAAGTTTAGTTTGGGTTATTAAAAGTTACAGAGAAACTATGATTCGAAATTTAAATTCGTTTTTAAAAGTGCTCCATAACTTGTTGCGGTGCGGAATGTGATGAAACTCGGCTGTTGGAGCGCAGCCAGCCAGCCAGCCAGCCAGCCACGTCGACTTTGAAACTATTGAAACTTAGCGGCTACGTTGTCACGATCGCTCATGACGGTTACGTCCGCGTCGCCAGAATTACATATGGAAGGTGCGAATAACCAGCTACTGTTATAAAAGCCAAGATCATGGTTCAAACGGTCTTTTAATGTTTTGTAAACTAGGCAAGGCCGACAAATATATACTACATCTTTCCCAGTAAACTTATGAGCTTAAGTTGAACTATCGCACATATACGTGACAATACATAATCCATTCAAAAATTTTACTAGCAATATGCTGCTACTTAACTCATTTTAAATTGATAAAAAAATTATCATGGTCTTTTTTTAAGAGTTATTCATTTTTCAATTTTAAGCATTATTTTTGATTTTTGTTATTTTTTTTACTTAGGGCCTATTGTATACATACAATACAATCATGATTGTTTGTTACTTATGTAGATTGTATACGATATATGAGTACACAACTCTCAGCCTCAGCACAAACTATACACATAATTTTGTAATACTAGGTTTTACAAAATTATGGGTATATATAGTCAAGATTTCGTTTCAAGGAAGCCTTATTATTAAACAGACATATTAATTAGAAACTGTTAGGAAAAATATTCTGAATGTTAAAAAGACTAACAAAAAATACCACATTTCCTAAAATCAGTCAAGCACTTATGCGGAAAGAAAACGTCCACAGATATGTACATAAGTACTTCCATCGACACAGGCTGGAAATCATTACGTTCCTTTCTTGCCCAGTAGAGTAAAAACACACTTCGGCCGAAAATGAAAGACCACAGTCCAGTAATATTGCGTATATTTAGAAAAGATTTACTGAAGCGAGCAGAGGTACATAACACAATGTGGCTTTCAGGAGTATTATACGAGAGCGAGCAAAAGCAGTTTGACAATAGAAGTAAAGGAATTCATATTTGCTACTGTTCCCTCTCACGGGCTCGGAATTTAAATGAACTTTGGCCAACAACAATGACACTAGAGACTTTTGTTCCACGAACAATACATTTCGCCGGTAAAATTAAAAACTGCGGACAAAAGAGTACAAATTCATAATGCAGCCGCGGCCGGCCCGCGACGATTACGGTGCCCGATTTTGAGCTGCCACGCGTACTCGTATGCGGTTATACTATTTGGACACATACTGTTTTACCTTAATACTTGACTAGATTGCGGAGACTTTACCAAACTTAAAACAATTTCCACCTTAGAGAGAACAATATAACTATTTAGTAAGAAGTATCTAGATTGACATTTGAAAACCGATTTCAAACAAATGTACCCTACTGCATACCCTACAAAATCCCGACCTGCCTCCTCCTCCTCCTCCTGATCCTGATCTCTAAGGTGAGACGGTATTTCACACCTGAGCAACTGCTTAGTCTTCATAAAGCGCAAGTCAGGTCTTGCATGGAATACTGCTCTCACCTTTGGGATGGCTCTGCCAAATACCAGTTGGAGGCTTTGGAGTCCATTGAAAGGCGAGCCAGGAGGCTGAAAAGCAACGAAACCTTGACTGAGTCGAAGCTGCAAAGTCTCTACGTAGGGCGGCGTGTCTGTCAGCCTTCTATCGGATACACTTCGGTGAGTGCGCCCAGGAGTTGCACAATCTGGTCTCACCTGCCCCTTTCTTCTATCGTACGGCTAGACAGACGCGACCAAAGCGCCACCCTTTTATGGTGGAAGTACAATGTAGGTGTCTTCAAATCTCGAGTAAATAGGTATCTTTAAGGTAAGCGTGTTACATCTTAGACCGCAAATCTGCTTAACATCAGGCATTGTGTAGTCAAACGCAAACCTATTTGAAATAAAAACAAATCATTTTATACTTTTTGAGATAATCAAAACACCAATATACTACATCGCAACTTTTTGCTTCTTATTATTTCTTACATAGATAAATAATCAACGAGAATATCTATAAAAATCGTTTTACTAAAAGTTTTTCATATGCTTGTCTATTACAAAGTACCTAATGTAATTCAATGTAAAATAATACTGTTCACAAACGTGACCAGGTATTACAGTTCCAGTTTTATATACTTACTAGAGTATATGACGGTCATTAACTAATTGGACCCGAACACAAATGCAACAACGTTGCTATCCGCTAACGTAACAAAACTCGACGCCAGCATCCTCTCAGACATTTATAGGCTCCAAAATAAACGTGCCAGAACAATAAAAACAAGATGAAATAGCGAGGAATGTCCGCAAAACGATTGGTTGTACAGACGAGCCGACGACAGTCGCTTATCAGATAAAACATGCTATTTGTCTCGACAAAAATACAAAAGTCAGCCAAATGCCTTGGCTCGGACAGCTCAAAGCGGGCGAACTGTTTAGGAATACGAGATGCCTTCTCCCGAATTGAACATAAATGCAAGCCAAAAGCCACTTAATGTAAACATAGCTCGGAATGGAGAAAGAGTCGTTTTATAAACGCGTATAGAATGGGGAAATATGAAATGGGATTCAAAGCTCATAGTTTCACTGTGACCTACAAAATTGATGAGATTTATTTGTGGCGCATTCAATTTGCAATTACGGGCTATTCGGAACCGTGCAAAGCTCAACTCTCAGTTTATTTTATTTCATAGCAATAAAGCGTTTCATAAGAATATAAAATTCCATACGAAAATACGCTGTCAAAATACGTGAGTGCCACGTGCCACGTCAGTGAAGAATAATGGAAAAATTACTATGGAAATCGGAACATTACGTAAATTTACGTAATATGAAAGTAAATTTATCAATTTGAGTAGCGATCTAATGGATTTATTACTAATACTTAAGTACTTAGATACGTAATCGAGTTCATGAAACTAATAATCAAAACATAGTAAAAAAAAAAACCCGGACAAGTGCGAGTCAGACTCGCATATCAAGGGTTCCATACAAACATATTGTTAAAATAATTAAAAACCTGTTTTAGCATGTGCTAATGAAGTTCTTTTATATGACACCTTTCATGATACGATTTACTCACTTTGAATTTTGAGCCCATATTTTGTGAATTTTGAGGCCCTATTTTTTGTGATGTAAATATAAATGTACAGTTTTCAGATTTATTCCTATATGTGTACTCTAAGTCAATGCTTCTCGCCAAATTTCATAGTTCTATGTCAACGGGAAGTACCCTGTAGGTTTTGATTTTTGTGAGTGTTGAAATATGCGGTTTTTTATAACATAAACGACTCTAACCTTTTTAAACGACAACTGAGAAGTTTTTCTTTTACACAACAGCAAGAATTTATTGATATACGTATATATTTTAAATTTCAACTCGATATCTTTACGCGTTCTCGAGATAAAGAGTCTTGACATACACACAGACGGACAACAAAGTGATCCTATAAGGGTTCCGATTTTTCTTTTTGAGGTACGGAACCCTAAAAATGTGATTCAAAATCATTTTACAAAATCATTTTTCTGAATCACGTAATAATAAAATGCATCGATATAACATTAACTTTAAAAGTACACATTTTTACCTACCGTTATTAAAATAGCTACCATTGTTGCCTCGAAACAATGTTTCTGGGTCTACTTTCGCCCGATATTTCTCCAAAGGAAATATTTCATGCGAAAATTATCCGGAGTTTCATCTGTCGACTATAAACTCGGCCGTGAATCATCTCGAAATATGTAAATGGAAACATTGGAAACAGAGGCGGTTTACGACGTATGACACAAAGATCTTCGGCTCGCGAGCATCGCAGACGAGGGTACGAGTATCGACTCAATAAATCACCTCAGATTGTTCTCTCTGACTTCGTTAACTCGACCACAATAACAATCTAATCGGATTCGATCCGCATAAGTCTTCTCATTATTTTTCCCTTATCAATGTACTCGCAGAGATAAAAGCTCGGAGTTATTCTTATAGACGACGTTTTTATGTCGTCGGAATAGGGAAATAACGAAGTCATAAATGGGAGTTGGACGATAAACAAGCCGTAGCCTTTGAGATAAGAGTCTGCTCTCTACGAAGTAATGCGTCCACGAAAACACAGTTATTAGGTATACATACATGTATCTACTGTGTAATATACGTGTGTATAGTCTCATAGAATGTGGTAGCGTTATCTTATGCGCCGAGCACATTAGAAGTTCGTTTCAGCTCGGGAGTTTGCAGTTGTAAAATTGCATGAGATTTGTCTGTGAGATACTTTTCTTGTAGATATTGAGTGCAAGTGGAACTTCAGTTTAGATAACATTTCTAGCTTTTCTCCCGTCTTCGCAATTTTTTAATTGTTTGCTAGTCGAAGTTATTGAAGTATTTTTGACCGTTGACCGGGATCGGGGTCGTAGCAAATCAGTTAAAGGATATATCGTATATAGGTAATAACTACTGAGAACACGAGACGACTCGACAATGATACCGAACTACCGATTGCAATACACGATTAGACATTCTCTCGTTCTCGTATAAGGTCATATTACAGGAAGGAGTGTATCTATTATTATAAAAATATCCCTAATAACCTATAAATACCATATATGTAAGTGGGTAAAATAAACTGAATTGTTAGTAATGAACCAGACCTACAAGCATAATAATTATAAGAAGAAAAGGAAGGTTTCGAAATTCTATAATTGTTAGCTAGTATCCGATTCTTATCCGATCTAATGTAATGCCGTTAAAAACGGTACCTACTCATGTCAACGACGCGAGCGTGGTTACACAAACAGAATAACTTCGGAGTGCGCAGGCACCAGAGCTAAGAGACCGGCGTCAAAGGAGCGACACTCCGTGCAAAAGTGCAAAAACAGCTACCGGACAACTTTAATAACTAGATGGGAATGGAAGTGACACGGAGCGTCTACAAATATGATGTCTATGTAAAATTTTCAAGTTACTGGAATAGGAACGATTTGTTCAAAAGCTTCCTGAGAACAATTAGTTGAAAAGCGCAGTGTTTGTTTGCATAATAAGAATGTAAAGCATAATTCTAGTATCAAAAATAAAGGTCTTTGTAAATTTTTAAGTGGTTTTTAATCAATCCGATTAAGATAAAGCTTACTTTAATCCATGGATCCATAGTACCTACATATATGACTGCTTTGTAGCAATGTTCTCTTTATTGTAGTACCATACCTACAAGATAGGTATAGGCACGGTAAGAATTAGATATCATTACCGAGACATAAGTACTAGATATCATCATTGCTATCTACGATTCGTGTTATTCTAAAAGCGCGTTCCCACCGAATACACGTTCGCTGCGTTTGTTGACATTTTTGGAAAAACTCCACCAGTGAGCAAAATTTGAGTTGAATTGATGCTTATCCGTCTCCATCGAGAACAAAATTTGTGATTAACAGTGGGCTTTTGGCAATTATTTTTACGGCCGCGCTATTGTGATACGTATTTTGTTGAATAGCTTAACGCGTAGCTAAAGACGCATCTCTATTTACTCTACAATAATGATATCTTTGAGCGCTGATGCTCCAACAGAGTTACCTGCGAACATCAGTTGACTTGTTTTATTTTGGTTCGCAGCGAAACGCTTTCAAAAGTAATTGGCCAAGGGGAAAGTATGTTCTCTAGAACTTTATTACGAAATCTTTGAGATAATGTATTAATACGTTATGTTTAGTTTTCCGAATTATTACAAAAGAGTTTTGGTTTCACAAACAGCTCATGAACAAATTAAAACTTCAAACTAGACGTTATTTTCAGCATTTATCTGAATTAAACTTCATCTATTTGTTTACTTTTCAAAAATAGTAGAATTGTTAGAAGTTTAATTAAATTTGAGATTGTGTTCTTATTTTCTTCAAAATATTTCACTGTGTAAAAACATGGCTATTGGCTACTCGTTGATTAAAAGATTTATGGATTGATCCAGCGTTGATAAAATACAATGACACTAGACTAATAAAACTCATTCCAACTTGCTCAGCACTAGATTAAGATAACATCTGCTCATTATTGGTCCAATCTTCACTGTACAGATTACACCATTAATGTTAATATGTCATTACGTTCATTCCCAATTACAGTCTGGTAGCACCAAAGTAAATTAGTACCTAAATCACCGAAGTGTAATGTGTATCTAATGCTCACTAATATTATCAAAATTACCGAAAGAGTTTAGCAAACATAAACTTCTTCTGTATAATCCAGACAGAGTCACACGAAAACATAAGTCAATTTATGAAATGTCAATTTATCGTGCTTCACACACTAGGTCTATAGAAACTTTCTTTATGTGATAAACATTTCAAAAATTGACGCGTTCGCTGGATTTGATCCTGCATCTCTCTGGGATTCCGGCCCAGATGCTTTGTCTGCGAAAACGTCGAATTAGTGAAAGTGTTTTACCATTCAATAAGTCAATTTGCCCAATACAAACTCATCGCACCAAAGCTGCCAGTCGACATTTAGTGAATCTTGCCAATCACTTACACAACTCAATCAATAAAAAACTTAATATCTATCTACTTTCTATTAAAAAGGTTAAAGAGGCTGTTGAGAAGTTTGTGTTAAAAGGAATCTGAAAAGTTACTACATATAATCAGTTAAACACACACACACACATACGCTCGCGCACACTTAAACTCTTCTACTTACACACACACACATACACACATATCATCTTGCAAGTATTTTGAAAACTCTTGATCGTGAAATATATTGTGTACACTATTCTTTGATTGCATTTTATAATAAAAACATTAGTTAAATTTTCCAGCAAACACAATTCTTCTTAAAGAATATGTGTCTTGTGGTTTTACTTAACTTACATAATTATTAATTTGATTTAATTCTACATTTATCATTGTTTGTAATTGTCACTAAATTCAAAACATAAGAAGTTCTAAAACATTGTATTTTTTCTTTCGTTCAAATTATGTTCAATTTGCGGTAAATATTGCTACGCATTATAATTAGTAGTTAGTCCTGTACACGGAGGGCGCTGTTAGCCAGTAGCACAGTTTAATTACTAGTACCTACAAGCACCAGCCAGACCCATAAGCTATTTATCTAATCTATGTTTGATTCTGGATATTGTATAATTACGACTAGTATTTAGGAACTTTTAACATAAGTTATTGAAACAATATCCAGAATCAAACATAGATTACATAAATTGCTTATGGGTCTGGCTAGTGCCTGTACTAGTAATTAAACTGTGCTAATGGCTAACAGCGCCTTCCGTGTACAGGACTAACTACTTTACTTTAGTTACTTTTTCACGCAGCAACGACGAGACGGACCGACTTTATTTTTTACAAGCTATTATTTTACTTGCAATGGATCGCGTGACAATGCAATATTCTGATAACATGGTGCTGATCTGATGATGGAACTGGAAGATGGCTAAAGGAACTTCGCAATGAAACAACACAACCCCATCGAGTTTGAGCTCATTTGAATCTTCTTGATGAGCAGTTTGTCTTTCATGGTGACCAGGGTCTGATGATGGAGCTAGAATTTGGTCATAGGTACTCTGTAATGAAACGACACAACTCCATCGAGTTTCGGCTCGTCTAATTCGTTTTTGTGAGTACATGTTCAATAAAAACTTGTTTTAAAAAAAAACAACATAATTCTTGTTTATCAAATGATTTTTTTATAAAGTGCTTCCCACACAATAAGTTGGTTAATACTATAAGTTGGTTAAAATGATAAACACTTCCGCTGATCCGAAGACAAGCAAGGTTCGAGTCCTGCATTTGCGACTAATTTTTGAAATGTTTATAACAAAAATAACTCTTTGAGATAAACCTAGTGTGGGTTGCACTATAAAAAAAAATTAAATCATTTCATTGATTTAGTAGTGCGCCATCTCTCGTTTCAGAAGTTCAGAAGTTTTAAGTTCATTCAGAAGTTCTTATATCTTCAATTCAGTGATAAGATGACCTGTCTAATACTGGTGTCACAGGTGGCGCCGCCAACGCTATAAGTAATTTATAAAATAACGTTAACGCTGCGAGACCAATCATTAATCTGAGATTTCGATCTTATTACTTAAATGCAATAGGCGATTTGACAACATTGAAAATATACTAGGTATTGATTGTGGTAATCCATACAGATAATAGTCTGAAAAAGACATATTTCACTTTATTTAAACTAAACTAGGTCTATTTTTTGCAAATCGCACGAAACAAAATACGATATTTTTTTATATTTTATCAGTGACGTGAACGCTCTAAGAAGGGCGGCAACTCTGATGACGTCATAGCCATGGTGGTCAAGAATAGCCATGGTGGTTAAGAGGTAATGACACTCGCCTCACAATCGTGAGGTCGTGGGCTCAAATCCCCGGTCCCGTACCAATGAGTTCTTTGGAATTTATGTACGGAATTTCACACCACTGGCTTTTCGGTGAAGGAAATCATCGTGAGGCAACCTGCATACGTCCGTAGAAGAAACTCGATGGCGTATGTGAATCCACCAACCCGCACTGGGCCAGCGTGGTTGATATGGCCCTATCACCCTTCGTGGGTAGGCCTAAGTCCTGCAGTGGACTATTAAAAAGGCTGGTACAGTATAGTCAAATAGCCTATTCATTTAAATGAAAAAAAAACTATAAGTCGCGAAATTTACAGCATACTACCGCTATTTGTACCTACTCGTGCTTAATTTATGTTAAACACATGAAATAAAACCTCGTTGGTTTCCATAACACCAGCCTATTATTGTAACAGTACAATGCAAAAATAGTTTGTGGTCGTAAAGATGCCATGCATATTTCGTTACAAGGCTGACCTGTTTTCATCACGGCTGGCAGCGCAGTCTTATTATATTTTATGAAGCCCTGGCATGCCTGAGGTCCCCTGTAATGTTCAACACTCGGCGAGAATGCCTCCGGATCTTATTACCACCTTGTACATAACGGCTTCTTGTTGATATTTACGTTGTTTAGTACCGCACATATTTGTGGACATATCGTACTCGTATCTTGCGGCCCACAATTTGACGCCTTATGAGATGGTTAACAATTTGCTGGAATTGCGAAAACTATAATCTTAACTTAAAAGCAGGTACTCTAAATTAGTGTTTCAAGAAATATAATGTGTTCTAGGTAAGCGTGCTACACCCTAGACCGCACATCTGCTTAACATCAGGCAGTATGTAGTCAAACGCGAACCTATTCGAAATAAAAAAAAAAAGAAAAAAAAATTTAGTATTTACATATATATGAAATCTTCAAAAGGAAAACATATCCGGCTATGAAACACAAAATTTCAATTTCAAATATACAATTGTACAAATATTTCAATTGTAAACATATATTAAATTCTATTTAGGTATACCTACTTTCCACGTCAGATAAAAAATAACTATAAAAACACCTCACAAAACCTAATGGAGAGACAAGAGACAACATAATATTTACCCTAAGTTTGAATCCATATTTTGTGTGTGTGTGTGTGTGTCATATTATAATCTTTGTCATCATAACAGCTAATATTTTACTGAAAAACCAATATTTCAATCTTACCTAACCTATATTATAATCTTTGCATCTTAACATAACTAATATTTTACTGTAAAATCAAAGTTTCACTCTTACCTAACCTACGTAAAATAAATCCTAATATCTAGAGGCTGTGAATGTGACGGTTTACTTCGCACAATTTAGATATCTCCGTATTCAATTTCAGTTTAAGGAATCCCGGCAATTTTCTCGATATCACCGTATAAAGTCGATATCAAAGGAGCGAAAGTTACGCAAAACCGTTCATACTCGTATACGAGTATGTCTGCACGCACGTTGAGCTGTAACTTTAATAATATTGATTCTTGAGAGTCGACGCTCACATGGGGTGAAAGCAATTCCGAATATGTGTATAACAAAAACTCTCAGTAATAGCGGCTAATGCATGTGAATATGGAGAAAGTTTCCGAGGAGCCTTTCTGAGCACAATCTCAAATTAAATCTCCGCCGGCGGGTCTCAGCGCGCCTGCCGCCGGTTATAAAATATGTACACAATAGTCTTTTTTCGGGACTTTTATTAGGTAACACACCGCGCCACCTTTTTTAAACAAAGTTGTGTGCTTAATGGAAAGTCGAATAATTAATCAGTTTACACCCGCAGTTAACCCACGTTGGGGGAAACCGCAGTAATAAAACAACGTTGAATCACAAAGATTTGACGGAGCACAATATTGATGGTGGGCCAATTAAGCCAATGATGGAATGGAATTTGATCAAAGCAGCCATCGGTTCGCGTAATTGGAAGATAATGGATGCATACCATTGATATCTCGATGACGCCACCCGTAAGCGGAGACGTCCGAGACAGATGAAGTAGTTAGCATTGTTAATACAATTACCTTATGCTTACTCCCAAATTGATCGATTGCAATTTGAAGGTGTTCTGGATACATTAGGTACTTAACAGAAGATATGTACACTACATCCATTCATTAGTTTTAATATTAGTATTATACTACCTATAATAGCCCGGGAGGTAAGCGCAAAAAATTCAACTACTTCCTAAAAGCTTTTTGGTGTTAGGTCGCCATTGTGGTGTAGAACAATACCCGCACACCTATTTTCAGCTTTTAGAAGTACTTGCAAGATACTCATTTATATTTTTGAAAATTCAAACGAGTATTGTTGTTCACCACCATGACTACCTAATACCAAAAATTCAGTTTTTAGAAAGTAGTTGCATTTTTGCACTTACCTCCCGGGCTACTAGCTGGTGTCAGGGACCGCGTGTAAGATGTCCCCTAATATTAAAAAATAAAATACATTGAAATCTTGTTTCTATCTACTGTTTCTAGGTAAATAGGATACAGTTTTTCAGCAAGGGCGCACAAATTCCAATTCTCCAGATGTCGTGATTGGACTGGCCTAACGTGATCTATCACTTCACTTCTTCGAAAAGCACTTTGTATTTTATGTACCTCGAGATTGAAATTACTGATATTTTTTTCATTTTTTGCCGAAGTAGTATCAAGTGACAATGTTAGTCTATGCAAATACAGCCCTACGCCGATAACACCTGCTGACACTCAAGGTTGCCTGGAAGAAATCGCCATGGGTGATAAAGCCGCCACTTTATAATCATATTTTTTGTCGTATATGTGTAAATAGTGTTTATTTTTCATATTTTGGTTATAAATAAAGAGTTTTGTCTGTCTGTCTGTCTGACACCTGCTGATAACATGCCTATATATCTATGTATGTAGTAATCATAGAGATCTAGCAATAATACATTGTATATTATGTAATAATCTTGTCTACTACTGTACTGTACTGCAGGCCAATCGCGTTAATTTTAAACAGCTGCGTTCCATCTGTAATTCAGTTAAAGTTCGGTTGCAATTGTAGTTAAGTTTCGATTCAGCTTCAAGGAATTAGGTATTGCGCTAAACATCATACACCAACCGTTCATCTGACACCGGTTACGTTCCAACTCTGATCGAGTTGCGTTTCAACTTTAGTCAAAATCATTAATGCGATACGAAAATAGACAAAAAGTCGAAGTTCAGTTAAAGTTCAGCTGTATTTTTTTAGTGCTTGGCCTGCAGGCCTTTTTAATACTGCTGAACATAGGCATATCCACGAAGAGTAATTTGGCAATATCCACTAATCTGATCCAGTGCGGATTAAATACAGAAAATTATATTAGGGACAAAATAATTAAAGATTGGAAGATATATATATTGTTTACCACACGGTTAATTAGGTAATTTTAATAATATAATTTGTTTGCTACTATTTCAAATTCTAAAATAAGAATGCAACAAGTAAAGATACAAATTTATTCATCGAACTGAGTATGCCACCTTACATTACGGAGCACCATTTGTAAAAATATTCAAAACGGAACGGAATTTATATTACGTGAAGAGGTATTTAATTCCTAACACACAAACAACACATACTACGAAAACACTACATAATTATATATAACATCAAAATAAATATCAGACAAAAACTTGTGAGCAAAACATGCTATCATAAAATTTTGAATCAACTTAAAACCTTAAGCCTTATGATTATCAAATTGAAATAATCTTAATGATATTATTTAAAAAATTGCGACGACTAGTCACTCTTACAAACTAAGCTATTACGAATATATACACAATCTTTATTTTTTAATCTATTCAGTATACATTAAGGTACTTATTAAAATGAGTATTGATTTGTACATACGACAAGATGACGTACTCGTAGTTATATGAAAACACTGAATAATAATACACAGGACATTATTACAGGCTAAAATGTAGATGGCAATATGCTGAATAGATTATAGGGAACTAAATGACTATGCGATTATGACTACTTTCTCCTTAAGTTATCGGGTATATAGTTGTCCGTTCCAGGAATGCCGGTGCCACCAGAGTCTCCTAACCAGGGGTACCTAAAATAAAATGATAATCATTATGTAACCATCAATGATAAGAAGACAAAGAAATTACTAGAAAATTGAAGATAAGGAATAATAGAGGGCCTAAATTTAACCCTTGCGCTAGACCCATATACTAAATATTCGTAAAAATAATGATTTCATGTTAATTAGTTCTATAACTTATGTAATGGCTTATTTTGAAGTTAATAAATCTAAATATCATTACTATATTCAGTAAAGAGTATAAAATAAAAAGAACAAAATTGTAAACCGTGTCAAAAGCTTTATACGAGTCTAACAAAATTATCACAATTGCATATTACAAACTGATAAGTTGAAATGTCAGTCAGTAGGGTAATAGTGCATAGCGCGTAGGACTGATGACCGACGAGGTCAAAAAGTTCTCGAAAGGAGGCCACATATTGGTAAGCGTAGCGCAGGATGTCCACTCTCAAGGTAGACTGATATCTTATCGAGACCGCAGGATCACGCTGGATGCAAGCCGCTGCTAACCGGTCTTATTGAAAATCAATAGGAGAGGCTTATGTCCAGCCGTGGACGTCTAATGGCTAATCAGTGGATAGATGGATGTCATAAACTCAAAAGTACAAGGTTATCGATGGTGTTGAAAGCTTTCAAAATGTTGGAGAAAATTTGTCAAGCGCACATTATGAGTTGTAACTTACTGGTTTGGACATTCACTGCAAGTTTCCATATATCTGGTATCGGTGAAGTTGGCTTCGGGAAGTTTGAAAGAGAGGGCACATTTGTTCGGTAAATTGCAGGGCGCTTTGGGAAGATCTTTCTTATCGCATCTCCACGCTTCGTAGTTGGCGAGCGAGTTCGCGGGGCGCGGATCAGTCATCCAGGTGAGGGCTTGGGTTACCGTCACGAAGTAGACGTCTTTCCTGATAAAAGGTAAAAGAAAATGTGAACAATAGGCTTGATAACCGGGTATAAAAAAAAACATTACTTTAATTATTCTGTCAGTTAGATTATCAAATAATATAAGACCCGAGTTCACCAACGCTTGATTCAGTTAAGTGTGATTACGGTATTCGAACAACAGTTAAATTCGGGTTTTAGACCCTAGTTCACCAACAAATGTTTAATTTATCAACCGTTGATTAAATCTTAAACAGCTTTTTACCAAAATTTTGCTGTTCAGCAAGCAAAAACCGTAGGTTAAATACAGTAATCACACGTTTAACTTAAACAAGCGTTAGTGAACTCGGGGCTTAGACACGTATTTTTCCTTTTGACAAGCAAACAAAAAATGACGAAAATAAAACGTGTCAAAGTTCCAGAGTGGAGGGGCTTTTTCAATGGGAGGAGCTCTTGCCGTCACTTCTAACTAGACGTGACCTCACGCGGAACTTTGACAGGCATGTCAAAGTGAATATATAATTAAGCTTTCTCAGCGTACTTTAATTGCTTTACCATTTTCAATGCGTACGCTCATATGCGTATGATGACATACAAATGCAATGTAAAAATGTAAGCGTAATTGTAATTTTACTTACAATTCAGATGCCCATTTCAAGAATTTGTGGAGACCATTTTCTAAAGCCTTGATTTGGAACCAGTTTGTATGGAACGGCATCATGTAAGGGGCGCGGTTTTGATCGTAGTATCGGTTGAAATCTTCTTGCAGCCATTCAAGCACCTAGGAAGGAAAAACAATCACTATTTAGCGAATGCGCAAATTTGATTAAACACATAACTCGTAGATAGATAGATATTTTTTTAATGATCCTTCCAATAAAATACAATAACATAGCCCGATGTAAAGTGTAAAAGTTTAAGTGTTAAGTGCAAATTTTCAGTCAGAAACACTGTCATCTTTTATTAGGAATCAAATTTATGAGTAGCACTGATTTTTTATCCAGGGATTAATGCAATCCGTATATTTTAATAAATAAATAATAGTGTATAATTTAGTCGTAACAGATTACCGACATAACTATGAATATACCGAATGCAATTTAGAGTCTAAAAATCCGTAAATCGACAAAAATACAAACCGCAGCAAAAAACAACACGCAAGTGCTTTTTCTAAATATACCTAAAAACACCAGGTTAGCTTGCAACACCGAGGAAATGTGATTTTCTGATAGGATTCGTGGTAATTATTCTGTTTTCTTCACCATCACGGCAAAATAATTTCCCCCGTTCATTTAAAAGTAATATGAGCGCATTAATCAGCCCATTGACGTACGAGCGGTGTGATCTGAATTTAAAATTAATTTTAAATACACATCAAAGGAATGCCTTTGTATCTGTTCCGTAGCGAGCGACCTTTGTTTGTTGAACGGAATCAAGCATTAATCAATGCTATTATGCTGACGTATTTTATCATCAAAAGAATCCTTTTTCCTCCTGCCACTGTATATATGGCATATTCATGAAATTATTAATGCATTTCAGCTGCAAACCTTTGATAGATTTTATATTAACGAGGGGTACAACCATTATGTGATGTCATGTGAGTTTTTAGACAATTTATCGAATAGATGTATGTAAAAAACACTAGATGTAACATGGCATAAAAAATGTTGCAATGATAGTCTTGCTAGCTTTCTACTGACATAGTCCATCGGATTAGTAAGTTGAAGTAGTACTGGACAGAATTAAAAATGGCCGAAAATTATTTTTTTTTGCAAAAAGTCTGTGCTTGACCACCAACTCTCCTAATGATAGGTAAGCGACGTTACGGTTGAAGATGACGCACGCAGAATTAGAAGATAGGTAGCTATTCACTGTAGCTTTAAAAAGCTTCAGATTTTATATCTCTCAAAAAATAGGAAAGCAGTTGTTCAGCCAGGTTTGTTTTATTCTCGAATATACAGGGTTATTTCTAATCAATTAGCATCCTTTTAGGGACTTATTCTGTATCAGCTGTTCCATACATTTTGTCGCAGGCGAACGATATTTTTCTAAAGAACAACATTTTTTTTGAGTTTTGACAAATGTCGCAGGACCAAAGGTGTTAGTTTTGATGTACGGAATAAGCCTCTAAAAGGATGCTAATTGATTAGAAATAACCCTGTATAGACGTCCACAAACAAAGTCGATGATCTGGTTAAGACCGCAGGAATACGTTGGATGACATTATCCTCGAACCAGTTTTACTGGGAATCCATAGGCCAGGCCTATATCCAACAGTGGGCTACTGATATTAATGATGATGACACTAGATATGCCAAGTAGTTGGAATAAATGTACTCAAAGCTTTTTTTGATTTGGCTCACCTCGCTACCAGTGTACGCTATCGCTCCATTTGATATTCAAAATTGGCTCTTAAAATGTAATTTCAATACCTGTGGTAGTCAAATATGTATAGTGAAAGAGTAATAAAAACTAATGTGGAAATAAAATAACACTCTTCAGATCTTCAGCACATGCGGGTATGAAATTATATTTCCGAGTGGGTTCCGTATTAGCGCTCTACTTTTCAACTATGCACACTTTGCACACTGTGCCATATTAAAGTTGGATTACCAACGTTGTAAAAATGTACTGTAGACTTTCGGATTTTTTTTTAAAAGCTTCGTTGAGCGTTAGCTGATATAATATGCTTTACTTTCATTTTATTTTATGGCAAAGTTGTCTTTTTTTTAGATTTGTTCTTACATTAATGTGCTATAATATGGGCACATTGTAGAGCATATAATGATTTATTATCTAAATCAAATTTAGTCGGGAAAAACTAGTTCCTAGATTAAATGTGCCGCGTTTTATCTAATATAATTCAGTCAAACTGCTCTCCTGATCATAGATTTTATACGATTATCATTGACTATTTTTTTCTTATTTTCCAGACTTTTGTTTCATTTCAACACAACAGACGAAAACGGAAGAGGGGAAGAATGGGCTGGAAGTAAACTACTTCCAATTTTGTTATTACAGAAAATCTACAGGCACTAGCAGTGGACATCTAAAGGCTGATATAATGATGACAAATGATCGACTTTATTTTTGAAGTAAAAACTTCAATAGTGGCGTTGCGCACTTTTTGGGTTTTTGGTAAAGAATGTTGAACTCGCGTCAGGACACGTGACTTGATCGAAAATTCGTAAGAGAGAGGGAGAATTGTTGGTGAAAATAAATGTTCTGATTCTGAATAGACCGCCGGCACGACCCCCTCTCTTTCTACCGCACGGTGAAAATGTATGCCTGCTCCCGTTTTCATTTAAGCGCCGCAGGGCGCTTGCGCGAGTGTGCGTGTATGATATTGTATTGACATTTGACATTTAATTATTTAATTTAATTTATTTATTATTTGTATTGAATGGTAGGTACCAATTGTATCCTATTTTATGAAGAATAACAATATTGATGAAATGTATAATTGATAATTAATATAATTGTATACCTAATTGATTTGACATGTAACAATGGTGTTATTAATAAAAATATTGTATTGTATTGTATTTTACCACATAAATGATAGTATTTTGGAAGTTTTCACTTCTGTCAGCTTTCCCAGAGTGCAACACGTTGTTTCTTTTGAAGATTCCTGTTTTATCTCCACACAAAACAGACGTAAACGGAAGACTGCAAGACGCGCTGGATGCAAACTGCTTCCAACTGTTCTTACTGAAAATCTATAGGGTTATGTGGACATCTTACGCATGATAAAAAATATCCTTAATTGGGCTAAAAGTTTAGAAACTATTTTACAAAGATGTTACAAATTCTTGTTTGTATTATGACTCGCGTCCGTAGTTGTAACGAAACTGGATATGCTAATGATGAATGAAAGTCATTTCCATTCATTAAAAAGTTATTAAAACATTATTGTAATCAAGTTTTGCTCGAGTGCCTGCTGCTTCAAATCAAACTAAAACAGTTTTTCAAGTCAACATACTTGAGCATATTGTTAGCTCAGAAAACTTACAGAAAAAGCAAAATCTGCTCCACAAAATCACAACTCGCTAAACTGAGGTTCATAAAGATAAAGCAGGATTATTTTTACCTTAGAGGGAATCTTTTCAATATCACCTAAAGAGCAGATAAGCTGGTTCATTGAAAAATTTGGCAATATTGATTGATTGAGCCTTAACTTCGTGAGGTAATATTCAACATCGGTCGCAAGTTTATAATTTATTAAGGGACGATGAGCAAGATTTATGACTTTCCGATGGATATACGAAAGAAAATTGTTGTGCTTAAACTTCGCTTGTGTTGTTTTAAGATTTTTAGCTGTGTAGCTTAGGTTAAGCTAAGTTAATGTCAGGAAAGTAATTAAACTCACAGGGATTTTAAGGATTTTAGTGTCTATTGGCTATATGGAGGTATTATTTTATTATGGAGGTATTATTTTATGAATTTACTGTTGTCACGTATTTTTCTTTTCACTTTTCCTGTAAGAAGTTTTTGTTATTATATTTTTAAATATAAGTTTAAGTAAGTGCGTATAGACCGGGTGGCTATATAGCCCTGGTGTCAGAGATTTTAAGCCACCTAAAGGCTGCAAACAACCGGGACCTACAATTTAACGTGTCATCCGAGCCACGGTAGCGCCCAGTTGTAAACGTCACTCGCGGTCATCCATCTGAAGACCGACCGTACCGAACGCTGACAAAAAAAAACACTTTAGTGACAAACATATAGTCCAACAACGCCATGAGCGCTAAAGATAAGTGATAGCGTTAATATGATCAATGTAGGTATGTAACGTATTTTTCTTTGTGTGTATTTATAATTATATACCTACCTCATCGGAATCGTGGTTATGCAGAACACACTGGTCCAGGTACGGGCAGTGTCCGCCTTCGAATGTCTCTACGTAGTGCGCGTTGAATGGCACTTCCCAAAGACCTGAAAAACAATAATAAAAATAAATATGTAATAGCATATTATACCTCCATGATTCAAACCTATTAAAGCACACGGAGTGTATCGCTAAATAATTAACTTATTGTAGAATAACATTTTACCATCATTACCATGTGATTAACCCTGAAATCACGGAAAACATTTCAAACAAAAGGTTCATTGATTTTCGCAGAAATAACTGTTTTTAGTTTATTTTTTGGGTTCCATAACGATAGCGGATTTTATTTTTCAAGTCATCTATGATATTATTATTATATACTACGGGACTAATCGCGCACTAAAATTACGAGATAAATAAATGCCTCCTCATCCCGACGTTTTAGCCGAGTTGCATCGACCGTGGTCACGGGTAGACTGAACCTCTCTGACTCTACCCGTGACCACGGTCGATGCAACTCGGCTGAAACGTCGGGATGAGGAGGTATTTATTTATCTCGTAATTTTAGTGCGCGATTAGTCCCGTAGTATATAATAATAATGTGTTAAAATCGTGAAAGTTTAAACACAACATCATCTATGATATCTCAAATTATTGCGAAGAAACATTTCAAGAACTTGTCTAGAGATACATCCATAGATAATTAATAAGCTAGGATAAATTAAAATGTATTTTTTGCACACTCCCAAATGTCAGTGTGATCGGAACAATCTTTCATTCTACACCGAGCGAGTACGCCACATCACTTCATAGTAAAACTGAGGCCAAATAATTTCACGTATTACAAAGTTCAGTAACTAGCACTTAGTACTTTAATTAAATTAATATCATAAGCAGAAAACTATGAATATGCAGACTGGGCGTAGCTGGGGCAAGCGGCTAGTTGTATATTAAACAATTACAAATTAATTAGACTCCTTTACACAAGTTTTTTAAATTAAATAACTTGCATGCAAAGCCGTTTCGGTATAAAAAGTTTTAAGAAGGCAATTTAAAAGCTCTTGGATTTGAAGTCGTCAAACTCATGTTGCATGCCATGCCAGTTGTAAATGTTATTTTTATTCTTTCAACATTGTACACAAATGAGGAATGCGTGAACAGAACACTTCGTTGTTTTCTTTTATTGCCTTTTTATGCATTCATTATTTCACAACTGCTCTTTTTATAGTTTTCAAGTTAGTGGCGAATGAACGAGTGCATTTTCATGATTAAAGTAATTATTTTGATTGCTCTAAGGAATGACGAAGGGAATTTTAATTAAAATATTATCTTCAAGCCTCTGTGAAAAGGTTCCCGCACTAAGCTCAAATATTAAACAAAACTATGTTTACTTTATTACATATCATAATAATGAGTAATGAGTATAGAACATGATACACAAATAATTTAAAAAAAAATGAACTTAAACTGCAATAAACTGAGAATTAAGTGCAATATTTAGAAACAAGCATATTCAAAAAAATGGTACCGCCATTAGTAATTGTATTTTTAAATAACCTACCTACTAGCAGCAACGCTCTACAATAATATTTTTTAAATATCCTAATAAAAACTGTATCCGTAGCACATAGACTTTAAACATTGTAGACAGAAAATACCGTAGCACTGCCCGTAGCACGCCTAAATTTTGGAACATGCAACAAAGGAAATAGCGTAGAACTGTTTAATAACAATTTTCAAATACCCTGTGTAACATAATCAAATATGATTATGTTACACGTAGCACTGCCCGTAGAACTGTTAAAATTTCAAATAACCTACACAAACAATATCGTAGCACTACTTAATTTTTCAAGCGGCCTTTCTACACAAAAACCGTAGCGCTGCCCGTAGACCCGCTAGTTCTAATAATGTACACGAAGTATACCATATCAATGGTGACACCTACGAGCTAATAGAAACGTACCTGGGAATGATTTGGTGGGGCATGTTCCGGATTTGCACTCGTGCGCGATCTTGTAGTCGAGCGTGTAGGGCCACACCGGGATGGGCAGCGGCGGCACGCCCACTGAACTGTCGTAGATGTACCCGAAGTCTTCTAACACCTGTAATCGGTGTTCTTTTTTATTTTTCATAGGTTTAAGTATTGGTCCGTGGTGAACCGCAATAGGAGTTTATAGGATTACAAGAATATCTTCGCCCAAACAAAATGTCTTTAATGAAACATTTGGACTTAAATTCAAATTTAAATTCAAAATTTCCTTATTTCATATAGAGAAATATACATAGAACAATAATTCACTACCTAGTATTTCAACAATGGTCAACAATGATACATATATATATATATATATATATATATATATATATATATATATATAGAGAGAGAGAGAGATTAGAGATATATGTCCATCCCAGATTATTTCAGGGTATAGAGCAGAAAATACCAGTTTTTTATACATGTAATCTGCGATATCATTATCCGCTTCATTGGGATTAACTTTTACTCCAGTTAAGTATTTATTTCGTTCAGTCTTTCCCGAAATCGTGAACATAAATAAACTAGGTACCCAATACTCATTATGTAGAGAGTCGATGAACTTTTTGTACGGATGAATTTTTCGCTATTAGGCTGGCCTTGTAGTAAAAGTTGGTTATAATTATGAAAACAATGATGTCCTAAAATATATCATTGTTTTCATAATACGGGGTATTTTGCAAGAGGATGGATACCCATCGTCTAGTAAAATACCCCGCTTGGAAAATAACGGTAAAAAAGTCTTCATGAAAGTAAAATCTCAAGAAAAGTATTAGGTGGTATATTAAATGCAGATCAGTAAAGTGACGATACCATTCTGCAAATCTTCACTTCATTCACTTTGCTTCATTGAAACACGTCCAATATGATAAATTATTTCATTCTTTGGTACACATAATGCGATCCGTAAAGAAACTTCGATTCAGGGGATCTATAATTGAACCATTAGATTGGCTTAAGTATGCGTAAATGGTCACGGTACCGAGTGGGAGCGAGAACGAGCGTGGAAAGTCTGCTTGTGTGAGCGGGAAGGCATAGCATGCGATCCTCGGCGAACGTAAGAAATAATTCTAACGTTTCAAAAGTTGGACTCCTGAACACAAGTCAAATTCGGATTCCGTGTATTTTGAGCTCCAGCCGATCTCAAGTACCTAAATACGATACGCACCTTACATATTGAATAAATGGCACAACTCCCGAGGGTTTTTGTTTAACGCTGTCTTTATAAAAGGCAGCCTTTAATGGATATGGAGAGACGGGAAACAAAATTTAATACAGACATTTATTGAGATAGACACCGTAAGAGCGTGAGTTTTATCAATCCTAGGTAGAATTTTTAACTCTCGCCGTATTATTATTAGTTTGAAGTTTTTTTTTTTTCAACTCGGTAGCTTGCAAACACATAATCTGATTTATTTTCTTGGCTATTCTTGGCTTTGAATAAAGAAAATCTATTGTTTTGTTTCCTATAGGTACAATGGATCTCAAAAAAACATTGCCATTGTTACCTAGTCGTCAATTAGAAGCTTTCGTGAGTTCGGTCCGACATACCTCAGTGCCGCAAGTCTAGAGTTTTCAATGGTTGTGTGTTGCCACTGATGGCTTATGGAACTAAAACGAGGTATTTCACTGTGGACCCATAAATAAGCTTAAAATAACCCAAAGTGCTATGGAAATCAGGAATAAGAAGATCCGCTGTCGTAACGAACAAGAGCTTAAACATTATATAATGTTTTCATTTCTCTAGTGTTTTAATACAAACAAGGCCAGATTTTCTCCAAGTTACAACAAAAAAGACATGCTAAGTATGTCTAAGCTACTGAAAGTCTGTGGGACTTAAGAATAATATAAGTACGTTAAAAGCTCTTTAAGTACAAGGTCAACGGTTCCGTTATGTCAAAGCTCAAATCCTTTTTACTAGGATTTCTTAAAAGGGTCTTTATGCTGTGTATGGTAGTTTAGATATTATTACTTAGTTATTTACGTTAAATATCTAGTATGAGTAGATAATTTTACTTGAAAATATTTTTTTTTATTAAAACGTCGGCAAACAACCGAATTAGTAAATTTGAAAACAACATCATTTTGATACGCACTATTAAGGATAGCTTAAAAAATGTCTTATTTAAATTTTAGGATCTAACTTGAGAATAAAAAAACAATAAATTTGAATATAAAAAAAATCATCACAACGGTTTTACTCAGATATAAGTTCAGAGATAAGACATGCATATATCGGAATAATATAGGGGAATTGGAATAACTTCCTTTTTGGAAATTGGTCGAGCAAGTTTTCCGGATGTCAGTCTAAGATTTCGTACTTACCTACTTAAAATGGCACTTAGATAATAAAAATAAACAAAACTCGTAGTGTAAACTGCGTCCTGAATAATCATTTAACGTCAATCATACCAATCTGACTAAATTTCTGATTCACAGCTTTATCAAGTAAACTAACACAAAATAATGTTCTGTAGATCCAAAATATAGCCGGATGAGGCACGAAATTGTCAGGTGTCAAGCAGCCAGGCTGATTCGACAGACAATAGATTTCGTTCAAAAATTAATACGGCTCTCGTACTCCGTCGAACCGGTGGACGCATCTAATTTAAATTCAATTTTTGTTGAATAAAACATGGAATCACAAACGAGTGAATATAGTTAAAATTTCGGCCGCGTTTATGCTGTAAATGATTGACAGAGCCTGTGGGAATTTTGCCTGGAACTATTCTGTCCTGGGATGTTTGTTTCTAGCAATTAGTGCAATTACGATAGAATTTTCAATTGAATATTCGCAGTACGTGCAAGTTTGTGGATCACAACAGCTGCTAGTATCGGAATTGTGTTTCAATTGCAAATGAAAGGGTCATTTTAAATATATTTATTAAATGCCTGGCAGCGTACGAACAGTTATGTAGCAGATTTTTTGAATATTCAGGAATAAACACATCCATATCAGAATAAATCTGATAGCGTTTGAAAGAGTAAAAATGTATTTTAGATATTTTATTTTTATATAGTGGGGCTCTTTCAAGTTGGGCCATTTGGTGTCAGATTGCCGCATAGTTGCAAATCGACCATTTATATTATAGATTTGACTTGAGGAATACCTACCTACCGACTCTGTCACTTATTTCCTGTATTGTATAGGAATTTAGTAGATTCTAACCTTGAACTCTGACACCAGGGCTAGCCACCCGGCCTATACGAACTTACTTACTTTACCTTGAACTGCGTAGCTCTCCCAGGCTTGAGAAAAGGACCTTGCTGCTATTACGCTGTGTGTATTGTGCCCTTGAACTGCGTAATAGGTATGATGATTGGGTGAAAAATCAGTATTATAAAAAGTCCTTCAGAATTAAAAAAAAAACATCTTTTTTGAAAATGGACACGTATTTCTTCTTTTGTCAGTCAAACAATAAATTACAAATATAAACCTTGTCAAAGTTAGGGCTCCTGATGTTACTTCTACGTGAACTAGCGTTACGCGTAACTTTAACGGGCAATATCTTCATGAATTTTTGTTTGATTAACCAAAGAAAAAATATGTACGTGTCTAATATTTTTTGATAATCTATCTGACGGACTAATTAAATTATTTTAGTCATCTAGCCTATTATCCACACTTCGCGTACCCCTTGTTACTTTACAACTATGGCAGTTCCAACCTGTATCAGTATTCAAAAATGTACCTATATTCTGACCTTGAACTGTATGCTCCCCTTGAACAAGATATGAGGATGGGTGCGCGCGCGCCGGTAATATTTAGGAACGAAATACGCTACTCTACGTAACCCTTGTATGCTCTTATTGTAGCAACTTTGACTGTTACGACCAGTGTCGGTACTGAGTATAGATTCTAATCTTCAACGGTCCAAAAATATATTCTGGCCTTGAACTGCGTATTTCTTCCAGGTTTGAGGAAGGGAGCGCGCGTGCCGACTATCTCTGAGCGGAACACGTTGGCGAACTTCTTGAGGATCTCGCGCATGCCGATCATCTCGCCCGCCCACTCTTCATGACCCCTTGTCTTGTAGCCTTTGTTACTGCAACATTGATAGTTACAGCCTTACCTCGGACTGCATATTTCTTCACTTTTCTCGTACCCCTTGTTACAGTACCGCTATAGCAGTTCCAACCTGTATCAGTATTTTATTCAGATATATATTTTTATAATCTGACCTTGAACTGCGTATTTCTGCCAGGTTTGAGGAAGGGAGCGCGCGTGCCGACGATCTCTGAGCGGGACACGTTGGCGAACTTCTTGAGGATCTCGCGCATACCGATCATCTCACCCGCCCACTCTTCATAGCCCTTGTCTTGCAGCCCTTGCTGCTGCGACACTGTGCCGGTAGCAATCTGTAATAGCACAGTAGATATTGAAATAATAGTACAGAAGACTCACGGGCGTGAAACTTTATAATCCGCTGCGCTAAAAGCGTGAGGTTTCCACTTTAAGCGCTTACCTTACGACAAATTGGTTCAAACTAGGTAGAACCTTCGCTGATAAATTAGTTCATCTTTCCTTATTATGCCATCATCCTTCTTCATCGTATAATGCTATGCTTACTAATAATATTATAAATCCGAAAGTATGTTTGTTGCTTTGTTACTCTTTTACGCAGCAACGGATAAACTAGATTTTTAGCATGGATATTTCAAAGGCTAGAAAGTGACATAGGCTACTTTTTATCCCGGAAACATAAAAGGTCGCGCCAAAAGTTAGTTAAATTGTAAGCAACGATGAATTATTTTCTAATTTTTCTGCGATATGAGACTAAGCAAAAATTAATTTGCATTCAGTAGCTCAAACAGTATATTTTAACTTTATATAATAACTAAACTCACCTCATGCCCATCGTGTGCGAGAGCTTGAACCTGCGCGTAATTGCTGAAAACAATAACAACAAAATACTCACAAAAATATACTCAGAAACGGTAACAATTCCTCGAACATTAGGTAGATAGAGCACATCCAAAACAACAAAATAATCGTCATAAATATTTCAACACTCCGATAAAAGCTTCGTACAATATTAATCTGTGCCAGACAAAATCATAATAATTCGCATCTGGCCGTATACTTTACTCATATTTCATTCAAAAGGTTCCATAGCACCAAACTCTAGAATATTCGATTCGGAAAACACAAACGAGCTCCTAGACCAAGGATTCCGAGGGATAACCCTCACATAATTGCCTGGACGTGCACTCCATACGAACAAAGAACTTTTGATATTTGTTTTCTAATGTTTTTACGATTGCGATAAAAGGGATCGTTCGCACAGTTTGCTTCAAAATACTTTGAATTCTCTTTTGAATTGTAAAATTATATAAATCATTGCTGAAAACACGAAAAAAGGTTATAAAAGCGAAAATATTTTGTATTTAAACTCGATGAGAAAGGTATGGCCCGAGGGAGCTGGCACTGCGTAAATACAACAGGATGGGTAGGTGGGTAATAAACAGCCATTTTGCACAATGGAAGTTAGATATGTAGATATAAATACCTGTATTCGTGTGATAAGAAGAAAGTGCCGCGGATCGGGCATCCGTTGGGATTTTTGATTTTTCCATTGAAGACTTTCTTGTACAATTCGTAGTTGTTCAAGTTGACAGCACCATCGAACGTGAGCATTATCATCTGCGGCGTCTGCAAAGCAACCAAACTTTACTAGCTCGACAAACGCGCTCAAAAAAATATCGCCATAAAAATTCAGACGGGATCCCCGCGTTTATTCTCCCTTTGTAACGTTGTTTGAAGAGTTAAATAATCTGGGAAATGTCCAACAAAATTTTATAAATTATACCGCGCTACGTCGAGCTCGCAAACATTTTCATCCAAAACGGTAGATAAATCAAATCACGCGGCTCAATCATGTTTCGTTGTGTTAAGATGGATCTTAATCTTCAGAAAACAAGCGAACGGTTTCAGCTGTTTAAGAAAATTAAATATTGCTTGTAAAAAGGTCGCTGTACAGTCGTTAGGAGGTATTGAGATGTCAAACGAATATTTCCAAGGCTTTAAATGAGGTCGGGCTTCTACTAACAGGTCTGTTGATGTCTAAAAGCTTCGAACTCGAATTTTCACGCTTGCTTAGATCCTTTCACTCTACAGATGGTTCGTACGGGGAAATTGCTGCTTTGTGGTTCGCGCTTTTTTGTAAACAAGTGGAAATTTGAATATTGAAGAAAGACGCCGCGTGATAAGCTATGAAAGGGAGCGTTTTATTGGAGTTTGTAGTCTTCGAGTGATTCTGGGCTTTTTAGAAGTATCGACATGTCTTTACAATCTCGATTGTAGGTAATTTTGCAAACACAGACTTGCAGTCATGGTTGGCTTACATTAATTGTAAGCCAAACATTGAATTACGGTATTAAAGTCTTTTTGTTATGATGAGCACTTGGCTCTCCAGTGTAGTGGTCAGCATAAGAAACAGACAACAGCAGTAATTTGAAGTATCACAGCAACTTCTAATCTGTTGATGTCAGATCGCTACAAAATGGTATAGGTATTGTAGGTTTTGTAGGCACACCGGCTGTGGCCACTTTAAATTTTAATGATTGTGGAGACAATTTTATTGTTAAAATAATATTATCAAAGAAATTTTTAAAATGACATTTACACAAACAATATTTATAGTGTTACATTGTCTATCACCTATTTCACTATCACTACAATGTATAAAACAAAGTCGCTTCCCGCTGTCTGTCCTTAAAAATGCTTATATCTTTAAAACTACGCAACGGATTTTGATGCGTTTTTTTAATAGATAGAGTGATTCAATAGGAAATTTTATATTTATAATACACCTGTGCAAAGCCGATACGGATCGCTAGTCTACAAATAATATAAACGCGAAAGTTGGTGAGGATGGATGGATGGATGGATGTTTGTTACTCTTTCACGCAAAAACTACTGAACGGATTGAGATCAAAATTTTCAATAATGTAGCTTATATATCAGAATAACACATAGGCTATAAATTATAATGATATTGCATCAAAAATCAAAATATCATGCGAACGAAGCCGCGGGTAAAAACTAGTATGTAATAATTTAGACATCAAATTGCCAAAACCGGGGCAGTGGCCATAACCGGTGTATCTACTATATCTTAATTTATAATTATTTGAGCTGTCTCGGGTTTGTGCAGGTACTCACATCTTCCGGGTCCAGTCCCCCGGGAATGAGCGTGCCGTCTTTAGAACAGAAGCAGTAAGGCAGCTGACACTCAGACAGGTCGCATTTGGTCGCCAGGTCCGTGGGAGCCTCGGTAATGGGGGCCGGCGCTGAAACACGTACGAATTTCTAGAGAAATGCCTTTCATAGTTAATACAAAGCGTTGTGACAATGTTATTCGTGGTACAGATCGAATCACACAACTGATGTTGTGATGTTGCGGATAAGCGGATAAGCTCGCGCAAAGGTTAGTTGAGCTTCAGTCAGGATTGAGCTATACACTTGTAGCTAATCACAGCCGCCAAGTTGCGTGATTCGACCTACAAGCAAGTATGTAAATATACATTTTTTTTTAATTTAGTTTTATTTAATAATGACAATACTACACTACTACTACAAAGAAAGCAATTAAATATAAATATACTGTCTACTACATTGTAAATTGATCGTGATCTATAATCTACAATCGTAAAATATTGATCAATATTATTCAAATTGATAACGTCCCTCAATAAAATGATTTTTATATACATAAAATAATTTGCAACGTTTTTTGATTCTAAAAGTAAATATATCGGTTTAAGATATAAAGCCAATTCACTAATATGCAATGATATCGGCCAAAACTGCCAATCATTTCCACTATCACATTTTATTTTTCACATTTATTTTAAGTCAGTGTGCGCATCAGTATTGTATTATAGGCAAGCGTTGAAACGCATCGAATAATATTATTTCGAAAGAGCCGTTTCGTCTCCAACAAATATTATTTCAGCGAAAAAACAATAAATCTAATTGATGGAGAGAATGATTTCGCGTCAGGCAACATTCGATTACTGAATCAACAGATTTGTTTATTTAGTCCATCGCGCGTCCAAATAAAGTCACATCTTCGTGTTTGTAATCATAACATAAGGAAAAACGGATAGTAAAAAGGTTGAGCCTGTAAGCGGTACAAAGTTAATATTTCGTTTGGAAAGCTAAAATATAAATAGAGATACTTACGTCATTAACTTCGCTAGAATTTCGATAAATAATCAACTAGTTGAAACTAGTTCGATATAATAATATATTCTTTGCGTATCTGACATTATGTACAATTAGTCATATGTATCTTCGCACTTTTCTCAAAAGTGAAAATAAGTCCGTATTTTCACTTTTGAGAAAAGTAGAGTGTGAAATGGACCATTCAATTGAGAATTTTGGATCTATTTTACAATAAAATCAATGCACTGTTCCATAAAAAGTTTGATGTGTCATGTTTTGAACTAAACTATCACAACCTTTATATATTTTTGTGCACGCCATTTCTACAAGGTTATTCAGAAGGGTGGTGTTCCTAAATAATTAAAAAATATAGTTTAAAAAATTCAAAAACACACTTTCATAGCAAATCAAACTAAACATTTTGTTTTATTTTTTAGTAAGTAATCGAAAAAATACATTCATTATCATCATTTCGTGGCAATCGCTAATCTTTTTTATTTGTTTTTTTTTATAAATGCAATATCATTGGTCTTTGATAGGTATGCAAAGTTTAAAGAAAATCTGATCGCTCAAAGTAGGTCAAATCGAGCTCATAAGGCTTGGTTAAGCAAGCAAGCAAACATACAGGTGAAACTAATAATAGCGTGTTAAAAAGTGGGATGAAAAAAAAATCATCTGTCCCGTACAAAATTGCAACTCATAATCGATAAAATGTATCTACGAAATGATGCCTAACTCGTATCCCGTGTTGGGCTTTTAGCAAAAATTGTTTATAATGAAGGTTTGAATCACTTCCTTTCGGCTAAGTACACACGTTTTGAATAATCCTGTATACCTCTGTATATTTGCCTGTAGTCACATCAACCGAGCGAATGTACTATTCTGCCCGAAGAGATGATTATTTGGTCGGACTCACAAGACATAAATAATTCATATTTTAAAAGCACCCGCGAGGCTTCCATACGAGCCGGATCGTGACCTCCAGGCTTATATCAGAGACCAATAACATTCAAAATATCCTCAACTCCATTTATTGCGTCAGCTCGTATTTCAATCAAAATAATTAATTAAACTCGGCTTTATACCTTAAACCAATTGTTCTATATAAAATAACGTAATGGGATTGTGAAGCGACCATAAAAAAGGACTTTACTTTAAGCTGTCATTTCGTTCAAGTTTCGGATGTAAAGCTGGACTGATAAATAAACTAAGATAAAAAGTCTCAGACGATGTTGCTTCGCTCTCAAAAGTAGGTATACGATTTAAAACTATGTTTGTATCTAGTTTTTTTTACTGAATTGAAGCTTTATATCCTGAGATAATTTTTAATTGTTTTAATAACCATAATAATATCTGTACATTACAATTGTAATGATAACGCTACATGAAAACAGTTCCTACCTAATTACTATGGAGCTGTCATGATTTAACATTACGTTACAAAACAAGCCTATAGCCAGAAACTAAAGATGAAATAGGCTCAATTTTAAAAGCTTTTGGATGCTTCAAATTTTAAATAAATAATTGCTGTTCTAATAAATGAAAAAGGTACCTTTTAGTATGTTTAGAGCAGATAATAAATCTTTAAAATTAACCGTATCCTGACACTGTTTTCGCCAATGGTTAAAATACAAATCATTATGGATTTACGCAGGACAGAACTGAAGCATGCGATGTCTGCTGACATTTTTTTTCTTATCAAAGTAAATAAACATAATATGATGTACTTACTCGTAGCGATGGGTCCGCATCTGGCCTCTGCTTTGAATGTACAGTACTTGCTAATATCGTCAAAGTACAATCCCGAGGGGCATCTATTCAAATAAGGGTAGCCATCGACGCACTGAAAATGGATATTGTTTGAGTTATAACCAAAAGTTATTTGCATAACAAGCCATCGGGATAGAGGACGAGTTTCAGTTTCAGCTGGCTTTATTTTACAATGTAGTTTTTGGGTATTTCATTAATAATTAATAATTCATTAATTATAAACAGGGCTATCTGAAACTGTACATCCTCACCGATATGTCATATTTTATTACTTATCAGCTAAAATAGTAGTATTTGTTTTCGTAAATTGTTACAAAAAATATGTGAATGTACCTACTATATAGCTAAGAGTATGAACTAAACAAATAGCTAAATACTATTCTTAAAACCTTAAATTCTAAATAAACACAGACTAAAGATAGAATTAGAGAATGTGGAAACGCCTATGTCCAAGAGCTCACAAACATAGATTTTCACAAAGTGTATTGTTTTATTGGACTGTTGAGTTGATACTCTTATATTAAGTACCATGACTATTCTCTAACCCCCTCTATCCAAACTCAGTTACTGAATTTGGTAAGATTAGTGTAACAAACAACTACTACTTACAACTATATACTAGTTACTATATAATTGTGCAGGTATTATGATAATACCAAAAGGTCGTCTCTTAAAAGTTAACATTTGCATCACCTGTAGATTTCTAAACACAAAGCACCCCGAACAAACTATTACTTATTCTGCGTCACCACACACGGTCAACAAAACAAAAACTCACTGCTTATTCAAATGAGGTACTTAAGTTCATGCACATAATGTCTGTCGCCGTTTTTATTTTTGAATCCTCCCAATTTCGCAGACATAACATAAACTGCGCTGGTAATCCGAGAGGGTTAGTCACGCGGGGTTACGTTCTACTGTATATTACATACAAAACGAGAAAAGCCCAAGTTTTTATGCGAAAAATGTGCGCTGTTTATAAAAATACGTGTACATGTTTGGCAAGACATTCTACGAATCGCGACTGTGACTAACGTTGCTTCATCGATGGGTTTTCTGTTTTAATGAGTTAAAGTTGGCTGGTTTTTATGCGTTTTAAGTGCGCAGAATGTCTAAGAACTTATTTTTGTTTGCAATTATAACAAAAGCCAAAGTTAATGAGACATTTTCTCGCCACTGGGATAGAAGGGAAATATATATTTTGCTATTATATTTATAAGTATGTATAATAATGTGAAGTACCTAAAAATCTATTGGCGAAATTGGCGCTTTTTCAAATAAATAGAAGGCGTCTTATGGCTGCCATGGAGTCGATGAATTTATAGTAAGAGTACTTAGAAGAACTACTTAGATAAAAATGTTATTGCTTTTCGATTAGGTAAATATTGGGCTGCTTCCAACGGGGCTTATTGGAAATTCAAAAGGGAAACCTATATCCAGCAGTGGCTTCCCACGTCTGATAATGATGATGAAATATTTGGCAAAAGTGTGGTACTTCCTTAGACGGCTCTACAATTATGACTTACCTCTTCAAAGTCAAGGGTTTAATTAGCGAATTCCTTTGTGCATACCAAAGTATAATATGGTGACTAATGCAGTAGCATTAATAAGATGGTAAGCTTATCAAGCATTAAATATTCAAGCAGCATCAGTGCCTAATAAATTTGAACATCTATGTGAATACCAAAAAAGCTGTACAAATCCAACGTCCTTAGACAAATTCCGATATGTTTTTAACATAATGATATTCATCGCACATACCGCAAGGTAAATTATTCATGGGTTTAGGACGAGGCCACACTTGCATGTTGTAAAGGACCGATCTCGCGTGATAAGAGCTAAAAACGGTGACTGCGCTTAGTTTTACAAATCTAAAATTTAAACTATAGTCAACTTACAGTTTATATAAAACCAAGCGGTAGTAACATCTGTGTAATACTTTAATTATAAGTGTTTTTCGCCTAAAATGGCACCACCTATTTCAATCGTACGAAAACTGAACAATTCGATCAAATCGATGTATAGTATTTTTGGGTATTGCGGCGTTTCGCCCCGCAAGCTGTTGGTCCCGCGGGGCGAATCGACCATGTCTCTTTTTGAAGGTCCCCATTCGCCCCGCATTGTTTGGAGCGGGCCGAATGGGGACCTTCAAAAAGAGTCTTGGTCGATTCGCCCCGCGGGACCAACCGCTTGCGGGGCGAAACGACGCAGGACTCGTATTTTTAGATTATTGTTCGTTTTTCTAAAATCGCTTTACCGATTTCGAAATAATTTAAATGAAACTATCATTGAAATATGATCTACTATACACAATAACAATCATTATCATAATTGTACAAGTAAAATAAAATACGTCGAAAGGCTAAGACAAACTATTCCCGTTAAGCGTGTGTAGTTTACTACGTTTCTGACTGATTTGAACTAAACTAAACTATGAAACACCATATCCTAAATCTCACAGTTGTCGAGATATTTGAATTCAAATACTTTTTATAAAAGGTTAATTTTACGGACAATATTGGCTAGTGAGGTACAACATTATTTTACATGTAAAAATCAAATAAAAATAATAATACACGTTTCAAAATATCTGAGCTGATAGCCGAAAATTGGGAAAATTATAAATCTCAATTTCAAATATCTATTTTTTTTTTAATTTAGGATAGTGTATTTCATAGTAAAATTAGTCAGAAACAAAGTAAACTACAAACCCTTAACGGGAATAGGTCGACTTAGACAGATTGTCAGTCTATAAGGACCTTTATAAAAATGTATTGTCAATACATTTCCAGTCTAACAAGTTTGCCTAAATCGTAGAAACCGGTCGATCTAGATAAGAAAATGCCAAAATTTAATAGAAGTAATTTCCTCAATATTGTTGCGATATCTCTACCTAGTGACCGAATTAAATTATTAGGTCAGGTTAATAAGTATTATAATAATAATTATATCGCTTATCGTCAAATATAAATTACTCTACGATTAGGACCAACTCTTTGTAATTTTTAAAAGCTTTTAACTTTTAAAATTATTTCTGTCTATTTTAGAGTAAGTATAATTTTTATTCCTAAATATTGGGAACTTCGTGAAACCAAAAATTGTGAAAATACAGTGCTCGGGTTTTGCAGACGAGTTCCACGCTCGATGTGGACCGACGACTTGACAAGGCCGAAAATATACTATTTTTTTGTATATTTTTCCAAACGACCCATTTTCTACAGCTCCTATTGAAAAGGTTGTGCATCCTATGTCTACCAGTTCACAGCATACAACGAAAATCGAAATAATGTTGATCTGGTCCCAGTATTTTTTGAATATTTTTTATCTAGTAGATGAAGCTATTACCGACCCAGTTAAGAGAGTTTTTAAAGCGATTGCTGTTATTAAACATAGCAGTTGACAATATACCTTTTTATCCATTTAATGTGAATAAATAGCGTTCATTCGTTATTTTTACTGTCACATATGCTTCCAAATAGAAGAGTATCCTTTAAAATACAAGTAACGAAGATACGAAGTCAATTGTTTCTATCACCGACCCATAGCGAGGTCTATGAAGCTATTACCGATTTTTATGAAGCCATTACCGACTGTACCTAGGTAATTTGAAACGATAATTATAATATGGAATATTTTAATCTATTTTTAATATTATTAGAATGAACTCCTTATTTCCTTTTTTATCACTAAAAACAAAATTAATTAAGTTGATTCAAATTTTTTTTTCTTATTCACTGTAATTTAATAATTTATTCACTGTAACTGTTTAATTTTCCTTCTAAATAGGTATTTTAGTTTTAAAATTAAAAAACAATTCATAGAGTTAATTTAAATAATTTTTTACAAATTATTTTATTAATCTAACATAACTTTTGTATCCATTTCCGCTTCTACGATAATAATTATAATAATATATAATGTCGGGTACAACATGGAATAAAAGATCAATTGCTAACTAGGGTTCCGGAGTAATTTTAACTTTACTGTGAATATTTTCCTAAAACCTAATTTAATTTGAAATTGAAAACAAAAGCCAACATAAAAATCAGGCCAAACATTATAGGTAATTTTCGTAAAGTAATATCTAAATAATTCGCTTATTTTATTATTTCACTCTATATCAATACCTACCAAATAAGGATCATAAATACAAAAGCTTTTTGTTTGTTTTTATTTATTTCACTAGGTATATAGATATAGGTATTTTTTTCATACCGTTTCTTCAAGTTCTTCAGAGTCACTGCTAAAAAAACATTGACGTTTTACGCCTTCTATTGCATGCACAGAATTGTAATCATAAGCGCCACAGTCTGATGTAGGTGTTTTCGTAATTACAGGGGTATGCTCAGGATTTCCTATAGCATTTATAGATTGTCCAAGTCTTTGCACAGGAGTTACAGGAATAAATTCCTCTTCTGAATCACTACTGTAAAAAAATCGATGTTTCGTTTTTTCTATTGCATGCGAAGAATAATGAATTCCAAGTTCTGTTTGACCTGTACTAGGTCCTGATTTAGCCAAATCCTTGTCACTGACTACCGAACTATTAGGAGATTCCAGGCTTTTTTGTTATTTTTGCAGATAGTTTTAGTTTTATCAGGTAAAATGTAATTTTTAACAGATTTTTTTTTGCGTGTGCCCTTTTCTTTCATCTACGTTTCTTTGTGTTCCTTTTTTTTCATTATTTCTTGTTTTCTTGTTTGTTTTTTATTCTCCTTTTCTTCTTTTTCTTTAATTAATCTTCTTTGATACTCCATAAATTCATCAGCTATTGCTACTGTAGGTGTTTTTTTTTTAGTGTTTGCCTTTTGTTTGTTTTCTTTTATGCTTGGAAAATAAAGAGCATTTTTAAACGGAGTTTTTATGTTTTTGAATGGTGTGGGTACTGTCATTGGTTCAGCTTGGATTGCGTCGTTTTGTCGTGCGATTGGCATAGTAGGCTGAGGAGTCGAGGCCTGCAAAGATTCTTCCATAGACTGGGACATTCCTTCTTCTAATACCATCGACTCTTTTTCAAGTTCCAATATTAGGTTGCAATTAGGTGTTAGATCAAAGTTCAGGATTGCCTCGGATATGTTAAAAGTTTGATCTGCTAAATAATTATTGAAAGTCGTTTCGCCTAGCTGCAAAATGTGTCCTTCGCTCTGATCGTTTGCATTTTCAGGAATAATAATGTTCTTCCAATAGTCGAATAACTTTTCATAGCTTGGGTCTCCCGTCCATTGGTCACCAGAGTTTTGAAATGTTTGTAGCGTATTTGGAGACAATCTATCCTCAAAATCTTTTTTGAATTTTACTGCGTCTACAGTTTTGGTCGGCAAAGGGTTGCTTGTTTGATCGTTATTTTCAGTGTTTTTTACTTTTGATAATACGAGTAATTTACTGTAGTCAACGTTAGTTGGATCAAATGGGTACAGGCCACAACATTGAAATCCACTTTGAATTGTAGAAGGTTTAAGACACTGATCTAAACACTTTTTTACTTCAGGAGCAAAATCAGTGCGCTTGAGTTTGGCATAATTATGTTTTATTCTAAAATCATGGACAATATTTTTCCAGGTTCCTTTGACTGGTCTGAAAACTGCTACGTCAAGCGGCTGCAATATGTGAGTCGAATTTGGTAGTAAAGCAACCGGGATGATACCTTTTTCTTTGCAGAACATTGATAGCGGAAGTGATATATGGGACGTGTGTCCGTCTAAAAACAAAACTACTGGTAATGGTATTTCATTTGTCACAAGCCATGGGTAGAAGCAGTTGGTGACATATTCAAAAAAGGCTTCTGTATTCATCCAACCTGATTCCGTGTTGCCAAGTCCCCATCCACTTGGTATTGTAGGTACTAGGTTTTTCGGTAAACGCTTGTACGGGAAAAGCAGCATTGGTGGAGCAATATTTCCATCAGCTGAGACATTCACTAAAACAGTCAGGCATTCTTTTTCGTCATTTGCAACACGATTATACACTCGTTTGCTACCTTTTCTGACCAGAACTTGTTTCTCTTTTGGGCACAAGAAGAAAGCAGTTTCGTCACAGTTAAAAATTCGTTTAGGGTCTTGCAATACATCAGTTAGATCATTCGTCTGAAAGTAATTGTTCACTCTGTCAAACCATGCTCGTATAGCCTCTTCAGTGACTTGATTTCGGCTTGTAGGAAGATTTTGAGCAACACGTTTAGCTATTATTGGATGTCTCTGTATAAAATTTTCAAACCAGTATCTGCCTGGTACACCATTCTTAAATGGATTTTTACGATTTAAATTTTGGACCAACTTAGTGACAGTCTCTATTAATTGTTCTTTAGTGACTGGAAATCCCAATTTTCCAAGATAATGGATCCAGTCGACAAGCTGTTTTTCTTCATTTAAATTTAATACCGGCTGAACTCCGCAAGTCTCGTTTTTATATTTTCCGTCACGTTTATCGCGTAATGTAGTTTTCGGTATACCAAATTTTTTTGAGGCTTCATAAATACTCATGTTATTGTTGATCGCTTGCATTGCTGCAGTGATTTGGGCTTTTGTGTAAGCTTTTTTACGTTTTTCTGGATTCATGTTTCTGAAAGAAGTAATTTTATTTTTGTCAGTTTGATTTTATTCGACCAAACGATGTCAGTTTTAGAGTCTACTAAGACTAACAATACATTATAATGATAACACTTCATAGAATTTTCATACACATTTCATAGTTTGTGTATAAGAAAAATCAGTTCAGAGGTTGTGAGGTATGGTATGGCACAGATAACTAATACATACTCGGCGGTAAGAACTTGAATATAATACAAGAGTATGTTTCGTCGCGTTCTTGTCTCTTAGTTTGTCTATCTATCCGTTAGTATTTCACTGTACTATTGGAAAGATTATACCACATAATAAATAATAGTATTTAGTACTTTAACATAGAATCATTGACTTAATTTTAGGTACATATACTCGTAGTGCGTGCCACCAAAGATGAGACTTGAGAAACCACTTTGGTTTGTAATAAATACGAGTACATATACAAATTCTGGAGAATAGATATACTAACGTTTATAAAACGTTTAATAGATATACAAATTCTGGATAGTGAGTTTGTACACGACTGCGCAAGATCCCCCACCACTGACGCTTATCAAGTCTCATCTTTGGTGGCACGCACTATACCTACTATTATTTAGGTTTATTTCCAGTATTAGTAACCGATCTTACTACCAGTAGTAAGAACGGTAAATGAATCACTGTTGTTACTACTGCAGTTGAAAGTTGTTAGAACAGTAAAAATAAATTACCCGTGTTACTACCGTAAAAGTAAAATAACAAAAAGAAACAATAGTCATCCGTACCATACTAAGACCTCCTATATTCACCATTTAACTGCACAAACCTAAAAATTTTTAAGTGTAGGTAAATGGAACCCTAAAAATAAATTAAAATGGTATTTTTTAGCAATTATAGTAGAGTCGGTGATATGTTCACATTGTTGCTATTGCCGACTCATATGGGTCGGTAATAAAGTATTGTTTGCAATTTATAAAAAAAAATACCGACTCATAAAAAGTGTGTGATATTTATTAAATTGCCTTTCCTTACCATAACTGATACTGCAATTGGTTGATTTAACAAAAAATATTATCAGACCAATACATCACAACACAAAAAAAAAGTTATTTAATAATTTTTATTTTCAACAACGATCTTTGAATTATTTATTATTAAATTGAAAGATACAACCCTATAAGAAGTAAACCATCTGAAATTGGGTATATCGCTAATAGATTTCTTGAAAGGTCAATTGTTTTAGATTAATATGGAATACGAAGTATTGGTTTTTACTGACACAGATAGTCAAAAATAGTAAATAACTAATTGTTACATTTCGGCCATTACCGCCTCATGGGTCGGTGAAAGCTGCATTATTAAAATCAGTGAACCTATTACCGCTCTTTCGAAATCTTATGTTTTACCCATAAAACTGACTGAAATTTTAACAAATGCGATGCAAAATAAACAATCAACACTAAAATGAATAAATACAATGACTTATAATAACAGGAGACACAGTTAAAATCCATAAAATATCTTAAGCAATATTATTATGTCCTTACCTGACTGAACAAGCGCCAGTACGACGCGGCCAGCTTCCTCGCAGTCGGCACAGACACTGCTGTCTTTTGTCTCTTTCTTGGTCATTCACACACACAAACGTAAGTGAATACGATACTCTATGAACACATATGTTTTTCTACTGCAATATGATGTAACTAAATTATCCCAGAAACGTCAAAAATGCGAATCAAATTCAAGGGTCGGTAAAACCTGCAGATTTTCAATGGGTCGTTGATAGCTGCATCTACCTTATCTCGGATTCTTATGCACATAACACCGAATTAATTAGATAACGATTTTACACATAAAAAATACGTAATGGTTTCCGATATTTTTAGAATGTTTATTCAAAGGGTGACAGAGTGACTCCTGTTATAAGTCGAATTACACAACTTGATGGTTGTGATATTAACTGAAATCTGCTGATAAACATTAACCAATCTTATCCGAAGCTCACTTAAGACGCTCCAACAGTAAACTTTTAGGTATTTTACAATAATGTCTTGCAGTATACAAAAAGAGTCTAAAATCGCGTGTCGTTTGTTTTTAGACGAAACTCGAGATGAGAATTCGATAATTTTTCGCAGTTTTAGTTCGTAAAAAAGAAATGAAGTCGTGTGTGCAATAAAATATATAGATATATCTTTAGTTTAGTAAATTTCCTATTTTATGATTACAAAAAATATAGTAGTTATCGATCTAATTATTGAGAAATGCAAAACGAAAGATTTTTTTCAAAAGCTTTATTTAGTGAATTTTTTTCGAGATACCAGATAATTTTTTTGCAATATTATTGAAAATGTCTCTTTTGTGAACTATTATTGTGTGTTCTGTATTTTTTCCAAGTTTGTAACAGTTACGCCTAACTGTGCGACGAAAAACACGGATTTTTGTCTTTGGGCAGCGCCTTAACAGCTGTGCAAGGGTTGGGTTAACCGCAGCTTGTAGCTTACATCACAGACGCCAAAATGTGTGATTTGACCTATACAGGGTTATTTCTAATCAGACAGACAGACAGACAAACTCTTTATTTACAACCACAATTTAAAAATAAACTGTTTACACATATACGACAAAAAAATATGATTATAAAGTGGCGGCCTTATCACCCATGGCAATTTCTTCCAGGCAACCTTGATTAACCTAATTGAACCTAATCAATTAGCATCCTTCTAGGTGCTTATTCTGTACATCAAAACTAACAACTTTTGTCAAAACTCAAAAAAAAACAAAATCAGCTGTTCCATACATTTTGTCGAGTGTGAACGGTATTTTTCTATGAAACAACAACTTTTTTTTTGAGATTTGACAAAAGTTGTTAGCTTTGATGTTCAGAATAAGCCCTTAAAAGGATGCTTATTGATTAGAAATAACCCTGCGTATACTAAGACTTGGCAATATCAACAGTATAACAACCCTATTATTTTTACACTATTCCCAATGTATAGGCCGAATCAAATAATAATATTTGGAAGAACAAATTTTAAATAACCTTAATTTATGCGGTAAGAGCTGATGCAGGATGAAATCATGGGCCATAATATGACGAATAATGAATACAGTCTATAGCCTGTATAGAGTGTATAGACAATGCTAGAGAGAGATTAGGGGAGCCATCAGCTTTGACTGGAGTTTAATAATCTGTCAACACGGGCGACGTATGCGTTCCGATGGGATGTGCTCCCCTGCGCGAAATTGGATTTTAATCACTCGGTCAATCTTCATTTGATGGTGTTCCAATATGACTATGCTGACTTTGCCTAGATTTACTGTATTTACGGTTGATTTACTCTTAGGAATTGAATAGTTATTACTTCATTTGATGGTGTTCCAATATGACTATGCTGACTTTGCCTAGATTTACTGTATTTACGGTTGATTTACTCTTAGGAATTGAAGAGTTATTACTTCATTTGATGGAGTTCCAATATGAGTCTGCTGACTTTGCCTAGATTTACTGTATTTACGTTTTATTTACTCTTAGGAATTGTACTATTATTTATTAATTGTATAATTTACAATGATATATTTACTATCAACAGTTATACCATTTTTAAGTTCAAAGATCTTTATTATTATATCACGAAATATATCATCTCACTCAATTATCTGATAAACTTATATAGTATACTTCTTTGCGCAAATAACCGAAGAAAATATTATCTTATAGATTATCTAGACTAGGTTTATCTCAACAACCTTGTTAAGTATATATTATGTATAGGCCGAATCAAACTCTTTGGCGTCTGCGAACACGAAGGGAGTAGATAATATAGATAGTCACATGTCAGCGGCAAAAAGAGAAGGAATTACGCCGCTTGAAGCTATGTTTACACCCGCTAACCTTAGATAGATTAGGCCTTATTTAATGCATCTGTTATTTACTTTAAGAATAAAATCTTCCAAGGATTTTCAGGCTTAAACCTTAACCGAACTATGACTAATTACATCATAATTCCAAGTGTTCTTGACTGACTACGTAGAAGATAAAACCTCAAAATAATTTCCACCTTTTTCATCGATTTTACTTCCTCATACTTCATACTTAATATTATAAATCCGAAAAGTTTGTTGGTTTGTTTCTCTTTCACGCAGCAACGGATCGACTTGATTTTTGGCATGGAAATAGTTCGAGGGCCGGAAAGTGACATAGGCTATTATTTATCCCGAAAAATAAAAGGTTCCTGTGGAATAGCACAAAAGTCAAATTCCACGCGGGCGGAGCCGCGGCCAAAAGCTAGTAATGAACTAAAACTGAAAAATACTTACTGTATGTACCTACTGAATTGAAGACATTACTTAGTCATTATAAAATGATACGAATGTTAGCCATTAATTTATGAGCATAGTTAATTATCTGCTTAAATAGAAGCCATAATCAAATTTTGTAGTTAGAAATATAAATCTATCAAAGGAATTTAATAGGACTTAGGGAGTAATTATTACTACCTAGTTCCTTTCACATTGAAATAGGTAGGTACTTAGAAAAGTAAATTAATTACTTTCGCTGGATAATCTAGATTTCTGTGAAGTTTAATCAAAGTAAATACCTGATTATGCCGATATTATGCTTATTTGTTCGACGACACCAATCCGAGTTTCCGTTAAATAGTAGCGCTGATGGGAGAGATAGACAGCAACGACGAAAATATAAGTTGGATATACCGCAACAGAGGGTGTGTATATATAGTAATAATGTTTATTGTATGGCCATTAAGGTATACAACAAATTGCCAAATTGTTTTAAAGAACTTAATTGTGATACTTTTAGACACAAATTACACAAGTTCCTTATTGACAAGTGTTATTACACTATTAACGAATTTTTAGCAGACTCACTTAAGGAAAAAATGTATGAATAATGTTAAGCCAAATACCTCTATTTATTTTCTAAAAATATTTGTACACCTGTAAAGGTAGAATATTTGAGACACTATTGTTCTTTAACATCTACATTGTAAGACAATATTCTAACAAATAAACGAATTTTGATTTTGATTTTGATTTTGATTCAGTGTTGAGTAAACCTATTTAGGAAACGACTTACTTCGTTTTCATTTGTGTTAGGTATTTACCTACAAATAACTACTCTTATTTAGGTTTTGTTTCAGTGACCTTATCCATGTAATTTTTTTTATGGTATGTTAGAAAGTCCCTGAAACTAATTTCTATGTACTGTAAGGGGATGTTCCTGCTTCCACTAATTTAGTTATAAGGTCGATCGTGGGCGTATTATAAACTGATATATCACTGACTACACTTTTAACCCAATCGTTATTAATATTAAAAGATACGGTCGCGCGCCATTGCGCATTCCGTGTTCAAACTGTAGCGTCGCTAGTGTTGTGCAGCGCGTCCGTCGCGCGTTAGTGTTGTACCGCTGTCACTCGATTTGGCCAGTCGAGTGTGCGGCTAACAGTACATTGTACATAGGTACATAATAGGTATTTCTGTTCCATATTTCAATAATTTAACTACTTCTCTAAATTGTATCCAGCTAGTACCATAAGTACCAATTACTTTATTATCCTTTCAATTTATTCACTACACACACGCCTACTTACGAGTAAGTCTTGTTACATAAACTTATTACACTTATTATCTACTGTTTCCACATTACCATTAGTTACTTGTTAGGAACTAGTTATTTGTTAGGATAATAAGTATGTTTGACTGCTTCGGTGGCTCAGTGGTTAGTGAACCTGACTTCTGGATCAAAGAGGCGTGGGTTCGATCCCCACCCAGGGCAAGCATTTATTTGGTGAACATAGGTGTATGCTTTGTGTCTGGGTGTATTTATACTATTAAGTATGTATTTAAAATATGTATTTGTTGTATATCAGTCTCTGGCAGCCATATCACAAGTTTTGCTGGCTGAGTTTGGGGTCAAAAAAAAAACTCAGATTAGTTACTGAGTTAGCTACATTCTAATAAAAGTTAAGGTATATTACGAGATAATAAGTAATATCAAATCAATTAGTACTTATGCACTATAAAGTGTTTGATAAATACATATGTATAAAATCTACAAAGCCAATAAATTTATGAAATAGTAATAGGTATTTGCACATTACGGATTAGTGATGTAATATCCAGAAAAGTATCACACATTCGACAGAATTCAGACTTTATACACAAGTCATGCCACTACGAAATACAATAAAACAAAACAACTTCTTCTTTTAGCTTCGCAAGTATCGGGTAAAAAATGCATCGCTTTATAAGCTTTATAGCTAGCGATCTGAACACTTGGTTTGATGTAAATGGTCTAATGCTAAACACTAGTAAAACTCACTTCATTCACTTTAATTTAGCGGGGCGTAAGTACAGACCGTTGAGAGTCAAAATCGGAAATGTAGATATGGAGCAAGTGAATTCAATGACGTTTCTGGGATTTCAACTGGACAGTGCTCTCACGTGGGAGGAGCATATCGACAAACTATGTGGGAAAATAGGAGCGGCTTGTTTCGCGCTGTGGCGCGTGGCTGCAATATTGCCGTACCCCATGGTCCGGCAATGCTATTTCGCGTCTGTGCACTCGCAAATCCAGTACGGCATCGAGCTCTGGGGGCGCGCTGCCGATTGGGAGCGCGTCTTCAGAATGCAAAAACGAGCCGTGCGAGCGATAGCGCGAGTGTCACAGGACACACCCGCGATTTCGTATTTCCAGTCCATGGGGATACTGACTGTGCCGAGCCTCGTGTGTCTCCAGGCGGCGATGTACGCCAGAGACCACCTCGACGAGTACTCGCACGTCGGAGACTCGCGGCCGCGCAGCGCGCTTCCGTCGAGACACGCTCACCGCCTGTGCGCCGTACCTCGCCGGCTCACTAAGACATCGAAACTGGTGCATGTCACCGCTCCCGAGGTATATAATCGAATACCACGTGACATCAGAGACGCTCCGTCTAGGGAAACTTTCAAACAGAAAGTAAAGAAATGGCTAGTCGAAGAGGCGTTCTACAACTTTAATCAGATGACTAATATTAGGATTATCTAATGCAATTTTCAAATTTATTACAATTGTAATTATCATTTATTGTACCTATTCCAATGTGATTTTAAGGATACCTATTTTTTGAATTAATATTTTGACATGTAACACAATTATGTTATGAATAAATGACTATGACTATGACTATGACTAAGCCACGTTAATCTTGGTCAGAATAAATAATCGACCAACCTGTTTTCCATTCTATAAATAAATATTGTTAGAAAATGGCGTCCGGCGCCACATTTTGATCGTGCTGATAACATTCTTACTCTTAGTAATAATATTTTATCGTTTTCTGATCCTCACTATAACAACCTTGGAATATAAGAACATGTACCTAAGTTTGGCATAATATTTTTTAACGATTTTTTTGTAGAGCACACCTGAGGAAGTACTTTTGCCACTTTTTAATCATTAATGAGTATAGTGCGTGCCACCAAAGATGAGACTTGACGAGCGTCAGTGGTGGGGGATCTTGCGCAGGTACAGTCGTGTACAAACTAATTATCCAGAATTTGTATATCTATTAAACGTTTATATATCTACTAGTTTTTACCCGCGCCTTCGCCCGCATGATATTTTGATTTTTGTGCTATCCCATGGGAACCCTTTATTTATCTGGGATAATATTAGTAGGATAAAAGTAGACTATGTCACATGCCGTCTTTTAAACCCGAAGCCCTACCTTGCCACCCTTAATAAAGGAGGTGGAAAATCCAAAAAAATAAAACAAAAAACGATTTGACGGTTGTTCGATTCTACAGTTGATTTTTTTGACATTTCTTGAAGCGCACTCTAGAATAGCTTCTCAGAGTTCTCAGATCTTACTTAACACTTATCGTTATGTTATGAAAAAGTTACGCAATATCATTATAATTTTTAGCCTATGTGTTATTCTGATATATAAGCTGTATTATTGCAAAGTTTCATCTCAATCCGTTCAGTAGTATTTGCGTGAAAGAGTAACAAACCTCCATCCATCCTCACAAACTAACAAACTTATCCAGAATTTGTATATTTATTACAAACCAAAGTGGTTTCTCGTCTCATCTTTGGTGGCACGTACTATACTTATAATGCAGATAAATCAGCCTCTTAAGGGCAATGTGTCCAGATCAATTACTGGGCAGAGAGAAATTACTTTCCTAGCTCTTAGTGAGTACGAAACGCAGTGCCCAAGGCACGCTATATCTACCTAAAACTATGATTCTTAGCACTGATCTTGTCTACTTATTTGTACCTTAGTGGTAATAAGCAATTACATATACCTACCTACAGTCTACACCCAAAAAACCCTCCTTTCTTGGGCAATTGGATAGAAAGAAAAAGTTAACACGCAAACTCACTTGATAAAAACGTCTGCAGGTGGCTGGGTCCGCGAAGTTTCCATTGCCCGTTGTGCCTTCGGGACAAACGAAATCCTCTTTTTCTTTCTGCTGGGTACTTCCTGGAAATCACAATATTTTGTATTTTAGTTTCACGTTCACACTTAAGCTCTGTTTTCTTAAGATAACGGTACCGTCATATAACAGCCCTAATATTATTGACGTTATAAGTTCTCTCTCACTTCACGGTGTCAATTACAGCTCTATATAAAACTGCGCTATCTTCTATATGTATAGACAAAGTTCTAGTAACGTAATTCACGCTCTTTTTTCCTGGGATAGCTGTGCTGTGTCCGCCATATAGCGGCCGTAACAAAGGAGTGAATGGTTGGAATGAGAAGCAACGCTACTCTGTAAATGCCTAAGTATTAAATTAACGGAATATTATTTATTTTATTTTTAATTAGTGACATTTACAACTAAGCCTTGATAGCAACTTTAAAGACACCATTTATAAGCCTTAAGTAAGTTGTAAGCTCCGGTTTCTTAAACAATTTTGCTAGGTTAGAGACCATTTGTCCATAAGGTTAATCCATCAAACTGCTTTGGTCCAGCGTGGCAGATATGACCCAATCTTCCTTCATGGATAGTAGACTAACACAGTAGACTATCAATATGCTGGTACAGTACAGCAGTAGAGGCTTTCAGGTGGTATTTCCTTTCATACAAACAATAACTACATTAGGTACGAAAGATAATAATTATTGGGTTCCGTATTCAAAACGTCCTTGAAACAAACCTTGAACGACAACCAGTAAATTTACTTGTCTTTTTATCTCATTTTCGTGTAACACACAATAAGCCCGATTATAGAGGCACCAGCGTAAATTTAATAGCAACGTAAAAAGCGTTCTCTCTATCGAACGCCTAAAGTGAAAAAGAAACAGAACGATTACTATTTAACTATTATAATTACGATGGCGCCTCTGTAATCGGGCTTAATATCTCGGTAAGAAATCGATAAAACATTTATAGCAAAGGTAGCCCACGCTTACCATAAATAATAATATTCATTTCATAAATAATAATAGTAAATATATTACCTACATATTAAACTAATCGTATTTATGAATGAGGAAGCTCAATTAATGTTATTAAACCTTTTAGTAGTTCATAGGTCACGACTTTCTAGCAAATAAATGGATAAGTTATACCTACCTTTAAAGTTGCAATAAAATGTTTACATAGTCAGAGTGTAATGTGCAATGATTATAGTTATATGTTATGGGGCCAATGTATTAAAATACAACTTTTCGCAAAGTACGTAATAAATAATCAGAATTACAGTACAGCAGTACTTATGTGGTAACTACGCTGGCATAGTGTGGTGAACTGAGCCAGCGTTGAATATGTATGGCTCAATCGCTCTTCGTAGGCAGACCTATGTTCAGCAGTGGACTATTTATGGTCCAGTACAGTACATAATTGAAATTACTTTTGCCTGAAAAAAAAATAGTCTTAGGTGTAAAAATAGCCGCTCGCCAATGTAACTCTAGAAATTACGAGGTTACCTATACAATTCGATTCAAGACCTTGCAGGACCTACCTGTCTAGTTTAATGTTTTAAAACCTGTTATACTAGAGTGTTGGCGATACAGGAATACTAAAAGGGCTTAGACAGGTTAAGAAATTGCTAATGCTGTACTCAAGCATTCTAGGTAAGTACCTATAAGTATTGTGAGGATGATTCAATTGAATTGATTATTTTGGCGTAGGTAAGGGTGTTTCCTCGTGGTCATACTAGTTTGTCATATCAGTATGTACGCTGTAGTAAATAGATCAATTAAAAGTAAGCGGTTTCATGTTTGTTTTTAATACACTTTCAATTTGCCTCATCCTGCCTAAAGCATTTATTGGAAGAGCTCCTTTCAAACGAATTGAGTACCTACCTACGCTACAAAAAACATAATACTAAAATTGTTTTACTTTCTTGTTTTTACAATTTTAAAACGAAATAAATGAAATATTTGCATGCACGCATATGTGCTTATAAATGTTCTTAAATTAGAAGTACTTGATCATTTTATAAGATTTTCAGGAAAAAACGTTGATATACTAAGATAATAGATCAGTACATATTGGAGAAAAAATATCGTAGCCGTCAAATTCCTTTTTTTACAGGAGAAGAGTTATTAAAGCGCAAAACTGCTTTGACAAGAAGTTACTTTCGCATATTGGAGCGCCTAGGATATTTCCTGAAACGGCTGGATATATTATCGCTATGTACACGATATCATAATACTAACGAAATATTTGAACAAGTTAATATCTACATCTACACAAGTACCGATTATTTATTATATCCACCTTGTTCTATTCTGCGATTTGATATAGACAACGTTGTTTCCTAAGCCGTAGAAGCCTACGAACCACACCTGCTCATCCATAAACCCAAAATGCCTACGTAACGAACTTTCACAACTAATAACAATCAATTAATAGCATTCGAAAGTGTTATTATTAACCATTAATTCTAATTGCTGCCGCAAAAATGCTCGTAATCGATCTATGAATCATTAATTGAAAAGAAACTATTTGACTCCGAATTTTGTAGTGTTTCGGTGCAAAAAGATGAAAAAGTTTCATGGCCATCTCAGATGTTGGTTGTTATTTGTATCTATTTTTGACTGCCTCGGTGGCTCAGTGGTTAGTGACCCTAACTTCTGGATTAAAGAGGCGTGTGTTCGATCCCCACCCAGGGCAAACATTTAAGTGATGAACATAAGTGTTTGCTCTGTGTCTGGGTGTTATTTAGTTACTATCTATATAAGTATGTATTTAAAAATAAATATATGTAGTACATATATCAGTCTCTAGCAGCTATATCACAAGCTTTGCTTAGTTTGGGGTCAGAGGCCGTGTGTAAGATGTCCCAAAATATTTATTTATTATTTATTTTATTCAATTGAATTCACAGGCTTGGCCTGGTCCTTTATGTTATTTATTATTATTTGAATGGCTTAGCTTCGTAAGTATTCATAATTCTCATATCATATGAAATTGAGAATCAACAATATATTGATGAATTATTTTTTTAGAGTTCTATAGACTCTACAGACAGGCTCTATGTTATAATTTGTAAGCTATACGTATAAATACAGACTTACACGTAATCAACAAAAGTCATGTAGTTAAAAAGGTAAATTAAAAAAAACTCTATGTCGCAACTTTTTATATACCTTTTGTTCGTGATATTTTCCTTCTTTTATTTGTAACAAACGTTCAAATATTGATTCAATTACACTGCAATGAACTATTACTGTAGCGAGACTTATGAAAAAACTAAAACCGTTGCAATATTACAGCACGATGAAGTAACAAACATACAATACACTTGCAAACTTTCACGTTCATAACGTTGACGTGTAACACTGTAATATATCTATGATTTATGTATAAATCATTGTTTATCATCATGCTACGTTAGGTATAACATTTCTCTTGAACTTTTAATCAAGCATCAATATCCGATCTTCTTTTCCCGTCATGGCTGTGCGTCATGGGATTGGGGAGGCATCAATGTAGCCATTCTTACTGGGACTGGGCGACATGGTATCCCGACTCCAGAAATTATTAGGAGAGAGTGCGAGTACGTACCTTTCCGTTGAAGTCGGTTTCAGCATCTCGATAGCCTTGAACTAGCTGAAATTGAGATGACCAGCCTTAGTGATCTCAATCTGGGTGATCTTGAACTTTGCTATGCATATAAATATATTTGGAATCCTTACTACATTACAAATCCAAAAGAGTCTTTGTTACTCTATTACCTAAACCGGAGAGGCGGTTCGACTTGATTTTTTGCATGGACATAGTTTAAAGGTCGCATCTAGGCGTTTCATCTAGGCTACTTTTTTATCCCGGAAGCCGCGATTAAAAGCCATTGTAGTAAAAATAGCTTCAGATAAAGTAAGTAGGTATAGTTAATGGTAGAAGGTTAACAGGCGCAGCAAAGGAGCATTGACTTTGCTAGACATTTTCCCTACGGAAAGCAGTCGCCTACTTTCACCCACCTCAAAAATATAATGTGCTTGTTGATTTTCTATTTATCTGGGGTGACCAGAAAAGACTATGTATAGGGTGAGCAGCACCTACCCATGCCTCCATATGAAAAGGATTTTAAAAACATCGATGAAGTCAACGGTAAAGCTCTAAGATGGGAGAGCTTTACCGTTTGTAGATGGTTGTTGTGGGCTGGTGTCACTGATTCACCAGCCACCAGCTTACTGAATCTGACATCGTAGAGCATTACCATTGACTTCATCGATGTTCTTAAAATCAGAATAACAGCACTACTACGAAGACAAACGCTATGTGTAAGCAAGCATTGCTTATCGCCTCTACATCCGAACGTTCTACTACCAAGACCTCGTAATTCTTAAAATTTAAATAATTCCAATTAAAAAATTGTATTCACCGTTGAACTTCATCAGCACATTACCGAGATATCTAAACGCCAAACAATATAAAGCCGGCCCAAACAGCCCATTGTTTATCAGAAGTCAGAATGTCTACGAGATTTAATTACATAGAAGCCAATCTCCGTCGATAAGACCCTCAATGACGTGTTTTTGCGACCTTAACGACGTGAGAACAGCGCGAGTAATATTCCATAATACTTTAAGTCCCTTCATATACAAGCTTGTTTTTCAGACTTGTTTGACAGTTGCTAATTACTTTTGTTGGCGAGTAGCTCTCGGTCCCCGGAGCGTTGCCCGCACGATTTGCCCTTTCAAGGATTGAATTTGCAAAACACGTTTTAGTGAACCTGAGTGTACAAACGGGAAGCGCTCCTAAAAGTTCAAGTTTTCATATTTACGCGCTTGCCGCATTAGGCATGCAAGCTTTCTGAATTAATTTCGCTTGCCGTAGATTGCGTAACGAGTTGGAGTTGACATTTGCTCTTGTGCCTGCTCTTTCATACAGTTTGTTTGCTACACTCGATAATGCGTCAGTAGGCTTTCTGTATAATGTACGTGTACTGTACTGTATCAACCTTTTTTTAATAGTCCACTGCAGGACGTAGGCCTACCCACGAAGGGTGATTGGGCCATATCCACCACGCTGGCCCGATGCGGGTTGGTGGACTCACACACGCCATCGAATTTCTTTTACGGACATATGCAGGTTGCCTCACGATGTTTTCCTTCACCGAAAAGCCAGTGGTGTGACATTCCGTACATAAATCCCAAAGAACTCATTGGTACGGGACCGGGATTTGAACTCATGACCTCACGATTGTAAGGCGGGTGTCACTACCTCTAAGCCACCACGGCTTGCAGGTGTAGGTGTACGTGTACCTAATTTTCCGGCATAGTGGCTTAGACATTCATTAGTGTCTACTTATGCTTATCTAAGTTGCCAATATTAGCTTTAACCATTTATTAACTCACACGTAGTTACACATTTCACGGTCTATGTCCTAGAAGTCCTGTCCTGGACGTCCTGCTGGTGTTACGATGAAATACACAATACTACACATACCTAATATATGACGAAGCCATCAAGAAAGCAAGTTACTGAACTTGCTTTCTATTAGAAGGTATGCATCACGCATAACCATGATAATGCCATTCAAAAATTAGAATTCCGCTAGTTCAAAACCCAAACCGAGAAATTCTGAAAATGGGTTACCCTGATACAAGAAAATTTATATCTTCGACATAAATATCACACGCATCGTAGATACCTGTAAGAATAACGTGTGTATGGGTGAATCATGTAAAACTTCATTTTTTAATATATCTTTTTTATAATAATAATGTACCTATAACCACAACCCAAGTCTATTCGCTATTGACGAAGCTACTTACTTAACTACTTTTGCAAACTAAGTTTATCTATTCTGCAAAAGAAAGCCACACAAAAACGATTTGATGAATCAAACTAGAATAATTAAAACATTATGGCTCGGTACTTTGCTAAATCGGTCTCTACAACTTTACCGGTGGATAAGTCATTCATATAAAATATTTGGAGGTATTTAACGAACCAGCTTAGTTATTCATAAGGAAATGCCAGATATTATTGTAAAGATTTTTTACTCCTTATTATTATAATTGCATAGAATGTTTGATCGATTTTCCGTCGTTTCCTTGTAACCGAATATGATTTCGAAATTGACTCAACAATGTATATCTCTATAATATTACATAATTATAGTATTATGGTAACTATCACATCTAATTTACCTAATGTGCATAAATTAGGTAGGTAGATACGTTTTAAAATTAATGTCCATTCTTCAAACCATACGAAGGCTATTTTGACATTCGAAATGCTAATACCTAGACCTAAGTTAGCCTATGCGTTGAAATTCCGGTTTTCTGAAGCAATGACAAGCATAAATAAGCTAATCTGCATAATTACCACACTGGAGATGGCTTGGAAGACAAATAGGCACTTAAATTAGTAGAATCAAACATTTCAACACGAGATCATGTAACATAGTAAAAGAACTTCCAGTAGAACTTAGTTTATCTTTAGATTTTAGATAGATAAGTACGTTTACGTTTTGTCCGAATGCGGAAAAGCCTACAAATTACCATGTACCTATAAGCAACACTATAATATACTTACCTAAATTAGATACCAGGTATTTTAAATCGAACTTTTTAAAGATTTCCGATCTTTCATCATCTTATGAACCATACCTAATATGGACAAATGTCCAGTAGCTGAAACATATATTTCCCCTATATACATAGTTATTTCTAATCAATTAGCATCCTTTTAGGGGCTTATTCTGTGCATCAAAATTAACAACTTTTGTTCTACGACTTTTGACAAAACTCAAAAAAAAAATTTGTTGTTCCATAGAAAAATAGAGATCACCCGCGACAAAATATATGGAACAGCTGAATTTTTTTTTTTTTAGTTTTGACAAAAGTCGTAGAACAAAAGTTGTTAGTTTTCATATACAGAATAAGCCCCTAAAAGGATGCTAATTGATTAGAAATAACCCTGTATATACAAACAGGACAAATAGGAATTTAATGCGATACCTACTTGCGATCCAGTGCGATACTTTTAGACTCCATCGGTCATTGCCATTTCAACTTTTCGATCTTTAGCGTCCTTCTAAAAAAATGATCTAAGTAATACACAGGTTAAAAAACAAACATCCAAAAAGTAACGCCTTTTTCAATTAACTGTTACATACTGCTCGTCAAATAAAATAAAGTATTGTGTAATTTCAGATCACTATTCAGTTTTGTTTTCATTTCCTCGTTCGCTAACTCTATCGAACGAGTTGTGGCACAATCGTCTACATAGATATCATCTACGCCATCGAAAATATGTTACTAATATTATAAACGCGAAAGTTTGTATTTATCTATGTTTGTTCCTCTTTCACGCAAAATCTACTGAACGGATTGAGATGAAACTTTGCAATAATAATGCTTATATATCAGAATAACACACAGGTTTATAATTTATAAAAATATTGCGTGAAACGAAGTTCGCCAGGTCAGCTAGTATATCATAAATCAGCGATCTAGACAGGTAATTAATCAGTAAAAAATCTTCTCCAAAAAATACAGAGGTCCTAGCAAAAAGTTAAGTGTTGAAGATCAATTAACTTCCTTAAAATAATAATAAGGAGAATGGAACTACGGTTTTAACTGCAATTTCCGTACTCGTATATGTATCTACTTATTTAAGTTTAAAATACAGGGTTATATAGAACGGGGAGCCACTCATTTTTTCATTTTTTCATCACTATGAATATTTTAGTACTAACACTGAAATAGCGACGAAAGCAGTGTTTTTAGTTAAAAACATATGGCATAGGCGGAGGTAGTGGTTTTTTCTGGATAGACTGTTCAAATTAAAGCATAATTATAACTGTTTTCTGAATCTAAATAGGTTCGCATTTGACCATATCCTGCCGGGACTAAATCAGAGATGCAGTCTAGGGTGTGTAGCACGCTTATTTAAGCTGTCCTAATAACTTAATTAAATGAACTCCTTTCCGCTAAGTATCACCTTTACTCAAGTACCTACCTACTTATACATAATTATAACCAAGAGTAGGCATAGTACGAGTGCTTATGAGCTTGTGTAAGTGCGAACATAAAGTCAATATCCTCGATTGTAAGTACGTACATTGTACAACCGGTCGCAGGCCCCAATGTCAAGTGAAAGAAAGGACGTGCCAGAATCACAATTAGATGCAACTCTTGCAACGATAAAAACTTTCTATAAAGTTGAAATCTATGAGATTGGGAAAGAGCTCTACCTCGATAATAGGTCCTATATCAAGGAACATATTACGGAAAGAGATACATGACAAATACCTACATTTTTCATAAATCTATAAATACCATATTTTTGTTTTAATCAACATCCACAGGTAAATTTTCTCATTTTGATAGAGAAACGATATTGAAAAATTCTTAGAGTAATATTAATAAGTAAGACGTATATTTTTTTATAAATACATAATATAATTTTGAAAATTACTAAAAATTGGGTCTTTATATAAATAGGTACCCAGGTAGGAACTTACACCTACCTACCAAATTGGTATCAAATCTGCGATAGAGTAGCGCGTCATCGAGAGCAAATCAGCAACTGCCCATCTGCCTAAAGAGTAAAATTGGACTTACCGTCTCAATTCTAAATCTAAACAAAATCCCACATTACAACTTCAAAACACGGATGCAAAACGCTTTCACCGTATCATTTCGCCGTAACAGTTACGTTAACGAGTTAACGAATTGAAACGCTTGCATAATATTACGTAGCACAAATGCGTGCCTATAACAAGTCCAAAAAAATTAAAAAAAGATAGTAAAAAATAACTGACCGTAAGTAAAGATAGCACAAAAGAGGATAATCCGCAAGTAGCCGGCCATGGTTGCCGATCTGTTTGAATTCACTGATAGCTGTAGGAACCTCATGTTCCTTTCACCGTCGCGCGCGCACTGGACGGCCCAGTCGTGGCGAAGTCTCGACCTCGCGCTGGCTTTCTCCAGGCCCCGCCACGACAAATAAAGGCTGGTTATACGTGCCTAATTGACAGCAGAGACATCTGACCTTCTGCTTGGAACCTGAGATAGACTTGGCAAAAACGCATAAAGTTCATTTTTATAGGTAGGTAGATACCTAGATGATTCCTAACTCTTGATTTTAAATATCTAGTTGCTCGACTGTATAAGGACGGTACGTTTTTGGGATTTTTTAGGTGCGTTGCCTGTACATATGATGTGTATTTTTAATATTATATGATGTGGAATTTACGTTTGACACGGACCTAGACAATAAAATAAATAAACCTTTTGTATATCTATATTTTTATATTAGCGCTAAAAACCTGGCACCTTAGAGTATAAATAACTAAAGTTATGTATACTCTAAGCCTGGCACACAGCGTCGATACAGAAAATAAGGGTTAGGCTAAAAAATTAAGAAATCACTACTCGATATCATATTCTTTTACCCCTTTGGTGCGTGTGTTTACCAAAGTTGCCGAGCGCTAAAGTCGCAAAAATCCAAAATATAAAATAGGGCCTCGCAAAATATAACTTGCCGGCAGAAAATTTCGGTTTTGCTCTGCCACTGCTTAACCGCGTCAATAAAGCTATACCTACTTAGTTTAATAATAATTATGTATACCTACCTAAGCAAGAAGAACTAGAAATACCTACAAAATATGTTAGTTATTTTTCAATTCATTAAAACGGATGCATAAAATTTAAAATAATATTTTATAGGTACGTGATTAATAAACATTTAAAAAATTACCACTTCAAACTGAGGTCACACAAACTTCCCGCCTTAACTTTGGCTCCGCGCTGTTGGTTTGTTTGCTAGTAAATGTAAATAATTTTTCAAATAAACTTGAATGCTAAAATAATGCAATATGAACTATCGTTCATCTAAGTGCAACGCCAACGGTCATCGGATGTCTTGGCTCTAAGTAATTTAAATAACTTTTTCACTATTCCAAGAAGCATTTTGAAAATAAATATTTATTTATTTTAAAAACTATCAAACCAAAAATAGTTTTTGAACACACCTCCGACGTGTCAAGAACACGAAATGTCAAATTTGACATTTACGTTTCATGTGTGAATCTGAAAATATTGGAATTAAGGCGAAGTTTTTTAATAAATTAAAGCTTTAATTAAACTGGTTGCCCCTTTTAATGTAAGAAAAAACTGTGAAATCCACTATGACTACATTACGGGAACGCCAGCTTAGTAAGTATTTAGTTAAATCTAAATTACGTGTATCTGTTTTCTGGCCGACTAATTTTGGTATTTATTATGTTTTCGTCTTTTACAGATGCTTTGAAGCAGATGTTAAACTTAAATCAGCCCCTAACTAAGAATGTGGCTACAGAACCAACGTGGAAAGTGCTAATATACGACCGAGTTGGTCAAGACATAATTTCGCCTCTGGTTTCAGTGAAAGAACTTCGAGAGCTAGGCGTGACTCTGCATGTGTAAGTAATTCAACTTTGTACTACTCACTGCCTCTGTAATCATACTTTACGTGTCCAGTCTTCCCCATGGTTCCTTAATGTTTCCCACTTTTTATAAATAATTATTGTGTGATGTTTATCATCACAATAACAACATGAATATCATCGCCAAACCTAAACAAAATTTAATGATCGGTGAAAAATAACTGCCTATCAAAAATACTGGAAGAAAACTACATAACTTATGTAAAAAAGTTGTGTTTGCTGCTTATTTCAGTCAGTTGCACTCCGATCGTGACCCTATACCTGAAGTGCCTGCAGTATACTTCTGCGCCCCATCAGAAGAAAACCTGGGCCGCATTTGCCAAGACCTCGACAATGGCATCTATGACCAGTACCACCTTAACTTCATCTCACCCATCACAAGACAAAAACTGGAAGACCTAGCAGCATCAGCTATTCACTCCAATTCAGCTGTAAATATACACAAGGTGTTCGATCAGTATTTGAATTTTATATGTTTGGAAGATGACCTCTTTATTATGAAACATCAGAAATCAGATGACCTGTCATACTATGGTAAGATATTATTTAGTAATAAACTACCTAATTAATTTGATTCACAAATATATGTATTTGCATATTGAATTCTTACTATTCAAAATCCTTAACAAGAAAGCACAACAAAATATTTTTCATGCCAAATTTACTCATGATTATCATAATATCTAAAAAAAATACTGCATCAGAGTCCAGCAACCCCAGGCTTAGCCTGGGGCTAAGTATGTTGACTTCGGAACTTTTGTTTATTCATTTTGTGCTTATTATTACTTACATCATAATTATTAGTGAATGAGATACAATGTTTATATAAACAGCTACCACCGCACTTGGTTCAATCCCTGGAACTCTACTACCAATACCATTATCATCAACCTTCCACAGGCATAAACCTCCTCTTATGCTAATGGATGCTGTGGGCCAGTCTTATTAGGACCTCTGTAATCTGCAAACTGCTTGTAAAATATAAATTAATTTAAGTGTACTGTATTTAGTATCTATCTATATAAGTATGTATTTAAAAATAAGTATATGTAGTATATCAGTCTCTGGCAGTCATATCACAAGCTTTGCTTAGTTTGGGGTCAGAGGCTGTGTGTAAGATATCCCAAAAAAATTTATTATTTATTTATGAGGTATTAATCTCTTTTTCAGCTATAAATAAAGGGGACACAAAAGATACAGAAATGGAAACCATCATGGACAATATTGTAGAGAGCTTATTTTCTGTATTTGTAACATTAGGTAAGTAAAATGATGTGCATGAAAGTTTTGAAATGTGTTCAGATTGTACTAAAATTTTGTATAACATTAAGCCCGATTACAGAAGCGCCATTGTAATTATAATAGCTAAATAGCATAATTCTGTTTCTTTTTCACTACGATACGATAGAGGGAACGCTTTTTACGTTGCTATTAAATTTACACTGGCGCCTCTGTAATCGGGCTTATTCTGACAATATAATATTTTTCAGTGTACATATCGCTTTTCTTCTTATAGACATGTTAAATAGGGTAGATGTACCAGTTTTGTCCATTTTAGTGCCATTTATGGCTCCCGTGAATTTTAATGATTGTGTAGACAATTATAAATTTCATGGCCTCCCAGACACAGCACATCGTATTGGGGAGCTATGTGTGTGAAAAGCAATAATATCAATGTGTTTATAGTGAAGATTTAGTCTTAGAGTGATTGGTATCTATAAATAGATTCTAATAAAGATAATAAATAATTTTACCAAAACAATGTTAATCTTAGCTAAGCTAGAATACTTGAACACAATATTATAATTCTTTGTGTATTCCAGGCAATGTTCCTATAATAAGAACAACCAAAGGTAATGCAGCCGAAATGGTAGCAAAAAAGTTAGATAAGAAACTTAGAGAAAATTTGTGGGATGCAAGAAACAATCTATTCCATGGCAACACAGGACAAGCTGGTTCATTCAGCTTTACAAGGCCTATGTTAATACTGTTAGACAGAAATATAGACATGGCAACACCACTGCACCATACATGGACATACCAGGCCTTAGCTCATGATGTGCTGGACTTGTCTTTGAATAGGTTTGTATTTTATTCAATAGCTATAGTTTTCAATTTAAAATAAACCATATTATGAGTAAAAACCTGTATGGTAATTTTAAAACTAAAGGTGTTGGACTAAAAAGGGAAAAAAAGCGATTGCAAAGGAAAGAGCCGCGCGCATCCATAAAATTAAAAATAATATATTTAGAAAGTGGCGAAAACATTTCGCGTTTCATGTTATTAATTTTATTTCAGAACTCAAACTAAAATCTGTCTTTTATTGTGTGAAGGTCAAAAAAAATAGTAGTAAAACAGTAGATGATGATAAGAAATGATTTATTTTTCGCGATTTTTGGTTTGGTGTAATACTGAAAGCTGTTCTAAATCATTAATATAACACCTCTGTATCTCCCTACCCTTTGCAAAGCATTGTTGATAATATCCTGGTATCACTATTTATTTCAGAGCAGTTGTACCTGAAAGCTCGGGAGTGCCGGTGCAAGACCAGAAAGTGAAGACTCGAATATGTGATCTGGACTCCCGGGATCCTCTGTGGACGGAGCATAAAGGGAGTCCATTCCCCACCGTTGCTGAGGCCATACAGGAAGACTTAGATAAATACAGGTACAGTGAACTCGATACCACGTATTTTTAACCGACTTAAAAAATTGAGGTTCTTAATTCGACTGTATGGTTTTTATGTGTGTTATGCGATTACTCCGCCAATTATGAACCGGTTTGATGCGCATATTTTTTTTTATCTATAACCACGCATAACTTTTTTCATAGTAGTCCGATTTCAATAATTCTTTTTTCATTGGAAAGAGTATACTTCTAAATTGGGCCCATTTAAATTTTATTGAAATCGGCTGAGCCATTTTTGATAAATCAACAATAATGTGAAAAATGCTACATTGATCCGTACGAAATATTCGCGGATTCTGTACACGGGTAAAGTCGGTCATGCTATTTTTTGCAAAAAAGAATCTTGTTTTATTTGGTAGATCATTCATCAGATGTTTTGATGATTTTTTTATTATTTGGTAGATCGAAGTCAGTTGTGCCATTTTTGGCGAAATATAATTAGGTATTTACCTATTAGTAGTTCTGTACAGCAGACCTCTTTACTTACATAGTTTCCGAAACATTGTTTGAACTTTGTCTGAAACCAATTTGTTTCCGTTATCCACACGGTAGTGTTTACAGAAACAAAATAATTGTCATTATTTTTTGTTTCGGAAACACGTAGATTTTGTTTCTGATAGAGTTTATAAACAATTGTTTCTCAGTGAATACAAAGCTTAAACATTGAACTTGTTATACAGGAGTTCAGAAGCAGAAGTGAAGAAGCTGAAGAGCTCGATGGGTCTGGATGCGGAGAGCGACCTGGCATTAAGCTTGGTCAGCGACAACACGCAGCGGCTCACTAACGCGGTCAACTCCTTACCACAACTCATGGAGAAGAAGCGCCTAATAGATATGCACACAACTATTGCTACAGGTATGTTATTTCGAGACAGAGGTACTAGTGAAACTTTTGTTACATTGCCTCAAACTTTTTTCGTCCATCTATTGCATGTGGCGCGACGGTCGGTCGCGGAGTAGGGGTAAAGTGAAAGTTTCCGTTTTCCTTTTACCGTGGTTTCATAAAACCACACCGCACTAAAATTACGAGATAAATAAATACCTCATCATCTCGAGATCCTGACCTAGTGTCAAAATTTTTAAGCTGTCTGATGGCATATGGCATGTCTAAACGGTTGATACAACCGGAACTTACAATTTAACGTGTCATGCGAGCCATGGTAACGTTCAGTTGTAAATTACACCCTAGATGACACATCCGAAGACAGACCGTGCCAAGTGTTTTAACTTTTGTTAACTTTGGTGATCGCTGACAAAAACCTATTCAAACTTAACTACATCATATGCTCTCTCTACAAATGATTTTTTTCTCAATAGTTTCATACCATTTTTACTAAAACAATTTTTCCCGCATTTTACCTTAATGGTGTGTCCACACACTCCGCGAGGCGACACGAGAGGACGCGAGCACGAATGTGTGTTGATGGTGCGCTCGTGTCGCCTCCGCTCGCTACGCCTCGTCGCCTCTTGGAGTATGTGGACGCACTATAAAAAACTCTAATTTAGACTCAAGAAGCCTTACTTTCTTGTTTAGCGTAAGTTAGATTGTGATGTATTTACCCTTTATATACTTAAAGAGTTATCTTTGTGATAAGCATTTCAAAAATCTGAAGCGAACGCAGGATTTGAACCTGCCCCTTCGGATCACTAGCCCGACGCTCTAACCAAATGAGCCAGCCCACCTCCTACGCAAGCGTCAAATTCTTGAAGTGCTTACCTTACACCAACTTCTTTATATTTAAGTATGTTCGTATAGGCCGGGTCAGAGTTTTTACCTTCTAAAATTACAACATCAAAAATACCTGAAATGTTACAGCAATCCTCAACGCAATAAAATCCCGAAGATTAGACTCGTTCTTCGAGCTTGAAGAGAAGGTTATGAGCAAAAGCAGCCACGTAGAGAGCAAAGCTGTCATGGACCTCATCTCTGACCCCAGCGCGGGCACTGAGGAGGACAAGATGAGGCTGTTTGTTATATACTACCTGTGTACTGATATGTCGGAGGATGAGTACAAGAAGTTTGAAGCTGCGCTTGTGGCAGCCAACTGTGATGTCAAGCCGATGGCTTATATGAAGAGGTGGAAGTGAGTATCCAGCTCCAATAAAAAAGAATTCCATTGAAGTATTTTATTTTTTACTTTTGACAATTTTGTTCTTCTAATAAGTCTGGAATGATTACAAATGTCGATATATTTATACCCGTTTTTTATGTTTTGGTGACATGGATAAAATCAATTCAAAATCACAATAAACTCCAAAACCTTAATCCTACTTAAAAAAATAATACCTATTCAAAGTATTTAACATACAGTGCGACACAAAAGAGATGAAATGAATTATTCGGGAACTAAATTATCACTTTTGCTGGAACCACAATCTGAGCTGTCAATTATTGTTAACATCTAGCATTTTTCTCGTTCTACGTTATTTTGTGGATTTTGAACAGAAAATCAGTATCATTATACAAAGTATGCTAACAAAGCGATGGTGGCGACCTCATTTATTTTCAAGTCTCTTATGTCGCACTGTACTGCTATCATTAGTGATTTGACGATATCTAGAATTTTCCATGTCAATATAATTTTAACTTAAATCTTTTTTTTTTCCATTTCCAGGGGTTTCTCCAAAATGTCCAGCCAGTATGAAGGTGGTGGTACTAAAACAGTATCAATGTTCTCAAAACTCGTGTCACAGGGCTCTTCATTCGTCATGGAGGGCGTCAAGAACTTAGTTGTTAAGAAACACGTAAGTTTTACTTTTTCCTTTACTTTATACTGCCTCGGTGGCTCAGTGGTTAGTGACCCTGACTTCGAGATCAAAGAGGCGTGGGTTCGATCCCCACCCAAGGGAAACATTTACGTAATGAACATAGGTGTTTGCTCTGTGTCTGGATGTTATTTAGGTACTATCTTTATAAGTATGTTTAAAAATATTTATACAGCCTTGGCCAAAAGTATTAGGCACCTTTAAAAAATCAAAATGCATGTTTACTACTTAACGAATAACTGAGTGCTTATCTTAAATGACTTACCGGGGTCATAAATAACTTCTTAGAATATCAAGCGGCTCTTTGTTAAGGTCATAAAACACTTGGTGACCCAAAACTAAGGATTCGGTTTTTATCGGCTCTTATCAGTCCATGTTTGTTCACTTGTGTTCTGGACTCTAACAAGTAAACAAGCTTTCATTTATGTTGATGTGATTAAATTGAAACCTAATTTTGTTGAAAATGCCAAAAAGGAGTGACATTAGTTTAGAAAATAGAGTATAAATACAGGGTGCCTAATACTTTTGGCCAAGGCTGTATGTAGTAAGTATATCAGTCTAGCAGCCATACCACAAGCTTTGCTTAGTTTGAGGTCAGAGACCGTGTGTAAGATGTCCCCTAATATTTATTTATTTATCCTTTATCTTGATACTATCGTGACTTGATAGATAAGTTAAAAACTAAAGTGTAAAGTATGTATATTATAGCCGATGGGCCGTAATCACAGGCCGTAATGCCGTAAAGTCCTCGAGTTAAAACCACGCACCAACAATATTAGCGTAGGATGTCTGACTAAAAGCCTGTTGAGGAGAGATGCTGCAATAAATAAGTTACTTTGGTGAACCAAATCTCCGAATCTTTGATCCATAATTATTTACATATTTTAGTAGCTATTCTTCAAAGATTTTCACAAGTATTAAGCAACTTTCCGCACGGTCAGTATTTGGATGGGTGACCGCGGGTGGCATTTTCCAACTGAGCGCTACCGTGGCTCGGATGACACGTTAAATTGTAGGTCCCGGTTGTTTTAACCGTTTAGCCATGTCAGAGGCCTTCAGGCGGCCTAAAAACTCTGACACAAGGGCTAGCCACCCGGCCTATACGAACTTACTTACTTACTTACAAGTATTTTTAAAATTAAAAGCGACTTCACAATCTGGTCGCGAACAACAGTGTCGCCACTGACGATTTTCGTACCTATATCGTACAATTTAGTAACTAGTGACCGCCTTGTGGCTACGACTCGTTTGCAATGGTACACAAATGTTACAGCTCTATTAGGTTATATTTTGAAGGCTTTACGTCTATATCTATTAGACAAAGAGACCAACATTTAAAAATATTATTTAGAACTATATAAAATAGTTTGAGATAAAAGAGATAAAAGAGTTTGACCAAAAATAATTGTGTACCAAAAATGTTTCAGAAATTGCCAGTGAGCCGTACCGTGGAGGCAGCGCTGGGCGGCGGCGAGAGTGGCGCCGATCTAGAATGGCTCGACCCGCGCGCAGCACGCACGGACGCCGCGGGCCGCGCGCGCGCCTCCAGGGCGCAGCCGCCCACTGATGCTGTGGTCTTTGTCGTCGGAGGCGGCAACTACATCGAGTACCACAACCTCATCGACTTCGCCAAGGTGCGTTATATCCTTGTGTGACTGAGTGGTACAATCCGCGCGACTGTACGGACGCGCGCAGCTGCTTACCGACGGCGTCGTGTTCGTCTTGGGAGACGGGAACTACATAGAAGCAACCTCATCGACTTAGCCAAGGTTCGTTACAACCCTTTATGACTCGGAGTGACTCGACCCGCGCGTGACTGCACGGACGCGCGCAGCTGCCTCCTAACGCCGTCGTGTTTGTGGTGGGAGGTGGGAACTACATCGAGTGTAACAAACTCATCGACTTCACCAAGGTATGACTTGGAGTGGGCACAACCGCGCGTGACCGCACACGGGCGCCGCCGGATGCGCGCATCTAGCCGCCACTGATGCTGTAGTCTTTGTCTTCAGCGGTGAAAACTACATCGGGTACCACAACCTCGTTGACTTCGCTAAGATTTGTTCCATCCATCCATCAACCGTAGGACGTCCACTGCTTGATATAGGCCTCCTCTATGGATTTCGAATAAAGCCGGTTGGTTGGATCCAGCGCGTTCCTGCGATCCTTATTATATCGTCAGTCCACCTACGTTGGTGGACATCCTGCGCTGCGCTTGCTGGTTCATGGTTTCCGATTCAAGAACTTTGCGGCCCCATCGACCATCCGTTCTTCCAACTACGTGCCCTACCTCCTGCCACGTTAATTTGCTAATCCGCTGGTCTATGTCGGTAACTTAGGTTCGTCTGCATCACAATCACAACCCTGTATTAGCTAGTCCTCGTAAGTCGCTGCGCTATAAATCTGCGTTTGATCACAATCTTGCCTGATGGTAAGCGACGACACGATGGAAAATAATGCACGCAGACGGGCCGCAGCGGGGCGGAGCGGGCAATATTATTATAGTAATCGCTTTTATGTATTTTATATGAACTAACGCACATTTTCCGCATTTCCATACTAATATTGCCCGACATAATTTGCGCGACTTTACTGCCTGCCATAAAAAAAACCGGCCAAGTGCGAGTCAGGCTCGCACATCGAGGGTTCCGTACAAACACATTGTTAAAATAATTAAAAACCTGTTTTAGCACGTGCTTATGAAGTTCTTTTATATGATACGTTACATGATACGATTTACTCACTTTGAATTTTGAACCCATATTTTGTGAATTTTAAGGCCCTATTTTTTTGTGATTTAAATAAAAATGTACAGTTTTCAGATTTATTCCTATATGTGTACTCTGAGACAATGCTTCTTGCCGAATTTCATAGTTCTTTGTCAACGGGAAGTACCCTGTAGGTTTTGATTTTTGTGAGTGTCGAAATATGCGGTTTTTTACAACATAAACGGCTCAACTTTTTTGTACGATAACTGAGATTTTCTTTTACACAACAGCAAGAAATCATAGATATACGTATACAGTTTAAATTTCAACTCGATATCTTTACGCGTTCCCGAGATAAAGAGTCTTGACATACGCACAGACGGACAGACGGACAACAAAGTGATCCTATAAGGGTTCCGTTTTTTTCCGTTTGAGGTACGGAACCCTAAAAACACGTTACCTACGTGTTTTCAGGGTTCCGTACAAAGTTATATTATAATCATCGACTTAGCATTTTTTTTTTCGATGTTTCTAATTATAATATTCAATTTGATTGTTACAGCAACAAGTCGCGGCCGGCGGCACTCCAAGGAAGATAATCTACGGCGCAACCACTCTGCCCACCGCCACACAGTTCCTCAAACAACTGTCCCGACTGGGCGAAGAGATGCTATAAACATTCCCGCTACATTCTAAATATCTATTTATAAAAATCTATTTACCAATTCATGTACATTACACATAATGAAATTATGTAACACAACGGGCGACAACAATAAAACAATCATCTCAACAAGTTGGCATTTTATTTACAATGACATTGAAAATATAGCTAACATCTAATAGTCTACTAATATTTTGATTGTTTTAAACAAGAAGTATAAAATCTAAATCACAAGATTAGTAATTCAACATTTATCAGATCTTATCCCCGCGATTATAATATTTCCTCTGAAATTTTCGTATAAGATAAAGAATAAAACAAAAAAACTTCACAACCGAAAACAACTCAAAGATAGGTAAAATACCGGATGGTAGGTTCAAAAACTGGTGGCCACTTAAACCTCAACACTTCATTTAAGTAATTGCATAAATATTTTTTTTAAATCTTGCTGTAGATACAAGCTAGTTATACGATTGATCCTTTGCGGCCTGATTTTCTTTAGGTCTTTCGGCAGGTTTTTATCATCTTGATCTTTCAAGATAATACTGATTGAGTAAGCAACCCTCGTACCTACGTAAGATTAGATTAACAGCCCCCTCACCGCCTAAGCAATAGCAATCGTAATAGCAATCGTTTATGACTTAATTTTAGTCATTTGGCACCGCCTATTTGACGTTAGCCATCAATTACTTTGTACGGATTGCGAAAGCAATCGTTGAATAAACAACTTTGATGGCTAACGTCACATAGGCAGTGCTAAATGACTAAAATTAAGACATAAACGATTGCTACTGCTTAGGCGGTAGGGGGGCAGATCGTAACACATAAATTATTTACGGCCTGCAAAAAGTAGTGTTTTATACGATAAAATGAAATGAGCAAGATAATTTTGAGCAGTTCAAAACAATGTGCAGCGCAGCACTGAATTTTTTACACTGAGACACAAAACGTTTCATCTCTCTTGTCACTGTCCTTAAATAAATTTAAAAAAAACTGAACATGTTAAGCGAGTGACCACCGGTGTTGGAAACGTCTACAGATAATTTCTTAACAAACTTGTTGATTTTATATCCCAACCCTTAAAACTATTGTGCTTAATTAGGTAAATAGAAACTAAAATGTGTATGTTCGTTTAAAACATAGTCAATAACCCTCGAAAAATAGCAATTATATGTGTTAGATTACACTTATACTAAATATTAATGAACAGAGAAATAATAAGAAGAGTTAAAATACGAGGAACTTGAACATCTCGCTTAGCACTGCACACCACTAGAGGACGTGGATAGAGAAACTATGACTCGACAGTCTAACGAACATGTTACCTTACTTATAACATTATCACTGATCATGATATGGTTTTGGCACAATGAAAACTGAACAATAAACAGATCGTATAGAGAGCTTCACTTCACAAAACAAGCAAGGGAACCTCACCTGCTGGCGCAAATTATCGGTGACTATTTAAAATTGAAACCACTTTTACAAACATAGGGTTTAAAACTGCAGCAGTCTCCTAAGTGTCATAATGTACAATTTAATCCATCAAAACTGCGTGAACGTCTTCCAAAGACGTCAAAATCGCAGAATGGATATAAAAACTTAAACCTTGATACAAAGGATTTCAGAACTGCAATAACTTTACATCATGTTATCATGCATATTGGTAGACTTTGTTAACCATTAGTTCGCAGCTATAGCTTTAAAAGATATCTTGCAATGACCGAAAGTTTGAACTGCAATAGCATTACACCCTGACGTAACATGACTGTCGTGGTACACGAACAAAGTCTTACTTTTGTCTTTAAAAGCAATAATACCATAGCCCGAGTGTTATTCAGCCAAGGGTGTTTAAGGCTTGAGGGCCATACGATGTGGAAAGTAACAACTGTGTAAAGTTAATGCTTGTGCTGACTTAACTCTTATGAATGGCATGTGTCGCTAACATAATTATGCAGGCAAGTGAGGTTCATAGTTAGACTACCACAAATACATACCTGTGCAAAATGGCAAGACAATAATGTCTACAATAAATCATAGCAAGGGGTTCAAACATTCCCAACAATATTTTTACTCAATTTGATTTTAAGATATCAATAGCCAAGTCGCAATGTGTAATAAAATTGTTTTTTTTTTTCATTTGTACCATATATGTAAACTATCGTTAAAGCTACAAGTGGAAGTCGCAATAGTTATATTATCTTGGAAAAATTAATATTACCATAAATCTGACTTTCGCCAATTTTATTGCTAGTCTTGTCACATCGATGAACCAAAAATGTTATGACGATAGATCCAGTCAGAATGCCTAAACCCCTTAAGGTGGGTCCTTATAACATAGCTCTATGATAGTGGCGTAACTTCCTTACAATAATGTTACGTTACGTAACGTGGAGAAGTTACGCCGTATGTCACAGCGCAATGTTACTTGGACGCACTTCTTAGAAGTTAACTGTATCATTTGTGCAGCAATACATAAAAACTCTGGGAATATTATTAAACAAAAAAAATATAAGAACTAAGTACATAAAATCAAAAATCTACTAACAGTAAGGTTACAGTAATGTATCGTTCGTGTTGCAATCTTTTATTTCCAGGATAATAAAATAATATTGAAGTACAGCATCTATGTACGCAGAGTATTGAAATTGTAAAATATATGTAAGTTATAAACTTATAATTTATATATTACATCGTTATGAGTTATAATATAAATAATACGAACAGTATCCTTACTGTTACTGCAGAATAATAACACTAATAACCAAAAAAACATATTGAAACAGTTGTGCGCAATAATAAATTCAACAAAAACAAAACAATGAACAATAAATAAATATTTCAATTAATCATAGGTATAAACATGGCACTTCATAAAATTATATTAAATTCATAAGCGAGCACATCCTGTCATCTAACCTCGCTAATCGTCCACTTTACGAAACACTAACCCCATGTTAACCGAAACTTAATGGTACAATTTGGTAACTGACTACACGTAGTTGGCCACACGAGTTGACGGATGTGAAGTAAGCTACAAGCTGCGCAATAGCCAATCAACGTGCGGCTTTATGTGAACGTCAGTCAGGAATAGATATTGCGTAGCGTGTAGCTAACTTCACATCCGCCAACTTGTGTGGCGCGGCCTACAGCGGCGTCGGGCGAAACAGTCAAACGTTGCGGTAGACTATAGGCTGAATCAAACTTCTTGACGCCTGCGAAGTTATGTAGATGCACGTTTTACTAGTAGGTCGTTTTGTCACTCAAGACATTGCCATCATATAGACGTTTTAATATGCCGACGTTCTGCAAACTACGTCATTTTCCTTGATAGACCTTCTGATACGGAGCGAAACCCAATCCTCTCGGAGCTTGTAGATAACTTCGCAACAGCTAAAGTTTGACTCGACCTATACGCATCGCTAGCTATAAAATATATGTCATAGAAATACAAAGAAAACAGTAGTGTAGCGGCAACACGAAACTGCTTCTGCTACGTGAAGTCGGCTATGGAATAGTACCTGCTGATTAATTAACCGCTGTTTGTTGTCCGCCTTTAAAAATGTTACCAAAAACCAGAAGCGAAATTAACTAATCGTACATAAAAGAGCGACTTATTTCACCAAACATTAAACCTCTTAAACTTATAAATAGGTAGGTATATTACGAGTTTCATATTGTAGCCAGAAGCCAGTGTAGTTTCAAGTCAGACGTGGCTTAAATATTCTTACAGCTTACTTACTTTTTTAAAGACACTGTGAAATGAAAAACACATTCCAAAAAATTACAATAGTCGTAGCTTCGATGTCTAAGAGGTTTTAAGTTTGTATGAAAATTAGATGCTACATTACACTTTAATTTGTTTGGTGAACCAGGGCTTAAACGTTCGTTAGTAAAGAAAATCGTTGGTATTTTTTTATTCTCTAGTTTGACTAGTGTAATTAGTTCTTTTCAAAATAAACCAACCAGTTTTAATGACACAAACATGACTTTAAAATATGATAGGCAATCTCAAAGTGGGCGAATAGCATTACATTTATCATCAGCTTTGTGACTGAACAATTAATCAACTGATTTGAAATCGTCACTACTTTAGGCTTAAAATAGATGATATAATATATAAAAACATGATAAAACCTTCATAGTGTCAGCATGTCATCATGCTCGTCAATTAACGTAAAACTTGATATTAGTTCACTACATCAGAGTCTAAGAACACAGAAAAAACTATTAAACATTATAGATTATTAAGGCGCATTTAGACAATAATTATTGAATTTACTACACCTTATAAAATTTAACATTAAAATATAGCAGTGAAATGCTCAACAATCAAGCAATCATCATTATTAATATTATGTCTATACACAATTCAAAAAGCGTTAACAATGTAGGAATAGGAGAGAAGAGCACAATTAAATACAAGCAAGAAGACGCTACCACTAGCAAGGATTACACTATAATAAAATAGGTATACTTCCTATAAGATAATATTCTTGGATTTAATATAATTATTACTGGAACAGAGAGTAGAAGACTCGTAAAACAGTTCCGACTTCATGTCAAAGATTCAGGGATGTCCAAATAAATTATAGCAAAAACTACGAGATAAATGATGTCTAAATACTCATAACATAAACAAGTTATGGGGCGCTAAAAGATATAAAGATTTAAAAGATATAAATAAATAGTAATAAAGTGCAAAGTGTGTTGGCAAAAATATGACATCATCACATCTCAAAAAGTAAATCATGAAAATCATGGACGGACGTGAGACGCGTCAGTTTGTGTAAATTGAATTTACCAGCACTGAATAAACAATTTAATGACACTATTCATTTGAATTCAAAAGTTATTTGGAATGTCTAACAGACATATATATTTTATAAGTTTTATAACCAAGACAAAAATTCAAAAATTTTAAAAACAATATTCTTGTAGTTGTACAAGAGCAGGAATATTCTTAAATTGTAAAACTTAATTATATTTTTTTGTAAAGAATACTGAATTCTGGAATGTAAGAATAAAAAGAATCAATTTTTCAAATGCCAGCAATTTAGATCCATATTAAAAAGGAATGTAATGAAAAGATGCTGAAAATAGACGATACAAACAGATAAAATTAAATAAAAATACAAAATAATGCATACAAACGAAAAAGAATATTTGTATAAAAATCTTGTCATGCAACGAGATTCTTTTAAATTCGTGTAAGATCTACAGGAGAGCTTGTTGGAGACATATTAACTTAAATGAACAACACTACATACATAACATTCGATGGAATTGCACTTTTCTTACTAATCATAACTACAGATTAATAAGTATTTCATACATTTAAGAAACAGAATCTTTCAGCTTTTCAGTCTAACTGTCAGATCTTTGCCAATGTGGCTAAGAATAAACGGTATATGATAAACTGCCAACACGCAGTACCGCAGTCCACAGAAAATCATAATACCATCCGTTCTAAGCCTGAAAGTATGTAAACTTAATAGTAGAAGAAATAACAACATTAGTATTTAATTTCAACGCCCGAAGACTGAGTCATGTGGACTGAAGAGAGAATGAACGGTTACAATTTTATAGATAGAGATTACAACTGGATTGAATAGTGCAATTTTAAATGTAAGGATAATTTATAATAACTCTACATTAGGTAGGTACTTGAATATTATGACCTTGGATAGATAGGTATAACTTTAAAATCACAATCTTAATCTATGCATAACATGGTGATTAACGAATTTTAAACCACTACATGAATCAAAGGGTTAAATATTTTTTTTTTTAAAATCACAAAAACACGCGACGTTTTTCTCCATTTATATACCAGTTGCTGTGAAATGGCTTTCCAGGGCAAAGCTGGAATCATTATCCCTATATCAGAAGATATCCATACACACATTTGATAGTTTCAAAGGCGCCTGCGGTAGTCCGTCAAATATTTCCAGCCACAAATCTTGAACTTGAACTCTACTATAATTGGAAATCGCGCAGCTGGTTTCTGTCGCCTTTTAAAGCTCAATGGTTAAGAACCATAGGTAATTACAGTCAATTATTAAAGTTGACGAACTACCCAACATTATACTTTCGACACTGCGAAAGTCAAAAATACATTTTTATCAAATCTTTCATTATTAAACAGTAATTAACCGTCAATTTTATAATTTCAACTTCTAATAAGAATTTCGCAACAGACCTTACCTTATAATGATAATCACCATCATTATCTAACTTTATAACTAGTCAGAGAACATTATAAACCTAGCTAATTAGTATATTGTTAAAAGTTTTTAGAATAGAGATAGTTTTAGGAAAATTGGGATTAATAAATTATTATACATATTGTACTGTATTAAAGCAGATAGTCGTATAAGGATAGGACAGAATACAAGCATGAAGTTACGAGTGCAAAATAATGGACAGATCATTTATTTTTATGTCAAGTTGAATTGATGGTTCGTCATTCACACAGAGAAATTAAGGCTCAAGGTATGTTATCTACAATAAGCGATGAGACAAAAGAGCGTTAATAAGTCATTAAGGCCAAAGGCCATTGCCCCATATGGCTAAGATTATTAACCATACTTTTAAATTGCAGATTTTATTCATACGTCGATTTGCTGAGACACTCGACCTAATGATTATTGCGTACCGCAAACATGACAAGTAATGCGGTATTTAGCGAAGCCTCGAGCACTTCAATTACATTCAATGTTGTATTACAATAGTAAGTCAATAATGGCAAAATCAGTACAGCATTTGACAGGCATACGAAGACGTAAGCCCGACGCACTTTCGTGAACGACACGAACTGCATAAAAAAATGTCAGATCATTTATTCAAGCAGCTATAAAATGACTAGACAAAATGTCTTTAAAAAGTTCGTTGATTTATCAATTTCATTCTAACATAGCTATAACGTTAAAGCATTGCTTTGAAATATTATGCATATAAAATTCAAGCACTTGATACAAAGTGTAAGTAGACACTGTTACAAATAGCGATGACACAAATCTCCGCATCTCATAGCAACTGTCTCCACTACAAGCTTCAATTAGTGTGAGACAGGGACCAATTTAAGAGATTTTTCACGCTTCTCACACTCGCTCGTATAACTAATTTAAGATTAGGTCCAAAAAATGCGTACGCTTTCGGCCAACGAAGACCCAACGAAAGCTTTCTTGTTTTGTTATAATGGAAAGAAACGAGACTGCATTGTTGAGCCTTTGTAAACCGTGATCTATATGCAAAAATCAATATCAAAATGTCAGTTTAACAAGATTAGTTATTTTAACAGTAGGTACCTGAATTAAAGCACAATTAAACCTTTGTTACGATATACTTAAAAATATGTAATTATAGGCAAAAGTAGTACACATATATCAGAAAAACAATGTTCTATTATTATATTAATGCTCTATTTCGATTTTGATTTTATCGCATTTATAATTTTGTACGTAACACTTGGAAATAAATACCTCAGCTATGCCAAGCCAAGGATTGTTAAAACAATGGATCTAGTAATATTATTATTTGCGTAAAAGAACTTCGCATTCATAAATAAAACACAATGAACTAGATTTCATGTTGATAAAATAGAAGGTGATTTGAATCAAAATAGAACATTGAAGTATCAAAACAGAAAGGTATTTGAACTATAATCCTTTCTAAAATATTGGATTGACGAGGGAGATGCGCGAAAACGCCCTTAACAAGTCACACCGACAGCCGTTTATAATAATTATATTATGATTGGGACATGCTACGTCGTTTTGGAATATTAAGTACCTTATTAAGCAGGTATATCGTTCATTGCCTGTGGTTCTACTGATACGGCCTACTGGAACAAGGTTACCTATATTTCCAGATTTCAAAAACGTTCACGACTCACGACTTCACTTTTTTTACCGTTTCTAAATTAAAGATCAAATCACGCTGTTTTCACGATGTAGGACGGTACAAAAGCAAGGTCGTGACACCAAGTAAGCCGGCATTTGACATTTTTGAGGCCTAACTATAGAGCCAGTTTCAAGTCATTATTTTTCAATCTTACTTGGTGACTTTTACCTGTCTTCAATAGAACAAACGGCATAAAGTTCCATCTTAAAACCAACTAAACCAACACGACACCGACATTTTAGAGTTCATCTAAACGGTCAATAACAGTAATATTTTTAGTCAAATTTCTACCAAAACTCAAATCTTACCAGTAGAACCCTGGGTAGGACCACAAGGAATGGTATAGGCCGAATCAAAGTTCTTGCTGTGAAGTTAGCCACAAGCTCCGTGAAACCCAATCCGCAGCTTTTATGTGAGCTTCAGTTCGGATTGGGTTTTGTGGAGCTTCTAGGTAATTTCTCAGCCGATAAGGAGTTTGATTCGAGCTATAGTTAGGTAGGTGGGGTATTGTACAGTTATTGCTTGCCCTGAGTGTTGTGGCGGCTCGAGCTGCTGCTGTTTAGGGCCATTTTCTGCATTTGTCTGATGACGGTGGTCGCGTGGTAAGCCTGTTTCCAGCGGGACTTTGCGAAGTTTTTCTTCAGCTGTTCGGATACAGTGCCGTGAATGTTCTTGTTGCTGGCTGCGTTGCCCGAAATCCACGGGTGGGCGAGTGCTTGTCTGTAAAACAGAATAAGGCATTTTAATTATCTTATTTTTGGCAATAGGAATGATGACTAGGTTAAAAAAATCGTTATTATAATTTATTATTCCGTAAGTTACATTATCAAAAAGTATTGGACACATATTTTTTCTTTTGTTACACAACAATAAACCGTGTCAAAGTTTGGGAGTGGGGGTCTATACATTTGAATGGCACTTGTGACTTGACTTGATGAACTTTGACGGACAATATCTTCATAGATGTTTGTTTAATTGACAAAAGAAAAAATATGTTCCTATTATTTTTTGATAGTCTATCTGATGGCCTAAGCAAATTATTTACTTATTAGGATGAGTTTGTTTTACCTACAGGTCGTGTCATGTAAAAAGAACGCTGGAGCTTCAAACTGCGCACAAGGAAATTTAATTCCTATTGTACAAATAACAGGAGTTAAACCTCCTAGTATGTAGCTTTAATTGCAGTAAGGAGATTTAACTCCTATTACATATGCAATAGGAATTAAATTTCCTTGTTGGCATGGAAGCTTGGCACCCCAGCGTTCTTTTTAGGTGACGCGACGTATACAATACTAAATAGATAATATAACTTGTAAAGCAAATTAGTAGTTGATGTCTATCCTCAATTGCAGCTCATCCTACTAATACCTATTATAAACGCGAAAGTTTGTGAGTATGTATGGATGTTAGTTACTCTTTTACGAACAAACGGCTGAACCGATTTAGATGAGGTATGGAGGTAGCTTAGACCTTGAATCAGAAGTTTTTTATTGCAGAAACCCGGTACAAAGGTATTGTAAATATTAATCTAGTATCACAGTTTTACCCTTTTCGAGCGAATACCCTTGGATTGAACACATATGCTACTTTTTATCTCGCGCTAACGCAGATAATGCCGCGGGGCTCAGCTAGTATGACTTATTTGTGATTGATAGTTTGGTGTATTATCCCTTAAAGTCTCAGAAATGGGTTTGTATTCACTTAAATAGCATAATGATCACAGCCGATCCTTTGTTGATAGCAAACCTACTTCAAACTCTCCCATTTAAAATTACAGATTCCTCTACAGATGACTTGTAGAGTAGGTGAAACACCAATGTTATTGTTATGAATGCTTTCCTTTCAAATGTAAAGTATGTGCTAAAATATTTATGCTAGAAGCTAGTGTACAGAAACATCATGTGCCAAATTATTATGTGGTAACTGTTATTTATAGTTGTTTATGAAACAAACACTAAAATATCCACTAACACATAATAATTATGCATTAGAAAGGAAGGAAGTCATAGAAGTTCATCATCATCACCATAGGCTTTAATTACATACTTACTTATTCAGGACTGCAGCATTTTCCTTCTATACAATTAATTTACTAACTAATCTTCCTCAATCAGATCTAATTTTAACTTAGCAAGGCCTAGTGGCCCCTGTCCTGGCTTTATACATATAAGTTGAATAAAATCCTTACTAATCTGTACATCTGTACATAATAAATAATCTGTACATATAAATAAAATTAGAGTGTCTGTTTATAATATTGAAATAACCGTTTTTACTACATGCACATGATTATAATATGATGTATGGTACATACATCAAAATAACATTTTTTTGTTTATGTAATAAGGAGTAACTTAGGCTACGTTAATCGACTGTTAGGCGGAACGAAGTTCGCCAGATCAGCTAGTAATATTATAAGCCCGAAAGTGTGTTTGTTAGTTTGTTCCTCTTTCACGCAGCAACAGAGCAACGGATTGACTTGATTTTTGTCATGTACATAGTTTGAAAGACAGAGAGTGACATAGGCTACTTTTTATCCCGAAAAAATAAAAGATTTCAATGGGATTGCATAAAAATCAAAACATCACGCGGGCGAAGCCGCTGGCAAGAACTAGTTATTTATAAATAGGTATAGAGAACATAGAGACACAACAACAACATGATAGTCAGGTTAATGCAATAGATGAGGAATAGATTGCACAGGACCGGAAAGAATGGTAAAAATGACAGGAGGCCTATACTATACCTACCAGTGGATGTATACAAGCTGGCTAGACAGATAGATGAAAAGAAAAGTTTCTTATAGAATATAAACTGATAGTTTAAACGATGATGATGAAAGTAGAAATTCTAAAGTAGATTTAGTCAGTTTCCTAATTTTGGTTGCTATATGTATATGATATTGTTTCCAACTATCTCATAGGAAGAATGAAAAAATAACACACAAAAAAACTATATTAGAGAGTATAAAAAAGATTTCTAACAATTCCCATAGTAAGCATCTTATATGTACTCGAAATGTTTCATCATAATAAAGCAAAACAGGGTGTTTGCTTACTTTGTAATAAGCCAAAAGAGGGTGATTAAGACTATCAATATGCACAACTTTTACTATGGGGCCAAACTTTGGAGAAAAAAAACAGTTGTTCCATACAAAATTGCAACTTGGAATCAACAAAATGTATGAAACAGCCGATTTTTTTTCTCGAATTCCGGTTTAGCCCCATAGTAAAAGTTGTTCATATATATTTTTTTTTCTTTAAAAATACAAATGGTGGTCTGAATCACCTTCTTCCGGCTTAGTACACCAGTTCTGGATAGCCCTAAATAAATTGATCAAATAATATAGTATCACTACAAATTATAGAACAAAATCACTAATAACTAAATAATACTCAAGTAATAAATAAAAATGGAATCAAACAGGACTGCCTTGTAAATTGGTTAGCAGCTGGCAGCAATAATTACAAGAAATAAAGTAGTTCATCAAGAAATAAGTAGTGAACTTAATCTTTACTTGAGCGTTATCTTAACTAGCTTGATAAACAATGCTCATGATCAGTGTTACCAACCCTACTGTTTTAACAGTAGATTTGCTGTTTTCACATTGACAACCGTTTTCTGTTTAACTCCAAATATTTACTGTGTTTCAATTAACGTTCGGCGCCACCTAATTACCCTATGAAATACTTGGAAAATTTGATTACAGGTGTTGTTTTAGATTGTTACTTTTACAAATGTAAATATAGTAGGTATAATTTATAAACTAACTAACTTGGAAAATACTAATGGAGAGACAATAATTGAGGATGAGAATGGAAAATAATTATACTTTGATTTTTGTTTTTTTATGACATTGTAATCCTTAGTTATAGCTAATATAACAATGTTTGTGAGTTCTATAGAGTAACCTAAAAGTAGACAATTGTTTTAATTATAAGAGAAAAGAAAGATATCTGCATCTACTGTTTTTATTGTCACCAATAAAAAACAGAAAACTAAAAAACAGCTACTGTTTTTTAGTTTTCTGGGTTGTCAACACTGCTCATGACTATAAGGAACTGACCATTATTATTATTAGAATGCTGTTCAACAAAGTTTATCAGATAACATTAACTATCTTGACCTATGTAAGCTGTCACTGATGTTGTTTATGTTCAACTGTTTTCTAACTATAGTGAGTCCAAAAATGATTGCAAAATGTATGATTTACAGTAGCTTTTGGATTACTAACTGGAACTGTCAGCAAACATCAAATATTGAATTTATTGCACACAACAGATCTAAAATTGCCTAGATTCTTACTAGAACCCTAGTTCCAGTGCTTTAGAAATAATTGTCATTATAATTTAGGCATTGTAACCCTCAGACTAAATATATATTTTTTTTAATTTGGTCTGAGTCTTTCAGTATTTTTTTCAATAAAATATTAGTAGTAATTTTGTAGTTAGTAATATCCCATATTTTCTTCCTTCCTTATGAGGCATGCTAAGAATTATATAAACTGTATAAAATCCTACTAATATTATAAACGCAAAAGTTTGTGAGTATATATAGATGTTTGTTACTCTTTAATGCAAAAACTACTGAGCGAATTGAGATGAAACTTTGCAATAACAATGCTTATACATAATAATAACACATAGGCTATAACTTATAAAGATATTGTATGAAAGGAAGTTCACCAGGTCAGCTGGTTTTAAAGAAAATAAGAATGCTCTTGTTTCAATTTCTAAATAAAGTAAATAAAGCCAAAGTAAAAAATAAGATTGACCTTACTAGTAGTACATTTTGATTTACACCTAAAGTAAATCAAAATGTACTACTAGTAAGGTCAATCTTATTTTTTTTGTTTGAACTGTTGAGTTTAATGAGAATATTGGAAAATTCAAATAAGAATTTTGTAACATTTCACTGGAGACTTTTATGACTGAAACAGATGATAGGATGACTATCTCATAATGATCCTTGAATTCACATAACTTGTTTATCATCAATGACCATCTTCAGGTAATCTAAGCATAGCCACTGAAGACAGCAGATGTTTAGTAAATAAATGTAATACTTACTTGCATGTATATCTTTTATCCACATCAACACACATTAGGTGTCTAATGAAGTCTTTTGCTGAGTCGCTGATATCATCCCAGTATGGTGAATCAAATTCAAAATCCCCCTTCAATATCTGGGCAAAGAGATTTGCATCATTCTCATCATAAAAAGGTGGGTACCCACATAATAGGATGTATGATATAACACCTATACTCCATACATCAACCGCCTTGCCATATGGCTTCTGCGCTAACACTTCTGGAGCAACATAGCCTGGGGTACCACAGGCAGTTGCCATGATACCAGAGTCCTCAATTTTTGACAGACCAAAATCACTGATCATAATTTTACTATCTTCATCAGTATTATAGTATAACAAGTTTTCAGGCTTCAAATCTCTGTGCACTACTCCTTGACAATGCATGTAGTCTACTGCTTCCAGAACCTGTTTTATAAGGACAGACGCATCTTGCTCAGTATAGGAACCTTTCTCGACGATCCTGTCGAATAATTCGCCGCCCGTGACGAGCTCCATGACGAGGTACACTTTACTTTTGTCTTCATACGTCTCCAACAGCTGGACGATATTAGGGTGAGAGAACATTTTCTTCTCACCAGGTTCCCCCTTGGCTTGCTCACTGAATCTCTTCAGCACCCTGATTTCATTCTCTAACGAATCTTCTTTACCTTTGAGAGCCTTCTTATCGATGATTTTGCAAGCGAATAGCTCTCCGTTTTCTTTGCTTTCAATTAAACGCACTTCGGAAAATGCACCCGTTCCAAGTAAATCTTTAACAGTGTACTTGTCCTCGAGCGACGGCTGTTTTTCGGATTCTTTAGCATCTTTTTTGGACTTTCTACCGAAGTCTTTTTTACCGAAAAGAGGCATTTTGCAGCCCCAGATTCACTGATTAAAACTACCCTACTACTAAAAAATAACTACGTACACACAGCAGAGAGATACACCAAAGCTGTCGAGACAGAATAATAATCTTTCTCGTCTGGCTTTACGAAACGTTGCGCAGGGCGCCCAAGGTCAGCCATTTGTCAAAAATTCGTTTCGCGTTTCGTTCTACTCAGCCAAATTACTGATTAATGACACGGCAAGTAAATAAATATAGATTGTGGAAGTATTATTTGGGCGATCAAAATTAAAAAGTCTTGGCGAATTGATAATACGAACATTCAATGTGTAATACTACAACCGTTAAGTACGAACTATGAAATTACCACTGTACACTTGACATTATTTAAAAAATATGAAAAACGGAACGTAATTAAATTTAGGCTGCAAACACACGGGCAACAAGTGACAGCGATCAAGGAATAAAATTAAGTATCTAGCTAATCTAGCCAGAGTACCTAGATGAACAGTGGACTAGTTCCTTTTTTCTTTTTCGTATTTTAGGATCTAAAACATCACAGTAGCGTTATTATTGTTTGTTGATATTTTAATATCCTCTAAACTCGTTTGGGGCCATGGATGCCACATTGTGAGGACGGTAAAGTAAACTTAGGGTGAATTCCCATCGATTCACACGGAACAAGGTTGCCCAATGGGATTTTTCCCATTGAGCAACAATGTCGTCGACAATAGTATTAATATGTCTTCTGTGTCGGGTTGTCCGACACAGTCCGTCACTAGAGTTGTTCAATTATTTAAAATTAAATAGATTGTACTTTTATACCAAATGTGTCTCATGCCTCTAGTATTGCAATATATTGCAAGAATCATGACAAATTGACAAGCTCTGCTTCTATAGTTATTGTATCCACCTGGTATTGTGGTAAAGCGGTCTAAAGCTAGCTCTCGAGTAGAGTTGCCAATACCAAATTGTGACTCGATGCTAATGGTAGCCAGCTACTTGAGCAATAGCCTACCATTACACCAAATTAAAATATACTTTGTTACTGAACTATATTTTCCAAGGATTTTGTATACTATCTGGATTGCGCACGTACGAAATTTGGCTCAAAGTTAGCTTAGGAAAATTCAACCTTAATGCGTTGCAACAAAACATTTATTCCTTTGAAATGGCATAAGAGAGACGCTGTGCCGAGTGCGACTTCCCAAAGTGATGAGGGTGTCCCGCTCGCACTATTTCCATTTCCAAACGACACTTTTTTTTGGTAGAATTATTATCTATAAAGCCGCGACTGTCTTAACCTTTTCTTAGTTTTTATAACACTGTAGTTTGATAAGATTTTAGTTAAAATTGCGAATAGATGCTAATAAACAGAGTTTAATATTTATTTAATATGAATATACCTACGTCTTTATGATTAATGGATATTTCTTATTTTTGACTAGAGTATCACCGTCGATTGCAAATGGCGTACAAAGTGTATATACAAAGAAGTGTGGTAGGGTGACTATGCTGGGTCTGACTAGTCGTGGGTGTCGTTTTTCATTTGTTTGGGTTGTAGATTTCAAAATTGGCATCCATTTTGGAATAAAAGATGGCGGATGTCAGTTTTTTGAAATAATCATGGGTGTAGTTTTCGAGGTTTTTGGGAGTGCAGATTTCAAAAATGGCATCCATTTTGGAATTAAAGATGGCGGATGTCACGTTTTGCTAAAAGTCGTCATGGGTGTTGCTTTTGAGGTTTTTGGAGGTGTAGATTTCAAAAATTGCATGCATTTTGAAATTAAAGATGGCGGACGTCACTTTTTTGAAAAAGTCGTCATGGATGTCGTTTAATAGATTTTTGGGGGTGTAGATTTCAAAACTAGCATCCATTTTGGAATTAAAGATGGTGGACGTCACTTTTTTGAAAAAATTCATGGGTATCGTTTTTGAGAATTTGGGGGTGTATATTTCAAAATTGGCATTCATTTTAGAATTCAAAATGGTGAACATTACTTCAAAATGGATGCCACTTTTGAAATCTTCACCCCCAAAAACCTCGAAAGTTACCCCCATGACGACTTTTTCAAAAAAGTAAGTCCGTCATTTTTTATTTCAAAATGGATTCCTTGTTTACTACGGAAGCCTAAAAATGATTGTGACTTTTCGTAATAAAATATAATTATTATGATTTTTCGTGACAAAGTCTATTATCTCGTATTCACGGACAAGTTTTCGTGATTTAGATTTTTCGTGATAGTCTATGTGGTAGTCTATTTGTGACAAAGTTTTTCGTGAAATAGTCGTTCGTGAAAAAGTATTTCATGGTTAAGTACTGACACGGGTTGCGTGATATGTGTCAAGATTACATCTATGAAACCTAAACGTTGTTTTACACCGTAAATATGGATTCCAGACCATTACTGTCATCACAAAAGTGAAGGAACTCATCGAGATCTACATTTCTGATCACAGCTGTCAAACTTAAAAGTGGTTTATCTTCGTCATTATAAATTCTAGACCATTGCTGTCGTAACAAAGGTGAAAGAACTTTTTGAGATCTACATTTCCGATAACAGCTATCAAACTTGAAACTGAATTATTTCCGTATATATTAATTCTAGACCATTGCTTTTATGGGGATTGGTTTTATAGAGATCTTTAGGGAAAGCCTATGCCCAGCCCAGCAGTAGGCGTACTATTGCTAAAACGACGACGATGACGAAGGACGACGAGCTAGGGGTAAGATAACTGCGATTCCTGCGTGCAGTAACATTCCAAAGAAATATTATATACCGAGATGATAGAAATGGTTTGGAAAAAAGACAACCATCTGATGTGGTATCCTTGTCGGCACGTTTTTCTTTGCCAGTACTCGATCCTGTTTAAATGATAAATCCATGATTTTCTTTCGCTACAGAAATGCTGTAGAAGCATATTCATGAGATTCATGATTCCACCTGTCTACAGATTTTATGTTACGTTACGTACCTATAGTATATTACCTACGTATTATGAAAAACATGCTGCACAGTAGGTAACGTATAATATAATTTTTAGGGTTCCGTATTCAAAGAAAATGTAGTAGGTAGACCTGTAACAAAACAAGTAAGATGTTTTTAAATGTAGATAATTATGTAATAATATGTTAAAAACAAAGAATATTTATCTCTTTAAAATTAAAATGATTAGAATATTATTTTACAAGACAACTGTTATACTGAAAACGCACATTACGGCGCAATATAACGTAAACTTCAAACTGGAGGTATAAATCTTATTTTTTATGTTTCTATCAATTTGGATTTTGTCGCACTCTCTCAATTTTATAAAGAGCGAGACAATATACAATAATTTAGAATAATTTTGTGATACATTCCTCAGGTCTAACATAATTTTGTAGGTATCTAGGTACCTATGTTGTATTTGGTCGCACTCTCTCAATTTTGTAAAGGACGAGACAATATAAAATAATTTAGAATGATTTTGTGATACATTTCAGTTCACATTAAGTACATTTTGTTCAGCTTATGTGAACTTCTAGTTTGAAGTTCACATTAGTTATTTATTACTTGCCAAATGACATTACAACTAATTTTTTATTTCTACTATGGGTATACCCATATATATGAAATAATAGTGAAATAAATTACCTGCAGCAACTTTTATAGCCTCAACTGTACATCAACCCCAACCCCCTGGTTTACAACACCCTTTGTCTATGCTACCACCCCTGACGTCACTATGAAAATCGACCAATCCCATCAGACGCAGTGTTCGATGGTCCTCTTTGAGCGCACTACCGCGCATCGGTTCATGCCTTATCATATCCTAAATGTTTTCCTTGCGCGATAGTTATAAGCAATTCCAAAATGTTCTTTTTGGTGATTAAAATTGTGTGAGATGAACAATAACACAATCAATTTGCTGTGAGATATTTATTTAGTTTTATTTTTATCACAAGTGTAATAAGTTTCCAATATTACGTTTGGGGGTGGTGCCGTGATGCCAGTTCGTAAGCAAGGTGATTACCTTTTTATTAATTTAGGTAGTGGACAAATCTTAGACAATGATCATATTGTCACCGAAGAAACTATACCTATTTCGTTTCCTTATGGGGTTGGCTGCGCTATTGTATGTCACGCTCCTTGCGATTTGTATCGATATTATAGGGTTGTCACTCAGCGTGCAATGGAATCGGAAATCAACTAGGTACTTATGCCTGACAATGATGTTAATCTAAATATATGTGCAATTTAAAAAATATATCAATTCATTAGTTCACTGATCTGAACATCAGTTATATTATCAAAGGTATTATAATTATGTTCCGCCCACTAGTATTGTTATTATTTTGCTCTATATTAGGTGCCATGTGAATATTTATGTTACCGTGATGTCTTAGTGTTCAATAGCTGTAACATTATATAATATATAAATAATCTATTATTATACTCGTACAAGATTAAATGAAGTACTTAAACAGTTTAATAACCGGGAACTTTAAATTAAATCAACGTACGATAAATTTCTTGTAGTAACTTATGTATTTTTCATAGTAATTTGCTAAAAAACTATGAATTAATGAGATTTTATTTTCGTATTATTACGATGTTTTTTTTTTTGGAAAATAAAATTTTAATAATGTCACTATTTTGCATATATTATAACATACATAATCATAAACATACTTACTTAAAATCATTTTGACTTTCTCAATCTGGTAACATTGATACAAAGAAAATATAAACTGCCAGACAGCAAGAAAAATCAGAGATTTAAATTTAAGGGCATGTATACATATCACAATACAGAGCAAGGAACTCCATTAAGTATTAGGAGACGCTGATGCTAAATCAAACCTTAGCTAGGTTTGGCAGTGTTTTGAATAGTAAAAATGTTTTACAGATGATAATAATTAAACTTTAATAGATAACAGTACCCGTGAATAACTGATTTGTTATTTAATTGTAAATTAAGAAAGGATTTATATTTTACTGAGTCTTGTAGGCAGCATACAGTAACTAGCTACTAATCTGACTAAGCGAGCTAAATTTTTGATTCAATTATAAGAATAAAATATATTACACTTGTAGAATACCTACTTCTACATATTAATAAAATTAATCAAAATAATTAATATCTCTGCCCAACAGATTGAACTAGGTAGGTATGTATCTTTCTTAATTGCGATAGACTCCTCAACTACTTAACTGATTTTAACCATGTGCAGTTTGATACAACTTGAGAGATAGATTATAGTTTATACCTCAATTTATACTTATAAAATTTGTCCGTACCGGTGCAAAGCCGGGATGAGCAGCTAGTTAAATTATATAAACATGGCTAGTTGTCAGGTACAGGAAGAGTGACCTAAATTCCAACTAAAGCTTGACAAGTATTCAGTTAAATTTCACAAATGTTATATTACTGCGCTATCATTCAATACAGTTGCTTTAGATTGTAGACAGGTAACATAGATACAGCATGTAGGCATCATAAAGTCAGAAATTATACTATTCATTCATTCACTGTAATGTAACATGAAGGTCTAACATTATGTAGAGTAAAATAAAAAATATGTGCAATATTTCTCAAAGCCGAATGTATTATTTTGCTCTCCATCAAGAGTTTTATTTATTTCTTATACTCAACAGAGGCCCATCGAGCATTGGAACTGCTGGAAGACTACCACAGCAAGCTAACAAAGCCCCAGGACCGACAGTTGCGTCTTGCTATCGAAAGGGTCATCAGGATATTTAAATCACGCCTATTTCAAGCTCTTCTTGGTAAGTGATTATAACCGAGATACCAAACGCTTCCTTCTTACTCTTAACAGGAAAAAATATCATAGAAATTAATATTTTAAAAATAATTACAAAAAAGGAACATGGGTTTTCAAGTACATAATAAAATACATTGGGATAAATGTGAAGTACCTAGACTTATTTTTTGGTAAATTTACATAGGCGTAAAGTTGAATTACTTAATTTAGATCTTTCATTTGCATTATCTATAGTAGTCTGTGATTTGCATGCATATTTTTTCCGCTTCTTTTACTCACCACTTGTACATTGAAGAAAACAATTTAGGAGAGTTAATTATGCTGACAACTAAAATAGAACTAAGTTGCTTAAACATTATTATTATTACTTATGCTTCGTACAATCGAAGTTCAGTGATCGAAGGGATTCAGTTCAATCAGTATGTGCTATTCTAAAAATATACGTACGGAACACGCGCGTGACCACACCGCACGTCATTAACGCTCTTGAGTCTTCCTTGACCACGACACTGCTATTGTGATCCGCATTATATTTAGCCAGTTGCAATGAACAACACAACAGATTACAACGGGCTAATTTATTCGTATACGATATGCCTGACCGGAATCGTGGATCGGGACTCTTGGGATTTGGCGGATACTATTTATTATTGCGGTACGGCACGGAGAACAAAATCAGCAATTCTAATACAAAAGTATAGTAAAATTTATGTAGTTATATAACGTTTGCGTAACGAAAATCCCTTACAAATGCGTAATAATAAACGCAGAGATCGTTTATGTAATTAGGCGTGTACTTTCCGGGGTCAATTCTGGGATACTTCCGTCTCCAAGCACCAAATACCTATATATACATATGAGTAATAACATCATGAAGAACCTACAAATCTTATCATATACAAAAAAATCTCCCCAACACTTTTACGTCCCAAAGAATGTGAACTGTTGTATCAATCCCCTAGTAGGTAATGTTGTCAAAGTATTTAGGAACCAGCATTTTCAGTGGCTCCGAAGTGACTCAGACTGGGCTACTAATTTCAATGAATGATTTCTCTCAATAACCGAAATTCCTAAAACTACGTAATCTACACGAACTTATACTTTTCTAAAACAAAATGATTACTAAACTTAAAAATCAGTGCCACTTTTGTTAGCTAGTCATTTTCAATTAATTTTATTTAGAGACCTTAAAATTGTTAGTTAAAAGTTACCGATGAAAATGACGAATTTCGATTATTAGGTAGATAAATATATATACCTACCTAGATCGGATTTAGTAATAATTATAACTATCTCTTGATGTTTCACAAATGTGATAGACCTTATTAATATTCAAAGTCCATTTGGTCCAACAACGTTGTAGAACATTTTATTGATTTTTTTTTCAGTATCACCGTAACAACGTATAAATAGTACAGTCATTTGTGAAACGTGTTAATGAACCCTTCATTATAAGTTTGCTAGAAAAATTATGCGTTACGTTAACAGACCTCACGATAGATACGAGACCAACGCGAGCGATCTCTTTGACCCAGATCTTTGATACAGGTCAGCGGCCACTCCGAAACCACTGACACCATTCCCTCTTCCCACTTGTTTTAATTGACATTATAATAGTACTAATATTTTAATAATATTTGATTTCGTCTTGACTAGTTTATGTGCATGAATTATATAATTTTATCGCCATTCATGGTACAATTTCAGAGCAAAGTATTTGTTTAAAATCAAAGACCACATTCTTGTGGATGGACGACTCATTTGCGTAGGTAATACTGTAGACTAAAAAGCTACATTGTCACTTTCCCAAGTTTACTGTGGTACAAACTGTGGTACTTTTATTTACTGTAAATATATAATATATATTTGTGAATAAAACTTGATCTGAAGAAGATAGTTTCCCTTGAATGTCACCTAACTAGGTCACTAGTTTTGATAACTTGTTATTCAAAGATTGCACTGTTGATGTTACTCGTAATAACGTTGTGTAGGTACATTAATTTTACGCATTAATATTATGGATAAATTTCACTGTGCGTCAAATAAAATTGATAATTTCAGAGAGTGTTCACGTGCTTGAATCAGACAACGGATTATCTAGTGTAAATGCTACCAAGTTATTCTAAATTATTCGACTTTGGTTGCACATAGCGATTGGTAGCTGTAACCTAAGCTTACCCAAGCAAACTTTAATAATCTCATTATTAGAGGGTTTTTAGTTTAATATAGCTTAATGCATGTAATTAAATATTTTAAGATGTAAATAATATAGTTTATTTAAGTAATATTAGCTTAAGGTACAACATTATGTCCCACTGCTGGGCAAAGGTCTCCCCCAATTCCTTCCATTCCTTTCTGTTCTGTGCTACCTCCGTCCAATCCTTTTTAAACCTCTCGATTTCGTCGCGCTATCGTGTTAGAGGACGGCCTCGGGGTCGACTGGACAGAGGGACCCACTCCGTTGAGACCTTTGCCCATCTGTATGGGTGCATACGACTCACGTGTCCCGCCCACTCCCATTTGAGCTTTGCAGATTTTGGTCCAACGTCGCTACAACATTATGGTCACGAAATAAAATTTAGTCTTATTCTTAAAGCTTCCTTTTTTCCACATAGCATAATAAATCATGTTTTAAAGCAGTACGTAATATAGCTCTCTGACCAACTTTGAAATATAGTGTCCAAAAATTTTACTCTCGGTTTGTACCTACTCTGAAGGTTGCAAGTACTCAACCTCAATCAATCAATCACACTTTATCAGTCAATCACATAAAAAAGAACAACTTACAAGGACAAAACAAAACAAAATAGGTGACTAAATGGCGGACTTATCACTTACAGCTATTTCTACCAGGTAACCATGAATTCGATGAAAATTGTAAGTACAAAAATGGATAGAAATTCTGAGTACAAACAAAGCCTTGTGCATAATATTCTATAAAAATTGGTAGTGACAAGTAATTTTGAATGAACAAAGGCTATTAAAGCTAAGTAAACTTTTGACAATATATGTAACATAGAAAATATCCAAAAAAATATTGAGGTGGAGTAATATTATAAGGGTTATTAATAGGTAAATTAGGTCCAAACTTCATGCGTCGTTAGGTTTAACTACATGTACCTACCTGATACGGGGTTTGAATGGGGTCTGAATAGTTGACAGGGAGACGTGACATTTTAGTGACAGTGAACGCCTACGGCATTCTCTTAGCTGAAGTGGGCATGCCTCGTAAGAGTTATAAACCTTCGTAATGTATGTTTTTACCATATTACGAAAACATATTAAGTAAATATTTGTTGTCCAACGAAGGATGTTCAAATCATGTGATGTGGGATGAATCATTGTAAACTCGGAAAAGATTCTATTTCGATTTGTCTTTCAAGCAACAAAATAGAATCTGAGTACGAGTATACTCTATACATATAGAGTATACTCGTCCTTGGGTATTATTTATTATTATTATTATTATTTATTATTACTTGGATATTAGCAACAAAATAAATAATACCCAAGGACGAGTATACTCTATACATATAGAGTATACTCGTCCTTGGGTATTATTTATTTTGTTGCTTGAAAGACAAATCAAAATAGAATCTTTTCCGAGTTTACACTGATTCATCCCACATCACATGATTTGAACATCCTTCGTTGGACAACAAATATTTACTTAATATGTTTTCGTAAATTTCTTATTACTAGTGAAAATCACAACAAAACAAAACCTGCTGCGTGATAAACAAAAGTTAAATGGTCGAACAGATATAACTATAGACAAAACAGCTTTATTTTCTTATGTCTAGTGATACGTTCGCTCCTCGTCAGAACAACCTACAATACCCTTCAGAACAACCTACAATACCATTATGGTTTACAGTGCAGTACAGCGGGTTAATTTATTCCAGACTAATTTGTATTTTCTTTATAATTTTTATACGTTTAATTTTCTGCATAGCAAGCATCAAGTACCAAAAAATAATAATTATACATTTTAACAGACCAAATACTTTATACCAGGAATACCTTCCTTCTGTTACTTATTAGAACATTCATTATTTAAATACTGCGCTTTTATTGTCATTGGTTCAGTAATTAAGTGTCCTTACTTTTTTTTCTTTGGGCAATAACCCTTCGTGAAAGTAAATAGTGTTCCATTTCATAACATCATGCATTTGATCTACTGTTCGAAGCGGGGTCGCCGTCCGCCTGGAATATCGATCTCCGTCGCTACTCACGCGATATTTTCTACCCGCCTACCGCACAAATTGTTCCAGATAGCTACTCTAGATAAAATGTTTTTGTGTACTCAAATGTATGGACAAATAAAAATGAAATATGTACTACTTATCGAAAACGATAACTCCCTACGGATCTCTTAACATGTTTTATGAAAAACACAGAAGAGAGAGTTTTCTGTTCTGTGATAAAAATAACCCTGGTAAGCGAAGGCATGCCTGGTACCTTCTACGTATTTTTATTAAGAGATATATGTTTAGAGCACATACTTACTGCATAATAAAAATTGGTCAAGTGTATGTTGTATTACGAGTAATAGAAAATTTTGTGGTTGCTAAAATATAGCTTTTAGAGGCGATATTTTTCTGAACAAGTAAAACACAATTAGCTAGCAGGTATACCGAAATTATAAAAGTATAAGATGCTGGCTAAGCCATAGAACCTTACAAAATGTGTATTAAGCACATGATGTCTAATATAGATTTTGCAATAAGCTATGGTGGCGTAAATGAAATTAAAACAAAATATCAATACACAAAAAAATAATTTGTGAAACTTGCTGTTGTTACAGATATTCAAGAGTTTTACGAGCTAACACTTCTCGATGAGACAAAATCAGTCCAACAGAAGACCGCTGAAACCATCCGCATCGCTAATAAGTGGGAAGCAGATGGGACACGACGTGAAGTGAGTACCTAACCTGTCATATCATTACCACCATATTATAAAGTACAAACTTTCATCAGCCTTCATCACATTAAGTTATACATCGGTAAGTTAATTTTAGCCGAACATTTTTAGCCAAGACCCTAATCAGATTTAAATTGTAGACTTTCTGAAATAAATAATTTATTATGAAGATAGTCGATTTCTATTTCATAGTAGTCGTAAACTAGAATACACAACAATACCTACTACAGTTATCAATAAAAAAAAATTCAGCAAGTAAATTAACTTTAATAGGAAAGACATAATAGTAGTAAAAATCGAGTAAAAAATATCGAAGCTTCCTGTGTGCAAATTTTAAGCCTTTGCCAACAAGTTTTAATTGATACATTTCGCTTAAACAAATAAACTCAAACGGAGCAATCTCAAATATTATGAAGTGCTTCGTAGGCATCTGCAATTAGTGAATAACCGCCATTGTTTGTGCAAACAAACAAAGCTCGACGTTTGCTGAACGTTAACAATTTCGATTGAAAATACGGAATCTTTTATTTATTGATTTGTCAAATAAGAAAGTAGCTACATTACATTTATTTAATTTTTCACGATGCGTTCACTTATCGTAAATTTATTGAGGCATACATTTTACGTGTTAAAACCATTTAAATTATGGTTAGTAAATTTAATTAGCAAAAATAATAATGTATACATTATTATTTTTTTAATATACGAAGCATATAATATACGAAACCCTAATAAAGCTGATCCTATTTCGCTATTTTGTGATTGAATTAATAGTAAAAAAAAACCTAAAAATGATTCGCATTATTTATTATATTATTCTCTGAAATTCAAATCATTTTTCAAAGTAATGGCCTCTATACCTTCGTAAAAAAATATACGTATGCACATAATTTATGGTATAATATGGATAGATTGGATAGTTATAGTGATATTCTGAATCTATAAGAAAGCTTCCTCCGCTTTCTACGATTTATCGATTTTTACAAAATTCGGGAATGAACCCACCCCTCACCGTTATGTTTGTAGATCGAGGTAGGACTGGGAACAGATGGGAATAAACCAATGCCGTGAGCGCAGCGCGCTAAGGGCTTTTACACACGATATGCGTGATCTGAAAAGAACCTTACTTATGTTAAAACAAGTATAGGCTTGATCAAACTTCTTGGTGGCTGGAATTAGGTACAAGCTGCGCACATTCCTTCTCACGTGCCGCTAACATATGAATATATTGCTACTGCGCAACCACTCGCCTCGTGTTCACAGCCGCCAAGAATTTTGATTCGGCCTATAATGTCAATTGCTATTTTTTTTAATTGGCCATCAACTTGCCTGATGAAAAGCGATGTTGTATGATTGACCGAAGCGAGGCGAAGTTCTTTGTTTTAGCCGGGCAATTTTGCTTTCTTCTGTCCGGATGTTGGTTTCCGTCTACAGCCTTTTATTATCTAGTTAATTAAATATGTTATTATTGTTATTCGGGAAATAGCCTATTCCACTTTCCGACCTTTGAATGATATCCATGCGAAAAATCATGTCAATTCGTTGCTCCGTTGCCGCGTTAAAGAGGAAGAGAGGAACAATAACTAACCAACAAATACAATTTATATTTATAGTAAGGAAGAATTTATAGTAAGGAAGGATAAGGAAGAAAACAAACCTACTTAAAGTCATGCATGATTGAGTTCAAGTTCAGGTTTTATGGAACAGTGGTTTCTTTTATTCCAGATTCCAACGGAGGAGAGCGAATACAGATCGGTTTCCAATGCCTTTCTGCAAGACAGCAACAGACGCGCGGAGTCACGCAATGAGACACCGGATTCTCAGAAGGTACACATAGCGAAACAATTTTTAGGTACAACCCAAATCAAACTTCTTGGCGGCTGTGATGTTAGCTATAAGCTGCGTTAAAGCTAATGCGGGCTGAAGCTTATCAGGTTTGGGTTTCGCACAGCTTCTACAACTTAACAGCAGCCAACATGTTTTTTGTTTATACAATGTAACCAGGGACGTTTTATATCCTAACTAAAGCTGGAAACATAACATCGGACGCGGCTTACGGACGCGACTGACGGTCGCGACTTAGCAGTGTGCAGTCTTAAAACATCCGGCGCGCCAGATCGCTCCCGAACGCTTAAGGTCAGCCCAAGGCGACGTCCGCGACTTATGTCCGATAATGTGCACGGCTCAGTGTATATTCATCCCGATTACAGAGGCGCCAGCGTAACTATATTAGCTAAATAGCATTGTTCTGTTTCTTTTTCACTTTAGGTATTCGATAGAGAGAACGCTTTTTACGTTGCTAATTAATTTACGCTAGCTCCTCTGTAATCGGGCTTATTATCTAGATACCTATCAGTCGCGGCAGTCAGTCGCGTCCGATAGTGTGTTTCCAGCTTAAATCCTCCAAAAATGTTATTTACCAGTAGAAACAAAAAAGGTGAAGGTATGGATGAAATATCCCTTATACCTCTTTGCATACTATGCCACGTAAAAAAACGAAATTCAATCGCCATAGGTAGAGATACTCACCTAGGTTTTAATTTATTGTTTTTGATATTCAGGTGCGCTCTATCGTGTCGCCGCCGCCGCCTCCCAGTGGAGGGACCGAAGAAAAAAAGGTAGGTAAATCCCCACCGTGTGGCAACATAAACTCGCATGTCCTGTTTTATTAATTTATTGTATTTTAAGATATATATCCACAGATATTGTATCTATACCATAATACTCCTCATTCCTGTGCCTCAGACAGTATTGGTCTAAATTAAATTAACGGTCCTCATTCCTGTGCAGACAGGGGTGCGTTTTCGCACTCCAGATAATTTTTATGCTGGATAAAAAATATTCTGAGGGGTGTCCGGGAACGGCGTCATAGCTCTAGACCAATCATAGGGCTCAAATCTACTACGAATCAATCACATCTGTCAAACTCTTGAACGATCTATCAAATTCGATTCGATGACAACTAGCTGACGAGAATCAGAGACAAGATATTTATCTACCTACCTACCTAAAAACCTCGAAAAAACTTAGCCTAATCAGGAGAAAAATTATACCGGTGGGAGTGCGTGATATGCGTGACAGGGCAGATTATTTTTAGCCAGGAGTTTTTTTCGCCAGACGGATGCCCTAAACGGGTGACATAGACTTAACCAGGCTAATTTTTATCTTAGTCTGGAGTGCGTAAACGCGCCCCTGAATTGGTCTCGTTTAAATTCTAATTAACGGACTTTTGTAGTTTGTCAACATAAATGTAACTACCTACTTGAAGTGGCAATGGGCACTATGGGCAGGGCACATAGCTCGAGTCGTAGAGTTCTCAAATGGAGACCATCCACCGGTAAACGCAGTGTAGTACGTCTACTTACACGGTGGACCGACGAACTGATCAGAAACATAATAGATGATCGCACTGGATGCAAGCTACGTTTATTTCTATCCGTGTTAAAGGTTTAGCTTGTAATACGGATCGAAATCAACGTAGCTTAAAGAAGTTTTAAAATATGCAAAGACTTTTATAGACATTGATTTACAACTAGGTAGGTATTTATTGACCGTTCCGATGGTACACAAATGTTTAGTCATTCGAATTCCATGTGTGATTTGTGTCGTTTTTTCTACAATGTAAAATACTTGACCCACTGGCATACATTTTTCATTGGATGTTTGAGGTCAGGTCAGTAGCGCCACCTTTTGAGGATGTATGAGAATATTTTGTGGTAGGTAAGCAAAGGTTGCGTTTTGCGTTGGATCTATTCAGCCAATCGATATGTTGGTAACGTTCCGTTTCGCATTTTGGTATCTCGGTCGGAAATGATGACGTTGACGTTTGTTTGTAAAGATAGTTGCCCTGCCTGAACGGAACGTACACACAACAAGTGTTCGTAATGGCGGATTGGTTGGTGTTTCGCGTCTCTCGTAGTACTATTTATAACCTAAATTAAACTACAGGTTTTCGGCGATATGTGCGCTATCGTTTCTTCGTTCTGTGGATTGGTGCCGTTCACAATAGTGCCAATGACGTCCGAACACTGTATCGACTGAAAGTATACTACTCATGATAAAATCAGTGAAATGATATTGTACACAAAATTTTGACATTTACTCTGCTGATATTTCGTATTCGTTGCAAGTAAGGCCATATAATAAACACTAATCTATTTTTAAACGTTTAGTAATTTCTTTACACTCTGGGAACGTATTCGATCCTTGGTGAGACATACGCGAAAACAGTTAATTTTGCTTGTAACAATTCTGTTACTTGCTGATGTTGTACCTGTCTACGATATATCGTCAAGTGCTCATAAATTGCACACTAATAATGTAACACGGACATTCTAATTAAGGTTCATCGCTTTGACATTCATGCCATCCTATCACCAAACACAAGTTGGTAACACGCCTAATAATTACCCATACATATCTACTAAAATCGCTATCAGAAAGGGCTCGGTTCGATTGGGACATTCATTAGATAAGGCCTGCTGCAGTTAGAGCCAAGCTAACATGATAATGAGCTTCAACTGTTGAAGGGATTACCTGCAATCAAATGAGGTCTCACACACTGTAAAGGAGGTCACATACCTTTGAAATGTTTTGGTGCAAGTTGTGGGTTTTAGGTAGACAATGGTGCATGCTGAACGTGGACAAGTAAGGTGCTGACACTGGAAACAAGTGTGTAACTAACAATGCATGCAGTGTACATAGTGTAGTACAAGCAACACTCCAACCCAAGGGCTATGCACACTTGGTCTCAAAATGACTGAAAGACGGAAGAAAAAGTCACATAATGGATTCCTACGGAAAGTGTCCTCCTTGTTTAATCTCGATACGGTGAGTAGGTGACAAATTGGCTCTCAATTTAAAACAATACCAATTCAATACAATCCTGGTGTATTTGAGCTCGTTATTCAAACACCTATTTACCTTGACTCTGTTAAGTACTGATTATATTTGTTTATTATGACTACAGTTTGACTAGACATTTGTGTACCTTTTTAAATTGATTCAGAAATTTGAAAAATATTGTTATCTATATATTATGTAATGATTTGCAATTTTACTATCTATTATCTCATAGTTATGTGTGATAAAATGCAATGGTATCCATATGCAGTGTATTGCCTAAAAGTCATATATTATCTGCCATATAAGAAAAACTTGCTAGTATTATGCCAACGCTGGTTCATTTTAAAGAATGGTTTCCAGGATTTACCCCATAGGAGGTCATAACATCAACAACAGGGGTAATACAATACCTCAATGCAAGCGTTTGTTTTTTATCACTACCTGCAACCTTTTGATTCATACATATATGTATTAACTACTCTTATGTATTCATGCCCCTAAATTTCAATAAGACATTAATTTATTTGCAGGCTCACACTCCCTCACCAGAAATGAAGCAGGTAATTATTTAAGTATTAAAAACACATCATAAGAGATAATTTTGCCACAACTATGCTTGGAATGTCAAGACTTGCTTTCTACTTTTAATTGGAGCCCCAAGACAAGCCTTTTGCTTAGTTGGGGACCCAAAGTCCATCCTTTTCGAAATGTTTAATATGAGGCAATCCATCTGTGTATTAGACAATTGTTAATAATAATCATTTGCTCGAAGTTCATAGATAGTTGTGTGTTTTAATAGAATATATTATTTTACTTTTTAAATTAACCATTAATAATCTACAAATTTACTGTACAAGCATAGCATAAGTAAGCTTTGGTTAAGTATGTGACATTGACATTCATGATTCCAATAATTGAGTACTTTTCGTCCTATTGTTTGCCTTCTCAAAGTTATTCTAATTCTTGTTAGCAGTCCTTCATGGCTAAAACAAAACAAATTATTGTAGGACATACCACAGAGGTAGCTTGTTCCGCAAAATCAGCATGGAATATTAAACTTTTGTTTAGGCATTATTTATGCCTTTTATCTATACATATAATCATTTTCAATAGTAATAAAATCATTATAATTATGTATTAGTATTCTGTTTCCCAATGTAAGATTTTGTTTTAAATGTAAAGACGACAGCAATATAATTCTCTCTTGATAAAATAAATTTAGGAGACCTATTTATAATGGATATGAAGGTCCTTTTTTTTGACGATGATGTGAGATAAGATACTCAAGAATTTCTTGACATAATACAGCTTGATAACAAACCTCTTAATACATTGTAAACTCTATAATATCATTAGATGTAAAGAAAAATGTCCTATCGTAGTATAATATACATATGTAGTATTCAATAATTCAAGTCGAATAATTAGTATTTATCTGTCAAGGATTTTTTTCCTTATTTATCCAAAGTTCCAGTCTGTTCTTAAATGTGTTTGAGATTTGCTGAGATTACTTCCTCAGGCAGCCTGATCCAATAGTCGGCAGAGGATGTGGTGTGCAGGGTAATAGAGCTAAATGCTGAGTCCCTTAAGCATTGTTGTAATGAGTTCACACTACTTACATTGCATTGTATTGAGCTAATACTGACAATGTTATAGCTGACAGTTATAGCAATTGATAACAAACGGAAAGTTGCAGGTGAATGGCATAGAGGGTGGTGGTACAGAGCACATCCGTACTGAGGATGGGTTCATCCATATGACGGTGGTGCTGTCCCGGGCCGGGGGAGCAGGACTCGGGTTCAGCATTGCCGGAGGCTCTGACAACCCACATGTGGCTGAAGATCATCACATATATGTCACGAAGCTAATACCCGGTGGAGCTGCCGCTGCCAGTCAACTTCAGATTAATGATGCTATTTTACAGGTATGATAGTAACTTCACGTGCAAACTAATAACAAAAAGTATGAAATAAACAAGTATAACTAAGCGGAATGTGAGTCGTCCAGCAAGGAGGTGTGTCGATGTTATCGTCAATATAGCGTGTCGAACCTAAACACGATTGGCAAAGGACTGAGGCAGATGGGACTATGATAGAGAGGCCTATACCCAGCAGTGGGATAAGGAAGGCTGCGGATGATGATGAATCAAGTGCCACAAGTGACCTCAACCTCATTGCCAAAAGTAATTTTTCCAAGCAACCGAGATAATGTGAGGTATAAGTCATACTGCACTTTCTAATCTTTTATTTAAGACATATGGATTGAATTTACACAATCATATATTGCACTTATAGTCATATATACAATGTCATCAGTATAATGAGCTTGAGTCTTTACTAAATAATTAGGAACGAGATTTCCCAAAGTGGATTTAAATAAATCAATAAAAATTAACAGATGTTATGTATCACTTATTTACTTGCTATGCTACTGCTGTAAGCAATTTAATAACTTGCTATGCTTTATTTAATTACTTATTACAAATCTGTTCAGTGTCAGTGCATTCCTAAGAAAATTAGACTTGTAGTTTGTTCAAAACAGGAAAAACAAAAAGAGTAAAGAAATATGCTAATAATTTTGAAAAAAAAATTGTTACCTAACATTTCATAATGTGAACAATATTGTACTGTAAACTTCAGAGTATTCTTGTAGTATAACATTGTTCACCTTGAGTTTAAATCCAATTTGTCAACTATGCCTCATGCACAGTATGGAAATCATGTCATGCCTTCAAAGTACTTACTTCTTATGTGTTCTTCGTACTTCGCGGTTTAATACAGACTCAAGATAAATTACTGTGAAGTTGTGGATTTCTACCATTCTGGTGGACAATGATTATAAAGGTAATCTAATATTTAGTGATCTCCAAAATTATTCGCAATATTTACGTTACATTGCAATTCAATTGGTTTATCTAAATTCATTGATTTCAGCACAGGATTTTGTTTCTTTTGCTGGAAAAGCAGGACATAAATGAAAAGGGGCGGGGCTTTTTTGTTCTGGGGAATTTTCCTGGGCAAATCATAATTTCAATGCTACGGGAATATTTTACTATGGAAATTAACGTGGTTTTCACTCATTTTATACTATATATAACGGGACTGAACTCACGTGTAGGGATAGTCGTAACGACTATAGTTTCGGTTGCATTCGGCATTCAGTGCATTGCGAGACGGCTCCGCGTGCTAGCACTCGCCAACTTGAGAAAGGTCGCCGAATGCGACCGAAACTATAGTCGTTACGACTATCCCTACACGTGAGTTCAGTCCCGTTATATATAGTATAAAAAGCTACGGGAATATTTTGGGAATATTTAGTCAGGGGGCTAATTAATCATAGTTTCGTTATTTGTGAACTGATGTCTTGTGGTCAAATATCGTAAACCTCGCGAGGAATGTGGACGGCTAAGTGAAAATATGAATTGATACTACACGCTATAATTATAAAATATTGTAATACATATATGTATAGGCCGAATCATACAACTCGGCGGTTGTGATGTTAGCTACAAGCTACGGATAGCCCAATCCTGACTGAAGCTCACTTAAGAGCAGCGCGAGGATTAGCTTTTTTTTTTTAATCAATCATTTATTTCACAAAAATTACATTACATCAAACCTACATAAACATTTCTATCGTAATTTTAAATTAGAATTATAATAAAAACGGTAGGTTAGAGCGTCTCGTAAACAGCTGTACTAGGAAACCCTGTGTTACAGCTGCTTAGATTCCTGTCTCCGTTGACATTATAATTTATATTTATTTCATTTAAGTATAAAGTAAAGCTTATCCTCAGCTTGTAGCTAACATCACAACCGCCAAGTTGTATGATTCGGCCTATAGTTACCTAGCTGAAAAATAATGCAAGCATTATGTCCTTGGGATTTCGAAAAATTGCACTTGTAATCTTGAAATTAATAATTTTGGTTATGATCCAACAGTGTGGGAGCAATAGTGTCTCTTTTGCCCTTTTGGTCCAGTAAACAGAAGAATATCTGAAAGTCATGTAGGCGCTAACAGTTTATTATAGGAATGATCAGGCAGTCTACATGCATTACACCATTCACACCAAACTAAACATCTCAATTGATTTCTTCAGTAAATTGGCACATAGCGCGCTGCCAGCCAGTTGTCTTATCAATCGACTCGCCGTAACAAGAGTCACTATAAATCCATTGTATTTTAATGAAATTGCGTAACATCTGAAAGCTTGTTAAAAACCGGTATGTGTATATGGTACGGTGAATTCCACACGTAATATGTAATTGTATACTTCTCACATTAGTTAACCTACATAGATAACGATTTTTCACATAGCGCTGTTTATTTTTATTGATATTAACTTCCATTGTTCTCATATATGTATTAAGATCACAGCAAAAAACATAGGTAAATCTTGTTTGATAAAGAACTGCCCATGTGCGCTTCAGGCTCGCACATGGTTATGCAATACGTAGTATCCATAATAGTTTGTGGTTCTGCATCAAACATTTTAAATTTTTAATTCGGTTTCGTATTCTTAGTTCATCTTGCATTTCGCCGATTGCTATTTTTTTTAATTGGCATCTAATAGCTGTGTGATGCAGTTACTATAAAAATAAAAGATCCTCGATGTTCTCGAGCGGCCTGCCCCGCAGGTATATGGGTACTTAATTATTCCATAACATTGAGTTCAGACCTTGAATTATTCATCACACCTTAGTACCTAATTAGATGAGCATACATTGTGTAGATCACATACGCCAAGATAAACATCTATATATTTGTTGTGTGCTTTATATTTATTTACGAAATTTACATCGCCCGATGGTCGTAAAAGTCGGCCTTTTTCGCTCTAATTACTGTGAAATGTTTCGCTTTGTATGAAATATTTTTGCGTACTGTTGAAATTAAGTTTATGATTTTATTTCTCGCTAATAACCCCGCGCTTGACTGCCAAACGCGGTCTTGCCGGTTCGCTTGATGGTAAGCGACGTTGTGGTCGAAGTTGAAGCACGCAGGCTTAGAAGATACTTATTCACATCTTAGGAAACAGGAAAGCCGGTTCCCTGGCGGAACGAATCAGAAATGTTTAGTCAAACTGCTTCGTACGTATCGAACGTAAGGGTGGTAGCGAGGCGTCTTTATATTATATTGATTATTTATTTACTGTTTTATTTGTATTTTACAGGTGAACGATACTAATGTGGAAAACGTGACGCACGCTGAAGCGGTAGACGCCTTGAAGAAAGCTGGCAGTACAGTGAGACTGGTAAATATGTATTTTCAATTCGTGACTTAAGGTAATATTATGGCGTCCTAGAAAAAGGTTGACACCTTAGTAACTAGAACTAGGGCTTAGTTCATTTAAAACTCAGACGTTTTAATATGACCAAATATCTGTCTACAGACCTGTTCTGTCTGTTGTCTGTAACAAGGTGGCAGTCTGTTGTTCCCTGTATATATAAGTTACTCTCTGGTCAGTTGTATATGTCACTATACACGTGTTAAGCGATCTGTGATATCTGACTAGATTACTAGACCATCAGCATGATGTCTTTGATAAAGGAATTAACATCGATCTGTAATATGCTCTTTCCAAACTTATGCCATCTCAATCTAGCAGAGTGATGAAAATAAACGCAAATGTTTAGTGCCGCTATGTTTTTGTTACGCTACATATTCTGATTAAGAATATAAGTATAAGGACATGTATTTATATCTGTTTTAAAAAAGCTTCCGCCCTATTTATCCTATGTATCAGAGTTTTGGTACATCTAAATATTCCTTCTGCAGAAAGTACGTCGTCGAGCGGTCGAGACGGACACACTAAACGTATCAACAGCATCTACCAAGCAGGAGGAATCGGTGGAGATCGAGCTGGCAAAGGGCGGTTCTGGCCTCGGGTTCAGCATAGCGGGCGGACTCGGAAACCAGCATATCCCGGGGGATAATGGCATCTATGTCACGAAGATCATGGCGGGCGGCGCGGCGCATCGCGACGGCAGGCTGCGCGTTGGAGACAAACTGCTCATGGTCAAGAATACTTCGGTAAGTGAATTGACTTCAAAAATCGGCCAAGTGCGAGTCGGTCTGGCACACGAAGGGTTCCGTACCGTATCTTTTGGAGCCTCCTTATTCTTCTTGCTATTATTAATAGTGAGCAAAAAACTCCTAAAAATCACGTTTGTTGTATGGGAGCCCCCTTAAATATTTATTTTATTCTGTTGTTAGTATTTGTTGTTATAACGGCAATAAAAATACATCATCTGTGAAAATTTCAGCTGTCTAGCTATCACGGTTTATGAGATACAGCCTGGTGACAGACATCGGAGTCTTAGTAATAGGAACCCGATTTAACCCTTTGGGAACGGAACTCTAAAAAGGATGTATTCGTATTCTCGCAAATATAAAAACTCCCGATATTACCAAACCATACTTTATAAAACTTGAAATTATGTCCCTGATATCTATTTATATATTTGAAATATGCAAATTTGTCAAAAAGCACCCTGACTATTTTAACAAAGCGTCTGATAAATCGCACAAAATTAGATCACGATATAGACATAAACTCGTAGAACCAAAGTCTAACTTAGCAATGCACATTTCTAGCCCAAATTCTATGGCTATAAAAATATTCAATAAATTGCCAAATAATCTAAAAGATATCGAAAGAGAAAACTGTTTCATCAAACAACTCAAAATAATCCTTTTATCGAAATGCTATTACACATTAGACAATTTTTTTAACGATAATCTAGAAAACATAATAATAAATCGTTCCAATACAAATAATAAAATTGCCATACCCTTATAGGGTCATGTGTATCACTATACAAAACATGTTAACTAAGAACCGCATGTAAATTTCATATGTTGCAATAAATGATTTGACTTTGATGTTCCCAGTACGACTGAATGGTTTATTTTCTTTCTTTGTTCTTTTTTTATATGCGTAATATAACATTAACAATAACAGTAACCAGTAACATTGGGCCACCAACTCGCCTGATAGAAAGCGAAGATGGAGTATGTAGACCTAGAAGATACCCATTCACTCTTGCTGTAAAGATATCCTGCTTTGTCTATTAAGATTGTATGTATGATATATTTGATACATTTAATTGGAACTATTTTGTGTGCTCGGGATTTTTTCTAATTATCTCGAAAAGCGGGAAACTGGTATGAAAAAAACATTAGCTTGAACTGTTTCGAGCTAATGAGCAATGCCGTCAAATCCTTATCAGTACCAAACTTATGAATCAGTGCGCTTGAGTCATATGGTATGCCTCATTGTCTAATGGTGTATGTGGACAGGACATCCTACTAATATTATAAACGTGAAAGTTTGTGAGGATGGATGGATGGATGGATGGATGTATGGATGTTTGTTACTCTTTCACGCAAAAACTACTGAACGGATTGAGATGAAACTTTGCAATAATATAGCTTATATATCAGAATAACACATAAGCTATAAATTTTAATGATATATTGCGTATGCGGGCGAAGCCGCGGGTAAAAACTAGTACATTATAATGTTATGAATGGATAAGTTTGAATCATTTTATCTCAGTCGTAGTACGTTTGCAGAGACAACAGTCTTATCTATCTAGGCTTGTATACAGATTCTTCTTCCAGCTTTAGTTAAAACACGTGAATTTTGTGGGTGGCTAGCTTGTCCTTTACTTTCAACTCAAACAACATACACAAATAACTCTTTATTGTACACACAAAATAATAATAAATACAACAGTGAAATTCTAAAAGGTAGTGCAATACTAGGCGGCCTTATCGCTGGAAGCGATCTCTTCCAGGCTCTTCGACTCTGTGGTATCTACAGGAACTTTACACGTTCATTGCGTTTTTAGGATATTGTAAAGCAGAAATAAGGGACAATGCGTGTTATCAAACAGATGTTTCATAAAAGGGTGATGATTTTATTTTAAGTTATAGTATTGTTTATGATGACTCATTATTTATTGCTTTCGGACACCAGTGTAGAAACTGAGCTATAACTAAGTTTTGACTTAAAATGTAAGTATATATACAATAGAAGTACTATTCTCTCTATGTCATAACTGTGGTAATATAGCTCTTAAATGAATGAACCAATGTTGAGTTTGTGTTATTGTTCCAAAGATGATATTGTACAAACAATGTTACATTGGGTATTTTTAACTGTATGTCTTTAAAAGAGCTTTCTTATTGATGTGTCTTTTTTGGCCCAAGATTTTTTTTATGGGTACCAGCCTGCCCCGAGGTCGGCTAAGTGGTATGAGAGAATCCCGCCGACTGGCGGTGTACCACTAAAACACTAAAAACCCTGGGGAGTTCCGTTTGCGCGTCATAGTCGGAATTGCGAGGTCACTTGCGCCCAATTCCACTACAATTTATTAATGTGTCTAATTGAAAATTGTATTTCCAGCAAGGAGACATAAACCTGGACAACGTGACGCACGAAGACGCCGTGGCGGCGCTGAAGGCGACCGGCGAGCGCGTCGTGTTGGTGCTCGTGCCGGGCCCGCGCCACGGACAGCCCTCGCCTCGGAGCTCGCGCGCTAACACTCGTAAGTATGCTGCTGATTACTCAAAAACCAGAACAACATTTAATTAAAACATATGTGCGTAACTACTTGTATTTTACATATTTAAAATAACTAACATTTTTCCCCTTGCAGCGGTGTCAAGCGCGGCCAACTCCCTGCGACGCGAAGACGTAACGGATAGCGCCGACGAGCCTCGCGTCGTCGAATTAGAAAAAGGAACATCCGGCCTCGGCTTCAACATCGTCGGCGGGGAAGACGGCCACGGGATTTATGTCTCGTTTCTATTGGCCGGTGGGCCCGCGGAGAGGTGCGGGGAGCTGAAGCGGGGGGACAGGCTGCTGGCTGTCAATGAAGTCGATATCACGCACGCGACGCATGAACAAGCGGCTAAGGCTTTGAAGGTAACATCTTAGTATCATTTTTGGCCACTTTGAATTTTAAGGATTAATAAGACAATCTTATGTTAAAATAATATTTATGGTATTACAAAGTTTATAATTATCATTTAAGTAATAATTTTGACACCAAATGGTCACAACTGGGTCAGTGCCCACAACCCGTACACATACGTGTAGTGAGGGAAATGTGTCGTTCTTACTGGGATCGATATTTGTGGAGAAAAATGAAGAGTTGTGAAGACTAGATTATCTTTGGGTTACCATGCATGTGACATATAAGCAAACAATGAGTAGTAAATAAACATCCATTCCCCAATAATGTGATGCAAAAACTTCCTATAGGTCTTATTAAAAAAATGCGGATGCCTATATCCAATAGTGAACATTCTACGGCTGACATAATGATTAAACTGCTCGTTCAAGGTGCCATTGAGGCCTAAAATTATTGGTTTCATCAATGTGTCAGTTACAAATAAGAAATTAGTAAATAGTGTGAGATATTCTGGTTAAAGAATTAACCGGTTGCAGTCAAACAAAAGAACTAGCTCTGCTGTGTGCGTGAATGCGCCACAGTTCAAAATGTGAGCAGTTGGACTTAGTTATTTACACAGTACTGTCATATCGTTCAATATGTGGGTTTTTAATTTAGCTTTCAAAATATTAAAGGAATGGGCATTTTTCACCTCTTTTGGAATTTTATTGTAAATTTGTACTCCCGCGTGACTTACGCATCGCTCCCCGTGTACAGTGCGAACTCGTGGAAGAATAATATGGTCTTTTCTTCGACTATTCCTGCTATTTGTTTGATGTTTTTTTGTAAATATTATATTTTTTATATGAATTTTTAGTAAATATTTCAATAGTAAACGTTGTGTTACAGAGCACGGGACAGAACGTGAAGTTAACAGTGGTGTACCGGCCGCAGGAGTACAACAAGTTCGAAGCGCGTATCAACGAGCTGAAACAACACCATACTCTTCTCAGAACGTCGCAGAAGCGGTCCTTGTATGTGCGGTAAGTGTACGGCTGAGATGATGATGATACTTTTAACTCTGTTTACCTCTGTCAAAAAAGATATAATAATACTACGTATAGAACGGTCACTCGTTACCCCCCACCCGTTTGAGTCTTCCTCACTTCCACCCCGCATTTCACGTACCGATCGTGTACTCTGCGCGCGGGCTGTACTGGCCGGTAGATTTTGTAATTAAAAAAATACCTAGACTGTGACAATAGGGAATAATTGTGCTGTGTATGATTGAATATCAATAATACGTAACAAAATAATACATTTTAATGTTTATCTAAGGATAAGTAGAAGGAACTTATTTTACATTATTTGGTAACTTTCTCTTCATATTTTCTTTCAAATAAAGTAGATCGTTACTTATTGCTAAAATGCTTCCAAATTAAGTAATTGTTTTACTTTTATAAGCACTAGATTTATATTCATTTTTGCAAAATTGAATACGCAACTGTCTCACTCAAGCGGCATGTCGTCACGTCGTGGTGATCGCTGACAGCCATAGACGTTCCGCACACAAATGCACGTGTAGCGTTCGTGCGTATGTGTGTTGTCTGTGAGTAAGTACTGTGTAGTGTGCGTAAAACAGCAGATTTTGTATGAAAACTCGCGGAGTGTCCGGGCTGTGCCTCTGTTTTTTGTACAAGACCAAATAAATCTAATTTTTAGTCTGCACTCGCTACAGTAGAGACTAGCGAGTGCCGCGTTATTAGTTGTGAACTAGCGCTCGTAGCGTAGTTTGACTAGGTGATTGTCAGCGATCACCGAAATTAAGCAACGTTCCGCACGGTCAGTATTTGGATGGGTGACCGCGGGTGGCATTTTCCAACTGAGCGCTACCGTGGCTCGGATGACACGTTAAATTGTAGGTCCCGGTTGTTTTAACCGTTTAGCCATGTCAGAGGCCTTCAGGCGGCCTAAAAACTCTGACACCAGGGCTAGCCACCCGGCCTATACGAACTTACTTACTTACTTTAGTTGTGAACTAACAAGTTATGCAGTAGTGTAAGTGTATTTGGCCGTATTTTAACTTTAAAGTCGCATATACTTGACCAGCGCTTCCGGACGCAAACCATGTCTACAGGGTTATTTCTAATCAATTAGCATCCTTTTAGGGGCTTATTCTGTACATCAAATCTAACAACATTTGTTCTGCGACTTATTAAATCTCAAAAAAAAAATGCTGTTCCATAGAAAAATATCGTTCACCCTCGACAAAATATATGGAATGGCTGTGTTTTTTTTTTACATTTGACACAGAACAAAAGTTGTTAGTTTTGATGTACAGATTAAGCCCCTTAAAGAATGCTAATTGATTAGAAATAACCCTGTATAGTCGACAAAAAACCGGGCCATATAATATAGAATAAATAAAACTAAAGCGTGGTGGATAATAGTACATTGTTCACCGAGAGGAGAAAGTGACCGATTACCGTCGAGGATGTCGTTTGAAGCCCGAGCCGTAGGCGAGGGCTTTAAAACAACCGAGATCGGGAATCGCACTTTCTCTCGAGTGATACATAGTGCTTTATACTACACCTACGAGGAAAATAAAAAACTAAATCTTTACTAATTGAAATTTATATTGAAATTGTTGCAGTTAGTGAAGCTTAATGTAACACTTTTTTTAATTGATTTCTGTGGTAAAAGGTTATCAATCAGTATTTTTGCTGTTTCCTTCAACTGCGGCGGAGTTAAAAAATCTTCATCATCACTATCACTACTTATCATTTTGATAGTTTTATTTTACTTTTCTACGAAAACTGAATCCTCAAACAACACACAAATTGAAAATGGCGCCAATGGCGTCTGCAATTTTCACATGTTCTTTTTTCAAATTGTTTGACTCCATCCAACACACAGCTAGTGGCCAGTGTCATTTTGCGAACTTGGAGATAAAAACTCACTGTAAAAACTTTTTGGCTTTTGATATTTAGGTTACCAGCGCATAGTCTTACCCAAAATTAAAAAAGAAAAAACACGTAAGAAATGGATTTTCATACACTTTTCTCTCCAGCTCAGATGCGTTTTCTCGCCGCATATTTGTTCGATATGCAATGACGTACTTTCTACCGTAAATTTGATAAAGTATCAAGGTACTTTCCGAGCAGGTGTAGTATAAAAGGTTAAACAAGGTTGGTTGTCTGTGAGGTGGTTTACGAACGACAATTTGACGTGATACCGTCATAAGAAACCATTGTTTAATAAACTACTGAAACAGGCTGTGTGTTTAGACTGATCGTGCTTCTCTATCGCTTGTACCGCGCTCCCGCTTGCGTGCTTGGCTCAGGCGGAACGTGACACATTTTCGTGCGTGCAGCCGGTGTTCATCGTAAAAAAATATAGTACCTCAAAAACAAGTGCTAAGATCTTTACTTCTTATTTTTGAGCCCACTATACAGGCTGTTCTAGAATATCGGTCAAACATTGCGTTCTTGAACGCTCATTGCCTTACTACAAAAGGATTAAACACGCTACCGTTTTTAACCGTGCAATTTTTACTGTTAAACATTGTGTAAAACGTGCGTATAACTTTTGTGGTAAGATGATATGTATGCCGATTAAATTAAATAACATATAAAAGCCTATATATTTGTCTATGACCTGGGACAGCGTTTGCGCGAGAAGGGTCGGGATCCTCGAGCGGGCTGGTTTGTAGTCCAACGAATTTCATTGGCCATACAGCGAGGAAATGCCCCTAGTGTGTTGGGAATGTTTGGGTCACGGTCTACGCGCGAGGGGCTTTTTTTGACATTTTTTTTTCTACGTGACAAGTACCAACTTGACGATTATTTTTTATTGTATTGAATTCTTTTTGACATGTATTTGGAATTAACATATAAATAAATAGGTATTTCAAGGAAAATGTTCCTTTCAGAGCACTATTCGACTACGACCCCGGGAAAGACGACGGTCTGCCGTCCCGAGGGCTGCCTTTCCGATACGGAGACATACTGCACGTCACTAACGCCTCCGACGATGAGTGGTGGCAAGCCAGGTAACAAACCATTTAATACATACATAGAATACATTTTTCTAAGCATACGAGACACATCTATCATATGTGTAATTTGGGCAATAAACATATGTTATCTATTTTATAAAAGAGCTTACATTCGTATAGTTTGTCTCTATTCGATAGATATATTCTAGAATATCTTTATTTTTATCATTATGATCAACTTTTATAACAGAGTTAATTCAGACCTCGAAAAAATTTTCTGTTCTAGACAAAATTTATGGAACAGCTGAATTTTTCACGTACTGATTTCCATGTGCCATGGAAAAAGCTGTTCATAATAGGCTATTTGATTAGTTTTTGGAAATCGTTTAAAATTATTTGTTAGTACATAATAAGCACACTATATTTGTATTTCCGAGAGATATACTGTATTAACAATGAAAATCAAGTGTTAAAGAATAGATATTCAAGTTCCCGTCAAAACGACATTCTGTAATGGCGCTGGTCTGTGACGTCACACACTAGTAAATAACGTTAGTTAATACTGGTGAATACGCTAGTTTACATCTGAAAATTGACAAAAAATACTTTAAAAGTAACTTACAGATCCAATAATATTGCTCCGAAAACAAATTACAAATTACACAAACAACAGTCAATCGAGAAATTCTCGTGCTAATAGCACGTGACGCCACCAGAGTTGCGACTTGAGCGTTTTCGTCACAGATAAAATATCAAAAAAATGTCGGATTTTATGTCGTGTAATTTGCGAAAAGTATACATGTTTTAGTTTAAATAAAGTGAAATATGTCTTTTTCAGGCTATTATCTGTAAGGATTACCACAATCAATAGTATTTTTTCAATGTTGTCAAATAGCCTATTATTAGTGCTATGATATTCTAAAATCGCTCGAGACATCTATAATGATAGAGTCATTTGTGTAGACTGTAGAGGAACATCATACTAATATTATAAATCCGAACAGTTTTGTGGTTTGTTCTTCTTTAACGGATCAACCGATCGACTTGATTTTTGGCATGGATATAGTTCAAGGGCCGGAAAGTGACATGGGCTAGTTTTTATCCCGAAAAATAAAAGGTTCCTGTGGGATAGCACAAAAGTCAAATTCCACGCGGGCGGAGCCGCGGGCAAAAGCTAGTCCTATATAAATCTAATTTAAATAGTAATTATATTAATAATTTAAATTCCATAACAACTTAGTAAACAGGCGCTTTCAAATTTAAAATAGGTAGGGTTATTTAATACTAGTTTTTACCCGCGGCTTCGCCCGCATGATATTTTGATTTTTGACGCAATATCATTATAATTTATAGCCTATGTGTTATTCTAATATATAAGCTATATTACTGCAAAGTTTCATCTCAATCCGTTCAGTAGTTTTTGCGTGAAAGAGTAACAAACATCCATACATCCATCCATCCATCCATCCATCCTCACAAACTTTCGCGTTTATAATATTAGTAGGATAGGATTTAAATTCCATAACAACTTAGTAAACAGGCGCTTTCAAATTTAAAATAGGTAGGGTTATTTAATATTTGCAGAGATCTGTTTAGCTTATTAAAATCGTGTGATTCAGGCGGCTGGACCGAACTGACCCAGACTCTATGGGCATCATCCCGTCGAAACGACGCTGGGAGAGGAAGCAACGCGCGCGGGACCGGACGGTCAAGTTCCAAGGACAGGGCACGCCCGTCAACACTGTGAGTACCACTACCAGTATTATAATGTATTGTTACTGGATGGGTTCTTAGATAATCAGTTAAAACGCCGATTATTCACTTTGCACTTCATTGCACACAATCGCATCACAAAACACGACACAACTGGTTCGTACAAACCATCGCTCAATTTATATTTGTATAAAAGTTGCCTAGAAATCTCTAGAATCATCGATGTCATTGTGATTGACAAAGTAAACAAGTGAAAGTTCGAGAAAACTATTGTTCTTCAATGCAAAAATACTCCGAAAAAAACTAACTTCTTTATAGGTCGGCGTGGGTGAGAAGTGTTTTTTATGCAACTTGTAGTTTGCACAGAAGCTATTAAGTTTGATTCGATCTGCACCACTTGTCTTGCACTACTTTATTTGTTGATCTATCATTTAAAATTAAACAACAAACATTTTATGACCTGATGGCTTCGAGCAAATATTTACAGAGCCACAGTCTCTAAGTGAAAGTAGTAAAAAAATGTCATAGTCAGGTCATAAAATGTTTGTTGTTTCTGTCCCACTCACACACATTAGGCTCACTAGACGCTGTAGTATAGGCCAAATCAAAGAACAAGGCGGATGTGAAGTTAGCTAAAATCTGCGGATAAGCCAATCCTAGCGAAGCTGTTAAACATCAGTCGGCAATCGCGGCCACTAACTGGTTTATTTCAGCCTATAATATTTTTTCTTGCTGACTTGACCCAAACAAAACTCAGTTTAAATTGATTAATCTTCTTCTTCTTCTTTTGTTTGGCGTCGCATTGTTGTGCATTTGCCAGTGTCAAGTAGTGTTAAGTTTTAATAATTTTTGATATTTTATCAAAATAGTCACTGTCGTAGTCACGTCATAGTCCAATAAAGTCGCGGTCAAGTCCAAACATACTCCAAGTCATACCTCAGTATAGCAGTAGATAGTAGGATACTTTACTAGAGGCGTCTATGGAGTTTTGGTGACAACACGAAACGACCTGATACGTCACATTATATCCCTTGCCTACACTCATGCACGTAAATCAGCTCATAATCAACGAAATACCACAAGTTTTCACTAATTATCACTGATAAACACAAGTTTAACAAAATAATACAATGAGGCGACATGACTTTTCCGCGTTCCCGCCAAAACTCAATTGACCATCCTATAGTACAACTTATTTACTAACTACAACAAAATACAACGCTACGTACATAGGCTAAAACTACAAAAACTCGTACTACATATAAATCAATTGGATCATCCACAGACCCTTGAAGGTCTAAAGCTTAAAGGCACTTGCCATTAAAAACTTATTTATTTATTACAGAGCCAATCGACTCTAGAAAGGAAAAAGAAAACACTGTCATTCAGTAGAAGATTCCCGTTCATGAAGAGTCGAGAGGACGGCAAGTCAGAGGACGGTTCGGATCAAGAACGTAAGTATTTATCATCAAATAATCTCATCTCATCAATAATCATCATGTTATAATAATAATTATCTTCGATCACATTGTATTTTACTACCAGGCGAGATGATGGTCAAACGCAGACATTGAAGGCTTTTTGACACCTCTAAATATCTTATGGTGCCTCCACACTCCCCACGAAGCGACACGAGCACAGCAACAACAACAGTGCTCGTGTCGCCTCGTGGAGTGTGACGGCACCATTATAGTGATGTTCTTCGTGTCTATATTATTAGTAAGCTTAGACCTGAAAGTGAAACGTTTAAATAGCAGCTATAAAGATAATCGTCATGATAGCTTATGAGAGAGAATTAGTAAAAATGTATCGATTAAAACCTAATATTCCTAGAAGTAACTTCAAGATATGTGTAAAAAAGTACTTGTTGTGTTGCATTTCATAGCCTGCGTGACCAATTTGATGCATTGTAAAATTTACACATTCAGTAAGAACTAAGTAGTAAGAAATGTGTACATATGCACTGTAAATACAGATCGCACTATGATTGATATCATACAGTTTTTCACCAAAACCGTGCGTAGTCAGCTTCCCTATTATCAACACGTCTTGAAAACGCTATTTTTAGTATAATGTTTCCTCAAAAGAAAATTGTACAAATATTCTAATAAATAAAAAAAAATCTAAAAATATTTAAAATTATCTCAACGGAGATTTTTTTTAATACTTTCAGGGAAGCTTCCTGCAACAGGGTTTTTGAATAAAAGTAGTCCTGTAATCATATCACAGGAGTTTCTCTATCGGTGAAGAAAGAATTTCACTTTGCACTTTGGGGGTGGAAGTGTAATAATTTGCCTTCATCGCATCTGTTTTTAAATCATGCAAGAAAGCATTTTAACATAAGATCAAAACCACGTTGAAATTGCATTGCCATCTTTTGCGCAATTGATATCACTGTTAAAGACCGATTTAGCAGTGCTACATTACTACAAAAGGCATAATGACTAAAAAATATAATTAGTCCGTCAGATAAGACTATCAAAAAATATTAGACACGTATTTTTCCTTTTGTCAATTAAACAAAAATTGATGAAGATATAGTTCGTCAAAGTTCCGCGTGACGTCACATGTGCCATGCAAATGTATAGACTTCTGTAAGAGAGGTGACGTCAGGACCCCCACTCCCAAACTTTGACGAGGTTTGTCTTAGTCATTCGTTGTAAGAAAAACAAACTGTTTGGCGTCGAAAAATCATGTCGCCTCATTGTATTATTTTGTTAAACTTGTGTTTTTATCAGTGATAATTAGTGAAAAATGGTGGTATTTCGTTGATTATGAGCTGATTTACGTGCATGAGTGTAGGCAAGTGATATAATGTGACGTATCATGTTGTTCCGTGTTGTTACCAAAACTCCATAGACGCCTCTAGTAAAGTCTCCACTGCTTTACTGAGGTATGACTTGGACTATGATTGGACTTGACAGCGACTTTATTGGACTATGACGAGACTACGACAGTGACTATTTTGATTTAAAACTTAATACTTGACACTAGCAAATGCACAATAATGCGACGCCAAAACTAAGAAGAAGAAGAAAAACAAAAGAAAAAATACGTGTAAAATATTTTGTGATAATATAACTCACGGACTAATTATAATAACGATTTTTTTTTACCCAGTCATCATTCATATTATTTATTCCCTGCTAGGTGCATATTTATTTACTTATATATTATTATACCATGCTCTGTGCCATTACATTGCACGTAAATACGCACCCGAATCTACGATATCTAATAACTAAACGTACTATAACAATGTGTTCATCCAAGAAGCCGGCAAACTAATATACCAATTTTGTTACAGCTTTCATGCTTTGTTACACACAGGAGGACTCAAATGCCGATGGTAAGTAGCACACATCCACACCGCTACGCCGATAGCCTTACGCATTAAAATCATCCAAAATAACAGGCAGATTTTATTGAGCTATTCGCTTTTTAACCACGTTCAAATTACAATGTTTGGGAAGTGAATATTGCTCGAGAGGTCCATGGATCGCCTCTATATGTGTTGCGGTGCATTGCAAAAATATGACTTATTAACTTTGACCCGCGATTTCGTCCGTATGATACCTAGTAGGTTAAAAAGTAGGTAATTGCTGATGACACTTTACGACTTTGAAATTAAAGACACATGCAAATAATCATGTTGATTCATCGCTTCGTTGCTGCGTGATGGAGTAACAAACCAACCAACAAACAGACTTTCGGATTTAATAAGAAAATTAGGAGGTTAATTACGTTAAGCATCAATGAAAGAATCAGTTGTAATTGTTGAATATGATTGACAATTACAATTGATTCTTTCATTGATGCTTAACGTAATCAACCTCCTAATTTTCTTATTAAATCCGAAAGTCTGTTTGTTCGGCATTATTACCCAATAGGTATTAGTGTATTTTTGATCCCTTCGACTATTTAAAGTCATCACAAAATAAAAGGCCCGTTTTGACAGTTCACGCCCTTGAAGTTCTCTATTTTTTACCGATCGAAATGTTCTGATGGTAATTACATTTTTCATTGACGGGAACCGCCCACTCGGCTAAGTGCTTGCATGCACTTAGCCGAGTATGCGGGCGTATTGCTTGCGTGCAATATTGATTTCTATAGAATGGCTCTTAGAATCAATGACAAGTAGGTAATAGAAACCGTACTAAAATAGCGAGAGAATTCATCACGTTGTCCCATTTTAATTATGAAATTTAAAAGATGTTAGAAAAAGATGCACATACACTCGAACTTTCGTAATTTCGAAGGGTATCATTAACTAGCATTGAGCTAACTCGGCTGTCCAAAAAGGTAGTAAGTAGGAAGGTAAATTGATCTGAGATTTGAACCTTCTGATGGAACTAGAGGGTTCAAATTTGACAACTCAACTCGACTGACAATTTTGGATCATCATCTGAAGAAAATTATTGACTGCAGATTCACTTTTTCTCGATTTTTTTCTGATTGAGTGAATGTTATTTTAACCTAGATATTAAATGAAAAAAAAAATTACTTTTACAATACATATTCAAATCGATCAAACACTAAAGCAAACTTTAATCGATTTATCTTGAATATCGAGTACCGAGTCGTATGGTTACATCACTAATTACGTCGCGAAGACAAATGTCAAAACGGGTTTTTTATTTTGTGATACGTACAAAGATATTATACAATTAGATAAATGACAAGTCACTGTATGCTATTGTACCACCAAACCGCAATGGGCCAGCGTGGTGACTCAATCGCTCTTTCTAGGTTAGGATTAAATCATAGTTAAGTATGACTAGAATCGTCATCAATCGTCGAAATCGCGTAAAGGGTGTGAGAAAAAAGATGTGCTATACATACTTAGATTCAGTCGCTGAAGTGTTAACCAATTAATCCTTGTAGGAATATTATGATTCATTAAGATTCGTTTTGCGATCGCTTTATTTTCCATTCGCAAGCACGATGTGAGAATATTGACGTAGATACTGGACAATGATCGACATGATCGGTGTTCTAAAGATAGCATCCGTAATCATGCTGTTGTTTAATTAATTTTGACAACTTGAATTCAACAGCACTTATTTAGGTCATGCTCATGTGCCATATTTTTGAAATGTACCGCAAATTGAACAGCTTAATATTATATTACATGTTTGACTTTATATTGAAATATTGTAATCGAATGATCTTCAAGATCATTATGATGTACTTAGTAAGAATCCAATTAAATGTGGTAAATAACATAGTAACGGCCATATGCCATGGAAATAAGGACTCCAACGCTGATAAAAATTATGTTTTCAGAATTGAATGATTAGGTTTATTGTTATTTTTTACCTAAGTATCGCTATTATTTATTCGAATTGTACCGGATCGATGTGAGTAAATTATTCGCTTGTAGTGTATGGAGAAGCATGGTGACGCCTAAATTCGATTTATATAAATTATAATAAAGGTATTTAGAGATATTTATTAATTATCGGCGTTATATTTTGTCGCTTGTCGATTTTATGATGTTGTGAGCGACCGAGCCGGGCTATGTACTCATTACCTATATGTGTGTTATAGTTTTTATTTTTTATATTAAAATTGCTCCTTGCTGAACACCTATGTCTCGTAACAAAATTACGAAAAGTTGGTATTCATTATTGTATCGATTTTTATATAAACCAAAAGATACTCTAATTATGTATTTATTATTGAACACTTGTTAGGCTAGTACTCAGAGTTAGCAAAAGTAAAATTAATCATTTTAGAAACACCCCGACAAAAAATAAACCCGAAAAACTAACAATCTGTTCTTTCAATATCATTGAAACGTAATACGAATCGATCGGATATAAGGAAGTTAATTAGATCCCCACATCAACTTGAAAAGAGCTGATGATCTTCAAACTACTGAACAAATTTTCATAAAACATGGCTAAGAACATTCGGATAAAATTATCTATAACACAAAAAAACTAAACGAAAATCGGTTCATTCATTTGGGAGCTATGATACTACAGCACAGATACACAGACACGTTAAGCTTATAACACCACCACTCTCTTTGTCGGGGGTATAAAGTATCGACATCTCTGATATCGGGATTGTCCAATAATAATCTATTCCATCATACGTATAATATGGAATAGGGCTAATAGTAAAATTACCATTTTAATGCTATTACCAGGCCAAGACCGCACTTAAAATAGTAATATCGCTATTTATGTGCGCCATAGAAATTCTATAGACTGATTAATTTTATTATTATAATACTTACTAGGAATTCTAAAGACACGTCATTATATTTTGCACTTAAATAATTGATGCTAAATTACTTGACGTCTTTGGCGGGCGATATTTAATAATTTATATACCTATATTCCAAGTAAAAATTAAATTATCATAGACTCGCTGGCTAATGACAGGTCATACCATTTATTTTTCTATACCTATCTCATATTATTAACCATATTATATGTACGCTGTTTTTCAGTGACCTCATACTATACCTGTATGAGGTCACTGAAAGAGAGCGTACCTACATCTATATTTAATAATTAATGACGTTAGTTCGTGAAATGGGTGTATCTTACCCAAGCAGTCGATACAATCGAGTTTTTGATGAACAAGACATAGTTGCACAGTAGAGGAGGTTAGAAGAAAGAATCGGTGTTCCACATGTAGTGAATGTTGGTACAAACGGTCGCAGCGGGCACTTGGGTCGGCAGACGCCGGCCGAGCTTCTAGTTGCCTAACCGAAGCGAACATACTACATGTTAACATTCATCTGGTCTGATACGTATTTTTATTTGCTCTTGTTTTCCTATGCGCTACTCATGAATTAGAAAGCCGCTAATGTATAACCCGAGCCCCACTGAGCCGCGCCGCCCCGCCGGACTTTGCGGAACATGTATTCAATGTTAACTATAATTTTTCTACGTGTAGGGGAAATCTTGTACCGAGTGGAACTTCCCATGATGGAGGAGATAACGCTCATTTATCTCGAGGACGAGAGTAAGTTATGGGAGTGAGGCGTAGCTTGCGAGTGCCGTAGCCGATACCTTACCTCCCGCATTCTGGTTATGATCATTAGATTCGTAGTTCTCATTTCAATAACACTCCAGTTTTTACTTTTGTTATTTGTCATATTTTCCGTTGGGTCAGTTTCGTCTCATATGACGCGATACTCCGACGGCCTGAGTGCACTCGAAAGTATTCGCCATCGAGCTCACGAGAGATCATTGATAGTGGGCACGTGACGTCACGCGCGGGTAGCTAGCGCGGGGAGTGTGGGCCACTGGAAGCACGGCTGGCCTCGGCTTGCCTTAGTTCACGCACCCTCACGCCTCCGCCACGCCATGCCCACGCCCACCGCATGTCACCGACGAGACGACATCACGACATCTCATTCGAGCTTGTTTTTCAGTTTTTTATTTTTCAAATTTCGCTGTGCTGGTTTACTTTTAGAATTAGATTTTTTCGCTTCAGATAGGGGCGCTGTAAAATTGACCGGCCTAGTTGTCGCTGACACTATTGTATTACTATAATAGTTCGCTTTTACAGACGTTATGTTACGCATTATAGCCGTGTGCGAGGATTAAATCGTACCGACAAAAGTGTTATGACATTGTGTACGTTTAATTCTAGCTGATTACAGAAGCATGTACTTAACGAATAATTCATCGAAGTGGAAAACATCGATATCGATAGTTTTAGGTATTTTTGTAGCACATTTTGTAATCGATTTTTTGCGCAGTATGATGTATTGCTTTAATGATTTTTTGTAAACGAAGTATCATTTCTGTAGTTTGCTATTTATTGATCTAAACCTAATCAGGACAAATTATACAAAAATGGTACATACCGTACATATAATTAGGACCAAAGTGCTTGCAATTTACTGTTGTGTTAAGATTAGAGTATTAGGCTATGTTAGTCGTAGATATAACTTTATAGAGTAATATTCACTTAGCTGCCTAATTTCTTGAGAATATTTCTTATTCATTTGTTGGGAGCTTTTGAAACCTAACGAATAAATAGAGATTTGTTAGTTGTATTTCTTGTTCAATGTTGTGAATAGTGGCTTTTGTCAAGAAGGTAAAAGTAGACAGTTCCCTTTACTATTATGTAATCTATTGATTCGATGAGACAAAATTCACTGTGCATTTTTTTTTATTCGGTACAAAAATATCCACTCTTGAAGATCTAGATGTTGTCACGACGTAATCCTTTGCCTGCTGGTAATGGTGCGATTTTGTAAAACCGTTTCTTCTAAAATTAACTTTCTTGGCGGCACTGTTGCACAAAATTCCATAGATCTAGATTGTAGCACGCCTTGCACCGGTGACTGGATACCACTTGTAAAATTGTTTAAAATTAAAAAACGAAATTCAAAAATGTATAATTTAAATATTCGATCAATTCTCATTCAATTTACGATCTTACGTTGCGTGGTAATGGGCATCGTAATGGCATGATGACGTTGCGTAACGTTGCAGGTCAAGACGAAACGGTGCTTTCATACGAGACGGTCCAGCAGTTGACCATAACGTACACGCGACCCGTGATCATCCTGGGCCCGCTCAAGGACAGGATCAATGACGACCTCATATCCGAGTTCCCGGAAAAATTCGGAAGCTGCGTACCTCGTGAGTAGACCCTTAACTTTTATGCCATACTTTTAACAAAGTGTCGGAGGACTTTGTAGTGACCATCTAAGAAGACAAATGGGGCAGATTCCACGCCGAAAAACGTAACATTTTATTATGCTCCACCACTGGGGCGTTGGCTTGGTCAAAATGGATTTCCCTAATTTGAATTTTAGTGTGTACGCTGCGAGCAAATATCTATTAAGTCACAATCGTGCAAAAAAAAGTGTCCGAGCCAAAACCCTGCCCAAGCTACGTAGTGGGCAGGCTTTTTAGTTGCAAACCGACTACGACGCCGCGCGATGCCAAAGTGCTCGGTTACAAGCACCAATTAGGTGACATAACGTCGAGATTCGAGAAAACGGGTCATTGTGAATTATTTAATGTAATTAATATGTAGTTAAGTCGGTGTATGTATGATGGCGCTCATCATTTTTTTACTATTTTCACTTAGGGATTGTGGCTCTGTAGATATTTGCTCAAAGTGTGTACGCCATTTTTATCTAAGGATCTCCTTTTACAGGTAAATAAAATTATTCGGTACAAAATTTTTCTTTTTCAGTACCTACAGTTTGAGCCATAAAAGTAAAACTTTCAAGAAGTAAATTTTTTGGGTCTCAATCGAGGGAGTTGATTATTTCACAGCGCAATAGCGACTGCACATGCTCGCGTTGTGCGTATTGTACTATAGATGCACAGAACGCGAGATCTTGGTTTTAGGTTATTTATCTCCTAGTTTGACGAAGCTTCTATATATAAAAGTAAGAAGTGTTAGTTTGGCGAAAAATGCCTTTTGTTTTCAATTTACTGTTGTGTTTCCCTGTTGTTCCTTTTGAAAGTGGTTTGGCATAATGATTTATTGTGCGAATCGAACAAAATTTCCCGGTTCTATTCTAAACGCACAAATGTGTTTCATTTAGATACGACGCGACCGCGGCGCGACTACGAAGTAGACGGTCGCGACTACCACTTCGTCGCGAGTCGCGAGCAGATGGAGCGCGACATCCAGAACCACCTGTTCATTGAGGCGGGCCAGTACAACGACAACCTGTACGGGACTTCCGTCGCCTCCGTACGAGAGGTCGCTGAAAAGGTATACATCTCTATTTAGCCCTTTGTAGCAGCACGATCCAATCGTTTGCAACTACTCCTTAGGCGCAAGTTGTCAACAATGTCTCTTCTTTCTTTCTCCGTGGCTCATGCCATATCACTTGGGGTCGGCCCTCTCAATATGCTTACGCCTTCGGCTCGGTTATTTATGTCAGTCGACTGGTTTATTAATATTGTTGTGAACAAAGTAGAGTAGAGCAAGAAAGGAGTTTGGTGTACTAATAGGAGTTTGGAGTAATAATAGCATCCTGTACGGTATTTGCTTCATATCTAAATGAAACAAAGAGAAAGGGGGACAGCTTTGCTGATAGTATTGAACTATATTGACTACCGACAACGAGTGCTAGTAACCGCAAATATTCGCAAATGTTCTATTAATATAAAAAATTTGTAATGTAGCTCATAAATGTAAGCTCTAAGAACGTATTTTGATGTATTTTTTTTTATTGAAAAGTGGCAATCGAGTCGATTTTTCTTAGCAATAATTCGAGAAAATCTGTTTTTAAAAAGGGTTCTCATAATTTTCAATTTTATACACTGTCTGGATCTGCTATGGAGAGGTCTACAGTCGGTGTCTCTCTGCCAGATCGAAACAGAAATGAGGATATCCGCAGACGAACCAAAATCACCGACATAACCCAGCTGATTGGCAAATTACAGTGGCAGTGGGCAGGGCACATAGTTCGAATAACGGCTGGCTGATGGGGCAGTAAAGTAAATAGTTCTCAAATGGAGATCACGGACCAGCAAGCGCAGCGTAACACTTCCATCAACCAGGTGGACTGACGATATTACAAAGATCGCAGGAACGCGCTGGATGTAGTCCGCTTCCAACCGACCTTATTAGAAATCCAAAGGGGAGACTTGTCCAGCAGTGGGCTTCCTATGGCTGATGAATAGATGGATGGAACCTGTCTGAGTCTAATAGGCATTATGACTAAAAAAATATAATTAGTCCATCAGATAGACTATCACAAAATATTAGAACCATATTTTTTCTTTTGACAATTAAACAAAAATTAATAAAGATATAGTCCGTCAAAGTTTCGCGTGACGTCACAAGTGCCATACAAATGCATAGACTTCTGTAAGAGAGGTGACGTCATGATCCCCACTCCCAAACTTCGACATCCTTTATCTTTGTCATTTGTTGTTTGATTAACAAAAGAAAAAATATATTTCCAATATGTTTTGATAATTTTTTTTGTCTAATAGTTTTACCCGCGGCTTCGCCCGCATACGCAATATATCATAATAATTTATAGCCTATGTGTTATTCTGATATATAAGCTATATTATTGCAAAGTTTCATCTCAATCCGTTCAGTAGTTTTTGCGTGAAAGAGTAACAAACATCCATCCATCCATCCATCCTCACAAAACTTTCGCGTTTATAATATTATATATATAGTAGGATGATTTTTTTACCGTCATGATGCCTATTATTTTACACTATTGTTTGGTGTTGTTTCAGGGCAAGCACTGCATTTTGGACGTGAGCGGCAACGCAATAAAGAGATTACAAGTGGCTCAACTGTATCCCATTGCCATATTTATCAAACCAAAGAGTGTAGAATCTATTATGTAAGTAATTGCAACACGACTGCCTCGGTGGCTCAGTGGTTAGTGACCCTAACTTCTGGATCAAAGAGGCGTGGGTTCGATCCCCACTCAGGGCAAATATTTATGTGATGAACAAAAGTGTTCATATAAGATGATATAAGTATGCATTTAAAAATAAGTATATGTAGTATATCAGTCTCTGGCAGCCATATCACAAGCTTTGCTTAGTTTGGGGTCAGAGGCCGTGTGTAAGATGTCCCAAAATATTTATATTTATTTTAATTTACTGTTCTGTATTCAAAATCATCATCAGATTCTACAGGGTTATCTGTTCACGTTCTAAGCCAAAAGGGGGTGAATAATCTTTTGCTATGGGGTCAATCCAGAATTCGAGAACAAAAATCAACTGGTTCATACAAAATTGCAACTCGGTATCGACAAAATTATGAAACAGCTGTTTTTTCTCTCGAATCTTGGGTTGGTTGGTCTGAATCACGTCCATTCGGTTTAGTATATCAGTTTTGGATAACCCTATATATTATCTAGTTGCTGCTGAGCATACATTATACTTTTTACATTATTTATGGCTATCTTTTAAACTGAAATCGTAAGCAGTGCGTCATAAATTATTCATGTTTCTGTCCCGCTCACACTCGTTCGGTGCAGGCTGCGTAGTTCTGTCTCTTTAAGATTTTATACGAAGCCAGTTAGAACTAATTTAGTTTAATTTGTATTTTCCAGTGAAATGAATAAACGAATGACTGAGGAACAAGCGAAGAAAACTTACGAACGAGCATTGAAAATGGAACAAGAGTTCGCCGAATACTTCACAGGTAAGCAGCGTTTTCGTATTTCGATTTCGACACTGTTGTACAAATATTTCAATTACAAGCCAAAATTTAAAGCCTAAATTTAATTACAAGGAAACACTATGAGTTAAAGAAATTACGAAAAAAAAAATAAAGATGCTTTTGTATGGAAACTTATTATTATGATATTTTCATTTATCACAAAAAAATATTCAAAAGCCCAATTATAATAAGTGGTAATGTTTACAGCGGTGGTGACCGGCGACACGCCCGAAGAAATCTACGGTAAAGTGAAGGCCGTCATCACGGCCGAGAGCGGGCCCAGCGTGTGGGTCCCGCGCCGCGACCCGCTCTAGGCTACCCAGTGCCTCCACCGCGACCCGACGGCGACCCGTCCCTTGTACCACGATCCTCCGCCAGAGGTGACTGTCCCATCCCTAGCGGGATCCCCTCCCGGCTCAGTGGACACCGACTACCCGTGCATCCTGGATCGTCCGTTGGACGCAGCCTTAACGTGATAATAGACTCGTTTTCACATAAATTTGAACCTCTCTGACGCTAAAAAGTATAACTTTAAACCTTTAATTTCAAGATAAATGTGAAGAGAACACTTTAAAGAGCCTATAAATTAGTAAAGCCCCCAGTGGTACATTTGTTATATATACATAATAATATGCAAATGTTTAAAGATTGTATTTTTTCACTCGCAGAATTCCGTGAATGATATTGTGTTTACAAATGTAAACATTTTGGGAATGTGTAAAAGTTCTGGGAGGTTCGATATTTGGTGAAAGCTAGTTACTCCTATCACCTTGAATTGTGCTCAGTTTTCTAGGTTTTACTCGACAGAATTTCTTCAAAATACTTCTCTGTTCTTGCTAATACATATTTCGCATTGCGATCTATTGAAGAAGATTTCAATTTTGTTGAGATGAGGTCTGTCAGTTAAAGCCTTATGGAATTGAGTCTATTTTGTAGTACGATTTCTTTCAGTCCTCGTATTCTGACTTTGAATCTGATTCTACTCGATTGGAATTGAATTGGAAAGAAGGGATAAGATGGCTTCATTGATATAAATATAAATCATGAGAACGTTTTCATGATTTCTATCAATTATGCCATTTTGGATAACTGTCTTATTTGGCAGGATTCGATATCGTGATTTAAGATCAGAATATTGGGTTTTGAAAAAAAAACGCCTAGAAACAAATTATCATCCGACGCGACTTTTAAAAAGTATAATAGTCATTTCGATGTTCTGTAGTTCAGTTCGCAATCAATCGAGTTGGAGTGTTCTATCGCTCAAAATGTGGTTACTCATGAAAGTTATGGTCAGTTGGAGTTATGGTCGCATCTGATGTAATTTGTTTCCAATACCACTCTTGGTCACAAAGCACGGCGGCCGTCGACGTCGCGATATTGATAAATCGGTGTATGCCCGAAGATTCCCGCGTTTTGCGCTCATACACTTAAGCCGAGTTCACCTAAGACAAGCATTCTAGCGAAAATGAAAATACACTAGTATTAAAATGAAAGTTCAAATTTTGAGCATTTCAAGAATATTACGCTAACACTAAAATCGATTTGAGCTCATCAAGCAGCATTCGCGAAAAAAAACAAAAGTTTCGAATTTTTGCCCACCGCAAAGGAATCAGACTTTTGTCGAGCATTTAAATACTTGAGCGTTTGCGAAAGTGTTTATAATCGTTGTGAGTTCGAGTTTGAATGCTTTTTTGTTAGAGAATGGGCAGGTGTATGAGCGCCATTAGTTATCGAATCACGGCTTGATAGTCACGACCGTATCCGAGTTGTTTAGCGTTATTTAATTGTAATGTAAATTTTCACCTGTGCATAAATTGTTGACCGAGACTCGCTGTTTGTATAGCATCACTGTAGATCACTACGCTTACGTTTATTGTGCGAATCTATTATCTAGCGAAATCTTTAATATTTCACTCGTTTGACAAAGCCATTTTATCGCGCTTCTACTTACTATGTACATTTTATTGTATACTAATAAATTTTAATATTGATCATGTTAATTTACTCAGGTTGCTAGGTACATTAATGAAATTTCGTCAAGTGTTAAGATGTGATTACAATATTCAAATAGTGAAATGAATCGTATGTGAATCACTAAGCACCAGTGATTTTGAAGTGCTATATTAATGAATACATTTAGTTATGATAAAGTTAATACGACAGAGTAGCGAACCCACCTCACGCATGGCTAGGCTAAGACATTCGGGATTATTTGCTCAAGTGGCAACGTATATCGTAACATTGAATCTCATGACATACCTTCCTGCACACCATGTCCTCTCTGACACATTAGGCGAGGTGCAAAGTTGTTTGTTGATCATTTTTATAGTAAGCAATTGTGTTATATGGTGTGAAATGTCTCACCAATTAAATAGTGTTTGACATTTATTTATTGAGAATTTTATTTTCTTACGAAATAATCGAATGCCCATCTGCAAATATGGAGCTGACGTACTGTATAGCTTGCAATATTTTATCGCGATATGCTTCTGTGGCATAATGGTTCTAATCATGTTTATTATTAAGTCGATATTTTAATTTCATACATTGTCAATACAATTATACCTAGTACTTAACACTTTTAATTGTAATATTCAACTATTTAGCCAAACAGAGTATTAATTTTCGAATTCATGACAAGGTTTTTATCGCAGTTCAATGTCTGTGGGTTTTATAGATTTTGACGACTAAAGGAATTATGATAAACGTTAATTTTACTGATGAAATGAAACTATTACCAAAGATTTGGCACTGCCAACTGAATATCGATTGAAAATTGTGGTAATGAAATATCTGTTTGTCCTAATTCCTTTATAAATGTTTATTGTTGTGTAAATAATAATACAAATAAAGTATAATTTATTTCTAAGTTCTGTACCGATGTATTAACAATTTTATTATTAAGAGAATGTTTTATTTTAATAGGTATTTATTTTATTTTATTAAGTAGTCATTTTATTTAATTGATTGAGCGTGTTATTCATTTGTAAAGTAAGTGTAATTAATTTCATTTTAACATTAACATTTTAACCATATTTGCAGATGTACAATGTTTATGAGTTAGTGATGTTCAATAGAATAGTTTGAATAAAATTATTTACGTTGAAAAATCTATCATTGTTTTCCTTTACAAGTTAAAATAAATAGAAAGAAATGTGCTATATTTAGTACGGTTATTCATAACTACCTCGTTGGGTTATAAACTCAGAATAAGAAATCACTACGGAGCTCCGTAAGCTTAACGAGTGCGAGCGAGATAAAAACGAGAAAATATGTATGTTCCCTGCACTCAATACGTCTGTGAAGTTAGCTGCTAAGCTACGTAAATCCCCACCTAGTAGCCGCTCCCAAAATGTGCTATTGCGCAACGATAGACGCTATTAACTTTAAATCCCGAATCAAAGTTAATACCGACCGATCCATTACTTAAATAAATAAATATTTTGGGACATCTTACACACGGCCTCTGACCCCTAACTAAGCAAAGCTTGTGATATGGCTGCCAGAGACTGATATACTGCTTATACATATTTTTAAATACATACTATATAAGTATAGATAGTAACTAAATAACACTCAGACACAGAGCAAACACTTATGTTCGTCACACAAATATTTGCCCTGGTGGGGATCGAACCCACGCTTCTTTGATCCAGAAGTTAGGGTCACTAACCACTGAGCCACCGAGGCAGTCAACTTTAATCATAACGTACTATAGTGTAATCTTTATGTATAGTATAGTCCATTACAAATAACCAAATAGCGACTTCATTTTACTCGGGTGCCTCAAAATGGCGTTAATTTTTCAGATGATGGGGCAGGGCCAGGGGATTACTAGATTTAGAATTAATTATATTTTGCTGGGTTCACATACACAACATGGCTATTTGTGTATTTGCCCAAATAGAGCTATGTAATGTGGGTCGCATTCGTCTAATCGGACGAACAAAACGAATAAGTGAAGCTTGAATGCTTATTTTCTCTGATGACAAACATACACCACAGGAGTAATGTATGAACATAAAGTATGGGATACCATACCGTCCAGGAAAGCGTTGTCCAGGCATCACGTTAGCCATTACGAGTTGGTGGTGATACACTTATGCCATCGAATTTCCTCTATGGAACATACAGATTTTCCGATGTTTTCCTTCACCGAAAAGTCAGTGGTGCAAAAAATTATCAGTCATGTTCTAAAGAACTTGGTACGGGATTCGAACCCACGTGCCACATCCTGAAGATTGTAAGGCAAGCGTTACTCCCACTAGGTCACGAATTAGGTATGCAACAAGTGTTCCTTACGGACTATGTGTGCACATAACTAGCTGTGCAATCCCAATTTGTAAGTTCGTATAGCCCTGGTGTCAGTTTTTAGGCCGTCTGAAGACCTCTGACATGGCTAAATGGTTATAACAACCGGGACCTACAATTTTACGTGTCACGGTAGCGCTCAGTTGGCAAATACCACCCGCGGATACCCAACCAATATTTTTTTTTTTTCATTACGAATAGGTTCGCGTTTGACTACACACTGCCTGATGTTAAGCAGATGTGCGGTCTAGGTCAATAATGACCGTTGCTTAATTTCGGTGATCGCTTACAAACACCTATTCAAACGAATCCTGATAAACTGGTAGGTAGTTCCTAACGGTAGACTTCGCGACAGTCAATTAATAGCATTTTAAATCTTTGCTCAAAAACTCACAATTTGCACATGCAAAACTTGCAGTACTACCTATGTTCTATTCTACCTAGCCGGGAACTTTAACCGAAATTGGTCGCGCGCACGCTAAAATAGCGCTACAGCCACCTCCCTATATATATTATATCATAGATTTTGATATGTCCTCTAACATCTATGACAAAAAACTTTGTTTATTGCCGCACGAGTGGATGTCATTTTTACAGAACTGAGTATGTATAGGCCGCGTCACACAAGTTGGCGGAAATGAAGTTAGCTACAAGCTGTGCGATATCCAATCCTGACTGAAGCTCACACAAAGCCGCGCGTTGATTGGATATTGCGCACGAGTCGGCGGAAATGAAGTTAGCTACAAGCTGTGCGATATCCAATCCTGACTGAAGCTCACACAAAGCCTCGCGTTGATTGGATATTGCGCACAAGTCGGCGGAAATGAAGTTAGCTACAAGCTGCGCAATATCCAATCCTGACTGAAGCTCACACAAAGCCGCGCGTTGATTGGATATTGCGCACGAGTCGGCGGAAATGAAGTTAGCTACAAGCTGTGCGATATCCAATCCTGACTGAAGCTCACACAAAGCTGCGCGTTGATTGGATATTGCGCACAAGTAGGCGGAAATGAAGTTAGCTACAAGCTGTGCGATATCCAATCCTGACTGAAGCTCACACAAAGCCGCGCGTTGATTGGATATTGCGCAGCTTTTTTTTTTTATTCCTTGAAGGTTTGCGTTTGACTACATACTGCCTGATGTTGAGCAGATATGCGGTCTAGGATGTAGCACGCTTACCTAGAAGATACCTATTTACTCGGGATTTGAAGACACCCACGTTATACTTTAGCGGGAAGACAGACCCAGACAAAGCGTTCCACATTCTGGCTGTTCGTATGAGAAATGAGGATTCGAAACGCTTTGTTCTAACGCAAGGAATGTCCACCATAAAAGGGTGGCGCTTTGGTCGCATCTGCCTAGCCGTACGATAGAAGGGGCAGGTGGGACCAGATTGTGCAACTCCTGAGCGCACTCTCCGAAGTGAATCCGATAAAAAGCCGACAAACACGCCACCTTACGTCGATGTTCAAGACTTTGCAGCTGCGACTTAGTCAAGATGTCGTTGTCAATCAGCCTCCTGGCTCGCCGCTCAATCGACTCCAGAGCCTCCAGTTGCAGTTAGAGCAGCTTGTAGCTAACTTAATTTCCGCCAACTTGTGTGATGCGGCCTAAGCCGGTGGTGGCTAGTCGTGATACATAAAGGTATAACGGTCCGCCACCAGTGGCAGTGGTCAGTTGCCTGTCTGCGCGAGCCTAATGTTCTATGCTCTCATCTAACTATTTCTGTCAAAATTTCAAAACATTGTATAGGCCAGATCAAACTTATCAACGTCTATGAACACAAGGAGAGTCATAACATAGTACTAACTACCTACCAAGACATATTCCGTCGCATCAGTGATGCAAGGAGTGGGAATTTGCGCAGCTTTTAACTTCACAGATGCCATAAGTTCGATTTGGCCAACTTACTATTACAAAATAACTATTGGAAATGAAAAAGAATTGTTGATAAAATTATTTTTTATTCTTATGCTTCCTCCATCACAACAGTAGTCTTCTCAGATACATAGAGACCATCCAAGAACTTTCTGATATCCTTGTTCTTTACTGTCGTGGACTGTTGGATAAGGGCGGCAGAGCTGGACACGTCTTCTAAGGAGTTTCCTTCAATGATGAGCTCATCCTTCTGTTTGGGAGAGTTGACTACAGTCACACCGGGAGCCATCTTTACTCTCCTGATGTACTTCTCACCAAGGAAGTTACGGATCTCAATTATGCTGTTGCCTTCAGTGGTGACACAATTGATGGGGAAGTGAGCATATACAGCACGCATTTTGTACTGGAATCCCTTAGTCACACCTGAAAATAAAAAAGATATTATTTAGTTTCAATTTCTAAATCTCTCCTCAGTAAAAGATGGGGCAGGTTTAGTCTATATAGATTAAAAATACAGTAATAGGCCAAAGCAAACTTCTTTGCTGTGAAATTAGCTACAAGGTGCGCATATCCTCCCCTCTCTAGCGCTGCTAATAGTTCACAGCCAACAAACAGTTTAATTCGGCCTATAACAGTGAATGAAGAGAGGGTTTTGCAGGATACACTGTAAAATTCAGTAATATTCTTAATTTGGTGTTACATATTTAAGTATACTGTATCAGCCTTTTTTAATAGTCCACTGCAGGACTAAGGCCCACCCATGAAGGGTGACTGGGCCATATCCACCACACTGGCCCAGTACGGGTTGGTGCATTTTGGTATAATTATCATGTAATTTATTCAAGGAACACCTTTCCTTAGAACTACAACTAAAGTAAAGGTAAAGGACTAAAGTAAAGGAACCTTACTGCAAAAGGTGCCTCACATAATTCTGCCTTGAGTTCTTTATCTGACACTTCGTAATTTGTTTATTGAGTATTTGATTTTAAGTACTAGTAGGTATAGGCTGAATCACAGAAGTAGGCGGATGTGAAATTAGCTACAAGCTGCGCAAAACCCAATCAATGCACAGCTCTATGTGAGCTTCAGTCAGGATTATATATTGTAGGTAACTTCACATCTGAAGACTTGTATGATTTGGCCTAAACTGGGTGGAGGTGGTCTATTTTACATAACAATGCTTCAGAGCCATTTTTCTGGTATTCATTAGGTATATGAAATAAGCAATATAATTGAATTTTTTTTTTTTTTTGTTTAGGTTTGCACATTTAGCATAGTAGTTGTAATATATTATAGTTAAGTTTATGAAATTTTATTTATGTTTTGTGTAAATAAATTATCCTTTATCAAATTGAAAAACCAGTGAAATTGAAAAGATTTAAGAATTTTTTTGTGTATTAAGTAGGGCAGTATTTACTTTGTAATCACTGATTTCCACAGGGACAAACCAGCACATAATAGGGTGACATTTAATACTTTAGCATTCCACTAAAATTACTTATTATCAAATCAGCCCTAGGATATCCATTTCCAGACACAAGGCACCCCTCTAGATCTCCAATGAGACCCATTTGAGGCATGTTCAGAATGTGAGAGGACACCCTAGTATGCTTGGATGTCTGTTCTCCATAGTAAGCACCCGGTTTATCATCATTATATACTTGCAAATGTTAGACTAAGGTAGATTTACTTTACGAAAATGGGGTTTCATAAAATAAAACAAATTATTGAAGCTACATAATAATTAAGTCAATTGTATTCATTCTCTCTTTGTACCAGTTTTATGTAATAGACAAAATTCTGACGAGTTTCCAATAGCATGATTAATTACACAAATCCAAAGTATATTCCGTGAAATAAAGAACAGTGAGAAATGTAGTATCAAATCCAATAAACTTTAATTAATGTAAAATGTACTCCAGATAGTATTCTTGCTTATTCGCCGTTGTTTGTTTGAGTGAATAATTGATGTATATTGGAATATCTAAGAAATTAGGTTATTGGAGCATCATTATGAATAGTTCATAACACCATTTACTCAAATGTAACATTTCTGTATTACATTTTCACAAGCAACATTAATTGAAGAGTAAAATTCAGATGTAAACAATAATACAATCAACAATTTACTAACCTTTGATCATATTCTCAACGTGTGAGCATACGGTCCTGACAGCGGCGAGCTCCTTCTTAGAACCGAACCATTTCTCAACCTTCAGGAGACGAGGGTTCACCATGCGAATGTCCACAGCCAAGTGTTTGAAGTTTCTTTTCAAAACACCGCGCGGCCCTTTCACAGTCACCAACCGCGATTTCACATGAACGGTGAGCCCTTCCGGGATCTTCACCTTTTGATTAGCAACGATTTGCTTCATGTCTAGGCCTAAAACAGAAATACACCGATAAATCCTAACCTAGTCAACTCCGGTTGACAAGTGTTGTTGGGAGTTTTTATCCAAGTTGCTCAATGAAATATCACTCTAATCTTCTAAGACGTAATTAATTGCATTTATCGGGATCACTGAAACATTGTACAGAAATATATTCTCGAGGATTTAAATGGATTATTTTAATTTAAAAACAAATTCACCCACTTTCTTTGACACTAGAACCGGAAAAGGGAGATTTGACAGCAGCTAAATGTTACTAGTAAGAAAAATAATATTACATTGTCATAAAAGGGTCTTCAAACCCTCCACCATTTATCAAACTTTTAAATCTATTAATGATAATAAATAGATATAAAATATAGGTAACAAAAGCAAAAGATTTCCCAACTAAATAATACGTTATCATCATTATCACTACTTAATCACATAACAAGCAACAGACTTTTCTGCAAAGACCATTAGACCTCGTTTACCCATAAAGGCTCCATCAAACACAGGCGGTACGAGCGGTAGAGCGGTACGAGCGATACGAGCGGTAAAGGGCGGTACGGTAGTACCGCGACCGGACCTGTGTGAACCCTTCTTATATAACCAGTACAATACAGATGCCCGCCCGTCTGCTATACCGCTCGTACCGCCTGTGTGTAAAGGAGCCTTAATTCTAACATTTGTATGGCGTTGTATAAGTGCGTTCACGGAGAAGCGATTTTTCACGCGTTTGCTTTAACCCTAGAAAGCTAACGTGCGTCAAAACTACGTGTAATAAAGATAAATACCTCGTATTTAGGCTTTAATTAGCAAAAATGCACTCTACATATTGACATCTTACGATCTTACTGACAATCGTTCATAGAGTACGAAAACTATATAGAAACGAAGAAGGATAATCATCACATTCTCCCCAGCTAATATTTATTCCGTGACATACTCTGCGAGATGTGCTGGTGGGTGGCGCACTCTGTGTGAGCGACGCAACTCCGGCTCTGTGTCGTCTTCTATTACAGTTTGATTATCAGACGCATCTACAAAGTCCTCCTCATCGTTTGACTCGATAGTATCGTTTGTCTCCCCAGCTGGAGCCAGATGTCTATTTGAAACCACCACTTCTCTCCCAGTGCTCAGTCGGACTCGTGAGTGCTGCGGGTTTGTTTCAAGGGTTTCTACTTCCTCGACCATCGAATCATATTTATTACTTCTGACATGCTTTCGCATTAAAGCTTTACCTGGAGCAATAAGCCAGGTGGGCATCGATTGACCATTTGAGGACCTTCTCGGGTGGGAGAACATACGTTCGTGAGGAGTGGCGTTAGTGGCTGTACATAACAGCGATCGCACAGAGTGCAGAGCCTCAGTCAAAACTGTTTCCCGTCGTGTTATAGGTAGGTTACGGCTTTTCATAGCCAATTGAATTGTTCGCCAAATTATGCCATTGTATCTTTCTGTTTGTCCATTCCCTTGTGGATTATATGGCGTTGTGTAGCTTGTGGCAATGCCCTTGTTGTGTAGAAACTCCTTCATTTCTTTCGACAGAAAAGATGTGCCTCTATCAGAATGAACGTAGGTCGGCATACCGAATACAGAGAACAAGTCCACTAATTTTTCAATTACCGTATTGGTACTCAAGTCTGGGCATGGGTATGCGAAAGGAAAACGGGAGTATTCATCCACGATAGTCAAAATGTATCGGTTTCTCCGAGTTCCGTCTGAAGGAAGCGGTCCTTTAAAATCTATAGAGATTCGTTCAAAAGGAGCCGTCGCTTTGATGAGTTTTCCGACATTTTGATGAAAGCGAGGTTTTACTTCAGCACATATAGAACAATTCGAAGTTATTCGTTTAATTTCGTCAATGGAGAAAGGCAAATTTTTGCTTCGAACCCAATGTAGCATCCTTGTTATACCGGGGTGACATAAAGTGTTGTGTAACTCTTTCAATGCGTTTTCATGCGACGATCCAGTTGTAGAGGCTACGAGTGGCGTTACAGCCCTTGATAATGCATCGGCTGCTACATTTTCTCTTCCAGGGCGGTACACAATATCAAAATTATATGCAGAGAGCTCTAACCGCCAACGTTGAATCTTGTCATTTTTTATCCTTGAAGTATGTCTCTGATTAAACATAAAGGCAACCGATTTTTGGTCTGTTATTAGCTTGAAAGCTCTTCCGATTAGGAATTGTCTCCATTTCCGGAGGCATTCAACAATGGCTGCAGCTTCCTTTTCTATAGCAGGGTGGTTTCGCTCACTGCTGTGAAGGGTTCTAGAAAAGAATGCAACAGGACGGCCATTTTGCGATAAAGTTCCCGCAATGGCATTATCAGACGCGTCCGTCTCTACCACGAACGGTATTTTGTCATCAATTGCGTTTACTGCCGAGGACGATATCTCTTGTTTCAAGGCTTCAAAAGCGCTTACTGCGTTAGATGCCAGTGGAAAAGTTTGCGATAAAAGAGGTTGAATTTTCTCCGAGAATTTTGGCACCCATTTGGAATAATGAGCGAAAAATCCCAATGCTCTACGCAGCGATGCTTTGTCTGAAGGCAATGGTAGCTCCGATAGGGGACGAAGGCGATCTGGGTCAGGTTTTATTACTCCATCACAAATGTTGTAGCCTAAGATGTTTATGTTCTTTAGCGAGAATTCACTCTTATCTAGGTTTAGGGTAAGATTATACCGCTTGGCCACGTCGAGAAAACGCTGTAGTTTTGTATCATGATCTGTCTGATTGTTGCCACAGATAGTAATATCATCTAAATAGGCGTAGACACCACGCAGGTTCTCTTTCTTTATGATTCCATTGATTGATCGTTGAAAAACTGCTACTCCATTAGTCACCCCAAATGGTATTCTACGAAATTGATATAAGTTACCTTCGGCTTCGAATGCAGTGTAAGGCTTTTCTTGATCGATAATTGGAAATTGATGGTAAGCGCTCTTTAAGTCTATTTTGCTGAAAACCCTGTGCTTAGCGATATTAGACACCACATCTTCTATACATGGCAGCGGATACGCATCAAGTTGTGTATATCTGTTGATGGTCTGTGAGTAATCTATACACATTCTTTTCTTATGGCTCTCGTTTCTCGTTACTAATACTTGCGCCCTCCATGGCGACAAGCTAGGTTCTATTATCCCGTCGTCTAAGAGTTTCTTTATCTCGTCTTTAATGAATTGTTTGTCGCTATCTGAAAATCTTCGTGATTTAGCAGCTATTGGCTTACAGTTTGGCAAGAGATTCGGGAATAAGCTTACTGGCTCAATGTTGGCGTGCGTCAATGTACACAACTTCAAAGGCGCTCGGAGTCCACCAAAATTTACCTCTAATGTCTTGTGTTTTTCCAGAATATCATGGCCGATTATTACGTCAGCGCATAGATTTTCCATTATTAACAAATCTGCTTGAAAACTGTGACCTTGCATGTCGATATTTACTGAACATCGTGAGTTAACCTTTCTTTGTAGATCTGAAGCCGCCATTGTTATATTTTGATCACATGAATTCGCTTTTATTCCATATTTATGAATAAGACGTTTATCTATGAAACTTGTAGTGCTTCCTGTGTCGATTAAGGCATTGGCTTTGTAGCATTTGTCAATAGTGATTTCTAATTTGGCTTTTTCAAGATTAGCCGTCCCAGCAACAACGTGTGACAGTAGCTTTTTATCTTCCTTTGCAGCAAGTGGTTCATTATAACCGGTGCTTGCACTCTGGTGTAGATCAGCACTTCTGCAAACCTTTGCAAAGTGTCCTCTTTTATTGCACTTCAAACAGGTGGTACCAGCAGCGGGACAGTTTTGTCGTGCATGTCTCTTATTACCACAGAAGTAACAAGTTTCCTGTATACTTTCTCTTTTACTGTTGGTAATGGCTGCATTGACAAAAGAACTGGTAGAGGCTTGCTGGTAACTATCGTTATGTATACGCGCCAACTCTAATGCGCGTGCTTGTTTGTGTGCTTCATCTAACGTGAGTGTGCTGTTTTCTAGTAGCCTTTGTCGTACAGAGGACGAAGAAAGTCCAGCTATGAATGAATCTCTTATAAATTCATTTTCATTCTGTTCGGCAGTTATATTTTTGAAGTTGCATCCTTTGGAGAGCAGCCGTAATGCTTGTAAATATTGGTCCACAGTCTCACCTGTTTGCTGCGATCGTTTTGATAGTTTGTACCTGGAGTAGATTTCATTTGGTGGTTTGAGAAACAGTGAGTCGAGTTTTTGTATTGCGATGTCGTAATCGGTACAATCTTGTAGGTACACAAATATTTTAGGCGATATGTGATTGGCCAAAAGTTGGAATTTATCAACTTTTACTGAAGATTTTTCACCGGAGACAGCTGTCAGAAAATTTTCAAAAGTTTTTTTCCAGTGCGTCCACTGAGGGGACAAATCTTCATTCGAAGATGGATCTTCGTCAAAACGATCAGGGCGTAAATATTTTTCCATTTTGCTAATTAAATTGTAATAAAGATAAATACCTCGTATTTAGGCTTTAATTAGCAAAAATGCACTCTACATATTGACATCTTACGATCTTACTGACAATCGTTCATAGAGTACGAAAACTATATAGAAACGAAGAAGGATAATCATCACACTACGATCACACGAACAATAAACTGACTGTTCTTTTCTAACCGATACACTAATCCTCTTGCACATTTGTGCCAATTTAGTAACTGATAAGCTACATTGTGTGGCAATCGTATTTTTCCAATAAGTATCTAATTTAATTTCTGTGATACCTACTAAATGATCGTCATTTTGACGAATGGTTAGCTTAAAAGTAACTTTTGTGACTGTTGTATGCGGTGATGCTTCTTTTATTTTTTGTATTTATTACATCGATTGTGAAAAATGGCAGTAAATTCGGTGCTCACAGATATATTAGTAGTTTGGCGTTAGATAATAATGGAAAAAAAGATACAAATAAGGTATTTCTGATATTGAAAACGAAGATCAGGTATTAGTTGACAGCGTAAAGAGTCATTATTTCAATGAACTTTCTGATAATAAAGAACCAGAAGAAATACCGCCTTTACAACTTTTTCACATGGATATTGATAGATGGATATGACCAGATATATTATCATTTCATAGCATGATTACGAGAACTATCACATAATTATGTTGTGTAATCGTAAAACAAACCAGCAGCCTATACGCGTGTGCGCTTAACATATCAAACATCAATTTTTTCTACATATATTGCGATAATGCACTGACTTCTGAAGGTAAACTAGTGCCACAAAGAATCTAAATAAAGCAGCTGCATAAAAACTATGTGAAATCATAGCTAATACGTGAAAAATGCAACGGAATCTAAAAACAATAAGAGAGTTAGAAAAATAAATAAAAGAGAAAATAAAATAGATTTGATTGCCCTTTGATTATGTGACAATTGTAAATACATTCAATGTATTGGTAAAAAAATAAAATGCTGTAATTTAAATAATTAAAAAATAAGTAGGTATGGCAAAATTAGCTAAAATAGATGTAAAACTTCCATATTTTGCGAGGAAAATAAAATTGATTTTTGTCCAACTGACGCATTGAAAATAAAAATATTTTTTAATTTTTATATTCGTTATTTGTGTTGCCGGAGAAAAATTATTTCTTTTGAACATAACTTTCTAAATTTACTCATAACAGCTTAAGTGTTTCATTGATCCGAAAATACATGGGCCACATTAAAATTATTATTAAATAAATATAAATAATAGGAAAGTACTTTTTACATTTAAATATATTATTTACATCCCATGTATCTTAAAAAATAATAAAACTATTACTTATATTCTGATAAAATTTACACATATAAAATCCATCGTCAGAAAGTCGAATGGTTAGCTTTTCATGCAAGTTTAGGAACGTTAGCTATCTAGGGTTAAATGTGTTGTGTTTTGTGGCGATGGCCGTGGACGGCAACGACGCGTCGCACGTGGCGTTCAACGCTGCGGTGTACGCAGCAGCAGTTCTCGATGAAGCGAATATGTATTATAACTAGAGACCGGATTATAATATGCAACATAAAACATTTGTTATAAGCATGCAAATATGCATAAAAAATACTTATATATGAATATGCCCAAAAATTGGCAGAACATGCAATCCAAAATATAAAAGTAAGTTTTCGTTGTTTTTATTTCAAAATCAGTATACATATAGTAAATTATCCTTTGATAGGCGATAATAGGTACAGTAACATTACATAACGTTAAAACTATTTAGTATTTTTGTAAACGTAAACATTCAAGTATTGTTTCAAATGTTCAGTAGTAAAATTGTGCCCTTGATCATTAAACATATTTTTAATCAATTTGGTATACATCCATAGCAAGATCTTAGGTAAAATAATATGCTATTATTTACCGCTAAAGATGGCCGAAATATGCAAATGCATATAATCCGGTCTCTAGTTATAATCTATGTCAAAAGTAGGTGCCGCGCGCTGCAGCAATGCTTTAAGCTGGAAACATACTAGCGGACACGGCTTACGGACGCGACTGATAGCCGCGATCTAGACTATGAAAGTACACTGAGCCGTGCATACTATCGGACATAAGTCGCGGACGTCACCTTCGGACGTCCTTGAGCGTTCGGACGTCTGAGAGCGATCTGGCAGACCAAATGTTTTAAGACTGTGCACATTGCTAAGTCGCGGCTGTCAGTCGCGTCCGTCAGCCGCGTCCGATAGTAGGTTTCCGGCTTTAAAGGTTAAAAAAATATGACTCACTGAATAGGAATGATTGATTCTATGACACCTAGTTATCAAAATTCTAGCTTTTGAAATAGGGAGGGACTTAGGGAGATTTTATTTTTGGTTTTTTTATTTGTTCAGTAGAACAATAGACAGTCAAATTGGTCGCTTCAAGAGAGCTTTATAATTATTGTATTTTTTAGCCTTACTACTACAGTCAATTGTGTAAAAAAACAACAAGAATCCTATGTCATTGTCATTTACTTGTTATTTCTAAAGCAGGGTTGCCGATCATTAGAAAATTACTTGAAACACGGGAACGATAGGAAACAATTTCGTTAGCTGGAGAAAGCTTTTTAGACTGCAACAGCCTAGATTGTAGCCACAATCTTGCAAGTATTCCGTATTGGCCGAATCATATAAGTCAGTGGATGTGAAGTTGAAGATAGCTGCGTAATCAATGCGCAAACCCAATCAATGCGCAGCTTTACGTGACCTTCAATCAGGATTAGATATTCCGCAGCTTTTACCTAACTTCACAATTCACATACGCCGACTTGTATAATTTGGCCTATAACGGTCCTAAATTCCAAACTATATGAACGGTGCTATGTCTCTCACCCTTAGAGTATACATACTAATTATGTATTCTCTAAGCTCTCACCACACTATGTCATTGTGATGTGAAATTAAAGTTTAATTGTGAACACTTTCTTTATTCTAAGAGACAATCATTATTTCCATCCATTAAGCTCAGACCAAGTAAGAAGATTAAGTACTATGTATTTGATTTCTTCTTATATTCAAAAACCATCTACCTCCGCTTAAGACCGCTTCTTATGGGTCACATTGGTAATATTCCGTTTGGGCACTGAGATACCAGAGGGATAATGTGGTTGATCGAGTTTTGAAAGAGATGCATCGATTTAATATGCCACTAGTTAGAAAGAGACATGAAATATCTCGATTCGATGGATTATGCTCGATCGATATGAAGATTACTTCTAATTACAATAAGTATTTGACAATTTTGACAGTTAAACAACTGTTTAACTAACTAAATAACAACTGTTAAAATGCCACTTTTCGTCACGATCCCACATCCTCAAAATGAACGCTGAATGTGATCCTTATTTGTGTTTTTAACTGTTAACTTTGCTATCCAGTAGCCTTGGTAGAATAAGCTTTTTCTATGTCCAGTAAGCTACCCGAAAGCCTATTTTATTTTATATCTGTCCGTTCGGGATTTTCACTTTCCTGGGCGGGAAAATTAAGATCATACTTTATGGCAACCTTATGCAGATTTGTACGTTCGACATTGTTTTGGTTTTTATTTCAGTTGTATTTTTGAAATAGTCTATAAAAAGAGTTGCAGTTCTTTATGTGATAAGCATATATTGTTGTAAAAATGTTTTCGAAAAGAATTCTACGCACCGAAATCACTTTAATACACAGATATTTTATGAGAGGTAACATAACCTAATGTTTAGGTTCTTTTACTACTTAATTTATTTTTATTAACACCCCTAATGATAATAACTCCTTTTTATGGTTTGGTTTTGGTTATGATAGGTATTTGATCAACGTTCTCCTGTTAGTATATGATAGCGTGATCCCAATGATGAAACTTTGAAAAAGAATATTTCTGTTCCAGAGTGAACACATTTTTAAGTAACCAGATTCGAGGGTATCTGGGAATGAAATTATTATCATACGCTACTAACATAATATTGCATTTATCAGATGTCAGCACAAGGTCCTCCTGGGACATTGTAACAGGGGTGTGTGTGGAGCGGTTACCAGTTGTTACACCTCCCTTGAATGACATTCAGAAGAAGTACAAGGACCTACTTAACAGAGTCGAAGTTGAAAAGAGCTTGAAGTCAGATCACGAGTTAAGGCACGAAAATGACAAGTAAGTTGAATTTGGTGTATAACTCATTAAAATCTGTTTTATACTTGTCACATGAGAAATACTGCATTTAATTGTATCAAAAATTTTTTTTAGTAAAAGTCTATTTAGAAACATTGATTCTTATTGAATATAGTATGCTCTAACTAATATATTATCTCATTACCCATAAACCTTACTAAGTAAGTAAGTAAGTTCGTATAGGCCGTGTGGCTAGCCCTGGTGTCAGAGATTTTAGGCCGCCTGAAGGCCTCTGACATGGCTAAACGGTTAAAACAACCGGGACCTACAATTTAACGTGTCATCCGAGCCACGGTAGCTCTCAGTTGGAAAATGCCACCCGCGGTCACCCATCCAAATACTGACCGTGTGGAACGTTGCTTAATTTCGGTGATCGCTGACAAACACCTAGTCAAACTACGCTACGAGTGCTACAATACTAATATCCTTGCTAATATTATAAATCTGAAAGCATGTTTTTTGATTTGTTACTATTTCATGCAGCAACAGAGCAATAGGTAACTTTTATTTTTGGCATGTATGTAGTTCAAAAGGTTGGTAAGTGGCATAGGCTAATGTATCCTGGAAAAAATAAAAGGTTCCTATCGGTAAGCACTACAACAAAATATCACACAGGCTTAGCCACAGGTAAAATCTAGTTTCTAATATAATTAGAATTATCTATAACAAGTGTACAATCTTGATTTCAGGATCCAGGTAGAGCTGATGAAGAAAGACTCCTTGGATGTAGATGTAGATGCAGTCAGTAAAATTACAGCACAGGACTTTGAAGATTCCTCCAATGAAGAACTAGCACAGTTCAGATTTGCTGATATTATGACAGGTTTGTGGAATTTGATTCCTGAAAGCAATCACTATTATAGACCGTTAGCTACAAGCTGCACAAATCCCCACTCCTTACCACCAACTTGTGAATTTGCTATTGCGCATTGATTGGCCTCAAGTTTAGAGACACCATTCAGTTTGATTGGACCTGTACCATTAAGGCTACCATCGTTTGTACTTGTAACATACTCTTTTTTATTGAATGATGACTGAACACACGAAAAAGCAGGACTCATGGTCACATTCCGCCCAAGTCGAGTGTGCATGCAAGAGCGTAGAACAAGCAATAGAGAGGCTTGATCGGTCCAAGTGTTTGGCTTGTGACACATAATTATGACTTTATCATGTAAAATTATCATCCGTAAACCGACTTTACAGGCAACCAATTTTTTTTATAACCAAAGTATAATAATATGGCCAGGCAAGCCACTGGAGAGTTGTGATAGATATCTGGGTAAATGCTGGAGCGGGGAAATGCACACAATACCCTATATAGGATGTCAGTGTATGTATGACCTATCACTCCCATGCCTTAAAAGGCCTCACCAATAGCCTGGATAAAGCTGCTAGACTGCTTTTTTGTGTACATTCTCTGAATGACTCAAGGACCTATATTCTAGCAAAGTTATTAAAATGTATAAAAATATAAAAATTCAATTGTGCAATTTGCAGAAGCTGATAAAAAAGGAGACAAATCATCTACAGAAAGACAGCTACAGAAACACCTCATCCTAGTCACGCCGCTCAAATTAGGAAATGATCTAAAAACAATACTTCCACAAGGGAAGTGGAGGGAAGGAGAAACATTGAGACAAGTATGTAGCTATTGTTCATTTTTAAAGTTTATAGCTTTTTTTGCTGATATGTCATATTTAATGCCGGCTCCACATTAGAGCCGTGAAGCTCCGCGAACAAGCGTGAACGAGAATGTGGACGGTTTTCGCGGGGCTCACGTGCGTTTACATCTGTTCCCCGATCGGAGTCGGTATTTTGTCCCGCGACAAAGGGTTCGCTCCTCCTTCGCGCGGCGTTTACGCGTACGTAAATACATACTTCACGGCCCCGTATCAGTTTACTTCTGACTACAGGGGGGTATAGGCATGTGCTGTGCAGTATCTGCACACGCGCTAAAATCGAGTCGCGCATGAACGTTAGCATAACGAAACTGGAATCTTCATTTTAGAGCATTGCATTCTGAAAATGCACTGTGGGATGCAAAAGAGACGCGCCCGTTTCGCGGCGAGTCTCACGAACGACTAATAGCATCCCGTGAATGTAAAGGGCACGACTTGTGAATTTGCGCGTGAATTCACGCCACTAATGTGGAGCCGGTATGTAATTTAGTAAACACTGATCGGTTACTATGCTCTTGACAGAATGGTCAGGGTTATCATGTCATTTATTTAGGTAGGGGCAGATGTAACGTGTTTTGTAATGTCTAAACACCTCTATAGCTATACAATGCTGAATGTGTTAGTCAGAGGTTGGAATATAAATTGCCAGAAAGTCAGAGGTGGATATTGGCTGGCCTATTTTTTGACTGTGCCATAACCAAGTCCCGTTTTTTTCTTATTTCAAATAGATTTGCGTTTGACTTGTTACTGCCGGATCTAATCTTAAGAAGATATTTATGTGGTCTAGGCTATAGCACGCTTATCTAGAAGATACCTATTTACTCGAGATTTGAAGACACCTGTTGTACTTGCTGCATCTCATGAACCGTGATAGCTAGAATGTCGAAATTTTCACAGATGACGTATAGCTTTTGCCGCTATAACAACAAATACTAAAAAACAGAATAAATGGGGGCTCCCATACAAGTAACGTGATTTTTTGCTCGATATTAATAATGGCAACAGGAAGATGCTTGAAATATTTAGTTAAAATTAATTAATAAATTTCCAATTGGTTTCTATGTAGTAGTAGTGTAGTATTGTCATTAATAAATGAAAATGACAATTAATAAATAAATAATAATTGATAATTGGCAATGCGGCCAGCATTTTGGGCACAATGCCTGAGATTAGAGACTGTTTAAACCTTTTTTAGGTTTAAACATTCTCTAATTTTTAACTAGTTTTCTTTAGATAGGGTATTTTAGTTTAGATAGGATAATTTATTTAAGTTTTGTTTTGATGTTTTATAAGTTTTTTGTGTTAATTAAAAAGTGTAGGTAAATAATACGCATGTTACACATTTTATAAATGAAAATAAAATATATTAAGGAGGGCTTCCATACGGTGAGTTGTGACTCGCACTTGGCCGATTTTTAAGTTTAGTGTGACGCTGACGTCAAATTTCTTCGTTTCGAATTTTACATTTTCACTAAGTTTGTTTTTATTTGTTTCAGACAGCAGAAAGAATTGTTCAAGAACAATGTGGGCCAGAGCTGAAAGTGAAATTCGTGTCGAATGCGCCCTGCGGCTTCTACAAGTATAAATATCCTGCGGAAATTGATGGAAAAGTTGGAGCCAAAGTAAGAATTTATTTCATATTTAATTGATAAAAAGAAATATAGTTTTAAAAAACTAAGAAATACACTTTCATAGCATATCAAACTAAACAGTGTAAAATAATTTTCAATATAGGCAGATAACAATAATAAACGAAAAATATTAATACTATTGTAAAAAAGCGTGGGGTGCTCGATTTACGAAAAATTAAGCTTTGTGCCTACGCTTTTTTACAATTATTATTTTTCGTTCATTATTATTTTCTGCCTATATTGTAAATTATTGAACACTTTTTAGTTTGATATGCTATGAAAGTGTGTTTTTAGTTTTTTGAACTATACTTATTTTTCATTTTTAGTGAATAGCCACCGAATGTTGTTACTCTTATACAACGGATGCAGAAAGAAATTTATGAATCGTGGAAATCTAATCAGGATAATCGGATATTTTAATCGAATAATAGGCTATTTGACAACATTGAAAATGTACTATTGATTATGGTTATCTATACAGATAATAGCCTGAAAAAGACATATTTCACTTTATTTAAACTTAAATAAGTCTAATTTTTGCAAATCGCACGAAATAAAATACGATATTTTTTTGACATTTTATATGTGACGTGAACGCTCTAAGAAGGGCGGCAACTCTGGTGACGTTACATGCTAGTAAACAATAATTTCTCGGTTAACTGTGGTTTGTGTAATTTGCGTTTTGTGTTTTTGGAGTAATATTATTGGATTTGTAAGTTACTTTTAAAGTATGTTTTGTCAATTTTTAGATGTGAACTAGCGTATTTACTAGTATTAACTAACGTTATTTACTAGTGTGTGACGTCACAAACCAGCGCCATTACAGAATGTCGTTTTGGCGGGATCTTGAATATCTATTCTTTGACACTTGATTTTCATTGTTAATACATTAGATCTCTCGGAAATATACATGTAGTGTGCTTATTATGTACTAACGAATAATTTAAAACGATTTCTAAAAACTAGTCAAATAGCCTATTGTATTGTCATCGGTAATTGATATTTGTGCAAAGTTTAAAGAAAATCTGATCGCCCAAAGTAGGGCAAAATCGAATTCAAAGGCGTTGGTTACATCCAAACAAACATACAGGCGAAAAAACTTATAAAAGCGTGTTAATAAATATAGGATTTTCCAAAACGAATACTACTGTACTGTATCAGCCTTTTTTTTAATAGTCCACTGCAGGACGTAGGCCTACCTACGAAGGGTGATTGGGCCATATCCGTCACGCTGGCCCAGTGCGGGTTGGTGAATTCACATACGCCATCAAATTTCTTCTACGGACATATGCAGGTTGCCTAACGTTTTCCTTCACGGAAAAGCCAGTGGTGTGAAATTCCATACATAAATTCCAAATAACTCATTGGACTGGGATTTGAACCGAAGAACTTACGATTGTAAGGCGGGTGTCACTACCTCTAAGCCACCACGGCTTCCAGAACGAATGTTGGTAGTGGTACTAAACTGGAAGAAAAGGATCCAGACTATCATCAAAAACAATTTTTACTAAGGAAAACCCGGAATTAGGGAAAAAAATCTGCAGTTTAATATATTTTGTCGAATTCAAGTTGTATTTTTGAATTGAACAGCTGATGTGATGTCTCGAACTCCCGAATTGGCCCCATAGTAAAAGTTGTTATTAATGCTGGTCTTATAACCATCCCCTTTTGCTTTCGTAATTCTAATTCGCAGTGGGGGCGATAAGTCCTGCACTGACGTCCCGCATGGGGTGTTTTGTGCATTTCTCCCTCCAGCGTCTACCCGAGCCAGCCCAGCCCCCCGACCGCCTAAACAATAGCAATCGTTTATGACTTCATTTTAGTCATTTGGCACCGCCTATGTGACGTTAGCCATCAAAGTTGTTCATTCAACGATTGCTTTCGCAATCCGCGCAAAGCAATTGATGGCTGACGTCACATAGGCGGTGCCAAATGACTAAAATGAAGTCATAAACGATTGCTATTGTTTAGGCGGTCGGGGGGCTGCTCCTTAAAATAACGGAGCGTGGCTCTGGACCGCTGGCATAACTGCTCCAGTGGCTGGGATGGTATATTAGATGGCGATGAGGATGAAGATATCAATGCTGACGACAAAGCAATAGTAGTGTCATGCATCATTTTGCTTTAGTACATGCAAAGAAGATATAATAATACGTACGGGGCAAGCAGATAACGCTGTATAAATCCTTGTTTTCCTGATTTGAAGTAGGTTGAAAATCATTTACATTTCGTGATATGGTCACTTCCATGTTTATTTTTTGTCTGTTTATGTAATCTGTATCAACGGCACACCAAACTATTAAATTACTGTGCCTTTTTGAAGCAGATTCAATATAAATGTTAACGCCTAAAAAAATTTACAACGCCTTTAAAAATCTTTTAGCAATATTTCAAAAGCGCCTACCAAATATCTTATAGCTTGATCGTTTGTGTCGGTTGTTTTATTTTTGTCAAAATGTTAGAACTGTAAAATTCCGTACATAAATTCCAAAGAACTCATTGGTACGGGACCGGGATTTGAACCCACGACCACACGATTGTAAGGCGGGTGTCACTACCTCTAAGCCACCACAGCTTCACACCACTGGCTTTTCGGTGAAGGAAAACATCGTGAGGCAACCTGCATATGTCCGTAGAAGAAATTCGATGGCGTAAGTGAAACCACCAACACGCACCGGGCCAGCGTGATGGATATGGCCCGATCACCCTTCGTGGGTAGGCCTACGTCGTGCAGTGGACTATTGAAAAGGCTGATAAAGTTAGAACTGTGTAGCTTTTTATTTTCCGACAGCTAAATTAAAACCTCTATCTATCTACCTATAAGGAAGAGAAGGGAAGGCTTATGTCCAGCAGTGTACGTCCTAAAGCTGAAACGAACCAGCCGAGCTTATATTACGGGCCCTAATTATAACAAAAATCTATTGCTGGGTTGCTAACCCTGTATGCTGAGTGTGAGTTTTGTCGTAAACATGACGCACTCTTCGGCGAGCGCGCAAGCATGTAATTTGTATGAACTTGTTGTGTTTCATAAACGCGCCGATAGTGGCGCTGTACATTTCTTCATACAAATTACATGCTTACGCGCTCGCCGAAGAGCGCGTCATGTTTACGACAAAACTCACACTCATCATACTGGTGTCAATTTCTAAGCCGCCTGAAGGCCTCTCATAATGAATAACAACAAAATAACCGGGACCTACAATTTATCGTGTCATCCCAGCCACTGTACAGCTCAGTTGTAAATACATGCTACCCGCGGTCAAACATCCGAAGACTATTTTTTTTTCAGTATGGGCCGTAATTTTATCAAAAATCCATTTGATACAGGTATTCTTCTACTACGCGAACTACAACGGCGGAAAGGTCACAAAGTCCAAAGGGAACTGGCTCACAAGGAGCGAACTTAAAGACACCTTGCCAGACAGATACAGCAAGTCCCTCAGTGAATTCCTGTTTGAAGAACAATAAATAATAAGGTAATTTGTAGTGTAGTTTTCACACAAAGTATTTATTATAGAAATATAGAGATTTGCGGCAGAACTTTATAAATTTTACCTGTATCTGAGTCTGAACTTGTCAAGTACCTAGTTTCTTTATTCTAGACTATTCTAGCCTTTGTAAAAGGGTAATGTTTTTTATACTACACCTGCTCGGAAAGTACCTTAATACTTTATCAAATTTACGGTAGAAAGTACGTCATTGCATATCGAACAAATATGCGGCGAGAAAACGCATCTGAGCGGGAGAGAAAAGTGTATAAAAATCCATTTCTTACGTTTTTCTTTTTTAATTTTGGATAAGACTATGCACTGGTAACCTAAATATCAAAAGCCAAAAAGTTTTTACAGTGAGTTTTTATCTCCAAGTTCGCAAAATGACACTGGCCACTAGCTGTGTGTTGGATGGTGTCAAACAATTTGAAAAAAGAACATGTGAAAATTGCAGACGCCATTGGCGCCATTTTCAAGTTAGTAAAGATTTAGTTTTTTATTTTCCTCGTAGGTGTAGTATAAAGCACTATGTATCACTCGAGAGAAAGTGCGATTCCTGATCTCGGGTGTTTTAAAGCAACGACACCATCGACGGTAATCGGTCACTTTCTCCTCTCGGTGAACAATGTACTATTATTTAATTATTTCTTGACCGATTCTGCCGGGCTAGGATGCGCACCACCCAATTTTCTTTCGACGTGTCAGAACTAGACAGAGTTCTAGTTGTGACGAAGTATGTATCTGTCACTTTTACACACGTCGAAAAGAGTTATTTTCGTAGCTTTTCGTGGTCGCATGCTTGGTCTACTGGCCTAGAGAGTATTTTGGCGAACTTTTGTAGCCAGATTTTTGTACTATAAAGCACAAGATGCATGGAAAATAATATTTGGCATTACATGCGCACTTTGGAAATAATTTTATACCTTTTCAATATTACCTGCTTGTATAATGATGGATTTTTCAGATGGATCAAATAAATCTAAACAAATTAATTATACTTAAATAAACGAATCAATGTTACGATAAAAAGAAACAATGTGAAAATTATATCCTACATAATTTATTTAGTTTTGTATAATAATTAGAGCTCGTAAATAGATTTAGCTAATTTAAAATAAAATTGTTATAAAATGGACATGAATTTTATTTTGGTCCCAAAAAATCAAAATTTAACTTCTCCACGTAGCAGTATTATGCTTGAAATAAGTAAGTAAAACATAATTAATTCCAAAAATAATTAGATATAAAAAACACCTTTATATCAATTAACGAAACCTATAATTATTATGTACTATCAGAAAAGTATAAATTATTGATAATGAAAATTTCTTGAAAGTCTAATAAGAAAAGCTTTCCTAATAGAAAAAAACTTCTTATAAGAATACCGTTCTTTTTAGTCCACGCCGACGCAAACTTCTATAACAAAATAATACTTTACTGAAAAAATGTTATATCGTATTCCTAAATTCAGTAGTGCCATGGGGAATACTAACCACCGTTTCTAGTCTATCGCACGTAGTGTAGTAAATAATGTAAAAAAGTAGTTGGTTGCGTATACGGAGAAAAATATTCATCCATGGCAACTAGTTGCCTATGAAGAGCAAAAATTCCTCGTAGGCAACCAGTTGCGAACATTGGTTGCGTACGCGGCCTAAACCTGAAAAATGTCGTGTACGATTAAGGTTTCAAAATTCGGTCTTGTTTTTGCACCAAAAGGTCTACGCCATATGCCTACACACCCGCTCTAGCAACAACGGCACTGCTAAATAAAGTTTAAGTACGAGGTAGCGGTTGACGACAAAAATATTTTTCGCTAAAAATAGCATAACCGACTTCAACCGTGCGTGTACAGAATTCGTATAGTTTGCACGGATTGATGTAGTAATAAGTACCGTGCGCTACTTAGTAGCCTCGTACTTAATAATAGCCGTGGTGGTCAAGAGGCAGTGACACCCGCCTTACAATCGTGAGGTCGTGGGTTCAAATCCCCGGTCCCGTACCAATGAGTTCTTTGGAATTTATGTACGGAATTTCACACCACTGGCTTTTCGGTGAAGGAAAACATCGTGATGCAACCTGCATATGTCCGTAGAAGAAATTCGATGGCGTATGTGAATCCACCAACCCGCACTGGGCCAGGTGGTGGATATGGCCCAATTACCCTTCGTAGGTAGGCCTAGGTCCTGCTGTGGACTATTAAAAAGGCTGGTACAGTACAGTACAGATGTAGTAATAATTGTCACATTATTGTTGATTTTCCAAAAACGAGCGAGATTTTGATAAAATTTAAGTGGGACCATTTCTGAAGGATGATCTACTTAACAGAAGAATCATCGAAATCTGTTTCATAATTGGCGGAATAATCGCTTATCATACATATAAAAAAAACATACTGTCGAATTGAGATCCTCCTTTTCGGTTAAAAATAAAATACATGCAATTCAATCAAAATGTAGCACTTAAAGTTTGCTATAATATTTACAAAACTTACACTACTTTGAGCTGACGTGCAATCAGTTACAATTCCTGTAAGTAACGTATGGAGCTAAATATTTGGAGGTGGCGATCTTAACTTTGTGTATAGGGAGAATCATGCAAGTCGACGGATGTGAAGTTAGCTACAAGCTGCGCAATATCCAATCCTGACTGAAGCTTACATGAAGCAAACTTGTCTGATTCGGCCTATATGTATTACTGTACCGGCACTTTTAGTAGTCGACTCTGAACGTAATCCACCAACGATGTTATCGCCAGGGACCTGGAAATTGAATCGGTGAGGGAATTTGTAAGTCGCCTAGTGCGCAGAATGTATGATCGTGCAGGTAATGGGCCACACCCTCACTAAAAAGCAATGTGCCATTACATGCGCGCCCCCAGACGTTAAATCACGATGAGCACTTCCCTGTGAAATTCCGGATAAAGAGGAAGAAACTACTCCATAGATGGTCACAGTGAGCCAAGAGCTCACGCAGTCTGACCAAGATCGTCTCAGACCACAACGCCGTGGAGTGTCGTCCTCAGAGTAGGAAATGTCACTAGCGGCACGACAAATTCCCCAAGGGTTATGACCTCTGGCGCCCAGCCTTGGCAAAGGGGAGCGTTCCCCGAGGCCAATTCTCTCCACGCCTAACCACTTGGACGCTCCCGGTTCCAGATTGACCCAAGACTAATCTTCACTAAGCCGCTATACCGGTTCCACCTGGAACCACGGTGCGATTTTTCAAAAATCGGCTTTAAACCGTAATAATAGAGTTCCTTTTTGTAGTAACGCTAGTATTTAATGTTTAAAGAGGTGGTAGAAGGACCAAATAATGGTGATCACCAACAACGGGCAACTGAGCCATATCCACCATGCTGTCCCAATTTGTTGGCGAATTCATATGCGTCAACCTCCTACGGATAGGGCGCATCACGGTTATTTTCTTTGCCGAAAAACTAGCCTAACATATCGCAATAAATTCGCCTACCGATGGTAATCCTAAGTACGGCGCGTCGTAGCTTGAGGTTTCACGACCGCAGGATCTTTGGTCCAGAAGCAACAACCAACACAATGTTACCGGTCGTGGGTATGTAAATGAGATGGCAAAGAAAATTCGCTTGAAAATTATGAGATGGCTTTTTCAAGTTTCACCGCCTGACTAAAAGCGATCATTGTCTGATTGAACGATATCTAACTCTTAACTTTGATAGGTATCACTTACTGTATTAGTCGTCTGTCGTAACTACCTATCTATAAAAATATATGAAGGAAACACAAATAATACAGAAAGAAAAGTAAAAAAGTATATAAATATGAAAAAAAAATTACCATCTTTTATTTCACCCCACGAAAATTGCATACACGTCTGTAAAATCTTCTATTGCTCAACCTACGAGTATATCATAGTAAATTTGCATCAATCGCAAAATGATGTAATAGTGTTTGATGCTAACCTCTCCGACTAGTGTTGGAGGAGAAGACTGACGAAGATACAAAAAAAAATATATAAATGTATTTCACGTTTCCGCCTCGGTCTTGTTCAGCATAGGGAGCGCTGTAGTGCTGCACGAGTATTTTTCTATGCCATGGACCAACGCCTCCAGTTCAGGATGACCCCAGTACAACACTAATCAATGAAGTGGTTCCCGTTATTTTTGAATCACGGCTGCCCTGTCCTTGTGAAGTAACAACAAGTCTATGGAGTACCGAGAATTGTTGTTGAGCGAATCCCGGGTGCTTCACGCTAACCCATCGAAATAGAAATTCACTTAAACAATGAGCGTGATTTATGGGTAAACACTTTTTGGTGTTCAGCTCCCGGACAATATTTCAGCTCTGTATTTAAATTACCACCTTAACTCCGAGGAATAAGATTGAAAATCTTATGAAATGAAAATCTTCAGGATAGAGTTTGAAGTTGGGCTGTTTTTCGAATGTGATTCGTATGGGATTTGAGACTGGGGTGATTTTTGCGTGTGTGGAGATGTTGCTTACTAAAGATGGAACATGTTAGGTGCACTCTTCAAGGCTCCGCCGACTTTCTGGATTATTTACAAACACAGCGGCGCTGTTTTTCGTTCGTACTGCGTAAGATTAAATAATTTTCAGCGGAAAGTATGTAAATACGATGTTGTTGACTTGTTGTATTCCTTTGTTTTGTTTTCGTGGTCTTGAAACTTGGTAAATATAGGTCGTAATGTAAAATTATGTTCTATTAGTGTATGCCCAATGCCATAATATTCTGTAGGTTCCCAGGCACCTTGGGAGATGTTAGATTTAGAAATATGTATTTGGTTTGAAATACAATGTTACTAGAATAGGTGCCTAACGTTATATCCACTCTACATAATTAATTCTGTAAGTTTTAATTTTTAACGAAGTCCAGAATTAATCTAGGTTCAAAGTTTGTAAATTTTTAGTTTATAGATCGGGAGGTGACGATTATTGCCTAGGAATTTGGCATTTGATTTAACAATTTTCAGCTGTATGCAGTAGGTAAGTAATCTCGTAAAGGCTCGGTGGCTAGCCCTGGTGTCAGAATATTCAAGCCGCCTGAAGGAAACTGACACGGCTAACGGTTAAAACAACCGGGTGCTACAATTCAACGTGCAATTCGAGGCACGATAGCGCTCAGTTGAAAATGCCGCCCGCGCACTCACCAATACTGCAGCTGTAGATAGATAGATAAATTCTTTATTGCCACACCAAAACTTAAATAAACTAGGAAAACTTAGACTAGGAACTTATAGTAGGTGTTACAATCGGCGGCCTTATCGCTAAAAAGCAATTTCTTCCAGGCAACCGTTACTTGTGAAGGATTAATTTAAAGGTTTAGGCGACGGGGTGTGTATGAAAGTGATATATGTATATACTTACTTATACAGCATACATTTGTGTTCTATATTTATTTATCACACTTGTTTCAATAATATTCGAAAAAAATATCAATAGATACATCACTTTAATCACCATTCGTGGGTAAGTTCACGTTCTGCAGTGGACTGTTAAAAATAAGGCTGGTACAATACAGTAGGTAGGTACAGTACTTGAAACAAAAACGGAAAAACTCATTTTACACTAATAGGCACTAGTCTATTTACATCATATTACTTATCGAGGCACATTTCTAACTCCAAATACACATTAATTAAATCAGAAAGAAAACGTAGCATCACATTCATACGTTTTTACGTCTGTCGGTAATTCTATAAATCAGAGGAGCCCACTCCATATTAGCGGCGAAGGCCTGAGACTCCGGGGGGTAAGGCCTTGCCCATAATTGATAATATTCTCAACACTACGAGTTTAACCAACATTCCTTTATCTTATGCCACGGCTCGATTTTTATTTGAATACCTTATAGAAATGACGTGGTGCTGTGGGAAACATTCTTTGAAATGTCGAGCTTACGATAAAACGTGTGGGTAATTTTTGAAGAGGTCTATTTGTCTGTTTACATAATTTTCTAAGTTTTTTACTACTATCTGGTCTAAGCATTCAGTGCAAAATATATTTGTACCTACTCTACCTTCTTCACAAAGTTATCTTTTGCTTAGTTTGCCAGAGAAAGTGACTAGATATTCAACCTCTAGTATAAGCCGCTGTTATAAAAGAACTAAAGAAAGAAAGAGAAGGTTAAAGGATATGTTTTTTTATTCACTGGCGCTGAAATATTACGGTGCTTGCATGCTCTACGAGTACCATCAGCCTAGAGATGCTTCTCTATTAGTTGCTTAAAAATATCGACCCAATAATTCTAGGTACATAACTACATATTTAGCAATTGAACGAAATCAAGAAATGGCTTTGCCATCTTCGGAAACATCCATGATTCATAAAAATCCTTATGAAATCTTTTTCGTACATATTTACCTTACTAATTACATAACATCCGTCCTCAGTCGAAAGGAATTCACCAACTAATTTTTTACACCCCCAATCTTAGATAAGTGCCCCCAATGTAGAGTAACAGGCAGGTAAAGGGCAGGAATCTGTTGAAAAACCCAACCTAATTAGTCACGTCGTAACGTTAGTCAGCGTGCTTTGCCGAACGAAAAACAAACCCCGACAAAATTCACATAATCAGCGTCAAAGTTAGATAAAACTGCTAATAGAAGCCGAGTGGTCCATTGTTCCCGCTTTAATGGACCACCGTCCGTCGGCGGCTTCGCAAAAACGGAAAACCTCCCGAACACCGTCGACGAAAAAACGCCAAAAACAACGTATACCTTCCATCGCGATAGGAACCCGAAGAATTCGTCAAAGCATTTTATCTCGAGCTTTCACAGTTCCACGGCGGCCAGTGTTAAATTATAGCTCGACAAAGTTATCGACGTAAAGTGAGCCCGAGAAGATAACGCATCAGTAAAAGAAACACACGGTTCTTACATTCCCTGAATTGAGCTTGGAAGTCTCGCAAACAATATGTTTCTTTGAGAGTACCGTAATCGTCTCTTCAGATTAGATTGGTTAGACAAAGGCGCATTCCCTACAATGTTTCAAGAGTAGATAATGAGATTGGGAATATGTTAACATTCACTGTTGTAATTCGATCCTTGGAAGTTGGTGGCTGTAAAGAATGCTATGAGTCAAACGTACGTATGAAAGTAACAGTAAATTCTGTGTTCTATGAGGACCTACCGCAAAGTGGATGATAAGAAACAAAAGGACGCAAACGTGTGACTGCGTTCCTTTTGAGACGCTCGTAATGCTATTGTTCGAAAATGCTAAGGACTTCATCCCGTTGTCTTACAAAAATGTGAGATTTTTTATCTGTAATACCGCTGCTTTGGATGGCACCACAAAATTTGAATTATGGATAAAAATACACATATGTGTTAGAAGTAGGTTGTGCAAAGTAAAAAAAATCTTACTGGCAGTCAGTTTTAGCTTTGAAGATACCCTAGTCATATTTTATTTACTTAAAAATGAGATACAATACTATACAATACAATACAACAACACTTTATTGACACCAACAAGAAAACATAACAAAATAAACAAAGACAGAAAAGGCACAAAAGGCGGTCTTATCGCTAAAAGCGATTTCTTCCAGACAACCTCTCTTGGATGCGAGGGAACGTAAAGACGACAAGGACGGTGTAAACTTAAAAACAATGAAAATAATAATAAAATAATGAAAGAAAGTCACTAAAAATTCCTAATCAACAATAAAATAAACTACATAATAATAGCCATACATAAATACTTCAAATAATACATACAATAAAAATAAACATACTTATATAATATATTACAAATAAATTAATAACGAGGAGTGATATGTGGATCAGTCAGAGAGAGCTTTGAGAGATAATGTTGCTGAACCTGGGCCTTGAAAGATTCAAAGCTCTGTGCACGTCTGATGGTCACAGGAAGATCATTCCAGAGCGCTACTGCTCGGACACTAAAAGGAAAATCATAAAAAATAGTAGAATGAGATGGAGTGGAAAGAAGGAGATATAGTGTCATCGAAAACGCGATAAGTATAGCTTAATCATAAATTTGTCATTCGCAGTCTTGCATCCAAAGAAAGACCGTGTTGTCCGATTAGAATAACTAACTACCTTACTCTATCGATTATGGTCCCTTTCCTACTGACATAGCACGGTCTGGCAGAAAAGATTCGTCTAGGTATCAGTCTATAGAGTTTGCTTTTGAGTCAAAAGTTTTGACGTAGAATTTCCTGAAAACCTGGATGCTTTTCTCTCAATGGTCACATACTCAATCTGATATTGTAAGTGGCTAAGTTCACAGGTACACGAAAACGTACCAATTACAGCATCTTTAGAAACTGTAAAGTTAATTACATAATTTCGTGAAGATCCGTTTGTTTGAGTTCGACCGAGAAGTTAACTTTACCAATGGCAATCAAAATCCAATCATGTCCTTATTAGTTATACGGTGAAGATGAGCCGTCGTTCGCGGCTGGCTCGAGGAATGTGTGAGTAGGGGCGAAGCCACACTGAATCAAGGAACGCGATTTCGTAGCTTTCGTCAATAATAGTGATTTTTAGCGACTTTGTCTGCCACAAAGGGGGAACGGGATCTGAAAAACGTAAAATAAAGGGGGTAGTCCAAAACCTTATCAGGTGTCTCCATGGGTTAGTTAAAAAGTTGTTAAAACATCACGTGTCTTTGATAAACGATTGCCGCAGCTAGTTTCTAAAGTGGACATCCTTATCGGTGGCTATAGGTAAGCATTGCCCAATACTAAATCGGCAGAGATTTTATTTTCACGCAGCCCTATATTTTCAGCTTTTCTTAGTTTTATCGACAAGAGTCCGATTTGAATCCTAACCTCTATATTAGCATAATTTATTACTTAAACGTCGGAGTCCAGTCGGGATCATCATTTCTGATTAGGAGCGCTAGTGCGACGATAATAGTTGCTAAGTAAGAGCTTGAGTTAAACTTAGACCTGCTGTGATAGGAGAAAAAGATTGACCAGCTGAAATGCATCCGTGTTTCTCTTGTTATTTATACAGGAAAAACATCAAGTTTAATAGGAAACGCTGAAGAAAATTATAATTAGATTGTCAGGATCCTTGCGCAAAGTTGGTTTTAGAGGGTTACCAAATATGACAGTGTGCGTATTGCCTTAGAAGGTGCAGGAGTGCGAGGGCGGAGGGCCAGGGACTGCCAGGTGGGCCCCATTAGCAGCGGCGAGCCCCGAGCGGCTGCTCTTCATCTTTATGATAATTATTTTCTGTTTGTTTTCGTCGAAGAATCGGCCCGCCTCGCCGCGGACGCTTCTCGGAACCCACTTCCATTGTGGTAAATTAAAGCCGCCCGGACCCCTGCCACGACGAGAGATAATTCGACAGGATGCCGCATATTATTAATTGCACTATGACTTGTGGAAATGGAGCTTCAAGATTAGTGAGTCATTCATTCCGGCGGACGCTACCCTCCCGCGGGCGCGGCGCGGCGCGTGGGAACGCATAACGTGTACGATTTACTGCCTTCCACTCCACTCCCAGCCAGCCTTTTAAGTGCAACACAAAAATTAACGTTTCTTTTCCAATTCTTTTTCCACTTTTTTTTACCTTAATTCGATTTAGTGCGCACCTGAAATGGCACGGCCCGGTTTACAGTCGCGGACAGCGCGAATCAATTAAACCGAGTTGGGGTAAAGCGATAAATATCCAATTAAGTGCGCAAGAGTCGAGTACTGAGCGATCGGTTCGTTAACTAGAGTTTAACAAGGCAATAAATAGAGGGTTCGAGCGGACACCGGTGACCAATAAAAAGAGAACCGTAAATAAGCCGAATGCTGTAAAAAAGGGAACCTCGTAATGTTTACAATCTTGTGGCTTTATTCACTTTGTGTCCCAATTTCATGCTAAATCGAGCGGATAAAATCCTCCTCATCAGGCAGACTCACCGTCTCGGCGGAGTGGGCTCCTCCGCCCCCCTCCTCACCCCCCACCGCCGCGGGCGCAGTCTCCGAGTCTGACCGAAGCCTCCCAAAGCACTCATTAAATACAAATCTTACATCAACCCTGAATGGAAACTAATTCGTTGAAAGGATCAAATATGATAATTCAATTTGTGGGAGGTCAAATCTATGATAATAAAATTTATGTTTGGATATTTTATTTCTTATTCTTTGGGGATTAAATGAGATATTAAATGGACCATCGTTAGGCGGATTAGTTTTGGCTGTTGTGTTTGTTGTAATAAAATCTTCTATGGTCGAAATAGAATCTTGTTGGAATAAATCCACAAGTTGAGCTTTATAATATTTTTACGTATAACACGATGTTTCAACATATGTGTCTTTAAAACTACCTTATGTATCTAATGGATGCCAAAGTAAAGTATGTATGAAGGTGTTAGAGTAAGCCACCTTCGGTTTGCTAAACTCTCGGGTAAGGAGCAGAAAATACTGGAAAATATTGGATGATGAAAAAAACTAACTTCCAAAAAACGACTAAGCGAAGAATAAGACATTTCTTTAAATTCTGATTGTATTGTATTATCAATGGGTACATGGTATTTACAGTGAGAATCATATTTTTTTTAATAAAAAAAAATTATAAAAACTTTTTTTTTATTGCACATAACCTGGCAAAAGATACATTTAGCGTCCAATCCTGTCTAGATGATAAACCTTTACTTATGTTCCCAGTAACCTAAGTTTTTATGTTAGCAAACTCGTTTTATCAGGATACGACATAATAAATTCCCATTTGAGCGAGTATTTATGATAACTCTAGGTACAGTGGGCAGAAAAAATGATCAGATAGTCGGCTGAGCATACCTCTGGGAAGCGCAAGCGCAACGGATGCTACCGATGCAGCCTTGTGTTGAGTTTAGACTATACTCTATAAAATTTAACTTGATGTCTGCGACAGTAGAAGATTGACATTTTTAGAGTTGGGATAGTGGTGGAAAAAATCGATTTTCAAACAATGTTGTAATAAAATCGAATGAGTAGTTGAAGGTGAGAAATTGGATTTCATTTACTTAATATTATTTAAAATCAAGTATGTACACATGTAAATAATGTTATGATATTAATTATATACTCATAATAATGTAACTATGATAAATCAAGTTTTATTTAAAATATCGCCAGTATAAACTATCGATATTTTAATTAAAACTCTATCTAAAACTCTGTGGTCACCATCATTCGTCGCCCATCACTAATCGGCATGTCCACAAAGTATGACATTGACAGGTACTGTCTGTACTATTAAGAAATTCAGGACTTCATAGGCGTAATTTTTCTGACAGCTGTCGCAGAGATCAAGTTAAATTTTAAAGAGTATAGCAAGACCTTGTCGCAGTTTATTGCGAGTGAAACTTGCAAGGCTCTGACGCAACTTTCCAAGCTTATTCCTTCTGTTTGTCTTAATGAAGTAAACAATTGAGTAAAATGTTAATTGTAACATTTTCTTTAAAGTTATAATGACTTTGTTTGCGAATTTAATTAATTTGCAAAAGAAAAAAATCGTGTGGATTTTTTATACGTAGTTTAACTGACAGGCTACTTATATTTTTAATCATCTATTAAGCCCGATTACAGAGGCGCCAGTGTAAATTAATTAGCAACCTAAAAAGCGTGCTATCTTTCGAATGCCTAAAGTGAAATAGAAACAGAACTATGCTATTTAGCTAATATAGTTACGCTGGTACCTCTGTAATTGGGCTTTTTGTCAATGTTATAGTTATACGACGGGTAAGAAGACGTAAGTACTTACATGTCTAAATAATATTGAACTTAACTACTATTCCCGCTCTAGTACTACTCTACCTATACGTTTGATTTTTAAACAAGAATGGTAATTAATTGCTGAAAATAAAGATAGGTATAAGGTACACTTATATAAAATTGATTAAGGTTTACTTCAAACAATGCGGTAGAGTACCTTATTTGAACTAAACCTAAACTTATTTTATTTTATTAACTATCGAAAATAAAAAATGTAATAAAATAAGTAGTCTCGATTAACAGCCACTGGGGCCGTTCAAGTATTACGTAAACAGATTTATTACAATTATTTACCCCCCCTCCCCCCCTTGTCAGCAAAAGTAAGCAAAGTTGTTACCCTTCCCCCCCATTCTTACGTAAACATTGGTACCTGTATACATTTTTTCTTTTTTATGGATTCATGAGCAGCAGATTTAATTCTAGAAATAAGAAAATAGATTTAGCATATAGAACTTTAACACACACATGCGAAAAGAAATAAATAACTATTGCTGACGTAATCGCCTTTTAGACCTCCTCATCCCCCATGTCATCAAAAATAAGCAAATGATAAACCCCTCCACCCCCCTATAGTGCTTACGTAATACTTGAATGGCCCCAGTCCACATTTTAAGTTACCAGAGTTTTCACGAAGAATTTGCAAAATTCAATCTTGAACAAGTTTTATTGCAAATCTAAACGTCCCCTTACATCGTTAGCTCAGGAAAAGCTCTATTATACCGTTGCTCTCTGTTCTACAAGTATCATTGATACTTATTGATTCCTAATGGTTCCATAGAGGCGTATTAATTGCTTCAGATATATGAATGATCGAAGTTATGTCATACTAAGTAGTATAGTATGTAGTTAGACCTGTACAAAAAATGGAATTCATAATACTAGCTTGTTACATTGTAAGTATTTAAATGCAAGTTTAATTACTGTTCATTCATATATCTAAACTTAGTCTTCATGAAGCATTTTTTGCTCTTTTACTCAGTTTTGATTTTTGATAAGTGCATTGACAGCGCAAAAGAGAGTACCTAAGTCAATGTAAAAACTCTCGTTATTTTGATTACATAATTATTTTTCGCAAAAAACAGCATGACCGACTTCACCCGTGTACAGAATCATTACATAGTATAAAACAAAGTCGCTTTCCGCTGTCTGTCCCCATGTATGCTTATATCTTTAAAACTACGCTACGGATTTTGATGCAGTTTGTTTTAATAGATATAGTAGTTCAAAGAAATGTTTATATGTATAATACACCTGTGCGAAGCAGGGGCCCATCGCTAGAACGCAAATATTATGCACGGATCGATGTAACATTTTTCACATTATTGTTGATTTATCAAAAATGGTTCAGCCGATTTCGATAAAATTTAAATGGGACCAATTTTGAAGTATATTCTTTCCAATAAAAAAATAATTATTGAAATTGGACCACTATTAAAAAAGTTATGCGTGGTTATACATAAAAAAATATATACGCGTCGAATTGTATACCTCCTCCGGTGGTTCGCCGGTCAAAAAGTACAAATGATCTCAATTCCAGTATGTGGCAGTTTTTATTACGAGCTATATCTTTCTTTAGCTTTAAAATTAAGTAGGTACACTTAATACACTTTAGTGAATCTAAAATTACCAGAAACTGTTCTATCCCACTGCAAAAAAAAATAAAAATAACTTCAAAAAATCGTTAATTTTGAATCTCACCGGACAAATTATGAATTCTGCTGTTGATTAAACATGAGTTACGTGATTATCATAGCCAACCAAGCCTAGACAATTAGGAGAATTGCCTAATTTTTAGAGATCAAATGCAAAGAAAAAAATAGACGAAACTTAAATCACCATTAACTGTTCTTCCCTATCGCGCTACATAAATATTTAAAAAAAAACTACGAAAAAATCAGAACAGCTGATATGAATAGTGTTTTTGAAAAAAGGATTTACGAGTTTATCATAGCCAAGCCTAGACAGCTAGGCAGAGACAAATTGAAAGATTGCCTAATTCTTAGAGTTCAAATGCAAATAGAAAATTAGACGTCCATTTTCCAAAGCACTTAGAGGCATTTGGGTAGATGCGGCGCGCATGACGCCCGAGTGCATCGAGAGACGGGTTATTAATTTTATGGTGTCGATGGCCGGCGCAGGTGCGCGACCGCGCCCCCCGCGCCGCGCCCGGGATCAATCACGTAACCACGTAGGTACTAGGGTACATTGATTTAATCAAAATAGCGGAAGATAGGTGACTCGCCTCTAGCGCGTGGACCGCTTAAATTAGGTCCCCGTCGCCTAATTGCTCTCAAGAACACGACTCGATCCGAAGTATTCCGGTGACGGTCGACAGTTGTCTCGCTCGCCCTACTGTCGAAACAAATCGGTTTGTCTCTGTCGTTCAGTAGTGGTCAACGTAGAATCGGATTACAGCTGTGTGAGTGTTCGTGCATGTGGTTGTGCATCATGCCTATAATTTAGTTGACGAATAAAAGGACGTGCCCTATCTTCCGCTATTTTGATTAAATCAATGCTAGGGTACTATGAATTTTCCGGATACTCTAACATTTATTCCGGCTCTAAAATCATTAATATTACATACCTACATTAATCATAATATTTTTCCTAACATTAGCCAGCTGTGGATAAGGGGCCGTTCAATTATTATGTAAGCACTATAGGGGGGTGGAGGGGTTTATCATTTCTTTATTTTTGTTGAAATGGTGGGTGGGGGGTCTAAAAGGTGACTACGTCAGCAATATTTTTTAATATAATAAAATTCTTTTCGCATATTATGTGTGTTAAAGTCCTCAGTGCCAAATCTATTTTCTTATTTCTAGAATTAAATTTGCTGCTCATGAATCCATAAAAACTTTGCTTACTTTTGCTGACAAGGGGGGAGGGGCGGTATATAATTGTAATTAATCTGCTTACGTAATACTTGAATGGCCCCGAACGTACACGCGAAAAGCGATCAACACGATAAGAGTCCAGTAAAATGACGCATACAGGACTCTTATGAGGCTACCGCGGTACTGCAGTGCGTCAAGTATGTTTGCTGAGGCGGGGGTGCCTGACTTCTTCGCAATCATTAGAACAAGAGTGGCGTCATTCTGGCAGCGTTTGAGCTGTTCCGGCAACAGGATTCTTGTGGCTATCTTTGACGATGTAATAAGTCCAATGTTTCGACATTGGATATCTGTATATATCTGTACATATGGACCGAAATAGAAAATGACCCGGCAATATTGTGCCTATTTGATATACCTATCAAAAGCCAAAAATCGCCGACGACAATAGAACCTGTGCACCAAATTTAGCTCGACTAAATTTGGTGCACAGGTTATATTGTCGTCCGTTGAAAATTGCGACCTGTATCAAAAATATACTATATTTTTTTTGATTCCTTGAACATTAGTTAGTCTCAAATATATGCTATGGGTTTTTGCTATGGATTTTCCGGATAGTCACAAATTTATTAGACTTGAAATCAATCTCGCTCGGGTTCAATCACGTAACCACGGAGGTACTACTCCTAGTACGGTACTAGGATACTATGAATTTTCCGGATACTCGAACATTTATTGTACTCAAAAATATATTATGTGAGTTTTCCGGATGCTCGAACATTTGTTAAGCTCGAAAATATACTATGGTTACTAAAATTCCGTATACTTAATCGTTTATTAGACTCGAAAATGCGTTTTAGGAATTTACTTGGGACTCGAACATTTGTTAAGCTCCAAAATATACTATGGGTAGGTAGGCACTATGAATTTTCCGGATACTCTAACAATTTTGATGACGGCTACAATTTTCACGAACATTCGTGTGAAAAAGTAATTGTGAAAGGTGTAATTTTTTTTTGTATTTCCATTTTAATTTTTTGGTTAGGGAGTAGATCGCTACCTATCGATGTCATGCCAAAAATCATGTCTTGTTCATTTACCAGTCACGTGGTAGTGTAATGTATCAATAATAAAATAAGAATGATAATATACAAAACTGCATTGCAAAACACGTGATTTGCTTGCGGGTGGATTTCTTCAATGAATGAGTAATTTTTGCACGTAAAACGCAAAAACTCGAGCTGTAAGTCTTATTGCGATCCTGGACTACGTGAGTAGCGTTTTTAAAGATTTTTCGTGTTTTTCTTTTGGGCCATGTTTTATCAGGCACTTACTTAAACCACGCATTCAGAATACAATTAGTCAATTAATTTTTATCATTGGGACTCTTCAAAGCCTGCGTGGACTAATTGGATTTTTTATTATATTATATATATATTTTATTATTCGAAATATAAAAATTAAAAAAAAAACATTTTATGGCGTTGCTCTTACTAGTGAAACTTTTTATTGTTTACTTAAAATGTTGTCTTGTGACCACAATCTTTCAATTTGCGAACTTAAATTGTTTTATATAAGTTTGTACTGTTATAACACGTCTGAAGGCATTGGATGAGGCTTGCACAAGACCGGAAAGAATGACGAGAAAGACAGAGGGACTATATTCAGTAGTGGGTATAGGCCACCTCACTTTCTTCTTTCTTGGGTGGACATAGACTGATTAATAGATATTATTGTCATAACGTTATACGTCATTCCATAATAATATAAACTGTTGTTAAAAGTACTTATTAGACAAGGTCAAACAAATCATATAAAATTGAACAATTCGCACTATTCATGTAGGCGTATCACGACTCAAAACTATCATAAATAGGAATAAGAAAACGTTCTGTTTCCATGTCGGCTGCAACATTGTGGCCGGGAAATTGCACTGTCCCATCCCATCTATACAAGTTCCATTGGACATAGAAGAAACCAGAAGTACTCTTTAGCTGTATTATATATGATATCGACAATACCCTTCACTGCGCTATGAAAGACAGAGAAGCTGATCGAGTGCGATACAAACTACTCTATTAGAGAATGTTTGAGGCTTCATATTTTGACCGCGATAGTCCTGCCGGTTTTTCTGCGTCCGCAGTTAGGCTCCTGGCGTGCAGCAACATTTTGTAAGTGCAGCAGCGTTAACGTTAACAATAGTTTATTTGTAAGCCGGGCTGGTATGTGGACAGCATTCCCCTCCTAATCGAACTGGTTGGAAGCAGTGCGCGTGCATTACAATGTAAATGGCACATTCGTCTACAGGTGCCGCGTAGAACCTGAATTGTGCGCCGGTACCACGCGCGCCGTTTGAGAAGCGAGTGTGGTGTGTGACGCTTCCATCGCTCTCTCTATAAGCAGATTGCGCGTGTGCAACCTTGGTCGGAGGCATTATGTAACGTCCACGGCAGCTGTGACGAGGAATGTGTACAGATTTGGGTACGTTTTGGTGTAGGTCACAGGTGTAGGCAATACGAGACACGCAGGCGACGGCGTTGCTTGGATGATGTGGAAATGCAACTGACTGATACTAATAGTATCTATACGTGGTGTGGATGTTTTATGGCGTAGAAATTCCGAGGCTTGCATTACGTTGTTTTAGTTTTTGTGCTTTCCTGAGATTTTTATGACAATTTCTTTCTGGTTTCTAAGTAAATAACATTTATAGTACCAAAGATGTAAGATGCTTGTCGGAATTCTAATTGTTCGAAAATACCAGCAAGATTTTTTCATATCATAGATTGCATACCTATTGCTAAAAGATGATAATTATCTCAAAATTTCCACTCAGAAATATTTCAGTCGTTATCACGAAAGAAAGTCATTTTTTAGTTGTTTGTTATGGAATCATAGATCTACCAATTTTGGCAAGGACCATACAAACTGAAATTAAATTAATAACAACAGTTCAGTAAACTAATCCCCTAAATTTAGATTTTATAACCGAAGATCTATTATAACAGCGTGACTCAATAAAAATTCTTTGGCCAAAGCGAATAAAACTTAACAACTGCTTTTATTATATAAGTATCTTGCACAAAAGGTAGACAAATAATAAAAACAAAAGCGAAGCGGACGTTTTAGCACCTCCATAAAAACTGAAACAACGCTCAATAAATTAATAAGTCACCGTCAAATACCATCAATACACTTTACAATATAAAGTGGACCCAGGTAAACAAAATAGAACTTAAAATAGAGCTGTTATAAATTTTACAAGAACGGTCGGGCGGCATTGCTTCGACCGCATTATGCGGTTTTTTTACCGCAGTTTTTGCTCGATGGCATTCGCTTTGTGTGTTTACTTCCGTCGGTACTTTTTTTATGGTGGCGCTAAGTTGGAACACAAAGGTTTTGGAGCAGTGAGTTAGCGCCACCCCGGGTGACAGCTCTAAGTATAAACTCGACCCTTAGCGCCGTGTTTGAACAAAATGACCGCTATTGAGTGCGTCATCGGTTTACAATTTTAGTGTTGATTGATTTTTGTGGAATTTGGCGTAAATTGTAGGCAATGGGATGATGTAAGCTATGATTTTTTTGAGACCAGGTGAGCATGTTGCTCACAGGTCTGTAAGTTTATCCTTTGCTCTTTCTGGTTCTTGAATTTTATACTACAAGGGTGGTAACGCCACAGAATAGCTTTTCTGTCTTATATTGGCAGTATGGAGAGTAAACAATATTGGGCAGTTTGCGCTTTGAGATACGATGTGTTAGGTAAGCATGTTTACCTATCTTTTTTAAACATACTAACAGTATTTTCCCTTTTAAGCAGTTGAGGAACAAAAGTGTCTTTCTACTTCTCCACTTAATAAAATATGCCATTTAAATTAGGCTTTATTCCCCAAATTAATAGCTTAAAACTTAAATATATTAGGGGCCGTTCAATTATTACGTAAGCACTATAGGGGGGTGGAGGGGTTTATCATTTCCTTATTTTTGTTGACATGGGGGGTGGGGAGTCTAAAAGGTGACTACGTCAGCAATAGTTTTTAGTTTCTTTTCGCATATTATGTGTGTTAAAGTCCTCTGTGCTAAATCTATTATCTTATTTCTAGGATTAAATCTGCTGCTTATGAATCCATAAAAAAAGAAAAATGTATACAGGTACTAATGTTTACGTAACAATTTGGGTAAGAACATTGCTTACTTTTGCTGACAAGGGGAGGACGGGTGGTATATAATTACAATTAATCTGCTTACGTAATACTTGAATGGCCCATTATTTGGGCACCCAAAGTTGCTTAGGTACGCCGTCTTATGTAAAACATAAATATATATTGCTAGTTTAGTTAAAATTAAGTTTTGTTCAATAAATCACAGCTCTATAATAATAAAATTATGTTTCACATCGTATTAGTTTTTATTGTAATGAGATCTAATTTATATTTAATATTACCAATCTCCTTGTAAATCTAGACGTCACATATAATCCGATCCTACCTACATGCAATTAATAGTGCTATAATCAAAAAGATATAATTTACCGCATTAATTTTCTCAAAATTTATGGGCATTATTATGATTATCAAATTAGTATTAATTAAAGTATGATATCATCGTTGTAAAATCGGCAAACAAATCTTTAGATATCTCAGGTTACTAATTAATCCTGTTACTTATTTTTAAGTTTTCAATCACGTCTATATTTTGAAAACATGACATCATATCACTTAGGTGGAGCATAGAAGATTTTTGCTCAGAATTAGGATTGTTTTTGAATAACTAAACGTGCGTGTGCATCACTGTACACGTGATGATTTGATAGAAAGAAACTTCATAAATCTTTTATTTTAGCTTTCAATCTCTACATAGCTCTATGTCTACACGTGATGTTTTCTTTTTTCCCGTTTTGTGCTCAAACTGTAACGAAGGTGTCTTTATCGAATTACCATCTATCAAATACTTCAAAATTGCACGTGAATCTAGATCTTCTCATGTACAAATGAACTTGTAATAAAAATAAACTTTCAACACTCTTCAATCCTAAATCAATGAATCAGCTTATGGGGTATAATTATACGAATTTTCTCGGACAATAAATATGCAAAATAATGTTTAAATATACTTCACATTTATAGATGCTTTTTGACCGACGAACCACCGGAGGAGGTACACAATTCGACGCGTATATATATATATATATATATATTTTATGTATAACCACGCATAACTTTTTTCATAGTAGTCCGATTTCAATAATTCTTTTTTATTAGAAAGAGTATGCTTTGAAATTGGTCCCATTTTAATTTTATCGAAATTGGCTGAGCCATTTTTGATAAATCCACAGTATTGTGAAAAATGTTACATCGATCCGTGCATAATATTTGCAATCTAGCGATGCGCCTCGGCTTCGCACTAGTGTATTATACATATAAACATTTTTCTTGAATTACTCTATCTATTAAAACAAACTGCATCAAAATCCGTTGCGTAGTTTTAAAGATATAAGCATATATGGGGACAGACAGCGGAAAGCGACTTTGTTTTATACTATGTAATGATTCTGTACTCGGGTAAAGTCGGTCATGCTATTATTTGAAAAAAATAATTATTACTTTTCAAAATTCTACTTGGCATTACAAAGTGTACTAAATATGTAGTAGGTATTTTCTCACAATTTTATAAAAATAATTCAAATGCTAATAAGCTTATATAGTACGAACATATTACCTAATTGAGTATAAAATATACTAGAACTTAGATAAACACTAAAATTATTATTATTGCCCAATCAGTATGATTGTCTTTTATATTTATTACATTTTTGACAAGTTGTTTATAATATAAGGTTAATAACTTCATACGCATATCCAAACGATACCACACGGGTATATTTACCGTATTTTAAAGCTATTTGGCAAGTGTATACCTGTTAACTTTCCCTAACGCCGTTTGTCATTTTTTTCACTTCGTTGTTATAATGTTAAAGCCCTGTTTGTGTTTTTGTCTGTGAGTTGGATAATCGCCATTGTCCTGCTAGCGCCAGCGGCATCTACAAGGACGCTTCTGTGTCTATATATCCTTTTCTTCTATTCAATGCCTTATCCTTTAAGTATTTAAGTTTATAATTGATTGAGAGTGTCATAAAAAGGTACAAGTGGACCCTTTCTTCGCCCACAATTGGCGTAACGTTAATGTTATCATATTTATCAGTGAAATGTTAGAAGGTAGCGGTTAATGCGTCGTGATTCATCTTTCAGGTGACTCAGTTTGGACCTCTATTGAAATATTCCAATACATCTTTCAAGTCGACAGCTTTTTGTGTAAAAGAATAAAGACCTTCGCCGCCTCGCCTTGGGCTATTGTGGTTTAATTTTGCTAATTGTTGTTCTTAAGAATGCGCCAGAAGCAATAACGCAATTTTCACATTAGGTACCTAAAATATTTTAGTTGAACACGAATACCTACACAGATTTTTATAACAACTTTAGTATTTTTGTGGTGTCTAGATAGGTAACTGTTATTGACCATTCTAAGACTTAATATTTAAACACCTAAACAGATTATGATAGATTACATTGAATTTTTTTAGGGTTCCGTACCCAAGGGCTAAAAACGGAACCCTATTAATAAGATTCCGCTGTCCGACTGTGTCTGTCACCAGGCTGTATCTCATGAACCATCATAGCTAGAACGTTGCAATTTTAACAAATAACGTATTTGTGTTGCCCCTAAAACAACAAATACTTACTAAATACAGAATAAAATAAATATTTGAGGGGGGCTTCCATACACACCTTAATTTTAACCGTTTTTAGTTCGATATTTATAACGGTAGATACCTGTCACCGTCACCGCTTGAAATATTCACGAAATAAAAATGCACTTCAAAAATAAATAATTAAAATAAAATATATGTTTAAGGGAAGCTCCCGTCCAAGAAACGTAATTTTTTGCTCGATATATAGGTAGTAAAACGGCAACAGGAAGATGCTAGAAATATTTACAGTAGGTACTTATCTTCCTTTCAACAATGTATAATTAAAATAAAATGTATTAAGGGGGGCTTCCATACGGTACGGAAACCTTCGTGCGCGAGTCCAACTCGCACTTGGCGGATTTTTTTTGAATTTCAGTGTGATATAAAAAATAAATAATCTAACGTGGTTAGGTACGGTATGTGGCGGTTTTAACTAATATTAAAATGTTTTTTGTAGATTGTAAATGTATCTTTATCTTTACCTATATATAATGTAAATATACTTCTTGTAAAATATGAAATAAGTACAGTACACAAGGCTTAAGAATAAACTAATTTTGCTGCTAAGCGTGCGTTGAAATATTTCGTCGCGCGTTGAAGTCTTTTCTATGGGCGACCATCACGTCACTTATAGGTATCTACTTCAAACCTCTTATTATAGCTATATATGGGGTAAATAGTGGAATATTTACATACCTATTCTAAGCTTGAATATCATCATGGTCATCATTATGAACGAATTTTACAGTTGAAGTAACTCTGACTGAACTCATGTAAAAGGAATTAGTTGTTCGATATAAAAATGTTGTTTACTCGTAACAAAATGTTTGTTACAGTTGATTGTCCCCCTATAACAGAGCTAATCCTACAGTAAAACTGGTAAAAGTCATAATGCCATAATATGATAGATAATTAGATATCTCTTATTTAAAGTTCATGTAAGAAAGATCGTATGGGCCGGGTGGGTAGCCCTGGTGTCAAAGGTTTTTCTTAAGCTTCCTGAAGGCCTTCTGACTTGGCTAAACGGTTATAACAACCGGGACCGTGCAATTAAACGTGTTATCCGAGCCATGGTAGCGCTCTGCTCTAAATACCACCCATGGTCACCCATCCGAAGACTGATTGTGCCGAACTTTGCTTCACTTTCAGTCAGTCATTAGTAAGTAGTAGGTGCCTACATCATACTTCAAAATAAAAAAATCTAGAGAGAGTGTTGTGAACAAACAAATGAGACTGAGCAAAACTACGCCTCGCCGTGTAAAGACAATCACACACACATAAATGTACAAGAAAACTACGCCTTGGCTTGTCAGTCGAACTATGGCGGCGCAGCAGTGACGCACTCACACATGTATAAAAAACCGGCTTCACTTAACTGTTCAACTATGTTCCCTCTTGATTTTTTTATTTGCACTGAGGTGTCATAGTTTTCAATATTGAACCCCTCCGAAATGGCTTGACCGGTCTTGCTGATTTTGATCACAGATCAGAGAACAAACAACAAAACTTGTTCTATGGTCTGTGGTCCCAGCTCCTTGGATGCACTGGGTTTCGAACTGTAAAAAGCCCATCACAAATCTCCCTTGTTTTCTGATCTGTGATTTAGATAATGATGATGTTGTTTTTGCGCACATGTAGTAAGTCTGAGAGTTTGTCATAGGTTCTTTTATGGTGATAAGGGTGGTCAGTGGTCACTCCAGTTTTTTTTATATTTCTTAAATGGCAAAAGGACGTTTGCCGGGCCAGCCAGTAGCGATATAAAACCGGGCATTGTTTTCCATACATTACCGCACAGGTGTTAAGTATTAAATTACTTGGAATTATTTATGTGCGAACGGTTATAATAAAAATTAATGATATGTTTAAATTACGATAATAAATTAGTGTATAACAGATAGTTAACTTAAGAGATGATAAAAATAATCATCTAATATAGTTTTTATTACCCTAATATCTATAGTATACCTATGCATGGAGCAGATATATTTTAGATATAGGTATATATTTTATGTTGTATTTCGTTTATTATCACCTTCTTCATATTAATCTATAGCACAAATTCTTAAACTTATTATAAACACTAAGCGGAATGCAAACGGCTTTGAAACGGTTAATTTGAAAATGGATAAAGGAGGCCTATGTCCCGGATTAGATGCCTTACAGATTAAATAAACATGTTATCAAATTGAGGAGACTTCGGAGACCCTAGTTTCTTCGTCCATGGTCTTATTTTGACAAAAGTATCATGCTTGAATGTATGGGATCATGTGGAAGTTTATAATTTTGTCACACCTAAATGGGACAATTTCGCAGCGTTGACTTATTACGAGCAGGCGTGGTGGTCTAGTGGTAGTGACACCCGCCCTATAATCGCGAGGTCGTGGGTTTTAATCCCGGTCTTGTACCAATGAGTTCTTTGGAATTTATGTACGGACATTTTACTCACCACTGGCTTTTCGGTAAAAGAAAACATCATGCGGCGACTTGTTTACGTCCGTAGAAGAAATACGATGGCGTATGTGAATCCACAATCCGCACTGGGCCTGCGTGGTGGTTATGGCCCAATCACCCTTCGTGGGTAGGCCTACAACTCGCAGTGGACTATTAAAAAGGCTGGTACAGTACAGGGCATGCGTGACATTTGCTCTGACACTATCTATGGCTAGGATTACGCAGGCAGTCGTCAAATACTTGATTTGTCAAATTCTAAACGTGTCAAAACTACGTCAAAACCTTGGTTACACGGACTATATGAACTTACGTTACTTCAGGCGAATTTCAAGCTGATCAGGCTCATTTCGTTACTGGGTAACTAGCCTAAGTGTCGGTTTTTAAGCCGCCTGAAGGCCTTAGAAAACTAAAAGAATCGCGTTAAAAAGCTTAAGTCCATAGTTGAAATTAATTTATTTTATCATGCGATTTCATGTTAATTACTGCATTTTTGTCTTTTATGTTTTTAATCATTTATGAATATGTATTTATTAGTTTTTATTTATATTGATTCGAATTCGTTTTTTTTACGAATGACACCAGTACCTAACTCTAATTGTTATCTTATTTTTTCAACCTTCAGCTTGCCTTCGGACATAGGTCTCTTCTGGGACTTCCATTTTTATTTGATCTTGTGTAATTTCTTTCCAATTGAATCCAGCTACTTTCTTGAGATTATCTTCCCATCTAAACAAATCTTAGGCAATTTGTAAATTTAAATTGCCATAACTCAAAGGTAACATTTTCCTTTCTGCCAAAATACGTCCAGTTATAATTTTAATCCAATCCTGGGGTTAAAAATCTCGCGCTAACCACTATGACTACAAAATTTTCCAAGACCCCTGTGTTGCATGCGCAAGCGCACGCATCTCGACCGGCACCCGCCAATTAGACCTCATGCGGGTTATGGTGATCGTTAGCTGGCAGAGAATAATTTCTTTATCGGCAACCGCCGCGCGTGTGAGGTCCGCCTCACCCTCACCCATGGATGTAGGTAATGTAGAGGATCGGCTGTAAAATCACTTACCTAGTAGGTAATTTCACTTCTTAATTAAAGAATTTATGAAATTGAAAAAAAAAAAAAAAAATATTTCACTTCTGAAATATGAACTATTAAATAAAAAAGAATCATCAAATTCAGTTCATAATTTGCGGAGTAATCTCGTAACGTACCTACAAAAAAAATTGAAATCACGCTGGTTTTCAGAATTTTAGGTCTTATCCTATCCATGTTACCCATACGTTGACTTTCTTTCTTCAAATACGTACATTAACTATACAGGGTTATTTATTATCAATTGGCACCCTTGGCATCCTTAGGGGCTTACCTTTTTTGTACATCAAAACTAACAACTTTTGTAAAATCTCAAAAAAAAAAAAACTATCAGCTGTTCCATACACTTTGTCGCGGGTGAACGATATTTTTCTATGGAACAATATTTTTTTGAGTTTTGATAAAAGTTGCAAACAAAAGTTGTTAGTTTTGATGTACAGAATAAGCCCCTAAGAGGATGCTAATTGATAGCATCCTCTTAGGGGCTCTTAATAACTCTGTATATTCCTACCCCTATTTATATATTCCTATTCTTATCTTACATCCATGCCCTCGCTTCACACACCTCCCTTTCCTCCCCCCCCCTCTTGACCTCCCCCCACCCCTCCCCAACTATTTCAATTAACCTCTCCGGAATTCCACTACACTAATAGTTGCCAGTATAAACAATAATTGACCACAACTATTTAGGGAGAAAATTGATGTTAGCTACAACGTGAGAACACACCGTTGTTTCCATTAATTTAGATAATTACAGTTAACTTTGTGATTTTTCTACGATTTCAATTAAGTATCATTTTTTCCTACAGTACCTACCGTAAACCTAGCGTACCTAACTCCAATTATTGAAAAATAAACGTTTCTAGTTATTTGATAGCAAATTGTATGAAAAATAGTGCGTCTATCCAATTAATAATAAAAGTCTCTATCCAATGTTAAATTAATTATTATCGTAGTTTTTCTTGATAATGTTGCAAAGAGTACAATGTTGTAATTTTAATACCTTATGCTAAAGTAGCAATAGATGGAATTTATTTAACGGAATGTTATTGTGTGAGAGTAGCACTTATCTCGAGTGAAACAGACCCTAAGAATAACAAAAGTAACAAGTCATCATCCTTACTTTAAGGACCGGCAGTATGAAAACAAGATTTTAAAAATCGTGGGTAAATATTTGCTCGCCTGACCATTCCATAAAGCGAGTCGAGAGGAACAAAAAATACGTTAACAAGAAAGGTCCTGTGGGAGCGGCCGTGGAGGGACGGAGATAGAATACTACCACGTAAGGGAAAGGGATAGAGAGTGCCACGCCCACAACCACCCACGTTGTCGTAAACAGTCCAAATCCTTTGCACGCTTTCATGTATCCCAAATCGAAATCGCTCCGAGCATCGAACGGCTACTCTCACAGGATATCAGCATTTCTTTCTTAAACTATAAGAGCTAATATCCCGTGTATCAGTTAAATAAGTTATTCTCCGTTGTTGTCCTTTTGTGATCGAGATCATAATGATAAATAACTCAAAGAATAGGTCCAGTTTGGGCATAATAATTGATTTTGATGTCTTAAACATAAAATATTTTCGTTTGAATATTTGGGAACCAATTGGAGGGTTGTACCTACGAGTATTATTTATGTTCTTTCTAAATCGTTTATCGAATTGTTATTGTGCTTTTGATAGCGGCTCGTTGTGTTATGTATGCCTTAGTTTGCATTTGTAATATCTTAATGGGTAATGCGTGGACAAGTATCATTGCCAATTCGTGCGTTGCGCGTTGATTACATAATGAAGTTTTTTTCTAATTGATCACTTTTTGGACGTAAGTACTACCGCTCTTTGGCATATTTACTTAATAACTAAAAAGTAGTAAAGCAGATTTGCTTCACAACTATTGTCAAGAAAACACATTAGTCAGTTACGTATCACAAAAATAATGGTTTTACTGATAACTTATTATATCAAAGGTGACGTCCACAAGTGGTATATTATTCAGAGGAAAATCGAACCAAGATAATATATACATCATTTGAAAGCTTGATATATGGGCTTCTCAAAAATATTTAATTTAGATATTTTTATCCCTCCATTTTTTTTAAATGTGAAAAATAAATTGTATGAAAAATAATAATACAGCTATGTGTTTTTTCTAGTTAAGCAATAATAAAGTGTTTCTATCATTATTTTACTTGCGTTCGTAGCTGATTCTTCCACATTCATATCTTAATTTGCTAAAACTAAAAATTATAACCTACCAGTGTGACCAGTTAGTAGGTACAATGTGACAAAAAAACACTTACAAACTGTGTCTAATTGGTAAAAATGCTTCTATTTAACAATTTGGAGGTTAATTAATCAGGGTTGCTAGAGATAAACTACCTATTGAGCCAAATATATATATTTATCCTAATAGATTCAAAATTAATTTTAAAAAAATCGGTGGGCTCTTTTTTGGTTTTAACTTATGTAATAGACTCAGAAAAATATGAACTTTCTCGAAATGTAACGAGTGTTGTGGTTAGAATTTTTGGTTATTATTATACCAGCCACCATACATTTTGTGGACATGTCCTTTGTTAATTTCAGGCAATACGTAAAATTTTACACCCATATAAACTTTTACAGAAAGGTTGAACAAATGAACACCCATCACACAAAAGCATGAGTAACATTAAAAGGCCATACAGTCGCACTCTATCAGCCAGCCCATTGGTCCGCCGTACGATCGGTCCCAAAAATGTTTCACGAAATGATTAGACCGAATGTATCAAAGCGGTCCATGAGAATCACCGGCCCTTGTTCCACCGACAGGCTATAATTTGTGCATCCACATCGACACGTAATTAGAGGGAACGTAACGCAATAACTTGCGCATTCCCACATGGACGTGACAAGGACACAAAACGTAATTTTGACCCATTATTTTGACCGCAAATTGGTCGGAGCGGTCACACCGAATCTAAGACAGTTTGTCGGCACTTCGCTTTTTATTTACCATCCTTTTAGTATTCGTATTCCTATTAGGTATAGGCGGGTCTGCGAGCTTGGAATACTCGAAGCGGTGCCTACATTTTTTTAAGTTTACAAGCCGTTTCAATTAGATGACTCACTCAAGTTTTCCTTCAATTAATATGTAGATAAATACCGGTACAGCAAGAGGCTTACTCATAGACGCACAGTTATGTAAAACCCGGTTTAAAAAGTTGGTTTCTAGAGATTTTACTTGGATGAATTCTAATGTTATCACCTGTCTACGTACTTATGTTTAAGGGCCGAGTTTTAAGTTGGTCAGCATCTTATATAGGTGATTTTTTTTAAATATCGAGAAAGTTTCTCATTATATTTTATTCTCTTCATAGAATTTCTGCTAAGCTTACCAGTATTGAGAAAACTATATACTTTTGATACCTAGACCCAAAGAAAATATTTAGTAACAATTTAAATATCTACCATTCAACGAGAATGAGAAAAAAGTATATAAACATTGTTTAATTTAATTTCAAACTTTCGATTATTTTCCGTTGCGTGTTAAGAACGTCTTTTGGAAATTTTCACTCAGTACTTATCATACCATCGCCCTTTGTGGGTAGGCCTACGTCCTGCAGTGGACTATTATGTGGCTGATACAGTGCAGTACAGTACTAATCATACCATACCTAACCATAACGTGAAAATGCGTCAGTGCGCTAACTCTGAATGCAACTAAACATCAAGAAATTTCATCTTGGTATATAATCATTTAATTTTTTCATATGTTTACAAAAAATCTGCTAAAACTGCTTGTTTCCTAGAGTATTCAAAATAAAAAAATAATATTACCATTCGGTGTAACAGCGGCGGCCCAATATCAAAAACGTGGGACCCAAAAAAGCTCTTTAACCAGCCTCAGGCCTCTCCCATTTATTGGCTAAATTGGTTTTCGTAGATCAAATGCCATTCTATTTCTTGTATTGTGACGTGTTATTATATCGTATCGGAACCGATTCCTATTTTGAGTTCATAAGAATTGTGACTTGGAATGCAACGCGTCCGGATTGCATTTTGATTATTTAAGGTGCTTTTTTTTAATTCTGGACTGACCATAATATTTTTATGTGGCTAAGTTTATGGTTAATTCTAACCCTGTGCTGCAACTGTTGCAAGCCGCAATTCTTCAGAAATTCCGAAAGAAACCTTAAAATTAAAACAAAGGCATTATTTTGTTTTATCACTCGTACTCATTTACGAACTGTTCAAATAATTATCTTCCTATAGCAGGCACACATCATCTACACAAGTGCTTTCATTTAAAAACTCGCTTTCATAAAAAAACATTAATCCTACTCACAAATGTTAACCGTAAGAGAAGTCAACGAAAAATTAGACTCCCGAATGACTGTTAAGTTGGAATAATATTCTTAAAACAGATATTAGACACTACCTGTTAAACAGAATCAAGACAAAAACAACTCGAACGAGCCCGACGTTTCGTCTGCCGCGCGCTCAGCTCTGAACAAATAAATATAAAAAAGGTGAGCGATGCATTAAGTGCATATAAACATGTTCCTGTAGTGTCAATATTTGCGGGAGCTTTCCCATGGGAACTTGCGCTCGCGCAGGCAGCGCTAAATCATTTAGGATGCGCGAGCGCAACTTTTCGTTTTTGCTATTGAAATGTCAATTTCTTACGATACCGCTCCCGATCGCCTAAAATCAATTAAAATCGACGCCTTTTACTTTTCTTTCGGGACTTGGGAATATGTTTTGGTGATTTTATTTTTAGCTAAGGATTTGGGGTTAAGGATTTTATTTCGTAAGATTTGAGTTGAAATTACAGTGGACAAGGCGTAGCACGATGATGACCGATAGGGTAGAAATGTTCTCGAGTGGAGACCACGTATAGAAAACCTCAACGTAGGACATCCACCCACGAGGTGGAATGATAACCTCATCAAGATCGTAGAATTGCACTGGATGTAAACCTCTTTCATGAGATACACGGTTATTCTTAATCAATTAGCATCCTTTTAGGGGCTTATTCTGTATGTCAAAACTAACAAGTTTTGTTCTGCGACTTTGTCAAAACTCAAAAAACAAAATCAGCTGTTCCATACATTTTGTCGAGGGTGAACGAATTTTTTCTATGGAACAACAACTTTTTTTGAGTTTTGACAAAAATCCTAGAACGAAAGTTGTTAATTTTGGTGTACAGAATAAACCCCCTAAAAGGATGCTAATTGATTAGGAACAACACTGTATAGTGGAAGCCTATAAATATGCCAAGCACAAGACATCCTATAGCTGAAATGAACGAAAACTGAAAAAAAATGTGTCTAGTATTTTTTTACAAATTGACTTCTTCTTCTTCTTAGTTTTGGCGTCGCATTATTGTGCATTTGCCAGTGTCAAGTAATAAGTTTTGATAATATTTTATCAAAATAATCACTGTCGTAGTCATAGTCCAATAAAGTCGCGGTCAAGTCCAATCATAGTCCAAGTCATACCTCAGTAAAGCAGTGGAGACTTTACTAGAGGCGTTTTTGGTAACAACATGGAACAACATGATACGTCACATTATATCACTTGCCTACACTCATGCACGTAAATCAGCTCATAATCAACGAAATACCACAATTTTTCACTAATTATCACTGAGAAAAACACAAGTTTAACAAAATAATACAATGGGGCGACATGATGTTTCCGCGTACCCGCCAAAACTCCTTACAAATTGACATAGATGTGGCATAATTTTGTTTTACTGTTACAAGAACCTGATTGGGTGTAAAAGGATTACTAACGTCATACAATAATTTATATTAGGTATCTACTATACTATTCACAGCTCAATGTCTAATCAAAACAGGAGTTTATGCTCTTTTCTAATTTTTAGTTCAAATCATAATTTCCATACATCACTTTTGACATAAACTTAATTCACCTCAAAGGAAAACTTAAGAAATAACACCAAGCCTGCAGCCCCGGCCTCGGAACAATTACGAATATTTGTCGCGTGATGTAAGGAGCGACCCGAGATAAGCTAATTGTGAATGCATGTAGCTGTCCCCGGGATATATATGGCATGTGGGACCGGCCCTCCCCGGCAGCCTCACTTTACACAGCTGCCAACTTCTCTAAACAATCCAATTACGAGCCACCATCGCAAATCCTTTACAAGTCTCTAAAAAAAAATTCTAATACCTTTAATCAGCTACCTGCATACTTTTAGTGGCAGCACTTCACAATCCAATCAAATATATAACTTGCCTCGAAAACTAAACGTTATCAATCATCACACTCCTATGTTTGTTTTGTGGTATTTTTAACTCGAGTTGGTAGAATATACATATTTAGATAAAAGAGCTATTTATAAAATTGTGCATTTATGTCAGCTGATACGATGATTCCAGTCGCTGTTTCCTGGAGCGTGGATCTGCGTAATTTGTTATCTATTGTTGTTTTGCGATGGGTATACATTTCATTATCTGGCTGGAAAAAACACGGATTGTATCACTGTACAATGTTTATTCGGTTTGGGGTTTTACACAGTTCATAGTTTATTTCGCAAGAAATTAGATAAGTAACTCGTGGTAATTAACTGTGTAATTAATTGCTTTAATTTTAAGTTTAACTGGAGCATTCTATTAAAAATGGTTGTTGTTGCGGTGACAAAAAGCAGACTTACCAAAATGTGTTGGTTTTGTAAAATGCTACTTATGCGGAAACCACGGACATAAATAACAATCAAATAAAAATATGTAGTAACAAAATACCTGATTTTTAAATATAATTGGCTTAGCATCTACGAAGAATCGTTATATCAGACGTTAGGACATTTTTTGTTGACTTATGACAAGGAGAATTTCTTTATAAAAATCAACAGGACCACTAGAAAGTGACTTGCGCCCAGCGGGACCCTGCGGTCTTAATACAAACTGTTTATAGCTATCTGATTACAAAAACACTGATCGGTCGAGTTCATGCATTATTTTGTTCCAAATGAAGTCAATAAGATAAAGATCTGAGGATATCTGTCGCTATCAGTGCGTGTATCGAGCGGGGCTGGGACATGTGGGACATGTGTCGAGTGCGCGGGCGCAGCTCTGTGATGGAATGCCCGATACGCTCCTATAATGATGTTAAAACAAACTGTTAGCCTGTCATTAACGCAGCTCAGCGCCCAAATGGGGGAGACCCATTATAAAAATTTGTCCCATCCGTTTCGGCCCAAATTTATGGTTATCGAGCTGCCCAGTTTTTCTTCGACCCATCGAAATTTTATTGCTTCGAGATTAGAGTGGGAACACTGATAACGATGTTTTAGGATTGGATTTGTGTCGTTTATGATGCGGCCGATGAATGAGCGTATCTGATGGACCACTATACATGCATTCCGATGGTTGTAGGGGGTCCTTGATAGAAACGTTGTTATGTAACGTAACTATTATTACTATTTTTATATCTAGGTATAAAAACTCGATGCGGCGTTTTATGACAAAAAATACGTAATGTTGTTTTGTATCGCGCATCTTAATACGCATCAAAAACAAAGATAAACATTCATGATAGATAAGTTTCGTTATAAAGCAGTACCGCGGAGCGTGAACAGCGCATGTTCGTTATTTAGCCACATAATACCAAATAGATATGCCTATACTCGTAGATATATTACCTACTCTAAAACGGCTTAAAACAATAGGAAACAGGCTGTATTTCAGACAAAACCTGCTGGAGTTTTGTTTCATCTTAGCGAGAACCTAACGAGAACTTTATGTATTGCTGTCAAGTCGGTACTGCTACTTGCACGGGTAGGTACTTGAAATCGTCCGCTCTGCAATGACAACCACTGACTGACTTTTCTGTATTCCTCGTGCCTGTTTCTTTCCTTTTGGAGCAGATGGCTGAAGGTCTCTCGAGCGAAAATTTCAGGTTGCAGACTTCACTGCATGATTTCTTTTAATTACTTTTTACCTATGACATTTTCGACGTTTTTTTTTCAGTTAAACTATTTTTGCTAATGTAGTTAAACAATAAGTAATATGTACAGATCTATATGAGCGCTCGAAGAAATCCAAAACATAAAGAATACTGGTGTGGGTATAGGTACTTCACAAATGCCCTAGGTTTCTATTACTAATCTCTTTGTGAAAATCCACAACTATACTCTATAAAATTTAACTTGATCTCTGCGACAGTGACATTGACATAGAAGATTGACATTTTTAGAGTTGAGATAGTGGTGGAAAAAATCGATTTTCAAACAATGTAATGAAATCGAATGAGTAGTTGAAGGTGAGAAATTGGATTTTATTTACTTACTATTATTTAAGATCAAGTATATACACATGTAAATAATGTTATGATATTAATTAAATAAAATATAATAAAGTTACGATATTATTTATCGATGTTTTTCACTATTATCGATGCTAATATAACATATAATTGGGTTTAATTTAATTACACATGTAATAAATGTTATGATATTAAAATATACAATAAAATTAATGATAAATTAAGTTTTATTTGTAATATTGTTACTATAAACTATCGATATTTTAAATAAAACTCTAACTAATACTCTGTGGTCACGATCATTCGTCGCCCATCACTAATCGGCATGCCCATAAAGTATGACATTGACAGGTACTGTCTGTACTATTAAGACATTCAGGATTTCATAGGCGTGATTTTTCTGACAGCTGTCGCAGAGATCAAGTTAAATTATAGAGTATTACTCAGCTATAACCCAGACAGAAAAAGCAACATAATGGGCAAGACCTTATCTATGGTATACAAATTGTACGGTAATTTTAAAACATAGACTTTAAAATAAACCGGCTGACAAATTAGCATAATTTAGAAACTCAGGTTTGGTTATTTTATGTTTTTGCGACTCGCAGCACCTGTCCAAGGTAATTGAAACCTTCGTTTTAATTTAAGTTACTCTTAATGAAATAGCCAGCATTTACATAACTATTAAAAGGTGAATAGGTCGTCGCGATAATCTTACCCATAAAAATGGAAGCGAAACACTTTGGACTATGAAAAATACTCGTATATCTAAGTACCTAATTACCTCATCCTGATTTTTAAATGGCTTCTATAAATTGGTGATTTCTTCTAAAACTGAAATGTTTTCCGTTTCGCTAATTCTTTTTTGAAAAATAGTTTTTCTATCAATTATGTCTGTATCTACACACTGCTGGGTATAGGCCTCTTCTTATTCTCGCCATTCTTCCCGGTTCTGCGCAAGCCTCATCCATTGCCTTTTGACATATTTGATTTGATTATCATCTGACCATCGGGCTCCTACAAGAGGTATTTCTGTGATAGGGCTGGTGGTCCGCCTCTGTATCGTCGTCCATCCCTTGGGTACCACTCGGGTATTTTTGACCGACGAAACGGAGGAGTTCGACGCGTATATATTTTTTTATATATAAACGCATAACTTTTTACATAGTAGTCTGATTTAGATAATATTTTTTTTAATGGAAAGAGTAAACTTCGAAATTGGTTCCATTTAATCGAAATCGGCTGAGCCATTTTTGATAAATCAACAATAATGTGAAAAATGATACTTCGATTCGTGCGAAATATTCGCGAATTCACTACACGGTTGAAGTCGGTCATGCTATTTTTAATATGAAAAACAGACTATATTTTAAATAAAATAAAATACATCAAACTTTATCCCTATAATTCTAATATTCCTTCCTTTCATGACTCTCACGGTATATTGTTTATAGCTTCACAGAAAAGTACGAGTATATGGATTGATTTACTTAGTAGGTTAATTAACAAGAAATTGTGCAACAGCTATCGATAAGCGTTGATATTCTTTTAAAATCGCGTATCACGTAACACGGGAGCCGCTGGTTCGCTCGTAATGTATTGTATTTTATGATCATGGCCTGAGGTATGCAAAACTTGCCTTCAATAATCTCACGCATGCAAACATGAAGACAACTTTTCCATTGAGGAGATTGAGCACCAACCGATTATACCTCTTATGTACAAATACATAAGACCGATATGTAAAACGCATTGTCGTGCGCGACTCTAAATGGGTAGCGTTTACGTGGTGAAGCAGTGGATACAGGTCTTCGACAACTTCTTGCCGATAAGTTATTATTTCTGCAAATATTCCAGTGTCACTTTATACAAATGTGTGTGAATAATTGTTGTTAAATGATGAAATATGCAAAATTATGCGTAACATCAATCTTAGGTTCAATGCGTACTTATAGTATAAAATCAATTCATTCATAAAGTGGTTGTTTTAATTATTGAACTATAATTGAAAGAAAAACAAGAATCAGATCTGTGAAAAAGTAAAAAAGTAGTCTATGTAGATGTAGAGCATTTCTAAAAATGTAATCCCATAGTAAACGATATTCATTATGATGAACATTTCAAAATATGAGAATTGCAACAATTGAGCAACTAAAAAGTACACTGATATTTCAATTTTGACTACGGCAATCACAGCTATAGTACGTATATCATTTACGTATAGCTATAGTAGCTGTACGTAAATGCTATAGCTATATAGCTATAGCATTTACGTACTTGCATATTTCATAACTGTTACGGAAATAACAACGTTAAAAAAATTGTGTCTGTTTAAAAATATTTAAGAACCCATGAGCAATCCTTTCTACTGACTTGAGTAAACTTTCTCATGCATGAAGATAAAACGTAGCACCTTGCAGCCTCTGGATTAGATCATGACGCATGTGTAATGAACAGATAAGCCCGGGACACACGTGACTCGATATTTTCGTCATCCAGCTTATGCAAAGCTCCAGAAGTGTGGGAAAGTGGCCATCAGAGTTATCAAGCGGTCACTTTGATTGTTCCTCAGTGCCCTGTCGCCTTGACAGTATGACGAATGGCCCGATGGAGTGTACAGATATCAGATCCACAACCACCGTCGCGTCCTGTCACCGCCAAAAAAACAAAGGTCCAATGATCGATCGGGGCACCGCAGTTATTGGGGCCTTAAACGTTATCTAAAAGAATACCTGCACCTACCTGAGAACGCATTCTCGAGTATTCGAGATTAGCTCCATCACTCTCACTCTTGTGAATTTCTGATAAGAAAAACAGTAACGGAGACAAATTAGATTCTTAAGCAGGCTATTCTGATGCAAGCGACTTCACCCTTTTCAAACGGGTCACGATTTTGATGACTTAATTTATGACTGACGTTAAATTATCTCATGAATTTCTTAGATTACAAATGTTTTATTACCTAGGCGTAAGTGACTCGAGTACATAAAATGTATTTTATTGAATGGCTACAGTAATACGGGAACTTTAAGAAATGTGGCCACTCCTCGCCAGGTGTGAAACGAGAAGTAGCGCTAGGCACTTAACTTCCTTTGAGATAAGTAGTGGTCATATCTTGCTTGAGGCTTGTTCCTGAAAAATAACGTATCAATCATTTCTCTAGAATGTCTATATTACGAGCGTTTCAGCTTTTGATAGCTTGTTATTTTAGTCAGCGCTCTCAATAGTCAATAGTTCCCGATCTGGCAGCAAATTTCCATCGTGAAGTGGTTCCCGAGAGTAAATGACTTACTTTTATTTTCTACGTACTTGGAAAATTCATAGGGTTTTATTTTTGAATCGATAGGTCGCAAAGACGTATGACTTATATGACCACGAGACCGGGTAAGAGTAGGAACAAACACTGAAAATCTGCGTTAGCGCAAACGGGATAGCATAGCTTTAGCATGCATTATAATGTTAATCAATAAAGTATTTTTCTAACGTTTTAAAAATGTAGTTTGCTGCTTAACCAACCTCTATAACATAGAGCCATGAAGCTTCATAATACTTTTTATTGTTGCCAGCATGCTTGGTACGCTGCCAACAGGCAGTGGGCTTGAACATTTGGATTATGTTTTGACCTTCATAGGTCTGGAGATAATCCAATCACTTTTAAGTAGTTTTCGCTTAAATATGTAGTACTGTATTATTTTGTAGTTATTAAGGCACTTTGTGAAGCATTTTACAAGTTATCGCAAGAACGGCAATGTCTGATAAAAATCGTGCCTAGCTAACTGAATATAAGAAGTTAGCAAAATATCAAAGTGACTCTATGGAATATTTGGTAGTACCGATTTGAACGTTGCTTTGTGCTGTGTAGGCCAATGACTGAACATTAAGTATTAATTTTATTAGCGATAAAGTCAATGAACATAACTGCAAAATCTTACAAAACGGCATTTAACGAATATATAGTTCTGGTTTAGATACGAGTACATAAATACATTTGTTCAATACTTATGAATCGAAGACAAGAAACTTTTTTCAGGATAAAAATAAATGTAGATTTTAAGTAATCATTTTTTAAACGCTATTTGCTTACTAAGCCCCGAGTTTACCAAGGTTGTTTAAGTTAAAAGTGTGATTACTGTATTTAATCAACGGGTTTTGCTTGCTGAACAGCAAAATTTCGTTAAAAAGCTGTTTAAGATTTAACCAACGGTTGATAAATTAAACATCTGTTGGTGAACTAGGGTCTAAAAATCGAGTTTGATCGTTGTTTAAATACAGTAATCACACGTTTAACTTTATCAAGCGTTGGTGAACTTGGGTCTAAATTGGGCCTATGTTAGTAGGTAGAGGCATTAAAAATAAAACCAAAGAAAATTGAAGTTTTGGACACACCCAGTAGGTAACCAAGCTAAAGTGACAGTGGACGGTAGGGCTGCACAATACTCGAATGAAGACTATGTACCGGCAAGTGCAGCGTAGGATGTCTATTTAAACCTTGCAAGAACAACTAGACCTAGAACAAATGCGCTGGGCGCAAGTCGCTTACAACCAACCCGCCCATCGATAGACTACTTTCATAGTACAAAATATGTTTGTTGGTTTGATTGTTACTTTTTCGCGCAGCAACGGAGCAACGTATCGAATTGATTTTTTCAAACGATTTAGTTTACAGGTAGGAGTGTCATATACCTCCTAGGCCACTAATATTACGCGGGTTCATTTCTACACTACACAGATACAGCGGTCTGTGTTATTTAAGATATTACAGTTTTAATATAATTTTATCAATATTTCTTAAAACTAAGGCTTCTAAACCTAATTAAATTTTTAAAATAACGAAGCCATGGACTAGTAATTCCACAAGATTCTTTTTTACAAAAATTAGCATGACTGACTTCACCCGTGTACAGAATTCGCGAATATTTGGCACGGATCGATGCAGCATTTTCCACATTATTGTTGATTTATCAAAAATGGCCCAGCCGATTTCTATAAAATTTAAATGGGACCAATTTCGAAGTATACTCTTTTCAATAAAAAATAATTATTAAAATCGGACTAATACGAAAAAAGTTATGCGTGGTTATACATTAAAAAAAATTACATATATACGCGTCGAATTGTATACCTCCTCCGGTGGTTCGTCGGTCAATAAATTCAAAAATATATCTTAAGTTTTCAGTAATACTGTACAGTGTATACAGTAAATCTATTGAATGTTTGGCTCTAGCTCAGTCAGTGTGTCAATGCAAAATGCTCTATTTGCATTATTTATCGATTGCGGTTAGAAGCCAGACCAAGAATTTGTGCTAAGAATAGATTCGAACTGTGAAGTGCCTAAGCACTCGGCACGTAGAGTGCTGGAATTTATGTAGAGTACGCCCATTGCAGCAATACGGTGTGGAGTTGTAGAACATTTGTAAAACGAGAACGTACACCGTTTATTATGTAGAGGAAGTGCTTTTACTACAACAAAATACATTCAATATTAGTTGTATGAAACTACCTGCTCGTCTCGGCTTCGCCCGGATTCGAATGAATTATAGCCATACCTAAACCTTCCGAAAGAAATGTTCTAAACGATAGTGAAAACCGCATTGAAATCTGTTGTGTAGTTTGGAAGATATAAGCTGATATACAGACATACACACAGAAATAAGGGCATCAATAAGGGCAAGGCTAATATTTTGTCTATTGTACTCAAGTCCAATTTAGGAAATCACGTTAACTGTTAGTTGACAGTCGCATAACAACAGTGTCTATTATTTTGTACGGGCATGTGTACCAAGCAGAAAGAGATCTAGTATCACGTGTTGCAACCCTATGTTCCGACTAGGGTCCGTTAGCTAGGGACGCGAACATCGTATATCATTCACAGTAGTTATTCCAGCAGTGATGTTATTACAGTCTACATAAATAACTGTAGCCTTTTTGTCAGTTTGAGATTCGATGTTTATTAGGTATACAATAATATACGTGTCATTTTTTTTTGGAATTTATGTAGAGATTTTCACACCCACTTTGTTTTCTTTGACCGAAACGCTAGATGAAGAAAAACATCGTCAGGAAAATTCGACAGTGTAATAGAACCAATCCTAAACAGAGACAGTGGTTTTCATGGCCAATCGTTCTTGGAGGATAGGGCTATGTTCAGCTATGGACCATTAACAGGCCTTTACACAACAATGTTATCACTAGAAGACTCTGACAAATAAGTGTCTATTTACTGATATTACAACGAAATTGCTTTGGTGGCCATATCCTGAATCTAAAGACCTTTGGCTCGCGTGCACTTTGTCTGAGTTAATGCAATTATCGTGATGTACACGACATCTGAACGTTTTAGGAATGAAGGAGTAGCAATGACAGTGGAATTTTACTGTCGTCGGCAATAAACCTTCATTGTAGGTCAAGGGCCCTCCGTCAAAAGATTGAGCGTCGAAACGCAACGTAATCCGTGATGACGTTCTCTTCTCATACAGAATTTCCATAACCGCTAACAACTCGTAAGCTCCCTACAAAGTAACAAAGCTAATTTGTTCCAAGCGAAAGATTAAATTGAAAGTGGAAACATAACATTCTGTGAAACCGACACGGATGCCGCGGAGGGTCAGTCAGCGACAGAACCGGGTATTGGATCTCGCGAGAAACCAAACCAATTGGCTTTTCTGCCTTTTCTCGTAAAGTTACAGCGACTGATTCGAAGGTATGCGAGCAATGTGATGTGGAGTATATCGAGTGTTGTCTAGCTATCGGATGATGGGGCATTCCGTCTCGGGGCTGAACCGCACGCGCGGCGCCCGGCAGCTATGCGGCCGACACTCGACACCGGCCGCGCCCGCGCCCGCGCCGCAAGGTCGGCTACTGCACTGCGCGTGCACTCAACACGCAGCACGCTAAATAAATAACTGCAAAAGGCCAACTTCATACAGTAGGCTTAAACTGACGCGGTACGAATGAACAATAAACACAGGCTTAGGGTGATTTTGGCAACCGAGGTGATTATTTTAACGCAGACACTTTTTAAGCACAGACGCGTCTATTTTTTTAACCTTGCGGCTTTTGCATGGAATATTTTATGATCCAATTTCCCACTATAAAATTAAACAAAAATCGGGTTAAATCTAGAGCAGCGTATAACACTTGAATATTCTGTGTTTATAAACTTGGAAAAGGTACAATAACATATTTCTTTTAAACGCTCGGAGGATGTCTTATGACCCATATCAATGTTTATAGAAGTTAGAACTTTCAAGTTTGATACTAGGAAAAATAATTTTAAAATTATAAGATAGTCCCATACTGAAAAGCGTGTCTCTGCGTTTTTACGTTTAGTTTTTGTGTGGGGTGTAATTATACACTGAGAGAAAAACTAACAAAAAAATAGTAATCTTTACTAAAATTTTACTAAATCCGAGGACAACAAATGACCTGTAATAAATACAAATCGATTTTTGTTAATGCAATTAGTAGGTATTACAATATCAGTTCTGTTATATGTAGTAAGGTCCCAGTAGTTTCAATAGATTAGCTTTGTAATATCTAGTAAAGTCCATAGTACTCTTTACTAAAATGTTACTAATCCCGAGGACAACAAATGCCCTGTAAAAAATACAAATTGATATTTAGTAGGAATTATTAATACCTGTTTTGTTACATGTAGTAAGGCCCCAGTAAATCCAATAGATTAGTTTTGTAATATCTAGTAAAGTCCTAGTAATTTCGAAATTTTAGTTTTGTATTATCTATAAACCCCTAGTAATTTTAATAGAATAGTTTTGTAATATCTAGTCAAGTCTTAGTACTTTCAAAAGTTTAGTTTTGTATCATCTAGTAAACACCTAATAATTTTGATAGATTAGTTTTGTAATATCTAGTAAGCCTTAGTACTTTCGAAAGTTTAGTTCAGTATTATCTAGTAAAAGTCTAGTGATTTCAATAGCTTAATTTTGTATTATCTAGTTGATTTTTGTAATGTCTAGTTTAGTTCTGTGTTATCAATTTAGTAAACCCTATCCAAGAAAAAGTTATAAAACACTTCAAATTGAAATATTAAAAACTGTATACCTACTTATAACAATTACCTATAAGTATACAGTTTTAAATATTTCAATTTGAAGTGTTTTATAACTTTTTTATGGAAAGGGTTTATTAAGTAGATATCACAGGACTAAACTAGACATTACAAAATCAACTAGATAATACAAAATTAAGCTATTGAAACTACTTGAGTTACATATCTTACAAAACGAATCTAAGGTTATAAACTAAAAAAAAACTAAATGTAAGTTACAAGGTGAATAATAATTGCAAACATAAAAATAAAGATTCAAGTGAAGTCATGTTAGATATTTATTAAGTATTATACATTTATAATATAACACACGAAACAGCCACATGTACAATAAAACATAATTTACATTTCCGGCGAGTATAATGTATTCACGGAGATACCCAGTTACTCAGTAGATTCTGGGTAAAATTGACAATTTTCACTTACACTGGTTAAATCTGTACTTATGACACTACACTATTAAACACAGTTAGTTGGTACGCACTGAGCTTCATTCTCCATGTTTACTCTACTGCACGCAACGACGAAATGGCTGCTGGAAAGGCGGGATCGTATTCACTGAGACCCCAATTACTCAATAAGATGACTGTATAGCTGTTATAACAATGACTCCTGGGTAAGATTGTCAATTGTCACTCACAGTGTTTAAATCTGTTGGTAAAACACAGTTTGTTGGTACTGAACTTCACTCTCCATGTTTACTCTACTGCAAGCAACTACGAAATGGCTGCTGAAAAGGCGGGATCGTATTCATAAAGCAAAACTCACCGGACACTTTACTGGAAATAACAAAACATTTCGTTGAAATTACTTAGCTTATTGCTGGATTTACAAAATAGACCAAAAACTAAATGTTTCTGTTGCATTAACTAAAGTTTTGTAGTAAAATTACAATAGTGTCTTGAAATTAATAAAGCCTCATGCTTGAAATTATTCTTCCTTTCAAAACAAATGACAATCGAGTTTTGAAAATGATTAAACCCGCGCTTGTAATTACAAAACAAGGTAAATCAATTTTTTTTCATCTTCCAAACCAGTGGTATATCAGATACCAATACTTGTCTATACCAGTACCTATCTAGGTACCAACGCGGTGGATTTTTTTTGTAAGTACATAGTACTAATCGCCTAAGAGCATGTCAAACCGTACGAAGTACTCGTATGATACTTAGTGTACTGAACTACTGAAACCAAAGCCAAAGCCGTCAAATAAGGATATTTCAACGACGTTGGCGGGAACAGAAAACGCGGCATCAGAAAAAATCTTAATGCCAATTAATGCAATTAGAATTAATGCATAAGTATTAATTTGAGATTTTTCGAGTATTAAAGTGTAAACTTATCTCGTATATTATTCCAGTAACTTCAGTGCCCTTACACTTGATAGTAAACGTAAACTTTTTTCCGTTTCCGTTTCCGTTTAATAGCTTCGTATATTTAACCATACCTTATTAAATGTTAAAGCCAAAAATTTGCTTTTTATTTGTAAGCGTTTAGAATCCAGCAGCTATGCTTATTCTTCATTTTTTTACTCTTGACTCAAGACCATAGCGTAAAATCATTTTATAATAATTTGTTCTGGGAAAAATATTGTTACTTACTACTACTTATGATCTAATATTTGCTATTGTTATAGGCGATAAGTTTACGTTTTACGGCTAATTTTGTCGATTTTATAACTGTGTTTGTTGTTGAAAAGCAATAATGCTTTGTTTGGGAATTTTGTCATCTTGTAATTTCAATTGAGATTATTATCTTAAGAGCGCTTATAATATTTGTTTCTGAAAAAACAGTACGTCATATTTTGATTCCTGTAGGCCACGCGGGCGAAGCCGCTAGAAGCTCATAATAATTAAAGCGTGTTTCTTGGAATTACAAAGAGGGATAAATTAATTATATTTGTTGTACCAAATAAAGTTCTTGTTAAATTTTATAAACGTGTGTTGAAGTTAAATAAGCGTGTTATTTGGAATTGCAAAACGGGAAAAACTAAATAATTATGTTGTATCAATATTCTTTACTCAACTTTACTCAGTCAAAGTTCTTTCTAAAAATCACAAACGTGTATTGAAATTAATAAAGCATGCTCTTTGAAATTACAACAAGGGAAAACTAAATATTATTGTTGTACCAATTAAAGTTATTTCCAATAAATACAAACGAGTATTGAAATTAATAAAGCGTGTTACTTGGAATTACAAAAAGGGAAAAACTAAATATTTTTGTTGTAACAATTAAAGTTATTTCTAATATTTACAAACGCGTGTTGAAATTTAAAAAGCATGTTACTTGGAATTACAAAAAGGGTAAAACAAAATATTTTTGTTATACCAATTAAAGTTCTTTCTAACAATTACTAATGCGTGTAGAAATTAATAAAACGAGATGCTTGGAATTACAAAAGGTAAAAACTAAATCTTTTCTTGTACCAATAATTTTATATTTTCTAAAAATTACAAACCCGTGTTGAAATAAATAAAGCGTGTTGCTTGGAATTACAAAAAGGTAAAACTACATAATTTTGTTGTATCAACTATAGTTCATTCTTAAAATTATAAACGTTTTTTAAAATTGATCAAAATTATTACTTAGAATTACAAAATAGGTAAACTGTTAGAAACACAACTACCTTTTCTTGAAAATAGTAATCGAATTTGCGGAATTTACAAAACTCTAACAATATTTACTATAAATTTGTAATAAATATTAAACTTTTGCAATATCTGCATTTACTAAAATCGTATTTTAGGAATTACAATTACAAAAACAAAACTGGTAGTAAAAAATAATAAAAATTGCAAATACAGCAAAACTTTGCTAAATTATACTAAAATTTAGTGTTTTCGCCAAGTACAAAGGACTTTTGTAATATTTAGGGGCGATTTTTCTCTCAGTGTACTCTATAAAATATAGCTTGATCTCTGCGACAGCTGTCAGAAAAATCACGCCTATGAAGTCCTGAATTTCTTAATAGTACAGACAGTACCTGTCAATGTCATACTTTATGGGCATGCCGATTAGTGATGAGCGACGAATGATCGTGACTACAGAGTTTTAGATAGAGTTTTATTTAACATATCGATAGTTTATACTAACGACATTTTAAATAAAACTTAATTTATCATTAATTTTAGTGTGTATTTTAATATCATAACAATATTTACATGTGTAATTAAATTAAACCCAATTATATGTTACATTAGCATCGATAATAGTGAAAAACGTCGATAAATACTTCGTAACATTATTATATTTTATTTAGTTAATATCACAACATTATTTACATGTGTAGATACTTGATCTTAAATAATAGTAAGTAAATAAAATCCAATTTCTCACCTACAACTACTCATTCGATTTCATTACAATATTGTTTGATAATCGTTTTTTTCCACCACTATCCCAACTCTAAAAATGTCAATTTTCTATGTCAATATCACTGTCGCAGAGATCAAGCTATCTTTTATGCAGTATAGTGATGAATTTCTACATTTCATCAGGTATTTTTGACAGCTTTACTTGTAGCTGTACTTACTGTCTTTGCATGAGCTATGAAATTCTAGTTAATAGATTTTAAGTTGTCCATCTTGTTCGATGTATTATTTTGTGTGATCACCATGTTCCTGTGTCACCTAGCAGTGTACACTGCACTTCCAAACTGAATAATTCTAATCAAACCTCCTAATAACCACCACCCGATAACCACCACTTAAGTATTATCTTAATAGTTTGCAATAACAACAGATATTAGCATTTTCCTTGGGATTTTATTATCATAAAGATTTTCCACTTTAACCAAGTTTGCCATCTTCGATCATGCTTCAAACGGGTTGCACACATTGAATATAAGTCATTTTTTTCCAACAGCACGATTATAAACCAGCCAGTTCTATTCAACGTGCACTTTGCTCCAAGATCTACCTCCAAGAAATAAGATATCCGTCATTTGCATTGATAGATTTATTACAATACCTCGTCTGGTATAAATGATTTGTATCTGTACACACATTATAATATTTATAATGTTTAATTTAATCACACGATTAACGGCCGTACCTAATTTGCAATGTGTAAAGTACACATAAATGAGTTGATTTATTGTGTGGTCGTAAATACTTATGTTAATAAGGCTCAGTCAGTGGCTAATATCGTAGTTGATTGTATTGCAAAATGGAAACGCACGAAGGAGCACCGCGCCTGCGTCGGCGCACTTCGTACCTGCCTCGTACCTCGTAATAATATTTCCTTCGCTTATGCAAATGCTATATATTGACAAACAATATACTTGGAAATATATGAAGTGGACGTGGAAAAGTGACAGCGGCTGGGTGCGTTCCGCGCAGGCTGGCGAAGGCTCCGCATTACCAACACGATATATGCATTTAAAAGTGGGCTCGGTATTTTATTCACAGATTTAAATTCATGCCTGACCGATAAAACCTTAAATTGAAATAAAGTCAAAGGTTAATAGGCCAAACGTTTACAGGGATTCCGATAAGGCATTTTATAGGGTTGACCAATTACTATTCTCATGTTTACGAGGCTGCAGACCTATCCTTAAATGTTGTAATTTCATAAATGTTTCAGAATTCATTTAAAACCGTGAGAACAAAATTGTTTAGTTAAATACTGTTGGTATTATGAGATCAGAACACTGGAGTGCATCAAGGTTCAATACTTTGACCTTTATTTAAAATGATTGAAACAGTTATAAATCAAATCAAAATTGCCATATAACTGCGGTAGCAGATCAACGTGTTTACATATAAAACACGCTCGAGAATAAATTAAATAACAGTTTGATAGAAATAAACGTTCAGAAAGTGTCATATATTAATTATGTTATCGTAGCGGCAGATACAGTAGACATTGTGTCAGTCTCGTTTATCGTTTGGCGAGACCTTTGGGTCGCGGGTCGGCGCGGCGCGGCCGGCACCTGCGCTAGAGCGCAGATAATGGCCCTCGTAATGTCCGAGATTTATGTCGATGAATTAAAATGAAATGTCACTTAATTTAATCAACACTCCCCGCGGTGCGGGCGCGCATCTGCGCCCGACAGCGAAATAAACGCGAATGAATCACCTTGTTTTGCAGTTGATTCTCGGAATTGATTAATAATTACAATAATTTATCTCAATAAAACAATAATTATAATTAACAGTCGGTAGTCACATGAGACGTCGTATAAATTTCCTAATGTGAAACCTAGTGTAACGTGATACCGAGAGGGAACAGGTCGCGCGTACACCTGGCTCGTTTCAACGCTGCCAATACACACTTTAAAGCTCTTTCCAGATATGTCGATTACGTACCCTGCCCAGATGATTCGCATAAAATGGCCAAAACTAATACATTTGCATAATCAGATAATTAATTGAGAAAATTGAGACTTTGAGTCGGCATCGCCTGCTGTGATAAAATTGTTTCATATCATGTTACCTTTAAGTATCTATTCTATTAAAATATATCGCTTAACGCTCTAGTCTTGTTTTATTTCTAGAAATTAGAATTATTCCAAGAAGTATGCTCATTGAAAGAATCCTACTTTTCAAAGACGCCCTAACTTTTTAGTAGAATATCTAAATGTGATCAAAATGGTGATAGTATCAAGGTCAATTAGGTGGTTTGAGTGGACATTGAATATTTGCACTAGAGTGGGAATGATTAGCGCATACAGCACGCAGGGTGTCAGCCGCGAGGTGTAGCCAACCTCACGGAGTCTCGCTGGCTCCCAATAAGGGCAGGTCAATGCTCCGCGCATTCTCTTTGTTCAAAAAAATAACACATGTCTCATATTGGTTGAGACGTGTGTGGAAAATCAACAGACAATGAATAACCCGGAAAATATCCGTTTTCTTTTGTTAACCAGTGCTTGACATAGTTCGGGTTTAAATGGATTCTTGGAGCTAGTTTTACAACCTTGATTGATTGTTGGGTTTAGTTCAGAACTTTAAAAATAATAATAAATAAAAATAAAATAAATATTTTGGGACATCTTACACACGGCCTCTGACCCCAAACTAAGCAAAGCTTGTGATATGGCTGCCAGAGACTGATATACTACATATACTTATTTTTAAATACATACTCATATAGATAGTAACTAAATAACACCCAGACACAGAGCAAACACTTATGTTCATCACATAAATATTTGCCCTGCGTGGGGATCGAACCCACACCTGATCCAGAAGTCTTTGATCCAGAAGTTAGGGTCACTAACCACTGAGCCACCGAGGCAGTCGTAATATTGGTCCATTTGAAATGAAGCCGGTATTGGAGTATATCTGAAACATTTTTCGTCGCCATGTTGTCTGGATGAGTTATTTCCCCGATTCTAGAAAAAAAAACAAATAGTACCTACGTTCAGTTCTAAATTAGGTCTTATTCTGGTCTTGTCTGACATCTATTTGTGGTAAAAAAATATTTTTTAGTTAAATCCACTTATTTGTTTCGTTATGTTACTTATAGCAAAAAATCCGGTAGGGCCAGTACTTTCCTAGTCCGTTAAAACTCAACCAAACTAGTTACTACAATTACGTCATTTTCTAGCAATTAATCCATGTTATTTACCTAAAACCGATAGTAATCTAAGACACGAGTATCGAATGTTATTTTGACCAGTAACTTATACAGATGGCGTAAAGCTGTAAATCAAGTTTAGTTGATTATGTCAGTTGTAAATGTTTGACCAGTTGGGCTAATGTCATTGTTTTATGAATATAGAATGTGTTTTTTAGTGCGGGCTCGAGTTACGCGGTGTCGGGTGTCGGAGCCTGGCTGGGTTGTGCCAGGTGTGCTGCGAGGACATTAATCGTGGATCCACCTTCGTATAGATCACAATCGGAACCAGTTTTATTATTTTAAAGTTGTAAATGACGCAAGTATCGGTGTGCAGGTGCGTGTACGGTAACATGAGGACGGGGCATACGGCTGTTGCGGATGGAGCATATGTTAGAACAGAACTCGAAAAATATTAAGTAAAATGCTGGATTTTTCATTAAAATCAGTACATTTTTAAAAACGTACGTAAAAGAGAGAGGCCTAAAAGCTAATAAATATAGCTAATTGATAAATATTAACCATATTAACAATTAGAACCTGGAGAAAATACTTTTAAGACCAACAAGATCGTATCCTAACATCGTTGTTTAATGTTTTCCGTATGGAACGCCAGATTGTGTGGCCGTATGTAGTATGTATGTGTATGTAGTCTCACTAAAGGCGGCGCGCGTCATCGCGCGGCGCCCTAGCGTCTACCGACTGCCTGTCACGCCATCCGAACAAAATACACTAAAACTGACATCTTTTAATAATGTACAAACTGTTAAAGTGGAACTACCTATAGTTGATCGAGCGAAAGCAAAAATCTCCGTTTTAACACGGCGATTTTGCGTTCGTCCAAATGTTAATTTTCTTCTACAGGTCGCATTTTCCAATGAATCTCGACGAAACTTGTTACACAGGTTCTATTTAATAATTGTTATTTTTTTGTAGTCAGCGATTTTTGATAGGGTATTTCCCTCAAATAGAAGGGAAAATTGCTGTCGCGCTATTTGTCAGGCGATTCGATAATATTTGGCAAGATTGTTTAGTATCTAAATTCTGAAAAGATTTGTGAGTATAAATCAATTCAGTCAAGAGCTAGTCGAGATATAGGCTTGGGAAGATTCAGTTTAAGAGATGTGTCGCGAGATCGACTGTTCGGAGAGCTACTAGTTGTATATGGAACGCCAGATTGTGCGGCCGTGTGTAGTATGTAACGCGACACTGGAGGCGGCGCGGCGTCACCGCGCGGCGCCCTAGCGTCTACCGGCCGCCTGTCACGTCAACCGAACCAAACGCACTAAAACTAACTTATTACCTTCAAATATTTTTAACCTCTATTCTTTTATTGGCATGACATTATCGTAGAGACCATTTTTTAATTGAAACAATACCCAATTTGATGATATATTTTCTTACACGGTATCTCCGTACCAACACTTTACAGTTATTTTATGAAATTGCGTCACAAAAGTATTATCAATTTTGCTTCAGTAGTACTTTTCTCAAACAGATTTATGAATACCTCATATTATACATTTTGTTTGGACACTCGTTTGTTAAAACTGGTCCAGATGAAAATTTTGTGAACATGTTTTCATCTCATGAATATCTTTTACGTAGGAGAGACTTCAATTGATAAGCACTCTACAATACATTAATTACTACATATAGATAACATGTTTATTTATACCAACTCATTCAATTTTATCACTGATAGGGTCAAGTTGGTATAAAAACAAGTCAAGTATGGTAAAAGGGAAGTTCAAGTCCAAGAGAAACAATAAAAAGTGAAAAAATAAAAAGTCCCATTTGTTACGACTTCAAAAAACGTAATCTTCAATTCAAGCCAATTCGCGACGTTTTTTATATCACTGTGTATCAATATCACACTTGAAATTCCCATTCAGCCCACGTAGAAGCCTTTAATGCCCGCAACATATTCTCGAGATTGTCATTTCTTCGTGAAGAAACGAGTATTCCAGATATGTACATACAAGATGGAAGGTATTTATAAGCCTCGAGCATCAGTGCGGGCAATGATTGCGATCGGGATTCCATTTATATCTGTCCCTGTTTTCCTGTTTCCAAGCGATAAGTGACTGCTGAAACCGGAGATCGCGCAACAGAGCATCGATCTTTGCACGTCCCTTCTCTTGCACCTTTGCTATTGTGTACCTTCGGATCTCTCCGATAACCATCGCCAACCGATACAGCGTCGCTATAAACTTACTCGACTTAATTATTACTTTATTGATCTACCTTGACGAGACGTGATTTATGCGACTCACTTTGGCTCAAATCCACTCTATATTTCCGCATCTAATCTAATCAAATAGGCCAAGACAAGAAGGCGATCAACTTTAGAGTATAATTAGAAACCTGCATTTTATTTACCTTTTAAATCCATAGCTATAAAAAGCTTAATCCGAACCGCTCAATCCACGGCAACCGACTCCGATCGCTTTTCCTTATCGCTCGTCCTGAAACACGACAGAGCGAAAAGGAAAACAGAACCGCTTGCATCATATTTCATTAACATTAATGAGACCTAAAAGGGCATAAAGACAGTTGATCCATTAGCCGTTTTACCGCATTCGATACGGTGAGATAGAAACGTCAGAAATAGCCTAAGCAAAGTCAATTTAGATTTCGACGTGTCGTATTTTATGTGTAATTTTCTCGGAATTAACCGTTGGCATAAAACCTCGGGCTAGCGTTTAAAAGGCTTTAGCTCGGAACGGGTAATGACAAGTAGATGGAGGGTCGGGCGGCCGCGGCGACCGCGCGTCTGCCGCGCGCCCGGCACCTGCCGCTTGCCGCGCCGCAGGCTATTTATAAACCAGACCGTACTCGTACCTCGGCCATAGAATAAACCTCACATATGACCACCATCAACACGTCCTCGTTTCGCCGATACTAAAACAGAAACAATTACACGGCCGCTCATAAGCGCGGACGATAAAACACAGATGCGATATGAGCTTTTCAGCTTTGATGTTTCATAACACTTTCATGCCCGCGTGAAACTTCGCCGCGAGTTTTCCACTGCCTGTTCTTTGTTCCGCGGAACCGTACTTTACTCTCTGCGCGGCTTTATAGTCGATATAAACAAGTTGTATCTAGGTAATATATTTACTCGTACCTGCATAATGTCGAGTGGGAACACCCGGTAAAGTATTGTTTACAAGCTTTTTGCGCAGTACCGTCGACCATAATTTTCCACGAGACTTGTTTCTGAGACCTTTGCATAATCGCGATGATTTCACTGGGGTGGGTCAGATGTCTAAACATTTAGGTGGATCCGCCGCGACAGTAAGGTAAGTTCGTATAGGCCGGGTGGCTAACCCAGTCAGTGTTTTCAAATCGCCTAATGCCCTCTGACATGTCTAAACGGTTACAGCATCTGGGGTCTACAATTTGACTTATCATTCGAACCACGGTAGCGTTCAGTTTTAAATGCCACCCGCGGTCACCCATCTGAAAACTGACCGTGCTGAACGTTGCTAAACTTTGATGATCGTTACCGAACAACCTAGTCAAACTACGCTGAGCGATACTGACTACCGCTACCGCCGCGACAGTTATATGGAGTAGCTCGGTCGGTAGTCGTACAAATATTGTTTTTAGCGATCAGTGCAGCGATGTTTGTGCACTATGTGTCCGACATGTTTACGTAACAGTGTTGGAGATGTCGGGAGCGAGCGGAGCGGTGGCCGGCTCGGTAAACAAACCAATCGGTAACTTCCAAACACGCTGTGTTTGCTCGCAGGTTTCGAGCAAATATCTACAGAGCCACAATCCCTAAGTGAAGGTATTAAAAAAAGACCGAGCGCTGCCATACATACCGACTTAGTTATTTACATGAAATAATTCACAGTGACCCGTTTTCTCGAATCTTATGTCACCTAATTAGTGCTTGTAACCGAGCACCTTGGCATCGCGCGGCGTAGTAGTCGGCTTTCACTACTACGACTAACCAAAAAGCCTGCCCACTACGAAGCTTGGGCAGGGTTTTGTCTCGGACACTTTTTTGCACGATTGTGACTCTTTAGATATTTGCTCGAAGCTCGCAGGCCAGTTTGTGACACACCGCTCGCTCTCTACCAGGGAACCCGTATACAGCTGCCCGTTTGCTGTCAATGTTTAAAGCTAGCCTTTTAGGTAGGCTTAGAACAACTTAATGGATAGTAAAAGACATATCAATCTAGGTTTTGTTTGTCTACGTATTAGGTGCATATCATTCTCTATCACCTGTTGATCAAAATTATTACCATTAGTCACGATGTTATCATTAAAGCTTGTTTTAATTTAGTGCCGCTTTTCCAAGTAGCCTCCAAGCTTTAGTTAGTAGTTTAATCAGACATTACACCATATCTTATATACGCTTGGCAGCCAATAAGAAACCTATGGATTGTATTGTTTTGTCCTTATATCTGTTTTCATTTGTTCCATCTGTTTTTTATGTAATGTTGTTGTCTAATAAAGTGATATTGTTGTTAGGTTTAGGTTTAAAGATATTTTATTCTCATTATAAGATGTACATCGCTTCTATGAGAACACTACTAATTATAAAAAAAAAAATAACAATTCGTCGTCGTTGAATAAACAATAATTACAATATTATGTGCATGACAACATTTTTTAAAATACCTAGGGAGGTAGGTACATCACACGCGTATACGAGTACCTTGTATGTACTACAAAATAAAAACAAAAACTCGCTCAATGCTTAATATGACGATACTAGATTTACCTGCGTAACAATTGTTACCTATAATGAATTGTCGGCAATAATGTATTCTGCAAGTTTCTTCTTAAATACGTTGAACGAGCTTATATTTTTAATATCCGAGGGTATATTGTTGTTGTTGTAGTTCGTTGTTGTTGTAGTAGTAGTTGTTTGTTGTTGTTGTAGTTCTCTGAATACTAGACCTCGCATCCGGTTAACTGAATCTTCATAAGCTTACTCGTATATCTCAATTTCGTTCATATTCACAAATTATGTTAGAATTCAGATCTGGACAATCTTTCCAAATATTATTATAATCGGTTAATAAATAGCGCTACAGTTTTACTCATTTTTGAGGAAAATAATCAAAAATCGACAAAAAATCCAAAAATATATGGTCTCAGTTTTGACTCGACAATTTTGCTTTCGTCAGTGCGGCTGTTGATTCTCTTCAACATTAGAGGAGTTCGACATCCGGACAGACAATAGTCAAATTGTTGAGTTAAATTGAGACTCTTCACGTCATTTTTATTTTGTGATATGTATATAGTTGGTAATTTATACAGGGTTATTTCTAATCAATTAGCATCTTTTTAGGGGCTTATTATGTATATAAAAACTGGACAAGTGCGAGTCAGACTCACACATCGAGGGTTCCGTACAAACACATTGTTAAAATAATTAAAAACCTGTTTCAGCATGTGCTAATGAAGTTCTTTTATAAGACACATTACATGATACGATTTACTCACTTTGAATTTTGAGCCCATATTTTGTGAATTTTGAGGCCCTATTTTTTTGTGATGTAAATAAAAATGTGCAGTTTCAGATTTATTCCTATATGTGTACTCTAAGACAATGCTTCTCGCCAATTTTCATAGTTCTATGTCAACGGGAAGTACCCTGTAGGTTTTGATTTTTGTGAGTGTCGAAATATGCGGTTTTTTACGACATAAACGGCTATAATTTTTTTAAACGATAACTAAGTAGTTTTCATTTTACACAACAGCAAGAGTTAATCGATATACGTATATAGTTTAAATTTCAACTCGATATCTTTACGCGTTCTCGAGATAAAGAGTCTTGACACACACACAGACGGACAGACGGACAACAAAGTGATCCTATAAGGGTTCCGTTTTTTCCTTTTGAGGTACGGAACCCTAAAAACTAACAACTTTTGTTCTACAACTACAAAACAACAACAAAACTCAAAAAAAAGAATAGTTTTCCATAGAAACATATCGTTCATCTGCGACCAAATGGATGGAACCGCTGATTTTTTTTAAGTTATGGATTTTTTTGGTTTTACAGAATAAGGCCTATAAGCTTAAAAGTTGTTAGTTTTGATGTACAGAATAAGCCCCTAAAAAGATGCTAATTGATTAGAAATAATCCTGTATACATGTAAGTAATCGGTTTCTTGTATTGTGGATTGTTTTTCACTATTTAAAAGTGTGTCTGTGACACCTCTTTGTTGAAATAAATAAACTGAATCTGATTACTCATTTTTAATGTGAACACTCAAGACATCGAAGCATAAATCTAAGTTAGTTCCATTTACGAAAATAAATGAACATCAATCTTAGTCGAAACATTATAGGTCACAAATCACGATGGTTTCGCTAAACGTGCAAAAGGACTGGCTAGCAGAGGTTGCATCGTAAAACTGGGCAAGGTGATCTAAAACGTAGCCTTAGGCCTGCCAGACTAGACCTTCAATCAAAGCACAAATAAATTCAAATATGTCCCAAAATGATTTAAACCTTTGCACCTTCGCGGAAATTCGCGAATATCGTTTTCGAACGTCAGTCCATGTCTAGTAGTAGTTAATACACGTCTATATTTTTAAGGATATTTTGATGCGGCAGAAATGAGAGGGGATGACCAACAAAAGTGTGGATGAATTGTGTGAAAGATGATATGAGAGAGAAAAGAGTTAATGATGAGATGACGTGTATAGAGTGGCGAATAGAAACGTGCTGTGCCGACCCCACCTAGTGGGATTAGGGCAGGATGATGATGATTTTGATGCACTCATAGCTCTGATGTGATCTATATCAATAAGTTTAAGGCCCTTAACTTATTAACTTATCTTAGCCACCAAATGCTTTTATTTTTGAAACTAACTGTAATTTGAAGTAAAATATCTAGGCCACCAAAGTTGTTGGAGGTTGTGCAGTCTGGAAAAAAAGGAAAAATTATCTTTACTCAGCAGTGGGACGACGCAGGCTCAAAATAACTTTTTTCCATTTTTTAATCTGTCCACTCCCCTCGTATATCTTAAATTATTAACATTAACAGTTGTTTTCTCTCTGTAAGAGCTTAGGGATTGTGTATGGGGCACCTTAGAGGCAGCTAGACAAAGGCTCATCGCAGTAATTACAGCTAGTGCCCGAAAGGAATGCCCCGGCGGCTACTGACTGACACTAGGTAGACTCTTACACTTGTTTTGATTGATCTTGTTTGTTAAATGCGTTATTTAAGTCTAGTATAGCTTAGAATTATATGGGTGCATTATATTGTTCGGTGCAGTTGACTAGTTCGCCATCATAGGTCAATCGCCATCCTGGGCCGTCCACCATATTGGTTTTAGAATAATGTCATGAATGAATATAGACTAAACGTGTATGCGTATTTTCATCTCAAACAAAAGTCCTTTAAAATTCCGTTGCAAAATTTGACTCGATCGAACATTACAAGTTAAATAAAAGATGAGTTCCTCGTAGGCCAACTGCTTTCAAACGACTAGTTGTACATCCAAAATACGTATTCCTAATAGCACAACTACGCACAACTTGATTTTTTTAGCTACTCCTTGTGACACAACTACAATCAAAATAAATGCTATTACAGCATAATAATAAAATATGTCTGAAGTATAGACAGTGTATGGGGCACCTTAGAGGCAGTGAGACAAAGGCTCATCGCAGTAATTAGCTAGTGCCCGAGAGGAATGCCCCGGCGGCTACTGGCGGGCGGTAATTGCGCGGCAGCTCGCGGCTCGCCGAGCCCAGCCTCCGCGAGCTCTGCCTTACATTTACATCCGGATTGTGAATTTTCATAGCTTTTGGACTTGTTTGAAATCGTCGTTGTTGTTTTCTAGATATGTTCAGCAAGCCTAGTACCTATAGTATAGCTTATAGGTATTTGCAATGGGTGCATTCTATTATTCGGTGCAGTTAACTAATTCGCCATCTTGGGCCATTCGCCATATTGGAGTTAAGGTGACTTTACTTAGACACACTTTAGATGCAGTTAGACAAAGGCCCGGCGGCTACTGACGATCGGTAATTGCGCACGCAACTCTCGTTCCTCCAAGCTCTTCCTTACATTTACATCCGTACTGTGAATTTTCATAGCTCTTAGACTTGTTTGAAATTATCTGTGTTGTTTTTAGATGCTTACAGCAAGCCTAATATAGCTTAGGCTGCTTAGGTATTACATCGCAATGGGTGCATTCTATTCTTCGGTGCAATTAACTATAACTAGTCCGCCATCTTGAACATCCACCATATTGGATTTAGAATGACGTCACTTGTCAATCATGGCTTGTCATGCAAACTTTACGTATGCCGTGGCCTATTGGGAGAACTATTTGTTGTCCGATACAAAATTGTCACACACATCAACGCGATTTATGAAATAAGTATGTTGCTAATTTTTTCTCGAATTTCTGTTTGGCCCTATAGTAAATAGTTCATAATGGTGGACTGAATTATCTGCTTTCGGCTTAGTAGGTACACCCTTTCTGAATAATCATATCCACGTGAACATTTCATAAAAAAATATAAATAATGTTTAACCGGAGTTCCTACAAAAGTTTGATTGATTCCAAAATTTAAAGTGTTTGTACACCCAGAAGTGGACAAAAAATTGCAAAATCATGATGATATAAACCATGTTGAAGAGACGTTTGAAGATGAAAACCCACTAAAACAAAGTAGACACACTTACCAATCGATTCATAATTGAATTACAATGTTTGTGATGTTATTAAGAACATAAAAAGTGTTTTATTCGTTTTAATGTATGCAAATATAGCAGTAAATAATATCGTCAAACCAATTTAATGTGTCTTTTATAACGGTGGTTGCTATGAAAAAAATGTTTGCGTGTGGACGGCTAGTGGCCAAGACGAACGTGTCAAGTTTTTTGTAGCAATGATAGCCGAGTGCATGGCGCCTTGTGTGATTGTGTATTCGATTAAAACTCAAAACTTTTTGTCAAATAAAAAAATGATTTTTGATTGAAAATTGTTTTTAACCGACTTACAAAAAAGAGGAGGTTCTATGTTCGTCTGTATGTATTTTTTTTTGTGTGTAAGTTCATCGATATTTTCGCCAATTGTGAACCGAATCATAACAATATTTTTAGTTCTACAGGATATACTCCCAAGGCTCCTATAAATTTTATCGAAATCGGCTAAGCCCTTTTTGAAAAATCAACAAAAATGTAAAATTGTATATATCAGTTCGAGCGAACTATTCGAATTTTGTACACAATGGAAGTCTGTTTTGCCATTTTTGCGAAAAAAAAAATGTTATTGATGCTCACCATGCAATCATCATATGTTGTTTTAACCTCGATCTCTGGTAAACTTCTAGTTATAGTTCGAATCTAACATAATAGCGCCAGTGAAGTTAGCTACAAGCTACTCAGAACCCCTCTCGGCAACCTCGTACAAATTTATCACTGCGCAACGTCTCGTACATGTCCTTAATTCTTATATCTTATCTGTAATCATCTGTATATTAAACTCAAGCCTAATAATCATAAGCACGGCTTATTTCCGAGGTACAATTCTGTCACCTGTCAACATCGTTGAGATGAACATGGAAACAGAAATAATGTAGATTGCTCTAGAATCAGCCCGCAGGTTCTAGAAACTCGGTCGCGACGTAACAGAGCTCCATCGAGTTGCTAGCCTAAGGGCTTTAGGCCATACCTACTATGAGTTTTTACAAATGATTATTATTTTTCGTAAAAAATGGCATAAGCGAACCGACTTCTATCGTGTACAAAATTCGAATACCTACCTATACTCTTTAAAATTTAACTTGATCTCTGCGACAGTGACATTGACATAGAAGATTGACATTTTTAGAGTTGAGATAGTGGTGGAAAAAATCGATTTTCAAACAATGTTGTAATGAAATCGAATGAGTAGTTGGTGAGAAATTGGATTTTATTTACTTACTATTGTTTAAGATCAAGTATGCACACATGTAAATAATGTTATGATATTAATTAAATACTCATAATAATGTAACGATAGTATTTATCGACGTTTTTCACTATTATCGATGCTAATGTAACATATAATTGGGTTTAATTTAATTACACATGTAATAAATGTTATCATATTAAAATATACAATAAATTAAGTTTTATTTAAAATAGCGTTAGTATAATCTATCGATATTTTAAATAAAACTCTATCTAAAACTCTGTGGTCACGATTATTCATCGCCCATCACTAATCGGCAGGCCCATAAAGTATGTCATTGACAGGTACTGTCTGTACTATTAAGAAATCCAGGACTTCATAGGCGTGATTTTTCTGACAGCTGTCGCAGAGATCAAGTTAAATATTATAGAGTATAGTTTGCTCGAATCTATGTATACAACTTTTACATTATTGTTGATTTTTGTCAAAAACAGCTCTTCCTCTTTAAAATAAAGTAAATAGGAATATCTAGGACTATACCTATTGAATCAAATTTTTTTTTTAATCGGTTCACAATTGTTGAAAATATCGATGAACTTACAGAAAAGAAAATACATACATATTTGGAAGTCGATTAAAATCTATTATCGTTTTCGTGTAGTTGGATATTTTTTGTTTGTGCTTGGTCACTAGTGGCTTTCCTGTTTTATAAAATATAATCTGAACCTTTTAGAACTCACAGTGAAAAGGTATCTTCTAAGTCTACACAACATCGCTTACTATCAAGCGAGTTGTGGGTCAAGCGCGGATTTATTCGCGATAAAAAGAAAAATGTAGTTAAGTAAAATATATGGGGATAAAAATTAGGGTCCAGACTCTTGGTTACACCGCTTTGTTACACCAGTGGGACTACGAGGAAACTTTTTTACTCGTGGTTACACCGACTGTTGTAACCACGAGTAAACTAATAAAACGTAGGACTCGTGGTCGCACTGCTAGTGTAGGGAAATAAAAAAGATATGTACTATATAAGATGACCTTGTAAACCCAGAGACTAAATATATATTGACCAGAAAATATACTAGTAGTACGCTTTAAACTAAATTCTAAGAATTTCCGATCCCTACTCAGAAATAAAACAATTATGAAAATTAATGGTTTTCGTTTACATATAATTTCATATTAATGTAATCATAGTGTTATCAGAGGACACTAATCTAGCTGTATTTGTCGTAGTATGATTTGATAATCCTTTTTTTTTTTGCAAAATCACGGATAATTAGACATTGACTATGATATTTCTCTATCTTACTGAAAAAAGTTAGGTTTTTTGTATAAATACGAGTTGCGTTAGTAAGATTTGATAACCATATTTAACCTTTACTCTGATTGGCTTCATTTTGGTTTACTGGTCAATAAGAGTAGACGTTAGATTATTGTGATGTGAGTGGTCCATAGTCGGACTCAGACTCTGACTCGGACACGGACTTTTTGCAAAATTCCTAACATTTTTTCAAAAAATAAAAATAAAGACTATTCATGTCTATTGCAGGTGCAATATTTGAATTTAGATTTTATTGAATTACGACCTTACCAGTAAGAATCATGTCGTCACCACAGCTTTAAACAACAAAATACACATCAAATCTTACTATAACACTAGCTGACCCGGCCACGCGTTGCTGTGGCTAAATAAATTAAAATTGCGACTATAATTTGAGATTTAAACTATCCTATCTCTCAAGTTGGATCGAACTGCACATGGTGTGCGAATTTTATTATAATCGGTTAAGTGGTTTAGGAGTCCATTGAGGACAAACATTGTGACACGAGATTTATATATATGTATTAAGAAAGAAGATTGCATTTGCAAGATATGTTAACTGAGACAAACATTAAGATGCACGGAGACATACAATACGTCAATTTTACACCACTATAGTTAGCTCGGGAACTAAAATGGGATTTTTTCCACGACCCTACAAAACATTTTTGAAAATTTTCATCGTTAAAAATAAGAAGTGCTTTAGTAAAAATGCTGATTTTAATTATTTTCATATCAGTAATCAAAATTCAAATAATAAGATTAATTAATTAATTATTTATTTAACTGTAAGATGTTAAATCGCTAGAACCGGATTTTTGTTTGATAAACCTTTAGGTATATGGTAGCAGTGCCGTAACTAGCCTTTTATGCGCCCGGTGCGAGCTTTCAAAACTGCGCCCTTGAAAAATGCTCTAACCAGGCTCTGACAATAAAGTGGACAAATGTGCATAAAAATAAATCTATTTATTTTTTGTTTACGAAGGTATAGGTACTTAGTAGATTTCTTTAAGATAAAAATTGTTTATTCAAAAATATTTGCTCAAATACAGAAATGACACAAAGTACTCGATAGTAAAGACCCAAGGCTAAGGTAAACCGTAATCACAAGAAAAGGACAGCTACCTACTCAAAGATTTACTTTCCGCGCTTTTCTCATTGCGAAGTCCTTGATTACATTGTCATACGACAGGAGCCGTGCTATGTCGCGTTCAATCGACAAAATCGCTAGGCCAGACAATCTTTCTTGGCCCATCGTCGAGCGCAGGTACGTCTTTATTAATTTGAGCTTACTGAATGATCTCTCGCAGGAAGCTACAGTCACTGGCATCGTTAAAAATATCTTTATAGCGACTACTACATTGGGAAACATTTCCTTTAATTAAATCCAGTTCCACTATAGCTTTGAGAAGACCCATACTTGACTGACATTCACATTTATCAAATAATTTAGTCGCTTTAACTTGACTCTTCAAAGTTTCTATTTCGGCCCAAAATTCTGTGGCATTTATATCTGCAGAATATTTGATACTCAAATCAGCTGCATGTTTTTTTAGTTCTTCAACCGAATATGTAGTTATGTGTTTTACGGTCAAAAAACCGAAAGAGTGGTGTATGTCGCGTAGTTTTTCGAATCGCCATTTTAATTCAGAAATTATTGTATCTATTGCTTCATTTATCTGAATTTTGAAACTTTGTTGCTGAGTAATGTAGTAGCCGGCGTCTGAACTTTCACTTAAATCGTGTCTTTTTACTCGCTTTCGTCGCTTTTCAGGAAAATTGTCTTCAATGTCACATTGTTCACAAATTCTTTTTGCCTTTTCGAAAACAATGTCCACAGTATCGCGAATATTCTGAATCTGGCTTGTTAATCCCTTGATTAATTCAGAGGCTTTGTCGATAGTAATGGTTTTAGACTGTAGAGCTACATTCACTCTGTCAACAGATTCCAAAATTTGATCCCAAATTTGCAGAGTACATATGAATTTATAATTAATTAGGTCCATTATACTTTTAGCTGTAGCGATTGTTTCCGCATTATAATCATTGGTAGTTAGAATCTTTAGCACACACCTGATTTGGGGTATTTGCGTGTTCAAAGCTTTGACGGCCCTAGCTTTAGAGGCCCATCTAGTGTCAGCGTGTTTTTTCAATGAAATATTTAAGTGTTTCATTAAAGTTTCCCATCTGACCGTTGAACTCGAAAAAAAACACAAATATTTTCTGGATTAATCCAAAAAATGTGATCATGTCAGGTGTCACACTAGCAGCGTGTACGCCAGATAAATTCAAAGAATGCGCTGCGCACGGCACGTAATCAGCATTTTCATTAATTTGTTTTATATTGGCTTGGACTCCGTTATATTTACCGGCCATCGGCCATATTACTACCATTGTCGTAGCCTTGGCCACGAAGATCTTGAATATTCAATCCATCAACTTCTAATTTCTCTAAAATCTCTTTCGACAATCCCTCGCCCGATTTTTCATGAGACTGGATGAAATCTATGAATCGTTCTTCGATTGTAACTTTCTGCTCGGATACTTTTACGAATCTCAATATTTGTGACATCTGTTCTTGATGCGATACGTCTGGCGTACAATCAAAAAGTATGGAAAAGTATTTTGCCGCACGAACGTCGTCTAAAATTTGTTTTTTCACCTCAGAGGCAAGAATTACAAGCTCGTTTTGAATATAAGGCGTAAAATATGAAATATTTCCTTTATTAAGCGATTCGATGTGCGCTCTAAGTTCAGGATCGAATTTTGAAATCATATCCTTAAGAAAACTCCAGATCCTGATTCTCCAATATGCTCATGAGAGCCTCTGAGGGGTAAATTATTTTCCGCGCAAAACAAAATTATGCTAGTACACACTTTTAAAATATGTCTCCACTTATTTGTTTCTTGATCAATAGCCTTTTGTAAGGATGCATCTATTGTGGTCTTACTTTTTATTTGCTGTTCAAGCATTTTCCACTTAATACAATTTTCTCTATGAAATGTAGAGTTTTCGTGCTCAGGAATACGTGGACTTAAATGACGCCAATCATTAAATCCTTTTTGTGCATCAGCCAGTGCCGGCATTATTTGCTTAGTCGAGGAAGAACCGAAAAGTATACATGGGAAACAAAATATTGCATCTCTTTTTTTACTGTAAATCAACCATGGCCTTGGTACCATCTAGCCATTGCTCATCTTTTTTGTAAACCAATGCATATGAAATTTTCGTCCTGCGTCTTCAGTTGAAGAAATATTTTGACTACCTTTTCCTTGATCAGGACCTTTCTCAACAAGGAAACAACGAATGTGGTCAGTTAATGGTAACCATGAAACAGGATCGTTTATGTCTAACTGGATCTTATCAGTTGCAGTTGCTTCTTTAATTTGAATTTCAGAACTTGGACTAGTGGTGATGGACAAGGTCAAGTCTTGCTGGAATGGGCTGACTGGGCTGTCTTCTTTACATTCTATCTTTAAATTGTTTCCAGATCTAGTTCCAGACATACCAGGGTGGGCCAAAACGTCATTATTGGACACATCTTCCTGACTGTTTTCTGGTTGTGTGACTGTCCACTTTCGTAACGTATTTCCCATTTTTTTTGCTTCCATCTCTCTCACGCGTTTTCTCTTACGAAATTCAGAACCGGATGGACGTTTTTGAGACATGTTGTTTGTTATAGCATGCGTGCTTAGCTTACGGTAGCCGGCAGGTAATATTTCTGAAAGAAGAATCGCTAATCAGGCCTAGTCTAGTATATACGAGTAGTTCGGAACTCAACACAAGTACCGTACTTGTGTGTCGAACCGAACTCGAGCATAAAAATGGTCAACATAAAAATGCCACCTAAAAATACCTACTAAGGAAAGTAATAACACTTAATAATAATATAAAGTAATAACATTTACAAGTCATAAATATTTATTGATATTATCAGCGTATTAAATGTCCTACTGCTGGACACAGGCCGCTCCTACTTACTCCCACCGACCTTAAAATATTTTCAGTTAATTTCACTATTAACGTAAAAATTTTAACCGAAAAAATATACTTATATACAACTTTCTTTGTAAAACTTTTAAATACAATTTTCTGACTTACCCAAACGAGTTTATCAACGAACAACAAATCAACAATAAACTTATTCACTCTCACACACAATTTTACTTTAAACTAATGAAATTTTATACAAATAATGACCATGGTTGAGAAGCAAGACAATCAATCCGAGTGCCCCCGGCCGGCTATCTGAATGCGTGATTCTCGATGTATCGGGGAATCCCCGAACATTGGGTGGGACGGCGCGGCAGAATGGAACGTTTGTGAATCGTTTAGTTTTGTAAGTCATCCTTTTCACTCTTGTCGAACGATGAATTTTCTATCTATCTCTCGCACGCTAGTGCGTCAGTAACGCCGCACGTAGTTAATGAATAAAATCAAAGATAAAGGGAGGACCAATGAATGTGGCTGACAGCAATGACAGCGTAACGTGAACTATAATTATGTACATCTCCTCAGCTAGATTGACAGATTTGCTTAGAACTTCTAAGTTAGAAGTGGCGCCCTCCAAATGAATATAGACAGAAATTGTCTCATAGTTACGGCGTAGTATTATTATATCTTCTTTGGTTACGGTATAGGTACTTTTGTTTGTGTATGTAATATTGCGAGCAAGACAAGGTGGATTTATATTTGTCTGATGTGTCGTGACGTGACGCGTCAGAACTGTATCGGTTCCATACATAAGCCATCACAACACAACACGTTACGCACTAGCATATTATTATATCTTCTTTGGCACTAGTGTGAACGTTACCATCCTACTAATATTATAAACGCGAAAGTTTGTATTGATGGATGGATGGATGTTTGTTACTCTTTCACGCAAAAACTACTGAATGGATTTTAATGAAACTACAATAATATAGCTTATACATCAGAATAACACATAGGCTACAATTTATAAACATATTGTTCGAAATACTAATCCTGCGCAGACGAAGTCGCGGGCACCAGCTAGTACTAAATGTATGAAACCGATACCGTTCTGACGCGTCACGTCACGACACATCAGACAAATATAAAACCACCTTTACAAGTGTTGTTGTTTCAAGATCGCTTGAAAAATGCCATATAGATATAGATAGTACAGAGGGCGCGTCTACACCATATTCGCAATAAAACAAAATGCATATTCGCAATAAAACAAAATGTACCTACTAACTACAACTATACAACCATGCATGAAACAAAACTAGATACTGGTCTGGTCATTTCTGCGCCCCTCCAGGGTCTGCGCCCTGTGCCTGGGCACCGCTGGCACCGCCCTAGTTACGGCACTGTATGGTAGTAGCGCTATACAGGGTAATTATAGCAACAGTCACTGATAAATTATAACAATAAAAGATAGGTAAACTGGATAAATCGGTAGGTTGTGCTAGAAATCCACAAAAAGCAATCACCTCACAGAGCTGAAAAATGTAAAGTAAACACAAAGCGGCCCAAAAACACAGTGTTCGAGTGTTCGGACACTATCCAGACGCCGAATAAAACATCCGATAAATGGGCTACAAGAATAAATTACGTATTGAATGGAATTATGGGCCTGCTGATAGAACAGAGCTACGAAAGATAGCAAAATTAAATAGAGATGTGGTGTTGAAATGTCGACGAGGGCTTTGAAGGTTTTGGGCTCGGGGACGATAAATGAATTAAAATTTTAAAGTTCTCAAAAATGTATGTACAATATATATGCACTTGAAACAACTAAGTCTTTTTACCGACTTCAAAAAAGGAGGAGGTATATTTTCGCCAATTGCGAATCGATTTCAAAAAAAATTGTCATTAGAAATTGTGAATTTTGTCATTAGAAATTGTGAACTGTTACCAAAATTACTGTTAGTGTTATTTTTGCTAGACTCTATTAAATGTTTTCTTTCCAAGTTTCTATTACACCGTTTAGCATAAATATTTAGCTAAAACTTTGCTATGCCCTATGAAACAGGGTGACATGTACCTAAGTTAATTAGTCTTATATTAAGATTTAATTGTAACTTAATGTATGTGATCTTGCAAATAAATGAATAAATAAAAAATAAAAAAAATCTTTTTTATTTCGAAAGGGTGTACTTCCCAATTAAATTTTATAGAAATCGGCTAAGTCGTTTTTGATAAATCAACAATAATCACATCATCGTTTCGTGCAAACTATTCTAATTCTGTACATGGACACGGTGGAAGTCGGTGTTGCGATTTTTACGAAAAATAATTATAATTTGACTTCATCGAGGATCTAATATGTAAATATTGTAGCTGAAAATGTGTTGTTTGTTTTTATTTCGTTCCTGCAGCGCGAGTACTGTTCTTATACGATCGTTAATTTGACATGTAAATCGCTAAAATTCGCTAAAAATCATAGAAAATACCGATTTTTAGCGCATTTTATCGATTTAAATGTCAAATTAACGATCGTATAAGAACGGTACTCGCGCTGCTGTTTTGTTATCACTAGATTTATACATTTATGTATTATTATATTTTCTTGACAAAGATCTAAAATAAAATTAGAAAACCTAATTAAAAAATACTTAAGCCAAAAATACGACTTAGACTTAAAAACACTTTTTTTACCAATTAGTTTCTGCAAAACAAATTCATAGGTCGGACGGTACTTTTTTTTTAATTTAAATTAATGGCCCACAGACTCCAGGGTCTTTGCCTTTTGTTAAGTTAGTTACAATTGAAAGAATGCGACTGTACAATAGAGAGGGGTTAGTTTATGTCGGACGGTACTTTAAAATCAACACCTACGTAATCGAAGATCACGTTCCTCCAAAGTTTATTTCCAAAACACTACCACATCATCATAGCTCTTGCCAACTTTAAATTCTTAAACATTAGGTAGGCATAGGCCGCGTCACACAAGATGGCGGAAATGAAGTTAAGCTACAAGCTGCGCAATATCCATTCCTGACTGAAAGGTGACGTCCACAAGTGGTATATTATTCAGAGAAAAATCGAACCAAGATGATATATACATCATTTGAAAGCTTCATTTATGAGCTTCTCAAAAATATTTAAATTTAGATTTTTTCATCCCTCCATTTTTTTTAAATGTGAGAAATAAATTGTATGAAAAATAATAATACAGCTGTGTATTTTTTCTAGTTTAGCAATAATAAAGTGCTTCTATCGTGATTTTACTTGCATTCAGAGCTGATTCATCCACAAACATCACTTAATTTGCTAAAATTAAAAATTATAACCTACCAGTGTGACCAGTTAATAGGTACAATGTGACAAAAACACTTAAAATCTGTGTCTGATTGGTAAACATGCTTCTATTTAACAATTTGGAGATTACTTAATCAGGGTTGCTACAGATAAACTACCTATTCAGCCAAATATATTTATTTATATTAAAAGATCAAAACTTAATTTAAAAATTTAAAATGAAGGGCTCTTTTTTGTTTTTAACAGATGTAATAGACTCAGAAAAATTAGAACTTTCTCGCAATGTAACGAGTGTTATGGTGAGAATTTTTGATTATTATTATACCAGCCTCCATACATTTTGTGGACATGTCCTTTACATAAAGCCGCGTGTGGATTGGATTGGCCTATACGTACATTTTACGATAGATAAAGTGAAGTTTGAGCGAACCAAAGAGATCTGACTGTTCTTGAAAAAAATACACCTATTTAGATCACATTACTCCTAAGTTATCTCATTCCAAAATACGCTATACTACAATCACAGATCTTGCCAACTTAAGTTCTTACATATTAGGTACGTACGTTTTCGTAATCTGGGCGTGTCACCATTGAAGTTGACGAATATAAACAGTCGATAGGTCTCATGGAAGAAAAAAAGATAGAGGAAGTGCCCTAAGGTTGAAAATTTGAATATGCTGCAAAATAGCGTCGAAAACGAACAGAAACTGCTATGTCATCAATAAAATAACTTGACATAGGTGACGTTTGAAGTACTGATGAAATGTCGCATAGGTGTTTTAGCAATATGGCGGACTTTAAATGACTTCAAGGCGGAGCTTATTTTGTATGATGATAGACACTGGTAAACACCGGATCTGCTTTTATTTTTTGTATCTATGGTAGGTCCAAATCACGAGAAGCATTAGTTATGAAGTTTTTGTGTATATTTACGTACGTTGCGGCGCAGCTTGTGGTCGGCCTTCGCCCCAGAGACAGAGGCTTGTTGCCACTTTCACTCGAACGCAACATCTACGAGTCACAAAACTCTTTATTCTCCGTGCGGATGCGGTATCTTTTTGCCACTTTTTTATAGGAAATGTGAGTTCATACTTTGCTAACAAACGTTTAGCATACCTAAACCTCTAAATATGTCAAATATTTTAAAAATGTTGTCCTGTTCAGCAGCATGACATATTTTGTTTTCGTGACGATATCGCTGTATGGATAGAATCTGATAGAAGCAGGACATAGATCTAATAAATTTCCAAAAATAATGAATGGAAACATCTTGAACTTAATCAATTTCTGCGCTCTATATTAGGTCACCTAGCCATTTTTACCGACTTCCAAAAAAGAGGATGTTCGTCTGTATGTATTTTTTTTGTGTATGTTCATTGATATTTTCGTCAATTGCGAATTGATTTGAAATAATCTTTTTTAGGTTGAAAGGTTATACTTTCAAAGTGGTCCCATTTAAATTTAAGCGGCTGAGCCGCTTTTGATAAATCATTAATAATGTACATACATAGATGTCGCATCGATTCGTGCAATCTATTCGAATCCTGTACACGGTGGACATCTGTATTGATATTTTTTGCGAAGTCTAATTTGGTATGAGGGTGAACGTCCTATACATACCTACGTCTACAGCGTCTAGATTTCGTAAAGTAATATGTCCATAAATGATACACGCTTTTTACTTGATCCCACTAAAAAGCTTATTAACCGGGCAGATAAAGATACTTAAATATTATTAGCACTTCCTAAGAACATGCTTGCTTGACGTCAAGTCACGTGGTCCATGTTATAATGGTCTACGTAAATTCGTAGCCTACGTCACGTCACCTACGCGCGCCCCGAAAATCCTATTTTGAAAATAAATACACATTCCTCCTGCCACTTAATTATGTGTTTTCGGGGAAAGCAAGCAGATAGTTGTTTATAAACAAGTTTTGGCTGTGTACTGTTTTCTATCAATCTGACATTATTGTAGGTGTTAAGATGGAATGCCTATGAGCTCATCAATGAACTAAGCGCATCCTATAAATTTTCTTCATAACTCCATGCAGCTGTGTATCCGATATTCTTTCTTACTCTTACCTCAAAAATGTGTTCAATCAAAACAATACATTACTGCGCATTACGTATTTGTTTTTAAAATCAAAACTTACGCAGTAACATTATTTGCTTAGTCTAAAATGTTGGAAAATATCCAGTGGAATTATTGATATAAATATGTTTTCCATTCCACCATTGACATTTTTCAAATATTTTTCTCGTAGTTTCCACGTTCATTTGATTAGGTATTTGTTTTATTAGTCGTACAAGCTTTAAGTAAATAATCGTATAAAATTGTCAGAATGGATGAATGCCTTTAAAGATTCAGTGATGTGTTCTTGGAATCAATTTAACCTACGCCTTACTAACTACACAATTAGCTACGTACTAGCCCTACCTTTGATAGACCACTTCTGAACATAGGTCAACGCTTAATCTGGTCACATATCTACAACTTTTCTGCATCAATTGCGGGTTAGTACCCAGTAGCTGTGCCAGTAGTTATTAATGGATTTAGATATGGCATTGTTTTTCTCCTGAAGCGAGCAAAATTAATTCGTTATTAACGATGTAAACATTCAAGATAACTTATTGATATGGGAGATCGGGACTAGCAACAAAGACTTCATATTTGGGCTTTTGAATCAATTTTTTTTTGTGATAAATGAAGAAATCATAAATAAGTTTCTATACAAAACTATTTTTATATTTTCCTTATAATTTCAAAGTTAGACTAGATACATTAAAAATTTACTCAATCGAGCGTGTGACGTCACAATGTTTCACATTGTAACATTGTGATATCACACGCTCGTTCGACTCAATTTTTAAAGTAGTATAACTTTGTAATTATATAAAAAAAAAAAAATAGTTTTGTACGGAAACAAAAATATATTCAAAATACCAATTCTACGACGAGCGTTACTCCACTAAAGATATCACCCACATAAAAATATAATAATAGATCAGTAGAGTATATTTACTACTGGACCTAAACCTTCCTACAGATTTCCAATAAGACTGGTTGGAACATAAAAATATATTAAGATCGTATCGTACATAGGAAGTCATAGCAATACATTAAAAGGTATTAAAATGGAGATATTTATAAGACAAATTATTATGTAAATGAGTACCATTACCTCGTATTGACATGTGCTTTGTGGTCAGTAGACGCACCTAAGAGCCAACAGTCAAATATTGACTCGGGGCAAATCAGCTCCTGTTTTCATCGCTTGGTATTCGAACGATCAACACAATTTGTTTAAACATGATATAATTAACCTGGAGTCACCTGACTCACGGCAGACCATGCAACACATGCACGATGACGTTAGTCTTCGAATTAGGGAATAGAAAATTAGAAATCGTGATGAAGTAATGGGAGAATACTACTTCATACACTCTTTCGCTATAGCGGATTTAACTCTCTGGACCGGAGTTCTGGAGTTAAATGAACTCTCTGGACCGGATTTTAAGTCCGTGGACTTAAAATCCGGTCCAGAGAGTTCATTCGAATTTAGGATCGGCATAACATGCCATGCATGATGACGTAAGGTTTCACATTCTGGAATAGTACCAGCTGATACATAGATAGGTAATGCAAAATATTCTATCAATACATTTATATCTTCTATCCTATCTACTTTAATTGTGTGAATTGTGAGAGTTCAATCTCCAGTCCCGTATCAATGAGTTCTTTGGAATTCATGTACGAAATTTCATTCACAGCTTTTCCGTTAAGGAAAACGTAGTGACGAAAATTCGATGGCGTATTAGAATCTATTCTAATCTACTGAGCCAGTGTACCTATTGAAATGACACAATCACTCTTTGAAGACAAGTTTATGTTTAGCAGTGGATTATTAAAGGCTTGTGCTGCAGCTACTTATTTTGGTGTCCGTCTATCTTTAAACTTTTTGACAGTAACAAGGTCTACTAAAAGCTCTCAGCAGTTAGGCTTACTTCCTCCTAGGATTGCTTCAAGTTGGTCAAATATGGACTCGGGGCAAATCAGTTCTTGTTTTCATCCCTTGGTATTCGAATGATTAACACAATTTGTTTAAACTTGATTTAATTAACCTGGTGTCACTTCACTCACGGCAGAGCATGCAATATATGCACGATGACGTAAGTCTTCGAATTCGGGAATAGACTAGCTTAGACTAAATGCGTCATCTTTTTAAGGAAGCACCACATGCAATAATTTTACAAAGTAGCAAAAGAATTACTAAGCTAACTTAAAATTACAGTTATAAATTTTTCAAAGATTATTAGTTAAATTATTATTGTGTGCTTTGAGAACAGTTAGAGAACGGGTTGGCACTTTCTGCCATAATTGAGTTTAATATAATTTTGAACTTTATTACTGTGTCTCCAAAATATCAAACAAATTATGTTGCTGGTATTTATTTATTAGTCTACTTATTCTGGGGACTGGTGAATTTGCACCTAGCACGGTTCTGCGAAACACTGGAGCAAATGGTGTTATTGGCATGCAAGGATATCTGAAAGGAATTCTAAATTTAAATTTCAATAATACGTTTGGACAGTCTATCTAGTTGTGAAGTAGATTATACAGAAAAGTAATGTCTAATTTGTTGCGACGAACTGATAGCGTTAGCATATTAAAATGAGTAAGTTTATTTTTATAAGATTTTAATACCTTAGCCTTCTTTGTAGAGTAAGCCAAATGCCACAAGAATCGTTTTTGTACTCTTTCAAGTCTTAGAGAATGTACTGCGTAATGTGGTCTCCAGACTGGACAACAATATTCCAGTATACTACGGACTAGGCAGTTGTAGAGTAGAGTAGTAGTAGTAGGTGCTAGGTCTATGAAACTCCTTTGTATTTCGAATTAAAAATCCTAACATTTTCGAGGATTTTTTAGTAATATTATCTATGTGAGGAATAAAAGTTAGTTTTTCATCGAACGTGACACCTAGGTCCTTTATGGATTTAACAGATTTTAAAATAGATGAACCAATTTTGTAGTTGACTTTGATATTGGAGACTTTCCCACTAAACATTATTTGATAACACTTGTCTGTATTTAACGTCATTCCATTCAATTGACACCAGTGATTTAAATTATTTAGATCCTCTTGTAGTTTGTGACAATCTTGAACTGTATCTATTACTTTTAAAATTTTAAGGTCATCAGCAAATATAAAAGGAGTGCAGTGGGTTGAACAATTTAGAAGATAATTTATCAGATAATTAAATAAGACTGGAGCAAAATGAGAACCTTGAGGAACTCCTGAATATATTATTAGTTCGATAGTGGACTTAAAACCCGCTGCCACGACATAAAAGTTACGATTGCATAGATAAGAACGTTTCCGATTCAGCATAGAGCCGAAAAGACCATATGCAGAAAGCTTAAAAAAAAGCACGCTGTGCGAAATTTTGTCGAACGCCCTGCTAAAGTCGGTATATACAACGTCGACTTGCTTGTTTTTGTCCACCGCTTCTGCGAGAGTTTCCACAAAAGTAATTAAGTTTGTATATGTGGATCTCTTCTTAAGGAATCCGTGCTGGTGATCTGATTGCTTAAGGTGTCGGTATAAATATGGGTAAACAATTGACTCTAGAACTTTTGCAAAGGTTGATAAAATGGAAATGGGTCTATAATTACTGACAAAATCATCATCACCAGTCTTAAAAATAGGGACTACTTTTGCTATCTTCCATGTGTCGGGAAATAATCCTGATTTTAGAGACATGTAATAAAGTAGACACAAAGGTAGTGAAAGACTTGAGGCACAATTTCTGATAAAAATAGGAGGTATTCCGTCATGTTCAGCGGTGGACTATATAAACAGTATATTGGTGACCAGCTGTCTTCATATTTTTACAAGTTTTTATTTAACTTGCAATGTATGTATGTAAGTACCTATGTAAGTTCGGGTGGAATCTTGCAAGTTAAACTTGACCAGCTTTCCGGTTTTCGATTAAGCTGAAATTTTGCACGCATATTTATATTGAGTGACAATGCATTGTTATGATACCCTGGAGCTGATCTGATAATGATGTCGGTAGGTGACCATAGGAACTCTTGTACTAAACAAGATAGACCGGTCGTGTTTGGGCTCGTTTTATTTGTCTTGGCTGGCAATCTGCTGCTATATGATGAACTCAAAAGCTTGTATTTTTAAAAAGTTATAATCCTTTAATAATTTATTTATGAACTAATTCTCTGACTAAACTCTTAGAAACTTTGGTGGCACTTTGGCTCACTTCCTCTAGTAATTTTCGAACCAATCGTGGTCACCGCTACAAACTCCATTAAAAGAAATAAACATAGCGTAAGAAATAAACATAGCTAGCATAGAGAGACTTCAAAGCTTCACCTACCGTTACTTTAATAGGGCATTTGAGGTCTCATTGCGATATAACGGTCCCTTTTTCTGTCGTCTTTTAACTTCTGATTGATAAAGGGTAAAAGCGGTACTTTTAACATTAAATTGTGTATTTTATTGTTTTTGACTGTGAAAAAAATAGTGATAGTATTTTATCCAGCTATTTTTTACGACAGTTTCTTTGATATAACCAAATTTTCGAGGACCTATTAAGTTCTGAATTCACTGCCTGAAACTGAATTCAGTGCCTGAGTTTCACAAAATTTTTGAACTTAAAACTTTCACAAAAATCAACAATTATTTGTTTTATAAAAAGCTTAAGTATTAATTTACTGTTCAATTCGTGTGTGAGAGCCATGATGTCACAGACACAATATAGACCCAACTCAAACTTATAAGATAGGTCGGGGTGTTTTCGTTGGAGGCAATATAAGAATACTAGCTAAAAACCCGCGGCTTCGCCCGCGTTGTCTTAGTAAGTCTTTGTACTTGCTTATAATAATATCTAATAGTCCGCGATTTGACCCGCGTTATCTTAATACTTGCTTAAAATTACTTGCAAGGATAATGCCCACGGTTTGGCCAAAATTGTAACAGTATTTGCCTATAATGATAATTGGTCACGGTTGGCCCGCGTATTGTTAGTACTTGCTTAAGATGGTTATTTATAGCACGCAGCATGGACTGGGTTGTCTTAGTACTTGCTTAAAATTATAAAAGCTTGCCGTTTGGCCTTTATTGTCGTATTACTTACAATGATAATAGCCCATGGTCTGGCCCGTGTTGTCTTAGTACTTACTCAAAATGATAATAGCCCGCGGTTTGGCCCGCGTTGTGTTAATAATTATAGGTACTTAAAATGATAATAACCCACAGTTTGGCCCACTTTGTTTTAGTACTTACTTGATTAAAATAACAGCTCGCGGTTCAACCCGCGTTATCTTGGCATTTGCTTATAATAATATCTAATAGTTCCCGATCTGGCCCGCGTTGTCTTAATAAATCCTTAAAATTATAATAGCATGCCGTTAGCCTGCGTTGTTGTATTACTTGCAATGATAATAGCCCACGGTCTGGCCCGCGTTTTTTTCGTAATTGCTTAAAATGATAAAAACCCACAGTTTGGCCTGCGTTTTCTAGGCACTTACTTAAAATAAAAATAATATAGTACCTATACTCTATAAAATTTAACTTGATCTCTGCGACAGTGACATTGACATAGAAGATTGACATTTTTAGAGTTGAGATAGTGGTGGAAAAAATGATTTTCAAATAATGTTGTAAAAATCGAATAAATCATAATAATAATAATAATAAATCATTTATTCGGCATAATAATAAATATGTGCAGATACATTGTTCCAAAGGCTCCCAAACTAGTCAGAGACTGTATGTCAGGAGCCAATGGCTTCTCCTATTATGTCACAAAAAAAAAGATTACAATGCAAATAAACAACTGATATTATAAGTTTTTAACAAAGTTAAATTAATATAATTTGTTTGACACATGCAGGAAAAAAAAAATACACTAGAAATTTTGAAATCAAATGAAAATGAAAAGTACAGTACCCAATAATATAAATGCGCGCTATTGTGTGTGTGTGTGTGTGTGTGTGTATGTGTGTGTGTGTGTGTGTGTATGTGTGTGTGTGTGTGTGTGTGTTTGTATGTGTGCAGTCCAAGTACTCTTATACGAACAACTGTGTAGTTGTGGTCAAACACATTTATCATAGGTTTTGTGTTGGGGGATCAAATTAGTGTTTGTATAACTTCAGAAATAGAAACTCTCTAACATATCTTCTGTTGATTTGTAATCGTAACCTTGAAGCCATGTGAGGATAGTCCTTTTAAGTTCTCTATCTGTTAATTGGTTCACTATTTTAGACTTACTTATTTCGTTGTATAGCCGTGTAGCAACTACCATAAACTGTTTTTGTGCATATCTAGTATTAACCAATGGGGCCTGATATATCTGTTTCCTTCTGCTTTGGACTAATTCCGTTGGTGGCGTTATCTTGTGTCGTCTACGTACACATTCATAGATAAAAAATTTACGAACTGACAGAACATTGGCCCTCTCGAAAACTTCTGTGGTAGGGTGTCTAAAGGGTAGGTACAACATGACCTTAAGAACAGCGCGTTGTGCTCTTTCAGCCGTTATAAGATGTGTTTTGTCTGCACTACCCCAAACACAGATACAGTACCTGATGAGGCACTCGCACAGGGCTTTGTAGGTTTGCAAAATTAGCTTAGGTTCAGCAACAGTTCTCAGAGTTTTAAAAATGTAGATTAATTTTCTAATTCTAGAGGAAAGTGAATGAATATGATTTTGCCATGTAAGTTTATCATCTACAAGAACTCCTAAATATTTGATAAAATTAACGCGTGTTAAATAAGAACAGCTACAGTTAAGTATTGAATTTGGACAAGAAGTGCGATTACAAGGATGTGTATGAATTTTGATACTAAAGTTTGGATTAGGTCCGCCGGTAGTTCTCTTACTGAAACACAAATATTTTGTTTTACTTATATTGAGAGTAAGCAGGTTATCTTCGAGCCAACATGTTATTTGGGATAAGCAGGTTTCTGCTAGGCGTTTGACTTTGGGCCAAGACTTTTCATGGCAAAGTAGTACTGTGTCATCCGCAAACATAAGTAAATCTAGACCCGGTACAGAAGTGGCACAGAGCTCATTTATATAAATGAGAAAAAGTGTGGGGCCTAGAGTGCTGCCTTGCGGGACTCCAAATGAACAGCTGGCATTATCACTTTCAATCCCTTCTACCCGAACTCGCTGTGACCTTCCTGATAAGTAGTTCTTAAACCATTTCAGAACAATCCCGCGGATTCCGATGTTTTTAAGCCTTTTAAAAAGGATAGGAATCGACACGGTATCAAATGCTTTTTGCAGATCAAGGAAAATTCCAATGCATTTGTGTTTTTTATCCATGTAAGAAGTAACTAGCGAAGTCAGCTCTAACACTGCATCCTCCGTGGACTTATTATTTCTAAAACCATACTGGTTTTTATTTAATAGGTCATTATTTTCTAGGTATCGCATTACCCTTTTTTTAACCAACTTTTCAAGGATTTTTGAAACTGTTGATAACAATGAGATGGGTCTATAATTTGAAGCCTCTGATTTGTCTCCGGATTTATAAATAGGGCATACTATTGCTTGTTTAAAAATAGTGGGAAATACACCTGTTTCAAGACTGAGATTGCATATAAAGGCAATCGGTTCAGCAAGTACCACTGCGAATCTCTTAAGAATGTCCCCAGTAATCTTATCCCAGCCGGGAGCACTGTTAGATTTCAGGCTAAAAATAAGACTTTTTACCTCATAAGGATCTGTTGGTGAAAATGCCATAGAGTTGATTGGTATAGATCTACTTCTCGCCTGAGTCGCTAATTTATTTTCAGTACTGACAACTTTATTTAAAATGTTGTCCGCAAGACTACTTCCCACTGTGGTAAAATAAGAGTTGACTGTGTTTAGTGCTTTTTTTGGATCATTATGAATTTTGAGCAATTCTCTTGAAGGAACTTTAGGCTGTTGAAAGTTGCAGACTTCTTTTATGACTTTCCAGGTTTCTTTTATATTGCCTTTATTTTTGTTTAGTTTATGCTTATAATGTTCGATTTTAAGGTTTTTTATTATTTGATTACATGCATTTCTATATTTAGTATATTTTTCTTTAATTTTTGTATCATTAGGTGTCAAATTTACTAACATATGCAGTTTATCTCTCCTGCGTATACATTTAACTACTCCGCTAGTTATCCAGGGCTTGAGAGGCTGGAATTTTTTTGAGATCATTTTCGTTTGTGTGTTAGTATTTATGATATTTATTATTTTATTTATAAATATTTCTGTTGCAATATTAACATCACTTGATTTATACATTTCTAACCAATGTTCTTCTAAAAGTGCCTCATTGACGCCTTCATAGTCTATTACTGTTTTGTTTTGGTTTGTAGATGTTTTACGTACTTTAGCTTTGTTAATATATAGTAGTATAGTAGAATGATCAGTAAGTTTTTGTTCAAAAACAATAGTTTTCCAAATGTTCTGCGTTTTGACCATAAAATGGTCAAGACATGTTGTGTTACGAGTTGGACGAGTAATTCCTTGTCTAAGACCGTGGAGAGCCATCATATTAAGATATGTCTGCGCTGATTTGGATAAATTACTGGCCAGGATATCTATATTTACGTCACCTGTCAAAATTATATTTTTAGTGGTCATATTTTGTAGAATGTCATCTATACAATGCAGATAATTTGTTTCATTTTTAAAACTCGGTAGACGGTAAGTGCACAGTATTGAATAATCTGGTGAAATGTTAAGAACGAGACAGTTTCCATCTAAACAGTAAGGCTCATACCCAGAAGCCTTCAAGTCATCACTCACGTATGCAACCACCCCGTCATTTTGGTTTATAAAGTTTTTGGTCCAGAACATGTCATAACCATCTAAATTTGGCGGTGGATTATGTAAATTTGTCCAGCACTCTGTCAGAACAAAAACATCTACCCTCACATCGAGACTAGACATAAGTGCGACAAAGACATCAAAGTTGCAGTTAATACTGCGTATGTTGACTGTTAGAATTATTAATGGGTGTTCATTATTGGTCTCACATTTTAGAATGAGTAGTTGATAAGATGAGAAATTGGATTTTATTTACTTACTATTATTTAAGATCAAGTATGTACATGTAAATAATGCTATGATATTAATTAAATATTCATAATAATGTAAAGGTAGTATTTATCGACGTTTTCACTATTATCGATGCTTATGTAACATATAATTGGGTTTAATTTAATTACACATGTAAAAAATGTTATGATATTAAAATATACAATAAAATTAATGATAAATTAAGTTTTGTTTAAAATATCGTTAGTATAAACTATCGATATTTTAAATAAAACTCTATCTGAAACTCTGTGGTCACGATCATTCGTCGCCCATCACTAATTGGCATACCCGTAAAGTATGACATTGACAGGAACTGTCTGTACTATTAAGGAATTCAGGACTTCATAGGCGTGATTTTTCTGACAGCTGTTGCAGAGATCAAGTTAAATTTTATGGAGTATAGCTCGTCGTTAAGCCCGAATTAGGCTCGATTATGAAGCCGCCATCGTTATTATAATAGCTAATTAGCATAATTAATTCTGTTTCTTTTTCACTTTAACCATTCGATAGAGATAACACTTTTTATGTTGCTATTATATTTACCATGGCGCCTTCATAATTGAGCCTATTATCGTATTACTTGCAAGGATAATGCCTACGGTTTAGCCTGCATTGTATCAGTATTTGCCTAAAATGATAATAGCCCACGGATTGGACTGCATTGTCTCAGTATTTGGTTATTTAATTTACTTGTATCTAAAGCTTATTACGGAGTACGTCAATTTTTGGGTAATAAATTGCCGAATTTTTGAAACTAACTCAATAATAAATATATAAAATTTATATTGGGGGACATCTCACACACGGTCTCTGACCCCAAACCAAGCAAAGCTTGTGATTTGGCTGGCAGAGACTGATATACTACATGTACCTGTAGGTTGACTGGCAGATAATGCTATTTAACGTTAAGTCCTCCTTATGTACAAATGGTGTGCAAGAAAGTGTTAAATAAATAAATAAAAATACATTAATAACACCCAGACACAGAGCAAACACATATGATCATTACATAAATATTTGCCTTGGGTGGGAATCGAACCCACGCCTCTTTGTCCCAGGAGTCAGGGTCACAAACCACTGAGCCACCAAGGGAGCCAATAATAATAATTGTATGAGTAACTATGTAAAGAATTTCACACTACTGGCTTTTCATTGATGGAAAACATTGAGGCAACCTGTATAGTACGAGGGGTGATCCAATAGTAATGATAATCAATAACAAACACAATGAATAAAATAAAAAAATAAATTTATTTCTCAACATAGTCTCCTAGCAAGTCTATACATTTAGTCCATCTCTTTTCTAAACCTAAAATTCCCTTAGAAAAAAAATCTTTATCTTGACTCTCAAAAAAGTCCTCAACCGCGGCCATCACGTCGCTATCATCGTCAAATTTCTTGCCTCGGAGATGTTCCTTGAGTCGTGGAAAGAGATAAAAGTCACTGGGGGCTAGATCTGGTGAATAGGGGGGGTGATCCACCAGCTCAAAGCCCGCTTCCTGAATGGCAGCCATGGCAATTGCAGCTTTGTGAACCGGTGCGTTGTCTTGATGGAACAGCACTCCAGCCCGCAGTTTGCCTCGCCTTTTCTCCTTAATAGCCTCCCGCAATCTTCTTATTTGTTCTGCATAGTAGGAGCCTGTAATAGTGGCCCCCTTTTCCAAGTAGTCCACCATGATTATTCCTTCAGCGTCCCAAAAAACAGACGCCATAATCTTCCCTGCTGAGCTTGACACTTTGAATTTCTTCGGCGTCGGTTCATCGGATCGTTTCCATGTCATCGATTGTTGTTTTGTTTCAGGATCAAAATGGTGGATCCAGGTCTCGTCCATGGTCACAAAACGTGACAAAAAATTATCCTTGTCTGCCTGGAAATTTTCGAGATTTGCTCTTGACATGTCGACTCGTTTCTTCTTTTGCTCGTCGTTTAACATTTTCGGTACCCAACGCGCGGAGACCTTTCTCATATGCAATTCGTTCGCAAGGATTCTTTGAATGCTGCCATATGAGATCCCTGTGACCTCAGCTACATGCCTGATAGTCACTCTTCGATCTTCCAATACAACTTCTTCAACTTTTTTCACATTTTCTTCAGTGAGGGACGTCGATGGGCGTCCTTCGCGGTGTTCGTCTTCCGTCGATGTTCTTCCCAGCTTAAACTCCTTAGCCCATCGTGCAACTGTGAAATATGGAGGAGAAGAGTCCCCTAATGTTTCCACCAAGTCGCTAAGTATGTCTTTGGTAGACATTTTTTTCAAGCAGAGGTATTTAATGACAGCTCTGATTTCGTGTTTTTCCATTTTGATGTTCACTCCTTGACAGTCCGTATTCAAATGAATGTAGCTCCCGGGAATCGTGGCCTATTTATATGTTTTTTTTTTCCTGAACTAGTTGGTAATTGAGCAAGTGACTGATATTTTTTTTGTATTTTTGTGTGCAGTAGAAATAACTGATTATCATTACTTTTGGATCACCCCTCGTACGTCCGTAGAGAAAAAAATCAATGTCGTTTGTGGATTCAGCAACCCGCGCTCGGTCGGCGTGATGTATATGGCCCAATCACCTTTCGCGGGTAGGCCTATGTTCAGTAGTGCACTATTAATTAAGGCCGGTACAGGTATTCGACATGTTTCATTAAGTCATTAGAAATTTATATTTCCAGGGAAATGAAAAAATAACACACAAGTAGTATACTTAATTTTATTTGAGAATCTTATATCTAGACGACAGGCATGTTCTAGGATGATATTATACTCATAATTTGATTAACGTTTGCTATGGTACCAACCCCAAAATCACGTGAATAAAATGTGGAAAATGTAGGTAATTTTCGCTTGTCAGGGTTGATCCCATAGTAAAATGCGTATATTGATCCGTATGTGCGCTAAGTTTAAGACTATTGGCTCACAAAATAAAAAAAAATCGTAAACTATTGGGGACCCATTTTGCCCCATTTAAGGATAAATCATTATCTCAACCTTTTTCTAGATACTTCATTATTTAAAAAAATGCATTGAAGTTTTGGGACGTATCTGGCCCCTAAGGATTTTTTTTAAGAAAATTCAGAATAACAGGTACAGTCATATTTTTTATTTAGTCTCAAAATCATCTATACAAAGTTTCATGTCAATCGGTACAGGGAATAAAAAGTTATATGCAAACAAAAATGGCCCGTTTTACCCCGTAACTTAGAGTTGGGTATGTTTTTCATCCTTAGTGCTTCATTATGTCGTATGATGCACGTATATTCCAAATTTCAAGTTCATATCCTTAAAGGTTTGGGTTGTAGCCCAAACTGATTTTTGCCATCCCTAAGGAACCCTATAGATTTTCCTGGATATTATTAGTTCCTGTATTGAAACATACTGTGTGCTTCCTTCATACCAGATTTCAACCATAACCGTTCAGCTGGTTGGATGTAATTGACTCTTTTTTCACCAACTTTGGGACCCTTTTTGACCCCTTAGATGAGGAAAATTCGGGAAAACAGGAAAAAACGTTACTTTTATTTTGTTTGGAAAGCATGTAGGTATACAAAGTTTCAAGTCATTCGGTACAGAGAATAAAAAGTTACATACAAACGAAAAGGCCCGTTTTACCCCTTTAGAGATCGATTTTTCAATTTTTTTTTCCTTAGTGCTCCATTACGTCGTACAATGTACCTATGTTCCAAATTTCAATTTTATATCTTAAGCGGTTTGGGCTGTAGGCTGTCTGTCAGTCAGTCACTCAGGGAAGCCTTTTATATAATAGATAAGTTTTAAGACTTTCGCGATTTGAACACATTACTATTATGTAAGTGCTACGGGAATAATCGCGCACTAAAATTACGAGATAAATAAATACCTCATCATCCCGACGTTTCGACCGAGTTGCATCGATCTTGGTCACGGGTGCAACTCGGTCGAAACGTCGGGATGATGAGGTATTTATTTATCTCGTAATTTTAGTGCGCGATTAGTCCCGCAGTACCTACATAATAATAATATTCATTGACTGCCTCGGTGGCTCAGTGGTTTGTGAACTTGACTACTGGATCAAAGAGGTGTGGGTTCGATTCCCACCCAGGGCAAATATTTAGGTGATTTACACAAATGTTTGCTCTGCGTCTGGTTGTCCTTGGTAATTATATCTGTCTAAGTATGTATTTAAAAATACGAGTATGTATATGTAGTAGGTATATCAGTCTCTGGCAGCCATATGACAAGCTTTGCTTAGTTTGGGGTCAGAGACCGTGTGTAAGATGTCCCCTAATATTTATATTTATTTATTCCTAGCTGTACCTTACGCGCGTTGCTACGCTACTAACTATAATAAAAAACTAAAAAAAAATTGTTCGCACCAAATCAGAAACCTTCTTTGGCTCATGTAGTTCTACAACAATTTTACTGAAGATTGTCACATGATCAAATGCATAGTTTACGATTATATAAAAGATATACAGACAAACATTCATTTTTGTATAAGTATATGGAAGATTCGTACTTTGATTCTATGCTAGCTAGTAGCTACAGACAGCTCAAATGGACTCGCCCTTATACCGCCTGCTATCAAGCTAGAGATTCACTTGATAGTAAAATTGTGTATGCGGAGTGTATTGTACGCTAGACAGACATAAACAGCAATTTATTTCTGGCAACGAACCCACGTCCTTGAGTTCGACCTTATTGCGCAACACCGGTTTCGAAATGCGCACACGCACGGTCTATGTTCATGTTCATGATATAAAAGTGATGTTACCTGAATAGCAATGCGATTTAACTCTGAAGTGTTGCTAAATAAAGCTTCGTGCTGAAGCTTAGCAATGACATTGATTTGTTTTATTTCGAAGGTCGATTGAACTGCTTTTAGATTGATATGAATGCCTACTCTGTTAAGCTTTATTGGTATCTTTGTTAAAGTAATTCTCCGTGAAAATGGCTTCATTCGATGTACAATATATTTTTTAAAATTCTCTGCACCGTTCGTCATTTTTCAAAAACGGGACATACATATTGGAATACCATTGTACTCATCATTTTGACCAGAATTTAATACTAGTCTATATGGCCAATGCAAAAAAAAAAACCAGAAAAACAGAGCTTTTTCATGCAAGAAGTTTATTAATTTTCAGAATGTTTGATTTTTAGGATTTGTCCTATTATAGTAAAAGTTCAGGATTTGTCGTATGTATTATTGGGTCTTTAATAAATACATTGTAGTTCGTAATATTAAATTAAAGAGTCAATCGATAGAGCAGCAGTGTGTCAACAAGTGTCGGTGGCAGCGAGTATCACGTGGAGCATAACGGTGATGACATATTTTACCGGGCGTTTGCGCGGTGCGCGTTCCAGCCCGCGCCGCAATCAGAAAAATGAATTACGTAGGTATAGGCTGCTGCTGATAACCCAACCCAATCCTCGCGAGAGCTTCAGTTAGGTTTGGGTTATCCGCAGCTTGTACCAAACATAAGTAATAAGTTTGATTCGGCCTATAACTACGTAATTCATTTTTCTGCTGCTCTATCGATTGACTCTTTAATGCTTTTCAATATATTCTAGAATATAAGAAAGGTATAATTAATTTATTGCAGTTCGTATGTACCTACCTACATTGGTGGTTCATAAACGTTAATTTGGCTCAATTTTGTATTGATCAAAATAAATGAAGAAATGGTTGAAAATAAGGTCTTAAAAAATTGAAAGATTTTAAAAGTTTTGTTTAAACTAACTGATGTATTCCTCCTAAGTAATCTAAAATAACCGATGAAAAAAATAATATCTTAATTCCAGTTAAGAACTTTTGCTTAATTTTCATCAGAAGAGACCATTTCAATATCCGATCGATTCGCTTAGGAGCTGCGATGCTTTAAACAGGCATAGAGCTGAAACCCTCGCTTTGCGTCGGGCCACTCGTCAACCATCGACAGTTGTTGTTGTTGCTATAGGCCATAGAGTAATCAGAAGTAAAACGTGGTCAATTGAAGTATCCTGAAAGAAATGTAATGATTGACGGCACGAGTTAGCAAGGGATGTGGTTGTGGTTAATATCTATTATCTAGAAGAGTGAAGAGTTCTTTTGGAACGAAACCTTGAATCTCAGTACGAGTACTTTTGAATTCCATATTCACATTCACATATTCGTAGTGAGAGAAGTCCTCAGCACTTTACATTAGGGTTCTGGTCACACTAATGTGTGGTTCCGATACCGTCTCCAGACCCTATCTTTTTCGAAGCTAATTCGATTGACAGTTTAAAGCTTTTGCAGAGATTTCTTAAGAGTAATAATATAAATAAAAACGCGTTTAGCGAGTTATATTAAACAAAATAACTATGGATAGTTTCTTTACAATAATACAGATAAAACAACGTTATTGGCAATACCTATCACAACATTTATAGAAATAATTTGATGTTTCCTCTCCAGCTAAAGTAGTAACTAGCGGTACTTTTCTATCAGACACTCCTAATATTAATAAGTATCAAATCACAATAGAACAGGCGTAGTATAAGCCACGAGTACATGTGATGGTGCCCTTATGGTGAAAGTTGTATGTAATTGAGGTGCGTACACCCGAGACAAACAAAACGCGAGTGTGAATTCCGCGGCACGCGACTATAATATCATTTTTTACCTTTACACATGCGTTTATAACAATTTCAACCTTACACCTACATAATAGGCTTTGTTTTTGAATGGAATGAAGAGGCTATAGAAGATGCGCTCTGGTCAAATTCGAAACGTAAACAAGTCGCCTGCAATGTGATAAATATTTCACACTGGATGTCGGAGGATAGCATTATACGAGTTAACTCGTTTCGTAATACGGTATAGCCATGTTTCATAAAGCTGACCGGTCCTGGAGAGTTTCAGCTCTGTGAGCCCAGTTTTTGGCAGATATTTTGGAGGACCACTTAATAAGGTATCGTTAATTCAATTCTTGAGACGCTTTTTAGTTCCGCGCTTAAATGGGACGCTCTGTTACTAACTCTACTTAGTTTGGCTGGAAGTCTTGTAAATTAAAATTAAATCTTAAATATTTTAACGGCTACTGATTTCAATTACTTCTCTGAGTAAATACATAGTTGCTTTTTTCGAATATATTGTTACTATGTCGAGTAAATATCAAATCTATGGCGACTTTTCAAACATCTTATTGCAAAAACCCAAGAAATAAGTTTACTTTTAGGCTAGGCTAAGATTTATTTATTTTTAGGGTTCTGGATTTCAAAAAAACGGATCACTTATAAGATCTCGTCTGTCCGTGCTTGTGTCAAGACCTTTCATCTCGGGAACGTGTGGAGGTACCGAGTTGACATTACAACCGTACGCTGTACCATAGAATAACCTCCTTGAGTAGCTTAGTTTATGGCTGTACGTACGCTAATGTGTATTCTAGTTAATTGTAAAAAAAGACAATCTTCTCGGTTATCGTACAAAAAAGTATAAACCGATATTTTGACAGTTAAAAAGTTTGATTCCTTTTCAATGTTAAAAAGGAATCAAAAACGTTCATAGTTCTAGTTTAAGACCTATAGGTCTCGTTGACCGAGAACTATGAAATTTGCAAAAAACCAGTGTCATAAAATAGGGAAAAATACGAAAACTGCACATTTAATTTAATCACATTAAAATATATTCCATATTATGATTTTTCGTATAAATAATGTAGACTCTATATCCGAGATCAAATAAATAACAAATCCAACAATTGTTTTGCAAAATATCTGATGATCATTCCTCTTCTCTCGTTATATTGTAGGCCCCGGTTGAACGACGAACTTACTCCTCTGAGCTACGTTTTGTTTTTCGAAGTAGATAACTAGGGTTTTCCATGTGCTAATTGTTTAATTTAAGTAGTTGGCGTAAAGTGAAACCTCAAAGGTTTTCTCCATAACGCAGAGCTAGCAAAGCGTACGTGTGGCACGCTGCCAGCAAACATCTGCACTCTCTCACCGGGATCGCAATTCGCAAGTCCATAGGTGGTTGATGAAATAGCTAAACAAGGCATGCTATTCAAATTTTGTTTAAACTTTAACGTGTTTAGTAGAACGTTTTGAAGCCGTGGTGGTCTAGTGGGAGCGACACCCGCTTTACTTACAATCGTGAGGTCGTAGGTTTAAATCCCGGTCCCGTACTAATGATTTCTTTGGACTGTATGTACAGATTTTCATCCTGACTTTTCGGTGAAGGAAAACATCGTGAAGAAACCTGCATATGTCCTTAGAATAAATGGCGTATCTATGTGAATCCACCAATCCGCACTGGGCCAGCGTGGTGGAAATGGCCCAATCACCCTTCGTGGGTAGGCCTACGTACAGTGGACTATTAAAAAAGGTGATACAGTACAGTACAGTGTTTAGTAGATACGGTATTAGGTAAACAATTTTTTTTTTTTATTTGACATGAATATAACATACATAGGTACAATTAAAAGTACTGCCAAACAGCAAAGCGGTTTGTAGGCAGGATAGCTCTCACATTAGGTACTTAACTTAGTATCTATGCATAAGCGGATAGAAATACATTCCCTTGTTATTATAGGTACATGTGGGCAATGTAATGTCATTGTCAGTTACCCATTAACATATTTTGTTTTTATAATCTAAAGTTTGATACAAATGCTTGCTTTCTAAGGTGTTAATCTTCATCGCTTAATTTATTCAACATCAGTTTCTTTAACATTTTTTTAAAGCCAAATTTTGTTTGAAATGATTTCTCGAAATTTTCCGGCAAGTTATTGCACAATCTAGGTATGATCCACTGCCTAGTACGCTTACCATAATAGTTTTTATATTTGTATTGCAATTCCAGCTGGGACTTAGCCGCTTTACGAGTTCTTTTCTGAAATATTCTAATCGACTTTCTTTTTGACTGGTAGGATTTTACAAATTTTTACAAATTTAAATCCCAACTTAAAACAGGGGTGATAAGATAGTTGAGTCATTTCTTGTTGTTCCACGAATAAAACAAACAGGATCAAAAATTCCCGATTGTTCTACGATAGAACAAACAGGAACAAATGTTCCCAGTTCTATTGATGGAACAATGTGCTTTCTTGTCCGGGAAGTTAAATTTGTTAAAATGTTGAATTGACCGATCCTGATGCGTTATTACAAGCTGTTATTTAACTTGCGATGGATTTACGTATGTATGTATGTAAGTTCGGGTGGAATGTTGCAAGTTAAATTTTACCAACTTCTCGGTTCCGATTGAGCTGAAATTTTGCACGCGTATGTATATATGACAATGCAATAATATGGTTCCATGGAGCTGATCTGATGATGGAGTCTGAAGGTGGCCTTATGAACTCCTGTACTAAACAAGATAGACCCGTCGTGTTTGGGCTCGTTTTACTTGTGTTGGCTAGCACTCTGCTGCTACATGCCATCCAGGATTTCAAAAGCTTGTATTTAAAAAGTTATATCTTTATAATAATTTATTATTATTGTTTGTAAACTGATGTAATCGAGATAGTTCTTAGCGTTACTTCAATAATATCTGTGTTAAGGCTTTTCCAAGTTTTTAATTTACTCTTGCATAGAACTAATATCAAGTCAATTTATACGACCATAGAGCTATGAAGTGGTGCTATTTGTCTAACTTACAAACTGCGTGTGCATTCGCTGGCGAAAGCTTTGGAACAAGTCCGAAAAATCTGCTGTTCCATAAACAAACTCATTGACTACCTATGAACTAAATGTACCCATTAATGTTACAGTTAAATTGAGATTTTGGGGTTAGTTTAGTACCATTGTAAGCCGTGGTGGTCTAGTGGTAGTGACACCTGCCTTACAATCGTGAGGTCGTGGGTTCAAATCACGGTTCCGTACCAATGAGTTCTTTGGAATTTATGTATGGAATTTAAACACCGCTGGCTTTTCGGTGAAGGAAAACATCGTGAGGCAACCTGCATATGTCAGTAGAAGAAATTCGATGGAGTATGTGAATCCACCTACCCGCACTGGGCTAGCGTGGTGGATATGGCCCAAACTCCCTTCGTGGGTAGGCCTACGTCCTGCAGTGGACTATTAAAAAGGCTGATACAGTACAATACCGCTGTAAAAGTTTATCATCTTGATAAACCAAGGTCGCCCTTAAGCGGTTGTGCGAAAGTTACAAGTAACCCGGTAGATACCGCATCAGATCAGACCCGCACTTACCTGTCTCCGCAGCTACAATGGAAGTGTGACTCACGTAAACATCGAGAGGATTCTTTACTGTGCTCTTATTACACGAGTTTTTCAGAAAAGAATGACTCACTTTGAAGACGGTATCGGTTCCTGATGTTGATGTATCGTGTTAACAAACGTTTTTCGTGCCGACAGCACTGAAGCAGTTTGAGAAGAGTAAACAATTACACGTGAGCAGTGGTCGTGAAAAATGCTCGCCAACGTAATAACCCGTCAAGCGAAATTGTTTTAACATCAACGGGATACGTAGGAATAATATCCGTTCATCAGTAATTGTTATAGAAACTTACAAAATTGCCTGAACTATTTTCCGGTCATCATTATTCTATAGCCGTAAGACTTTAGGACACTTGACATAGGTTTCTCTCATCTAGATTTCCAATAAGACCAGATGGACAGGGAAAAGTAAAAAAGCTGTTCCCATCATCAGCCGAACGTTCACTGTTGAACATAGGACACCCCTGTGGACCTACAATAACACCGTTTGTGTGCAGCTTGCATCAAGCGTGTTTTTGCGCTCTTGGTCAGAGTCAGTGTACGTCGCCGGTTGACGTTGGAAAAAGCTGTCATACAAATAAATCACATAGTGTAGTTTTTCGCGTCTTTCGCTCATAAGTAGATAAATTCTTCATTCCAAAGAATATATCAATTATTTATCGTTCAGCAATAGACAGCCTTTAATCAATTATATTTTTCATAAACATTTTGCAAATTGACCATCCTAATTTTAAAAGCTTTTATAATGTAGGTATGTTTGTTTGTTCGGGTGGGATAATTGAACTCAATTTTGAAGTAGATATCTTCAACCGATTGAACTGAAATTTTGTATACACGTTTTGTTTGGATGACAATACACGATGAAGGAATAAGTATGATGTCGTACACATGGTGTTTGACATCATGCTAAATCCAATATGTCGGACAATCCAAGATGGTGGAATAGTTATTTTTAATGGACTTCTACAAAATGGGTATCAAATGAAAAGAATGGTTGAGAGTAACTCGAAAAATATTTTTACGTCATTCTAAACCCATTATGGCGGATCATCCAAAATAGCGGAATAGTTATTTTCAATGCACTTCTGCAATATGGCCATTGAAGTATAATATGGGTATCAAATGAAAGGGCTTGTCGAATGTCAGAATATTTAGAAAAATATTCTGACATCACTCTTTTTAGTCATAAGTTTTTAATCTTTCCTAATAGTATGGGTATTAAATGAAATGGTTCGCTGATAATAAAAATGCAGGTTACATAACTAAAAAGTAAAAAATAAATTAAAAGCAACAAATACCTTTTTATTTAATTGCTTTAAAGAGGAGAAAATAAAATTTTCCTTTAAAATTTTACCTATCAACTTATAAACTCATTATACACTATTTATGTGGTTATAAAAGCTTACCGCGCGATTTACTTATACTTGAGTAAATAAACTATGTAGTACCTATTTAATTGAGTAACTTAATCTGCTAAGTTTATTTTTTAATTTCCGTTTAATTAAATACTTATAGGTACTTACGCAAACCTCGCGACAAGCTTTTATGATCATATAAATTGTGTATAATGTGGTTATAAGTTGATAGGAAAAATTTTAAATGAAATTTTTTTTTAGAGCAATTAAATAAAAGCATTTTTAATAAGGTTTTTTTGCTTTTAATTTATTCTTTATGATGGAGTTCTGTAGGATCTCATTATTGTAATTCATACAACTTACACTCATGGATTTATCATATACAAAATCCTTGCTTACACCTCATTAATATTATAGATGCAAAAACCTTCCTTCATAGACTTCCAATAGACTAATTAGATCGTAATCACAGAGCTAGTACAAGAGAGATAGCGCTGTTGTCGTTTGAGACAACTCTCAACCGCAAAAATGTATGGACAATCACTAGTTGTCAACTGTCAAATATATGTATCGGAATTTGACAAGAATTTGACACTATCGGGACAAAAACACGGCAAATAGCCACTGAATCGAGATATTTTTCATATCTCTTTCTTACTCATGCCATATTATATCAATGCATCTCTTTCTTTCATATCTCGATCGACTACATTATCCCTCTGGTAACTCTGTGATCGTAATACTACAGCATAGGGCTAGGTAATGTCTTCTGTCGCATTACCTACCTAGGCTTTTATAATTAATGTAATGTAAAGTACCTGAGAAAAGCCTTTGCAAGGTTGGGAGGGGTAAAAGGTTGTCATAAACATCAAAATGTGGTTTAAGGGTGACTTTAAAACAAGAAGCACATATTCCAAGGTGTATATCAATAATAATCATAGTAGGTATATCTATAAATAGGATTTTTGTGACTTGTACCAGCCTTTTTAATAGTCCACAGCAGGACGTAGGCCTACCCACGAAGGGTGATTGGGCCATATCCACCACGCTAGCCCAGTGCGGATTGGTCGATTCACATACGCCATCAAATTTCTTCTACGGACGTATGCAGGTTGCCTCACGATGTTTTCCTTCACCGAAAAGCCAATGATGTGAAATTCCGTACATAAGTTCCAAAGAAACTTATTGGTACGGGATCGGGATTTGAACCCCCGACCTCACGATTGCAGGTCGGGTGTTACTACCACTAGACCACCACGGCATCTTTGTGACCTAGGCTTAAATAAATTAATTTCGTCAAAGTTAATGTAGCTTATTCAAGGATATCTACCCTTCTTTCATAGATATGGTCAGTTGGATGTCGTAAGCATCAAAATATAGTTTGAGGCTAATACAGATATCTGTAAGTAGTTTGAGGCGACTTCAAAGCATGAAGTTCATATTCCAAAGCGTATATATGAATGATAGTATAGCTATAGATAATCCTGAACGTAGCGTCCCGCGGCGCGGCGTATTGCACGCGGCCATCGACCGCACGCCTCCTCTCAAATATTCCAAGCATGCACAAATTAAACTGGTTTTTTCTTCATATTACTTTATTACCTTTGCATAAAATACTTACATTGTAAATTGGAAGATTTCGCGGCCCTCGATATTACGCTCGAGTTATTGGGTTACGTCACTTGGGATTTGTTTCGAAATTGCTACGTGAAGATTTCCGTCCGCGTTAGTGCAAAATGCTTATTTTTTAGGGTTCCGTACCTCAAAAGGAAAAAACGGAACCTTTATAGGATCTCTTTGTTGTCCGTCTGTCCGTCTGTGTGTATGTCAAGACTTTTTATCTCCGGAATGCGTAAAGATATCGAGCTGAAAGGAAACGGCGAACATTTTATATGGGAGGCGGTCCTTGAAAACCGGCAGCGATGCGAGCTGTATTAATGTTTAGTGCCATATTTAAGAATATTATTTCACGTAAAAACATATTTTTGTGTATCGCCGTTTTATTATAATAACTCTTTTTTATTTCACGAAGTAGAAAATATTTAGACTGAACTGGTAATACTAAGAGAAGATGCCTGGCAGCCCCGTCCAAAACGCAATAGATGGGCGATTCCAAATATAATGACTATCGATTCTTATGATCGATAGTTTTGTATTATTATGCGGAAAGAGACAGTATCTTAGTAATAATTACTAGGTACACTTGAATTCGTACACGGGTATGGAAAATTAACCTACATCGGTGAAACGTTATTAGATTTATCTACTGTCTTAAAGAACAACATAGCTTCCTTCAATATTTGTTTCATAGATTCCTCACTTCATAGATTATATTTTGTAAGACACTTTTGACACACATTACTATTAATAAAAAGTAATGTGGCCGTTTTGGTCGCCATGTTTTAAAAATAAATAAATGTCAAACTCTAAAATACCACCCCTATTGGTTGTTTAAAGATTCCTGTCTGACACTTAGTATCCACAGAGCTATTACAACTAGAGAAAGAAAGGGAGAGAAAGAGAGAGAGAGCGCTGTTGTCGCTTGAGGCAATTCTCAATCACAGAAACGGTAACTAGCTACTGAATCGAGATACTTTTTAGGTCTCTTTCTAACTCATGTCATATTAAATAATTGCATCTTTTTCTTTCCTTTTTCGATCGACCACATTATCCCTCTGGTACGTATCTCTGTGGTAGTATCTATAGTAGTCTGTGGTTAGGGGTAATGACTTGAATGACATGACAATATAGACAATGTCATTTCCCTTTGCTGTTTTAGAATGTCACTGTCAGTTTTTAGGGTTCCGTACCTCAAATGAATAAAAACGGAACCCTTATAGGATCACATTGTTGTCCGTCTGTGTGTATGTCAAGACTCTTTATCTTGGGAACGCGTAAAGATATCGAGTTGAAATTTAAACTGTATACGTATAGCTATGGTCTCTTGCAGTTGTGTAAAAGAAAATCTTCTCAATCATCGTTTAAAAAAGTTAGAGCTGTTTATGTCGTACAAAACCGCATATTTCGACACTCACAAAAATCTAATCCTACAGGATACTTCGTTGACATAGAACTATGAAATTTAGCGAGAAGCATTGTTTCAGAATGCACATATAGGAATAAATCTGAAAACTGTACATTTTTATTTAAATCACAAAAAAAAGGGCATAGATTCACAAAATATGGGTTGAAAATTCAAAGTGAGTAAATCGTATCATACAAGGTATCATATAAAATAGCTTCATTAGCACATGCTAAAACAGATTTTTAATTATTTTAACAAGGTGTAATTTTTAATGTATGACGAGGAAAGTGAAAAAAAAAACTTTTTTGTCGATGACATAGTATAGAGATTTTAACAACTTATACTTCCCAATTTTGTAAATTTTTTTGAATTTGTACGGAACCCTCGGTGTGCGAGCCTGACTCGCACTTGTCCTGTTTTTTATTTGGGTGGTTGAATTATCCACTGAATAGGTGTGTGAAATACAGCTCAAATATGTTTTCCAAAGGAATTCTTGTACCTAAATGCATCATTGCCTAAATGTCCCAACTTTCTTCTTTTGTATTTTTTTTCTATTTAGGTCAATATGCATTTCTGCAGCCTCCCCCCAATATAATTTGCTACAAACTACATCTAATTGATGCTACAGATACCTACAAATTTTCAGGTCATTAAAAATCAGTTATTAAACGTTTATGGTTTTCTTATACTTTGCAGAGAATTCCTCAATAAGATACTTACATGCTTCCGTGCCGAAATAAAAAAACCAGATAATTTCGTTCCATACAAAATTCTCTCTCGCTCACTAACTTTCATTTCGAGAATCGGCAGGCAGATTCTATAATTAAGTTTGGTAATAATTACACTCTACGAGTCCACAAAAAAGCAATATCTTTCTAACCGAAGTCGAAAGCTCGCTCTAATTCATTCGTAGCTTTTTGTCTGAAGGGAATGCGAGTCGTCAGACTTTGGTCTGGTCTGCGGAGCAGCGCGGGGGGCCTCGGCCTTTTGTTTTTATACCCGTGCAAGAATGCAAAACAATTATAATTCCCTCGGGGATAAGTCCGCGCTCCTCTGGAAACGAAGCCTCCGAGCGTAATCACAAACGAATCGCATCTCATTCGGCCTGCGGTTGAAAAAATAATCGCTTAATTGGTATATTTCAGATCGCAACAGAAATTGCTCAAACCTAGGTCCTTGAACGGGCGTGTGTTAGGTATGTAAACAGGGAGTGGCGGCGTGACGGAGGGCCTCCGCCGGGCGGCCGCTCACAGGCACCGACTCCGACCAATCCATTTACGTTAATTACGCCGAGATGGGGATAAATCGGCGTCCAGCGGTCCGCCGAGTTACGAGCGAGCCGACTATAAAATAAATTATACCCACTTCGTTCGCCTCGACTCAGTTTTTTGTTGCCGTCCACAGCGAACGAGAAAAAAACAAAAGCGAAATCTCGAAAGGACGAAATACGGGGCAAAGACAAAGCATGAATTTATCTACTGATAATATAGACGTAGGGCGGCGGGCGCGACAGACGCGGAGTTGCCGGGTGGCCGACGAATTATACGCCGGGCATTCCTCCGCAGCCGGCAAAAACATGATATATGGCCGCCTTGTGACCAAATATTTCACATTTGGAGACCTGCCTGCCACACTCCGAACGGGATTATTTTAAAAGTACCTTTAGCATTATCCTTCTTTATCTAATATAATAAGTACGACTCGGACTTGAGCACGATGGGTTCCGTACCAAAAGGGACCTCCCCTTAATATACTTTATTTTCATATAGGTACTTAATAATTTATTTGTGAAGGTACTATACTACTTAATATTCTGTGAATATTTCAAGCATCTTCCTGTTGCCGTTATTAATATCGAATAAAAAATCGCGTTTCATGTATGCGAGCCCCCTAAAATATTTTTGTTATTTTAATTTAATTGTTTATTTTTAAAGTGCATATTTAACTAAACATATCGTAAATATTTCAAGCGTCTGCCTGACACCGTTATTAATATCAAAGCAAAAAAAATATTAATTTCGAGCGGAAAACGGCTAAAAATTCTGGTTTTTTTGTATGGGAGCCCTCCTCAAATATTTATTGTTTCCAACTTTTAGTATTTGTTGTTATAGTGGCAACAGAAATATGTCATCTGTAAAAATTTCAACGTTCTAGCTATCATGGTTCATGAGATACAGCCTGGTGACAGACAGACAGACGGACAGCGGAGTCTTAGTAATAGGGTCCCGTTTTTATCCTTTGGGTACGGAACCCTAAAAATGAACCGTGGTTGTTAGTCTCGCTAAAACTCGAGAACGGCTGAACCTATGTGGCTAATTTTGGTCTTAAAATATTTGTGGAAGTTAAGTAAAGGTTTATACGGTGAGAAAATTTTGCAAAGTTCGAGAAAAATAATAAAAATATCCCATTCTATCCCCTTTCATTTTCCCATACAATAATATATGTTCCTGCATGTAAAAGTCGTTATTGACAAATGACAGTGGGGCTGCAGGGGAAGAGGAGTGTCGGTATGTCGTCGGCCGCTCTCCTTATCCTCTGCAGCCGTAGTGGCAGGCGCGGGGCCACTTTAATTGACCCGTTGCAAGGGACCAGGGATGTTGGGCACGGGTGCTGTCCGACGCCCAGTGCTGGTTGGTCCCAGGCCAATTGGGGATGACGATGTGTCTGGTGTTCGGCACATCGTCATTCTGGCGAGAGCGCAAGCTCCGAGGTGGGGCCCGCTTTGGGCCAGCGCTGTCGGGTGCCGCGGAGGAGTGCGAAAGCGTGCCCGTTGCCCCGACACTGAGGTAAAAAAATAAAAATGGTGAGATGAAGTTCACCGGGTTAGTACCTACTTATTATAAATAAATCCAAAGGTGTGATTTATGGTTTGTAACTCTTTCACGCAGCGGAGAGATAGCGATCGACTTGATTTTATTTGCAAAGAAAATGAGGTCGTTTCGGTAGGTCAGTGTCAAAGATATTTTTTTATCCCTAAAGCTGTAGGAACCTATTAAAAATAAATATGAACAAATCTCTGTATTTAAATCGTAATTTCATCTACATTTAAATATGCGAGTGATGAGATGAACTTCTTAAAATAGCAGCAATGAATAGGTGTATTAGATAAACATCCTTCATATTTTCGGATATACGCAAATACAATTATTTTGAACTATGAGTAAATTTATAGGCACTTATTGTATGTGAAAACAGTTTTATTACGGATTTTGAATCAATTTGATTTGATGAATTGTTATTCAACAAGAAGAACAAATAGCTAAGATGTTGTTATTTCATACCTGTTTATTAACTTTCCAAACTAAGTGGTCTATCTATCTCTATATAACTATCTGCTTGCCCTGTACTATGGCGAAAGAGGTAATAAAGACCATCATTTTGAACAACTTTTACTATGGAGCCAACCCGAAATTCAAGAAAAAATAATCATGCTGTTATCAAGTTGTTCAAAAGTTGTTAAGCTGTTACCAATACTAATTAAATAGCTGTTTTGATTTGAGTTGATTTGTACGGGGAGTAGTTTGATGGAACTTAGATACAATACATACAAACACACATGTAACACTGCAAACCTTGACTCTCATGAGATCTTGCGTATTGCAGTGTTACACTCACTCACACACACACACACATTCACACACACACACACATTCACACACACACACACACACACAGATACGTATAATAAGTCATGTTTATAAAATTGCAATTCCATTTGAGAGTCAACTAAATTTAACGAATTTGAGTTTTGTTTAATTTCCTATATATTATTGTTTCTGTGTACTTTCTATTTCTATTTTAATTTTGGTAATGACGCACTCGGACCCCAAGATACAAGCCTAGAGCTTAGTTTGGGGTCCGCTGTCCAACATGCTTTGAAATAATGTTTATACCTTCAATTTGTTATGTCAAATTAGTACAGAACCATTGTAATTTTATTTTTCTTTTTGGTAATAAAGATATTTTTATGTTTTTTTTATGTTACAATTACCATAATAAAAATACCATTTAAAAATGCAACTCAGAATCGACAAAATGTATGACATATTTCAAATAAGTAAAGCACAGGTGTTACTCACGCATAAATTAAGTAGAAAAATGCTACTACTGGAGTACTAGCACGCGGGCTCGTCTCGCATAGCACTCTCTGTGCTCTGCGAGACACAGGGTTATAACAGGTGTACTAACCCGAAAGGAGGAGTACATTCAATATACTGTACCAGCCTTTTTAATAGTCCACTGCAGGACGTAGGCCTACCCACGATGGGTGATTGGGCCATATTCACCACGCTGGCCCAGTGCGGGCTGGTGGATTCACATACACCATCGAATTTCTTCTACGGACGTATGCAGGTTGCCTCTCTATGTTTTCCTTCACCGAAAAGCCAGTGGTGTGAAATTCCGTGCATAAATTCTAAAGCACGCATTGGCACGGGACCGGGGATTCGATCCCACGACCTCACGATTGTGAGGCGGGTGTCACTACCTCTTGACTACCACGGCTTTTCAATTTGAACAACTTTTACTATGAAACCAGCCCGGAATGCGAGAAAATAAATCAGCTTTGTCATACATTTCACCATGGAAACTAGCGTGGTTTTCGCACATTTTAAATAAGTAAAGCACAGGTGTTACTCACGCATAAATTAAGTAAGTAAGTAGAAAACTGCTACTATAGTTACGCACTATATATGCGAGACGAGTCCGAGTGCTAGTACTCCAACCTTGAGAAAGATCGCCAAATGCGATTGAAACTTTATAGCAGTTTTCTATTTAATTTATGCGTCACACCTGTGCTTTACTTATTTAAATTGTGCAAAAACCACGCTAGTTTCCATAGTGAAATGTACGACAAAGCTGATTTATTTTCTCGCATTCCGGGCTGGTTTCATTGTAAAAGTTGTTCATTATGAATAAACTCCTCCTTTCGGCTTTGGTAGTACACCTGTTATAACCCTGTATACAGACAAGTATAGAGATTAGAATAATTAGATAGAGTAAAAAAATAGAGAAATGACGATTGACTTTGATATAATATTTTATATATGTACTTTGATAAAAAATTATATGTGACTAGCTGACCCTGCGAACTTCGTTTCACGCAATATATTGTAAATTATATATGTTATTCTGATATATAAGCATAACAATTGCAAAGTTTCATCTCATTCCGTTAATTAGTTTTTGCGTGAAATAGGGGCAAACTAATTATTAAAACTAAACAAACTTTCGTTTTATAATATTAGTAGGATTTAATTAAAATTAAGTTTTCAGTTCCATTTGTCATTATTTTACGGGCTATTTTGAAGTTTTTTTTATGGACGGCATTAAAGGGCCCAGTGATGAAAACGAAAATCAAAATTTACTTTCAGCTTTGAAGACGTTTTTTAGGATGCTGGTACTGCATACAAACTGTTTTTGATAAATAATATTATTATTATCGTTACATACTTGATACACGAGTTCAAGAATTTTATATTTATTCTTGAAATAATCACTCAAAGTATAAAAGGTGTAATAAATCTGCTGCGCATACTCTACATTTTGTCTACCATCCATTCATCTATCAGCCTCAGGACGTCCACTGCTGGATATAGGCCTCCCCTATGGATCAATAAGACCGGTTAGAAGCGGCTTGCATCCAGCGCGATCCTGCGGTGTTACTGAGATCATCCGTCCACCTAGTGGGTCTACTGATACCTACTACTGGTACGTCCTACGCTGTGCTTGCTGTTACGTGATGTCCGCTCAAAATTTTTCGATCCTTTTATTTCAATATGAAATAAAAAAATTGTCTATAGCACGTGACATTTCTCAGACAGCTATTTTTATAGGTTTTCAGGGTTGTTCCCATAGTAAAAATAATATTTATTGTGACAGTTGAAATGACCGCTAAAAACATCGTAAATGTGAAACTATCCCTTTAATTTGTATATTATCTGGTAGTAGGTACGTACCTAAAGTAACCTTAAAATGTAAGTACATAGGTACTTAATCTACACAGTTATTAGGTATATTAGCATACTGCATGCATCAGCCTTTTTTAATAGTCCACTGCAGGACGTAGGCCTACCCACGAAGGGTGTTCGGGCCATATCCACCACTCTGGCCCAGTGCGGGTTGGTGGATTCACATACGTCATCGAATTTCTTCTACTGACATATGCAGGTTGCCTCACGATGTTTTCCTTCACCGAAAAGCCAGCGGTGTTAAATTCCGTACATAAATTCCAAAGAACTCATTGGTACGGGACCGAGTTTTGAACCCACGACCTCACTATTGTAAGGCGGGTGTCACTACCACTAGACCACCACGGCTTTTTTATACGGTATATTAGCAATCTGTCTTAAATATACATACAAGGGTCTATGATCAATTGCTTTCTAAGTAGTTGCAATTTAAGTATGTAGTTTTCGCCTAAATATGTAGTACTATTTGTATTTCGCTGTAATTAATAAAGGCTATTTCCGTTTATAAAAAATACAGTTAGTAAGGTAGGTCACCACAAAAGAGCCGTAGGTATTTAGATTGCAATCGGTCGCGTCAGTAGTGTTTTGGCGAACAGTACATGAGTTATGGTGGTTATGTCTCGCAGAACCTACCGCAACCTGTGCTTTATTGCAGTCTAACAATAGCGCTCGTTATGAGTTCATTCATTCAGAAAGTTCACTTACCCATGACCTTGTTACAGGTTGTGTTATTGTGCCCTACTCGTATTACTAACACTGCGGTCTCAGATTCGGTAGTTAATAACGTTAAGGACTTTAGGCCCAAGATCTACCAAAGCGGAGTGCTCTTAAGTAAATATGGTAATTCTACAATAGGTTTATAACCTACAATAAAGCCAGTTGTAGACCAGGAGCTAAGCTAAGTTAGTTTGGCTCGCATAGCTGTCGCAATTTTCCATAGATCGTGCAAAGCTCGCAGTCTGCACAGATCTATGGAAAACTGTCTCAGCTATGCCAGCTAAGAATTAACTTAGCTTACCTCTTGGTCTGCACCTCGCTTAATGCTTTACAGAGCTCATCCCATCCGCTCCGCTCAGCTATGGTAGACTTTAAAGCTTTTTCGTGGAATGTTCTCCGTGGCAATGGACCCTGTACTGAATGGTTGAATGGTGTTCATAACCATGGAGAACAATAATCTCTCTCATTAAGCTATCTATAAGCTATAGTCTACCACTTTCACTACTATGACCAAATGAACGTTCAAAACGATGACGCCTTTTCATGAACAGCTTTGATTTTTACATTGTAAATGATCTAAATACGTTTTCCCTTAAAAAGCAACGGGTTGCACGGAGGAGTGCCGGCAGAAGTGAAAAAGTCTTACGAATTTTCGATCAGGTTACGATCTGACGCGAGTTTAACATTTTTACCCATCGCAAAAAGTGCACAACTCCGCTAAAGAAGATATCACTTTAAAAAAAGAAATCAATCATTTCAAGGCAAGATTTGGTATCCTGATTTTTAACGATTATCGACTAGGCTAGACTTAGTTTTAAGTAAGTTTAATTGTTCCTCTTAACATATGAGTGCCTATCTTTACTGTTTGATGACAATTGACGATTATGCATTAATAGTCTTTTTTTATGTATAAATTCAAAAGGTCTTGAAAAGATTGAATTACTTGCACAATCGCTAAAATTAATCAGAAAAGTCCTTCGAACAAGTATCTACCTACATATTTGCTCAAAGGAAAAATCTCATGATTTCCCGGGAAAATAAAAGTTGAGCGATTTATAAAATTACATGATTTATTATATCTTCATTTCAATAAAATAATAATTACACGAGTATATACACAATAGTTATTTACAATGTTCGAGGGCGTCACTATATTTACACTGGGTCCACGATTATCACTAGGTCCGCACGGTGGGGGGCGCCTTCGTCATCGGCAGCCGCAACCCAACACCATCATGTCCTGATAGTTTTTGAGCACCACTTTATTGTGTTCGTCCAAATAAAGCATGGATATGGAGGTAAGCTGCGTGGGCACGCAGCAGGCCTTGGGCACGGCGGCCGGGTTCACGGAGTTGACCAGCGTCTGCACGATCGCGTGGTTCGTGCCGTTCAGGTGGTCCGCCAGCGGGAACGGGCAGTCGCCCTGGCAGTAATACGCCTCGTAGCCGTGCGGCGCAACGATCCAGTCGCTCCACCCCACCTCCGCGAAGTCTACGTACAGCGGTCTCCGCTGGCAGATCTCACGCGCCTCCTTGCGGCGGTGGTGCGCGCGGTGGCCGCGCCGCGCCGCCGCGCGCTTGCTGCGCGTCAGCCGCGGGCCCGCCGCTTCGCGCGCAGCCCGCGCGCGCGCGTCCTCCGTGTACAGCAGCAGCGTGGGCTGCCGCGCCTGCCACTCCTCGTCCTCCTCGTTCGCGCGTCTTCGCACCCGCACGTGCGGTTTATGAGCGTCCACGTTTCGCGCACCTTCTTGTATGACACGCACTAATAGTCCATGATTGTGCTCCGGCTCTCGGAGCCAGCGGCGCGCGGCGTCCACCGCGTCCGCGGTGAGCGTACCCTCGCCGGGCGACAGCGGCACGGAGTCGACGAGCCGCAGCACGGGCGCGCTGCGGCCCTTGCGGCCGGGCCGCACCACATCGTAGAGCAGCAGCCGCTGAGGGTCGGCGGCGTCGGCCACGCGGTGCAGTGTGAGCGCGGCGCCGCGCACCGTCTCGTCAGCGGGCACGTCGCTCAGGTTGAAGTAGAGCCGGAAGCGGTGCTCGCCGGGGAAGCGGTGGTCGAGCGGCGAGGGCGCGTGGTGGTAGGAGCGCGCGGTGTTGGCGGCGGCGGCCGGCATGGCGCCGTCGTTCTCGTAGAGCAGGCGCATGGCGCGTGGCACGGCGGGCGGAGGGCCGGCGGCGCGCGCGGGCCGTCGCGGCAGTCCCAGCAGCGCCAGCAGCTGCCGCTCGGCCGCCGCGAGCGTCGCCTCCTCCACTCCGCTGGCACACGATAGCGCCGCCAACGCGCACACCACCGCGCATGCGCACCACACACGCATAATTCTCCTCGACCCACCTGGAAATAATGAAAACTTACGTTACACGTTTTAGTCGAAATAATTATGGCAGGTTCGTTGACATGCGATTGATAAATGACGAGACAAAAATTTGCAGTAATTAAAGATGAATGATTTGCTAAATAAAAAGTTCTGTTACTCGCATTCGACACGGATCGAGTTAGTTATTCTCGATAGCCTTTTGATAGTAACGAAACATTAGGTAAATATCGGTTAGTGGTCCGTAATTATAAAGAATTGTTGTGGGTTCCTGGAGTTGCGGTTACATTTTAGTGCAACAAGTGGGCTGACAAAGAGTGATATTGTGCGCAACCGGTAGTCTGCTTATCTCTAGGTGTGTTTCTAATAAATGCAATATCGTAACATTGTAATTCTCTCATACATATTTATTTGGTAGTAGATTCATACCGGTCTGTTAGTAGTACAACCTAGAGGAAGGTCTGTTTGCTGTTTCTCGTTGTAAGAACTTTAAGTGGGCGTCCGTGATTATCAATATTAATAAATAGATAAAACCTACTACTATGATTAGTATTTTCAGTACCTAAGCACTAAATTTTCTTCATAGTGAAGCAATATTTTAGTGTGTATCACTTCAGTCATTATGATTGATACTCGTACCTATATTTTCTTCTATACAAACTAAACTTCAAAGTTTTAGTATCAATGAAATGAGTACCGCGATTTCACAAAAACATTTTGGACCTTGTAAGAAACAGTTTATTGTAGGTTAATCCTTCATATATCTATCAAAATTACATATAATTTATTTCCGTTTTATTTTCAAACAATATTTTAGCTTAATTGAGTGAATTTAAATAGGCATCATATCTATAGCACACAATTTTTTATTTTTCCACTTAGGTGCACAATAACACACGGTTAAATCGTATCCATAGAAAAAAATTAGAAAAGAAAATAAAATTTAAGAAATAGAACATAACATAAACAAATTAAATTACTTATAAGACATTTTTATTTTGTGCTGTGATCTAGTCAATTTCGTATAAAATAAATAATTTGGGGATTATGTATCTAAGTTTTTCATGAAAACATTATAATGTTGAAAGTATGTTTGCACTTTACCTTAACCAAATAAGACTCATCAATTAACTTAGCTAATAACGTTTAAATCTTTGCACTATGATGGCATTTTAACAGTCCATGTAGTCAACATAGGCTTGCCCGCTAAGGGCGATATGTTAAACCTGATCATACCTATATAATTCGTGTACAATATATCTAACTATGTAACTTGAATCAACTAAAAATCACTTTCAATGTAATTTTAAACTTTAGCTTTTTAAATTTCGGCGTACTTTTATGAGTTGGTACAACCACTTAGTGTATCTTAGATGCCTATTTTATTCAAAATTAGTTGTGTAACTATACTGCGGATATTTTTATAACAGTATATATTTAATTAGATACGTATAATATTATGATAATTAAGATATTATAATTCATGCAAATATTGTTTAAACATAAATTAAGACGAATATTTTATAACAATATTTAAACATAGAAAGTGCATGATATTTTAGGAACAAAATGTTTATTTTAATTATTGGTGTCTAATTTACAATTTTATAAAAATGAAATAAACGATATTGATAGAATTTAAATGAAAAATAAAATCATTTTTTTGTTTTTGGTCTTCTAGTCAATATTTTGTCATTTTAAATACATTCTGTTATAGTATTTTATATTGATTTATTTATAGTGATTTTTATTTAATAATCATGTAATATATATATTAACTTTTATCCTGATAATAGAAGACGAGTTTATAATTATGTAATGTATATTAATGCAGTTAAGCCTAACATTTTCGAATACAATATTCAGTAAATGTAGACTACATTAATATAATATTTGCAAGTTCAAAATGTTTTAACAACAGTTAGTTTTAGATAAATCTTTCAGCTCACAAATACCGAATCGAGTCAAAAATGCACATCCACGAGTTGGTTGGAATCCGGAATAATTAAATAGGTATGCAAATTGCTTAATTGCTCACGGGAGATCATCCAAATTTCTCAATATTTGTTTTTGTTGGGCAACACAAATGTAATTAAAGTCGAGCGTTACACGTAATAGGCGCTATCTCGCTTGTAACAACCATCTAACTTTCTACGGTGTTATAAAACCATACAACAGTGGTTGTAAACAAACCGAGCGATTTATACTTCTCACGTGTCTATGAAACTTGAATAAATCTTGTAACCGCAGCGCGAGCCTTCCGAACGTCACAACGTAACTTCCGACCTTAACTTAGGCATCAAAGGCCAAACTCATCGACAAACCACTTCAATAATAAACAATTCAGTTTTTATATCAACATACAGATTCCCGTTAATCTGATTTTTTGCTTTTATTCCTTCCAGCGCCGATATAAAAATCTTAAAAACACCAACTTTATTATATGGAATTTTAATTAAACTTTTATATTGGAGAACATTAAAACCGTATTAAAATTAAGAGAAACGAAAAAACAAGATATGTTGCACAAACATCCAATAAACATGGTTTTATCGCTTGAGCACTTTCCAAAAGCGTTCTGTAAAAGACATCAACGGGATGCGTCGCTAACTAAAAACTTAAACGCTCAATACTATTTATTGTTAAGTCGATTGTTGTTATTCTTTCTATTGAAAGTAAATGAGTAAAACTATAATAATATTCGTTGCAATCGATGACACCTACTGTGTTTATCGGGTGAAAATAGTTTGATATCGTTCGGTAGCAATAGACCGTCCGATGCGAAACAATGGGCACATCTGGATAAGTTTTGGACATCACCGAAATTTATATGTTGTTGTTGTAATGTTTTGATCGTTCTAGCGCGGTCGACCGGATTGCGGTGTACGTATTTCGAAAATAATGCGGTCAAACCGGCCGCGGGCGCACGGCCACTCGCCTCTCTCACTCACCCGAAATTTTAACGCATCCAACGTCACAACACAAAATCCGCGAGTCCACAGTTTCGGGAACAGACAGATGGACGGGAATGTCACTGGTTCACGAGCTGACCGATAGCACATAACAACGGAGTGGGGTAACATCACTGGGTTCGGAGCGGGCATGTGCGCGGGAGCGGTGGCGCGGCGTGCGCGGACTGTGGGCCGGGTGGGCGCGCATGACGTGCTCGCGGCGCGGCTCTCGCGGGTGGAATGCGAGCTGGCCAGACGCGGCGGCGTCGGCGCAAGCCGGGCGTGCCCGCGCGCCGCCCGCCCCCCGCCCCACCCCGCACGCGGCACCCCCGCCCCACCAACCCCACGACCTACCCCAACCAGACATGCCACTCCACTGCCTTCCTGGCCTGAAACCAGGTCACACATTCTGGGACCACACACGCTCCCAATCATGACCTATCTGGATACAATTGACAAGCGACCAAGACAAATCATACATAAATATGCCTACTAATATTACTTTGATAGCACAAAATATCATTCTTATTCACAACTTCCTAAACCCAAGAGAACAATCAAAGAGCTTAATAGAGAAAGGGTGACAAATAGACTTTTTTATAAATTTATTAGAACCTTAACTCTATAGTGACGTCTGACAGATTTAATTCTTCTAGTTTTGTTTAATCTTTGTTAATTTCCACAAATTATCACAGATATCGCAAATTATGGTATTGGTTGTCGATTGTTTACAATATTTGGCCGGAAGATACTTAATTTTACCAAAGACAGCTATGCTATAGTAAAACAAATGTAAAGAATGAGACTCTTTAGAACCGTTTTCTTGGATTTCCTTCTCAGTTATGGGAAAATTGTTGTCTTATTTTCCGATTTATATTGTGCAGTATAAAAACGTTTTCTCTTACAACCAAATACAAAGTTAGTAGTATTTTACGGGTTTGTGAAAATAAATCAAAAAGCGTAGAGCGGGAATGAAATGCTACGAATGCCTACGTCACGGTCTACAAAAATATTCTAATAATTGACAAAAAAACGTAATATTTACTAGACGATGTGTTTTCTCACATTATGATGTAAATTAAATAAATCATAAAAGTATCGAGAAATGATGCTAGTATGATTTTAATAAAAGTTTTGTAATATTTATTATCTACGAATTATAGAAAATGTGCTACGAAATCGCTACGGAGTGCTACGAGTAATTTCGTAATTTCGTTGACCTATTTTTGTTTCATATTCATGTAATATTAGCTTGACAAGGGCTTTGTCGATAAATAGGCTCTAGATTTGATATCAAACATTGTAAAATCGTGCAAAATATACGATTGATACGGAATTACTACTAATTACAACAAAATGTTAGCTTCTAGCATTAGAACCTATTAAAAATAGTTGAAACACTCTTGTAAGCATTGATATTTTTTTGTCTGCAATGTCTAAAGCACTGATTTTGTCAGAGTTACATAAAATACATTTTATAAATCAGTAAGATAAACAATATCAATCAATAATAAATCAATAGCTTTTTGTACATTATACAACTGAAATAAAGAGAATAGCTCCACCACTAAAATAAATACTTTAGTAAAAAAAATTATTATAAACGCTACACGAAAAAAATCAGATTTATCCCTAAGTACAGCGGAAAAACATAAATTTAAAAAAATATTTTCTCCTTTAAAACCCTCACCTCTTACAAGATACGCACTTGAACAAATCCATAAAAAATAGGGAATAGATTATAAAACGAACATGTCCAAACTTTCCACAGCAAAAACAGTTGTTGGAATTCCTTCCATGAGTCATACTCAAACCCGACAAAACAGTTTTTCGTTATCAGACTTTATAATGTGCTTCCCCTAATACTTTAGACGTCTCCTTTTTCACGTCTACCAGATAAAAAGGCGTAACTTTGTTTTAAAACTTTTCAACACACCTGCCGCCAAAGATATAACAAAGAGATGGCAGTAAAGTAAATATTGGGAGATAAAGCGTACGCACCGCGTTTCTTTCCAATGACTGTTTCATTTGTTAACAATGATGTAGAATAGGATTCAGGTGCGAGATGTGTTACGAACGTCGCATATGCACTGTCTAAACCAGGATATTTTTCTTTCTTTAGCAGGTGCGGGGTCAGACATCTTTTACGTAAATAGGTACCTAGATCTACATCATCGGTTTAATTGTTTTTCTTACATCTAAGTTGTACCTAGGTAGAATGATTTATTATGCGGGATTTTTAGTAGAAAACGGACATATTCTTTGGATATCACTGTACTCTTCATCATGACTACTATGACAATATTTACTACGGGACCAACACTGAAATTGCTGTTCCATATAAGTTACAAAAAGTGGATCAACTTTTGACTTGTAAAATGTATGGAAAAGCTGTTTTTTTCACGATTTCAGGCTTAGTCTAGTGTTAAAAGTTACTTGTAATGATAGATACAATGGTACTTTACAAAACCTACGTAGGTACGTTGGGTAGAGAAATTTTAATATAGTGACCTGACTTCGTATGTGAACCTTTGAGAAATTAATGATAGTGAAAATGCTATCAAAATTCGTTGCATAGTACTGAAAAACTAAGCAGACTAGAATTATGTTTAAAAATGTATGCATGAATATACAAATAGTTACAGGAATTTGGCTCTATGTCATACCCTAAAGGCGTAGCTGTTAGAGTTCATTGCTTTAAAGCTCGGAAGGACGGCTCGGGACGGGGTTCGGTTCACTGCTAGGCAGATCTTTGATTGACGTGTGCATATATTATATGTAATAAATTTAGGTGTTATAATATATAGGTATTATACTTATGGACAAGAAGCAAACATTGTAATAACAGACTTTCAAAAAGGAATACTATGTTCGTCTCTGTGTATTTTTTGTTGTGTATGTTTATCGATATTTTCACCAATCGGGAACCGATTTAAAAAAAATATTTTTTAATTATAAAGAATAAACTTTCGAGGTGGTCCCATTTAAATTTTATCGAAATCGGCTTGGCCGTTTTTGATAAATCAACAAAAATGTGCATAGTTGTCACATCGATTCGTGCAAATTATTCGAATTCTGTACGCGGTGGAAGTCGGTGTTGCGAAATTTTGCGAAAAATAATTATTATATATCGCAAAACTTCTATAGAATGTGACGCCTAACAATAAATGTTACATTTTCTTTAGTAAATAGAATGTGACGCCTAACAATAAATGTTACATTTTCTTTAGTAAATAGAATGTGACGCCTAACAATAAATGTTACATTTTCTTTAGTAAATAGTAAACTAAAACGCATTCGAATCTGTTGTGTAGTTTTGGAGATATAAGCTCATATACAGACGGGACGATAGACACGCAGAAATAGCAACTTTACTTTACAATATGTAATTATAAAACTTACTTATAAGATTTTTTACGTAACATCAAGTAAGATTTGCTGAATAAAATCTATTGTCGATCATATAAAGTGAATATAAAAGGAATAACATTTGTTTCTTCCAATAGTATCATTATGATGTTCAAAGAGGTGAAGGCTGAAGAGGTTCTGCGTTTGTTACCAGTAGAGTAGCCCTATTTATTTAATATTTAAGACATTGGACCTTAAATCTAATTATCCTTTACTAAAAAAGATAATGCTAGGAATAAATATTTTACTTGATCCAAATGCTATTTCACTGCTACTTCTATTTATCCACCCTCATACTTAGGCTACCAGTATTTCTCATAAGTTGTAATCACAATATTTATAGCAAACATTGAAATTATTTTAAATATTGCATCATTAATATTTATCGAGTTTATTTACCAAATCAAATACCTATCTAAATATCGTAAAAAATACATGTACTGTACTGTACCAGCCTTTTTAATAGTCCACTGCAGGACGTAGGCCTACCCACGAAGGGTTATTGGGCCTTATCCACCACCCTGGCCCAGTGCGGGTTGGTGGATTCACATACACCATCGAATTTCTTCTACGGACGTATGCAGGTTGCCTCACGATGTTCCTTCACCGAAAAACCATTGGTGTGAAATTCCGTACATAAATTCCGAAGAACTCATTGGTACAGGATCGGGGTTTGAACCCGCGACCTCACGATTGTAAGGCCGGTGTCATTACGATTAGACTACCACGGCTTCAAATGTGAAATTCCGTACATAAATTCCGAAGAACTCATTGGTACAGGATCGGGGTTTGAACCCACGACCTTACGATTGTAAGGCCGGTGTCATTACGATTAGACTACCACGGCTTCAAAATAAACATGTAAGTGTATACAAATACGTAGATAGATCTAATTACGAACAACTAAAAAAATCTTCGAATATGTCAATAACATATAATTTGTCACTAGCAATTATATAATTATAATCTGTGTCCACTGTGACCTCTGCCCTCTCATATTAATCACCAAGCGAATGAAGACTATATTAGGTATCTACGAGTATAAATAGATTTATATCGTTCTAGCAAACGCGCAAATTAATGTTTTATAGTTGTGAAATAAATAATCATGTTATATTGTCTTGTTTGTTCTGCAATATTAGCTTTTAATGAATATATCTCTTTTATAGCTTTTTTATAGTTTTTAGCTCTACCTACCTCTCTTTCTTTTAAAATCCTTATTAATCAGATATTTCAATCAGAGTTAGAGCCGAGAGCAATAGGAATTACTCCAATATAAAGTACGGCTAGTCTGTACTTAAGCTTTCAAGCCCCAACAGAAAAAAAAAACAACAACAAAATAGAAGGAAAACGAAAGAAGGAAAGACCATTTAGAGCCACAGCGTATGTAGTAGATCCATCATAAATAAATACAACATAACTTACAAAACTGGACTCAACCAAAAAATAACCCAACACAGTACTTACATTGTACGTAATCATGTCAACGTGCCATTCCAAGCGTTTTTAACTCAATCTAAAAACCAGTTAACCGATCCAATCTGTATAATTGTATGAAATCATTTCGCAAATCACCGATGGACGTTCGGCTACCGTCGCCGTTACGCGAAGCACTAAAGATGTGTTTTTTTTTGGCTCGTGTCGTTCTGAGCCGTTATACCTACTTAATTTGTGTTGCCAGCGAAAGTTAGCCCGAGATACAAAGCTGGCTCGCGCTGATTCAATGCGCCGAAATTGAAATTAAAGTCAATTTGTCTGAAATCGATTTAGATGGATGCGCGTTGAGCTTTGTGTTAGCACTAATGGGGAAGCGCTCTAATATGAATCCGAGATGATGATGATATGTCCATCTCAGATTTTAGAATGTCATAGGTACGTAATTAGAGTAAATTAGTCTCTGGCAGCTATATCACAAGTTTCAAAGAGTTATCTTTGTAATAAATATTTCAAAAATTCGTCGCGAATGCAGGACTTGAACCTTGCTTCTTCGGAATGTTTATCACAATAATAACTCTTTGATTTAAACCTAGTGTGGGATGCACTATAAAATTAAAATCATTTCATCGCAAGCTTTGCTTAGTTTGGAGTCAGAGACGGCGTCGAAGATGTCATTAGATGTCCCAAATATATTTATTTATTTATATTTGAAGAGATGTGTGCACTGAGATATATATGAGATTGTGTGATACCGAGTAGTTGAAAAGGTTGCGATTTGTCAGAATAACAAACAAATTATTTTAAGTGAAACAACTGAATAGATGATTGAGAATGACAAGTAATTAATAAGTAAAATAAATCTAATTTGAATAAGTTTCCAATTTGAAACGAATCTTGATAGAAACAAATTGACAATCACTAATGTCCATCCGATGGAATAGCTTTTAATAAGCTAATAATTTTGGTGAAGCAAAATTAAAAAATAAACGGTAGTGTAAACAGTTGTAATTAAATGAACACCTTCGACATTGCATGAGCTTATATTCTTGCCTTAGATTTCCATGACAGTTGTCATCAATATTAATATTAACTGTAGTTGTAGATAAAATTGGTATCTCTGAAAAAATGCAACAATACCTACTCTGCAATAAAGTTTAAAAAAACTGTTAAAAATTCTAATAATTAAGTTCGTATAGGCTGGGTGACTAGCCCTGGCGTCAGAGTTTTTAAGCCGCCTGAAAGTCTCTGTCATGGCCAAACGTGTTTTGCCAAATTTGTCATCCGAGCTATGGTAGCACTCAGTTGAAAATGCCACTCGAGGCCACCCATCCGAAACGTCCGAAACCGTGCCAAACGTCCAGAAATCAGAATTCAGAAAACGTTCATTGCAACACTATGTACAATGTTCTTACAAAAAATATGTATAAAAGTATATAAAAGTTCCAATAGTGCATGGACCCATAACGGGCGTGCAATAATTTAAGATGTGTTGGCAATCTATGAGAGAAGCCTACGTCTGCAGTACTAATACAACCGGGGCTTACAATTTACCGTGTCAAAAAATCCAATACAAACTATTTAGTTCCCATAACCATAAACCCTGAGACCTCAGCTCGATTCGGCGAAACGTCTAAACCCACAGACCGGAGTAGGTACCTACCGGGAGTACCGGGAGCCATGCAGTCTGCCTCCCACGAGCGCCGCGTCCTGTAGTTGACTCACTGTCTTGATGTACGTAATTAGCCCATTATCACGCACGCACAGCTCAAATGCTCGCTCAATTAGATCAACGACCGTCCGTCTCAGATTATGCTCTTTGACCACATTCGGATGCTCCCGCAATTGACAGCTGTCGCGTTCACAGAATTTTTTGTTGTAAGTGAGCGTTTCCTCTGGTAACCCAAGAATTTGAAAAATTAAAACATAGTGGAGTTCAGGATCTAAGATACTTTAGATTGTTTGGGCTAATAGATTGCCAAACAAAAGAGCAGATCGTTGTTACATTTGGATGTTCCCGGTAAATTACCAGCTGTCACGTTCACGAGAATTTTTCGTTATAAGTGAACGTTTCCTCTGGTTATCCAAGAATTTAAAATTACAAAAAGGGGACAATGTAGAGTCCATGAACTTAAAATACTATTAGATTTTAAGGTCGTTGATCGACTACATGAACAGATTTTTGGTCACATTAAGATGCTCCCGCTAAATTCACAGAACACGAGTTTATGGTTTTTTTTTGTTGTGAGTGAATATTACCTTTGGTAAGGTTATGAAATTAGAAAACGTAAAAATTTGAGCTAAAATTTCGTAGAGCTTTTGAACTCATGATGTTATTAAACTGTTTTATACTATTGATAGATACTATAATAAGGCTCGATTGTTAAAATATAGTTATCGCAAAAAAAGATCATAGGTATATCATATCAAACTTTTTCAGTGCTCGTAAACCGTTAAGTAAATTGTTAATAGAACTAGCCCTTAAGCTGGAAATAGTAATCTATGGTCTATAAGAACTTACTTATAGATGTTCACTATTACTTATAGATAGGGCTATCTATAAGTAATAGTGAACATCTATAAGTAAGTTCTTATAGACCGGGTGGCTAGCCCTGGCTTCGATCAATTATACCCTAGCCCTGGTGTCAAAGTTTTTGAGCCGCCTGAAGGCAGACGTGGCTAATCGGTTAAAACAACTGGAACCTACAATTTAATGTGTCAACCGAGCCACGGTAGCGCTCAATTGAAAATTCCACCCACGGTCACCCAAACGAATACTGGGCGAACATTGAAAACTGGGGGAAGCCTACGTCTGCAGTAGTAGTCTTACGGCTAAAATGATGACGATCACAAATAGTTCCACAGTGTCGTAGTGACAACCTTGGGCCCAATTAACGCGGTATCGTCGCACGTTAACTCGCTCCAAGCGGGGATTAATTGGTTAATTAATTCATGGTGTAAAGTGCGAGCGCGTCGAGTTTCTTACAAATACCACTACGAGAACTATCAAATTTCACTTCCCGTTAATTGTGATTGTTATATCATTTTGTAGCTAATTTAGTTTTACACTGGATGCAAGCTGATGATGGGAATCTAGAAGGCATATCTTCAACAGTAAATGCTACGCTACTGGATCTACGCTGAGCTTGCTGGTGCATGATTTTGAAAACTTATTAAAATAAATTGTTACTGAAGTAATTATTACCTCCTTTAGGATTGAATAATTTAACTGTAACGAGTATTCAACTATTTACTGTATAATTATATATGTAATTATAATGTATGTAATGTAGATATTTCTGTAACGTTTGACTACTTTTTTTAGTTTTTACTTTTAACATAAGACCCAAAAAGAGAGGTACCTAATTACATATAAGTTTCACGTGTGTCTGTGTATTTGTTTGTGAGCATCATCTCCTAAATGTACTCAGAATTAATTTTGAAGCATTTTCTTTTGTTTGAAAGCTAATGTGATCGAGGTAGTTCTTAGCTATAATACTGTACTGTACCAGCCTTTTTAATAGTCCACTGCAGGACGTAGGCCTACCCACGAAGGGTGATTGGGCCATATCCACCACGCTGGCCCAGGGCGGGTTGGTGGATTCACATACGCCATCGAATTTCTTCTACGGACGCATGTAGGTTGCCTCACGATATTTTCCTTCACCGAAAAGCCAGTGGTGTGAAATTCCGTACATAAATTCCAAAGAACTCATTGGTACGGGACCGGGGATTTGAACCCACGACCTCACGATTGTAAGGCGGGTGTCACTACCTCTAGACCACCACGGCTCTTAATAATAAGTATGATAAGTAATAAAGTAAGTAATTAGCTATAATAAGTATGTATATTTCAATAAAATTTATAGTCTGGTTTTTTTTTTTACTTTTAAAATGTCTATTCAATTCTATTTTCAAATTAAATTGATGAGCCCTCAAATGAACAAGCAGTTTGAACTTTGACCAAGTCCATAAAGCAGCTTAAATTCTTCATAAGTCTCAAAGATAAAGTGCATAGCCTGAGCGCAATGCATTTCAGTGTCCTATTGCATTGGCAGAAGTGACTTAGGTACTGCTCATGATAACAACTCAACTGCAATTCAGAATAATCGCTTTGTAAGTAATTACGTAAGTTCGTATAGGCCGGGTGGCTAGCCCTGGTGTCAGAGTTTTTAGGCCGCCTGCAGGCCTCCGACATGGCTAAACGGTAAAAACAACCGGGGCCTACAATTTAACGTGTCATCCGAGCTACGGTAGCGCTCAGATGGAAAATGCAACCCGCGGTCACCCATCCAAATACTGACTACTTATTGCCATATAGTTTAACGAATATATAGTTTATCAAAGACAATTTCGTTTACATAATTGTAATTGTCAAGTACATTTCTTTCTGACACTTAAATAACAACAAATAATAATAATCTAACCTACAATAGGTATGTATATGTCAAACAATTATCAACAATAATTTATAATGTAAAATAAATACTGTCACACTTAAAACTACACACTAATTAACATAGTGAAAATATTTAAATGAAAAAAAAATATTTCGTTTCAGAAATAACAAAATAACATGATAATGGGTATACCTACTAGCTTTTATCCGCGATTTTGCCCGCGTCATATTTTGGCTTTAGTTCTATTGCAAAGGAACTTATTATTTTTCCAGGATTAAAATTAGCTTACGTCACTCACCTTTGAACTATCCCTGTCAAAAATATTTTCGATGCGTTTCTCTGTTGCTGCGTCAAAGCGTTAACAAACACTTTTGGATTCATAATATTAGTGAGGAAAATATAAGGACACAAGTTGTTGCGTTGTAGTGCAGGGACTTTCAGGGGCATATACCTACTACGTAATTACAAATAAATTTTACTATGGGACCAACCCCAAATTGGATTTTTTTTCCGTACAAGTAAATAGTGTTAATCTAAATATAGTTTTGGGTATAATGTTGCATATGGACTCCATTAATCAGCTGCTCTATACATTTTGTCAGGAGTATTTTTATAATATTTTTTCTCCTGGTCCTGTACTAAAAGCTGATAATGATGACCTCTGTACTTTGCAAAAGACCTTATTTATGTAAGTATGTATGCATCTGAGCGTTTATGACGCTAGAGTATCAACGGCCAACGCAGATAACCAAACTCGAAGAAACATATCGAAACATTTTCCCAAGTGATTGCTTATACAATATAATGCCAAAACAAAGTAGAATCCCACATTACTGGTACACTTTACACTGTAATCCTGTATGCAAAAAGTATCCCACGATGCTTATGTCTTTAGTAGAAGCCTCCTAAAACCATCTTATTCAATTCATTTCAACTAAAACTAAGTTAATTATCGTTTTACAATAATCCTGTCGGCCACTTTTAAGAAATATACCCATTCTATCAGAAGCCGCTTTCCCAAACCTTTCAAAGCTATTCAAATGTTTTAAATACATTATCCTAATTAGCGGTTACCGCTTTGTTGTGAACTAATTACTTATTTAATAGTCTTTTGAAGTGAACAAGTTACAGGTAAGTCTTTGTGATATTGCTTCCGAAGCTTTTGTGTGTTTTGTGACCATTATCATTGTTTTAAGGATACGCGATACCCGTGGGAACGAGCGATTTTTTTTAATTTTCGCTGACATGAATTTACATGTTATACACTTAAGAGAGTCTGAACTCGTGGCTATAATACTGTCTGCATATAAATTAATGGAAAATAGTGATATACCTACCCACAGCCATATCTTGACTCGAATTTGTGTAATTTAAACTGACATTTAAGTAATTAATTATAATTTAATAGACAATCCGTATATCGACACCAATATAATATTGTAATGAGCGCGTAGTCAATAAAACCAAGAGCTATATATTCGTTTGAATGACAGGGGGACATCCATATTGTACGAGAAATAATGCGTCTCCATCTCAACCTTGAATAACTCGTTATGCTAAAATGTTTAATATCACGAACGAAAATAAAACGTCCAGTACAAGTTTCATATCGTGAAATTTGAAAATTAATTAAGATAACCGATTTCGATAAGTATCGTCTTTATGTTTGGAGAACTTTTATCTAAAACTAGACTTGATGTAATAAGCTTTTTTCAAACAAAGTAGCTTTTCAATATGCGTGCGATTTACCCTCAAAACCCAAGGAAATCATTAATTTTCCACGACTAAAACAATTCTGAGGGAGTCGTTTCGTCATCTCGATCTTTTAACTAGGTAAATGATTATTTTTGTTAAAAATTAAATCGTTTAATGCCCTCTTTTTGGATTGATAACGCGGTAGAGTTAATTTTGATGTCAATTTTAAGACACCGAAGGCCTATCGCTTATGTTGCCTACCAAGTAGGTATCGAAATATTAAAACCCATTACAAAATGCTCATGTCGACGCAACTAACCCGCGGTAGAGTCCAGTCACCCTTATTAACACTTTACGACTTATTCGTTATGGACTATCCATGCAATAAATCCCTGTTTTCTGTTTTATACTCTAGACATTCACAAAGGAACCAAATGTGAGCTTCATAGAACACTAAACGTGGCAACTGGACCGTTTGGAACTATGGATAGGTTTTAACTAGTTAAAACAAAAAAATAGCTATTGTACAAGCGTACGAGTATGTTACGTTAGTACGTTACATTACTTTTAAGTTAGCAGCAGATTTATAAATTTAATCATTATAATATAGAAATAACAAAGTTGGTACGCAGTTCATAGCAATAATAATTTTGTAAATGCGGGAATGTTTTTGCAAAACAGGGCTTTTATAATAATATTATGTCGGAAAATAGGATGTTTGTTTGCAATTCGGATTTTATTGTGTAATTTATTTGTATAACCCAACGCCCACTATTAAAGGCGTGTGGTCCTTTTATTGTGAAGGTGTTATTTGATGTCAATACCAACTTCATCATCATCTTTATATCATTCATTTGTGTACAAGACATTCATTGTTGAACATAGGTCTTCCTTTTGTATATAAATCCAATACTACCTTTCTTATGAAAACTGCAGCAATTGCAGTAAAATATTAGTTTATGAAAGATACTGTAGTCTTCACTGCACTCTGTGGCTGCAATGACATTGTTTATCTACAGTTTTTGCAGTCTTTCTTAATACAGTAGTGGCTCAATAATCCGAATTGAACCCAAGCTAATCCGAATGCCTCTATAATCCGGACGACCCCATGCCCCCGCGCATATCTGCTGTTTCTAAGTTACTCGCTATGCCAGACTCGTATTTTAGTGCCGAATTAAATACACACTTGAAGGTTTCACACACTCAAGTTGTGTCTTCCTTTAATACCTGCTTAGAAAAGGCAGATGAATAACATTATTATTATGTACTACGGGACTAATCGCGCACTAAAATTACGAGATAAATAAATACCTCCTCATCCTCAGTCTAACCGTGACCACGGTCGATGCAACTAGGCCGAAACGTCGGGATGAGGAGGTATTTATTTATCGCGTAATTTTAGTGCACGATTAGTCCCGTAGTATATAATAATAATGTGTTCAAATCGCGAAAGTTTAAAAACAACAAAGGCAGATGAAGTCGACATTTCAGTTCCAGAAAAAATGCTTTTGCGCAAATTAAGGGACAAGGCGTTTTCAATGTCGCTAAATACCTGTACTGTATCAACCTTTGAATAGTCCACTGCAGGACGTAGGCCTATCCACGAAGTGATTGGGCCATATCCACCACGCTGGCCCAGTGCGGGTTGGTGGATTCACATATGCCATCGAATTTATTCTACGGACACTACGGTTGCCTCACGATGTTTTCCTTCACCGAAAAGCCAGTGGTGTGAAATTCCGTACATAAATTCCAAAGAACTCATTGGTACGGGACCGGGATTTGAACCCACGACCTCACGATTGTAAGGCGGGTGTCACTACCTCTAGGCCACCACTGCTTACTAAACCTAAATATATACGCTAAATACCTACTAGCCGTCAATGTACTTCATTAGTATCTATCCACAACTACGCAACAACAATTGAATTATCAGACCTTAGAAGCTTGAGCTAGAGAGCCTAGAGATAATCCAAATGCTCAAGCCTACTCAAGTGCAATCAGATTTCGGTAAATTGTCATTGAGTTTACTTCATTCAACATCATTTAGAATTGAACAATGAAATTACATAATGTGTGATTCTGTAAATACATAAACAAATAACACAACGGGTAAAATTTGCTAGTAGCTCCACTGATAGTAGAGCCCTACTCTACATAATGTAATTTCATGACAGGAAAATAAGATATTTAATTATATGAATGGCACAATATTAACTCGATTTTCATATTTATAGTGCAATTGTTAACTACTATTTACATAGGTATTGAGCTCTTTTATTACTGCGTTACACAGATTTTTTTCTAATATACAGGGTTACTAGTTCAATCAATTGCCATCCTTTTAGGGGCTTATTCTGTACATCAAAACTAACAACTTTAGTTCTGCGACTTTTGTAAATACTATAAAAAAGCATATATTTTGTGGAGGGTGAACGATATTTTTCAGTGGAACAGCATTTGTTTTTTCTTTTTGAGATTTGAAAAAAATCGCAGACCTGAAGTTGTTAGTTTTGATGTAGGTACAGAATAAGCCTCTAAAAGGATGCTAATTGATTACCATTAACAGTAACTTTGTATACTTATGTGTAACACATAAATTATGTTATGACAGTAAAACTAAATTGATAATGTTGGATAAGCTTAAAATTTGTTTGGTAAATATGGGCGTTTAGATATTCTATATTGCTTCTCGATTTATTTTATTTTGCGTTGGGAAATATTTTGGCAACCCGTGGACGTCTTACGGCCGACATAATTTTTTTTTTAATTTTACGTGTAGTTTTACGTTTAATTGTTCGGGGAGAAATTTCACAGCATCAGATTTCACTTTTGAAAATCTGTAATAAATGGTAGTAGGTAACAGTTACAGTTCAAATCAACATTTTCGGTCAAGGACTGCAATCACGCTCCAGTAAAATGATAAATAAATGTTTTTCTAGAATGTCAACGAAGTTTCGGAAACAACATAGTAAAACACGTTATTATTATTTAATAGGCTTCGTTTTGGATAGATAAATATTTTTATGATTTTTCATACTACCTACAAGATTTTCCTCATTAGGTACATTTATACGTAGTTGTACTATACGTATTTCATATATTTTTCTCAGGGTTATTTAATAAACAGAAAGGGGGTGATTTAGACCATCATTACGAACAACTTTTACTATGGGGCCAACCCAAAATTCGAGAAAAAAAAATCAGCTGCTTCATGCAAAATTGCAACTCGGAATCCACAAGATGTATGAAATACCACATTTTTTTATCGATTTTTTTGTTGGACCCATAGTAAAAGTTGTTCGTAACGATGGACTAAATCACCTCTTTTTAGCTTAGAACAGGGTAAGCAAGTAACCCTGTATATAAAAATGGTATGGTGATATTGGTGCTGTACCGACGCCGCCTAGTAGATAAGAAAATTAAGACATTATTAGCATATACCAAAAGAGATAACGTTCAACACATTGAACTTGCTTGAATTGCTTGATAATAAGTAGTAAAGAAAGATGGCCAAATATCATAGTTTCTAAAGGTAAAGACAAATTTCAGAAATAATCGAGCTAAAAACTCTAAAACTATCTAGAAATACATACAGCCCTCTTTGATCACGAATGGGGACTGCTAGGACGCGTTTATTTGTTCATCGAAATTGGGCGCCAGTTTTTGCTAAAAGAAACAAAGACGTATAGCGTTGAGTTGTGAGATATTCTACGAGTATGTAAATGACGTCGTCAGATTTGGACTCCAAATAGAGCACCTTTCGTCTATGTTAATCACCCCCGCTAGAGATATGAATATCAATGCGAAGAACTTGTTTTAAGCACTGACTTTTACGAGACTATGGATTTATACTACTGTAGAACAATACGAAAGCTGGGATTGAGGCAGGTTTCAAACTTATTCTTTCTAATTATTGATTATGCTTCCAGTAATTGCAAGTCAAATCAGTCAGCATCGCAGAATATGGACGTACTACCTATATTATATATGGCTGATTTTAAATGAGGCTAATTTTTTGCTATCGTAGTAAAAATTACTTCTTTGTGGTTTAAAACTATGTATGTAAATAAATTTACAAATCATAAAAAGTAAATCCAAATCCAGTCAATACATGTCATAAGATTACCCAGTAAAAGTTAGACTATGTTATTTTTTATTTCATAAAATGTCTGAAAACGGATAAGTAGTTTTTGGGTAGTCGTGTAACCATAGGTTACTATTAATAATATATTATGTAGGTAAATTAAACAACTGGTCATATGTAGCCCGCCATTAACTACCTCATCAATCGAAGATGGTTTGGAACTCGAACTTTGAAAATCGAAGTTTGCCTGCATTGGAAACTATGTAAATCTAACGTTGAAATGTTGACTTAATATAACACATGAACGTATTTGAAATCCTTGGTATAAAGTAAACTTTCTAATGATGTAACGGGCGAAGAAAATCGAAGAGCCGTCTGCCTCTAACAGTTTTAATTGTAAAGCTCAGCATGAGGTTTTATCATTTATTTAAATTATGTAGTTGTACCCAACAGTGGTGGCACAAGTCTATCAAGGACCGGTTCGGGTGAGCCAGTGTGAGTGTCACACAGACGGAAGGTAGGTATAGGCAACAAACCTGCTGGGTGTAGGGTTAGCAATTCAAGGTGGAGGAATGGAATCTAATGTGCTTAAATTGCCTGACGTATCAATAAAAAAAACTCTTAAAAAACATTGGCTAGACTTTAGAACTCAAAAGTGGCTTTGACATCGTCCTCATCAATATATTTGAATTAATCTAGCAAATTAACCAAATGCCAGGTTTATGGTAACCCTAAGTAGAGTCTTGTGTTGCAGACTGGAGACAGCGATTCTAAGGGCTATCGTTGACCGGTGTGGTGAAGAGAAGCTCTTTCAGAGGCTTTCGGCCGTGCACGCAACCAATGTTCGCAAATGGTTGCTTACGAGGAGATTTTCTTCTTCGTAGGCTAACTAGTTGCCAAGGAAGAATATTTTTTTCGTATACGCAACCAACGACTTTTTTATATTATTTACTACACTACGTGCGATAGACTAAAAACGGTGGTTCGGTTATACCCCATTGCACAACAATACACGTACTCCCTTCAACACGAGCTCTTTGCATTGGCTTGGGTTATTTACTTAGTGTAATAATAAGATTCTTTAACGATTTTGCTATGCATTATGTGGTGCAGTATGAAAAAATTGAATGCCATTTTTTTTGGTAGGTTAGAGATATATGTGAAATTGTCTTACAAGCTGAATTTTATGTTTTTACTATTTTTGTTTATATACCGGTATTTTTTTATTAACACATATTTTATTATTTGTTTAATTTTATTTCTTATGAAATAATAATAATGAACGAAAAATATTAATACTATTGAAAAAAACATGGGGCGCTTTGTGCCATAATTTTTCGTAAATCGAGCACCCCACGCTTTTTTTACAATATTAGATATTAATATTTATCGTTCATTATTGTTTTCTGCCTATATTATACACTTTTTAGTTATAATTTTACACATTTTAGTTTGATATGCTAAGAAAGCGTTTTTTTTTAGTTATTTTTAAACTATATTTATTTTTCACTTTTTAGTATTCGTATAAATGAATTCATCATCATCTTTTCGTGGCAATGGCTAATAAGTTTTTTTTTTGTAAATGGGTTACCTAACTTTTTTTTGGCTTTAAAATCGTAGGTACTACAAAATACCAACTCTTTTCCAACACTTTACACCTTTTTACCTGACTGCCAAGGAAAGGTATTGTTCTTAAAAAAAATAATTTCAATTTTCATTTTGTATAGATATACACAATGTGTGCAAAAAAACAGCTTTTCCATACTTTTTGTCGAAAATCTATAAAAAATCGTATGGAACAGCAGTTTTTTTTTACGTTTTCAGAGTTGACCCACTGTAAAAGTTGTTCAAAATTTGCCATAGATGTCACCGCTTAAGGCTCCGACACCGGTAGACAAACACATTGTATATAACCTCTATATCTATAGGTATTTATAACTGGAAACTACAATCCTTACCACCAAATAATACTGCGATTTCCTCATCTCATCTCCAAGTTACATAAAGGCACCTCTTTATGTATGTTACCACCTCTATCGTTGAAGAGGCGTGAGGGAGCCAGCGAAGCGTGGTGAAGGCCGTGTGCGGACTCCACGCGCCAGCGAACACCAATCCCGAGGTGCTAAGTAGTAGCTACCTCACTTTTATACCTATTACTAGTAGTTATCCGAACAGTAGACCTCGCGTCACATCTTTTTAACTGACTCGTCATAAGCGTCGACTCGCTCTTGACCGATTTGGTTCATACTCGCATATCTTTTTAGGATTTAGATACTAAATAATCTATCGAAATCGGTTGAGAAATAGGGCGACAGCAAATTTACCCCCTTTTTGAAGGAAATATAAAAAGTCGCCGGCGACAAAAAGACAGTTGATATTCAGGGTTATTTCTAATCAATTAGCATCCTTTTAGGGGCTTATTCTGTACATCAAAACTAATAACTTTTGTTCTGCGACTTTAGTCAAAACTCAAAAAAAAATATCGGTCACCCGCGACCAAATGTATGGAACAGCATATTTTTTTTTGAGTTGACAAAAGCCGCAGATCAAAAGTTGTTAGTTTTAATATAGGTACAGAATAAACCCCTAAAAGGATGCTAATTGATTAGAAATTAGAAATAACCTTGTATTGAACCTGTGTACCAAGTTTTGTCGAGATCCGTTGAAAAATGCAACCTGTAGAAGTAAACCAACATCTGGACCTCAGATCTAGACAAACGAAAGCAAAATCACCGTGTCTAATACGGAGATCTTCGCTTTCGCTCGATCAATTACGAATATATGTGTTCAGATTCACACCACTGGCTTTTTGTTGAAGAATAACATCGTAAGGCAACCTGCATACGCCCGTAGAAGAAATTCGATGGCGTATATGTGAATTCATCAACTCACACTGGGCCAGCGTAGTGGATATAGGCCAATCACCCTTCGTGGGTAGGCTTACATCCTGCAGTGGACTATTGAAAAAGACTGGTACAGGAGATATTCAGATTATGTGCATGTAGACACTAGACTAGTGTAGACCAACGGAAACCTAAGTTACCGAAGTAAAGCAGCGGATTAGCAAGTTGGAGTGGCAGGGAGCTTACCACGTAGAACTGATGACCGATGGAACCGCAAAGTTTTTGAAACGAGACAACATACTGTAAACAACTTTAACTTTAATTCGACTAGATATACAGAGTGTTGCTTTGCTAGTTTTGCTACGTGTTCATATACCTACGTGTAGGTAAAGTGTAGAAACTTTAAAAGGAATCATCATTCAGCGGGGCAGTTCTGTTAACCGATTTTGTAACTGATGTGACACGTTCTTGAACCTCTTTAGTTTTTTTTGACAGTTATGACAGCTCAAAGCTGTCAAAAAACGAGAGAAGTTCAAGAGCGTGTCACCTCAGTAACAAGGTCTTTATTATAAACAACTTTTTTACAGAGCCAGCCCCGAAATCTCGAAAAAATCAGGTTTAATACTATTTAATAATTTTCGTAAACTTTGTTCGCAATAGTTCTTTCCTTAGTGCCTTTCCTTAGCTTATTCTGCTCTTTCTTTCGTCTTAGTATCTACATACACCCTGTATAAATATTAACTTCTGCAAGTCTGCAAGTTACTGCACATTGCAAAGCAACAGCCTGTATAGAATATCACGTTTATATCACATGCTTGCCATTCAATGTTGTTTTTAGAAAACAAGGAAAAGAGAAGTCTAAATAAAATTATACAAATGTATACAATAACCTTTCTTAGAGCTTGGCTTTAGAAGTCTAAGAATTATTTGTTACTTATGTACAATACAATACATTATTATAGAGTTACACTTATTGAGTCCTAATTTTAGCCGACTGCTATTGTTGGATGTCTAACTAAGTTTCATAAAATACAATGCATTTGACCACATCCTGCCCGTGCTCGATACTACGCAGAGGTATGGTCTGAGTTGTAACACGATTACCCAGAATACACCAACTGTTTTCTCTAGATTAGAAGATGCTTAAATTGATTTACCCGTATTATGTGTGGATTCGAAAGGCTTCCAATACTTATAATTATGGGTGTCGCTTTGGTTGGCCGTCCGATAAAAGAATGGGACGGATGGAAGAGGCTCACCCCTCGCGGTGGACGATGGAGCATCCTTGTCTCGAGGAAACTTTTCCACTAACTACTTCAAAACCGTGAGTGTATCTATCAGGAATCACTCAATTTACAGCAGTCTACAAAATTTTAGATGTCACCGTGGCATTTGTCTCACTCTGGCTCAACAGCAGAAGAGCTAAAGTAACGAGATATGAGCTTTCAGTACCAAGGTAAGCTTTCAGTATAAGCCGAATCAAACATCTTGACGGTTGTGATGTTAGCTACAAGCTGCTGCATGATAACCCAATCCAGACTGAAGCTCACTTAACAACTGCACGATGTTTGGGTTATCCGCAGCGCTAAAAACACAGCTGCCATGTTTGATTCGGATTTCGCCTATACTGAAAGCTTTCCGCTACTCTTGCCCTACTCTAGCAAGATAGAGTTTGAGGAGAAAGCTGAAGGCTTCTGACATGTATAGACGGTTCAAGCGACGGGACCTACAATTAAATTTGTCAACCGAGCCACTGGAGCACTTATGAAACCTATTTAGTTTTCTTAATTGATAGGTAAGAAGCCGTGAGGTCCTATGGTAGTACCGCTCGCCTTACGATCGTGTGGGTTCAAACCCCGGTCCTGTACCAATGTGTTCTTTGGAACTTATGTATGCATTTTCACTGCACCACTGGGTTTTCGGTGATGGAAACATCTTGAGGAAACCTGGGTACTCCTATAGAAGTTATTCGATTGCATATGCGAAATCCCCAAGCCACAATGGCCTAGCGTGGTAGATACAATTTATGTCCCGGTGGCTCTATATTCATTAGTAGGCCAATAAAAGTCCGGTAGAGTACAAATAAGGAAATATCTCATCTTTGTCAGATCTACCTAATACGCGAGAAGACGCTTTCTTCAATAAGTGCATACCTAAAGCTTTGTAATTACCATGTTGTTTATAATTATTTTTAACTAGGTTGTTAGGAAAACATTAGTAGGTACGTACAATACCTAGATACACCATAGCAGTTTTCCTGTTTTGCCCATGTGGATGGGTAATTGTTGTTAATTGAATTAACGTAATGTTCCGTTTATTTTTATGATTATCTAATTTATTAGTATTTATAACACGTCATTGCACGCGGTGATATCTCAGTAGCTGTATTTGTTTCCAAAATACGTCACAGTTTATCTTCAAGCTGTGATTGAATTGGAACAAGGTAATAACTTACATGTTCATATCTAGCCATTAGCGTATTATCATCGCAAATGAGACGGTTGCTTCTAAGAAGTTTTAGTAGGTACATGTTTGTGTTGTGTAATATATAGTTTATACAGTGTAATTTTGCTACAAATTATCGCAAATTAATTTAGAATTATTATATAAAGATGCAGAAACGAAGATAAAAGGAAAATAATAAAATAATCGAGTTGATCTGAAGCGAAAGACCCAGACGAGCTTTTTTAAATTCATAGCAACAGATATAATATATATGATAAAGATAGGTATAAATTATTGTTTAAGTATTGTATCATAAATATTATAGGTGTAGTAATCCTTGATAGGCACTTGATAGGTGTATTATGGTATTGGTGATAGTGGGTCGACTAGGTACATGTAGGAACGATAAAACGTGAAAATGTACCTACAACTTTATTTTTTTTACCTATCTATCTCATATCTACATAGACATGTGCTTGGAATTTTAAGTTTGACGCTGTAGTTGCTGGATAGCGTACAAAAATGTTAATTCGAACAACATACTGACATGATAACTTAGTGTTAGTACTATTGTTTAAGAATGATAGGTCCTATCTCACACCCAAGGTTTAATGAAGTGATCCGTTTGACGAGCAGCACGGAAGGTATGGTGGAATACAATTTACCGGGATGTAAGGAATGAGTGGGAGACAGGCCCTAGTGTTGACATACGTAGGTCATGGCACGTCAGTGCGCAGGTGGGCGCTCCGGCGCGGGCGCGCGCGGCGCGCGGCGGGGCGCAGGCGGCGCGTGGCGTGGCGCGGGCGGCGCGCCGGCGGCTGGGGGGGCTCCACGCTCGGCCACGGCCCGCGAGCGCAGATCGAAAGTTCAACGCGAGATCGAGCGCGCATATGTAAATATCGGCACATTTACAAGCGAAAGGGTTCACCAGAGCGGCGCACTAACGCAGCGTTGCGCGGGAACCAGTCCGGTGAGATTCCTACGGCGTCCGATAGAAAAATGTCGAACGAGCTTCGGGTCCATCACTCGGTGCGGGTGTGTGGTGCGCGACGCGGTCGCCACTCGACTGCCGCCCTCCTCTCACCGCTGCGATTCTGCTGTATATATCGCTTAATTATTGAAGTCGTCTGCGTAACAATTATTGAAGCAGCTTGGCTCGACTGGCGCTGGTTGGCGAGCACGGCCGCGGCGCTAGCGCGTCTGCTCGCGCGGTTGCGTCACACCACCACCGTCCGCGCTGCCGCTGCGCCCGCGCCGCAGCCTTCGGATTTTATCTCAGCCACACGACAGCCAATCCGTTGCCCACCTGTTATTCATTATACCATTAACCTCCAACTTATAGCAATTAGCGATATCTTCCTGCCTTTTGCTTCCGTGGTAGGTTTGTCTATTTATTATAATGTTATCGCGTGCACACCTACGCAAACTAAGATCCACGTGCTCAGGAGGATAAAGAAATGTAGGCAATAACACTATAAATGACACTATTTCGTCCATTACCTAACATGTGGGTAGACTTACATTATTATACTTGTGTTGGCTATTACAGCAAGGTTACGACCGTTACGTTGCGTCGTCGTCGATGTAGCGCTCAGTGATAAGCTTTTTTTATCACTGCTGCTACGACCTATTTACTATCTACAAACGTAGGTAATCACTGTAAATAAAATCAGAGCCTCTCAAGCTGGAAACATACTATCGGACGCGGCTGACGGACGCGAATGACAGCCGTGACTTAGCAGTGTGCATACTCGAAAACATCCGGCGCGCCAGATCGCTCTCGGACGTCCGAACGCTCAAGGTCAGCCCAAGGTGACGTCCGCAACTGATGTCCGATAGTGTGCACGGCTCAGTGTACATTCATTATCTAGATATCTATCAGTCGCGTCCGTAAGCCGCGTCCGTTAGTATGTTTCCAGCTTGCATAGCTTTAAATTTTAAAACAATGATAAGAAGGTTACAATTAAGAGATAACTGAAAGTACCTACATAGAAAACCTGCCAAAAACTATTTAAATTAGGAGGTGAATAAAATTCTTAAAACTCAGACAGAATGAAAACGATCTCTATGCACATAAAAGAAAAATGCTATCCATGTGTCTTTTGGAAGGAATTCTAACATTAGAAGCGTGTCATTATTGTATGGAATTTAAAACTACATAGTTTAAAGTTGGGCGGTGTCATCTGTTCGCGTCCGTAGGATTCACCATCTATTCCTGAGATAGACCCACTCTACACGTGCCCCTGGGTGGTGCCAAACGAACAGCAACGCCGAGCCATGGGCGGCGGTCAATTAACCCATCAACCGGTCACCACGGGTCCGTGGTGACCGGTTGATGGGTCTGAATCCGTTGAGGGTCTGAATCCCTTCAAAAAGAGTGGTCGTCAATACGGCATAGACGAATAGCGCCTCCCTTATCTTCCCGCGGGTACCGTAAGAACTGGTTAAGGGACTACAGTGGCTGGGCAGCAACATCCTCTGAAGATATCGAAATTCTAATAGTTAAATAGTTAGAGATAGTTAGAGGTAAGTAGTCTGATAGTTAGAAAATCCATTATGTTGGATCTCCATTAAGTATGTTGTACCGACCAAATAAAGGCGGAACTAAACGGTCCCGTCAATATGTGCACGAGAAAAGCGTCCATACGAGAGGAATGGCGACGTATTGTAAAGGGAGCCACCACCGGAACTGACGACCACGACCACTCTGTCAAGAGTGTATACGACTAAGAAGAAGAGTTTAAAGTTGTCCTTGGACTTCAACAATACAACAAGTATTCTATATTGGCAGATTACACAGAGTGTAGTGTCAAAATGGAAAGAAAAAAATACTGTGACGTATGACAAAATTGACATCAGCATGTAGCTGTCAAGAGTGTCAATTGTCAAAACAATAACAAGGTCATATGGCAAAACCACAGGGCAAAACGTAAAAAATGTTTCAATATTTTCCCAAATTAAAACGCGCTATTTTCGCGTAAATCTCCGAAATTAATGTCTCTCTCAACATAATAAAGAAACCAAAATGTACTCCAGAATTACATTTCGGTAAGTTCCGTAGTCTTCTTTCATAAATAAACCCAACCTTCCGGCTTTGCTTGAAAGCCAGTTCTGTATCATTTTCTACAGCACAGAAGTTATAATAATACTACGTAACCACAGTATGCCAAATATGGAGACATGATAAAGTCCAGTACGAGAAGTAAGTAATAAAACACGTCTTAATGTATTTTCTCTGGTTTGTTTAGAGTACAATAGTAACCCTATATTTGACATTGAACTCCCACTTGTTAGCTCTACCATTCAAGTACATGTCATAATCTCGTTGGCCTCGACAGTCTGCTATGTTATTGTTATTTCATTCTCTTCTGTGGGGTAACTTAAGCTATTACAAAGCTCAGATTTAAATTATATCCTCAATTCTCTCATTGCTTTAGGTAAAGCGATGTTCAGAATAGCGTTAATCCTACCAGGGTCTTCAGTCATAAGGATAGTTTCACTTTTGCAACTGTCTAGTCGGAAAATTTTGAAATGATAGAAATGCCTTAGAATTTCATTTTATGCTGTCCCATTTGAACTAACTTATATATTCAATGCTTGCTGCTGCAAAAATTTGATATTTATGTGTATTTTTTTTACAGATGCAGCTGTATTTCTGGAGTACTCCACAGGTCCCTCAGTTCAGCCGAAGTGTCCACTGCTCTGAGGCCATTCTACTTTAGTGTTCATCCAGATCTTTTTGGCAAATATCCAGATCAAAGAGTAAATATATTTGCTCTATATTTCAGTTCTAATTTTACATTTTGAATATTACTAATAATACTTTACCTACTGAGTTTCAGTAGCTAGACATAACATGAGTGGTTCTAGGATTTTGTTTTGAGAATGAGATTGTTTATTTTCTTGATCTAGCTTTGAATTTTATCACGAGGTTTACAACAAACACTGGATATTAAACAGGATCTTGGTGGTCTTAATACCTTGAGAGTCCGCATAGCCCCTTAGTTTAGTCTCTCCTGACTCACTACTGGGAAATAATCTAACCCTAAAATAGGTGTATACAATTTATGAAGTTTTAGAGCTTACAGATGTGAACAAATTATTAAATTATAATATAACCTTAAACTTAAGTTATGTACTCACTAGTTCAAAGTACAGTGGAATCACTAAAACCCGAACCTTGTTGAGTCGATAAAAAATGCTGATCCCTTCCACTAAACCCCCAAATACTTGATATCTCAAATTATTAAGACTTTGTAACTCGAACAAAATATTATTTCCCTGCATAGGCATTTTAGTACATATTTGTACTCGATAAATCAAATTTCCAAAAATAGACTCAGTAAGTAGAAGTTAGTAAAAAATAATTACTAAGTCGAAATTTTAGCCATCAAAAACTTTATAATTATCTCGAACTACTTCTTGAAGACACTATTAGTATAATACTAGGGGACTAATTGCACACTAAAATTACGAGATAAATAAATACCTCATCCTCCCGACGTTTCGACCGAGTTGCATCGATCGTATTTATTTGTCTCGTAATTTTAGTGCGCAATTAGTCCCATAGTATATAGTAATAATACTCCTTGAAGACTCAATTAGTTGAAGTTTTTTACATTTCCCTTGACATCTGAGATATCGAGATCCTACTGTAATTCATATTCTTACTGACATTTTCTATTATTGTTTCAGAAAATAAATGAAAACTCCTTACAACAACTAAGTGCACTTATCGAAGCCCAACAATCTAGTCGTCGGTTGGCCGTACCACCTCTGCCATTTTATTTAAGACAAAAAGACATGCCCGATGGTAAGAAAGTGACTAGTCATTATTAAGGTTCCATATCTAAAAGGTAAAAACGGGACCCTGTTACTCCATTGTCCGCCTGTCTGCCTGTTTATCACCAGGCTGTATCTCATGAATTGTGATAGCTTGACAGTTGAAATTTTCACAGATGATGTATTGAGATGTTAACAGAACACTAACCTATTAGCGAACACGCCCTTATTTAAACAACTGACAAAAACTAAGCTACAAAAAGCTAAGTTAAATTAATAAATTAATAATGCCAGGATCTCATCTTAGTATGAATAATAGTTTTTCGTGACCACAACTCTTATAACTTTCGCTTATAGTTTTGTTTTTAATTTAGTCTGGTGTGTATATATTTTAATTTTGGTGTTTTGTATATTTAGATGTTAGTTTATGTTTATGAACTAGCTGACCTGGTGAACTTAGTTTCGCAATATCTTTGTAAATTATAGCCTATGTGTTATTCTGATGTATTAGCATTATTATTGCAAAGTTTTACCTCAATCCGCTCAGTAGTTTTTGCGTTAAAGATTTACACTTAAGTTTTGTGAATAAAATTATGTTAAGTTACTTTTGCTAATAAAATTCATCTATTTTACAGGACAGTTTAAACTAGTCCAAATAAGACTAAATGGAGGCAATGTTAGAGATACAGTGATAAATGTTTTACGAGCCTGTGATATGCCGACCAACTATGTAGATAAAATACCTCGCAGTCAACGAAAACGTGACTTCAAGTAAGTATTTCTTGTATAGGTCGAATCAAACAAAGCGGCGGGTGTGAAGTTAGCCACAACCTGCGCGAAACCCAATCAACATGCAACCCTATGTGAGCTGATATATAAAGTAAAAATAAAATAGTAAAAAAATAATATTATATTTGTGTAATTTACAGATCAGAATTCAGTCAAGCTTATCAAGAATATAGTGATGGTTTCGAAAGGGCAAATACAATGAAAAGAGATGTTGAAGAGAAAAAAGCTGCTCAAAATGTTATGTAAGTAAAACTACAATTACTACCTCATTTATGTATTATATTTGTTATCAATTACTATCTCTCTAAAGAGATAAATAAATACCTCATCATCCCGACGTTTCGGCCGAGTTGCATCGACCGTGGTCACGGGTAGACTGACGGGTAGTCTAATCGCGAAAGTTTAAAAACAACATTCACATAAGTATATTAATACACTCCCAATTTTATGGACTTCTTTATATTATACCTGTTTGTTTTATCTATTTATTGTATTGTTTGCAGTGAATGGATCAACGAAAACAGTGATGATGCGAAAACTAAGTATGAAACCACTTCTCCAACAAGAGACCAAGTCCAGAAACTAATAGATCAATTATGCAAGACCTATAGTATAAGACAAGTTGGTAAAAATTCTTTTAAATTTTTTATTAACAAAACATATTTTTGTATGAAATTTATGAATGTGAAATGGATTTAAGACTATTTTAAGTATTTAATTATTGTATTGCCTTAACCTTTTGATTGCCATTTTTTATTTTCATATTACGGAGCACAGTTTTTTGACGACTATAAACGTCGTTGGCGCCCGGAAATGCTGGTCATATATGAGCTACTATCATCTATGATAGTCAGCAGCAATTGACCAGCATTTCCGATATCATCTATGATAGTCACTTATATTTGACCAGCATTTTCGATATCATCTATTCTAGTCACTTACATTTGACCAGCATTTCCGATATCATCTATGATAGTCACTTATATTTGACCACATTTTCGATATCATCTATTCTAGTCACTTACATTTGACCAGCATTTCCGATATCATCTATGATAGTCACTTACATTTGACCAGCATTTCCGATATCATCTATGATAGTCACTTATATTTGCCCAGCATTTTCGATATCATCTATTATAGTCACTTATATTTGACCAACATTTCCGGGCGCCAACGATGTCTATAGTAATCAAATAACTGGGCTCCGAAATATGGAATTTAAAAAAATGAGGCGCGGCGGTCAAAAGGTTAAGGGGTTTATCTACAATTTCTTAAATAAATTATTGCATATCATGAAACTTTGATGTAGCTTAACACTATTTCAGGTGAAATATGACAATGGATGGAACATTAGCCATATTAGAGGAGCTCTGCAGAGTTTAACAGCTTTGGCATCTCAACACCCTCAAATTATGTCTAACTTAGAAGGTAAGTGTCATTCAGTTATTAGAATTATGCACAGAGCTATTACAACTAGAGAGATAATGCTGTTGTTGCTTAAGGCAATTCTTTACCACAAAATGTATGGAAAATCTTGCCCAGAGTTGTCAAAATTGTCAAATATGTATTGGAATTTGAGACTACTGAGAGAAAAACACTGCAACTAGCCACTGAATTGAGGTATTTCTAGTGTGTCTAACTCATGCCAAATTAAATCATTGCATCTCTTTCTTTCCTTCGATTCTACTATCCCTCTGGTATCTCTGTGGAATTACGCAAATATGGTATTTATAAGATAGTATTTCGTTTGGCAATAATATAATATTTGTCTTTCTTAAGGAAGTGTATAAAACAGATACGAGTACATAGGTACTGGAACCCCCATTGTTAACAAAAAACTTGTAACAACATTGCCTTAGTGTTCGCTTCAGTGGCAGTAAAATAAAAGCAGCATAAAATACAATCAATTATCCTACTTATTCATATTCATAAATTCTTTTATTGGTATCAAAATACAAGATACGAGTCAATTACAATTGTTATTGTAATAATATTAATCCTTAAAATTTCTTATTAATTATCTTAAAATTAAAATTACTTAAAATAAAAAGTAAAAAACAATTGCAAAGTAATTAAATATTAAATTGTATAAACAAAATAATAGTGTCATTCAATATAAATCTGAAACAATTGTTCAATATCAATACTTACAATTATGTCAAAAATTGCATAGTTAAATTAACAAAAATGAATTTACGTAACAAAATAATAAAATCATCCAATGTAATTTAGAAAATAGTCTAAAATATATAATACTAGTTTTTACCCGCGGCTTCGCCCGTATACGCAATATATCATTATAATTTATAGCCTATGTGTTATTCTGATATATAAGCTATATTATTGCAAAGTTTCATCTCAATCCGTTCAGTAGTTTTTGCGTGAAAGAGTAACAAACATCCATACATACTCACAAACTTTCGCGTTTATAATATTAGTAGGATTTACACTGTTAAGTTTTGTGAATAAAATTATGTTTTCTTACTTTTCCTAATAAAATTCATATGTTTTACAGGACAGTTTAAACTAGTCCAAATAAGACTAAATGGAGGCAATGTTATATATATATATATATCCATCCATCCATCCATCTATCCATCCATCCTCACAAACTTTCGCGTTTATAATATTAGTAAGATTCAATGTCAATGCAATATTTATAAAACATTTCAGGTAGAAATATAGCACTAGGCCAATTTACCGGAGTAAGCTTAGATGGTGACGTTTTTTTAAACATCATTGATGTTAGGAACGAATGGCTATCGGTAAGTTACCATTCTTCATTTCTGCACTAATATTATAAAAAGTTATTTGCTTTAAGGTTCCCTACCTAAAGAATAAAAACGGAACCCTATTACTAAGACTTTGCTGTCCGTTCGTCTGTCTGTCTGTCACCAGGCTGTATCTCATGAACCATGATAGTTAGAACGTGGATATTTTCACAGATGGCGTATTTCTGTTGCCGCTATAACAACGAATACTAAAAACAGAAAAAAATATTTAGGGGGGGGGGGGGATCACATACAACAAACCTGAACCTGACCCTTTTAGCCGTTTTTCACTCGGTATTAAATTAAAATGAAATAAATACTAAAGATGGAAGCTCCCATACAAGAAACGTGATTATTTTTTTGCTTGATATTAATAACGACAAAAGGAAGAGGTTTGAAATATTCACAGAATATTAAGTTATACAACGTGTAACGGAAAGACTGTATACATACTGAAAGTACCAAATCAGATAACGGTAACAAACTAGATGGGGGCATGTTTAGCCGTGTAAGTTCGTTTGCTGATTCTTAATCTTTTTTTTTAAAAACTAGTCATTTTTATGACTAATTCACATTTGCACAGCACTATCACACTAAACAGCTCAGATCAAAATCAGACCACACCTCCTTGAACTGCTGTCCTTTTTTTTCTAGTCAGTCATATTTAATTTTTTTTAAAAAGTGAATGTTGTTATTTTGGCTCGGAATTTTGAATACAGCATCTATATAAGGTATAGTATCAACCCACTTTTTATGTATACAACCTTTCCGTTACACGTTGTATATTCCCTTCAAAAATAAATTAAAATAAAACTTCCATTCCAAAATAAAACTTAAATGGACTGCCATACGGTACAGAACTCTTCGTGCTCGAGTTCGACTCGAACCAATTATTTTTGTTACCTCTCTAAAACTACTGGGTCGATGTTGATAATTCTTTCACTAACTTATAGCTAGGTAACATTAGTGAGTAACATATGCACTGGACGATGTGAGGATGGGCAGCTATAGTGCACCATGAAATTGGCATTATAACATTATTTTAGGTACTAATGAAGTTAAATTTCCAGCTAATCAAAAAAGTGAATCAACAAGATGGTGCCTTGCTTATGATCCCCAATTATGAAAAAGCTTTGTCAAGTATTCTTCGAAATATTCACATTTGTAGAAGGTAAGGCATTCAAATTATAAATTATTCAAACTGGGTTACTCGGAAAACTGTACTATAAAATCGAATTTTTGACGTCATTAGTAACCTTTATAAGAGGGTCCCGGCTCCTTCTCCTTTGATTCCTGGCTGGGCAGATTTTATTTTATTTTTATTTGAGTGATGAACTTAATGTTCTAGAGTTTAGGACGTGCACCGACTAGCTAGCTGCTTTCAACCGGGCCTTTTGAAAATTTAAAGGGGAGGCCTATGTCCAGCAGTGGACTTCATATGGCTGATGATGATGTGATTCTAGATCTGACTATTGTTGACCTTGTCTTTTTAAGTATGGTCCGTGGCACCGCAACACAGAATCATAGAGGCGGACTATAAGTTTGAAGAGAAGCGGTATATAGGCCGCCATTACACTTGTAAGTTTTACTCACTGTAAACGTAATTAACTTACGATATCGTAATTTCTTAATGCAGCCGTATATATCTTATGAAAGCAACTTACAAGTGTAAAGGCGGCCTTATGTATTTATTTTATTCATAAATTGTTAATAAATATCTTACACTTCCGTGTCACCCTGTATAATTTCTTCTCAGCCAAGATTTTCTCAACGTGTTCAAAAGTTTTCGCATATTTACAGAAAGTTTATGCCGAAGGTGTCGGCTATGCAGTACTGCCAACATTTGAGACAGCTGATAACTTCCATAGGAGATTACTATGGGAAAGGCAACAAGTTCCCACAGTCTGTGCCGGAGACACTCGACAAATATCAGATTGTTGTGGAACCGTGAGTACTTATTACCCAAATTATATTACAGTAATCTCGATTAACCGGACTATTTCGTCGTGTCGCTCAGCATTCGGATAATCGAATGAATAAAAGAAATCGGTTTTTCTTTTTAACTTACGGACTAGTTTCTCCCTTTTTTAATGAAGAGCAAAGAAAGTACTTTTTTAATAATTCAATAACTATTCGCGAAGAGCAGGGAAAGAGCGAAGCGCGGCTGGGTTATGAAACTTCTACCATGTCCGTCTATGTATGGATTCAACTTGAAAAGTAAATTTGTAGTCCGGATAATGGCGAATCCGTATTATAAGATTAGGAAAATATGAATTAGGAAATGGAATTATGTCGGAGGAACATTGTAATAAAAAAATAAGTTTTCTTAGTACATACGTCTCTAGTACAAATTGGCGTACAGAGCGTGCGTGAAAGTGCCAATTCAATACGGATCGTTACTATCCAACATTTTACCGACTGCCCGAGAAAGGTAACGATTTTATCGTTACCCTCTTTCATATTAGATTCGGTTATTGTACTTATGTCTGTTTTCATGTTACCGATTACTTCAGCTCATACCGACCGAATGTTTCCCAACGAAAACAAAAATAGTATCTGAATCTTATTTACAGTTCTAATTCAATAACGAAAATTATATCGACTTCTGTGTGGCTTCATAGAATTTTGTATGTTCTCCCTCGCTTGTACGAGTATATACGAAAACAACTAGTTTTCGTATTGTGCCAATGTTGCTCGCGGTCGGTAAACAAAACATTTGAAGGTTCGTTTCCTCTTGCTCGCACGCGTGTAAAGGCCGATTCACACATACGGCGGGCGCGGTGCGGGTCGGGAGTACGGCGTGTCTATTTGTACCTGTTTCAATGGACGACAACACACAGAACGCGCCCGCCCCGCGCCCGACCCGCGCACGCGTTCTGTGTGTTGTCGTCCATTGAAACAGGTACAAATAGACACGCCGTACTCCCGACCCGCACCGCGCCCGACCCGCGCCCGCCGTATGTGTGTTTTGGCCTTAAGTTATACAAGCGAGAGGACACGAAAGAACCATTAAATATTTTCTTTAATGACGCTACTTATACTAAGAGTCCAGTTGGTTTTAGTAATATTGTTTACACTTACACAAAGTCAACCTTAAAATCTAAACACACAACCCATCTCCGACTGTACCCGGCGCAAAAGAGCCCAAAATGCTAGCCGCATTACCTCGCTGGGTGGCGATAGCTAACCTTTGCGCCAAGTACTACGAGCATTAGTCTTCTCCCTTAACCTGCGCCCAATTTCTCCAATAAAAACTTTAGCCTCACTAAAGTTGAGTTAACACTGAGTTGGTTTTTAATTTAAATGTGATTTATGTTTTCATTGACAGAGAGGCTGGCCCTCTGATGGTATCCCCGACGGGCCAGTTCATAACCCCCTCGTCGTGTCCCGCGGACGAGCTGGTCAAGTTTCTCAGCAGGCATCTCGACCAGGCCACCGAGCTCATGACGGAATATAACATGTAAGTATAACTCAGACATGTAAACTACGAGCTACGCAATATCTAATCCTGATGAAGCTCACATAGTTGCTCGTTGATTGCAAAAAGTGAAATCCGCCATTTTTAATTCCAAAATGGATGCCAATTTTAAAATATACACCCCCAAAAACCTGGAAAACGACACCCATCACGACTTTTTTGCAAAATGTGACGTCCGCTAACATTAATTTTAAAATGGATGCCATTTTTTAAATCTACACCCCCAAGAACCACAAAAATACACCCATGACGGTTTTCAAAAAAGTGACGTCTGCCATTTTTAATTTCAAAATTGATGTCTTGTTTACTACGAACGCCTATAATTGTGACTTTTCGTGATAAAGTCTATGATTGTCGTGATTTCTGTGGTAAAGCTTTCGTGGTCAAGATTTTTCGTGACAGAGTTTTTAAACAATTTAAACAATTTTTATTTCGGTTCACAATAAACTTTTAAATTACAGTATAATGAGAATTCCTTTTAGGCAAAGGTTTGCCTGTATCAGAAATCCCCGCTCTTCCAAAATATAGAACATCGAAATAATTAATTTAGTGCATGTATGCGTGTGTGAGTGTATATATACATGTATACATATATATGTATATATATCTATATATATATATATATGTGTGTGTGTGTGTGTGTGTGTGTGTGTATGTGTGTGTGTGTGCGTATGTGTGTATGTGTACGTGTGTGTGCGTGTTGAGTGTGTTTGTTCATGCGTGTGCTCATTTATTGGATCTGCAAAAGCCTTTCTACTTCACTATAGCTAAGTGGAGTTACCCACTTGCTGATACACATCTTACAATCGAAGAACAATTTAGGATATATATCTAAGTCTTTGTTAATTTTATTATATAAAGTAGCCGAACGAGCGTTACACTGCTTACAAGCAAATTCAGTTTTGTATTTAGGTGTCTCTGCTACTGACATCTTCCTTCTTTTTGTTGGGTTCTGTATGCTAGCATCATATGGTAATGTTTTATGCTTCTTGAGAATTAAGTTGATGAGGTAAAGTTTTCTAACTGAGTGTAAGCCACTAATTGAATAGATGGCTTCAGTGGAGTATCTAATCTTTTTAAAGTACATAACCTTAATCAGTGCGCGCTGAGCCCGCTCAACCGATATAAATTTAGTTTTTGACGCTCCTCCCCAAATTGGAATACAATACAGCAAAATTGATTGCGCCAAAGACACATAAATGTCGTTTAATAAGTTTCGTGGTGAGTCATATGTGTTTTTAGGTATCACATGCCTAAGTGATTTAAATATCCATATCAATTTTCTGATTCTGTTAGCCACTTGTTCCAGATGATCATACCAAGTCAGTCTATAATCTATTACCACACCCAGATATTTAGTTTTTGATATTTTATCGATCGTAGGACATCTACAGTCTGTCATGTTGATACCGTCACAGTCATGAACTCTAAGATTAAATTGATCAGGAGGTTGAGTACGATTATTGATACTGAAACATATATAATTCGTTTTAGAAGTATTTAACGTTAAGAGATTACATTTAAGCCAACCTGCAATTTGAGCCATACCTGCCTCGGCATAGTTTTTTACAGTATTCCAGGATTTTGCAGAGAAAACAATGGCAGTATCATCTGCATAGGAAAACAGGCTGGCATTTTTTATTGTTAAGTTATACAAGTCATTTATGTATATTAAAAATAATGTAGGACCCAAAACACTACCTTGAGGAACACCATACATTACTTCTACATCATCACTAATGGTTTGACCTACTTTAACCCGTTGCTTCCTGTTAGTCAAATAATCAATGAAGAGTTTTAAGGGTGCTCCTCTGATTCCCATGCTTTCTAATTTCTTCACAAGGATTGAGACGGAAACCGTATCAAAAGCTTTTTTTAAATCAAGAAATATCGCTAGACACTTGTTTCCCTTATCAATTTGATCGATTACAAGAGAGGTTAAAGCAGTTATAGCATCTTCTGTCGATTTACCTTTCCTAAAACCGAATTGTTTGGTCGATAAGATATGAAAATAATTTAAATAATTAATTAGCCGACAATTTAATAATTTTTCTAGTATCTTCGAAATTGCTGGTAAAACAGATATAGGTCTATAGTTGTTGATATCACTTCCGTCCCCACCCTTGTGAATCGGGATTATTATAGACTGCTTCATGGAAATTGGGAAGATCCCTTGTTGGAAACATAGATTAGCGAGATGAGTTATTATAGGAACCACTTCACTCCTAACATATTTTAAGAACTCGGTCGAAATATTATCCCAGCCAGGTGAACTATCAGATTTCAAGTTCATCAGAATACTATTCACTTCATTTACACATGTATCTGTAAGAACAAAAGAGTTTAGTTGTTGATGTATTGTATTTGTGGTTTTAGTGGGTTTAATTTGTAGAGCTAGCGATTTACCAATACTTGAAAAAAAAAGAGTCTATTCGTAGAAAAGTTTTCGTGACTTAGATTTTTGATTTTCGTGATATAGTCTATTCGTGGTTAAGTTTTTCGTGAAAAAGTCGTTTGTCATATATTCTCTATCTCTATTCTTAGAAAAGTTTTCGTGACTTAGATTTTATAGATTTTTGATTTTCGTGATATAGTCTATTCGTGGGTTAAGTTTTTCGTGAAAAAGTCGTTTGTCATATAGTTTTTCGGAAAAACATACTAGCGCCGATTCGGCACTATACAATTGCTGTGAATTGTAGATGTACCCTTGAATGACCATGAATAGGTAAACTTGACTAGATTTTTTTTTTCATTTATTGCAATATTATCCTTTTAATATAAGTATTTTTCCTTCTTTAAGAACTTGAAGGTCTAAGATTGTCATATTTTATTACAAACAAACAAACAACAACACTTTATTTGACAACCACATTACATAAAAAACAGATTATAAGGACAAAAACAAAATAAAAGGTCTCTAATTGGCGGCCTTATCGCTTTAAGTGATTTATTACAGTAGACGGTTTCAAAAAATCATTTATCTCATCTTAAATTGCCGATTTTGATCGGGGCATAGACGAACAAAATACTATAGGCCGACCGTTTAACTCGCGTATCGCCTGCGCGGAAGAAGGGAGCGGGGGAGATGTTACCGGGTGGGTGAGATCATCATCGTGGGATCATCTTGCTCCTTGTTGCTGGGAGCGAGGTTGCAGCCCCGAGGAATCCCTCTTTACTGCGGCTGGACGCTGCGGGAGCACTGCCCGCAGGGCATTTGTCGGAGGGTGCGAGCGTCCGACTCTCCCGCGAGGGCGAGTGGTGCTTCCGGCACCCTCTCAGCCGATTGGCTGGTGGCCTTCTAGGTGGTGGGTCAGAGGGGTACGCGGAGCAGAGAGCTGCTCGGTCACATCTCCCCCCGCTCCCTTTTTACTGCACAGGCGATACGCGAGCTGAGCGGTCGGCCTATAGTTAGCGCGTCTATGGTTGGGGTAAAGACTAATGCACAACTGCACATGTTTCTATGTTGACAACTACGTACAGCCTATATCTATAACGCCAAAATATGAATGTGCATGCAGGCTTCTATGAAAATAGAAATGTATTTTTTTATATGCATCGACTCAGCATTTTTTCTTACATTCTAATTTGATGAATATAAATGAGACAACCTTCCCAAAAAAAAACCATTTCGCTATAACTCAAGTGTTTCTTTGTTTTCAGCTTTGTAAAACTGTTCTGTATTATAAATTGTATTTGTTTCAGAAATAAACATATTGAAAAGGCACTTCACGAAGAAGTCATCAACAGGTTCGGACTCTTGGAGTTACATAAAGACGACAGCATCTCGCCAGCGCTTATGATTTTGTGCTGCCAAAGATTGCTGACTAAATCCGACAAAATTAATATGGTAAGCTTCTTCATTTTTCTTCTTACTCTAATATCCTGTCGTACGGCTTTATTTAGTTACAGTTTTTTTAAGAGTTAGTTTTATTTATTTTATCAGTTTCCTACTAATGACAAGTACACAACACAGGGAATTCTAGCGCTGTATTCATTGGGAATTAATACAGTGCTCACAGCGTACTTTAACTAGATGTTTTTCAGCGATCACCAAAGTTCAGCAATGTTAGGCACTGTCACTCTTCGAATGTGTGAACGCGGGTGGCATTTCCAACCAAGCGATATCATTTTCGTCCGACATACCTCAGTGCCTCAAGTCGAAAGTTTTCGACCAGTGTGTGTTGCCAGTGATGACTTATGGCACAGAAACGTGGTCTCTCACTATGGGCCTTATTAGTAAGCTCCAAGTAGCCCAACGAGCTATGGAGAGGGCTATGCTCGGAGTCTCTCTGCGAATCAGGAATGAGATCTGTAGAAGAACCAAAGTTACCGACATAGCCCAACGGATTAGCAAGTTGAAATGGCAAAGGGCAGGGCACATAGCGCGGAGGACTGAGGACCGGTGGAGTCGTAAAGTTCTCGAGTGGAGACCACGTACCGGCAAGCGCATCGAAGGACGTCCACCCACAAGGGGAGCGGATAACCTCATTAAAATTGTAGGATCGCGCTGGATGCAAGCCGCTTCTAACCGGTCTTATTGGAGATCCATAGGGGAGGCCTATGTCCAGCAGTGGACGTCCTTTGGCTGATAAATGGATGGATGAATATTATTTCTCGAAAAATTGTAGGTCTGTTGTTTTAACAGTTAAGCCATGTCAGAGGCCTTTAGGCGGCCTAAAACTCTCAGTGAAGCTAGCGGCCCGGCCTATTCGATTATTATGTTTAATAGAACAATCTTTGACACATCCTTGCAAAGAAAATCTATAGATGAGCTCAGTATTGAGTTGTGGTAAAAAATCTATTAAAAAACTCAAACTGAATTTAATTGCGCATTGTGCATAATTCTCTTTTTATTCTTTCAGAAACTACGTGGAAACATCCTGTATATAACGCATTACTATTCTGTGCTCTCGGAAGGTGCGCTATGTATACCATGGAATTTTAAATAGAATAATTACGAATAAACGTATTTAATAATAACTCCACTATAATGTAAATAAGATTTACACAGTTATAGATAAATATACAAACTTTATATCAATAGATCTTGAAATGTAAGATTAAGTTTAAGTACCTGTTTATAATTAATGTAATAAAAATCTGATAGCGTTGTGATCAAAAAGTACATTTTATTCCAATTGTAATAATAAACAACAGTCTTTAAAAGATTAAAATTATTTACATATATTATAATGTATGTACAATTACTTACTAGCTAAAATAAAGTCAATTTGAGAAAAACATTTAGAAGTCTAAATGACAATTTGAATAATTTGATAGAATGTACCAACATTGGTATTGCTTTACAAAATCAATCCATTATTGCGTCAAATAACTATACTCTATAAAATTTAACTTGATCTCTGCGACAGCTGTCAGAAAAATCACGCCTATGAAGTCCTGAATTTGTTAATAGTAGACAGTACCTGTCAATGTCATACTTTGTGGGCATGCCGATTAGTGATGGGCGACGAATGATCGTGACCACGGAGATTTAGATAGTTTTAATTAAAATATCGATAGTTTATACTGACGATATTTTAAATAAAACTTAATTTATCATTAATATTACTGTATATTTAAATATCATAACATTGTTTACATGTGTAATTAAATTAAACCCAATTATACGAGGGGTGATCCAATAGTAATGATAATCAGTTATTTCTACTGCACACAAAAATACAAAAAAAAAATATCAGTCACTCGCTCAATTACCAACTAGTTCAAGAAAAAAAAATCATATAAATAGGCCACGATTCCCGGGAGCTACATTCATTTGAATACGGACTGTCAAGGAGTGAACATCAAAATGGAAAAACACGAAATCAGAGCTGTCATTAAATACCTCTGCTTGAAAAAAATGTCTACCAAAGACATACATAGCGACTTGGTGGAAACATTAGGGGACTCTTCTCCTCCATATTCCACAGTTGCACGCTGGGCTAAGGAGTTTAAGCTGGGAAGAACATCGACAGAAGACGAACACCGCGAAGGACGCCCATCGACGTCCCTCACTGAAGAAAATGTGAAAAAAGTTGAAGAAGTTGTATTGGAAGATCGAAGAGTGACTATCAGGCATGTAGCTGAGGTCACAGGGATCTCATATGGCAGGATTCAAAGAATCCTTGCGAACGAATTGCATATGAGAAAGGTCTCCGCGCGTTGGGTACCGAAAATGTTAAACGACGAGCAAAAGAAGAAACGAGTCGACATGTCAAGAGCAAATCTCGAAAATTTCCAGGCAGACAAGGATAATTTTTTGTCACGTTTTGTGACCATGGACGAGACCTGGATCCACCATTTTGATCCTGAAACAAAACAACAATCGATGACATGGAAACGATCCGATGAACCGACGCCGAAGAAATTCAAAGTGTCAAGCTCAGCAGGGAAGGTTATGGCGTCTGTTTTTTGGGACGCTGAAGGAATAATCATGGTGGACTACTTGGAAAAGGGGGCCACTATTACAGGCTCCTACTATGCAGAACAAATAAGAAGATTGCGGGAGGCTATTAAGGAGAAAAGGCGAGGCAAACTGCGGGCTGGAGTGCTGTTCCATCAAGACAACGCACCGGTTCACAAAGCTGCAATTGCCATGGCTGCCATTCAGGAAGCGGGCTTTGAGCTGGTGGATCACCCCCCCTATTCACCAGATCTAGCCCCCAGTGACTTTTATCTCTTTCCACGACTCAAGGAACATCTCCGAGGCAAGAAATTTGACGATGATAGCGACGTGATGGCCGCGGTTGAGGACTTTTTTTGAGAGTCAAGATAAAGATTTTTTTCTAAGGGAATTTTAGGTTTAGAAAAGAGATGGACTAAATGTATAGACTTGCTAGGAGACTATGTTGAGAAATAAATTTATTTTTTTATTTTATTCATTGTGTTTGTTATTGATTATCATTACTTTTGGATCACCCCTCGTATGTTACATTAGCATCGATAATAGTGAAAAACGTCGATAAATACTATCGTTACATTATTATGAGTATTTAATTATTATCATAACATTATTTTCATGTGTAGGTACATGATAATGATAATGATAGCCTTTATTAACAATCAACTTATAAATCTACACAAATGTGTCTCTAACTATTTAATTACTTATATTATGCTAAATATATAATATATGATGCTCGTTCTATTTCGACACCAGTAATTTGATTCATTATTTTTACTTTTGATCATCTTGCTTTTCAGCATAGGCCTCCCCAAGAATTTTCCAAAGTGATCGGTCTCTTGCTTTTCTCGTCCATGTACTTCCTGCTACTTTTTTAAAATCATCTTCCCATCTACGTCTCTGTCTGCCCGTGTAGGTACATACTTGATCTTAAATAATAGTAAGTAAATAAAATCCAATTTCTCACCTTCAACTACTCATTCGATTTCATTACAACATTGTTTGAAAATCGATTTTTTCCACCACTATCCCAACTCTAAAAATGTCAATCTTCTATGTCAATGTCACTGTCGCAGAGATCAAGTTAAATTTTATAGAGTATAAAACAGTCGGCGCAAACTTGTCACATTTGAAGGTATAATTCCGTAACCGTCTGCACGCCGCAGCAGCAAACTACAGTGTCGCTACGACAACAGTCGGCTACGGAATTGTAAAATAGTGGTAGAGGTCGAATTATACAACTTGGCGGCTGGGATGCGGATAATACAATTCTTGCGCAGCTTTTAAGGCGCTGCCCAAAGACAAAAATCCGTAAAACGTCATGTTTTTCGTCGCAAAGTTAGGCGTAACTGTAACTGATACAAACTTGGAAAAAATACAGAGCACACAATAATAGTTCACAAGAGAGACTTTTACAATAATATTGCAAAAAAAACTCTGGTAACTTGAAAAAAAAAATCACAAACAAAGCTTTAGAAAACAATCTTTCGTTTCGCATTTCTCAATATTGAGATCAATAACTACTATATTTTTTGTAATCATAAAATAGGAAATTTACTAAACTAAAGACATATCTATATATATTTTTTGCACACACTTCATTTCTTTTTAAAATAACTAAAAGTGCGAAAAATTATCGAATTCTCATCTCGAGTTTCGTCTAAAAACGACACGCGATTTTAGACTCTATTTGTATACTGCAAGACATTATTGTAAAACCTAAAAGTTTACTGTTGGAGCGTCTTAGAGGATTCTGAATCGACCAGAGTTTTCTGTAGAACATCAAGAAAAATCGCGGTACATATTGGTAAAATTTAAGTTACGGGAGAAAACTCTTTTCACCCCTTTACAGTACAGTAAACAGTGACAGTAAAATGTTTTTTTTTTTAAACAACTTAATGTTGTTTTTGGTGTCAATCGCTTGAGTAAGAAATATTGCACATTCTATTTTTTCCACGTCTTATTTTTTTCATAAAAGTTTTTATTCTGTATATTCTGTATACTTTTCAGCCAAAGTTTTGCGTAAAAATATGAATTTTAAGAGGCTTATAACTTTTAAGGTCATTTGAAAAACTGTAAAATAAGAGGTATAAACCAAGCTATTGAAGTGCTGATTACATGAAAAAAGAAACCACTCAAATAGGATAATATTTAGAGGTTTTTCAAGTTCAAGTTGAATTGGAGGTACCGGCTGTTTCACATTCCATTCTACCCGTGACCACGATCTATGCAACTCGGTCGAAACGTCGGGATGATGAGGTATTTATTTATCTCGTAATTTTAGTTCGCGATTAGTATATAATATGTAGAGGTAGATAACAGCTTATTGTTTTTGTATAGACAAGTTGGCACCTCAGTCGTCTTAAGTGAGCTTCAGCCAGAATTGGGCTATCCGAAGCTTGTAGTTAACATTACAGCAGCCAAACTGTATGATTTGACCTATGCCACGGCAAACAAACGAATAAATACGTCTACCTGACTCTAATCGTCTAAGGCCCCTTAAAAAACGCCGGATCAAACTTAATGGCGTCTGTGAACAAGAGGAGAGTAGTTGCGCAGTAACAAATTCATTTACATCACATCTATTCGAAAAGGACTACTTGGTTCGCCTTTAAGTGCGCCCAAAGGTGGTGTTTTCTATAAGGAACTTTATAAATGCGACAGAATGATCTTTGCCGCGCACTTTTTGAATTTGGAAGTATTTGTAATGTCAGTGTTCCACGCCAAGAAAATGAATGAAAAAAATAAGTAAATATAACTTTTCTTTTTATTATTATTAGATACCGTTTAATTTAAATGTATTTTGTTACTCTACGTTTTATTAAATAATAATATTACGATAAAATATGAGGCGCTTTTATTTTCTCATAGAGGTAATGAAAAGTAGAGTGTACCACTCGGGCGCAAAATTTATTTTTGTCTCGGGCGACGTACTTTGAATCCCTCGCTACGTTCAGGATTCTACTCTAGAATCCCTCACTTCGCTCTGGAATCAAAAAAGCGTCCTCGCCGTAAAAATATTATTTAATTTTTTTTTTTTTTTAATATTATATGATACTATCTACTATTATCAGCGGGGCTAAGGAGTGGGGTTTTGCGCAGCTTGTAGCTAACTTTACAGACGGCATTAAGTTTGATTCTATCTATATAAATATGTTCATATTTCTTTGATCGACAATAAACAGCCAGTTTGAAGTAGTCTGGACTATAGACCATAGGTTGCATAGTGAACTATGAAAGTGCTCGAGCGGTTCCGTACATGTACGTCAATACTGCCCTTAGGCCGCCCCTACACTTGTAAATTGTTTTCGTAAGATTTAACTAACTTAACTTACCTACGTAACTTACGGCTGCATTAAGAAATTACGATAAGTCTTACAAAGTGTTTACATTTGCAAAATTGTCGTAAGTTAATTACGTAAGTCACTTACGTGAGTAAAATTTACATGTGTAGGGTCGACCTTATGATAAACAACGTAAGTGTCTTGCGTCGTGATATGAAATCTGAACCTTCAGACTGGAGGCAGAAGGTTGCGTTTTTAAATCACGTCGTTCATTGTTTATCATAAGAAACCCGTAAAGTCTGTAGTTCAATATGCAGTCGACAACTTAACCAGCCGATACTGACTACTTCAGCTGTCCGCATTAAGCTGACTTTACATTCGATCAAATTACAGATAAATTTAAAAAAAATGTCATACACATGAGACAATACATATAATTAGTAATCACATTAAAATCTATTTAGATATTTTATAAAGCGCATTTAATTTTGCAACTGACCTTGTAACTTTATCTTCATGCTAAAGCGAAAGGAGGTGATTCCGACCATTATTATGAACAACTTTTTTAATGACTATACAGTATGACCTTTTATTCAGTGCACAAATTTTTATCGCGCAATAGATATCATTAATAGAACAAATTTCGCTCATAAAAAGATCGACTTTTTTTTCATCAATTTTTTGTCAAACTATTCCAAAGAAAATTATATTGCATGCACCCTACATTCCAGACAATAACTACCTACCTAAAACATCTCGGGCGTAAGTACGACGCGCCCACGTAGGTACTAGACGTAGGGTGACATTGATTACTCCGTTTATCTGTATACTTTCTCTTGAAGTTATTTCGATATTTTTGTACTAAAGTGAGTGAAACCAATGTAGAGGTTTAATTGTTTGTTTATTATACTTACCGAATGCAAAGTATGTGCACTGAAAAAAAAAACACCCTGTATAACAACTTTGACTATGTGGCCAACCAGAAATTCGAGAAAAAATATCAACTGTTTTATATATTTTGTCGATTCTGGTTTTTTTATATATTTTTGGGACATCTTACACACGGCCTCTGACCCCAAACAAAGCAAAGCTTGTGATATGGCTGCCAGAGACTGATATTCTACATATACTTATTTTTAAATACATACTTATATAGATAGTAACTAAATAACACCCAGACGCAGAGCAAACACTTATGTTCATCACATAAATATTTGCCTTGGGTGGGGATCGAACCCACACCTCTCTGATCCAGAAGTTAGGGTCACTAACCACTGAGCCACCGAGGCAGTCTGATTTGGGAGTTTGTATGGAAAAGCTGATATTTTCCTCGTAATCTGGGTTGGTCCCATAGTACAAGTTGTTCATAATGATTGTCTTAATCACTTCCTTTCGATTTAGTGCAGGGCAAGCAGATAACTCTGTATTAACCCTACTGAAGGATTTTTCAAACTATGGATTTTGGGGCAGTGTTGAAAAATGGTCGAACCTCGAAAAAGTGATATGACCATGCTACAGCTGCGTAGTATTTATTAGCTTTTCTCTCACGGAAAATATCTTCGGATTGAATCCAGTGACGATTTTTAACTCTTATATCTTTTGCTTTTGTTCTAACTTCACGTAACCCAACATCCATAGTTTAAAATATCTCACTCTGATTGCACCAAGTATCTGGGCAAACATGTCCTAATCAATATCATGAATGAAGTAACATTCCGCATTTTTTCCTACACATGCTCTTTATTTAAGCTCACAGACCTTTGTTTCATCGATCAAAAATTACACTTACGGTCTTCAAAATTTTTAAATAATGAATTTAGTATTACGATAATAGAAATCTCAATAGACTAAAACTACATGTAAACAGTATAAAGTACATGCTATAAACAAGTCACAGTAATAAACCACTTGGAATTGCCACAAGATCACTAAGCCCATGCAAAGCATTTAGCTAATTTTTTTTTCATATCAATTCAAACGATGAAGCAAGTTTGTCCGTTTCAAGCATACTATTCATGAATGTAAAAAAAGAGAGGATCGGCCGTAACGTCACTCTGAAAACTGGGCTTCGAATCTCTTTGCCACTCTAGGGAATGATTTGCCGGACAGCTGTATGTCACAATAGCGACGTTCGAAGTTCTTTTTGTGATTAAATTTGTGGGCGGAGCCGACGTCATTTTAGCAAAAATTCTGGCTTTTGTACCCGTAGCACGGCAAAGGGATAAAACCATTTTATCCATTTTTCATGTCAGTTGTCAATGTCAAACCAACCTTTATTCTGCGAGGGAATAAATTGGTAGAAAGATACTTTGTCCCTTTGCCATGCTACAGGTGCTAGCCTCATGCCCGATCCCCTCTTTTTCTTACATCCATGATACTATATATTTCAGTACTAATTATTAGGACAGTTTGCTCTTGCAACCATGTCATTTAGTGCTTTAGACATTGTGATACTTAAACCTCGCATTTCAATGCGGAATATTCATATTGTCTCCTTCACTTACATGTTTGCTTAATAACAATAAAATGTCAACAACATTTTTCTATTCTTGTTATGCTAGCAGTGTGATTCTATAGATATTTAACGACTTTGTGACTCCAATTGACACATTATTGCTATTTTTTGTAATCAAAGATGTAAATATCTGGTAAAAAGATGATAATAAAATTTTCACCTATAACTAATGCTTCTTATTTTGCTGCACGATGACCAGTTTGTTCTTTTCTTTCGTGACCTTGGCCACTGGGACGTTGGTAGCTGGCATTAGCTGTCTCAAGTTCTGACTCGGTATTATCGGTGCCTGGAAGAAATAATAAACATTTGATGCATAATCACTGTCTGCTTTATAAACAATTTCTAATAATTCTTTTTCGCCAAAAATGGCGTAATAGCCGACTTCAACAGTGTACAGAATTTGAATAGTTCACATCACAAGGATCGATGTATCATCAGTGGTGTGAAATTCCGTACATACATTCCAAAGAACTCATTGATACGGGACCGGGATTTGAACCCACAACCTCACGATTGTAAGGCGGGTGTCACTACCTCTAGGCCACCACTGCTTATTGGCTTTTCGGTGAAGGAAAACATCGTGAGGCAACCTGCATATGTCCGTAGAAGAAATTCGATGGCATATGTGAATCCACCAACCCGCACTGGGCCAGCGTGGTGGATATGGCTCAATCACCCGTCGTGGGTAGGCCTACGTCCTGCAGTGGACTATTCAAAGGCTGATACAGTACAGTAATGTATCACCGATGTAGTAATTTTTACATCATTGTCGACTAGCTTTTGCCAGCGGCTTCGCCCGAATGATATTTTTTTTTCGAGATAAGAGTAGCCTATGTCACTTGCCAAACTACGTCCATGCCAAAAATCAAGTCAATCCGTTGCTCCGTGAAAGAGGAACAAATCAATAAACATACTTTTGGATTTATAACATTAGTAAGGAATTCGATAAAGGTTCGAACTCTGTGCACAATTGAAGTGATTATGCCATTTTTGGCGAAAAATAGTTATCTTTACTATGAGCTTATTTATACTTGGAATATGAGGAGATCCGACGAATCAAAGTTATAAGCTGAATATAGCTTCTTGTCGTCTGTGAACACGAGGCAAGTTGCGCAGTAGCAAATTCGTCATGTCAACTGCGCGACGAGAGGGGAACTGCGCAGCTTGTAACTAACTTCACAGCTAAGTTTGATTCTGCCTATACCGATATAAAGCCCGATTACAAAGGCGCCAGCGTAAATTAAATAGCAGCGTAAAAAGCGTTATCTCTATTGAATGCCTAAAGTGAAAAAGAAACAGAACTATGCTATTTAGCTCCCGTTTATCCCGCTTTCCGTGGTGTCTCCGTTCCGGTAACTGACAGCTTGGAACTATTAGGCGTTTCACTCTCATCCTCTCTTAACTTTGGCTCTTACATAGAGTCCAAAGCCCAATTAGCCTCCAAAAAACTTGGTGTTCTCTCTAAGGTGAGACGGTATTTCACGCCTGAGCAACTGCTTAGTCTTTATAAAGCACAAGTCAGGTCTTGCATGGAATACTGCTCTCACCTTTGGGATGGCTCTGCCAAATATCAACTGGAGGCTCTGGAGTCGATTGAGAGGCGAGCCAGGAGGCTGATTGACAACGACACCTTGACTAAGACGCAGCTGCAAAGTCTTGAGCATCGTCGCAAGGTAGCGTGTTTGTCGGCCTTTTACCGGATACACTTCGGAGAGTGCGCCCAGGAGTTGCACAATCTAGTCCCCCCTGCCCCTTTCTTCTATCGTACGGCTAGACGGACGCGACCAAAGCGCCACCCTTTTATGGTGGACATTCCGCGCGTTAGAACCAAGCGTTTCGAATCCTCATTCCTCATACGAACAGCCGGAATGTGGAACGCTTTGCCTGGGTCTGTCTTCCCGTTAAAGTACAACGTGAGTGTCTTCAAATATCGAGTAAATAGGTATCTTCTAGGTAAGCGTGCTACACCCTAGACCGCGCATCTGCTTAACATCAGGCAGTGTGTAGTCAAACGCGAACCTATTCGAAATAAAAAAAAATGCTATTTAGCTAATATAGTTACGCTGGCGCCTCTGTCATCGGGCTTATAGCACAGCGGATAGTAGCAGTGACGCACATATCAAGTATCAAGAACTAATAGCCAATCGATCCGTTAAGTTCTCGACTAACAAATAAATATTAGGGGACATTTTACACACGGTCTCTGACCCCAAACTAAGCAATGCTTGTGATATGGCTGCCAGAGACTGATATACTACATATAAATATTTTTAAATACAAATCTGTCTAACTATACAATACAATACAGTATAACTTTATTGTACACCAGAAAAAACAGCTTAAATAACAAAGTAGGTATAAATTTTCTTAAAATTAGGCGGTACAACGGCGGCCTTATCGCCTTAAGCGATTTCTTCCAGACTACCTTTGGATGGACAGAAAATTAGAGTACAAATATGTAGTTGGTGGTGTATAATAAAAATAAAATGTGGAAAGAAAAAATAATTACTTACAAACTAAAATACAATAATTACATATTAAGTATAATAATAATATACTACATCTTCAATAAGATAAATATACATACATAAACAATTACATAAATATATAATAAATACTATGCATATTTATATACAGTAAATATCATGTATAGTTGTTATTTAACATAACAAAAGAAAGTGTTTGAAAACTAGGTTATTGAATATATGGAGAGACTTAGCCTGTTTGATAGCTACAGGCAGCTCATTCCAAAGCAGGACAGATTGTACTGAGAAAGATTTCATATAGGAAAGATTGGTATGGGAAGAGGAGTGGATTTTGAGTTTCAAGGCACGGGAAGATCTCAAAGTACCAGAAATATATATGTATTAGTATAGATAGTACCTAAATAACACCCAGACACAGAGCAAACACATGTTCATCACATGAATGCTTGGAAAAATGGATACCATGTACTAACAAGCGCAGTGTATAACGTCCGAAAAAATAGGATGACGTCATGATAGAGACCTTTAAAACGCGCTGGATGCAAACCGCTTCTATAGGCCGAATCAAACTTCTTGGCGGCTGTGGTGTTAGCTACAAGCTGCAGATAACCCAATCTCGGCACAGCTGTTCAATGAGCTTCAGGTTTTTTTTTTTAATGTATATATGTATTGATATATATACTCCTTACCCCCAACATAATTAGGGAAGTTTTTTAATTAATTATTTACATACTATAATGTTTAATTATACAATGATATTTGCAAACTGAAGAGAACCAATTAAGAAAAAATAAACAAAAACTTCAAACACCACAATCAATATCAGCATCAAAAAAAAAAGCCTGAGGAACATACTTATGGCTCGAAAGACCCATACGTTGTTCAAAATGTTATCTTCTCTCAATCAGTTCATGCATGCCTAAACTATATGTCTAAATTATCTATCTGTATTTATCTAAAATATGTGATATATCGTTTTCTTTTATTGACATCTCTATATTTCCAAAATATAGGTATTCAATTTTCCTTATGTATCCTATTTCTTTTTATCACCTTTGCTGCTATATGTATACAGTAATCTAGAAATCTATCTCGAATGCAATCCTCTAACATAATTTTGCAAATGTTCTCTTTAGTCACTCGTTCTCTAATTTCCTGTTCAATATCATATCTCTCCCGGGAGTAGGCCGGGCACTGCGTCAATATATGAATGACAGTTTCTGCTCGACCAGGCTCGCAGATGCACGTTGGGTTATCCTTGCACTTAAAGCGGTATAAGTATTCGGAAAACCCACCGTGCCCCGTCATAACCTGAGTGAGCACACCCGTTGGTGCCAGTTTTTTAATTATCCTATGACCCGAAATCACATCCGGAAGGAACACCTGAGCTTCAGGATTGCGCCATCCGCAGCTAGTAGCTACCATCTCTGCCGCAGAAGTTTGAACCGGCCTAAAAGAGGTCTTTAGAAATCTATAGGGGAGGCCTATACTATGCCCCGGAATCGACTGAACATCCCGCACGTGGTGCTGTAATATTTGGCGTTAAAAACTGAGTTTTTGACGGGAACGCGGAAAAATCACGTCTCCGCATTGTATTATTTTGTTAAACTTATGTTTTTATCAGTGATAATTAGTGAAAACTTGTGGTATTTCGTTGATTATGAGCTGATTTACGTGTTGTGTAGGCAAGTGATATATTGTGACTTATGTTGTTAGGAAAACACTATAGACGCCTCAAGTCTCCACTGCTTTACTGAGGTATGACTTGGACTATGTTTGGACTTGACCGCTACTTTATTGGACTTTGACGTGACTACGACAGTGACTATTTTTGATAAAATATTATCAAAAATTATCAAAACTTAATACTCGACACTGGCAAATGCACAACAATGCGACGCCAAAACATAAAAGAAGAAGTTGAAAACTTCTTACAAAATATCTTAAAAAACTTACCGGTGGGCACCTAGCGAGTTGCTTCATGCGATCGACCAATCGCATCGCGTCATCTGACGTCTCAGAATCCGTCGTCAGTCCGAGAGAGAGTGCTCTCTCGGCATTCCCGCCGTCTATGTACCTTTGGATGGACTGGAAATGTCTGTAAAACAATAAAAAACATTTTATTGGCTAGAAAATATAGACTAGTAGTCCTCCGAACAGTAGACCTCGCGAGACATTGAACCTTCGTAAGCCTATAATATCTCGACTTGCTCTTGACCGATTTGGTTCATACTCGTAAATCTTGTTAGGATTTAAATACCAAACAATGTTGCCAAATAATATCGATCTCCCTCCCCTTCACCACCAAAAATCGCAGACGACAAAAAAAACATTAATATATAGAACCTGTGTACGACGTTTCGTCGAGATTCGTTGAAAATGCGAACTGTAGAAGACAACTTACATCCAGACAGACAAAAGTAAAACCGACGTGTTAAAAAAAAGACCTTCGCTTCGGTAAATAGTAAAATCGCCCCTGGATAGACACATTAACTCCTTGATTCGTAGTAGGTAGGTACATCGAACTTGCACCCTTTATGAATTGAACTACATAATTATATGTTACAATGTATTGTTTAATTTGTTATTGTTTTTAAAATAAATGATGTTTCATCTATATACATAATTATTAGAACCAAAGACCTTGTACGCTACCCTGAGAGACTCCAAAGAAGTGTTTATCTATATTTACCTGGACGGATGTGCATTGGATCGAAGTTTTTGCGCCTGCCTCCAGGCCGCCGCGGCGCGCGCTCTCCAAATGGCTGCTTCTTCTGAAGCTGCAGTGACGCCCGACTCTAGGGCTGCGCATGCTCCTCGTAAATCTACGACCTAGGCAAAAAAACGATGTAGGTAATTAATAGAAAAATACGTTGGTCGACCCTTTAGTTCTGTTTGCTGTGCTCTGCTACTGCCTCTTGAATTTGCCAATACTAACCTAACCTTTTGTACTTCTGGGACATGACGGTAAAAATGACACTATTGATAAAATTACGTTACTTGCATTACCCAACTTTGTAACTCAAAGAAATTATAAATTTAATTTCATCAATATTATGTTACATTTACTGCCATGATCAGTGATAGGTAGGAAACAGCACACCAAATTACCATTAATTCAGTGAGCTGTCTTAATGTGGTCACACACTGGAAAACGCAACGTCAAATGACTACCCATAATGTGGATAGATGATGATGATAAAAGCTAGTTTTATTTAATATCAAATAGATTACAGTGGTGAGACCCACATCCGTATATGGATGATAATGTAAATGATGATCTAACTTATACCTTTTGAAAATATCTATAAAGCAAAGTCTTCATCTCATCATGAGACAGTTTGTCCAGCCTAGCCATCAGCATTTGTTCACCCCTGCTCCTCGAGTCCTTGTTATCATGGGAGTCTGATAGAGAGGCAGATGGTGACTTGCCACAGATTAAGTTGTTTTTGTATTCTATTGCCGTGTCTATAGCTTCAATGGCTTCTTCACATTCTAGTAGCTTCCTTTCCTGAAATGATATTAGGCGGTGGATGAATTCAATTATAGATATAATTTACAGAATAATTATTTCAACTATTAAATAGAATGATGAATTTATTTCACAATCATAATATTATGCAATTATACAACAAATTAGTAGAATTGCATAATATTATAATAAAGAAGAGCCTAGGTTCCACAACACCGGTCGCCCTAGTGTGGGATCTTGTGCACAACTTGTTTGTGAAAACATTTTAGAACAATAAACATTTATTTATTTAATGATTTATAAAAACACATTTTGATTTTGTAAGCAATTCACTACATTCTAACCTCAGAATCCGAAAGAGATTTATACATTTTTCTCTTATGGCCCAAACTACATCTCTGCTCATGTAAACATTCTCTAGTTTTCCTCAAATTTTTGATTTCCTTCCTCAGCATAAGTTCTTTTTCTTTTGGCAATTCTAAATTTTCTAAATCATTTGTCTTTTCTTTTAGAATAGTATCCAATTGAGTTATCCTATTTGTGAAGTGTTTCAATGAGTTAGCTTTTCTATCTTTGATATCCACAGAATTATCTGACAGTTCATCTAACTTCAATTTATCTTTGACTAGTTCAACATCCAGAGTGTTTTTTCGCTTTTCATCTTTCTTTATCTGCCGTTTTATTTGCTCTATTTGTTTCTTATATGTTTTGAGATTTGTTTCATGTCTCTTTATTTCTTTGACAGTATCTTGATCCATCATTCCTCCATATTCAATTTTGTCAGAGTAGTGCTTACTTTGAGTATTGTAACACACGGCTCTCGAGAGATCATCAATCAATCTTTCCTTAGCTATACAAAGGTTTATAAGTTCTTTCAATTGTGTTTGACTACTGCTAATTTCTTTTGACAACTTTCTTGCCAGAATTTGTTTCTGTGTATATTTTTCCTTAGTTACTTTGTACTTTTTACATATTTCTTCAGTCTTTGGAGAATCAATCATCTTGAGCAATTCTCTTTCGATGAGTTTAGGTTCAGGATCCACATCTTTTTTATGAGATTCAATGAGTATTTTTTGAGTTTCAGGAGAGATCGCTTTAGCTGCAACTTTTCTAAGTAGTTCCAATTCTGCTCCAGATAAGCTTTCACCTGGTTGTATAGTCCTTCGTCGCCCAGAATTAGATTGTGAAGTCATTATTGGTAGTGATTGTGAACCACTCGTTTCTGATATGGTGATATCATCTGAATCATTGTGATTCAAATATTCTTCACATCTATCTGCAAACAGTTGATCATTCTTTTCTCTAAAGTATTCCATGAATTTTTCTAATTTATCTTGGAAGACTGTGTCAGAGTGTGCATCTTCTTCTGAATCAGACTCAACATCGGAGTCACTGAGTTCACTTGGTTCTGTATCTTCTGCTATTCTGGGCAACCCTTGTTTGGTGTTAGCATCTTTATTGTCCACATTTTCAATATTTAAACATTCATCACATTCCGCTTTCAAAAATAACCATTCACTTACTTGATTGACATCTGCTTCAGACAGTGATTTAGATTGAAGGATTTTATTGAATAACCCCTCAGCATTGGAGATCAATTTTACCCACTGGGTAGAAGCAAATTGTAGGTTGAAATTATTGTCACCAGAAGGCATTACTGCCTTCTCTGGGTATACTGGAGTATTATTATCAGCAAAAAGGTTAACAGTAACAAAATTCTTGATTCCTCTACAGCACAAACACAAGTTTAATATCTTTAAAGTCTCTTGATAATCTTCCGGTTCTGTGCTGATACAGCCAATAACCCATGTGAAAGCTCTGCCACCAAATGAGTCTCTAAGCATTGCTGTAAGTATACACTGATCATAGTTTATTTGTTTGGGTGGATTTCCTGCAAGTAATTCTTTCATGATGTTCTCTAGGGCATACAGACCTGGCTCAGGGTACGCAGCCAGGTCACAGAAACTGGCAGTGGACATTCTGTGATTTAGTACTCCATTAGTACCGACCCATTTCTGTTCCACGCTGACTGTGAATACTGTATGGTTGTTACCTTGGCACCTTTGCCTCCATCCCAGCTGTAAATATTGAAAAGCTTCTTCGACATTACAGCACCTAACTAGTCCAGCTCCAAGCACATCAAATATGTTGTTATTGACAACTTGCATCCAGGTTATGTGCAGTATAAACTCTCTCTCAGGCATCTGATTCAATTTATGAAATATTTCAGTCAAGAATCGAGGTACTATGCCTTGATCACACTCACTGTGGATGCATTCAAAACCTGAAAATAAATTTTGCATGTATTACAATAACTGGATAGGTACCTTAGGTTTAGTAGATGTAAATGCACTTTTAGCCATACATGTATCTGGTATAGAACTTTAAGCATTCTTATAAAAAAAATTAAGTATCTAAGTCATGTGTCTTTTCATTCTATTTGTGACAATGCTCTTTCCTATTCCTATAAGGTTTGGCAAATAGGGCGCTCATAGATTCCATATACTGGTAGATTCATATTTATTTCCAAGAAAAGTATTGAGTTAAATTATAGCAATGAGTACAAGCCTACTCTCAAACATATTTCTCTAACCAAGTATTGTGTAAAATACATCATTTAATTTAGGCAACTTAAAACTATTTTATACCTGGCCCAAACAATGTGTAAGTTTTTCCTGTCTTAGCTTGTCCGAATACAACAACAGAAGTATCACATCCATCGAGGAAACAGTTGATTTGTGGTATCATGAAAGAGTTATACAGGTAGGCCTGCGTGCAGTCCACTGGCAAGGCTCTGTTGACATGAAACGTTTGTCCACTCTCCGTAATCACTATTTGCGTGACCGGATTACTGAATATACATTGAGTCGAGTCTGCCAGGCTCGGAGGCTTCAGCCTGATCGCTATTTGTACTGGGATATCCATTTTCTAAGTGAACACTTTCTAACTATTTATCGTTTATCATTATTCATCCTAACACAAATGAATGTATCAAATTGTTATTACGGTGTTTTACATATTACGAGAAAAGCGTTTGCAGCACCATAAACATGAATAATTGAATATTATAAAACGTAGTATCTCTAGTCGGTGAATAAAAACCAACAAATTATCAACACAACCAAAAAGTCAGGAGCCAATAATGTACGACCCAGTAATACACAACATGATAATGTACAGCCTGATATTGTACGGCATGATAATTTGTGTCACTGGCCATGGGATATCAGGCTGTGAATTACAGGCCGTAAATTATCGGCCTGTGTCAATAATGTCCGGGACAGTATTGCACAGCCCGATATTGTACAGCCTGATATTTTGTGTCCCTGGACCTAGGTTATTTTATGGCAAGGTATGAGTTCTCTAAGGTAATTTGACTCTGTAGGTTAGTTTAGGTTAGTAGTAGTAGTAATATCTCTTGTATACATCATCATCTGTACATTAGTAAGCTTCACTCTAGAGAAAGCTATCCATCAAAACACAGGTGTGAACTCACCTAGTTGGCATGGCTATAGCTGCACTATCCATATTTGTTCAAAGTGATATGACTCGCAGAAGTAAGCAGATGATGAGTGTTATAGTTATAAGTCTCATTAGTTCATTTTTGTTTTATAGTTTCTGTAAGTGTAAAACTCATTAATTGTATAATAATTATACTTGCGACACCCTTAGAGGGTTGAATATGTAACTAGTGCTAAGTGAGCAAATTTTTACATATTTATAAATTCAATGCAAGGTTAATAAAAAAATAAGTTTTGAAATAAATTGATTTTGAATTTTTGATTTTCTTTTTGAATAGTGCCAACAATGCGGCAAAGCGCCAGAAACAACCTGTCCTTATTACGAATTAAGGATACTTTAAAGGTATGCGCGGGAGCCAGAGAAACAAGACGTCAGGGCACAACCGCCCACCAACCTCGTGCTCCCCGCGTGCTCACCACTACGCCACGCGGCGTCGGCATTGTGCACACATGCGCAATAATTAGCGAATCACGGCAAAGTGTCATCTGTGGCTAACTTCCCATCCGCTGACTTGTGTGGAGCTTAGCATATCTCTGTGGACTGACAAAAGTCACAGACAAACTAACCCATAGGAGCAAATATTCTTTGTGCCAAAAATGTACAGCCCGTATTTTGCGACACAATAATGTACAGCATGATATTTTATGTCCTTTTCTTCGGGACACGTTTTATCATGGTCATATCATCTGTGTACATTATTGGGTCGCAAAACACGGGCTGTACATGATTTGCACGAGGTGATAATGTTCGTCCAGTATTGTACGGCACTATACAACATTTCAAATTTTTAACATATTTGTTTTTATTTTTTTTCTGAAAGAATATAGAAAAATACGAAATACGTAATTTTTATTTTTTCGATATGACTCATATTTTTCGCAAAATTAATTTTTGAAAATGAGCTTATTCCAAAAGGTCGTAACTGCATAAATCTGGATTCTTAAACAGGAATGCAGTAGCCACTTTCTAAAAAAAAATAGACGCATGCTTTGCTGTCACTGTCAGTAGTGTCAGTAGCAATCAAAACAAAACATTCATGAATTCACAACAAAAATAACATTCCGCGAAAATAACAATCATAAATTACTACACTAAAAATCTTTAGCCTTTATATTGTAATAATAACTAATTAGTTAGTCGTCTATCTTCATCGGCTAGGCATAAAATCTATGCCATAGATTGGAATTTCTAGGGCACAATGGATTCTCGGCGAATAGATCCTATAACTGCGTGTTTTGTGCCGCTTTGTAACAACAAACAACTGATGTGTCCCAAGAAACAGTTTTTTCATGTTCCGAAATCAACAAAGATTGAATGGTGTGCCGCTGTGAATAAGCCAAACGTACCTAAAAGCTCACTTTACATTTGCGAAGACCATTTGAATGTAAGTACATTTGCATTTGTTTCCATCACATCACTCACTCATGAGTTAATGAGTCACTCGTTTACTGGTTAATTAAATCATAAGAATAGACCAGTTATGTAAAGACACATTAATGAAGAATTAAAATTTTGTCATTAAGTATTTATTTTTAACATGTTTCAGCTCGAGGAAGATCTTCTAAACTACCAAGACTGGAAAGAAAATATTGTTTCAAGACCACGTTTAAAACCACAAGTTCCCAAGACCCTAAAAAATATATATGGTGGTCCTTTTCAGTCTACCTCAGTAGTAATCAATGAAGACTTAGTGTCCAGCAAAGCGACTAAAATTGAACAAACAGAAAAAGCTACTTTATGCAAACCAATGTGCCACAGCAAAACTGTTCAAGTGAATCCCACAATGGTGCATCGTTCTGTGGGTGTAAGCCAAAGGAAACGTAAAAGGGAGGACTTCAAAGAAGAATTTCAGGAAGATTTATTGACTTCTTCAATGGGATCCACCACTGAATTTACAGAAACAGAAAGTTCAATTGCGAGTACATTAAAGGTGAAAAAAGTAGAGGGACGAAATTTTATACTAAAGCTGATCAAAAATGATCCCTTTGAATATATAGGCCTCCCGAAACAATTTTATTGGCTTATTGAGCATATAGAAAAGAATTGCAAGGTACCATCATTACATACTATCATAACCCTGTATAAAATTAAAAATAATGATACATTTAAAAGAATTAAAGATTTGTTTGAAATGTCAATTGCTACAGTATGGCGTGTTTTTTTCAAATCTTTAAGAATGTTAAGTCTGTTCTTTGCGCAGTTCCTATATTGGCCATCCAAACCAGATATAAAAAAAAATTTACCACCAGCATTCCGTTGTAATAAAGACTATTCTAGTATTGTGAACGTCATAGATGCTTTTGAAATTCAGATAGAAAAACCCAACAAACCTATAAACCAAGCCTTGACTTGGTCTCAATATAAACAGTGCAACACAATTAAGTATTTAATCGGTGCTACTCCTGATGGCCTAATCACATTTATATCTGAAGGATATGGTGGGCGAATATCAGATATGTATTTGGTAGAACAAAGTGGTTACTTAGAATCAGTACCAGAAAATGCTACTATTATAGCTGACCGTGGTTTTAAACACCTAGAAACACATTTACTACAAAAATGTGTTAAAGTGTTACGTCCACCAAGCGTCATGAAAGACATAAAAATGACTAAAAGTGAAGTAATTGACAGCAAGGTTATAGCTAGTTTGCGAATTCACATAGAAAGAGTAATAAGGAGAGTACGTCTTTTCAAACTTCTGAAGCCACATGCTGTAGTAAATAACAAATTGGTAAATGTACTTGATGACATAGTTGTTATTGCCTGTGGACTCATAAATTTACAATCTCCTATAGTAAAAAAATAATTCCTGGTTATTTATTTTCAGTCAAGAAATTAACATCATAAGTTTTAATTTTAATTTATAAACATGAACCATCCAAACTAAAACTACTACTTTGTACTAATGTACATTAGTACAAAGTATTATTTTTGGTGGCAATTATAAAATATTGGTGTCAACGTCTCCGAGTCCCTATATTGTACGGCACATATTTGATGACAGCAAATTGTATGGGCAGAAAAGTACGGCTTGTATTTCATGTCCCATGCCATCAATAATCAGGCTGTACAATATGTGTTGTACATTATTGGCTCCCACATCTTCCACTAAAAAGAGACATCCACAAATATATTATACAAATATAATATATTATGGTATATTACTCAGAGAAAAATCTAACCATGATATTATTATTATATGCATTGACGTAGAAACATTACTCCAAACATAATTCTACTGGGGGATGACCATATGATGAGACCAATATGTTTGCCACCAAACATTATACTTCATCCTAACTGGAGGATCCCAGTGGACGCCTTTTTAGTGGGGAGTTATTGCGAGTAAAGCTTAATTTATTATATTCCTTGTGAAATGATAAGTAGTGCACCTATTTGTTTGTTTTTTTTTTTTGTACTCACACTTTATTTTTAGTATTACTTAAGTATATTTTTATTGGTCAAATAAGTAACAAAGAATTACATGTCAAATTTCAATTTGTTTGTTATTTAAACAATAACTGTTTAAAATGAAGGATAAATAAAAAGAACTGATAAAGTACAGCATGTTTTATTTACAGTCAATCAAATTTTTACAATATTTAACATTTTCTCAAATATATAACTTTTCCAAAACAGTTCAGCTTCAGAAATCAATTTTTCCACATACAGTCTATCATAAAACTGCCAATAGGAATGTATGATCTTATTGTTTTCAAATTTTGGGTCTGCTATACAAAACAAAGCTTTTTTTTTGTTCATAGCATGCATTTGCAACTGCGTCTGTGCTTTCCACTTAGCAGATATGGTATTGTCTTTGACATAATTTTTAATTGACTTTTCATAATAGGGACACTTAATTTCTACTGTGAATTCTTCACAGACACCGTCTGGTGATGCTCCTATGAATGGTGTGATTAGCTTAAATCCACATGCCTTTACCTTCACATTCATTGTTTTTTCAACTTCTTTGACAACTTCTTTTTCTAAAAGTTTCCCTCTTTTAATGGCAATGGTCTCCGGCACTTTGTATCCTCCTAGTATTGATTTTACTAAAACCCCGTCAGTGTTACAACAGTTTACCTCGTGTATTTTAGAGGCTGATATGCGCCCTTGTTTCTGGGTATGCCACATAGCACAGTCAGCCTGAGTACGTGTCTTCTCTTCTATTGCATTTATAATGCTGGTGGTCAACATATTTTCACCAAATATTTTCAAGTTTTCAAAATCATGTCGTTCTTTCGGTGTGTTTTTTAAAAATTCAATTACTATTTTATAAATGGTATAATCATCTATGTCTTGCACTTTATTATTATAGTTGATAATCAGAGAGTCGTCTATTTTGCGGCTTTTGCATTCTTCTAAGAAAGAATCTAGACGCAAAGCTGGTGGGAGCATTGGTGCACTATGTCGTTTTCGTGTGCCCAATTCTTTTGCTAACACGCATCTATTTTGGATCACTGCCTCCGCTAATTTTGGTTGTGCCCAATAACAGCTTATCGATGTGGGTGATGGTTCTTCAGATCGTTTTATAAGCCACATTGTGAAACAAATAGCGTGTTTGCAGCCACCTTCACTTGCTGCACAATCTTTACACTCTATATTTGTGATTGTTTCGTCAACTTCGTTGATGATTGCCACCACAGAGTACATTTTGCATCTCACTCTATGCTCTGGAGTCACTCTGCCTTTAACATAACAAAGTGGATTTTCCCTTTTTATTTCGACAAACCCCACTGATGTCTCGACATAAGCATCTCTGGATGATATTAATGCTTTTGCTCCGCGAATTTCGGCCACGTTATAGGCGTCGTTTTCTCGCATATATTGCAGTAGCATCATGTAATCTACATTAGGTAGATTACGGCTGTCGGCCATTGTGTAGCCGTCTGAAACTTTCATTTTGTTAACTGTAACCAGGAGAGATCAAATAAAAACTTCCAAGAGAACACCAAACAATTTTAGGACGTAGGTAAATTATGAATTTAATGATAAGATTTACGTCGAGTCGAGCATACGTACTTGCGTATAACCTTGCTTGACACAATAACGAAACAAAACGTAACCGCATGTCAGTGTCAACTGTCATTTTATATTGCTAGTGTATTTTTTATCAAAGGCAACTAAGTTTAGTTTTTGTATTATAATTCCGTACACGGCTTCGCCGATAGTTTTTATTTAATAACTTTGTAGTAACTGCACCAATAATTTTGCAAAAATAAGCATGATCATCAGCATCGCAATATCTCGAAATGGTTTTGGAATTTCATAGCCTTGTGAAATATGAAAACTTGTCAATTGGTGGCATGGGACATGAAATACAGGCCGTGCATTCCTGCCCGTACAATTTGGTGTCATCAAATACGTGCCGTACAATATAGGGACTCAAAAAGTCAACAACGTTTCGCCATTTTGATTTTTTGAGCAGTGTTGCCAACAAGATTTTTTACTTCTTCTTCTTTTATGTTTTGGCGTCGTATTGTAGTGCATTTGCCAGTGTCAAGAGTTAAGTTTTAATCATTTTTGACCAGATTTTTGACATCATAATCCAGTAAAGTCACGGTCAAGTCCAAACATAGTCCAATCATACCTCAGTAAAGCAGTGGAGACTTTACTAGAGGTGTAGGTCTATGATGTTTTATTAAAACATCTTTTTTTTTTTTTTTTTTTTTTTTTTTTTTTTAAATTTATTCATGACCTTGGATACAGAGTCCTTCAGTCGAAGTCTTAAATATTACTGTGGCAGAAAGTTTATAGCAGTTATAAATCGCCTGCGATTTGGACATTGTTTGGTTCCAGCTCATTTGCACAGAATTAATATAGTCCCAGAAGATAACTGCTCATATTGTTCCCGACCGCATGCTGATATAAATCATATAATTTTAGAGTGTCCACATTTCCATTTACAACGATTAATATTAAAACATCATTGTACATAGTGTTGCAATAAACGATTTCTGATTTTTGGTAACACGGAACCACATGAAGGCTCCTTTACACACAGGCGGTACGAGCGGTATAGCGAACGGGCGGGCAACTGTATTGTACTGGTTGTCTAAGAAGGGCTCACACAGGTCCGGTCGCGGCTCGCGTTTGTAAACAATTGCCCGCGCGACGCGCCTCTACCGCGGACAGACCGCGCGGGGCCATAGCAGGCCTGACGGGTACGCCGGTAGTTGTTCACTCTTTCGGCTGAAGTTTGACGTAACCGAAGTAATTTCATTTTCTCATAGTAGGTAGTGAGGAGACGAGAAAAATTGAGATGCGGCATAGTAAAAACTAGTAGGTTTACAGACAGTAGACTACAGAAACACCCACGAAGGACTATAAAGGTGCATTTATTATCAGATATTGTAAGTAACAATACACATTTGAATATGCTTTGAGTAGGTAACTATGGATGAACAAATTATTATTGTCTGATGTACTTACGCCTTCAGAAATAAAACTTCAAGGAATGTCTTGTTTCTATTTATTTAGTTAATAAGAGTAGTTAGTAGGTAGTAAGTATAGAATTATTTTCTTTCTATTCTATGTAAGAGCCATTTTAACATCATCAGCAAATTCTAGAAATAGGTTTAAATACACGAATACCCATGATTAGTAGGAATGAGTATTCGTCGTGAGTAGGAAACATCCGGCTCGCTAGATCACTCTCAGACGTACGAACGCTCAAGGTTAGCCCAAGGTGACGTCCGCGACTAATGTCCGATAGTGTGCACGGCTCAGTGAACATTAATCATCCAGATACCTATCAGTCGCGGCTGTCAGTCGCGTCCATAAGCCGCGTCCGATAGTATGTTTCCAGCTTTACTCACGGTTTTTTACCACAAACAAGAAAATGCTCGCTGCTAGAGACTGAAGACTACATACAGGGCTATCCAGCTGGTGCAAAAGGGAGGTGATTCAGACCATCACTATGAACTTTTATTATGGTGTCAATTCAGAATGCAAAAAAAATCAGCTGTTTCATTACTACTTCCGAGTTACTAATTCCGAGCGGCAAGTATATAAGGAATATCTGATGATTTTTCCTTTTATTCTGAGTGGTCCTCATGGTAACAATTGTCAATAATGATGATGTTACATCAGCGGCTTAGTATTGGACAAGGAGATGATCCTGATCCTGTATAGCTACTAGACTACAGAGAAGTTAGGCTTGTTTCTACTTATGATTAGAAGAAATATAAATAATTGTTTAAATAGAAATAAAAAGGAAAGAGAAAGAAAAGTAGTAAAACGAGTGATGGAATTTCATTTTATCACTGTCACACTGTCCCATCCCTATTAGTACGACCAGCATGGCCCATGGCGCCACTTAGTGTAAAGCGGCAGAACGTTGAAACTGTTGAAAGATAGAGCGACATCTAGTGCTCAGTAGCATAACTATGACCGCGCCCGTACCGCCGTACCGGCTGTACCGCGTGGCGACCGCGTGGTGACCGCCTGGTGGTGACCGCCCCGTGACCGCGTGGCGACCGCCTGGTGGTGACCGCCCCGTGACCGCGTGGTGACCGCCCTGCGACCGCGTGGTGACCGGACGGGCGGGCAGACTTGCGATCCAGAGTTGCCATCAAACACTGTAAACTACTATTTTTTTCAAAGTAGGCAAAGTAGGTTGCCGTCAAACAACAATTCATTGCCGTGTTTTGTATAATAATATGCAATTGTCGTGTTTAGAGGCAAAAGAGACGTCCGCAAGTGGTATATTATTCAGAGACAAATCTAACCGAGCTGATGTTTATACATCATATTTTGAAAGCTTGTTTTATGGGCTTCTCAAAAATTTTTATTTTATTTCTTTTTATCCCTCCATTTCGCTCTGTGGCGGGAGTTCTGGATAACACTGACGAAAGGTTTCCTATCTTTACAAAAGGTAAAGTATTTACGCTTTCTTTGTTAAACGAGTGTTATGATTTCTTTCATCGTGGCCAGATTTAGCAGAACTGAACTCTGAGATTGCAGCAGAATAAGGTTCCTAACTGAGAACTAATCAGATTATATCTAATAGCAGTTTTTGATATATTTTGACTATTTGACAAAATAAAAGATCCAATAAGGAAGTTTCCCGTTTTCTAGTTTTATTTTTATTAAATTACACCAAGTCTGCAATAAATTATGGTGTTTTTATTTTTCAATTATTTTCAAAAATGACGGAGTTGCGAATTTTTAAACCTGACCGCACAAAATCAAAAAACCTCGCGACGGAATTACGCGTGTGACGTCATCCGGCTCTAGAGCCGCGCCGTGGGTTAGGCGGGAGTAAGGAAAAAAGGAAATAAAGTGCTTCATTCTATACCGGGTATTTTTCTAAGCCACGAATACGTTCTAGGATATCATTGTACTTATCTTTATGTTATGATCAACATTTACTACGGGCGTAACCCCCCCAATATAACGAATAAAAAGTCAGCATTCCCATAATTTTGTCGTGAATAAATGAACTTTATATCTAAATGGAACAAGACTTGATGTATGTGTCTAGTGTACTGCGATTTTTACATCTGTAACTATTAACTAGTAGTTTTCCAAACAGTAGACCTCGCAAGTATACATTTTCTTGTAATAAGTTCTCAAAAATGCACAACTTTCACAGGTAAATATATTCTTAATCATAAAAATGGTAAGGTTCTAAGATTTTATGGTATATTATGGCCAAATTTTACTATGGGACTAAGTAAGTAAGTTTGTATAGGCCGGGTGGCTAGCCCTGGTGTCAGAGTTTGGGACTGATCCCCTATACAGGGTTAGCTAGAACTGGCGAAGCGATATATTATATTTTGTTGTAGTAAAATACTTTAGATAAATATTTTCAAGGCTTTTATTTTCTAGTTCCAATAAGTTTTCAAGTGCGTGTCGAGACATGGCATTGCGTATGATAGGCCTCCGTGACGATGATTATGATAATGATAAAATACAATTTTCAAGATGGTTTATTTTTATTACTAGGAAAACGTAATTTAGTATGAATTCTTGGTTGCCTGGAAGAAATTGTTTAAAGCGATAAGGCCACCAGTTAGAAACCTACAAATTGTATTGTTTTGTCTCTGTAATTTTTTTTATGTAATGTGGTTGTCTAATAAAGTGTTATTATTTGTTTGTTATTGTTATTGTTTGTTTATATGAAATAAACTTGTGAGGTCGATGACCTCTAACGTTTTAATATTTCAATTTTCCTTTATCGCTCAAAACTTCCACAGTGCTCAAAATAATTTTCAGGGAAAGTTTTAATATAGTCTATAAACGGCGTCCGTCCGTTACACGGACAAAACGAACGACGTTTTAAGGGTTCCTCATTTTACTACGAAACCCTAAAAATGACTGAACAAAGTGACAGCTGTCATATTCTAGAATCCATACTAGGATGACATGTCAGGTCTCAAAGTGACAGCTGTCAAACTTAAATGCGGTTTATTTCCGTAACTAACGATTTTAGACCATTGCTGTCTTCACAAAAGTGATAGAACTCAACAAGATCTATATTTTGGATGACAGCTCTTTAAAGTAATTTATCTCCGTAACTGTCGTTTCTAGAGCGTTACTTCAGGCACAAAATTGATAGAGCTCAACGAGATCTACATTTCGGATGACATCTGTCATGCCACTCTAGTATTAATTCTATAATAATATGCCATACAATGGCAGCTGTCACTTTAAAAGAACAAGTGTCAAGTACTTTATAAGAACAAATATTAGGCTGAGAAGTTTCGGATAACCCTGTACAGGGGATTAGTCCCATAGTAAAAGTTGGTCATAATATACAATGATATTTTAGGACAGAATATTGTAATTATGATTATATTTGCCCGTGCAAGTTATGCATTTTTGAAAACTGATTACCAGAAAATGTTCACCAAAATGTATACTTGTGAGGTCTACTATTTGGAAAACTACTAGTCAATATATACAGATGTAATAACCGCAGAACAGTAGGTACACACGCCAAGTCTTGTTCCATTTAAAAATAAAGTTCATTTACTCACGACAAAATTACGGGAATGCTGACTTTTTATTCGTTATATTGGGGGGTTAGTCTCATAGTAAATGTTGATCATAACATAAAAATAAGTACAATGATATCCTAGAACGTATTCGTGGCTTAAAAAAATACCCGGCATAGAATGAAGCACTTTATTTCCTTTTTTCCTTACTCCTGCCTAACCCACGGCGCGGCTCTGGAGCCGGATGACGTCACACGCGTAAATCCGTCGCGAGGTTTTTTGATTTCGTGCGGTCATGTTTAGACATCTATAACTCCGTCATTTATTAAGATATTCGAGTAATTTTTTCACTGTAAGTATCTAATATAATTCTAACGTCTTTAAATGTATATAATTATTTTTAGTTTTTATGATGAAGGAAACTTCCTTATTATAAAGGATTCATCGTAAAAATAGCAACGTAAAAAACATCTCTAAAACCAAACCAAATAAAACTAATTTTTAAAGATTGTACGTCAAACAGCGGCTTTTGCCATTCAAAGTCCATAAATAAAGCCCCTCTGGCGAAATTTTCTAATTTAACAGCGACTACAAAATATTGTAAAACGGTAACACTGAAAAACCCCAAATAGCAAACAAGCACAATATACACACAGGGATACCAGACTGGGCGGACAGGTTTAGAAACTGTGTGACCGTACACTGACTGTAAAAGTTCGTATTCCAGGGAAATATGCATAAGAAAAAATGTACAAAAAGTTTTATGGCATATGTTTATAATTAAAGCAAAACGGGACGCTATCTTCGACTTTTAATGTTTTTTAACTATTGATGGTCTTAAATAATATGAAAAGATTACGAAGCGTTGCGCGATGATGCAAGCAAATGGGAACATTCTTTAATATCTAATCTACAGTGCGATATAAGAGACTAAATGAGGTCGCCACGATCGTTTTGTTAGCATATTTACCATTGTTTTTTGCATAATGATACAGTTTTCCTGTCCACAATCCACAAAATAACACAAATCGAGAAAAATGCTAGGAAGTTAACAATGATTGACAGCTCCGGTTGTGGTTCCAGCAAAAGTGATAATTTAATTTTAGTTCACGAATAATTCATCTCTTTAGTGTCGCACTGTAATAGCATTTATTTTCATTATGGCAAATCTTGTTTTAGGTGATTAATATGTAATGTACTATTATGCTAAAATAAAATAAGGATGTGTATAACCTATTAGTTAAACCTTGAATATTTAAATCACATACTCATCATATATACCAAAATATATAATGGTACCTAATAATACAGCTATAAATAGATTTTTGATAGTTATAGTTCATGTTTATAGTTTTTGTTATACTTTTAGGTACCTTACCTAGCTGTAATCACAAGAAAAAAAATCCTTTGATTGGATTGGCAGTTCATTATTAGTAGTACATAGTAATGGGTCCCAAATAATTTGATTTGTATAGGTAAGTATTATGTATCTGGTTGATAATATTATTTACACTTGTATTTAAGTAAAATTTAAATTAGGTCTATAATAATTTCAAACGAAATTTTAGATAAGTAATATTAGAAATAGAAACCTAAATTGTCGTAAATATAAGAGAAGACGCTGGATCCCGTGGTACAAACTCTGGCTAGTTCGGGAACCAGAGGTTTCATTATTTTTCATGTAGGCATCTTATTTTCATTTAGGTATCTTATTAGTACCTAAAATGTCATAATTTGTTGTAAATATAGAAGAAGACGCTGGTTCCCGTGGTTCAGCCTCTGGCTAGTTCGGGAACCAGAGGCTTCACTATTTTTCATGTGGGTATCTTATTTTATGTCAATTAAAACCTTTTGATTGATGATGATTGATATTTCTTCACCATACACTAGGTGCGATCGGGTAGCCTATTGATAAAACGTCAATAACTATCACATTCAGCGTTAAGCTAGAAACATACTATCGGACGCGGCTGACGGAAACGACTGACAGCCGCGACTTAGCAATGTGCACAGTCTTAAAACATCCGGTGTGCCAGATCGCTCTCGGACGTCCGAACGCTCAAGGTCGTCCAAAGGTGACGTCCGCGACTTATGTCCGATAGTGTGCACGGCTCAGTGTAATTTCATAGTCTAGGTCGCGGCTGTCAGTCGCGTCCGTAAGCCGCGTCCGATAGTATGTTTCTAGCTTAACGCTGAATGTGATAGTTATTGACGTTTTATCAATAGGCTACCCGATCGCTTGGAAATGTGTAAGCAAAAATTGCAGTTTAAACTGTTTTCATTCACCTTTCGGATAGCTCAAAAACAGCTAAGAATGCCATCGTGAACTGCCACTTTTGACTTTCAATTCGTTGCTATGCATACTAGTTCAACATTCCATTGGAATTTCCATTTGGGACTTCGTTATAAAATGCCTTTTTTTACCGTACATACTTACATGGCCGCCTCACAATGTTCAGTGGCAACACTGAACAACACACGTATACCAGTCCACCCCTACAAGACTGCCTAGTTGGTACGTACTCGGGTATTCCCCGACAAGCGACGTGGTGGGCGCAAGGAAGTGGGACGTATTGAGGATGGACCTTTTTCGTTTGCGAGCGAGGATGGGAATGTGTTCACAGATATGTACCTACTTTAATATAATTATTGTATTACAACATTTTGGTAACTAAATGATATAATGGTCAATGTAGGTACTTATTACTTACTTATTATTAGGATCGTGGAAATCTGAATGCATTGATATATGGCATGAGTTAGAAAGATAGGTACATGAAAAATATCGCGATTCCGTGGCTGTTGTCGAGTTTTTCTTCCGATAGTGTCAATTTTGGGAGTTTTGGCGCGAACGCAGAAAACGGCCACCTTATTGTATTATTTTGTCAAACTTGTGTTTTTATCAGTGATAATTAGTGAAAAATTGTGTGACATTTCAAAATTGGCATCTATTTTGGAATTTAAGATGGCGGACGTTACTTTTATGAAAAAGCCGTCATGGGTGTTGTTTTTAATTTTTTTGAGTTGTAGATTTCAAAAATAGCATCTATTTTAGAATTAAAGATGGCAGACGTGAGTTTTTGCAAAAAGTCGTCATAGGTGTAGTTTGCTAGATTTTTGGTGGTGTAGATTTCAAAAATGGCATCGGACGTCACTTTTTTGAATAAGTATAATACATAGCAATTATCATTAGGTATTAAATAAAAATTCCAGAAATGAAAAAAATTCTAAATCAGCTTAGTAGATTGACTACAACTACAGTTCAAAAATTTCATACCTAAGTACAACGACTAATTTGTATGGCGACCATGTTTTTTTGTATGGGAGCTATGATTTTTTTAAAGTTTTCAAAAAGTGCCAAAGTAGTACTTAATATGTTGTCAAGAAAGTACTCTCTAAACCCCACCGTTTTTGAGATCCGTTGGGGGCCAATACGAGGAATAGACCTTCCGAAATTTTACCATTTTTTTCCTTAAACTAAAATGCAATTTATATACCAATCTGCAATCAGTTTTTCATTACTGCCAATAGTTTTCTCAAAACAACTATCTAAAAATGAAAAAGATGCAATGAATGGCGGCCATCTTTAAAAAAAATATATCAAAAACTGATTTCAGATTCGTAGTAGGCGACCTCAGAAACTCCCGAATGCAAAATTTCAAGCCCCTAGGACCATTTTGAAAAATGGCGGCCATCTTGGATCCGCCATTTTGAATTTCCGCCATCCCTAGCAGTTGTCCCTATCGATTGGCTACAACTTTTGTTCAAACAGTTCATACCTAAGTATAACCGTTTCGAAGTTATAAGGATGTCAAGTTTGTATGGCGGCCATGTTTTTTTTGTATGGGAGCCATGTTTTTTTTTTCATTTTTCCAAAAATTACCAAGGTAGTACTCTCTATTTAGTTGAAACAGTATACCCCTAAACCTCACCGTTTCTGAGATCCCTTAGAGGTCTAGGTTGAAGAGTTGAGATTTAAAGATTTTGGGATTTTTCCTACCGATAAATTTTTATTTTTTCCCCACCTCTTCTCCATCCCTCTAAACAACTATCTATATGAGTCAGTGAGTGAATGGTAATTTAGCTTTATTTAATACAAAACTAAGTACCTATTTCTTGGACTCTACTACATACTAGTCTCAAGTAGATGTATCACTGTTCACTGTGGACACCTTTCAATCGTCCCACACAAAAAATATACAAAAAAGTATGTCCTGAATACGTCCCACTCTGTCGCGCATGCGCGTGGCTTGTCGGGAGGTCCAATATGGGGTGCCGTTAAGACGCGTCAGGTGGATCAGTTCGTCCGCAGTGATGCCAGATATTACAGATTTATTTGTATATAAGTACTTGGCTTCTGTCACATGTATAGTTGGAAATAGTTTAAGATAAAAATGACTTAATTATATCTCCAACTCTCGCCAAGCCCTTAAATTAACACGGGACCACTCAAATACCTATTGCTACTAAGTACCTACTGTTGAGTTATTTTTAAGTTCAATGTACTTATTTTTTTTTTAAATGTATCTAATGAGTTAATATAAGAAATATAATTAAATACCTACTACTTCTAGTTACAAACAAAAACAATTTAAGTAAGTAATTTAACTTGTTGGTTTTCTTTCATATCTAAAACTTTGTTTTTCATAGATGAAGTACTTGTACTGCAAAAATTTGTGTTTTACGTACTAATGATTTTTGGATAAGAATGGATAAGAAATTAATTTTTGACAGTTTTAACAATTCTGGCACGGTAATGTTAACTAACAAATACAGTTTATCATTAGACTCCGTACAAATTATCTACCTACGTTTGATGGCAGTACTACACAAGATATTGGCGAAATTGTGAACAAACAAGATTTGAAGTTGAAGTTACAGTATTGCTTATTTTATAGAAGGAAGCAGTATTGTTACTCGGCACCATAGTCAAGTATTATAAATTAAGTACGCCGCACTTTGCACTAGGTCTCCGAGGAGCCCGTCTTGCAGAGTACTAAAAATTCTTTTAAGAGAACATTTCGGCATTACTGACTATAATATGAAAAAATATGGAAGTTGTTTTTTATGCTTAGAAGTAATAGTAAGTGTAAGCTTTTTACAAAATTATGCTCCATAAATATTTATTAATAAAAGATTAATTTATTAAGAAATGCAGTTCCACAGAGTCAACAATATTTGAATTATTTTATGATTTAAAAATTGTTCTTCTGAAAGTACTATCGGTTTTATAGAGTACGTGAACAAGTGTTAATATATAGATAGGTACTTAGTATTAGGCACACAAAAAAAAATTGATATACCTAGATATAATATGACTAAGATCTATGATTATGATCATCAGGTGGTAAAAATGAAAAGTTGGCTGCAGCACCACAGTTAGGCGCCCAACGTGGGGCCAAACTAGTCCCTACTGCAACACTACAATATGCACATATTGAAAACCGATAGTTCTTTATAAATAAATTATTAAATGATGTATTCAATTATTGACTTAAAAAAATTAATTGAGCAATCGTGATTGCAACTACAATGATTAGTTATTAATCAAAATATTTAACTACCTACTTTGATTATTTTATGTAATTTGAAATCGTGATTGCTATTGCTAACTACAATATGTATTTAATCGTAATTAGTAATTAGAAGTTCTTACTTCTAATTTTCATATTGCCCAACTTTGTTATAGGCCAAATCATACAAGTCGGCGGATATGAAGTTAGTTACGAGCTGCGCGAAACCCAATCAACGCGCAGCCATAAGTGAGCTTCAGTCAGGATTGGATATTGCGCAGCTTGTAGCCAACTTTTCATCCTCCGACTTGTATGACTCGGCCAATACCTACACAGATCCTAATAGATACAATATAGCGTATTTATACACAGTAGGTAGCAAAACATACTGTAACTACAAGTGAGGTACATCATTGTAACCTTTGACTATTTGCCACTATATTTAAAGATTGTAACATTTGAAACGTACCTACAAAATTGTAAGTTAGAATCGACAAAATGTATGAAAAAGCTGATTATTTTTCACGAATTCCAAATTAAAAGTGCCTGCATCAACTGATTTTTACGCTACTTTTTAGTTTAATTATTGGAATAATAGGTAATTATTGGATTGGAATAACTCAAGTTATTGAAGAAATTTGTCTTAAATTAACTATTGGTCTTATAATAATGATGATTGACTCGCGTCATCTATCTATTATATAAAAGGCTTCCCTGAGTGACTGACTGACAGACAGCCTAAAGCCCAAACCGCTAAATATATAACGTTGAAATTTGGAATGTAGGTACATTGTACTACGTAATTGAGCACTAAGGACGAAAATTTTGAACTTTCGACCTCTAAGGGGGTAAAACGGGCCCTTTTCGTTTGTATGTAACTTTTTATTCCCTGTTCCGATTGACTTGAAACTTCGTATACATGCTTTTCAAACAAAATAAAAGTTACGTTTTTCCTGTTTTTCCGAATTTTCCTTATCTAAGGGGTCAAATAAGGTCCTAGCGTCTATTACATCCAACCAGCTGAACGGTTATGGTTGAAATCTGGTATGAAGAAAGCACACAGCAGGTTTCAATACAGGAACTAATAATATCCAGGAAAATCTGTAGGGTTCCTGAGGGATAGCCAATATTAATCAGTTTAGGCTACAGCCCAAGCCATCGATGATATAAACTTGAAATTTAGAATATACGTACATCGTACAACATCATGAAGCATAAAGGATGAAAATTTTGAAAAATCGACCTCTTACGGGGTAAAACGGGCCCTTTTCGTTTGCATGTAACTTTTTATTTCCTGTACTGATTAACATGAAACTTTGTAAAGATGCTTTTGATACTAAATAAAAAATATGGTTCTTCCTGTTATTCTGAATTTTCCATAAAAAACTTCCTTAGGAGTCAGATAAAGGAATAATAAAGTTGGTGAAAAAGCATCGATTACAGCCAAGGAGCTGAAAGGTTACGAATGGAAACGGGTATGTAGAAAGCACACGACATGTTTTATTACTGGAACTATTATTATCCCGAAAAATTTTCAGGTTTCTTAGGGATAGCCAAAATTAATCAGTTATAATTATAAAGAAAAGCTAAGTTAAAATGGTTAAATAAATTCTAACGAAATTTGGAACGAAGCTAGACAATAACACACATTACCACTTAGGGTACTGCCATCCCGGAAAATTATAATGGGTCCTTCGGGATGTCAATTTCTTAAAAAAACACTAAAAACTGTTTGAAAATCTCAATGAATTCAATTTTATGTTAAAATAGCCACCATTTTAACTAATAAATTACTAACTATTGACGTTCTGGGAAAAGTTGCGTATTCCTTGTGCGCTAGACCAATCGTAACCTTGAATAAGCGTAAAAAATAATCACAAAGTTTTTTTTTATAATATAGTGAAATATCTAGAATAAAATTAAGATAAAAATTTATCTGAATCTGAATGATTTATGAAATATGGGGCAAAATGGGTCCCTAATAGCTGACGATTTTTTTTCTATTTTGTGAGCCAATAATCTTAAGATTAGGGTACGAGTACATACGAGTCAATACATGTACTTTACTACGGGATCAACCCTAAAAAGCGAAGATTACCTACCTATTCCATAGATGTTGTCGCGTGTCGATGAACTTTTTGTGTTGAACAGTTGATTTTATTTACGTGATTTCGGGGTTGGTGCCATAGTAAAAGTTCGTCAAATGATGAGTATAATAGCATCCTTGAACTGACTGATTGTCTAGAAATACACTATGTGTTTCTCGACAGTAATAAAATATATTTTTTCATCTGCCTGGGGTCAGACAACGTTTGAAAGTCCTACAAGTGTCTCGATCACTTTTAACTGGGTGAACGGTTTTGGGCGAGATTGTCACAATATCTCTCGGGAAAAATGAGTTCAGAATAATCGAAATTAAAATTCTAATGACTGAATGAAACATGTCGAATACATATACCGGCCTTAATTAATAGTGCACTACTGAACGTAGGCCTACCCGCGAAGGGTGATTAGGCCATCGGCCATATTCATCACGCCGGCCGAGCGCGGGTTGCGGAATCTGTATACGACATTGATTTTTCTCTACGGATGTACCTATACATGTTGCCTCAATGTTTTCCATCAATAAAAAGCCAATAGTGTGAAATTTTTAACATTGGCACTCATACAATTATTATTAGTATTGAATTAATTACAAAAATTCAGCAATTTATCATTCAAAAATTCACGTACTCCGTAATAAGCTTTAGATACAAGTACGAGTAAATTAAATACGCAAATACTAAGACAATGCTGTTTACGACCAGTGTGTGTTACCATTGGTGACTGATGGCACAAAAACGTGGTCTCTCACTATGGGCCTTATTAGTAAGCTCCAAGTAGCCCACCAACAAATGAGGAGATCTATTACCAAAGTTACCGACATAGCCCAACGGATTGGCAAGTTGAAATGGCAACAGTAAAAGTTATTCAAAATTTGCCATAATATAATATGTCACCACTTAAGGCTCCGACACCGGTAGACAAACACATTGTATACACGAATATCTATGATTAGCAGGAATGACCATTAGGGGACATCTTACAGACGGTTTCTAAACCCTAACTAAAAATGCTTTTAATATCTCTGCCAGAGACTGATAGACTACAAGCAATCGAGGTAGCTGTGCAAGAAGAAGTGATTCAGACCATCACTATGAACAACTTTTTTTATGGTGCTAATCCGGAATAGAGGAAAAGTTAGCTGTTTTATACATTTTGTTGATTCCGAACGGCAATTATGATTTTTCTCTCGTTTTCTGAGTGGGCTCCGTACTAAAAGTTGTTCATAATGATTGTCTTACGTCACTCCCATTCGGCTTAGTACCTATAGGACAAGCAGATGACCCTGTATAACAACAAAGAAGTTAGATAGTAAGAATACGGCTAGTTTCTACTTAGTAGAACCTAGTATTTTTAAATACTAGAAAAGCTTTTATTTAATTTGCAATGTTTATAAAATTATGGGTATTATCTATGATTTATATCTAAGAAAAACGGTAAGTGAAAGAAACGAGTATAACGAGTGACGAAATTTTGATAAATTGATTACATTCTTAAAACTGTCCCATCACTAATAGTACGACCGGCATGACATCTAGTGCTCAGTAGCATAACTACGCCCGCGCCCGAACCGCCCGCCCGCCGTACCGCTCGTACCGCGTGGCGACCGCGTGGCGACCGGACGGGCGGGCGGACATGCGATCCAGGGTTGCCATTAAATACTGTAAATTATTATTGGATCGCATCTCATTTTGAGGCCTCTTCAGCTGTGATCTTACAGGAAAGGTCCTATAAGATAAAATAATAATTTACAGCATTTAATGGCAACCCTAGACCGCATGTCCGCCCGCCCGTCCGGTCGCCACGCGGTCGCCACGCGGTCGCCACGCGGTCGCCACGCGGTACGAGCGGTACGGCGGGCGGGCGGTTCGGGCGCGGGCGCAGTTATGCTACTGAGCACTAGATGTCATGCCGGTAGTACCAATAGTGATGTGACAGTTTTAAGAATGTGAACAATTTATCAAAATTACGTCACTTGTTACACTCGTTTATTTCACTTACCAATTTTTTTAGATAATATAATTAAAAGATAATACCTATAATTTTATTTATAAGAAAGATTAGATAGTAATTCATACATACATTGCAAATTAAATAAAAGCTTTTAGAAATACTAGTTTCTACTAAGTAGAAACTAGCTGTATTCTTACTATCGAACTTCTTTGTAGTTATACAGATCATTTGCTTGTCCTATACTAAGCCGAATAGCGGTGACGTAAGACAATCATCATGAACAACTTTTAGTATGGAGCCCACTCAGAAAACAAGAAAAAAATCATAATTGCCGTTCGGAATCAACAAAATGTATAAAACAGCTGATTTTTCTTTTTGACTGAAGTTTGACATAACCAAAGAGTTTGGATGGAGCCCCAACAGCTCTATGGTGCTATTGCGGTCAATTGTGATTTTATCACAGAACAGCGAACTACTTTGAGCGAACTACTTTATTTAGAAAGGAAATCGATGACAATTTTCAATGAAAACCGCTGTCGCCAAATATGTATTACCACTGTAAAATATCTGCACAATAACTGTGCAATTTCCACTAGCTTCGGAAATATTTTTTTTACTTTAAAATAGAGCGTAGTATAATTTCTGTCACATCACTCAAGATACGTTAAGCCCATAACATTAATTTGGTCATAATTTAAATGCCGTGTTTAAGTTATTAAATACACTTTATTTTATTAATGTTACATCACAATGGCAAATGCACCAACATGCCAAGCCAAAAAAAAAAATAATGGGCCAATCTTGAATTTGAATAGGGTATCACAGTTATTTTTTGGCATTTAGACAGTGATGGGCGATGTGATTGTGCAGTTTAATTTTATCGACAACGTGATTTTATACTTTTTGCATAATATATGGAATATGCAAGGAAGTTTCATACGAGAACTGGAAAGCTTACGAAGCAAAATTTAAAAAAGAAAAATGTACTTTCTCTCTACACGAAAAAGGTTCACATTTGTTTCTTACTTATCAAATGGGAAAAACATTCCGAGCAGGACAGCAACAACTGGTGGGCGTTGTCTCTTTCTCGAAACTTACCAGTATTAATAAAACTATTGGATGGTAGATTATCTCATACATCTGGTAATCATTAAATCGCATTTAATCGTACATGTTGATAAATAGATTGGCATAAAATGTATTCTAATTAACGTAATAAGTTCGATAATATTCTAATTTTAATATTGATACGTAATTATTTTTGCAATACAAAAACTGTTTTTTCATATTAGTAGAATTAGTAGTAATTTACCAACTACGCACGGCCGCACCTATGGCACTTCCTAAAACAATAAGGCTAATAATTTATGCAAAAGTCGTAATTCTGCTTGCTGCTTAATATTTTTATAAGTTGAAAAATGGTGAAAAATTTTTGCGTTAAGGGAAGTAATAGAGAAGCTTATGCTGGTTGTGGAATTTCATTTTTTAGGTAAGTTTCTTGGTTTATTTACAAATTTCTTGTGTAGGGTGACAATAACAACAAAACATTTCGGGAATGTGAGGTTGTAGAGAGAAGTAATTACTACTTATAAATAATCTGTACTACGTACGTTAGTAAGTCATTGTAATCAATTAAGAACCTACTTCTATGAACTATGCACTTTTCTTGTATAATAGCAAAATTATGAACTGTGTTGTACTTAGTAACTAGTACAGCTCGGTAACTACGGGTAGATATAATTTGCTGTCGCGCTATTTATCAGCTAATTTTTATGATATTTCGCAAGATGGTTTAGTATATTCTAACAAGATTTGTAAATATGAGCAAAACTGGTCAAAAGCGAGTGGAGATTTTCAATTTGTTTATTTATAGAAAATGTAACTTACAGCACTTAATACTAGGCTTTATATTTTTTATCCTTAAAGACTACGAATTAAAAAAATACATAAAATAGAACAGAATAAATACAAACATGAATTAAAAGTTATAAGAACAACAACGTGTTATTATTTTTTTACGCTAACTATACCTACCGTTAAATTTTAGGAATATTTTGAAATCACAATTTGACTTCTTCGCAAATGAAAAAATATTTTTAGCAATTATTGTTGTCCATTCGTCGGCAAAGATGTCTACTAGCGGGTGGGAGGCGCTGAGGGCATTAAGATGATGGTGTAGAGATAATATTACAATGAACTGATGTACTCAGCCGAAAGGAGGTTTACTATAAGGCTATAGTTTGAGACTAGACCTTAATTTGAGAAAAAAAATCTGCTGTTACATACATTTTGTCGATTTCGAGTTTCAGTTTTGCATGAAACAGCTGCTTTTTTTCTCGAATTTCGGGTTGGTCTCATAGTAAACGTTGTTAAAAATGGTCTTAATCAAGCAATCATTTTTAATTAATACAGGATAAGCAGATGACCCTGTTTATAATAATATTTGAATTTCAGATTTATCCCACCTGAAATAATTTTATATAAATTATTTCCCTCATTCTTTTATTGACCTTTCGACGGTATATACTTAGCGTTTTGTGGATTGTCCTATTAAATGAAATTACTGTATGGATACACTAGTAGAAAGAGATATATTCCAATGTTGGTGCTTTACTCTTCGGAACGTTTTTGGGATGCTCGTAATCATTCCAGTTCTCGTATGAAACTTCCTTGGGAATATGTAACTGAATCTATATAGTGTATAATTGATGATAATGATTGTGCAGTTTTATTAGTATTTAGGAAGCTTTGGAATAAACACTGAAAAATCATGTCAACGCGCCGTATTGTATTAATTTATAAAACTTGTGTTTCTATCAGTGGTAATATGTGAAAATTTGTGCTATTTCGAAGATTATGAGCTGAATTACGTACAATAGTGTAGACAAAATAATGTAATGTGTAACGTGATTTTTTGTGTTGTTACAAAAACTCCATAAAGGGCGGCGCTATTAGTAAATTCGCTACTGCTTTACTCAGGCATGACTTAGATGTGACAGTGACTTTTTACCTACTTCCAAAAAGTGAAGGTAGATACCTACTACCTACCAGGGCTAGCCACCCGGCCTATACGAACTTACTTACATACTACCTACTATGTTCGTCTGTATGTATGTTTTTGTATATTTTCAGCGGTATTTTCGCCAATTATGGACCGTTTTATTTTTTATTTTAATTTTGAAATGGTATACAAGTACACCCTAACTGATGTCATTTAAATGATATCGAAGTCAGCTGAATGAAAAAAATGTAAAATCAACAATAGTGTTAAAAATTACTACATGGATGCCACATCAATTCCTGCGAACTATTTGGATTTCGTAAACGGTGGAAGTCGGCCAAATGCCATTGTTGGCAAAAAATAATCAATTGTATCTAGATTTTTGTGCTGCCTACGACTGTGACTATTTATAAAATGATAATATCATAATAGAAACATTTTAATAAACAACACCATAATTACATGTAACAATAGTAGTAATTATCATAACATCATAATAGAACTTACACTTGACACTGGCAAATACATATTCCATGCGACGCCAATATTTAAAAGAAGCAGAATAATTTTATTACAATCAAATTGTTCTAGTTTGGAGCTCTATAATTGAATCATTGGATTAGCTGAATGTATACGTAAATGGTTACGTGGCCGAGTGAGAGCGCGTGCTTGTGTGAGCGGGAGATTTTTCGAGGTGATTCGTTTACATCTTTTCAATTTTAGCGTCTCTTAAGTCAATATAATTATAATTATAGATATCTTTTAAAAACGGAACCGTTATACCTAGACATACCAAAATTTTTTATATATGAACTATAAAATTGTATTAGGTAGGTACTTCAGAAAATGTAAATCTTTACTGAATAATAGTACGGCATCCTTCGTGCGCGACTCCCACAAGGCCGATCATGTAAATAAAATCAGATTATATTTTCAAACACGCGTCAAAATAAAATGTAATTTAATTCAAAGGCAAATCACCCCCAAAATAACTCATATTTTAACAAAACACTAAACACGTCTTCCATCAATTCTATTACAGAATATATTATGTGTATACCTTATCATCGAATGTATAATTACGGTTTCTATTTGAGGTATTGAAGGTGGCTTCAGGCATCTTTATTATGTGAGCAATCACTTTTCCAAAAAAAAATGTAGGAATCCACTCATGTCGTCCAGCCATTTACTCTTTGTCAGTGCTGGTCCAGCATGCGACCACGAAAAGCCACAAAAAGAAATCTTTCAACGTGTGAAAAAGTGACAGATATATACATCGTCATCACGCTGGCCTAGCCCAGCTGGGAACTTTTATTCATAAGTAGTATAACAGTTAGAATGTGGTGCAAATACAATTATATATTACTAAAAAGTACACCACAATCACAAATATTTTACTAAATATGCAGATAACAATAAATGTCTAATTTCGATAATATTAACTTACTATCAAAATTTATCAATATCGATAATTTTTTTGATTATAATATGCTATAATTACAAAACATTTGAAATTAAAATAATTATATTGACATCGATATTTTTTTTATTCCGACATATTATTAACTTAGTAGCAAAATTTATCGATGTCGATAAAATGTTTGCAAGTTTTGTCACCACTATCAACGAAATTCTAGGCAGTAAAAGATAACGTTTATATAAAAAAATGCCCACAATTAAGACTTGCTATTGGAAGGATATTCCTCCTTTTTGTAAACTAAAGTCTTTGCTCTGTATTCGACACGTTACAATAGCGCGAACCGGCATTTTTGGGCAAAAATTACCTCTGAAATCTCTTGAACGACTGTGACGGCAAATGTCACGGTTCACGTATCATGAGTATACACTCGTGATAGTGGCTACAAACCCCCCTCCACATATCCTTTCTATTTCCTTCTCTCTTCTGTGGATTTTATACAATTAACCGCGACCTTTTTTTTAATTTCGTTTTCTCATAGTAAACGGTGAAGAGACGAGAAAAATTGAGTTGCGGCATGGTAATAACTAGTAGTTCTACAGATAGTAGACTGCATAAGCACCCACCTAGGACTATAAAGATGCATTTATGATTAGACATTGTAGTAACAATACACATTTAAATATGCTTTGTGTAACTATGGATAAACAAATTATTATTGTTTGATTTACTTACGCCTTCAGAAATATTAATAAAAATACAATAAATGTCTTGTTTCTATTAATTAATTTATTAAGAGTAATTAGTAGGTAGTATGTATAGATTTATTTTCTTTCTATTCTATGTTAGAGCCATTCTAACATCATAGAATACGAGAAAAACTTAGCTGTTCCACACATAATTGCAATCAACAAAATGTATAAAACAGCTGATATTTCCTCTATTCCGGATTAGCACCATAGTAAAAGTTGTTCATATGTGATGGTCAGAATCACCTCTTCTTGCACAGCTGGATTGTTTTTAGTGTATCAGTCTCTGGGAGCGGTATGACAAGCATTTTTTAGTTTCGAGTTAGAAACCGTCTGTAAGATGTTCCCCTAATGGACATTCCTGCTAATCATATACATGCGTGTATTTAAATCTATTTCTAGAGTTGCTGATGATTCGAGAATTGCAAAGAAAGCAAATTAAATATTACTACCTACGTGTGTCCACGTAGTAGAAAATTAATTTGTAATTATGTAATTTCGATAACTTTATCATATTCTAAAATACTGTCCCATCACTATTAGAACTACCGGCATGACGCCACACGACACAGAACTTTGAAAGGTAGTGCCATCTAGTGCTCAGTAGCAAAACTATGACCGCGCCCGTACCGCGTGTACCGCGTGGCATCCGGACGCGCGGGCGGACCGCGCCCGCGGCAGTGTGTGCAGGTACTGCCGTACCGCCGTACCGCCCTTTACCGCTCGTACCGCTCTACCGCTCGTACCGCCTGTGTGTGAAGGAGCCTTGATACGTCACAATATATCATTTGTCTACACTCATGCACGTAAATCAGCTCATGATCAACAAAATACCACAACTTTTCAGTAATTATCACTAAGAAAAACACAAGTTTAACAAAATAATACACTACAGCGACATGATTTTTTCGCATTCCCGCTTCCCGCCAAAACAACTTTTATTAAACAAAAAAAGTAATAAAAGGATATCACTGTCAATATCAAAAGATATCAAACGTCATGTTATTGACAGTGATGTCACAATATGACTTTTGTGTTGCCATCGATGGGATTTTATAGTCAGATTTAGCATTTTTCGTTTTATGTTGTACACACAATTTAATTCATAGGGTTCCGTACCCAACGGGTAAATATGGGACCCTATTACTAAGGCGCCCTTTTTGCGTCCGTCTGTCTTTCAACAGGAATGTATCTCATTAACTGTGATAGCTAGACAGTTTACATTTTCACAGTTGATGTATTGTTGCTGCCGTAACAACAAATACTACAAAAAAATTTAGAATCCGTATCCGTAATCCGCAGAAGAAACATAATTATCGAGATAGCCCACCGTATAGACAAGTTGAAATGGCAGTATGCAAGGCACATAGCGCGGAAGACTGATGACCGATGAGGTCGAAAAGTTCTCGATTGGAGTCCACGTACCAGCAAGCGCAGCGTAAGACGTTCACCCACAACATAACGTCTTCTCGTCCGACATACTTCAGTGCCTCAAGTCAAAAGTGTTCGACCAGTGTCTGTTTCCATTGATGACGTATGGCACTGAAACGTGGTCTCCTACAATGGGCCTTATTAATAAGGATTCCTGATTCGATCTCGCAGATTCCGAGAGCATAGCCCTCTACATAGCTCGTCGTACTATTTGGAGCTTATCAATAAAGCCCATAGCAGGAAACCACTGGTAGCCACCACAGTGAGCAAGGCACATAGCGCGGAGGACTGATGACCGATGGGGTCAAAAAGTCCTCGAGTGGAGACCACGTACCAGCAAGCGCAGCCTAGGACGTTCATCCACAAGGTGGACGGATGACCTCATTAAGACCGCAGGATTACGCTGGATGCAAGCCGCTACCAACCGATCTTATTGGAGATCTATAGGGAAGGCCCATGTGCAGCAGTGGACGTCCTGTGGCTGATGGATGGAATGTGAGAATCTGGCAATCTTTTGCAAAAACATTTTTTTAAAAAGCTGTAGATATGACAGCCTGACAATATTTACTTAGTACTTACTATATTTAGCTATTTAGTCCGTTTACACACTTTGGCAACACAGACCACAGTGCACTGCAGTTCGAAGATGGTTCAAAATCAAAGCTGATGTTTGAATAGATTGCCCATCATTTTCCATAGTATTTGTGGTTAAATAATTCAAAATAGCTTTTCTGAAATTGAAAAATAATGTAGGAGTGAAGAAGTCTCCAAATAATCTAAGCCCATAACTACTACAAGCGACTTTGACTTATTTACTGAATTGAAACGTCAAAGAAATAAACAGCTGAAGATATTATACTTGGAGCCGCCGCCGAGGCAATGGAATCTGGGAAGATGGGTGATCACGAGCTAGATGAGCCTCCGAAGATTGGCCTTAAACTGCGGCTGGATCATGAGTTCCCGTTGCAAAGCAAACAGAGCATTAGGCCATCTCCTCATCAGATATTTGATATGATGCCTCTGACTGCAAGGTATGAATTTGTAAATTAACTAAGTCACGAATTAAACTTACTTGCTTTAACGTTTCGACTGAACTTTGTGTGAAAATCTTTGACTGTATTGGCTGTCTACAAAGTTAAGTTTCTGCATTAAGCACAAAACAGGTTTGGAAGCCAATTATTTGGCTCCTGTTGCTCTCCTCAGCAATAGAATACCTATTGAAAGTCTTTATTCTACCAGCAATAGTTCAAACATGTTAATATTGTCTAAAATAAGATGCTAGCTAATAATGTGTGCTACCAACCAAAATATTTCATCTATGTACCTACTCCAGGCAACATTATGAACTTAATTTCTAGTTATTTTTATAATTTGCACAAGTTTTTATTTAAATGTATCTATTGTTTATATTACGTAAATATAATAATTTATGAATGATGAATGGATGATGTGATCTTTCTAAAAGTGGTCAGAAATACATTATATTTCATTACAATATTGTCCTACATGTTTCAACTTCGAATCAAAATATTTTTTTAATTTATTATACTTAGAAGAATGTAAATTCATCCGAATATGATTTTATTTGCGAATAAATATTATGACTATTTTGATATGACAGTTGGTAAATTACAAGCTGGTTTTGACCAAGTTAAAAAAAATCTTAATTCGGCTGTATGTATTATTTTGGATGTATGGTATTCAGCCAATTATGAACCGAAGTGTTCCCATTTTTAATTTTATTGAAATTCGTTGAGCTGTTTTTGAAAAGTCCAAAATAAACTAATTTCTTACCTAGATGATTGCAGTTTGTCCTTCAGTTCTTTTTGAAAAATCAACTATAATCAAAAAATGGTATATGTATGTCGATTCAAGCAACATATTCAAATTTTGTACGATTGAAGTTGGTTGTGCCATCATTTTTGGTGAAAAATAATTATTGGAAATAATGGTGGAAAATAAATAAGCATTTGATAGATATAAATTGGACTGGTTGGCTTAATATTTCTCTGATAAGTACCCTTAATAAACTCAAATGGACATCACTTTCATTAGTAATAACATCTTAAATGGCTTTTCATTTAATACATATGTGTTATTGGTTACAGGTACCTCAAGTATTATCTGGGAAAGCGTCTAAATCACAAAAAGCCTATTATGGACTATATCCACATGATATCTGCACAGAGAATGTATGGTAAGTGTAAAAAATAAAATAAAAATAGCCTTTATTCACTAGTACCTATATGACCTTACAAAATTTTTGTTTGTAATGTATGGTAAGTACTTAATACATATTCATGTAAATCTTACACATAAATTTTTGACATGTGTGATATTTTATTGAATAACTTTTCATACCACCTGGTCAAAAGTGACCAATTAAACGACATACAATCTCAATGTAAAACAAGACATTACCATCATAACACAATCTTTATGACTATGGCAGGGCAATAATATTGTATGAAACTCCATTGATTTGAATTTGGAATGTCTAATTCATATGAAAAGTTTATTATTTAGAACAGATACAGGCCTTGCAAAAAGATTTTCTTCGATAATAATTGATGCTAGCCATGATTGTTACTTAGTATTTACATTGTCTATTTCTCATTTAATTTGCTTTTACACGAACATTTGTAGGTATGCTCTAATTTATTTTATTTATTGTGAACAATACAGAGTTGCTTAGTGAATGCACTAGAGGGTATGACAGTGTTTAGCATTATTTAAATTTGTGGGCTTTTATTTTTTCGCTGGAGGTATGAAAAGTAGTGTATGCACCGCTGGAAGAAAGTCTGTCTTTGTCTTGGGTGGCTTGAACCCTTCGCTTCACTCAGGACTCTAAATAATTATATTGCCCGCAACAGAAGACAGTACTTTGTCCCCTTACTGCATAATCTACGATTATCTATCCATATCTTTTCCTTGTAATTTTTACAAGAGAGGGAATTTGCTAATTTGCAAGCTTGTAGCTAACTTCACAGACTACAAGAAAAATATGATTCAACCTATGAGTCTAATCTACAACGTGTAACCTAAAGGCTGTATACATAAAAAGTGGGTTGATACTATACCTTACATAGATGTTGTATTCGAAATTCCAAGCCAAAATAACAACATTCACTTTTTAAAAAACATTAAATATGACTGACTAGAAATAAAAAAAGGACAGCAGTTCAAGGAGGTGTGGTCTGATTTTGATGGGCAAGGTCGTCTTATTGACCTCACAGCTGTTTAGTGTGATAGTGCTGTGCAAATGTGAATTAGTCATAAAAATGACTAGTTTTTAAAAAAAAGATTAAAAATCAGCAAACGAACTTACACAGCTAAACATGCCTTCATCTAGTTACCGTTATCTGATTTGGTACTTTCAATATGTATACAGTCTTTCTGTTACACGTTGTATAAAGAGTATTTTTATACTACTACATTATTACAATTTACTTATTACTTATAAATAAATTATTTGTTCACAAAACAATGTCAACACATTAATTAAAAAAGCAATAAACAAAAATCAACAAAAACAATCTTAGTTACAATATGCAGACTACATCAATGATGTGGTGCACCTAATAAGTTAAATTATTGATTATTTTATGTATTTGTCATGAACTTATCAACTGCCACATGTTCAGATACAGATAAACACTGATAATTACTTAGATCTAAACATTAGAGATAATATAGATAGTTTTAAAAATGCCATCTATTTTTGTCTGCCCTTTGGTGTCCTTACGTCGAATGTTGATTCGTCAAGGTGCTTGGAGATTACAGTCAAGCCAATATACAGAACTATCCAGAACTGATCTACTAAGCTGAAAGCAGGTGATTAAGACCATAATTATGAACAACTTTTACTATGGGGCCAACCAGGGCCGAGGCTCCTCTGTGTGCGAAGTGTGCGGTGCGCATAGGCGCCAAGACAACGAGGGCGCTCCGTAACCGAAATTATGTCAGCCTTATTAAAAAAAAATTAAATAAAGATGAGGTAAAAATTCTTGAATTTATATATTTTAGCAATTTGACTGCTGTATGCCCGAACATCACCATAGCATAACGAATTTTGATAACTATGCCAATTACTATATAGATGTTTCGTTGTTTTCTTTGCTCACATCTCATTTAATTTTCAAATCTAGCCTTCAGTGACAAAACATCGACGAAAAATCGGTGGTTTTTGCTTAAATTGACGTCATGTAAGTTATCATGCTTGCTGCTAATCTTGTACTTGATAAATTTTCGCAATCGCTGCGCTCGCGCATTATAGCACTACAGTACTCTCTTTTTATATAGTTTGCTATGCTTATACCTTTTGAAATGACTATGACAAATTTTGCTCACGCTTTGTACACTCGTGCACTATAGCAGTAGAGCTACTCTATATATATTTTGAAATTACTGAAAAAACGCACATAGCCGCTGCCGGGGGTCGGTGCGGACCTGGGGCCTACCCGGAATTTGAGAAAAAATATGCAGTTTCATACATGTCCATTTCAAGTTGCCAATTACCCCCGCGGATGAGTGTACAGAGCTGTATGAAAGTACGCACCAGCTTGCAGTCTAGAATAACGCGTGATTTCATAAACGATACATTCTGTATTGAGGCATTGTACCAAGATTATACAGATAGAAGTACGCTTTTTGGCACAGGCCACTTTTGTTTTTGCATTACTTGCCAAAATGAGTGTGATGACCTCTGGATCCAGAACTGAAATTCATAATGCTCTATACTTGTAACAGTAACCAAATTATGTAGCATATTGAGCTAGTGATTATGTTGTTACAAGGATCATAAAAAACTTAATGATTTTGACGGAAATTGGTACATCAAAATTACCAGTTAAATCAGTGGAGGGAGTCCTTTGTCCCGCAGCAGGACACAATAAGGGAAAATCAACAACAGCAAAAATATTTAAAACTAGCTTTTGACCACGGCTTCGTATAGGAAACTTTTATTTTTTCTGGATAAAAAGTAACCTAATATCACTTTCCGACCTTTCAACTAAATCCGCGCCAAAAATCAAGTCAATCCGTAGTTCTGTTGCTGCGTGAAAGAGTAACAAACCAACAAACACGCACTCAGATTTAAAACAATAGTAAGGATTCTCAAGATTAAAAATCTGTGGCATAATTCAGGCACAGCTTCTTCAGACAGTAAACTCCACTATACAGGGCTACCTGCCTACCTGCTTGCCCTTTACTAAGCCGAAAGGGGATTAAGACCATCATTATGAACAACCTTTACTATGGGACCACCCGGAATTTGAGAAAAAAAATCAGCTGTTCCTTACAAAATTGCAACTCGAAATCGACAAAATATTTACGGAACAGTAGATTGTTTTTCTCGAATTCCGGTTGGCCCCATAGTAAAAGTGTTCATAATGTTGGTCTCCTTCTCCTTTCGGCTTAGTACACCAGTTTTGGATAACCCAGTATATCCATTTTTTCTCAAATTCATTGAGATAAATGGCACTTAAAGATACATAAATTATTATACTCTCATACTATACCAGCCTTTTTTTAATAGTCCACTGCAGGACGTAGGCCTACCCACGAAGGGTGATTGGGCCATATCCACCACGCTGGCCCAGTGCGGGTTGGTGGATTCACATACGCCATCGAATTTCTTCTACGGACGTATGCAGGTTGCCTCACGATGTTTTCCTTCACCGAAAAGCCAGTGGTGTGAAATTCCGTACATAAATTCCAAAGAACTCATTGGTACGGGACCGGGGATTTGAACCTACGACCTCACGATTGTAAGGCGGGTGTCACTACCTCTAGACCACCACGGCTATTATATACTCTCATACAGACATTCAAATTTATATACCTACAGCATAAATTGTAACTTTACTTGGTGTTGTATAGGTTGTCCAATAGGCGGCATAGGCGGCGGCACCATCGGGCGCGGCTTCAAAGGCGAGTTTTGCCGCTTCCAGCTGTACCCCGGCCTGTACGAATACGTCACCGTGCCAGAATGCCAGTTCATAGTCAACATTAGAAACGAGACCGAGACCATTTTCCAGTCTGTCCTGTCTACTTACACGTAAGTTGATCTTTCTAAAAAGGTTTAGGGCCGGTCCATATGGTGCGTTGATGGCGCGGATTAAATTAAGTTAAAGCTAAGTAGAAATTAAGGAAGGGATTTATATTAGACCGGGCCGGGCCGTGTACGGGCTCCGGCCGCGGCACAAATTTGTAACGTTTTGCATTTTGCAAAAAGCATTTTATATTACACAGTGCACGATCCATGTCCCGTCCGACTGGGTCTTACATAAATCATCCCTATTAACCGTGCCACTGTGTCGTCTTACATAGGAATATATATATGCCACATGATGCATTTCGCCGCTCCGGTTTACGAATATATAGGATAAGGGCCCAGCGAGACGAAGTTAGGCGCTTCGCCAGAGAAGTTGCATTACATGAGCCCAATTTTTGAAACGTTAGAATCATTTCTAACAACGTTCGCAGAGGGTCGCATGTTATGCCCTCCCGCTCGGACAAGCACGGATTTTACACGCTCGCTCCCGCTCCCACACGGTCCCGTAACTATTGAATGAGTCCTAGAGCTATAACAGCGTTCGTCCGCCTATGCGGCGAAATCATTGCAGTGCGATGCCGCGGTAATGATATCTGGTAGATATCATTACCGCAGCGATGCGCACAGTGTTAGGGGCGGTAAACTCGTGCGGTAAAAAGCTCGCATCCGTGTTCCCGGTATAATATGTTAACCTGTATTCTTATAATATAGCTAAAGCACGTGCGTTTGCGTTACTCTACTGTAACAGATTTTATAACATATTTGCTCGTAAAGTGGCTGTAATTACACCAATTTCAATATCGTAATGTATTTCATTACGCACTTGTGCGTTATTGTAATGTAAAACGCACGAGTTTTTTTTTTTTAAATAAAGTAATATGCACGGTTTTTTAAGATGCTCAGATATCATTACCGCAGCGATGCGCACTGTGTTATGGGCGGTAAACTCGTGCGGTAAAAAGCTAGCGTCCGCGTTCCCGCTATAGGTAATATGTAAACCTGTATTCTTATATAGCTAAAGCACGTGCGTTTGCGTTACTCTACTGTAACAGATTTTAAAATAGTCTACTGCTTAATCTAGAGCACCTACCGGCAAGCCCAGCGTAGGACGTCCGCCGACTAAATGGACCGACGATATAATTGAGAACACAGGAATATACTGGATGCAAATCGCTTATAAACAGTCCTATTGGAATTCCATAAAAGAGGCCTATATCTAGCAATAAACGCTCTACGGCTGATAGATAAATGGATAGAACGTATGCCTGCCCACGAAGAACAATCTAGCCTACCGCTGCGCTAACTACCTACTATTCATAAAAATCAGTCTGTTGCACTACTGGTAATCAAGAATATAATTATTATAATAACGTTACTAAAATATTTTCAATTTAGTTATCAAATCCTGATTATGCATGAATGTTAAGTGCCTACTTTGATAATGCTGTCAATTGCCAATATCTAAGTAAGTTCTGGCCCTTACGGGTGACATAATCTTGGTGAAATCATTATTTCCTCTTCTTTCTCTTTATTTCTTGGTGTGCAATAAAGAGTTTATCCATCTATTTCCATTCGATAAAGAAATATTAACAATGCCTTTATAAATAGTCCACTGCAAGACGTAGGCCTACCCACGAGGGGTGATTGGGCCATATCCACCACGCTGGTCCAGTGCGGTTTGGTGGATTCCCATACGCCATCGAATTTCTTCTACGGACGCATGCAGGTTGCCTCACGATGTTTTCCTTCTCCGAAAAGCCAGTGATGTGAAAATCCGTACATAAATTCCTAGGAATTCATTGGTACGGGACCGGGATTTGAACCTACGACCTCACAAATGTAAGGCACCCCGTCTTATCATTTCTCCTAGGCTATCATATTTTTTTTTCCAATTTGGGGTTGGCCCCGTGTTAGCATGTACTCTGTAGCATCATTGTAGTTCCGAAGAAGGAAAACATCGTATTCCAGTAACAGCAGTGATAGCAGTGATATGTAATTCCATCATCTCGCATTAGTCCAATGTATTAATATGGCTCTACCTCTTTAAGAGAAGGAAACATCGCAAGCCAACCCATACAAGACCGCCATAGGAACTCGAAATCGGGTGTGTATTTAACTCGCAACAGGTCATCGCAGAAATGAAATAATGATGGTCTTAACCACGCTCTTTCGGCTTACCTAGTACAGGGTAAGCAGACAACCATGTAGGTATAGTGAAATACGTAATTATCATTTCGATGCGGAAAATACAACTTGGCCGCTCGTCATGGTGATTTGGCGTTATCAAAATCCGATAGTTGTGATTACCTTACGTAACATTTTGTACAATTACAATTTATTGTGATAAGATTATAAGTAGATAAACCTCTGGCCATTTGTTTCTGCATACCTATTACATTTTTGAACACATGAAATCGCTGAGTAATGGAATATTCCCTGTTTTGTTTATTTGTCGGGTAGGCGTTGGACTTTGCGTTTTTACCGGCTTCCAAAAAGGAGGAGTTAAGTACTTTGTTCGTCTATGTGTATTTTTTTTTAAAACAGCAGCGAGTTTCGTGGTCTAAGTTTCGTTTGAGATTTGTGTGAAAAATATTTATTTTTAGAACAAGATAATGTAAATCCAGTTTATGATTGTTTTTTTAAAATTGCATTTAAAAACATTTCTCCTAACGAAAGAAGATATTGCAAAAAGGGCTCTGACTAGGTACAGCAGCTCAAAAAATCCGATAAACTATGATAAATAAATGCGCAGAGTAAATAACCGCATTAAATGCTTAATTTATGAGTACTTTCACATTTTCCAATTTGGTTTTTGTTCAGTCATTGAATTACGGCCATTTTGATCACATGTAACCTTTTTGATATAACCTACATATAATTAATAGCCTACATGTAAAAATGCACTGAAGAGTTTAAGTTTTGTTAGCAAAACTTTTCAGACGTTAACAATCAAATATCATCCATCGAATTGCAATTAAACGTGTTCTTTTCGTTGAAATAAGAATCCAGGATAACATAGAAATCAGTTTTAAACAGGCATTTAGCCTATTTTTATTATTTGTGACATTTTATATTTATTAATGTTTCAAGTCGAGTATGGCCGCGTGATTTTTGGCGGGAACGCGGAAAAATCATGTCGCCGCATTTTATTATTTTGTGAAACATGTTTCTATCAGTGATAATTAGTTTGCCAACGCTTTACTGAGATCTAACTTGACCGCGACTTTTTGGACTATGACGTGACTTAGACTGTAACTATTTTGATAAAATACCAAAAAAACAATACTTTTAATTAACACTAGCAAATGCATAAACCATGCGACACCAAAATATAAAAGAAGAAGAGTATGGCCGCCTTATTTTTAAACAATGTCAATCTAATTTTCAATCCGAATACAAAAAAGTACTTTTAACGGACACTGTTTTTGTAAAAAATAACGGTAAAATCATTTTCCGGAAGAAACGAAGCAAATTATGATATACTGTACCCTTTGGTGGCCCAATTTCCATATATTTTTGCAATATCTCCTTTGCGGTAATCAAAACAATACTTAACATATTATGTTATGTTTAGTCAATAGAGAATCAGGCCCCTGTACTCTCGTTCCAGAATCATCTGGTCATCAGAGATATTTGCTACTTAACTTAAGGGACTTATCAAGAAAGTAAACTGTTTTCTCGTTATAGGAAGCCCAAGAAAGCCCCGGCGAAGTGGGAGTGGAACCTGAAAGGCGCCGACTGCCAGTACACGGGGCTGTACCCGCGCGCGTGGACCACATACGATCTCTCCAAATACGGAGTCAAGCTCGTCTGCCGCCAGATATCGCCCGTCATACCGCATAACTATAAAGTAAGTGGAACATTATTGCTGAAAACTGGTTTATTTATGTGATAATATCTTTTTCGATGACATCACAGACATAACTACGGGGCATTTTCTAAACGACACACATATTTTCAGACATTATTGTACCTACTCATCAACACCTTGTACCTATTCAGGTGGGTCACATTTAAACAATATGATCTTGAGTCTATATAGACCTGGAAGTAATCGCTTGAAGCGATAAGGCTGCCATTTAGTATAACTCATTTGTAATGTTAAACTAATAAAGAATTATCTATACTCTATAAAATTTTACTTGATCTCTGCGACAGTTACATATTGACATATTTAGAGTTGAGATAGTGGTGGAAAAAATCGATTTTCAAACAATGTTGTAATGAAATCGAATGAGTAGTTGAAGGTGAGAAATTGGATTTAATTTACTTACTATTATTTAAGATCAAGTATGTACACATGTAAATAATGTTATGATAATAATTAAATACATATAATAATGTAACGATAGTATTTATCGCCGTTTTTCACTATTATCGATGCTAATGTAACATATAATTGGGTTTAATTTAATTACACATGTAAAAAATGTTATGATATTAAAATATACAATAAAATTAATGATAAATTAAGTTTTATTTAAAATATCGTCAGTATAAACTATCGATATTTTAATTAAAACTCTACCTAAAACTCTGTGGTCACGATCATTCGTCGCCCATCACTAATCGGCATGCCCATAAAGTATGACATTGACAGGTACTGTCTGTACTATTAAGAAATTCAGGACTTCATAGGCATGATTTTTCTGACAGCTGTCGCAGAGATCAAGTTAAATTTTATAGAGTATAGACTATCTTTGAGTTTAGACTGTCTAAAGGTTTCCGACATGGCCAAAAAAAAGATCACAAACGGAAGCTACAGTTTAAGGTGCCATCCGAATTACGGTAGCATTCAGTCTTGAATGCCCCCAGCGGTCACTCATCCGAAGACAGACCGTGCTGACCTTTGCTTAACTTAATAAATCTCCCAACTGGTCGTTGCAGTTATCCAAGATTTTAGTGTGTCAGTTTTCGTACCAATTTTGTAATTTGATGATACCACAAGTCATTTGACGCATCATCATGCTCATAATGGGAGCAGAAGTGCTGGAGATTATTCTAACCGATAGTAAACATGTCATGTCTACTTTGATATAGATCCATTTGACATCAAAATGGAATAGTTTTCAGCCCTATCAAGTTTTTCTATTATTAGGAATGGGACATAAAACCTTATGGGCACTAAAACTTTGCAATAAAACTAACCCTACAAGGGTTAGTTTTGTTATAAAAATGAACTACGCCAAAGCAAACCTTACTTAGGTTGAAATAAGATCTAAACATTTTTGTTCTCAGGATAGCAGTCTTCCCTGTGCCGTATTCGTTTTCACCGCCGTCAACCTGACCAATGAGCGTAGAGACGTGAGCATCACTTTTACATGGACTGAAGTGCTTGCCAATACTAATAAAAGTAAATCTAGTGGTGAGTTTATATCTATCTAGATTATTCTATTACATAATATTATCTAGTTACCGAAAAGATGTACTATGGGGAGAACGTAATCAAGACCAAGTGGTTAGGTATGCCAGGGAGTGTCATGAAAAACTGAAATCGATTGACTTTCCTTGTGAATTTATAAATTGTGCAGATCGCGTCTGTAAAGACCGTTGCCATCAGCGTATTTTGGACGGATTATACTCTGATATTGTTACCGCTCTTCGTGATTCCGCTGCGGTGGATCGAGCGAGCACGGGGGGGCGCGGGACTGGCTCGCGTGTGACGGGATGGAACAAACATGTCCGCGACGCTCATCTGGAGGCCAGGGCCAGATTCAGGGAGTGGGTCATGTGCGGCAAGCCCAAATCTGGTTTGGTGTACCGACAAATGGGCAAAGCAAGAAAAGTCTTTAAATCCCGTTTAAAGTGGTGCCAAAATCATCAAGACAAAATAAAAATGAACGCACTGGCTGAAAAATATGCGAAAGGCAATTTTCGAGGTTTTTGGCGGGAAACCGGTAAAGCAAACGTACGGCCTGGCCTTCCGGTGAGCGTCGCGGGGGTGAACGAACCCGTGGCTATAGCAAATCTATTTAAAGAACAATTTTCTGTAAAGTCTCCGCTGGTCCGTCTGTGGAGATGAACAATGCTGATGTGGACGACCGAGTGGTCGGGACAAGGTTTATTGCTAAAGATGTTGCGCAAGCTATTAAAAACATATCGAGAGGCAAATCTCCCGGCCACGACGGACTCGGCATTGAGCATCTCCAGCACGCCGGGCCACATATCTCGAGAGTCTTGGCCATGTTCTTCTCGTTATGCGTGAGTCACTCTTATCTGCCAGATGAGTGCATGAAAACTGTGGTTGTTCCTGTAGTAAAAAACAAAACCGGGGATCTCTCTGATAAGAACAACTATAGGCCTATTTCTCTTGCCACTGTGATAGCTAAGGTTTTTGACGGCATGCTTAACGTACAGTTGAGCAAATTTGTATCTTTGCACGATAATCAGTTCGGGTTCCGACTACGACTGTCCACGGAAAGTGGAATACTGTGCCTTAAGAATGCCGTCAAATACTACACCACGCGCAAGACGCCGGTATATGCGTGCTTTCTCGACCTATCCAAAGCATTTGATTTGGTCTCGTATGACAAACTGTGGGAGAAGTTGAGGGGCACAAAAATGCCGGTGGAAGTCATAAGTATACTCCAGTACTGGTATGCGAACCAGATGAACAGTGTGCGGTGGGCGGGAGCCATGTCAGACTCGTACCGACTCGAGTGCGGAGTGAGACAGGGCGGTTTAACCTCTCTAACCATGTTTAACCTGTACATTAACGGGCTTATTGCTGAGCTCAGCGGTCACCGTGTCGGATGTCACATTGATGGAATCTGTGTCAATAATCTCAATATAAAAATTAATTTTTATATTGAGATTTTAAAATATAATGTGATAAAAAGCCAATGTATGGTCTTTGAGGCAGATGAACAGCTCGCTCATGATATGCCTCCAGTTTGGCTAAACGGTGTGCCATTGGAGTTCGTGGCTCAATTTAAATATCTGGGACACATAGTGACCAATGACCTCAAGGACGATGCAGATGTCGAGCGGGAGCGGAGGGCACTGTCGGTAAGAGCAAATGTGTTGGCTCGCAGGTTTGCGTGTTGCTCAGCTGAGGTGAAAATTACTCTTTTCAGAGCTTACTGCATGCCTCTCTACACATGCAGCCTGTGGGCCAACTACACAAAGAGAAGATACGGTGACCTCCGCGTCCTGTATAATAACGCTTTTAGGATGCTGTTTGGGCTGCCCCGCTTCTGCAGCGCCTCTGGCATGTTTGCGGACGCACACACGCCATAATTTCCATGCCGTGATGCGTGCGCGAGCCGCGTCCTTGGTGCGCAGAGTGCGGGCCAGCTCCAACTGCATCCTGGAAATGATTGCGTCCAGATTTGACTGTCCTTACCTCCGACACTGTTGCGAGAGACATGTTTCCGTACCAGTGCCGAAGAGAAGGCTATGATTTTCGTGTTTGTTTGTAACTGGTGACATTTGACATAATTTCATTCGATTTTATTTTATGTTATTGTTTTGTGAATATGGGTGCAAATGCCTAAATTAAATGAATTTTGAATTTTTGAATTAGCTTTTAGAAAATGCTTGTATTTTTTTGCGCTCACATCCTGGGCTTCTCTGACATCAAAAATAAAAATAAATAAATTAATTAATAATAAATCAGTAGCCCGCTACTATTATATACCGCCTAAAATTTTTTAAGAATTTTTAGGTGCGTTTGGTGATATTCCTGTTTCGCCAATACCAGCCGGGCTAGTATACGCACCACGAAAAATTTATTTCTACGCGTCAGAACGAGACGAGTTATGGTGTCATTTTTTCACACGTCGAAAAGAGGTGTTTTCGTGAACGTAAGCTAAGCAAGCATGATCTGCAGATAGGGCGTTAGTAGATATTTTACTAGATGTTAATAATTTTGTTGGGCCAGGCTGAGCAGTTGTCAGCGGCCGCAAGTACACACTGCAACACGTGACAGCGGTGGAACATTTATTATTTTAACATTATTTCGGCGAACGCGAAGCTAGCGCGGTAAAAAATGAAGGGACTGAAAATTTTCTCTTTGTACCGACGAGCGGTAATCCAATGGTAGTTCTAAATAGGGATGTTTACTAAAAAAATATAATTAGTCCGTCAAATAGATTGTCAAAAAATATTAGACACGTATTTTTTATTTTGTCCATTTAACACAAATTGATGAAGATATAGCCTGTTAAAGTTCCGCGTGACGTCAATAACCGCTATGAAATGTACCGGCTAGAGCCGTCACGAGCCCCCACTTTCGAACTTTCACAAGGTTTATCTTAGTCACTGATTGTTTGATTAGCAAAAGAAAAAATACGTGTCCAATATTTTTCAACAATCTAACTGACGGACTAATTATAATAATGATTTTCATACCCAGTAAACATCCCTATTTTACGGGGTAGCGGATTATCCCAATAGACAAAAAAGGAGCGAGGGTACGATAGGGTGCGCGCGATCATGTCATGTTGGAATCAATAATAAAATTACAATAGATAATATAATAGGCCCAATTTTAGAGATTTTTTTTCGTAATTATCATAGCAATTTAGAGTAGCCCAGTTTCTTTTTCACTCTATGTATTTGATAGAGAGAACACTATTACGTTGCAATTAATTTTACGATGGCGCCTTTAAAATTAGGGCCTAATACCATGTCAACATAAATACATGTAATAGTCACGTTACTTTTCTCACATTCATTTATTTTGTATCCAGTTTAATAAATTTACTGATGATTGAATATTGATGGGATATAATTAAACATACCTACTCTGACAATGTGATGACTTTGCCATTGTTCTATTCGATATTGCGCATGTGCTAGTTATTACTCATCTATAGAAAAAAAAATAGAGAACATTTTTAACGAATTATCCTTACAACAGCTCATTGAATTTGTTTGCTAAATGCTCAAGTTAATTATCATGGTCTTCGATAACTGGGTTCAAAACCTCAGTCGTAAATGATTCAATGTCATATCTGACTCATTGATTACCGAATAGTAGAACAGGAGCGTTCATTTACCATTTACCATAGTTATGTCAGCAAAATATAGGTATCTGTGGTTGAGGGCGGGGCAAATTAGTTAAGTAATTTGCACGAAATCAACCTTGTATTTTAGTACATCTTGGCATGAAATTAATGCTTCTAATTTTCGATATTTCACTAACTGACGTGGCATAGTCACGGTATTATCAACTTGTTATTCACAAAATAGTAAGATGAGCAGGTCAATTGTAAGTAAAATATACAGTAATTGCTCATTGCCGTTTAACTATGTTGTTTAGAATTTTAAAGGAGTTTAAAACCTTACAAGTTTGCTTTGTACTTCGATTCTTTTACACTATTGAGTGACAAGACGAGATATATGCAGGGACGTTTCCCATTGATCAGTAGGAAAAATGTGTTATTTAGAATCTACAATTGAGTAACAACATTTTTCAGTTTAAATTCTTCTTGCACAGAATATTCGGCTATTCTACAATTTAGCAACACAACGCGCGACGAGATCGTGACGCCATTGGTCAGATTTTTCTAACCAGTAGCGTGTAGTGACGTCAGCATGCACCACACGTGTCAAAAGATATTTACAGGCGATATACGATTTTATATGCAAGCTTTCTGGATATTCCTTCCCACAGAACATCTTTCTACAGTTCGTCGTTTGCGGTGAAGGCTGTGAACCTTTGGAACGAATTGCCTCTAGATATTAAGCGTGCACGTTCACTGGATGCATTGAAACGTCTTGTAAAAAGTCATTATCTCTGTAATGTAATTTGGTTTTGGTTTTAGTTGGTTTGGTAGCACAGACATATATTGTGGTTTGACGGTATCATTTATTTCATTCTGTTATTACGTACATATGTAATAACAGAATGAAATAAATGATACCGTCAAACCACAGTATATGTCTGTTTATATATTTTATGTATGTCTATCTATGTATTGTCTATTTATGTAGTAGTATTATTATGTATTAGGTATTGTATGTAGTATTGGTGTTTAGGTCTATGATGTATTTTTTTAGTATTTATTGTACTCCCCGTCAATTAATTTTAGCACATTCCTTTCTGTACATGGGTTGCCTGGAAGAGATCGCTTCCAGCGATAAGGCCGCCTAGTGTTTCACCATCTTAAGAATTTCACTAATGTATTTATTGTTAGTTTATTTTGTGTGTACAATAAAGAGTTATTTGTTTGTTTCGGTGCCACGTAGCATATTATAGTAACTGTTATATATAATCAGAGATTACACGTTCCGGTATCGTTTAAAAGATCCGGATTTCATAGCCTTATTTAAATTTTCACTTATTATATTTTTTAGGATTATTGGACGACGTAAACTATCGATACAATGTATAAAAAAACATGCTATTTGTCGGTCTTCTTGAGACATTAGTCTGGATTTTGCGATAACATTGTTTTTCTTCCTTAAGCATTTTCGATAGACAATGTAAAATTATATTATTAATGTGTTTGTCCCAATAGTTAGTACCCAGCACAGCAAAACTAACAGCGAAGACTTATCTTAAATACTACATACATAGGCACGATATTTTACTAATCTAATTACCTAATTTTTTTTTAATACTCGGTATCACTTCAGCATAACATGTTGGTTAAATTGTCAGACTCAACTTACGGCAATATTTTCAGTCCTCCAACATGCACCTAATCTTACCAAAACTGTTGAATCAGAAACGTTAATTTAGAGGTTTGTAATCAGGACCGTGCTCTTCTGGAACAGCATTTGTGACAATTTCAAGTATACTATTAAAATGTAGAAATATCTTGTTGCCAGGTAAATTAGACTTAGAAAGGTATTCGGCAGACATTACAAGCGGAGTAACGCTAGAGCAAAAGATTTGCGACACGCCCTGCACGTTTACCATAGCCAAGCAGAAGCAAGATAACGAAACGATCCACGAGGGCTATTGTCTATGGAATGCCGCAAAGACGTCAAGTTACGTGTGGGAATGCCTTAAACAAAATGGGAAGCTTTCGCCAGATCCAAGCCTCACCCCGCCACCTCCGAAACTGCCAGACAAGGACAGCAAAGACCATAAAGAGAAGAAAGAAAAACCTAGGAAGCTTTACAAATGTAAGTAAAGTAGTCTAGTAGAACTTGAAAAACACATGAAAGTTCGCTTATATAAATATTTTTTGCAAAAAATGGCATGACCAACCGTCCACAGATTCGCGAATATTTCGTACGGATCGATGTAGCATTTTTCACGTTATTGTTGATTTATCAAAATTGGCTCAGACGATTTCGATAAAATTTAAATGGGACCAATTTCAAAGTATACTCTTTCCGATAAAAACATATATATATTGAAATCGGACCACTACGTAAAAAGTTATGCGTGATTATACTCGTACATAAAAATATATATACGCGTCGAATTGTATACCTCTGGTGGTTCGTCGGTCAAAATTATCATTGCGCTCATCATGAGATCAACCTCAATATCGCAAAAAAGTCAGATATTCTTTAGGAACTCTCGACATAATGACGTAATCTTAGCAACTGATTATTTATTGCGATTTCAGAAAATTGTTTAAAATGACGAGTGCAATAATATCAGAGACGGCTAGCATAGTACCACGACATAATTTTATTGTCGTGTTATACATGAAAATATGTATATACCTATATATATACAGAATCAGAATCAGAATCAGAAAAATTTTATTGCATAAAACTGGTACAAAGGTGTTATAAATATTATTGTAGTAGGTATCACAGTTTTACCCTTTTCGGGCGTGCAATGTTTAAGTTTATAATACATGTGGGTACAATAAAATAAGGTTTCTTACTATCTACTTTGAATTTTAGATACAGCATAGGCTACAATACTTAAAAAAAATATCTACCTATATGCTTTATAGGTATATGTTTTGTACATAGCCTCGGCAAGAAGAGAGAGAGAGAGAGAGAGAGAAAAAAAGCTAGTAATTAAGTGTTAGGGTGAAATGGCCAGTTTGCCGACCACCACCGGTTCACGACCACTTTTTCATAAAACCACTATAAATAGTTAAATAAAAGCGCGCCAACGTTTGTTTTGGATTTTGAACGATACTTTAGTGTATCGCTTCCGCTCCGCGACACTGTGATTTGTCTTCTGATACGTGATGCACTTCAATGAGCCTGTGAACCAGACCCATAGTGAACCAGACCCATACGCGTCCGATCGAGTACCTCCTCCGTTTTGTCGGTCAAAAATAGACGGAATAGATCAATGCTGTAACAATTTCATTCTGCCTGATGTGAAGCAGATATAGATAATAGATTCTAAGGGTTTTTAGTGACTGCATGTTCTCATGACTAACTCTTCTATTCTTTTCTCTAATTGTCCAGTAGAAAACTCATCAACTGACGGGAAGACTATATTCATGGAATTTTTGTTTACTTGTTTTATTTTCCCTTTAATTCTTTAGAGTCAAGACAGCAAAAAAATAACACGGGTCGGGTCTTTAACTCCGGTACTGTAACTCCACAAATCTAAATTTTGTGGAGTTGAAGTAAAAGATGTTGAGCTCGAGAAAATCTGCGATTGCGTAACCCTGCATTGTGTAAATTAATTGACTATGATCAGTGCTGTAAAAATTGGTATGACCTCAACTCTACCCACTTTTAATTCAGACAAGTGCATGATAATAGAGGTCGAAATAATATCTTGTTATTTGAGGAATCTCTGTAATAGATGAAGGCTGCGCTCTTGACCTAGGTGGGCAGTGGCCAAGCGAGATATAACACTTAATATGTCATAGCCTTAATATCTAGTACTTCGTCAGCTCTTACAATAGAGTAATTGACTGGTATTTTAATAATTAAAGGTATTAGGATTAGTGAATTATGCAATTAAATATGATTCGTATTCGTAGACTGAAAAATAATTTAAATTGGCTTATCAAGTTCACAGATATAAACTTGTAAAGATTTTGTTACAGATAAAGAGGGGTCTTGTCCCTTGCCCACAAAGCATAATATTATCGTATAACGTATGACATTTTCAGGCAGTGACGTCATAGTTTGCTATGGTGCGCTCTTTTTCTAGCTAGAAAATAAATATGCTTGGAATGTCTTTATTTTTAAATGGTTAGCTGTTACAAGAGAACATCAAAATATATTGTCTACTAGTTTTTACCCGCGGCTTCGCCCGTATGATGTTTTGATTTTTGACGCAATATCATTATAATTTATAGCCTATGTGTTATTCTGATATATAAGCTATATTATTGCAAAGTTTCATCTCAATCCGTTCAGTAGTTTTTACGTGAAAGAGTAACAAACATCCATACATCCATCCATCCATCCATCCATCCATCCATCCATCCATCCATCCATCCATCCATCCATCCTCACAAACTTTCGCGTTTATAATATAAGTAGGACTAGCCTATTCTAAAGACAATTATGTATTACTAGTTTTTACCCGCGGCTTCGCCCGCATACGCAATATATCATTATAATTTATAGCCTATGTGTTATTCTGATATATAAGCAATATTATTGCAAAGTTTCATCTCAATCCGTTTAGTAGTTTTTACGTGAAAGAGTAACAAACATCCATACATCCATCCATCCATCCATCCATCCATCCATCCATCCATCCATCCATCCATCCATCCATCCATCCATCCATCCATCCATCCATCCATCCATCCATCCATCCATCCATCCTCACAAACTTTCGCGTTTATAATATAAGTAGGACTAGCCTATTCTAAAGACAATTATGTATTACTAGTTTTTACCCGCGGCTTCGCCCGCATACGCAATATATCATTATAATTTATAGCCTACTAGTTTTTACCCGCGGCTTCGCCCGCATACGCAATATATCATTATAATTTATAGCCTATGTGTTATTCTGATATATAAGCTATATTATTGCAAAGTTTCATCTCATTCCGTTCAGTAGTTTTTGCGTGAAAGAGTAACAAACATCCATACATCCATCCATCCATCCATCCATCCATCCATCCATCCATCCATCCTCACAAACTTTCGCGTTTATAATATTAGTAGGATATAATATTAGTAGGATGTGTTATTCTGATATATAAGCAATATTATTGCAAAGTTTCATCTCAATCCGTTTAGTAGTTTTTGCGTGAAAGAGTAACAAACATCTATACATCCATCCATCCATCCATCCATCTATCCATCCATCCATCCTCACAAACTTTCACGTTTATAATATTAGTAGTAAGCTATATTATTGCAAAGTTTCATCTCAATCCGTTCAGTAGTTTTTACGTGAAAGAGTAACAAACATCCATCCATCCATCCATCCATCCATCCATCCATCCATCCATCCATCCATCCATCCATCCATCCATCCATCCATCCATCCATCCATCCATCCATCCATCCATCCATCCATCCATCCTCACAAACTTTCGCGTTTATAATATAAGTAGGACTAGCCTATTCTAAAGACAATTATGTATTACTAGTTTTTACCCGCGGCTTCGCCCGCATACGCAATATATCATTATAATTTATAGCCTACTAGTTTTTACCCGCGGCTTCGCCCGCATACGCAATATATCATTATAATTTATAGCCTATGTGTTATTCTGATATATAAGCTATATTATTGCAAAGTTTCATCTCATTCCGTTCAGTAGTTTTTGCGTGAAAGAGTAACAAACATCCATACATCCATCCATCCATCCATCCATCCATCCATCCATCCATCCATCCTCACAAACTTTCGCGTTTATAATATTAGTAGGATGTGTTATTCTGATATATAAGCAATATTATTGCAAAGTTTCAGCTCAATCCGTTTAGTAGTTTTTGCGTGAAAGAGTAACAAACATCCATACATCCATCCATCCATCCATCTATCCATCCATCCATCCTCACAAACTTTCACGTTTATAATATTAGTAGGATATTAGTAGGAAGTAGGATGAAATGCGCCATTAGCGAATCTTTATCCTTACTTCCTTATTCATATTATAAATCCGAAAGTGTGTTTGTTGGTTTCTTACTCTTACACGCAGCAACAGAACAACGGGTTGACTTGATTTTTGGGGTCCAGACTCGTGGTTACACCGCTTTGTTACACCAGTGTGACTACGAGGAAACTTTTTTCCTCGTGGTTACACTACTCTAAAAGGATCGTGCTTGACTGAATATTAGGTAAGTAGTGATGTGCGGGATAGTTGAAAATATGATTGAGGTCAAGATATGTTGTTGCAAACTGTTTAGTAATGTCATGGAAAATAAAATATATCCACTATGTATAACAAAGTCGTAAAGTAATTTTTAGTGTTTTAGCTCCTTTTCAAAGAAAACCAAGTGAAACAACAAATGGTAAAAATAATTATAATTTTACGTTTCAAAAATGACATGTGTCAAAGTGACAGCTGTCATATTCTAGAATTCATACTAAAGTAGCATGACAGCTGTCAAACTTTAAAGCTGTTTATCTCTGTAACTATCGATTTTAGACCATTGCTGTCTTCACAAAAGTGATAGAGCTCAACAAGATGTACATTTCGGATGACAGCTGTCAAATTTTAAAGTGGTTTATCTCTGTAACTATCGATTTTAGACCATTGCTGTCTTCACAAAAGTGATAGAGCTCAACAAGATCTACATTTCGGATGACAGCTGTCAAACTTTAAAGTGGTTTATCTCTGTAACTATCGATTTTAGACCATTGCTGTCTTCACAAAAGTGATAGAGCTCAACAAAATCTACATTTCGGATGACAGCTGTCAAACTTTAAAGTTGTTTATCTCTGTAACTATCGATTTTAGACCATTGCTGTCTTCACAAAAGTGATAGAGTTCAACAATATCTACATTTCGTATGACAGCTGTCAAACTTTAAAGTTGTTTATCTCCGTAACTATCGATTTTAGACCAGCGCTGTCTTCACAAAAGTGATAGAGCTCAACAAGATCTATTTCATAAATATACACATTTCAGATGACAGCTATATAAACGAAACGCCATTGAACGAATCGATAAAATGTTGCATATTGTTATTTAAAAACATTTTACTGCTATGTCCGTAGTATAAAGGGTAGACTGTAACTAAGCAACGTTCCGCTCGGTCAGTATTTGGATGGGTGACCGCGGGTGGCATTTTCCAACTGAGCGCTACCGTGGCTCGGATGACACGTTAAATTGTAAGTCCCGGTTGTTTTAACCGTTTAGCCATGTCAGAGGCCTTCAGGCGGCCTAAAAACTCCGACACCAGGGCTAGCCACCCGGCTTATACGAACTTACTTACTTAAAGGGTAGACTTACCTACATGTAAGTATAAGCCGAATCCTACATCCAAGGCTTGAAACCGATTGAATATTAACCAGAATTAAAACGGTACAAACCTGATTCTCCATTTTTTGGTTTACAAGGTCGTCTTATATAGTACTTACCTACAGATTTTTTTTTATTTCCCTACACTAGCAGTGTGACCACGAGTCCTACGATTTATTAGTTTACTCGTGGTTACACCAGTCGGTGTAACCACGAGGAAAAAAGTTTCCTCGTAGTCACACTGGTGTAACAAAGCGGTGTGACCACGAGTCTGGACCCGATTTTTGGCATGGATATAGTTCAAAGGTCGAAGAGTGACATAGGCTAGACTGAGAGTGACTTTAATTGACATACTTTTTATCCTGGAAAAATAAAACGTTCCTATGGCATAGCATAGAAAAATACGAGAGTGAAGGCTGTTATTTATAAATGTGCATGTAGATTTACATAAGAAGCCCCGTCTCGACTCTCCATGTATTTCTGTTGTTTGTGTTTTTCCGACTTCTACACTATTGAAGTATTGAGTGCATGCACTTTTCTACACTATTGAAGTACTAGTTTTTACCCGCGGCTTCGCCCGCATGATATTTTGATTTTTGACGCAATATCATTATAATTTATAGCCTATGTGTTATTCTGATATATAAGCTATATTATTGCAAAGTTTCCTCTTAATCTGTTCAGTAGTGTAACGTGAAAGAGTAACAAACATCCATACATCCATCCATCCATCCTCACAAACTTTCGCGTTTATAATATTAGTAGGATTGAGTGCATGCACTTTGCTGTTGACAATCGTGATCATTCTTGTATTTTCTTCTAGATTTCTTCTAGTATTTTGTTCATTTAGATTTACAGAAATACAGAAATTTATTTGCAATAAAAATAAAAGGTACAATACATAAACAACAAAACAAATCATAAAACACAAAAAAAACAATAGTATTACTCCTAATATCGAATTTGGAAATTTTGTCCAATATCGTTACGTATGCGATTATAGCAATAAAAGTATCTCGTTAATCTCAAGCACCTGTTTAATGTTTGATAAACGATTGTAGCTAATTGAAGTCTGATAAATTTTTTTTCTCAACCTATGCTGTCCCTTTTCTGGGTAAAGGTCTCCCCTACTTCCTTTACTACTCCCTACTTACTTCCTCAGATATTAATTTGCAATAAAAATAAAAGGTACAATACATAAACAACAAAACAAATCATAAAACACAAAAAAAGAAATAGTATTACTCCTAATATCGAATTTGGAAATTTTGTCCAATATCTTTACGTATGCGATTATAGCAATAAAAGTATCTCGTTAATCTCAAGCACCTGTTTAATGTTTGATAAACGATTGTAGCTAATTGAAGTCTGATAAATTTTTTTTCTCAACCTATGCTGTCCCTTTTCTGGGTAAAGGTCTCCCCTACTTCCTTTACTACTCCCTACTTACTTCCTCAGATATTAATTTGCAATAAAAATAAAAGGTACAATACATAAACAACAAAACAAATCATAAAACACAAAAAAAGAAATAGTATTACTCCTAATATCGAATTTGGAAATTTTGTCCAATATCTTTACGTATGCGATTATAGCAATAAAAGTATCTCGTTAATCTCAAGCACCTGTTTAATGTTTGATAAACGATTCTAGCTAATTGAAGTCTGATAATTTTTTTTTCTCAACCTATGCTGTCCCTTTTCTGGGCAAAGGTCTACTACCTTCCATTTATCGCGTTCTGTAGCCAAATCCCGCAATCGTTCCCGCAAAGTGTCAAGATCGTCACACCAGCGATCCCTAGGCCTTCCCTGCCTTTGTCTGCCCCTCGGTACCCACTGTGTGACGATTAAAATTAATTCGAAAATATTAAACTAGCGTCTTTATTCTTAATAAGATCTATAAAATTGTTTAATTTAAATTTTCCAATGGTCATCAACTTTATGCCCGACCCACTGCATTTCGACTTGTTAATCCGCTGGACTATACAGGGTTACTGGCAATAAATTAGCATCCTATGTACATCAACACCAACAACTTTTGTTCAACGACTTATATCAAATCTCAACAAGATTATTTTTTGCAAAAATTAGCATGACCGACTTCACCCGTGTACAGAATTCGCGAATATTTCGCACGGATCGATGTAGCATTTTTGACATTATTGTTGATTTATCAAAAATGGCTGAGCGGATTTCGATAAAATTTAAATGGGACCAATTTCGAAGTATACTCTTTCCAATAAAAAAAGAATTATTGAAATCGGACTACTACGAAAAAAGTTATGCGTGGTTATACATAAAAAAATATATATACGCGTCGAATTATATACCTCCTCCGGTGGTTCGTCGGTCAAAAAAGAAATTGCTGTTCCATAGAAAAATATCGTTCACCATCGACAAAATGTTTGGAACAGCTGTTTTTTTTTTATTTTTGGCAAAAGTCGCAGGACAAAAGTTGTTAGTATTGATGTACAGAATAAGCCCCTAAAAGGAAGCTAATTCATTACAAGTAACCCTGTATTGCTAACCGGTATTTCTATGGCTGTCCACTGGACTGATTCGATTTCGCAGAGAGATTCCGAGCATAGCCCGTAAATAAATATACAGGGTTATTTCTAATCAATTAACATCCTTCTAGGGGCTTATTCTGTAAATCAAAACTAAAAACTTTTGTTCTACGACTTTCGTGAAAACTCAAAAAAAATTTTGTTGTTCCATAGAAAAATTTAGTTCATCCGCGACAAAATGTATGGAACAGCTGTTTTTTTTTTGAGTTTTGACGAAAGTCGTAGAACTAAAGTTGTTAGTTTTTATGTACAGAATAAGCCCCTAGAAGGATGATAATTGATTAGAAATAACCCTGTATACTAATAGCTAGTGTGATGTTGTCTACAGGTGATTCCGTAGCGTTATCGAGCGTGATATCGATGGACCCGGGAGGGTCGGGCTCCACAGAGTTCTGCTTGGCTTGGGACATGCCGATCATCAAATATAGAAAAGATAAAAAAGTACATAAAAGGTATATCGTATTTTTACTATCTTTATACAATACTGTAGCCTTAAGATTAAATTGGTGGTGGTGGCCGTGGTGGTCAAGTGGCAATGACACCCGCCTTACAATCGTGAGGTCGTGGGTTCAAATCCCGATCCCGTACCAATGAATTCCATGGAATTTATGTACGAAATTTCACACCACGAGCTTTTCAGTGAAGGAAAACATCGTGAGGCAACCTGCATACGTCCGTAGAAGAAATTCGATGGCGTATGTGAATCCACCAACCCACACTGGGCCAGCGTGGTGGATATGGCCCAATCATCCTTCGTGGGTAGGCATACGTCCTGCAGTGGACTGTTAAAAAAAAGGCTGGTACAGGAAAATTAAATTTGTATTTATCAGTTTTCTGAAGTAATTTTATGTAGACAGATGTCGATAGGCAGAAAAAAATCCGTGATGACCTGTAGTAGAATCCTGGCTCTGCAATAGGCATGATGACTAAAAAAAATAATTAGTCCATCAGATAGACTATCAAAAATATTAGACACGTATTTTTTCTTTGGTCAATTAAACAAACATTGATGAAGAATAGCCCGTCAAAGTTCCGCGTGACGTCATAAGTGCCATACAAATGTATAGACTTCTGTAAAAGACGTGACGTCACGACCCCCACTCCCAAACTTTGACAAGGTTTATCTTTGTCATTTGTTGTTTGATTGACAAAATAAAAATACGTGTTTTTTTTCTTTTGTTTTAAATAAATATTTAGTGTATTTCCGCTGTCTTGTAGGCAAATAAGTTTAAGGGCATTAAGTGCATTAAGGACATTTATAAAAAAGAAAAAAAATACAATCTACTAATATTACAATAATTATACATTTAAAAACTTAATTTTACAAAATAGATAAAATAATAATAAATATCACTTATTTTCACTACACTCTATTATATATTTTTTTAAAATACTATATTAATAATCCGTTAACAACAAATAAATGTTATAAAAATCTTTTAAAAATAATATGACAAAATATTGAAAACACTTCAGTAATAAATAACACCCTTATTCTCACTGCACTACACTCTGTTCTACACGTGTTTCGCCTCTCAACGAGGCATCTTCAGGACGTGTTGACTCTTCGAAGTCGCTCGCAAGAACTGGTACTCTGAAGTTGAACAGTTCACTACCAAAAGCGCCGTTGACTATTTTGTAGAGGACATATTTTATCAGATATCTGCATACTTCCACACAAGAAAATACATTTGTTAATTGTGCTACATAGAGTGTTTCGATATTAACAATTCCATTGATTTTTAAACTTTCGCGATTTGAACACATTCCTCCTCATCCCAACGTTTCGGCCGAGTTGCATCGAGACTGATGGATGATGAGGTATTTATTTATCTCGTAATTTTAGTGCGCGATTAGTCCCGTAGTATAAAATAATAATTCCATTGATATATTGTAGCAAAAACTTCATCAGTTGTTTCTGTATTTCAGGTATTATACGAAACACTTTGGCAGCGACGGCATAGCCGGTGCTTCCATAGCGGCGTACGCGCTTAAAAATTATACGAATTGGGAGAAGCTACTCGCGGAATGGCAAGATCCCATATTTAGCAATAGGTTGGTATCTTTACTCTGTCCCTTTCCCCCCAAAGCAATCGTTAATAGACAGTTTTGAGTGATCCTGCAAGTGAAGTGTGACGTCATTTCTTAGTAATCAGAGCACACCATTTAGTTTTATAGGCTCAGCAAGATAGATAAATCTTTTCAAAATAATTGTATACGTTTTTATAATATTTTACCTGTAAGCTTGACAAGTCTAAATGACAATCGTTTTAAACATATCATGAAAAAAATTTTAATAAAGAAAGCATATTACACCATTGACGACTTCTTGAAGGATAAACTGGCTTGGAAACACATGACATTGGATAATTATTTGTTTATAGTTTTTAATTTTTGACATGTAATAATAATTTTGATTTAATTTATTGTAATTTATAATTTGCTTTTGTTTATGTTATGACGTTCAAAAGTGTACTTTTTTTGTACCTATTTAATAAATAAATAATTGAATTGAATATATTCAATCACAATAATGGATTTAACAAGACTTGCTTGCTTCGATTCATACTATTTGATAGATATCGCGCTACATAAGTAACTTAAAACTTGCGTTATATTCAATGTATACGAATTTTTAGAAGTCAAAACACAAAAGAATTTTGTTTTGATGTACAGAATATTTATGCTCTTATAAATATGCTAATTGTTAGCAGTAACGGTATATAACCAACACTGAAATGCAGCTGTTCCGTTCATTATGGCGCAAGTCTGTAAAGTTTTTGTATGGAACAGCTTGTTTTTTCTTTCTTAGCGATTGCTTGTTATTTTCAGCAACATACCAGACTGGTTAAAAGGTGCCTTAATGAATGAGCTTTATTTCGTCGCGGACGGCGGCACGATTTGGTTTGATGTCCCCGATGACTATCCAGAAACTGACCCGAGGTTTGTAGTTCTCAATCCGTCTAATAATGTTTTTTGATGTGAAAACTTCTTTAGCGGGGTTATGCGCTTTTTGGGATGGGTAAAAAATGTTAAACTCGCGACAAAACACGTAATCTGTTCAAAAATTCGTAAGACGGAGGGAGTTTTCACTTCTGCCGGCACTCCCGGAGTGCAACCCGTTGTTTTTAGGGTTCCGTGCCTCAAACGGAAAAAACGGAACCCTTATCACTTTGTTGTCCGTCTGTCCGTCTGTGTGTATGTCAAGACTCTTTATCTCGGGAACGCGTAAAGATATCGAGTTGAAATTTAAACTGTATACGTATATCTATGAACTCTTGCAGTTGTATAAAAGAAAAACTTCTGAGTTATCGTTTAAAAAAGTTAGAGCCGTTTATGTCGTAAAATACCGCATAATTCGACACTCACAATCAAAACCTACAGGGTACTTCCCGTTGACATAGAACTATGAAATTTTGCGAGAAGCATTGTCTCAGAGTACACATATAGGAATAAATCTGAAAACTGTACATTTTTAACTAAATCACAAAAACATAGGGCCTCAAAATTCACAAAATATGGGTTCAAAATTCAAAGTGAGTAAATCGTATCATGTAAAAGAACTTCATTAGCACATGCTAAAACAGGTTTTTAATTATTTTAACAATATGTTTGTACGGAACCCTCGATGTGCGAGCCTGATTCGCACTTGTCCGGTTTTTTTTATTTACCTATGTTACGCAATTACTCTGCCAATTATGAACTGATTTTGATTATCCTTTTTTTGTTTGGTAGATCTGTACTTTAGCGGTCTTATTTTAATTTCATAAATATCGGCTGAGTAGTTTTTGAAAAATCAACAAAAATGTAAAAATTACTACATCGATGATACACCACTTCGTGCGAACTATTCGGGTTCTGTACACGGTTGGAGTTGGTTGTGCCATTTTTGGCGAAACATGATTATTATTCTATCATAGATAAATTTGAAATGAACTTATTGAAATCAATTTGAGATTCAACAGCGAAATTAGTTCCATTACTGATGCACGCACTCAAATTGATTGATATCGCATGCCCAATTGACTCTGTATTCTTGATGACACATTTAGATTTAAATTCCATTAATTTTATGTTGCAATGTAACCCCCCCATTCTTTTAACGCTCGAACATCAACTTAATATTTATAAGTAGGTCAGTATAAAACTGCGTATTGACTTGCGAGCGTGTGCGGGGTGAACGGCTGTCATCGGCTCAAGGGATATATAATGTTACGAGATGGGTTCTTGGATAGTCAGTTAAAACGCCGATTATTCACTTTGCACTTTATTGCACACAATCACTTCACAAAAATCACAAAAACACACGACAAAACTGGTTCGCACAAACACTTTACACTGGCACTGATATTCACACAAGCTAGTCACTTTACAATCACTGGTATCGCACACTAACCCGAGTAGTTATCGCTTCGACGGTAAACGAACAACAACTGATCCCCAAGGGTCGGCCGGCGTATTTATATTCGTTATTTCCTACAGTCTCGAACCTACGAGATATTTCGCAACATTACTCGATCTCAATAAACGCCATTGTGTTAACAAGTAAACAACTTGAAAGTTCGAGAATCCCTATTGTTTTTCAAATACGCAAACACCAAACAAATAAACTCGAGTCATAAAGCCATAAAACCGAATACAAAAGGCACCAATAAAAACACAATAAAGCTTCACAGAACAATAGGGCTTCCCAGAACCGAATTACGTAAACACCGCACTCCATACCTACAACGGGCGTCTACTGCGTTACACTACCCCCTCCTAAGACATGCTCGTCCCGAGCATCGTTGCACCCGTAATATCGCGCCAATCGATCCACATGAACTATCTTGGGAGCACCTCGATGTCCCTTCTGTATGCGGAACGTCACGTCGTTGATCTTGGTCACCACACGGTATGGTCCATCCCATTTGGCTTGTAGCTTTGGAGATTTCCCTTTTTTGCGTATAGGGTTGTGTAGCCATACTAGCGAGCCTTCCTCGAACCCAGGGTTGTTAGTCCTTCTGTCGTATCTAGTCTTCATTCTTTCTGATGTTTGCTGGCCATACTCTCTAATGTGCTCATAGATGTCGTTCATCTTGTTCCGGAGGTTACTGGCGTACTCAGTTATGGGTTGTGGAGAATCCGGTGGGACACCAGTTATTAAGTCGGCGGGTAGCCGTAATTCACGTCCAAAATTGGCAAAAGCAGGAGTGACATTGGTGCTCTCATGAACAGCACTTCGGTATGACAGCAAAAATGGCTGGATATGCTTGTCCCAATCCCGTTGTTTGCTTTCGACTACTTTTGCCAGGTATCTCTCCAGAGTTTGGTTGAATCGCTCCACCATTCCATCTGATTGCGGGTGGTATGACGTTGTCCTTGTTTTGTGTGCACCCATTAGCCGACACGTCTCTTGAAACAGTTGAGATTCAAAATTTCTTCCTTGGTCACTATGGATTTCCAATGGTACTCCAAAACGACAGAATACTTCATGGACCAATTTGTCTGCTATCGTCGATGCCTCTTGGTTTGGAATTGCGAAGACTTCCGGCCACTTGGTGAAGTAATCCATGACGACAAGGAAGTACTTGTTGCCACTTTCGCTCACAGGAAATGGTCCGGCCACATCCAGTGCGATTCGCTCCCATGGTGCTCCAACATTATACAGCTTTAGTGCTCCTCTGCTGCGGGTATGCGGACCTTTCACTGATGCACAGCTCGTGCATTTCCGTACCCAGTCTTCTACGTCATCTCTGCAGTTGATCCAGTAAAACCTTTCTCGAATCTTCAACAGTGTCCGTTTCACACCCAGATGTCCTCCCGAAAATCCTTCGTGGTACAGCTTCAAAACTTCGGGAACTTTTGCTCTGGGTACAACCATTTGGAGATGGCACTGGTTTCCTCGAGCATTTTCCCATTTTCGGCACAGCACTCCCTCTTGAAGCACCAGGCTATCCCATTGCGCCCAATAACTCTTTGTCGTAACACTCAGTGAAGCAATAGCACTCCAGTCAGGCTTACGGGCATCTGATTCCATCCATTCAAGAATCGGCTTGATGTCGACGTCTTCTTTTTGTTCAGCCTGAAGGGTTTCTTTCCATTCGTCGCCGATGTCAGCTTTGAGCATTCTGACAGGTACTGGATCTTTCGACTCTTGTCTTGAGCAATGCTTGCAGTCCTCTGAGCAAGGCCTTCTTGACAGTGCATCTGCGTTGCCATGAGATTTTCCACTGCGATGTTCCGTGGTAAAGTCGAACTCTTGTAGTTGCTCAATCCATCTTGCCACTTGGCCTTCGGGATCTTTAAACTGCAGTAGCCACTTTAGAGCAGCGTGGTCGGTCCTCAGATGGAATTTTCGCCCGAGCAGGTATTTGCTAAAATGACGCAATGTCTTCACCACTGCAAGTAGCTCCTTTCTTGTCACACAGTAGTTCCTTTCTGGCTTGGACAGGGATTTGCTGAAATACGCAATCACCACTTCTTGGTCTCCTTTTCTTTGCGACAATACTCCTCCGATGCCGGTGTTGCTGGCGTCAGTGTCCACGATAAACTCGTTCTCGATGTCCGGAAAGCCGAGAATAGGCGTATTGCAAAGTCGCTCCTTTAGTCCTCGAAAAGCTGCGTCGCAATTTTCATCCCAGAGAAAGGGCCGTTTTTCCTCAGTCAGTCTATGCAACGGCTTAGCGATATCAGCAAAGTTCTTCACGAATCGCCTGTAATAGGAGCATAATCCCAAGAATGCTCTGACTTCCGTCTTGTCTTTTGGCACAGGCCAATCCTTCACAGCACTGACTTTACCTGGATCCGTCTGTACACCAGCTTCGGAAATCACATGTCCCAAGAAATTCACTTGCCTCTTGAAGAAGGAACATTTCTTCGGACTCAGCTTAAGATTGGCAGCACGTATTTTTGTTAGGACTCGTTCCAGGTTTTGCAAGTGGTCTTCGAAGGTTTTTCCCACAATTATGATGTCGTCTAAGTAGACAAGGCATGCGTCACCAATTAGTCCCGCAAGAACTAACTCCATTAACCTTTCGAACGTAGCGGGGGCGTTGCACAACCCAAACGGCATCACTTTAAATTGCCACAGGCCTTTTCCCGTAGAAAATGCGGTCTTCTCCTTATCTTTAGGGTCTATTTCCACTTGCCAGTACCCGCTCTTTAAGTCCAACGTAGTGAACCACTTCATGCCCGTCAGTGTATCCAACGTGTCATCAATCCTCGGCAAAGGGTAGCTGTCCTTCTTCGTTACGTCGTTGAGTCGTCGATAATCAACACAAAACCGCATACTGCCGTCCTTCTTTTTCACTAGAACCACTGGCGAACACCACGGACTGGATGAAGGTTCTATCACACCATTTTTCGCCATGTCTTCAATCATTGACACAACTTCTTTTTCTCGAGCCACTGGTATCCTTCTTGGCCGCTGTCGTATCGGTGGCACGTTTCCTGTATTTATCGTGTGCTTCACTAAGCCAGTCTTCCCGTTGACAGCATCATCGAGGGCAAATATGTCGGTAAAGCACTGTAGCATCTTCTTCGCCATCTGAAGTTCTTTTTCAGAGAGATCTTTACGGGAATCTTCCAATAGTGTTGACACGTTGCAACTCCCAGCACAGTTGTATTTCTCCTTTGGTTGTTCTTGGCATCTGCGCATCCAGTCTACTTCTTCGCATGAACCAAACGGAGTACCTCCTTTGATGAGTTGTTCCTCGTTACTTGTGTTGAGCACACGTACCACAGCAGTATTAGTAGTCCTCACCAGAGTTCGGGCCACTAACCATGGTTGATCACCTTCCGATTGTTCTATTAGAACACATCGTTGTTGATGTCCCAACTTTGGCGGTAATCTAACTGCCACAATGGTTTCCGATCTAGGTGGAAGGACTGTTTTCTGCAGACAATAAACCTTTCCTGATATGGCGCCTTCCATAAAGATTTCTTCTCTTCCACACTTCAAGATTCCTTGGTTGACGTCAATCTCACAATGATGTTCTCGCATGAAGTCAAGACCCAGAATGCAATCGTCAACTATATCTGCCACAATGACTTTATGTTGGAAGGTTTTCTCACCCAACTTTAACTCCACCAGCTTCTCTCCTTGGACGGATATGTGCTGACCGGTCGCTGTCAGAAGTTGAACTGTTTTGCAGCTTTCGAAGTTCGGAAGAAAGCGCTTAGCCAAACGGCAACTGATGATAGTGCGAGAAGCTCCAGTATCCAATGTCAGCTTGCACGAAGTTCCGTTAATGGCACCATTGATGATCAGGCTGTTCCCATCGTGAGCTTGTGATATCAAAATCTTTGGCTTTTCTGACCCGGTTAACACTCGCCAATTTCTGTTTTCTTCAGCAGGTCGTTTATTCCTCCATAGTGAATGCGTCGCCTCACGATCCGTTCGTTCTTCCAATAGTCGATCGTCCCTGGTTCGGCATGGCTTTGGGCAATTCCGCCATAAATGGCCTCTTTCGTCGCAGTTGTAGCATCTAGGGCCAAACCTTGTACGAAGTGATGCGTCCTTTACCTCCCTTATATGTTGGATACCCTTCACTGGATTTCGTACAGCCTCGACTTCTAAGGCTTGAGCCAAAGCTTCCTTTAGTGTTTTATGATGCCCGAGTTTCACTGCAGTTCTTACTTCGAAGTCTGCTATCCCATTAGCAAACGCTTCCACTAGATGTTCGTCGTTGGGTAATGGCGCGGACTGATAAGCTTTCCGGAATAGTTTCTCCACCTCGACAGCCCACTGTAGAAGACTTTCATTACGACGTTGCACCCTGTTCTTCAACTGGGCTCGGTACACACGTTCCAGGTGCTCATCACCATAGCGACTCTCCAGCGTTTCCATTAATTTATCGTAGGTCACTTCCTTGCCCACGGCATCCAGAATACTCAGGGCTTCGTCGCGAAGGCTCATTATGAGGGCGTTCATGGCTTGGTCCTTGTTCCATCCATTGGTTTTGACTGCGGCGTCGAATTGAATTTTGTAGGCTGACCATGATGATGTTCCGTCGAAAGGCGTCACTTTAATCTTTTGTGAGGCTGGCGAGAAGGTTGTAGATGCAGCGGCTCCGCTTCCATATTTGATAACATTCAGGGCCTTTCTCACGTCGGCGATTTGTGTTTCCGCTTCGACAATACGAGATTCGTGCTCTTTTACGCTAGTATCAAGCTGCTTGACCGTGTCCTTGACTTCTTTTATTTCTTTGCCCAAAGTCGTCTGCAAGCTTGAAATCAGATCTTCTTTTTGTCGGTCCAATTTTTCTTCAAGCTGGCGAGCCTGTTCTTCTCTGTTGCTGCGGGCCTGTTCTTCCAGCAGACGAGCCTGGTCTTCTTTGTTGCGATCGAACATTGACTGCATCATGGACATTATTGCAGCCATATCAAATGCCACAGGGATGGCTGGTGCTGCAGTAGGTGTCGCAGCAGGTGCCACAGTAGGTGCTGCAGAAAGTGCCGCAGCAGGCGCTTCCGGATTCCTGAAGTCGTCGTTGGTTGCCTCGGACTCACTGCCTTCCATTAACAGCGAATTATTTCCAAAGCGCCTCTGGTCGATCTCCTCCTGGCGGCGCTCCTGCTCCTCTTGTCGGCGCGCTTCTTCCTGTCGGCGCTGACTCCTTGTGCGAGGGGTCTCTTCGTCGTATGGTGTTACCGGCATTTTCAACTATCCACCCTTCTGACACCAAATGTTACGAGATGGGTTCTTGGATAGTCAGTTAAAACGCCGATTATTCACTTTGCACTTTATTGCACACAATCACTTCACAAAAATCACAAAAACACACGACAAAACTGGTTCGCACAAACACTTTACACTGGCACTGATATTCACACAAGCTAGTCACTTTACAATCACTGGTATCGCACACTAACCCGAGTAGTTATCGCTTCGACGGTAAACGAACAACAACTGATCCCCAAGGGTCGGCCGGCGTATTTATATTCGTTATTTCCTACAGTCTCGAACCTACGAGATATTTCGCAACATTACTCGATCTCAATAAACGCCATTGTGTTAACAAGTAAACAACTTGAAAGTTCGAGAATCCCTATTGTTTTTCAAATACGCAAACACCAAACAAATAAACTCGAGTCATAAAGCCATAAAACCGAATACAAAAGGCACCAATAAAAACACAATAAAGCTTCACAGAACAATAGGGCTTCCCAGAACCGAATTACGTAAACACCGCACTCCATACCTACAACGGGCGTCTACTGCGTTACAATAATAATTGTATCATTGAAATGGCTGAAAGTATGCGTAGACCAGGGCCGGACCATGAGTTTAGGATTAGGAGGCCCTGAGCTAATACTACTTAGGAGCCCACCTAATTACTCAAAGTATAGGATAGCAAATGAGACAAAGTCAGTGAAACAGCGGAGCAAGATCGAGATGGAATGAACGTGTAATGGCTGCCGAACATTTTAACTGTCAGTTCGAAGTCCCAACACCTGAACGTAGACTTGAATTAAATTAATTGAATGAGTTTGATTAATCGCAGCATTGGAAGGGCTCCAAACCTTACGATCTGTTTAATTTAGTAAAATGATATATTTTGTCGCATTTAAGTCTATTTTTTACTTAGACCTGATTTAGCTATGGGCCCTGTAATCCATAGGGCCCTGGGCTGAAGCCCAGAAAGCGGGATGATAGACCCGAACTAATTACATCAATTATTTTCCGATCCGAGAACGCAATTGGTGTAAATACCATGTTAACTAAAATAAATCCATCTCTGGTTACGAGGCTAAGTGGGATCGGGAGCGAGCTTTGAAAATCTGTGTTTGTGCGAGCGGGAGTTTACTACGTGTAGTTTGACTAGGTGTTTATCAGTGATCGCCGAACTTAGCCTTTTGGCACAGGCAGTCTTTGGATATCACCCATCCACAATAGCAGGTGGCATTTACAACTGAGCCCTACCGTGACTATGATACGTTAAATTGTGGGTTCCAGTTGTTTTAACCATTTAGCCATGTCAGAGATCTTCAGGCGGCTTAGAAACTCGATCAGTGCTGCAGCCATCCGATGTATACGGACTTACTTTCTTGCTTTTAGAATTATACCGGTTTTTACTTTCCAGGCATGAATTCGGGTTGTTCGGGTATTTGGAAGGACACGAATATAGAATGTACAATACTTATGACGTCCACTTCTATGCATCGTTCGCTTTGGCGCAGTTGTGGCCTAATTTACAAGTAAGATATAAAGGATTTTCAGTAACAACTATTCCTTTTTTGAATTTATGAAAAGCTGCATTTCTATCTCATCGTAATTATAATTTATTACAGCTAGATTTTCCCTAATTCACTATGATTTACTAGCTGTGCGAAAAATGTGGTTGTCTAGGCCGATTCATACACGTCGGCGGATGTGAAGTTAGCTTCAGTTAGGATTGGATTTTGCGCAACTTGTAGCGAACTTCTTCTTCTTCTCCGACTTATATGATGTATGATTTGACCTACGTGAGAACACTCACATTGGAAACGTGTGGTCGTAGGTTCAAGTCCCGGTCCCATACCAATGAGTTCTTGCCAACTTAAGTACTGATTTTGATTTTATTGGCTTTTGGATGAAGGAATATATAAAAGATATATAGTGAAGAAACCTGCCCCCCGACCGCCTAAGCAATAGCAATTGTAATAGCAATCGTTTATGACTTCATTTTAGTCATTTGGGACCGCCTATGTGACGTTAGCCATCAAAGTTGTTCATTCAACGATTGCTTTCGCAATCCGCGCAAAGCAATTAATGGCTAACGTCACATAGGCGGTGCCAAATGACTAAAATAAAGTCATAAACGATTGCTATTACGATTGCTATTGCTTAGGCGGTCGGGGGGGGGGGGGGGGGGGGGGTGGGGGGGGGCTGGATTTGTTAGTAGATTAATTGCAACGGAGTTTGTGAACCAAACAGAACTGGGTTAGTGTGGTGGATATGGCCCAATTGCCCTTCCTGGCCTATCTTTTACTATCGGCACAGTTACTATAAGTGACTGAGTAATAATTAGCAAAAACAAAGAAATATTTGCCGTGCTGATCCAGAAATTTTAACCTAATGTTAGGAGTTATATAAGCGATCATTTAATAATAAAGTATTGTTAAATTTCAGACGGTTTTACAATACATGTATCGAGATAGCATAGCGCTAGAGACGGACAAATGTCGCACATCACTATACGACGGGAAAAGCGTCAAGTTCAAAATTAAAGATTCGATCCCGCACGATTTGGGTGATCCAGGTAAGGTCATAAACTTTTTTCATACAATTTAGTGACGAGACTTAGCCGTGTAATGCGGATTTTTTACATAAATATCTCGCACGCTCGGTAAAGAAAAACCCTTTCTAGATCTTTATTTTAGTGACAGTTGAAAAAATTACTCGATTCTAGATCTTGTCTAAAGGTGACGTCCACAAGTGGTATATTATTCAGAGAAAAATCGAACCAAGATGATATATATATCATTTGAAAGCTTGTTATATGGGCTTCCCAAAAATATTTAATTTAGTTTTTTTCACCCCTCCATTTTTTTTAATTGCGAAAAATAAATTGTATGAAAAATAACAATACAGCTTATTATTTTTTCTACTTCAGCAATAATATAGTCATATAGTCATTTATTCATAACACCATTTGTTACAAGTCAATAAGTAAAAATTACATTAGGGCACTATACAATATAGCACAAAAAAAAAATAAAAGAACTTGACAATTACCAAACAAGTCACAAAATCTTAAAACAATTCAGGTAATTTGAAAAAGTCATTTACGTCATAAAATAGTTGTTCATGTAGCCAACACTTTAATTTATTCCTAAACGACCCAGCGGAAGGTGCATCCCGAACTTCTACGGGTGTTCGGTTGTATATAGCGGGCCCACCAAAATATACAGACCTCTCCGATTTCGCCAGCCTATGAGAAGGAGTCACCAGTTGATTTTTTCTAGCATTGCTTCTTAAATTTAACCTAGAATAGGTACCTTTCCTCTCAAATAATCCTAAATGGTTGTGCGTGAAAAGGGCTACCTGATAGATTAGTTCGCACGGTAGTGGCAGTACGCGCAGTTCTAATAAAGTGCTTCTATCGTTATTTTACTTGCATTCGTAGCTGATTCTTCCACAATCATCTCTTAATTTCCTAAAATTAAACATTATAACCTACCAGTGTGACCAGCTAGTATGTGACAAAAAATCACTTAAAGAGTGTGTCTAATTGGTAAAAATGGTTTTATTTAACAATTTGGAGGTTGCTTAATCAGGGCTTCTAGAGATAAACTACCTATTGAGCGAAATATATTTATTTTTTCTTACAAAATCAAAACTAATTTAAAAAAAAACGGAGGGCTCTTTTTTGTTTTTAACTGTTGTATTAGACTCAGAAAAATGTGAACTTTCTCGAAATGTAACGAGTGTTGTGGTTAGAATTTTTGATTTTTATTATACCAGCCTCCATACATTTTGTGGATATGTCCTTTGTATAGAAAACTGACATCTCACTTTTTAACTTTTTTAGCATTTTAGTGCCAGTTAGTTTTATAAAACTAACTACAGTTTAGTAAAATCACTGGGCATTCAATTATTTCACAGAAGATGCACCATTCTTCAACATAAACGCGTACAACATCCACGACGTTAGCGAATGGAAGGATCTCAACCTAAAGTTCATATTGCAAGTGTTGCGCGATTACCGCATACTGCGCGCGCACACCGCGCCGTTCGGCAGCCGGCGGTGCCCGTCCATGGCTTATATAGACGATGTCAAGGATGGGGGGGAGAGGGCGCTGCACACGAGAGGGCCGGTGTCGCAGCCTGACACGCCCGCTATTGTTCCTAATAACAGGCAGGACCAAAATCAACAGCCTCAGGTGAGAAAATGTTTTGGGGGTTTTCCTTATATAGACGATATGAAGGCTGGAGGGAAGGGGAGAGGGCGCTGCATACGAGGGGGCCGGTGTCTCAGCTTGACTTGACGCCCGTTATTATGCTCAATACCAGGCTGAAGCAAAATGAACAGTCACAGGTGAGGAAATGTTCTGCAAGTGTATTGAGCGCGCACACTGCGCTGTTTGGCAGACAGCGGTGCCCGTCCATGGCTTATATAGACGATCTGAGGGATGGAGGGGAGATAGCGCTGCATACGAGAGGGCCGGTGTCTCAGTGTATTATGTCCAACGCTTCTTGCTTGTGATACTACCAGATGTACTACTAATAGTACATTATCTACTGCTAGTAGTAGTACATTCCACCCCCCGAGGGAAGAACTTAGCCAAATACTGGGAAAAAATAATTTAAAAACTGAGGATCATCGACACGACGAAGAAGAAGAAGTAGTACATCTGGTAGAAGAAGAAGTAGTACCACGGGTACGAGATTTTTGCCGTTGTACTACTCGAGTGCTTGGTAAGACCACGGGAAGAAAATGTGTGTCCATAGTACTACTAATATTGCAGTGACATATTTTCGGGGTTATTAGTCCTATTTTGCCCGTAATTTATCTTGACGTCAAAGAAAATCACGTATAATAGCAAACATTAAAATTGTCTGGTTTAAAAAATGACAGATGTCTAAGTGTCAGCTGTCATAATCTATAATTCATACTAGAGTTGCATAACAGGTGTCAGTGACAGATGTCATAGTTTTAATTGAGTAATTTTGCCTGAGTAAATTTACCTATGCGCGCCTAATGGACTAAGGTACGCGAGATGTGTTGTTATTCAATGCCACGTTTAATCGTGTAACGAAACCTGGGGAGGTTAAAAACCGGTCAGTTGGGGATCATTTTGGGACGTCGACTGTATATTTAATTATTTGTTCTTATTCGTATATTTTTTCTTGTTTCTAGTCTGAACAAGCCGCTGTGCCGTCGCCAGGCATCCTCGAGCTTCTCTACAGCGCGAACGTCCCCCCGCAACAACCCCCGCTGGAAACTCAGACGTCCATAGAGCCCGCTGTAGCGGCCGGCGTCTGGGACGCCAACAAATACTTGGCCGATATGTACCCGGCTTGCGCGTCTTTGTTAAAACGGGCCGAGTTGTGGGACGCCGATGGCGACGGTTTGATCGAAAACGGAGGGTTTCCCGATCAAACGTACGACGCTTGGGTCATGTCCGGACCAAGGTGAGAATTTTACTTATCTTTTTACTGTTTTGCATTACATTTATTGGTTCGGCTTGATCAGTAATTTCAAATTGAATTGTTGGTTGATTTTTTTATGTTTGTGTCTCACTCGCACTCTTTTAACATCAGATAACGATGTAGCGATTTGTGATTTTGACTTATTACAACCTGACAACTGAGTTTAAAATTACCATAAAGCTTGCCATATCGTTCGGAGTTTGGGAAGCCAACAAATATTTAACCGAGATGTACCCGTTTTGCGCGACTTTATTGAAGCGAGCTGAGCTGTGGCTTGCAAATTGTTATTTTGCAGAACAAAACACTCAAGAGTAGAAAAGCAAGTCTATAAACTAGAATTGCGTCATCTAAGTTCTAATACCACGTAAGTCAATATTTCTCGAATTGGACGCCGTTGGCTAGATAGAAACTCTGGAAGACGCGTTGTTGCTGCTATGGCCAACGGAGGTTGCTATTTTTGAGACTTAAACGTAGATTAGCATTCTACAAACTGTTCAATAAAAAAGTTAAGTTAAAAATAAAAAAGTTATGTGAAAGATACAAAAAAACCTAGGAAACAACATCCATCACTACTTTTTGCAAAATGTGACGTCCGTCATCTTTAATTTCAAAATGGATGCCATTTTTGAAATATACATCCCCAAAAACCTCCAAAACCTACACCCATGACGACTTTTTCAAAAAAAGTGACGTGCGTCATTTTTAATTTCAAAATGGATGCTTGGTTTACTATAGAAGCATAATTATAAATGATTGTGACTTTTCGTGATTTCCGTGGAAAAGCTTTCGTGATTAAGATTTATCGTGACAAAGTTTATTCGTGGAAAAGTTTTCGTGACTAAGATTATTCGTGACCAAGTCTATTCGTGATATAGACTATTCGTGGTAAAGTTTTCGTGATAATGTCTTCGTGGCAAAGTTTTCCTCGTAAAGTCTTTCGTGATATAGTCTATTCGTGGTTAAGTTTTTCGTGAGAAAGTCGTTCGTTATTTAAGAGGAGAAAGGTATCCGCGGATCCACAAGTGGAGCCGAGCCGTGGATCCAAGTGGAGGGAGGGTAGTTTTTCGTGAAAAAATACTAGCGCCTTCAAAAATAGTTTACTATACTACGGTACTTGTTATTCCAGTGCATACTGCGGCGGGTTATGGGTGGCATCAGTAAGCGCGGTCCAAACGATGGCTCGGACCCTAGGGAAGGATGAAGACGAGAAGCAATACGCTCAGCTGTTGGAGCGAGCCAAGCACGCCTACCACGAGAAACTGTGGACTGGCCACTATTACAAATTCGACACTAAACCTTCGAATGAACATGTCGTTATGTCGGACCAGCTGGCTGGCCATTGGTGAGTTTATATAACTCTCTTTGTACAGTAGAATTCAAATAATTTTTCATTCAAAGTTTATGTGATATTTCATCATAACATTTCATTTTACAATTTTACAATTTTATGAAATAATTTATACCATCATATGAATATGTAAATATTTTTCAGCAATTATTACTGTTATTATTTTTTAACATTATTGCTATTTAATTAATTTTACTTGAAAAACAAAATTAAAAAAAAAAAAAAAAAACACTGTAACCTTACTTGTAGGCTCAGACCATTTTAAACTTAACATTATTATTATTATTTTTTTAATTAAGAAGTCAAGAATTTTTAGATACCATTAATTATATTGTGCAATTGATAATGATGTAACTATTAGGAAGACTATCCATCAAAATACAGGTGTTCTCACACCTAGTTTGATGGCCATTGCTACATATGTCTTGTATTAATTGTACTGAGAGAAATAAATTATTATTATTATACACATATTATTCTGAGTCCACCTAAATTATTATTATTATTTCATTCTTTGCTAGTATGTTCTTATAATAGGCCCGGCCTATTCATATAAGTCGGCGGATGTGATTAGCTACAGCTGCGCAATCAACGCGCAGCTGTATGTGAGCCTCAGTCAGGATTGGATATTACCGCAGCGTGTCATCCGCCGACTTGTATGATTCAGTCTGGGCAACAACCATTTATCAGAATGGACAGTTATTCATTGTACTAGCTGCCTGCTTATTTTTTATTTTATTATGATTGAAATCTCACAAGAAATGTATTCTGGAATCATTTTGATATAATCTTTATAAACATATATTTAAAACTTTTATGTATAATACCTACCTATTAATCTATAAGGTTGTACAAATTAAATTAATATAAATTATAATGCCACCGGAGACAGGAATCTAAGCAGCTGTAACACAGGGTTTCCTAGTACAGCTGCTTACGAGACGCTGTAACCTACCGCTTTTGTAATCATTATAATTATTAAAAATAAAGATAGAAATGTTTATGTAGGTTGATGTAATTTAATTTTTTGTGAAATAAAAAAATGATTGATTGATTGATTGATAGTTGACTAAAATCTTTTTATTATTTCTGTGAAGAAACTGTTACGAAATGTACCTTGAGAGTTTTGACGGACATCGTGCCGCTGTATCAGATTACAGTGCGATATAAAAGACTTGAAAATAAATGAAGCCGCCACCATCGCTTTCTTAGGATATTTTTTTGCATAATGATACTGTTTTCCTGTTTACAATCCACAAAATAACACAAAACGAGATAGAAGCTAAGATGTTAACAATGATCGACAGCTCAGATTGTGGTTCCAGCAAAAGTAATAATTTAGTTCCAGAATAATTTATTTCATCTCTTTAGTATCGCACTGTACTTTGTAAAACTTGTATTGCTATCAGTTCCATTTATTCAAACGAAATCACAGGCTTGACCTGGTCCTTTACTAGGCATCAATGGAGCCTAAGCCAACAATGAGAGGCCCTTTTACAATATCGTAAATATAAAGACAGCAACAGGTATAAAAAGGATAGTGTTGTAGACAAACTATGGCATATAAAATGACTTGAATTAACTTCAGTTCCATTATTATAAATCAGCTAAATTACGTGCATGAGTGTGGTGAACGGTTTTTTCGTGTTGTTCCCACCAAAAAAGCATAAATCTCGTTATTAAATACTTTCTTTCTTTTTATTGTTTTCGTTGACTGCTTTAGTGATTCGTGACTTCAATTGCGTCCGTTTTGATAATACTATAAACTTGATAAAACTTTCTCATACCACTGGCAAATGCATAAGTAATGCAACGCCAAAAGAAAAAAGTTACCTTTACCTTATCTATAACTAGGTTAAGCTTAAGGGTTATCGTGTCGGTCAGTGCGCGAAATTCAAATATTTTTGTGTTTTTTGGCATTTACAGATAAACTGCTCATTTAAAGTTTACGAAAACTCATTTAACGGCCATGAATAGGTTGCGTTAACGAGTTACATACACTTATAAACCAAATTAGTGGTCAGGTTTTGCACGAAAGTGCATCAACTGATTTTCACCTCAGTTTTTAGTTAGTGGACTCTTGTGCATAAACTTACCATTATTTTGGTTTCTACGTGTATATAATATCTATTCATAGCCGCTAAATGACTTTTTGTAATGTTGCAGTTTGTCTGTAAATGCCCAAAACCCAAAAATATTTGTATTTCGCGCGTTGACCTAGTGAATACACCTTAACTTAAGCAAGCTACCAACCAACCTCAGTAATCCGTTACAGGTTCCTAAAAGCGTCAGGATGTACCGAGCAAGTGTTCCCCGCTACCAATGTCCGTAAAACCCTCAACACTATCTACGACCACAACGTGCTAAAGTGGTGCGGGGGCAACATGGGCGCTGTCAACGGCTATATTACCGGCGCGCGGCCTAAAGTGGACGAAACCGCCTTGCAGAGTATGGAGATGTGGTGCGGAGTCACTTATGGCCTGGCTGCTACTATGATATATGAAGGTACGATGATTCTTGATATGGTCACGATTTCTTCACGTAAATTCACAATACACTCAATACCGTCCACGAACTTAACGTGGTGCGAGGGCAATATTGGCGCCGTCAACGGCTATATTACCGGCGCGAGGCCTAAAGTGGATGAAACCGCTTTACAAAGTATGGAATCGTAATGCGGAGTCACTTATGGTCTGGCTGCTACTATGAAATACGAACAGAACTGATGAAGTAAAGTAAAGTAAAGTAATTTATTGGCCTTATAACATCTCGTCATATTGGGCAAGTCATTTACAGTAATTGCTTAAGAACTACTTAATCTTAAACTAACTTAAAAATTCAATGATACAATAAAATGGCAAATTTTTAAAATATTACATTAGAATTAGTATAGAATTGACGTCAAAATTGAATTACTAAAACAATTGTTATAAACAATGGATTTCATTTTACAATAAAATAATAATTATTTATTACTTGTATAAAATGTCAGTATATGAGAATAATATATTAAGTCAATATTTAACCAAATTTATATTTTTTGATTATTTTTGCTATCATGCGAGAATGAAGATTCTGTGAGACGTAATTTCATGAATTCATTTATTGAGTAAAATGGATTCAACTCAAAAAACTCTTTAACACTTCGTTTGAAGTCATTCGCTTCCAGATTGATTACGCTTTGGGGTAATTTATTGAATATGCTAATCTTGTTGTAAATTCCTTGTTTTTGTACTTTGCTTAATCTGGTAACTGGCTTGAGAAATTCTTCATATTTTCGACATTTACGCGGATGTTTGTTTTTATTTTTAGTCAATTTGTGTTTCTCATCGTAAAGTTCTAATAGACAATTGTAAATATATAACGATATTACGGTCATTATTTTATTTTCTTTAAAATGCTGTCTGACTGATGTACGTTTTCTTAAGCCAAAAATTATTCTTATTGCTCTTTTTTGAGCTCTCAGCACTCTAATAATGTCAGTTCCGTTGCCCCATACGGTAATAGCATATCTTATTTTAGATTGTATGTGCGCATAATATACCGAGAGAATCGTTTTTTTGTCTAACAATGGCTTTAGTTTCAAAAGTGCATAGTTAGCACTGGACAATTTTTTGCAAAGCTTCCCGATATGGGCTGTATGACTGATTTTATTGTCTATTGTGTAACCCAGGAACACATTTTCTTTTACTACAATATCGTTGTTTTTGACTTTTCGTAAATTGTATTGCATTACAACGGTCTTTTCAGTGTTAAGCGTGATACCATTTGCACAGAACCAATCCTTAAGGATACTTATTGCATCTTTAATTTTGGTTTCCAGTCGATCTTTGCACTTGTCTTTGATTCCCACATGAGTGTCATCCGCAAACAAACTAATGTACGTCCAATCAGGCATAATGTCAACAAGATCATTGATATATATTAGAAAAAGTACTGGCCCTAATATCGAACCCTGAGGTACTCCTATGTCCATCACAGTCGTCGAAGAATTTACATCATTCACTGAAACTATTTGCGGTCGCTTCTTTAAATAAGAGTTCATAATATCTAGTTCCTTTCCTTCAAACCCATAATGTTGGAGCTTCAATGCCAAAACGTCGTGTCTCAAACAATCGAATGCTTTAGACAAATCGCAAAAAATACTTGCGCATTTTTGCGATCTGTCCAATGACTCAAGAATATAGTAGACTACATTTCTAATGGCCATTTCAGTAGATTTTCCGGAACGAAATCCGAACTGAGACGTAGTGAAGAACCTATTTTCTTCAAAGTGTTCAAGAATCCTCTTTTTGATAACTGTCTCAAATATTTTTGAAATTGTCGGTAGTATGCAAATCGGTCGATAGTTGCCTAGCTCCTCATTATCACCTTTTTTGTACAACGGAATTACCCTGCCTACTTTTAAACAATCTGGAAATATTCCTTTTTCTAAACAATAATTAATATTTATGTGTAATAGTGATGATCGAGCTTATCATGATTTCGATTACACTTACTGTACCAGCCTTTTTAATAATTTACTGAAGGACGCAGGACTACCCTCTAAGGGTGATCGGGTCATATCCACCACGCTGGTCCAGTGCGGGTTCGTGGATTCACATACGCCATCGAATTTATTTCGGTACGGACGTACGCAGCCTGCCTCACGATGTTTTCCTTCACCGAAAAGCCAGTAGCGTATAATTTCGTAGGTACCTACATTAGTTTTAAAGAACTCTTTGGTTCGGGACCGGGATTTGAACCTATGACTTCACGATTGTAACACCCGCCTTACATCTACTTCTACTAGATCTCTATGGCTCACTACCACTAAATCACCACATTTTCTCTTATTTTCACTAAATGATTCTTGTTTCTGCTTTCTTTTACTAATATAAAGAGTTACCCTGCACTGAAATACTATCAAGTAGTTGGATTTTAGTTTTATTCAAGTTAAAAGACCAGAAGTAGCTGTCGATTAAAATCTATTTTTTGGTGTGGTTTATTTCGCAGCTGATTTAAAATTCTTGCTATCTCACATTTGTGGTTGTATTAGTAAAGGACAGCAACAGAACTAAGCTAAGTTTAATATGTTGAGACTGAAACTTCAATATGAGTTTTCTCAATTGCAATCGCTAGTTTAGTCGCAAAATTAAATTATCTATAATTCCTTTACTACATTATGCAGCACAAAATGTAACCTATAACACTAACATTCACGCACCGAAAGAGTCGAATGCGCCACAAAAACCATACACCATAACTCACCAGGATTGTTTCTCCACAGGCATGCACGAAGAAGCATTCGCAACCGCTGGCGGCATGTACGATACTCTAGTCAAAATGGGCCTATCTTACGAAACACCGGAAGCATTATATGAGAACGGTAACCACCGTTCTGTAGGGTACATGCGCCCTTTATCTATATGGGCCATGTACCAAGCTATCGTATCCACCCCTCCCCCTTCGAGACGCACCTCGCACGTGGCAAACGGACAAGCGCACCATGCCAAAGATAAATTATAGCTTGGAATAACACTATTTCGATACATCGGCAAATGTCTGTGTTGTAATAGGTGACTTTAGACCGCGATGTCGTTATTTCTTCTATTTTGACGGCGTCGCGTTATAACGTATTTATCATGGATCTTGGCTTCACACTCGGATGTCGCCAATGTCGAGATTTTTTTTATGAAGTGCAATATTTTATACTATATATAACGGGACTAAACTCACGTGTAGGGATAGTCGTAACGACTATAGTTTCGGTCGCATTCGGCGACCTTTCTCAAGTTGGCGAGTGCTAGCACGCGGAGCCGTCTCGCAATGCACATGTATATATAGTATAAAATGTGTGAAAACCACGTTAATTTACATAGTAAAAAGTGCAATATGTATAAAAGTCGGTCACAATCTAAGTCAATAGATTAATCATAAGCCAATCCGATGCATAATTCAGTAAAGTAGAAGCTTCATTGGATGGGTGGGATTTTAAAAACATCTCGATATTATAAACAAATATACATAGGTACATTTTGTTTTTTAAAAGCACTTTTCCTTTCTACATAGAATTGTTCTAATATTGTGAGTGCTAACTATAGAAGTTTCGCCCAGTAGTTAGCGACTGCCACCCCTGCCCCCCGACCGCCTAAGCAATAGCAATCGTTTATGACTTCATTTTAGTCATTTGGCACCGTCTATGTGACGTTAGCCATCAATTGCATTGCGCGGATTGCGAAAGCAATCGTTGAATAAACAACTTTGATGGCTAACGTCACATAGGCGGTGCCAAATGACTAAAATGAAGTCATAAACGATTGCTATTACGATTGCTATTGCTTAGGCGGTCGGGGGGCTGCTGGAGGGGTTTTCAACCTTCACCTGAATTCAAGTATCGAAAAAATACAAAATGACGCCTACAGCCTACAGCGGTATGGGGGTGTTAAATTTTTTGCAATTCAATGCAATTTAATGAACTACTTATTGTAACAACTTCACAAAATATTAGGTTTACTTTACAATAATTGGAATTTTCAGTGTTTGGAGGAATGTCAATTAAATACTACCAGTACGTGATACGATTAGGCGTACACCTCTTATTTATTTATTAGTAAATAGTTTTAATTCAACACCATTGAAATTGTCACAGCATGAGCAAAGTGCAACTTTAATATTATGGTATAGGTCGAATCAAGCTTCTTGACGGCCGTGAAGCTGCGCGAAACCCGATCCTCGCGCAGCTTTACGACCGGTCCCCCGACCGCCTAAGCAATAGCAATCGTAATAGCAATCGTTTATGACTTCATTTTTCACCGCCTTTCTGACGTTAGCCATCAATTGCTTTGCGCGGATTGCGAAAGCAATCGTTGAATGAACAACTTTGATGGCTAACGTCACATAAGCGGTGCCAAATGACTAAAATGAAGTCATAAACGATTGCTATTACGATTGCTATTGCTTTAGGCGGTAGGGGGGCAGGTTTGGGTTATCCGCCGCTTGTGGCTAACAGCCGCCAACAAGTTTGATTCGGCCTATAAAATTAGTACACTTTGAGTTCTTTACCAATATCAAGTTATGAATGATCTTTGCATGTGCTAAAGCGTGACCTTTAAAATAATGAAGTGAATTTTTATTGTTTTACATATTTTACTAAAAAAATCAATTGCTTGTACAAATATTTTAGTATTTAATTTGTTGTATGTTCGTGAGACAAATGTGATATTACTCTGTCAAAATGTGGAGATATTATTTTGTAATTTGGCGCTAAAATGCGTTTATTTTTCGACTACGCTACTTACTGTTATACTAATGAAATTTGTATTTAAAGTATTAGGATTGTTTCATATTTATTTGTGCAATGAAATGTGGATGCGGCAAGCAATGTTATGGACGTAAATAATGGACATTATGTGGTCAATAAAGTATTTTGTAACTTTACAAGTGTATTTATGCTATTTAATTTATTATCCTGTTTTTTTACTTAAAGCCAATTATTTTGAGTGATAGTTGATTGAATCAGGCATTATTTTGCGGAAATTCATCTTCAAATCTATGTTTTGAATAAATATTTAGTGTAATTCCGCTATCTTGTTGTAGGCAAATAAGTTTAAGGGCATTAAGTGCATTAGGACATTTATAAAAAAAAAATACAAACAATTACCTAATATTACAATAATTATACATTTAAAAACTTAATTTTACAAAATAGATAAAATAATAATAAATATCACTTATTTTCACTACACTCTAATATATATTTTAAAAATATTATATTAATAATCCGTTAACAACAAATAAATATTATATAAATCTTTTAAAAATAGTATGACAAAATATTGAAAACACTTGACTAATAAATAACACCCTTATTCTCACTGCAACAAGATAGCGGAATTACACTAAATATTCATTCAAAACATATTTTTAGTGACTCAAAGGCTATAGTCAGGCTTTGAATTAAAAATATTTTAAGTTTTTTTCATACCTACATATTTGTGAGAAAGAATAAAATACACTCAACACAGTTTTGTGAGTTTTTAAAGGTTAAAATTAAAACAAAATTAAATCATCTTAAATGCAAAATTTATTTTAAATATCTCTAGAATAAATGCATTTCAATATATTTTTTTATACAAAAGTATAAATATCAACTCATTGGATACAGTTCATGAGATTCTTAAATAGGTAACTAACTAAATTATGCTAGAAGAATACGTTTGTACTATATAATTTTACTTATCCATTTCACTCTTTGATTCAATAAATAAAACATGCAATAAAAATGTCTCCAAAATTATATACAAAATATTTACAAATATCTGTTTTCAGTCTTCATTTTGTATGTGATGGGAAAATCTATATAACGGCAAAAATATTTGTAGAAAGGGGAAATGATATAACAGCTATTATTGGAACATAAAAATAAATCGATACAGATCGATTGAGACATTGGTTACAATGTATAATATGCGAATGAATTATTTTTAAAAATAACAAGGAATACATACATTTTCTGTAATATTTCTATAGGTACGTACAATTTTCTTTATAATTGCTTGTGTATTGCTGTAATGTTTATGCTCGTATATAATACCATTGCATGCAATTAACCACCTTTTTAATGCTGATCGCAAAGAAGCTTGGCGAAGCTAGAAGAAGTAAACGCGACCATTTGTATACACATAGGTGTTATTTTCTTTTCGAGTCAATATTACGTGCTAGAATTAATAATCCTTATTTTGACCTAAAAACGGTGTCGTATTGAAAATGTATGAAAATAGTGGCAGCTTTTATAGCTCTGGCGACACGCCCTTTTGCGATCGTCATCAGTCCTTGATAATTCACTGCTGCATAAATCTCCTTTTGTTTATGTTCACCTAGTTCTTGCCAATCGCATTCATTTGCAGCGTAATCCTCGTTTAATATTGTTTGAGATATAGTTCGAATCCAACTTAATGATGTCTGAAGTTAGCTACAGGCTGCGCAGATTACCACTCCTCCCGCTGAGATATGACTTTGGTACTGCACAACGACTCGCCTCGTGTTTGCAGACGCCATTAAGTTTGAATTGCACTATACCATTTCTAAATTAAACTTCTTCGAGGCTGTGATGTTAGCTACAAACTGCGAAACACCCTATTCTGACTGGAGCTCACTAACAGCTGCGGGATCATTGGGTTTTGCGCAGCGTCTTCACAGCTTCTAAGACAGTGACGTAATACATTGTATTAGTTCCTTAATGTTCATTGTTCACGTGTGCATAACCGTGCAGCTTTTACGGTAGTGACGTAGTACATTGTATTAGTTATATAGCCGATATGTTCATAACCATGAGCGCAGGATCGCGCTCGCGACTGAAGTTCGACCGGACGTGCGTGGTTTCGTTCAAAGTGCAGCTTGTGTGGCAGTGACGTTGACATTGTTGGTTAATTTATTCATGTGTGTGTAGCTAATATGTTCATATACATGTGCGCAGGGTCGCGGTCGTCGCAGCGCCGCTCGGAACTGTAGCTCAGCCGGAGATGCGCCACTTATATTATGTTCAAAGTGCAGCTTGTACGGCAGTGACGCAGTACATTGTATTGGTTATTTAATCACGTATGTGTAGCCGATATGTTCATATACATGTGCGCAGGGTCGCGGTCGTCGCAGCGCCGCTCGCGACTGAAGCTGAGCCGGACGTGCGTGGTGGCCTGGTCTTCGCTGTCCAGCGTCTCGCGGGAGAGGGACGCTTCTCGCTCTACGATCGTCGCCATGTGCTGACCCCTACGGATAGTGGTGAGTGTCTTTAGAATTTTGAGCTTGAGAAAAAATTATAAGTAATGGTGACGTACCTACGTAGGTTGTGAACTATTACTAATAGTTATATATTCTGAGTGGCACTGATATCTCAAGGCCTGTGGTCAAGGCATATTGTTTTGTCATACCATTGTAGAAAGTGATTTGTGTACCAAGATAACTGACATTCAGCAGATTAGTACTAAATAGAATTCACAGTGGGCAGGGCATACCTACCACGCAACATTGAATGACAGGCGTATGCTATGGACGCTGATTCATAAGCTCAATAAAGCTTTCAGCAACAGGCTGTACACAAGCTGATATTAAGTTTAGTAGTTTATTAGAAAACAGTTAAATGCAGCAGTGGACGTTTTGCGGCTGAAATGATCGATTTTAACGAATTAGATTCTGATCTCCAAAATAGCATATTAATTTTCCAACTTTCCCAAGTTATATAAGTACATATGGTATAAGCAATGAAGATAAAGAACTAAGCGTTGCCATAAGAATAAAGTAGTACTTCACATACCTGCTGTCAAGTTTAGGATGTCCAAAGGTGGTGAACTGAGGACAGCCGTTCAAAGGGCGCGGAGGGGGCGGGATCAAATAGTCGTCCATTCTGTTCTCTCCCTCGCACGCGGAATGCATGGTAAGCGTGCTTGATGATATCTGAAAGAAGACGATAAAGCTTATGGCATTGTCAAAGGGAAAACGTAAGTTGAAACTATACAGGGTTGCTAAACTAAATTATGACTCTTTGAAGCAATGTCTATAAATATAAAAGGTCTTCGTGGTACAGCGCCGATAAAATCCCATGTAGATATCCTTTTCTGGCTATCATAAAAAAGCTAACACTAGGCGGTAATAAATAAGAACGTTCACTAAACAATTTTGCTCGTATAAAATAATAAGAGCAAAGAATTAAGCCCCTTCCTGTGATTGCGATTTTAGCGAATCAATTTTGGCGTACACAGACTTCACTAGACCCCCTAGGACCCCCTTTCCCTAGGATTCACCTAGAATTGTGATTTTGGCTAGGCAGCTTTGGTGAACACAGACTCCGCCGGGGGATCCCCCTAAGATTGCGACGATACTGATACTGTACGACTATATGACGATACTGATACGATATATAAAACGCTAAAAAAATATATTTGCAGTTTTTAAGTTGAAATTTACAGTTTTCTACAGCAAGCTGCTTCTAGTGCTTACAAAATTTCTACAGCTTTAGTCTCGTTAGGGGCTGGCAATTTTGCCTGTAGGTAAAAATCATGTGCCACAAAGTCACTAAGCCAAAAGTCCCAAACAAAGATACGATTCGTTCTCCGCGTCAATACGAATCAAAGTAACAATGTAAATGATGCTTACAATGGAACGAGCCTTGTCGTCGTTTTCCGACTGAACACTGTTGGTATCCGCCACGCTTCCGGCCACGCTGCCGCCGCTCACTGTGCTGAGGCGGCCTGATGATGAAGAACCTGCCAAATATATACTCTTAAATACTCTTTATTAATAACAACTACTGGCATTGCTACTTTTGCTACCCACATAGTAACATATTTCAGAAAATATTTAATATATTATCAAGAATATATCTTAGATAAATTACAATTAAAAATGAAATTCATTTCAAAAACCTATCACATTCAAATCCAGTAAAATATAATAATCACAAAATAAAAATAGCAAATGTTAAAATCCAAATAAAACGTGCCAAAATCGAATGTTATATAAAGCACAGCACAACTGATTAGCAACAAAAATACATTATACGTATCTCATTCTAAATTTGGTATTATTTTCCAGATAAATTGGAAACAAAAAGGGAAAAATTGACTTACTCTCGCTTAGGCTGCTGTTTGGTCTGGTGCTTCCGTTTCTCTTTTCAATGGTGCCGTTGTTACTATCGTGATCTGAAATAAAATGCGAATTTAAAATGCCTACATCCTGTTACTTTCTCACCTATCTCTTTTATTACAATTCATTGACGCTCAATTTTACTTACGTTTGCTTTTGCTTTTTGAGAACATTTTCTTGACCCTCTCGAATGGCGTTGGTCTTTTCATATTGTCTTTGATTCTGTGTTGGATTTTATCATACTCTTCTCTCATCCTATTCAGCTGCTCTTGCTTTTCTTTCAGGGACTGCTGTGTCTCATTTCTATTTTTCCATTCCATCACTAATTTTTCTACCTCGGAAATTGTAAAAACATTGTTTTTAAAATCGGTTATGATCTCTGCTAACTCTTCTTGTCCCGTCAGGGGGCAAGTTTCTTTTCCGGATTTGACGCTTTGACTGCGTATGTCTTTGGTATTAAGGTTTATTTGGCTTATATCACTAGTCGGAGTGTCGATACTGAAAGTCTTTGTTTCTTCGGTGGGAGAGTATAAAAATATGTCTTGTTGCTGCGGCGTGAGACGAGAACTATTAGCGTATAGATTATGGGGTCTAAACTTTGGGCTTTCTACTTTGATATTCGAAGGTTGGATCAAATAGTCGTGTTCTAGGGCTTGTTGGATTTTGTTGGCTGTGTCATCGTGTAACGGGAATTCATTTTGATAGAACTGTTCTTTTATCTTCGGGAGTTTTAGGTTCGGTCGTGGCTTTCTTTCGGCTTCTAGCTTTTCGGCGGATTGCTCTAGGTTCTGCGTACAAGCTTCGCTGAAGGGGTCGGTAGTGTCGCCGTTGGTCTCGGGTTCCACTCGGGTGGGCGAATCGACTGTATCGCAATTTTCTACGATACGCAACTCATCTTGTTTCTCGTCATCTTGTCCGTCTTCTTTGTCATTGTCCGACATATTCTTCAAATAGTAGTACATGTTGGAGAATTCGTTTATTTTCTGTAACATATATAATTTTGTCAAGTTAAACTAACTTCGTTCGTTAGTTGTTTTGAAACGATTTTATAAATGCGAACTGAAAACCTTCTCCATCAATCTTTAGCCATAGAAGGCTGATAAGATTGGCACAGAACATGGATAGCTAGCGGAAGAGACATGAGGCTTATGGCTTGAAATAAGATAATGACGATGGTTAAAACTTCTTACCAAGTGGTCAGCGAGCACGTCAGCCAGGCGGTAGTGCTTGTGGTCGCGGGCGAGGTCGGCAGGCGTCTTGTGACGAAGGTTGCGGAGTGCGACCGCGGCGCCGCCTCCGGGGCACTCCAACAGCTGCCAGCACACGCGTTCCAGGCCGAAACGAGCCGCCCAGTGCAGCAGCGTCGGGTATTCTTCACCGCCTGACAAAATTATAGAAATTTCAATGCCATTTTTGCCCATCTGGTGTGCAAAAGTAACTTTCAATTGCCCTTAATACTTAATATACTCGCGATTTATTTCAGTCTGCTGAAATTCAACCTCGTCTTCAATTTCCTTAATTTGAACCGGAAGTTTATCAAATATTATAACAGCCAGCCAGTGGCTTCCTGTAGGAAGCTGCTAGTGTTTTTCTAAAGGACGGACAAATACTAGCTAGGATATCATTCTGCATTGTACATGGGAGGCCTTTGTCCAGCAGTCCTACGGCTGATAAATGATGATGATTATAATTCTTTCTATTTTGGGTCCTTTATCATTGCCAGCATATCTCTGGAATCCGCCTCTTGGAACAATAACGAAATCTTAACAAAAAACACCAAAATATTATTTATTGCCGAGAGACAGTTCTAGATTGGAACTACAGACGTTTTCTGGTCTCTGCGACCAATCCCCAGAAGAGACAGCGTGAACAAAAATAAAAGTTACAAGTGCCATGTTAACATGTCCAGCTGTCGCTTTTCCAAGCACGATACAACAACAACAACGAGAATGATGACAACACCTACTTTTAATGGGCTACGTTTTGTTTATTTGTGTCCTGTGGCATATTCGTGATATTGGCTCCAAAACCACAATGATTTCTTTTTTTAGTGTCTACTCGTATCTGTGAGAGTATACGCAGCTGTTAAAAGGTTCAGCTATACTCACTAGACACGTCGGCTTTCGGGTTGAATTGTTCAGTAGAAGCGAGCAGGTTGAAATGCGGTGGGATGTTCTTCTGAAATGCGTTAAGCATCCAGCTGTCTAACTGTTCTTTGCTCGTCGACTTGAAACCGAGAGTCTGAAAAAAGGAAAAAATCTCATTGACGATGACGACTTCAATGTATTGGTAGAGATTTTTGTTTTCACCGTCCTTTCATGGCCCAAAGCTTACCTGACACATGAACTCCAGTGGATGGTCTGATGCCCTCAATAGTTGGTCGAGTTCGCGCAGTCTGCTCTCGCACTTGATCTGCCGCCTTCCAAGAGACTGTCCATTCTTGCTCACGCGCACCCAAACGAGCATCGATACGTCCAGGCAAGATTCTGAAGATCAAAATTGTCAAATGAGCACCAATGGCAATTTTCTCAATATATAGTATGATATTTGCGAAGATATTAAGAACCACAGTTTCTATTTTATCGTTAACATCGTCCTTTTTTTTGTTACGTACCTGGTATGTCAAACTGTAGAGTGTAGGGATTCCGTTTTTTGAATGTGGGTATGTGGATAACTTCGCCCTTTTTGTCTACCATTATCTTTATGCTGTCTTCATCTCTGATTGGGTCATTCAACAGAGCTATCACTCTACTTTGTCCCTGTTATAATAAAAAAATAACATTTTAGAGACCATTTAAGATATAAAAAAAAAAAAAAAATACTCTTCATTGACTATTCACCAGAGAGCTTAGAGCAATTATGAATAAGGACGTTAATTCGTATCGTTGTTTTTTTTTTTCAATTTTATCACTCATTAGGAGAGAGAAAAAGTTCGGAAAAATGTATTTTTTTATCGGCCCGTACCACCAATCGACTTACAATTTTAACTTTCTTTGGTACGATGGAAAAGCTGGTCTTATCAGTAGCTGTGTCCTTGCAATCCTTGGTTCTCAGTATTCCAACTGCAGCCGTGAGGAATGTATCCACGAATGACGTATCCTTCTCTCGTACCGACATCATCTGCCATTGGTCGATTGTTGGGTAATCTAAAACAAGATTAATCACTAAGTAACCACTTCACTAAAACTCGCGTGAAAATTCATTATACTAAAGAAAACACCGGTTTTTACTCACGTATAATATCGCGGCCGGGCCGCTAGGAACCTGACCGGTTTCGGAGTAATTAGTACTCCTTCGTCAAGGAATACGCGCGCTCCCGTCGACGAGAGCACGCGTATTCCCTGACTGAAATTGGTTACTAAATAGAATTAGTAATATTCATATCTTCCTAGATAGAACTTTTTAATTTGATTTCAATGTAGGTACAATTTGGAATTTGCAGGACTTGCATACCTAATTTACTCAGTACGATCGAGAAATAATCAATTTCATTGAGTTTTACCTTCACTGTGGTTAGTGATGACTTGATTCTTCTCTACGCCGAGCAGCATTACCAAGATCTTGTCTGTCTTGAAAAGGCCTTCGCTGTCGATGTTTCTCTTCAGATCTGCCATTTTTGTCGCAAAGTTTGGGCATATGATCAGGATCTGCAGCTGAGCTTTTGCCAACTTGTCTACTTTTTCTGTTGAATCAGCTGACAATAGTTCTTCTGCCGTTACTGGTGTTACTCTAAAAATATTGTTACTATTTTAACATAATTTCGGAAACAGGCTCTATAAATGGTTTAGGCAACCATTAAAAAGGATAGGTCCAAATATTCAAATAAATGTTAATTTCACAAACTAACCTGTAGTGATGTCTAGCTCTCTGTGACATAATTTTGTCAAAGCTGGCGACTAGATAGTCCGACCAAAGTGCGCTCTCCGGCGATCCCGAACTCCAAAGAATGGCAATATCTTCCATTTCTGCAACAAAACAATTCATGCTAAAGGATATACCAATAAAGGAAAATACTTAAATGCTTCTTAGAATATTTCCTGCTATTGAAATGTATTATTCCGAGGAAACCCAATAATTGGATTGGAAAGCATTCAGCTCAACGGACTTGCCTCCATAAGACATTTCTGATTAAATCTCTGAGAGATATTGGCTGTAGATGTAGATGCTTGAATGGTATCAATAAAATCTATCCTTGCTCTTGAATCTATCAACTAAAGTGGTGTATTGATCGCGAGTTCGGGACCAATGGCCTGATTCGATGAGGGTCTGTAGATACGTAGGTATTTTACGAGTATCAAACAAAACACTATACAATTTGTCAGTTCGATAAACAGCTTCGCTGAATCGCAACAAAGGATGCACTGTACTGAAAACTATGATGCAACGGAATATCAGCGCATATTAAGATCAAATCCATCTCACGATACGACGGACAAAATACCCGATTGAAAGGAAGTTGTCAAGGGATAATCAAGACATGAATGATGTTGTTCACTTCGTATCGAACGGGGTCATTGGCTGGATCGAAGTTCACGGTTCCTGTCCGTGTGCATCATAAAGCTGTCCACATATGCCGGTGGATTTGAGTCGTATAAACTTGCACTGTCTTTAAAGGCCGGCGAACTTTCGCTGATTAATTTCGGTTCATCCTAAATCATTAGGTTGAACTGAAATTAACAGCGGTTTAATTATGCACAAAAAATACACTGAATCAATAAGACAGTGCTTTGAAACTCCACTTGAAACCAATTAACTTAAGGGTTCAGTGTAATGCAGTCAACAAGAAATGTAAGACGGAACAACGCCGCCATTCAACTACGTACTGACTAGCTATGAACGCAAACAAAGTTGCTCACATTAAGAAAAGTATAACGATGTCCTAAAAACATACATTTGGTTTCTCAGACCTGAATGGAAGCATACGTTGGCTTTAAATTTATATGGCATGCAACGCTATGCATACGCATCGCCGCTTACTAAATAATATGCTATGCACCGCGCGAGCGCCGGAAACCCGTACGCGAGCATAAACCCACCTCTGCCGCCAAATGAAGACTCGACTAAATGTAATATCCGTTTCCTAAATAGACAAACGTCTATCAGCGACGCCCGGAATAACTATAGCCGATTAGATGCAGCGCGCTTCGCTACAAGGGCTGAATATGACGCTCAAATTATGTGCCCGCACCTAAATAACTCGAATAACAAACGGATGTGATCTCCGATTCTGGATTATCCTAAAGCACTCGTTTGTTCAATGGAATTCAATATCGGCTTCGGTAATGAGCTTTGAGCGTACTGAAAAGGAAATTGATATCGAGAATGTTCAGTCAGTGTAACTGTGCTCTACGTATTCATCCAGCTCATACGGCGGATGCTTCTGATAAGTCCACTTAAGCTATTTTTACCATTTTAAGTCAGATGGATGTTACGCAAAGCTCAAAGTAGAGCGGGTACTGTACTGGTACCGGCTTACTTAGTAGTGGGAACATTTAGGGCGCACCGCGGGTAGCCTCAATGCTTCACCGCGTTCAGTTTTCAGTTCACTGCTCGCTGACGTCTTTGATGTACCGGCTGAAATATTGCGGCGCACTATTATGGCCAGCAAGTTCCCAGATGCCTTTTTGATCTGCCGTTTTCTTGCCATTGTTCATTTGTTTGGAACACTTGCGGGAGATATATCGCGTACGGCGTTCGAGTTTACGTTTGCGTAAAACAGGAAGCCCTCGGGAGCTCGTAAATTGGTGCAATTTTATTTCTTGAACATATCACGGGTTATTTATGCGATTGTGATGTTTCATTTCTAATGCGTATTCAAAAGCTCATTCTTTAATTTCAACAAATCTCTAGATCTTCCTAGTTTTCATTTGCAATTTAATATGACTTCATTAGTTGGAATGAAAGCTTTTTCTTTAGGAAGTTGCTTACCTACGCTTACAATTTGATCAGCTGCCAATACCAATCACGTTATTTCGCAATTGTTTACCTACAATACATGTGCACCCAATATGATCTCATTGAGTCAGAAACGAAATGAACTTGTATCGAAGCAGCCGTCCGACGATTTTTCATCCATTCTGAGAAGGCGCGTGACTAATTCGCTCTTGTTTTTAGAGTGTGGGCAGTGTCTGCCACAACTCATACTTTATTTACCTATTCGCGTTGTGCGTGTACAATTAATTTTAACTTTATTTATCTGCGACCTAGATAATAGGAGGAAGTTATTGTCTGCCGAGAAAGGGGTTACAGTATCAAGTAGCTTCATTATGTAGATACCGGGCCCGGTGGCGCCTGCGTCATGAATCATGTTATCAAAATAACCGTTATTTTACTTGCCTCCTGACAGTCGGTTGGCGCTAAATCTTATGACGAGACTTAATTGTATAAAATTAATTTTATACACGGTGAAAGACTCCTGCGGTGTCGTTGGCTGAATCATGAGTGGAGCCCCGCGGCGCGACATTTTGCTTATACATATTTTCAAAAAGCTCTACCTCGCGCAAACAGTCGTAAAGCCAGAAAAATACATTACTAAGAAAACCGTGTCATTAGTACGCTCAGACTAAATAAAAAAATATTTCTATTACTCGTAATTATTATTTTTTTGATTTTTAGGGTTCCGTACCTCAAAAGGAAAAAACGGAACCTTTATAGGATCACTTTGTTGTCCGTATGTCAAGACTCTTTATCTCGGGAAGGCGTAAAGATATCGAGTTGAAATTTAAACTATATACGTAAACCTATGAATTCTTGCAGTTGTGTAAAAGAAAAGCTTCTCAGTTACCGTATAAAAAAGTTAGAGCCGTTTATGTTGTAAAAAACGCATATTTCAACGCTCACAAAAATCAAAACCTACCGGGTACTTCCCGTTGACATAGAACTATGAAATTTGGCGAAGAGCATTGTCTCAGAGTACACATATAGGAATAAATCTGAAAACTGTACATTTTTATTTAAATCACATAAAAATAGGGCTTCAAAATTCACAAAATATGGGTTCAAAATTCAAAGTGAGTAAATCGTATCATGTAAAATAACTTCATTAGCACATGCTAAAACAGGTTTTAAATTATTTTAACAATATGTTTTTACGGAACCCTCGATGACTCGCACTTGTCCGGTTTTTTTTTATTTGCTTTGAGTTAGTACGATGGTCTTGCTAAAAGGTTCGTGCTCTAATCTTGAACGTTTTAAAGATTTCTCGAACTTATAAAAACTTTAGTTTGATTTTGTGTTCCTACTTCGTTGTTATTATATTCCTGCTGATTATTTCAAGCAATTTCGAAATGTGTATCAGATTATTCAAAGTGATTTATTAATATTTACATTGTCGCCTCGGAAGAGCCATTAATTAAGTTATGCATGAAGCAAGCTTGATAGCGAGTCACATACACATGTTCCCACCCGCACCAAGTTGGTTTGATTCCGAAAGTGCTTTTACGGTACCCAACTAACTTTTGCGTCTATTGTATTGTACCTATTGTATATCAAACATCGCTAACAGTAATTGTACGGGTAACTTTTGGCAGTGTGTAGTTAATTGAGTTTGTTTTGATTTCCAAATACTTAACATTCAAGGTGCTACTTTGCAAAGTACAGAGATGTAGTCAGATGTAGTAGGTGTAGGTGTATATACTTATTATTATTTTACTACGAAATCAATGTCGAATCGCGAAAAAAATCAGCTGTTCCATACAAAATGTGCATCGACTCACGACAAATTATATGGAACTGTTTATTTTTCTCGATTTCGGAGTGGGCCCCATAGTAAAAAATGTTTATAATTATTAGTAAATATACCTAATTAACTATTAAAGTTCCTGTACTTTGTAAAACAACAGTCCATATCTACAGCTACCGATAATTTATTTTGTGATAACATAATCAATCAATAACACTGTTAGACAACCACATTACATGAAAAATAAATGACAGGGACAAAACAATACAATTTGTAGGTCTCTAACTGGTGTGGTGGCCTTATCGCTTCAAACGATTTCTTCCAGGCAACCAAGCTAAGTAAACATAAAATTATAGGTAGTTAAAAACTAATTTACTAATATTTCGGCGCCTTCGCAGAGAGCGTTTTAGCTTAATTGGACAAAGCATCTGGGCTGGAGTCCCAGGGGATGCAGGTTTAAATCAATCACGCGTCAATTTTTGAAATGTTTATCACAAAAAGAAAGTTTTTAATTTACTAATTGACTAACATTTGACACCGTATTGGTTTTGTCGGCTTTATTTACAGTTTCTGCAGTTAAATTAAGATTTTAATTAATGAGTGTGCGATGTGATCTTACAATTCTTTTGATTAGGTATCTTGAAATTGGATAAAGCTAATTTAACATGAAACATGACTTACTTATCACAGATCAGATCTGGAACAATAAGGACGTTCAAATACTTACAAAAACGCCTTTTTCATGAGATTATAAGATCTTCATTATGTTCTGTCAAATATTAAACATAGTGTTACTATTCTGTTTACTTCAAACCACCGAAAATGAAATGATAACGGGACATTGATAGTCATTAAGAAGAGACACAATTTGTAGAGGTCATTGTTATCGTGATATTTGTTCTACGTGTTATCGTTTCCGTTGAATGGTTTATATCTTTCTTTGTCAACATTGAATGTCACATAGCAAAGTCATCGATTGTAAGGATATTGCACATCTGTCCGATTGGAAGGACTTGAGTGCGGCAAAACAATAATCAGCGTAATCTTATTTTTTCCACTTATATCTTTTAATCAGAAAAAGCTAATTAGAATCATGTTCTCATGGGACTCTATATTTTTGCTCTTGTAAAGACGATGTCTCTTAGGGATGCCGTTTGCCTTTTGGATGTTTTGGCTATCTAGCAAGTAGGTATTAGTATACTGCTACCGCGCCTTTTGAATAATAATAGGCAAATAAAATCAATTTATAAAACAACGAGAATCAGGAGATTATAACAAAGCACAAAAATATTGTAAAACTTAACAATGACTCAGTTATCCAACGATCGAATACAAATGCGACATTACAAGTCTTAAAACCCAAATACAAGTCGGTTAAGATGTCGTGACCTGTATTTGTAAACTTAAAATGTAAAGTTTCATCGGTATCCGACGCCATTAGAAAAATACTATCTGTGGGAGCCAGCCGTCGACAGGAATACTGAACACAACTTGCGAGGCGTTTACACATTTACATTCCCACCGCGAGTACATTACGGGAGTCGCTTCGATGCATGTAAATGACAATATGTTTATTCAGCCATACGCGCCACCCTGCATCGGTAATGGACCCTGTCGACCAAACCGGGCGCTGTGCAACGCCTGTACGTGGACAATCGCGACTTTAATCTCTCGCATATAAAGCTCCAAATCAATAAAACAGCAGTTGGACAACGGTAAACCTAATTTGGCCGTGTTGTACGGTGTTCCTTTGACATTGATTTTGGCCGGGCCTGGCCATCACCGAATGACAAAGTCCGAGTGTGACGCTCCCGATGCTGTGAAGGCCACTGCAGACGTCCACGCGCGCGACAATAGCTTATAACATCACCACAAAAGGCGCCGAGCGTTGCTAGGTACGCATTGTCAGGATTATTCTTTGTTTTAACCGGCTTAAATTAAGTGATCCTCATTTGTTTATGACTGACGAGGAAAATGGGTTCAAGCAATTATGAAAAAGGTTATTACTTTCCGCCGCCCTGTTTTTCACTTTTCAGTAAATTAAAAACAATTTCACTTAATTTGCCTAATACGGGATTAGGTGCTTGATGGTTTATTAGCTTAATTTAATTGGATTTAAATTAGTGATGTAATTAAGAGATATCAATTTTTGGGTATAAAAACAACACAGCTCAGAACACTCACTCACATAAAATTTCTATGAAAATAGGTAAATATGCTATGCAGTTATTATTCATTGACGATATTAAATTGAACAATAAAAAGAACGTTTAAAAAGTAAACATATTTGCAATAATAAAATTAATGACGCCCAAAAGCTCAAACAATCAAATGACACCGGATAAACATAAAACAATAGAACGGAACAATAAAAAAACTCACTTGTATCGAGCATTGTGTCCATTGAATCCTCGGGTGGTGAGAGAAGGGGTAAGTCACGGTCCCGAGTCAAACGGCCGTCATTGCAGGCCGCACTAGAAAGCGCACTAAATAATACGCGAGTGGCAAGGAGTGCGGTGGCGAAGTGTTCGCGAGGATGCAGCGACAGGCGGCGCGGGCGACGCGGCGCGTCGAGTGCTGGCGTCGGCCGCGCCGGCGCACGCGCACGCACATCGAATACTAAAAGCTCGTCGCGACAAACGATTATCGCGATACCCGCCATCCCTCGCGCCTAATCTCAAATTCGGACCCATCCGTAAATATACGTTGTCATACAAACAACGTTTTGTATTCCGAACGCGTTTCGCGATAGGCCTAATCGGCGAGGCGTTACGTTTCCAGAAACCCGATAAGAATTAAGCGTTCTTGATCTTGTGGCACATTTATCGTAAAATTTTATGGCTCTTAAATTTACTGCCGGACATTATTGTGCTGTAATATCGATTGCGCAATTGTGATTTCGGCTGCATTTTGAATCGATAAATGCATGTTTGATAACTTATAAAGGGCAGAAGTCGCGATATGTGAACTGGAATCAAAGGGCCGCGCTACAAATTTCTTGTTATTTGGCATTTCGGCGTACGCGTCGGTATTGTCTTTTGGTTATCGTTATCGGTGAGGGTCGAAGGTCCGCGGCGCTCGGGAGCAATGTTCCCTGCTATCTCGCTCTACGTCTCGATTGACTTGTTTATGGTCATATATCACAATTGTTAACTTCCCATACATTATTACCTAATAATAGATTTTACTGCGTAAATTTCCTTTTGTCAGATAACGAGTCTCGGGACCGTGTTTAGCTCGAACGCCGGCTTTGATAAATAATAACATGTCCTTTTTATGATCGCGTAGTAAAAAACGCGTCAAAGTTTTATAGATTGTGCGCGGCTCGTGCTTGGGGTGGTCATTCAACACTGTACAGTCCTAAACAAATATTTGAAAAGAGGATCGCAAAAAGTAAAACAAATGACACTCTCATGCCCGTTTTCACCAACGATCCCTTAGTTTAAGGGAGCCCTTAAACCAACCCTAAACCATTTTAGGTGACAGTTTCATTTTCACCATCGCTTAAGGGACACCTAAGATTCTAAGGTGGCCCTTAACTTTATGGGCCGAATATTCGGCTACTTAGCGGTAAGTGACAGTTCATTCTGTTGTAGTTTGTGTTTATTTTTAATGGAAGATTTTCTTGAAAGTTTAGAAGCTATCGATACTATGGATTTAGTTACAAATCAAAGTTTGTTTAGACGGCCGCACATATATTGCGAAAGACCAAATTATTTTGCTAAATATGACGAACAGGACACATTAGGTTTAGGTTATCCAAAGCCAGTAAAATAAAAGCATTTTTACTAATTAGACACACTCTTTTAAGTGATTTTTTGTCACATTGTACCTACTAACTGGTCACACTGGTAGGTTATAATTATTAATTTTAGCAAATTAAGAGATGAATGTGGAAGAATCAGCTACGAATGCAAGTAAAATAACGATAGAAGCACTTTATTATTGCTAACCTAGAAAAAATAATAAGCTGTATTGTTATTTTTCATACAATTTATTTATCGCATTTAAAAAAAAATTGGAGGGGTGAAAAAATCTAAATTAAATATTTTTGGCAAGTCCATATAACAAGCTTTCAAATGATGTATATATCATCTTGGTTCGATTTTTCTCTGAATAATATACCACTTGTGGACGTCACCTTTGCAGAAACAAATCAGTGCCACCAATAAATCAGTTGCTATGTACGGTAAGGTTCTTTGCAACTGGTAATCACCTACTTGCAGTGGGTGACATGGGAGGAATAAGCATGGCTACTTGTAGCAGAATAGTAAAAAGAGTGTCAAAAACAATATAGTAACCCTTCGAGGAGATTTTGTAATGTTCCCAGACACCGAAGAACAAAAGACAAAAGTCAAAGAAGAATTTTATATTTTTTAGTAAAATGGCACCGACATTCTACATTTTCGTACAAAAAATACGTAATTTGCGTGTTTTTTTTTATATTTTAATGAAATTGATAGAAAGCTATAATTTTGTTCTAATATTTCATTTTATTAACATTTTTATAACATTTTTTGCCGTAAAATACAAAACCGATAAATTTATCGGTACGATACGGCTTAGGAATCCCTACGTTATAAAAAAGACTGTCACTTAAGTAAGTGTCCCTTATATAAGTATCCCATAACTTGGTGAAACTGGACTTAGGTAAGGGATGGATTTAGGGAGCTCCTTAGACTATGGGTCACTTAGTAAAGGGGTGTTTAAGGATTTGTTGGTGCAAACGGGCATCAACCCTCCATTAAGTTGGATTTGATTGTTTTGAAGAGACCATCTAACTGTACTGTACTGTACCAGCCTTTTTAATAGTCCACTGCAGGACGTAGGCCTACCCACGAAGGGTGATTGGGCCATATCCACCACGCTGGCCCAGTGCGGGTTGGTGGATTCACATACGCCATCGAATTTCTTCTACGGACGTATGCAGGTTGCCTTACGATGTTTTCCTTCACCGAAAAGCCAATGATGTGAAATTCCGTACATAAGTTCCAAAGAAACTCATTGGTACGGGATCGGGATTTGAACCTCATGATTGCAGGTCGGGTTTTACTACCACTAGTCCACCACGACTTTATCAAACATCTAACTAATGTGAATGTAATCTATCTAATTATTTGGTCTTAGAACAGACTGCTTATTTAAAATTATGAGAAAGCAAAAAGCGCAACGAAGCGTAAGTGTATGTACTCGTATAATTATTATATAATCTATCTCAAAGTGGATAATTTGAGCGATGTCAACATTGAGATTTAGTGTTGAGTAAATATTTATTCGACTAAAATAGAATAGGTAGACTTTAGAAAAAAAAAAATGACTAAGCTGTAATAAGCAACGAATAAAGAATAATAAGTGTAACTACATGATACTTACAACATGAATTTGTGTTTATTTTTGGCAGAAAATATTTCAGATTCTGGTTTCGATTTACCTACCTCTTTGTTCTTTACTTTATTCTTTTCTAACCTGCTGGATACAATATGCTTGATAATATATACCTGATTATTAAAATGACCTTCCCAAACGCATCTAACAAGATCCTACAATCATACACGAACGTTACAAATTACAAGGCAATCCTACCATTAAAAGAGAAGTTCTTCAGCCGACCAAGCTTACTTACTTACTTTTTTTACGTATTTCCTGATCTAGATCTGAGAGGAGATCCTCTAAAACATTTAACTAGATATTTTAAGTTTGCCGAAAAATATTAGCTGGAACGCTTCTAATAAGATCTTGCGGTCTAGATACACGAACTTCAATATTTACCAATACAAACTATAAAGCCTCCTACCTTTAAAAGAGAAGTTCTTCGGTCTCCTCCGCTTAACGCCCTCCTCTCCTTGGCTGACCCTAGGCGCCGGCATTCTAGGAACCTCGCTGGGTACCGACGTGACTTCCCCCGTGCCCGCGCCGCCGGTCGCCAGGTACCCGCCGACCGAGTGCCTCCGCCTTCCTTGCAGCGGGATCGTGTAGAACACCTCTTCCCGCTCTTGCACGCCATCGGCTGTGGCCACTGTTGTACTGATCTTGCCCTTTCTGGAACAATTTTCGCATTTGAGGTCCAATGTTTAGCGTCAAATAAAAAGTTTCTTGGGTTTTTTCCCATTACCAACTCAAATCATCATGAGTTTACGTAAACTAGTTTCGCCACGATGAATAGTTGAGGTAGGTATAATACACCAAAAAACCATAATAATCAGTCTATGTACAGATGTATAGACTGAACAAAACTTGGCAGCTGAGAAGTTACCTACAAGCTGTGCGAAACTCAATCCTCGCGCAGCTAATTTGTGAGTATGCGAACTTCAGTCAGGATTGGGGTTTGCGCATCTTCGCAGCCGCCGAGAAGTTTGATTCGGACTATTATCTTGATATTTTCAAATTCAGCAACTGGTGCGTTTCTTCTGTTTTTCAAATGGTTTTATTTACCAGTGTTTTGGGTCAAATCAAATAATTTTACTTTATATAGAATTTCTAATTGGTAGCCAAATAAAATATTTACTCCTAGAGGCCAACCGTGGTCTTATTAGTAATAATACAGATACTGACATTACTGAACGATTGCCTAATAAAGATGGAAATGCTTTAAATACGTGGCATCTTTTGAGAAACTATACCTGCAGCTGGGAAGGTTTAGTTTTTGACCGACGAACCAACCGGAGGAGGTACTCAATTCGACGCGTATATAATTATGTATATATTTTGTTTTATTTATAACCACGCATAACTTTTTTTGTAGTAATCCGATTTTAATAACTCTTTTTTTATTGGAAAGAGTATACTTCGAAATTGGTCCCTCTTAAATTTTATCTAAATCGACTGAGCCATTTCTGATAAATCAACAATAATGTGAAAAATGCTACATCGATCTGTGCGAAATCTGCGAAATATTCGCGAATTCTGTACACAGGTGAGGTCGGTCATACTATTTAGTATAGCTACACTATCGTATTAGGTGATAAAACCTGTCAAAATAGTTGTATTGTGAAAAATAATAATAAAAATAAATAAATAAATGGTCGTGCGTTGCTCTATTGGGACCGCTCTATCATCACGGACAGGACTATTGTCGCCAATAGGCCTGATATCGTGGTGGTCGACCGGTCCCAACGCCGGGAAGTGCTCGTCGACGTCACCATCCCACATGACGGGAACCTCGTGAAGGCCGAGAAGGACAAGCTCAGCAAGTACCTTGACTTGGCTCACGAGGTTACCGCCATGTGGGATGTGGACTCTACGATCATTGTCCCGATAGTCGTTTCGGTAAACGGCTTAATAGCGAAGAATCTCGACCACCACCTTAAGAGGCTCTCGCTAGACGGTTGGGTCAAGGGTCAGATACAGAAGGCGGTCGTTCTGGACACAGCGCGCATTGTCAGAAGGTTCCTCTCTCTGTAGGCCCAACCACCGGTAGCTTGAGCCCCGCCCCGCTGCCGGCGGCACTCTAGGTTTAGGTTTTTTTATAGTATTTTGTTCTTTTATATAAATATTGTAAAAAAACTTAGATTTAAGATAATAAAAGAATATGAATAATAAAAATAATAATGGCTGCGCTTCGGTGACCTCTTTGGGGAAACCGAAGGTTTTGCCTGTGCAATTGCGGACGAAGTTGTCTTGACGAACAACTACCGGAAGTATATCCTGAAGGACGGTACGGTCGACATTTGTCGGGCATGCCACCGTCCCGGAGAGTCACTCAGGCATATTACTTCCGGTTGTTCTCATCTTGCCAACGGCGAGTACTTGCACAGGCATAACCAAGTAGCCAGGATAATCCATCAGGAACTTGCTCTTCGATACGGCCTTGTCGAGTCTGAGGTGCCGTACTATAAGTACGCACCGGCGCCAGTTCTTGAGAATGGTCGTGCGTTGCTCTACTGGGACCGCTCTATCATCACGGACAGGACTATTGTCGCCAATAGGACTGATATCGTGGTGGTCGACCGGTCCCAGCGCCGGGCTGTGCTCGTCGACGTCACCATCCCACATGACGAGAACCTCGTGAAGGCCGAGAAGGACAAGCTCAGCAAGTACCTTGACTTGGCTCACGAGGTTACCGCCATGTGGGATGTAGACTCGACGATCATTGTCCCGATAGTCGTTTCGGTAAACGGCTTAATAGCGAAGAGTCTCGACCACCATCTTAAGAGGCTCTCGCTAGACGGTCTCGGTCAAGAGTCAGATACAGAAGGCAGTCGTCCTGGACACAGCGCGCATTGTCAGGAGGTTCCTCTCTCTGTAGACCCAACCACCAGTAGCTTGGGCCCCGCCCCGCTGCCGGCGGCACTCTAGGTTTAGGTTTTTTTATAGTATTTTGTTTTTTTTATTTGATAAATATTGTAAAAAAACTTAAATTTAAGACTTTAATTAAATATGTGCAAAATAATAATAAAATCGCAGGGGCGACTTTGTGGCGAGTCGTCGGTGAGTGGCGACACCGCGAACCCTGATTCCCTGGGGCTAAATGAGACCCCTGACTCCTCTCTTGCCTTAACTGGCCGGCTTGGAGTGGAAACCGCAAGAGCTAAGAACCTAAGCTCCAGGGTGGAAGTGTTAAAGGGCATAACGCCGCGAGTAGCGTCTAGTGAAAGCGCAGCACACCTCTCGACACCCTAAGCTGTCCACACCAATGTTGCCCCTCCGGCGCCAAATTACGGTAGCCTTTATGGGGGGCCCATTTAGTGGATGGCAAGTCACCACCCGCCTAAATATTTTGAAATGAGGCATCACTTGGCGAGTGCCGCACCTCATTCCATAGACCAGCTTATAATCATGTAATAATTCATTATAATAGCCTAAGAAGTACCTATTCCCCGCCTTTACAATAGTTTACCTGTTCCTATCACCCAAAAACTGTATTTTTTTACTTGAATGATTGTAAAAGGGCCTCTTGGTGTTGGTTTCGGCCCCATCAATGTCCTTCAAAGATCCGGGGCAACCCGTGAGTTGTAAAACAAAAAATAATAATAATAATATTTTTTGCAAAAAATAATTATTAATTTCCAGTTACTTTGTTTCCAAAATGATACGCTGACTACATCAAGCAAGGTTGACTACTATTTACATAGTTAATCTGTTTAATTCACTCGATGTTAAGTACAAAATTTAAAACTGCCTGCTCAGCTACTCGCCTTTGAATGATTTAGTTGAACCCTCCTAATTCTGTTGAGATCTGTAGGTCTGCTCTGAAATCCCTGAATATGTTAGTAGTTTCAAGCGTGGTTCATTCCTGACTAATCTCGGGTAGGTATTGCCCAACTTTCTTGAACAATCGTAATCTGTTAGCATTCATATGTGTCATGTTTATTCTCGTCTGACCATCCTACTTGACTAATTTATGTATGGTACTCTGTAATCTGTATTAAAATAATATAATACGTTTAATAATAAGAAACTACCTAGTGATGCTCAAGTTCAAATTATTTATTGTAACGTATGAAATTTACATGTGATTCCTAATGATTGACTTGTTTTATACATATGACCCTATAAGGGTACCTATTGCAATTTTATTATTTGTATTGGAACGATTTATTTTTATGTTTTCTAGATTATCGTTAAAAATCGTCTAATGTGAAACAGTATTTGGATAATAGAATATTTTTTTGTTGTTTTATGAAACAATTTTCCTTTTCGATATCTTTTAGATTATTTGGCAGTTTATTAAATATTTTTATAGCCATAGGATGTGGGTTGGAATTATGCATTGCTAAGTTGGACTTGGATCCCTAGAAGTTGAAGTTTGTTTGTATTGTGATCTAATTTAGTGCGATTTATCGTAATAGTAATAGTCAGGGTGCTTGTTGACAAATTTACATATTTAGAAATATGTGTTTCGATAGACATCAGGGACTTAATTTCAAGATTTTTACCAACTTCCAAAAAGGAGGAGGTTCTATGTTCGTCTGTATGTATTCTTGTTTTTGTGTGTCGCCTATTATGAACCGAATCAAAAAAATTTGAATGGGTATACTTACTCTTGAGGTGGTGTCATTTAAAGGTGACGTCCACAAGTGGTATATTATTCAGAGAAAAATTGAACCAAGATGATATATACATAATTTGAAAGCTTGATTTATGGGCTTCTCAAAAATATTTAGTTTTGATTTTTTTATCCCTCCATTTTTTTAAATGTGAAAAATAATTTGTATGAAAAATAATAATACAGCTCTGTATTTTTTCTAGTTTAGCAATAAAAAAGTGCTTCTATCGTTATTTTACTTGGATTCGTAGCTGATTCTTCCACATTCATCTCTTAATTTGCTAAAATTAAAAATTATAACCTACCAGTGTGACCAGTTAGTAGGTACAATGTGACAAAAAACACTTAAAAAACTGTGTCTAATTGGTAATAGTGCTTCTATTTAACAATAATAGAGGTTACTTAACCAGGGTTGATAGATATAAACTACCTATTGAGCCAAATATATTTAACTAGCTTAAAACCCGCGGCTTCACCCGCGTTGTCTTAGTACATGGGTACTTACTTAAAATGAAAATAGCCCGCGGTTTGATCTACGTTGTCTTTGTACATGCTTATAATAATATCTAATAGTCCGCAATTTGGCCCGCGTTGTCTTAATACTTGCTTAAAATTACTTGCAAGGATAATGCCCACGGTTTGGTCAAAATTGTAACAGTATTTGCCTATAATGATAATAGGTCACGGTTTGGCCCGAGTATTGTTAGTACTTGCTTAAGATGGTTATTTATAGCACGCAGCATGGACTGCGATGTCTTAATACTTGCTTAAAATTATAAAAGCTTGCCGTTTGGCCAGCAACATTGTCGTATTACTTACAATGATAATAGCCCATGGTCTGGCCCGTATTGTCGTAGTACTTGCTCAAAATGATAATAGCCCGCGGTTTAGCTCGCGTTGTGTTAATAATTAGGTACTTACAATGATAATAACCCACACTTTGGCCCACGCTGTTTTAATACTTACTTGATTAAAATAACAGCCCGCGGTTCAACCCGCGTTATCTTGGCATTTGCTTATAATAATATCTAATAGTTCGCGGTCTGGCCCGTGTTGTCTTAATAAATCCTTAAAATTATAATAGCATGCCGTTAGCCTGCGTTTTTGTATTACTTGTAATGATAATAGCACACGGTCTGGCCCGCGTTATTTTCGTAACTGCTTAAAATGATAAAAACCCACAGTTAGGCCCGCGTTTTCTTGGCACTTACTTAAAATAATAGTAGCTCGTGGTTAAGCCCGCATTAGGCTCGATTATGAAGGCGCCATCGTAATTATAATAGCTAATTATCATAATTATATCTGTTTCTTTTTCACTTTAAGCATTCGATAGAGAGAACACTTTTTATGTTGTTATTATATTTACCATGGCGTCTTCATAACTGAGCCTATTATCGTATTACTTGCAAAATAATGCCTACGGTTTAGCCTGAATTGTCTCAGTATTTGGTTATTTAATTTACTTGTATCTAAAGCTTATTACGGAGTACGTGAATTTTTGGATGAAAAATTGCCGAATTTCAGAAATGAACTCAATAATAAATAAATATGTAAAATAAATATTGGGGGACATCTCACACACGGTCTCTGATCCCAAACTAAGCAAAGTTTGTGATTTGGCTGGCAGAGACTGATATACTACATATACATGTACCTGTAGGTTGATTGGCAGATAATCCTGTTTAGCGTTAAGTCCTCCTTTTTTACAAATGGTGTGCAAGAAAGTGTTAAACAAATAAATAAAAATACATTAATAACACCCAGACACAGAGCAAACACATATGAACACCACATAAATATTTGCCCTGGGAATCGAACCTACGCCTCTTTGACCCAGGAGTCAGGATCACAAACCACTGAGCCACCGAGAGAGCCAATAACAATAATTGTATGAGTAACTATGTAAGAAATTTCACTTTTCATTGCTGGAAAACATTGAGACAACCTGTACGTACGTAGAAAAAATCAATGTCCTATGTGAATTCAGCAACCCGTGCTCGGCCGGCGCGGCGGCGTGTTGGATATGGCGCAATTACCCTTCGCGGATAGGCCTATTTTCAGTCATCCATGAGCCGAAGGACGTCCACTGCTGGACATAGGCCTCCCCTATGGATCTGCAATAAGACCGGTTGGAAGCGGCTTGCATCCAGCGCGATCCTGCGGTCTTAATGAGGTCATCCGTCCACCTTGTGGGTGGATGTCCTACGCTGCGCTTGCCGGTACATGGTCTCCACTCGAGAACTTTTCGACCCCAACGGTCATCAGCCCTCCGCGCTATGTGCCCTGCCCATTGCCATTTCAACTTGCCAATCCATTGGGCTATGTCGGTAACTTTGGTTCTTCTACGGATCTCCTCATTAATGATTCGATCTCGCAGAGAGACTCCGAGCATAGCCCTCTTCATAGCTCGTTGGGCTACTTGGAGCTTACTAATAAGGCCCATAGTGAGAGACCACGTTTCTGTGCCATAAGTCATCACTGGCAACACACACTGGTCGAAAACTTTCGACTTGAGGCACTGAGGTATGTCGGACGAGAAGACACTACGCACTTTTCCGCACGCTGCCCAGCCGAGTTGAATTCGGCAATTGGCCTCTTTGTTGAAGTCGGACCTACCTAACTGGACCACTTGTCCTAGGTTGACGTACGAGTCAACGACTTCAAGAACCGAGTTTCCAACAGAAATCGGGGTAGGTAAAACATGACTTTCCTCTTGTTCATGTTCATCTTAAGACCCACCTGTTTCTATTATCCGTAGTGCTATCCGTAGTACCTATTTTCAGTAGTGCACTATTAATTAAGGCCGGTACAGGTATTCGACATGTTTCATTAAGTCATTAGAAATTTAATTTTCCAGGCAAATGAAAAAATGGCACACAAGTCGTAATTCTAGTCAGGCATGTTCTAGGATGCTATTATACTCATAATTTGATTAACTTTTACAATGGTACCAACCCCAAAAGCACGTGTATAAAATCAGCTGTTCAACACAAAAAGTTCATCGACCCGCGACAAAATGTATGGGAAATGTAGGTAATTTTCGCTTGTCAAGCCACGCTTCACTTTTTCATGCACTTACCAGACAAGGTATAGACCCAACTTACATTAAACTTCTTCAGAGAATATATAGCATCAGCACAGCAGCAGTTAAAGTAAATAGCACCGGACCATCGTTTCGTATTACCAAAGGAGTAAAGCAAGGCGATCCACTTTCCCCAAAACTTTTTACAGCTACACTAGAAGAAATTTTCAAAAAACTGCCGGCCAGATGGGAACAAAAAGGAATTGATGTTGGTGGAAGGAAGCTCACTAACCTTCGTTTCGCTGACGACATAGTTCTGTTTTCTTCTTCAGCTGCAGAACTTACAGAAATGCTAGAAGACCTAAGCACAGCTAGCCTCGAGGCGGGCTTGAGAATGAATATGTCAAAGACCAAGATCATGACCAACCGCACTGCACACCGCATCGCCGTTGAGGGCGAGGAGATTGCATACGTCCATGAATACGTATATCTTGGCCAAATAGTCTCTTTCCAAGCGCGACAAGATAAAGAAGTAGCTCGTCGCATCGAAAACGCCTGGAAGAGCTATTGGGCCATGAAACATCTTATGAAAGGCGAATTACCGCTATGTCTAAAACGTAAACTCATGGATGTGTGCATTCTACCCGTTCTCACATACGGCGCCCAGACTTGGTCATTGACTAAAGATCAAAAGACCGCGCTCGGGGTTTGCCAACGAGCAATGGAGCGAAGCATACTAGGAGTCAAATTAACCGATCGAATTAGGAACACTATGCTGCGCTCAAAAACCAAAATCGCCGACGCTTGTCAAAAAGCCGGACAATTGAAATGGGATTGGGCGGGACACGTCTGTCGCATGCCGGACGACCACTGGGCAAAGGTCACCACCAACTGGATTCCAAACTCCAAACGACCTTTGGGCCGACCCAGACGCAGGTGGCGCGACGAACTGAGCTCGCACGACAAACACTGGACCACCAACGCAGTGAATCGCGCAGTCTGGAAGGAGGGAAGGGAGGCCTTTGCCCAGCAGTGGGACAACACAGGCTCAAAATAATAATAAATAATAATAGGGTTGATCCCATAGTAAAATACCTATATTGATCCATATGTGCGCTAAGTTTAAGACTATTGGCTCACAAAATAAAAAAAATCGTAAACTTTTGGGGACCCGTTTTGCCCCATTTAAAGATAAACTATCCTTATCATAATCCTATTCTACATACTACATTATTTAAAAAAGCGCATTGATGTTTTGGGACGTATCTGACCCCTAAGGATTTTTTAAAGAAAAATTCAGAAAAACAGGTACAGCCATATTTTTTATTTAGTCTCAAAAGCATCTATACAAAGTTTCATGTCAATCGGTACAGGGAATAAGAAGTTACATGCAAACAAAAAGGGCCCGTTTTACCCCGTAAGTTAGAGTTGGGTACGTTTTTCATCCTTAGTGCTTCATTATGTCGTACGATGTACGTATATTCCAAATTTCAAGCTCATATCTTCAGCGGTTTGGGCTGTAGCCTAAACTTATTAATTTTGCGTATCCCTAAGGAACCTTATAGAAATTCCTGGATTTTATTAGTTCCTGTATTAAAACATGCTATGTGCTTCCTTCATGCCAATTTTTAACCATAACCGTTCAGCTGGTCCAATGTAATTGACGCTTTTTTCACCAACTTTGGGACCTTATTTGACCCCTTAGATGAGGAAAATTCGGAAAAACAGGAAAAAACGTAACTTTTATTTTGTTTGAAAAGCACGTAAACAAAGTTTCAAGTCAATCGGTACAGGGAATAAAAAGTTACATACAAACGAAAAGGGCCCGTTTTACCCCCTTAGAGGTCGAAAGTTCAAAATTTTCGTCCTTAGTGCTCCATTACGTCGTTCAATGTACCTATATTCCAAATTTCAAGCTCATATCTTAATCGGTTTGGGCTGTAGGCTGTCTGTCAGTCAGTCACTCAGGGAAGCCTTTTATATAATAGAAGATTATCCTAATAGATTCAAAATTAATTTGAAAAAATCGGAGGTTTCTTTTTTGGTTTTAACAAATGTAATAGACTCAGATAAATATTAACTTTCTCGAAATGTAACGAGTGTTTTGGTTCGAATTTTTGATTATTATTATACCAGTTTCCATACATTTTGTGGACATGTCCGTTTATCGAAATCGGCTGAACCGCTTTTGGAGAATCAACAATAATTTAAAAATTGTTTTCATCAATTCGAGCGAACCTCGAATATTGTACACGATGTATGTCGGTTTTGCCATATTTGCGAAAAATAATTATGTAAAATACGGTTTATGGAAGTTTTGTTTGGTAATGTTTTTGAGTTTAAATATTTGTGAGAATACGAATACTTTTTTCAGTATTATAAATATTTCATGTGCGTTTACACTATTCCCCCATAGTATAATTCCATATCGGAGACATGAGGACTGCTATTTTTAATATGTGAACAAATCATTTTATTATTTATTTTTAAATAATTTTCAATAAACAATTGTATTTATTAATATTTATTTACGTACAAGTGTCGGGTTATGTTGTCTGATAGGTTTTTTTTTAAATGTTGGGAAAACTAATTAATTAGGGAATTAATTAGCACCTAGCCGATAAATAAATATTAATAAAACAGAAAAACCTGAGCATAGCTGGTATTTTTCTTCTGTACCTAGATACGACTTCACGCAACGAGCGTAAAAATTAGAACCATTAAATTATCTAAAATTAGTAGTAATTCTATTTTCATGGTCTTTGAAACGACTCTGCGTTTTGTGTTGCTAAAATACACCTTTTCTTTTCTTTACCTACATGTCGATTGGTAAAAATAGGGAATGGCGTGGGAGCGGAAGTGCGCATCCGTACTGTAAGGATATAACGACTCATTTCTGTTATTTAGTCAGGATTAGTAAAAAAGTTGAAATAATATATTTTGTCCATCAAATCCACAGATCAATCACAAAATCTAGTCCTTTATTTTAAACGTTTCGCCATGTCAGAGGCTTTCAGGCAGCTTAAAAACAGATACCACGGCTAGCCACCTTGTCTATGTGAACTTAATATATACTACTAATATCTAGAATTCTAGATTAAGCAGCCCTACGCAATACCACAGAAAATAGATAATAAATAAATATTAGGGGACATCTTACACACGGTCTCTGACCCCAAACTAAGCAAAGCTTGTGCTATGGCTGCCAGAGACTGATATACTACATATACATATTTTTAAATACATACATATATAGATAGTAACTAAATAACACCCAGACACAGATCAAACACCTATGTTCATAACATAAATACTTGCCCAGGTTGGGAATCGAACTCACGTCTCTTTGAACCAGAAGTTAGGGTCACTAACCACTGAGCCACCGACGCAGTCACTAATAATAATATAGGTAATACTCACTTGATTCTTGGAGCAGTAAAAGTATGCCGCATGTCACCAGGCGCGCAATCCCCGGGCCTCGGCTGGCCTTTCAAGAACGCTTCCGCTTGTTCAGGCTCCTTCGCCGACAGCGACCTCAGCAACGCTCTAAACTCTTTCCGCCGAGGACTCTCTGGCTCCCTCCTCCGTGGCGAGCCCAGAGGTCGGGTGTTATCAGCCCAGACTCTGCTGGGAGCCGACCTCGAACATGGCTCTGAGGTAGACTCGACGCTGTCGGGAACATCTTTGTTCGGCAGCGCGAAGTACGATGGGTTATCTGAAACAAACAAGCCTTCAATCAAAAATACGTCGATTTTTACAGAAACTCCACCAAACACTCCAATTTTCTTGAAAAATAAATTAGGTTGATCTGGATGAGCTTGTCAGTTGTTTCTGAGATCACTTAGAGCACCCTTCTTCAGTTCGTCCCTTTTTCGCGCCCGCACCCTCAACACCGCATAAAGGAATACTTGACCTAGATGGCTAACGATACAATATTTATACGACAGTGGCACCTTACCAAGGCGCATTTTGCGGTGCGGCCAGTCCCTGGTCGCACGGTACCACCGACCAGCGTCGCACGACTGCCACAGCACAGGAATTATTCAATAACACCAATGAACTAACGGCTCTCGATTACGTCCAGCGGCTCGAGTGCTGCAACCTACTTTGAAGCCGGATAATGCGAATTGAAGGCAATCTTCGCCTATTGTCTACCCCGACTCGCCGCAGAGTACGCAGCAGCTTCTACGATTTATGTAACCTATTTCTTAGTCTTAGCACTTGTCTAGTTCCTCCACGGTTAAATTATTGACACAGTGCGTCGGATGTGGAGATTTGATCTGGGATTTTGTCTTGGCGACAAATAAGACCTATTTATTTGTATAACTGAGGCAATCTTGGAAACGTTAGATGCCTATCTAATTAGATGTACTTATATGGAGATGGAATGTGAGCGGCGATTGATTTTTAAATCAAGGAAACTATTTGATATATCATAACGTAGAAGAATGGACTAAGAATATTTACGCCTGTAAAATGTTAGGTTAGTTTAGCTTCTTAATGTGTTAAAGACCATTTATCGACCTTGTTTTAGATAAAAGTAGGAAGAGCAAAGTTCTAATTAATTTGAAGATTGGTCTTTTTATTTTTACGATCTATATTCTACAAACCTATACTGTTGTGCCAGGACCATTTGGACCAAACCGTTGGACTAGTAATACTGTGTACGCATGATACATAGTAATGTATTTAAATGAATAATGTGTATAGTTCCCGAAAATAGATTTGTAGCATATTATTACACAGACGTATTATTCGCAGTATATAAGCTTACACAAGCATCTAGCATGAGAGCGTCTAAATTACGTAGATTTAGGGCCTCTTTCATCATCTCCGAGTAAAGCCCCAAGTAAGCTATTCGCCGATTAAAGTGGCAAGTATCGTTATACACCAGTTTCATAATGTCTGGGTAGCGCTACTCGTCAAATAAACTGGCTTGTAACTTACATGCTACTTCATCTGCCCTATAGCGGTGTCAACCGACGAGTAAGACACTATGACGACTTTAACGTATGTCTATTTTGCAAACTTGGGCTGTACTGTGGATACTGTTTTTCAGGAAACTGATACCTATAATATTATTATGAATATGCCAGAATTTATCGAATATCAATTGGATAAATTAGAACATATCAACGAATTTCCAGCCCCCCTACCGCCTAAGCAATAGCAATCGTAATAGCAATCGTTTATGACTTCATTTTAGTCATTTGGCACCGCCTGTGTGACGTTAGCTATCAATTGCTTTGCGCGGATTGCGAAAGCAATCGTTGAATGAACAACTTTGATGGCTAACGTCACATAGGCGGTGCCAAATGACTAATATTAAGTCATAAACGATTGCTATTACGATTGCTATTGCTTTAGGCGGTAAGGGGGCTGGATTCGTGTTAATTACTTTTACGAACTCGATTGATTAATTGAAATATTGAAGATATTTTCGCCAGATTTCGCAGTACTGAAAAAATACTAAAACTTTGATGTATGTGATAAGTGGTTAAAATAATTGCTATATTAAGTACTCACGTAGGTAACCTAAAACATGACGTTGATTAAAAAAAAACAAAATAATATAACAACACAAAATAAATAGCCGTACCTACTGTAAAGAGAGAATCACAATACCACAAACAAATCACACGTATTAAGCGCGCGTAACTTTGTGAAAATAATCTAAATTTGAACACTATAATTCTGATTTAAATTTAAAACAAAATAATATTAAAGTCAAATCCGTCGAAACTGGATATTCTTAGCAAAAATCATATTTAAACTGTGTGCAAAACTGTCAAACACTGTTTTAAAAATTAATGACATATTAGGAAAATATCCTAGATAGTGAAAAAGCATTGAACTCGAATATGGCAAATGCGCCGACCGCGCAAAACCAAAAATCCCCAATGCCGAAAAAAGAAAAAAAATGTTGACGTTTGACATTTCTGACAGTTACGACAACAAAATACGAACGAGTGACGTCATTTTTCATTCATTCATTCAGTTATTCGCCGAGTTGTTACTTATAGGCTGGTTGTCTAATGTGAAACTGACCAATGTTACTCGGGACTGTTACTCGCCAATTAGCACTACTCGGAAAGTAGTTACTCAATACTTTACTCGGAGATGATGAAAGAGGCCCTTAGAAAGTAACCAAAGTTTCCCAAATCCGAACACAAATAGGGTAAAAAGGAACTTTTTTGTGTGGCCCGCATGTGCTGTTCATTATTGCCGGGTCATTCCATGGCTGCCCTGGGAACATGTGGCCAACAAAAACAGTCCTTGGTGTCTTCGGACCCAACGATAGAATATATAACAGTTTGTACCGCACGGCCCCCTAATAGGGACTATTAAGCTCTTACAATGTCCCTCTCGGTACGACATGTATTTGTTGTAATAAACCAGGACACCGTTGACAGATTTGACAGTAATTGATGACCATTTTTTTATTAAATGGATAATAAATGTTCGTATTTGTTTAGCAAAGTGTTCCTTGATTTTGTTTCTGCCAATTACATAGCGCAGATTGAGGACATGGTATTTTTAGATTTGTGTACCTTCAGCCAAAATGTCTATCAAAATCGTGCTAGGAGAGTTATAAAAAGTTATGTATATGCGTGTAATGATCATACTGAAACGGCTGAAAAGTTAATAATAGAAAATACTGAGTTAGATGCGGAACACTAATGGATTTCGGGAAAGCGAAAAACAATTGCATATAACATTATTGGATTAGGAACAAATACGAAACAGACGAAAACCGTAGGTAACGAAAGAGGTCAGTCACAAATAACTGAGTACTAATTGTGCCATTGACTATACATTAAACTTAGTGCTCTGACGAACTTGATAAAGTGGATTGAAAATACTTCTATATTCCATACGCCAAAAAATAAAATCATGAGAAGTAATTTAATTTGAAACTTTGTAACTAGGTACTCTAAGAAAGAAAATTGTATTTACCAAAACATAGAACGAAAGAAAAATTCAAACAGTGAAGTTATTATATTATTTAATTAAAGGAGTTGGTAAACTTTTTATATGGGAGGCGGTCCTTGAAAACCAGCAGCGATGCGAGCTGTATTAATGTTTAGTGCCATATTTAAGAATATTATTTCACGCAAAAACATATTTTTGTGTATCGCCGTTTTATTATAATATCTCTTTTGTATTTCACTAAGTAGAAAATATTTAGACTGAACTGATAATACTAAGAGAAGATGCCTGGTAGCCCCGTCCAAAACGCAATAGAGATGTGCGATTTCAAATATAAAGACCATCGATTCTTACGATCGATAGTTTTGTATTATTATGCGGAAAGAGACAGCGTTGTAGTAATAATTACTACTACTACTACTAGGTACACTTGAATTCGTACACGAGTGTGGAAAAGAAAACTACATCAGTGAAACGTGATTTGATTTATCTACTGTCTTAAAGAACAACATAGCTACTTCCTTCAATATTTGTTTCATAGATTCCTCACTTCATAGATTATATTGTGTAAGTCACTTTTGACACACATCATTATTAGTAAAAACTTCCCATCGATCCATCAGCTATAAAACGTCCATTGTTGGATGTAGGCCTTCCATATAGGTCTCGAACAAGATCGGTTTGTAGCGGCTTGCATCTAGCGCGATGTTGTGGCCTTAATGAGGTCATCGGTCAACTTGCCAATCCCCTGGGATATGTCGGTTAACTTATAAGCTAATCGATGTTCTACGTTCCTATTTCATTTTATTTATATAGGTACGTGATTTTACTTTTACGTCATAAATAAAAAAAAAACAAACAATATCAAGAAATCATTAACTGCACTGTCATTAGTTGCGTTTGCGATAATTTAAGTTACAATATCGATACATCGATGTTTGACGATACAGCACTAAGGGTACTAACGTGAACAGTGATTTCAAACACAGACTAGATACTACGTAGTCTACGTATCAGACAGGAATCTTCAAACAACCAATAGCGGGCTGGTATTTTAGAGTTTGACATTTATTTATTTTTTAAAACATGGCGACCAGCCCTCTATTGGTTGTTCAATATTGACAATGTCACTTCCTTTTGCTATTTTATAATGTCACTATCAGTTTTTTTTTTCAATTTAGGCTTAATGCAGTTATTTGGCGGAGTTCATTTTCTAATATTTTTAGAATTACATTTAAAAATTAAATGGCGATGAAAAAAAATCTAAAAAATATGTAATTGAAAAGATAATTATATAAGCTTTCTATTGGTATATATTTCATTTCTGCAAGATTTCAAAAACCGCATCTTTTCCATGTCCTTTAAAGTTATTTTAAATGCTATGTAGTTATTCTGAAAGATCGACTATGGGTCCCAAACTCGATATGAATTGGTATGTAGGATATTTTATTAGATACTTATAAATAATTAGCATGACGTGGGCAGTGTTTACAACCAATTTAATTGTTTCTCGAATAAACACGACGTTTACTTATTTACTCTCGTATCTCCTACATTTTCACTAAGGTATTAATAAAACGCTTATAACTTCTCAGAAACTCCGTAATGGTGTTGTTATAAGAATTTGAACTAATGACTAATATTCAGCATTTCGGTATTCATTTTCACGAGTTCTCAGAAGATTGTAACGATTATGAGGAGTTCCTTAGAAGTTCGTTAATTATGTGACTTGCGTAATATTTTTTTTAGTGTCTATATTTGTTTTTCTAAGCGCAATTATATTTATCTACTTTATCTACTATTTTTTGACGGACGAAACGGAGGAGGTGCTCAATTCGACGCATAAATTTGTTTTTAATGTATAACCACGCATAACTTTTTACTTAGTGGTCAGATTTCAATAATTCTATTTTCATTTTCATTTAATATAATTATGACTAATATAAAGTCGAATCTATGTAATATAACCCCGTCACCTCGTTATCGAAATTCGGTTGAGCTTTTTGGTGGCAAAAGGTCACATAGCAACATTTAGTTAGGTACTTACCTAATCAAATTTTAGAAGTTATATTTTTAATTGAATATTTTTTTTTAATAATAGCGGCGGGTAAGAATTGAAAATGTATTGTAACGTTTAGTTATTAAACATTACTAAGACATAAAAGGCGTCGCGGTGCAATAAAATTTTCACGCACGGTTTAGTATTCAATACAATCGAAAAATCAGATATGGTTATGTTAACATCTACTTAGTATTCAACTACAATAACTAGGTACACTAAGCTAAACATGCACTCCCTATATACGTATTTATAATATGTACCTACGCAAATATGAATGTGCAGGGCACCTATCAATAAAGCTTATCATCTCTGCTTTTAACGTCATAAGTAATAAATCATACTTTGATAAACATGCGCAAATTAATTATCTCGAATAATTTATACAAAAAGCTTTCCATTTTCATCATCGATTTCCATATTCAAATGACTAAAGAAATTAGTTTAGGAAAAGCTTTTATCGTTATGAATATGAAAAAGTCTTACTTGTCGCTCGTAGGCAGTAGTCGAATTGGGGTCCCATTTTCAACCACCGAAAAATAAAGTTCACAGCACACAACACATCCCGCTGACTGTGCGGCGTGGTATGGGCGTAGAGGCGTAACTGGGAGCGACCGACGCCGGCGCAGGTGGACGCGGCTTTGCCTACAAACTGCGCCCTAAACTGTGTCGTTTTTAAGTTTAGACGCACACGTGCGAGCTTTCATGAGGAAGCGGAGCTTGCAGGAAGCGTCTACGCGCCTTCAGTGCGGTGTCTACACGAGTCAAAACAGCGGACGTAAAATGCATCGGATTGACTCGACTCGTTCTGTTTATTTCTCATCCGGTTTCTGTTGATTGGGACAATTGGTATCGGCTAGTGTTTTGTTTTGTTTGCAAATTGATGGATGTGCGCATGCGCAGCGTGTGTTGAAGATTTTGTCAGGCGAATGACCTTTTTAGTAAATTAACACAAAAGTTTAAAAAATCTAAGTAACAGTAATTTATTTTAAATATTAAATTCTATTAGCTTGCGCTATTTTAAAACACATTAACCGAAATTAACTTGAAAATGAAAGTTCAGAAGGGTGACCTCAGAAAACATGACCAAAGTCATTTGTTTTGATACCAAACGCAGAAAAAATATTCAGACCTTCACGAGTTAGGTACTTACGTGATAAGTGAACGTAGGAAGTACCTATCTACGTGGACATTTATTTTTTCTAAGTTACTAATTTAACTGAAAATTCATAAACTCTACCTATCTGTATTTAGGATATTAATAAAATGAATTCGCCAAACGAAACGCTTATCTATTTATACGTATAAAAATGAATCGTGTTTGTTAGTCTCGCTAAAACTCGAAAACGGCTGAACTGATTTGGCTAATTTTGATCTTGAATTATTTGTGGAAGTTATAGACTAAGGAAAGGTATAAACTGTGAGAAAATAATAAGGATAATTGATAATTGATTTCATTTTCCCATACAAAATGTTCCTGCATGTAAAAGTTGTCATTGACTGTTGACAGATGATGAGGCGAAGTTCACAGGGTCAGCTTGTGCTTATAAAATATTAGTCGAGTTAAACTATGTTCATTAAATGTATTTAAACAAGATTATTTTACGAATATTTCGCACGGATCGATGTAGCATCTTTCACATTATTGTTGATTTATCAAAAATGGCTTAGCCGATTTCGATAAAATTTAAATGGGACAAATTTCGAAGTATACTCTTTCCAATAAAAAAGAGTTATTGAAATTGTACAGCTACGAAAAAAGTTATACATAAAAAAAATATATACGCGTCGAATTGTATACCTCCTCCGGTGGTTCGTCGGTCAAAAAGGGTACATAAACCTTCAGATATATTAAGGCTCTAGAACTCTACATTTTAAATGAATCCAAGTTATCTTAAAACCCGTCAATATATACATCATCTCGATTGAAATCAATCGGTTCATATCTAACACAGGGTGAGTCAGTCGCCAATTTTTTCAGCATATTTTTCATTAACCAATAGTATCAAGCGAGTTGCACTGTACACTGTACAGTGTTTATGCGTGCGCCAGCGCATTTCGGAAGCCAGCTAGGCGTCAATGTTTGTAAATAAACCGCGACTTTGTTGACGCCGGTTCATTCATATTCGAAGCCAACGGAACTAAAGCCGTAAAGGGGTATAGCGCATTTACTGCTGCATTTAGAATAGCTTTTCACCTACCTAAATGGTAATGTATACCTAATTCATGTACGCATAAGAACCCGTACTCATTTCGAAAAATTTCTAGGTATATACAGGGTTATTTCTAATCTATTAGTTCTGCGACTTTTGTCAAAACTCAAAAAATAATAATTGGCGTTCCATAAAAATTATGTTGACCCGCGACAAAATGTATGGAACAGCTGATTTATTTTTTAGTTTTGACAAAAGTCGTAGAACAAAAGTTGTTAGTTTTGATGTATAGAATAAGCCTCTAAAAGGATGCTAATAGAGTAGAAATAACCCTGTATATACCTAGATATTATTCTAAATGAGTACGGGCTCTTATGCGTACATGAATTGGGTTTTGATGTATAGAATAAGCACCTGAAAGGATGCTAATTGATTAGAAGTAACCCTGTTTAAATTCTATCTACAAATTTAAATATGAGTCAAAAGTGAGAAGTTTGTATCATTGATAGCTTAGTGAGGTTAAGGTACAGATCTGCCGTAAAATGCGTGCTATGCCAAACATCTGACTTGTGTTGACTGTGAAAATATTCCAAAGTACTCCGACACTCCGAATTTCTTAATTTAACGTAGTAAACCACTGAACCTGTCACCGTCAGATATAAGACCTGAAATATCTCTATTGACCGCAATTACCTGAAAACATTGTCCTTCCGAAACAAAGTGGTGTTTACGCAATATCACTTAACGGTTGAGTTATTGGCAAGGATGCCAAGGATACGTACTTGAACGTCCCTGAAAGGCAACCTCCACACTATTTCTGCCGTATAAAAATGTAGGCTACGTCGTAAAAACGTCTACCTAAGTTACGCGTCGCATTGACCAAGCTATTACATTAAACTTGAAAAAAAAAGTTAAATTAAATAAAAATCCTCTCATTTATTTCAAATTCTACCATATTTTCTAGAAATGTAGCAATATATTCAGACAAAAGAAACCGTATCGAAATCATATACAAACGTACAGACACAGATACATACCTCTATCATAGGACGTCCATTACTGGACATAGGCCTCCCCTACGATTTCCAAGAAGACCGGTTCCGGGCATTCAATAAATATCTTATTACTTACACCCTTCAAACTTATAACACCCCTGTTTTCGCCCGAGGCTAATAAGATGATCCTCCAACAAGGGCACATTTATTTATTTTTCACGTACAATCTTCATACAGAAATCAGTCGCGTCCCGGGCAGAAGCCTCGCAGCGTCTCTGCAACACGCATGTCTAGACAATTCCCGGAGAGTATTGATTTTCAGAGCTTTGATAGTTAACGTATATTTGCGTATGCCTCCCAGATTGAGTGCGATTACCCGGATTGAGCCTGGGGCCTTTAGTTGCTAGCCTTGTTAGGATCTTACGGTCCATGGGGCTAGTTAATGGGCTTTAGGTTAACTTCTGTCAATTTGTGTAGAGGCCGGAATATTCCGGGTGACTGTTTTTTTAGGGAAACGGACCTTTGTGATTTACAGTACATGGAGTAGGTTTGCTTGCTGGAACGTGGTCTCAATTAATATGTAAATGGTACTAATATATGGCACAACTATTTTCGTCATCATCATCACCTGTGGTATCAGTGTTGTTCCAAATACATTTTTGAGTGGCCTCTACTAGTCTAGTGGTCTGTCTACCTCAAAAAGCCGTAGTTTAGTGAAAATGTATGGAAAAATTTGATAATAAGGCCGAATTTAAAAAATCACTACATAGTATAAAACAAAGTCACTTTCCTCTGTCTGTCCCTATGTATGTATGCTTATATCTTTAAAACTACGCTACGGATTTTGATTCGGTTTTTTTAATGGTAGAGTAATTGAAGAGGAATATTTATACGTATAAAACACCTGAGCGAAGTCGGGGCGGGTCGCTAGTTTTCATATAAAATTTCAAAGGGCAGCCGAGCCACATTTGCCCTTTTTCGGGTGTTTAGAGGGCTTGAAAGCCGTATAATATGGCAAAGCCGTATCAGGAACATTACTGTGTGGTATGTCCGCCATTGAACGTAGACTTCTTTACATTTCTAATAGAACTAAATGGAAATGTTTGACATGCAGCGTGTTCCTACAGTCTTTATAAGGCGGTTTGTTCGCCTCGTGGGTTGCCACCCACGCTGCTGTTATGCTCTTCTGTCAGTCCGTGGTCTTATCCAAGAAGCTTATAATAATCATCATCATCATCATATTATGAAGATAATAATCATATTATGATCTCACTAACTCGAATTCATCAAATTCTTTGAACTGTGTAAACTGAAGAAAAATATTGTTATAGAAAGTAGAGTGTTTTGTTTGCACGTTGATTTGCTGTCTGCTAAAAAAAGCATGTGTAAGTAATATCTGTGTTTATTCTAGTTAAATTACTACGAAATTTACTACGGTCTCAGTCTCAGTCATCCTATTCGGAGGCTACAGCTTTATTTTATTCGATACTATTTAGCTACAAGCAGTTTTGCTGTAACATAAACATGATACGTCTTTCGGGAAAGCTAAAAGGTACAGACCCTTTGGAAAAATTTCACAGCGTTTTCATTTGTGAAAATGGGCTCTTTACGTGACCGCACACCCTCAAAATGGCTAATTTAATCGCCACGAGTGGTACTTGAGGCCTGTTATCGTACAAAATGCCAGGGTTATCACCATATTTAGTGGAATTGAAGGTAATTTGTCTGCAAAGCTGCCATTAAAAATATCTCCCAGCTGAAACGAGCGTCGAATTTCAGCGGTGCAGTCGCGCATGACAATATTACAATTTCAATCTCGACGCCCTCGTGCCGTTCGTAAAATGAGAACTGTGGGGCCTATTCGCGGAGCTACGGAAAAAGTCAGATGTCGATAAAGATAAATAAAATTTAAAAATCGAGATTAATATTTTTTTCTTTTTTGACACGTAATCGACAAAGTAATCGGTGTCAGTAAATAATTTAATACTATTGAATGTTAAAAAATAACTCCATTTAGAAAAAAAAATCTTTGTTGTTATAGTGGTTAATTTCATAATAATAATGTAAATAAACATTGTATTATTTACTTTTGTTAAATAAAGATTTTTATAAATCAAATCAATCCCATAATACAAGTGGTTCCTGATTTGCAGATGTTCCTGAACAACAGATTGTAATAAACTAACTTAAAATGCGTCCATATTACAAAGTTATGATTGATATTGGCATTTCCATACTAACTCTACCCGAAATCAATTTTGCATAAGCTTTGTAAGCAAATGACTTGGCAAAGTTACGGGTGACCCGGATATTTTGCAAATTTAAATAATCTTCGATGCTAACTTCTGCGCAAAATAAAACTTCGACATCGCGACCACTTTTGTATTAGCATAATGAGAAAATAGGCTATTTACGAGTACTGGAAATAATTCCTTGTGAAAGCTATAATGGGAATATTCTCGTAACTACTTCATATTTTTATGTCATCACACACAAAAGTCGAAACATTTGCGCTGAAACAGCTCAATAATTTTACAGTGAATTTAAGATTTAAAAGAAATAAACAATAAGACGTTTGATTTTAAAAAATCAATCTATTTTTACTGCGTCTATTCCCATATTATTTGCATTCAAAATCCATGTGTTGCTATACACATGGATTATGAGTGCAAATAACAAACACTTGGGTTGGTAAATCTCGTGACTCATCACAAATCGAACGACTACAAAATCGGACCTCCAGTTAGTGGAAGTAAAAAAAATACAGCAGATGTCGAGCGACTGTGTTTACTTGCATCTGCTGTAAAACAAAGCTCACTTTTGTACCGCGAGTTAACTGAGGGCAGACCAGAGAGTAATTTGTTTTTATTTAGCCGAGGATGTTGGTAAATTGAGATTTCTTTGGAAGTCTTCGGAGCGACTTCGGGAGTTTTTGTAGCAAACGTAGCAAAGTTTTACTGAAAGCTCTGTTATTACGTGAACGAAAAAGTTTATTAAGATGTTGTAATAGGTATCTGGTGCCACTTTCAATGATTAGATCTAAGGTATTGTGAATTTGGTACTACACAGTGTAGCTAAAACATAGATTTTGAAAGGGCGTTTAAATAACAAGAAATATTAGGTATTTTTAGGTTATAGTTAGTAGTGGTATAGCAAAAGCATTTAAGACATTGTTTCGATTTCAGCAGGTACACAAAAGAAGTTGCAAAGCAACGAGTGCATAAAAGACCAGCAGCCCCCTTACCGCCTAAGCAATAGCAATCGTAATAGCAATCGTTTATGACTTCATTTTAGTCATTTGGCACCGCCTGTGTGACGTTAGCCATCAGTTGCTTTGCGCGGATTGCGAAAGCAATCGTTGAATGAACAACTTTGATGGCTAACGTCACATAGGCGGTGCCAAATGACAAAATGAAGTCATAAACGATTGCTATTACGATTGCTATTGCTTTAGGCGGTAGAGGGGCTGTAAGTAGTATTTTACTACTGGTCTTGTTATGTACCAAAATTTAACCCATGGATATTTGTATGTATGTATGTATTTTATAATAGTGATCTGGAAATAGCTATGTGTTTATTTACATTCTAGCAACCAGTATTCGCATATTTCAGCAAACCCTTACTAATATTATAAATCCGATAGTAAGCCCGATTACAGAGGCGCCATCGTAATTAGGTATAATAGCTAGATAGCATAGTTCTGTTTCTTTTTCACTTTAGGCATTCGATAGAGAGAACGCTTTTTACGTAGCTGTTAAAATTATGTTGGCGCCTCTATAATCGGGCTTAGTGTGTTAGTTGATATATTAGTTTGTTACTCTTTCATGCAGCAACAGAGCAATGGGTCGTTTTAATTTTTGGCATGGTATATTTCAAAGATTGGAGAGTGACATAGGCTACTTTTTATCCCGGAAAAATAAAAGGTTCCTATGGGATAGTAAAAAAATTAAAATATGACGGGGTCGAAGCCGCGGGCAAAAGCTAGTGTATAATAATTAGAAGTTAATACAGCAAATGTCAAGCAACTGTTTACTTTTTGCTGTAAAGAACTTAAGTACCTACCTATATTTGATTTAAGGGCATCTTGATACATTGAGATTTCTTTAGAAATCTGAGCGTCTAGAATTCTTTTAAAAAGTATAAGCGCGCTTCTCAAACTTCTCGGCAAACTCCATTACGAATATCAAGATGGTTGCTCTGCGGTGTTTAATTAAGCCACAACCGCAAGATACACAAATAAGTGGCTAAATCAGAGTTGGAATCCGCGGTACATTCGCGGAATGCAGTTTATTTTAGCAGGGCGCGAACTCGGTACAGTCAACTAAGGTTGATGTATCTTGGTGCACGTTGCGACTTTATTACAGTACAAATGAAGATTACACTAGAATAGGTATCTACTTTAAAGTACAGCTAGGGTATGAGGCAAAACATTTTTCTACAGAGCAAATGCTTTCCTCTTGCGATACTTATTAAAGTACCTACATAATAAGCGTTTGACTCAAAACTTTAAAAATAGAAATATTTCGTTTATTGACTATAGACGCACTTGTTTGAATTATTACACTTTTTGTATCGGATGTTAAACCTCATCCACTTTCTTCAATCTTCCCTGTCTTGAGCCAGTGTCATCCAGGTGTTAACTCTCTGCAAAATTTAGGTAGGTATATACAAAAAGTCATTGCCCTACTGCAACAAGATATAACGTATTTAATACCTTCTTATGTGGTGAGATGAAAACCCTCATTAGTCATCGCAATGTTGGAGTAAAATAACACGAGGAAGACTTGTTCTTATTACGAAATTCTTGCCATTTTTGTTGGAGTAGAATTTCATTCCCGCTTTCATGTTTGAGAATAACTGAAACGCTTTGGCGAGGCAGTTTCGGATTTCACAAAATACCTGTGTTAAATGTAAAAGGTAAGCTTCGGAGATCCATTCCTGATGTTATTTTTGGTACCGAAAAATAAACATTTCAGCAGAATTCTTTAAAGAATTGGGGCGCAAAAGGGTGAAAATATAATAGGTACATTTATGTAATAAATACCAGTAAATCTTTTCTTCTCTTTGCTTGTTATCTTTTTATGAAAATTGCTATTAGGCTAAAGGGACAAGCGAACCAAGATTTTCTTGTTTTTTGATATCGTAGAATAAACATATTTTTTTTCTGTACAGTGCTTAATTTTTGATGTATCGAGACAGCGCATTCATAGAAAATTCATAATTTATTTTTTCAAAAACATGTAATGTACGTCGCGCGTCGTGTCGTATTCAGAACTTTTCCCTTTTGAAAAGGTAAAGTTAAAAAGCGACTAAATACGTTTCATAATTGTTTGTAAACTATGCTTTATTTGGCGTAACAGCAACTTCCTCTATTAACGTAGAAGCACTTAAAGGACTGTTTGTAGGTCTATCGTTAATGCAGTACATTATACGGTAAATTGGACGGACAAAACGGACACAGCCGGAAGCAGCCAATTGTATGCCAAGCCGGGAAGCTGTAGTAGAGATGTCTCTGTATCAGATCTATCTTCATCGATGTTAGTCCATAGATGAGGGTGCTTTTAATTTTAGTAATTATTCAGAGAATTTGGCACGTCCAGTAATCCGGTACAAATTGCTCTCTCTATATCTACACGTGTACTTTCTATTTTGTGATAAATATAACGCAGCGCCTATTTTCTCCCCAAATTTTGAAGTCTTAAGTCTGTAATTTTACATTCACTCAGTACAACCCAAAAATCTGAGTATTCCTACAATCCGCCACGCCGTAGAGGCGGATTACTGAGCCCGTAATTACATTACCATGTATTCCTATCAGCGTGTCTACATTACGCTTAAGCACCTCCCCGTAAACTGTTACCAAATTATGTATTCAGCCCTAATTAAAGTTCGTTGCCTCAAGTTACGCGGTCCCTTATCAAAACAACCAACTAATTACTTAATCTCTGATATAAACTCCGTTATAAAGTTAAATTGCTTAGACATTCCTCCTTTGACATAAATGTAAATTGATAAATTGGTACCACCTGCGTCAATATTATTTCGATTTGCTTATTGAAGGTAAGTAAGTAGCTTGGTGCTTGTAAGTTTTTATATTGTTGACGAGCAACATGTGCTCTCAATTGCTTGTCTTTTAGAGTAATTGAGAACGTTTCTAATAAGAACGGTTGGGTTTTTTCTGTACCTATAATGTAATGTAAGCACTGCAGAGTAAATAAATAGATTTTTATAGATTTTTAAGTCTAGGTTTTGAAACCAATTATAAAAACTTACTTCTAATTATACAAGTGTTAATTTGTTTTTTTGTTGACAATATCATCCAAGCACCGAAAAGCACATTAGACGTACCTAACTATAGATATTGAACACTATAATTATCATTTCTGCTAAATAACTAAAGTAACGTAAGAAAAATATTTTTAGGAATAACCTGCTAAGTATTAAGAAAATTTTAGTATCTATTTACTTAACAGCAATGGCGTTCTTAAATTTACTTTCCTTCGTTATTTAATCTGGGCTCATTTCATATTACGAGATTGCAAGTCGACTCATTACGTTTCTATATGGGCTTACAGGCAGACTCCACCAAAATGTAGGTGTGCGAAGTCGAAGCTAGACTATTGTCCGTAAACCCATTGTAGAAATGCCATAATCGTAGATAGAAGCAAAATCGCCGCTCTACTTACGATAACGTTTTGTTTCTCGATAAGCAAATATTGTAACGCAAAATCTCCTGCTGTGACCAACTTTTATCATGGAGCCAACTCCGAAATCGCGAAGAAAAAACAGCTGTCCTATACATTATATCGAGATTTTTTATATGGAATATCTGTATTTTTTATGCTTTTCGGGTTTGGTCCCGTAATTGGTAATAAGGACGAGCATAATTACATCGTATTGTTAATGAATTCGCAGTCCGGTATTATTAGTGAAATTTTTGACTGTCTCAATGGCCCAGTGGTTAATGACCCTGACACCTGAGTAAAAGAGGCGTGAGTTCGATTCCCACCAAGGGCAAGCATTTTTGTGATAAACATAAGATGTTGGCTCTTTGTCTGGATGTTATTTTTATAAGTATGTATTTAAAATATGTACATATATGTATTAGTATTTCAGCCTCTGGCAGCCATATAACAAGTTTTGCTTAGTTTTGAGCCAGAGACCACGTGTAAGATGTCTCCACATATTTATTTAATTAAATACTTATTCTTCGCTTTGCCCATCTCCGCTCTGCTCCATTTTGGTAGAGTCTAAGCCTAAGGGAGATGGAAGGCCCTTTGACCTCATCGTGCCCTCCCGCCACCCCAGTTAGAAATATTTTTAATTTGGATAAATGTCACTCTGAATTTCTTTGGAAGGCACAGTTTTAATTAACTTGCCTTGATGCTTGCGAACTTACTTATAAGTAGGAAGGTTCCTACTTATCTTTTCAAAATGACTCAGGGATCTTAGGGCGTATCAAAGGGTGAAGTGAGAAGTCCTACTGACTTAGAACTTTCGCTTTGATTATGAATTTATGGACCTTTTACCAAGGTTCGACCGATATGAAACTTGTTATTTGAGTTAGTGGCTGTTATACAAAAATTTTGGATCGATGTACACATACATTAATATGAACAAGAAGGATTCAGTAGTTCGTAGTCAACGGGTAGTACCAATCGATGTTATGAAAAAAATCATCGGCCTGAAAAATCAGCATCACCATTTCAGACATTACTCGTGGCATCCAGCACCAGATCAGCTATATCCTTTAGATAAACATCCTACGCTACATTTACCTATGCGTGGTCTACACTCAAGAACTTAACTTCCCTAGTACTTTGCTCTAAATATTTGTTTACAATAATATCTAGGTTATGAATGAATAAGCGGAACCAAATCCATGTTCTACGGACAACATTCATATTCGTGATGATAACCAGACACCGGGCACGTGAAACTAAATAATGTAGAGGTCGTCGACCATCCTATACGGGCAGGGGTGGTGAATGGATCATCGTAAAATATAATAAACAAATAGGAAGTTATGATCCAAGGCAGGTAACTATAACTTGGAGCGACCGCTGGCTCGTGTCGAGTTTCGTTTTGAAAACTTTATACCTTTAAAAACAAATAGCACGTGCGGGAAATTCGGTACCTTTACAATGAACCTATACTTACCAGTTTTGGGTTTTTGCGTGCATGTCTTCACTCACTTGTAGGCTTGTATCTTACTCTACCCAATTCAATTACCACCGAGGAGCATACACATACCGTGATAGCTATATCATAGGTATTAGGTATATTCTGCATTGAGAGCAATATTACCCGAGGTAATAAATGGCTATTTCAATTTCAATCATTTATTTGCAACATATGTAGATATTACATGCAGTTCACAAGTGACATGTTTTAGACAGTCATATACCTACATATGACCCTATAAGGGTGTGGCAAATTTACACAATTAGTCATCTTTAAAAGTTACAATTACAATTTATTTTAAAATTGGTACATATATCCCAATTGTTAATAATTTAATAATGTCAATAATTCTTTAATTTCATTTATCATTATATCATGCTTTTTCATTGAAAAATTCATTAATAGTGTAATAAGCTTTTTCAATCAAAAATTTCTTTAGTCTAAATTTAAAAGTCATATCAAATTCTGATTCTTTTATATTCTTAGGTAGTTTATTATAGATATCTATTCTTTTAACAAAACTACTTTAACTAAATGGAGCTTTCCTAACTTTAGGCACTCGTAACGTATTTTTGTGCCGTTTCGACATCAAAGTCTCAAAGTTATCCAATTAATAGTTATATTAATATTAATAGTAGGTATATGAAATACGAGTACTAGTGCAGAATTTGAAACTGTTGGATGATAAAAAATTGCCCTCAACTAAGGGCTACATGGTTGTAAATATGCAATTTTCACGCAAGCAAAAATTTTTCTTATGTCATCAGCGTCGATTCAAAATCCTAATGATTACTAGGTTTTTTTACGATTGAGCGACGCTGAGGCTGAGCTGACGCTTGCCTGAAGGTGGATATGCGTATCTTCACAAACGTTTCCATAAGTACCTACAATATAATCTAAAATCAAACGTTTCAGCGTAGAACCTCTTGTACCGCACTCGCGTTCTATGTTACCACGCCAATGTCACCGATAGATTGTACTCTATTATCTATGGCGGTAGTTACGGGGATCACGTTGTTATCACTGCGTAGTTACGGTGCCAGCTAGTTAGCACAATGAATAATAAACTTGTAATTAATGCCTCCGAGAATGGAGTGGACCGGAGCATTTGGCACGCCTAACAGTACCACCGCCGTCAATGTCACGGAGTACAGTAGGCTAATGATATTGTCCACTGTTTACATATAAATGGGTATACGTGATGGTAAATTATTTTTATACACAGTTACATTCCTGGCCCTTCCATGAAGACATTAAAAAGAATAGTCGAAATAGCATGCCGTCGTTTTTCATGGGTCTTATAAGCAAGATGAAATTAGCCAAATTAAATGAGCTATGGAAAGGGCAAAGCACGAAGTTTGTCAACGAGATCAAATTAGAAATTAGACGAACTAAAGTTATCGATTATAGCCTACCTTATTAATAAAGCCGAAGTGGCAATGGGCAGGTCTCACAGCGTGGATAACTGATGGCAGATGAGGTTGCTAAGATCTTCAACAGGGACCACGTAACGGCAAGCGCAGCGTAGAACATCTACCAACTAGATGGATAGAACAGGATCACGTTGGATGCAAGCCCCTTCCAACAAGTCCTGTTGGAAATCTATATCTATAGGGGAGGTCTATGTCCAGTAGTAGATGGTATCGACGTTTGATCTGCTGATCATATTCTCACTGACATAAACTTGCAAGGTAGTGGGATGCACACTTGTATACTAATTTATACGAAAAAATTATTAATGAAAGTTTTCTAACTTTTCGCGTACAGCAAATAAGTTTTGTTCGATGATTAATTTGTATCAAAGAGATCAGCCTGAGTAGGCAAGTAATTAATTAACTTGGATGGTAATTGATTTACTAAGGAGAAGGTTTCTTTGTTGATGCGTATATTATTTACACATTAGAGGGGAAGATTATTTCGTACCTACGTCTCAGTTAATAATATTCTTTTCAGTAATTACAAGGTCTTTTTTTTCCAAGTGCTGAGATTTTTAAAGTTCAATTTTTTAGCGTTTTCTCAGTTGCTAGCTACAATAGTAAAAGTTGTTCATAATTATAAGCAATTAAGCACACATGTGAAAGATCCTGCATTTTGCAAACCAACACTACTAATTATACAATTAATGTTTATTTCGATTTATGGAAATCGAGTATAGAAAACGTATCACGTCTGTGTTTTTATATAAGTATCATTGTATATAGACTCCCGGTTGACCACATCCTACTTAATAAAGTCCAGGGTGTAGCAAGCACGTTTAAAAAAATTCAGCAGGTATAATTTAATTTCCAAAGAACGTGAACGACGTGGTACCTACGTACCACGTCTTTCTTATAAAATGTTAATTACATAGGATAGGTACGCAAGCACCTACTCTTTGATGAAATTTCAGGTAGGTATTTCTGCTACAGCGATTTTGAATAAACTCTTGTAATGCGGGTTAATTAGTGGGTTCAACCATAGATAAATAATTTATCATTCAGCCAACCGTAAACAATCAGGATTTAGGTCACATCACAGATATCTGGGTCATATTTACTTGCCTACCTGTCATCTAGCTCTTTAAGTATCGGTAACTTTCAAATGTCACGTACCTCCGTATAATATTAATGTATCAAGCTAATTCTCTTTGGTATCAAGAAATCTTCCAGATACAAAATTGTCATGTCTCTACTTCTTACAAAAAAGATTTACAACAACACATCTCTCTTGTATTTTGAAACTGTGGCGGCATATTTATAAATCATGGATTCCCTGTTACACAAACCTATAGGTAGGAACAACATCCGATCCAAAAATAGAGATCAAAAATCATGTTGGTCTACTTCCCCTTCTTTATGAGTGCTCTGCTCGCGCTCGCTTTTCGGAGTTTATAACAGTGAATGATAACGACTTTACAATTTCAAGTGAAATGCTATCCAGTGAAACGTGAAGTTAGGTACTGTATGGTCTATGAGTTGAGTTCTTGTTGATTATAGTCGATAGACTAGGTACCTACACAAATTAACGCGTCTTTAAACTTCAAGAAAATCAATGAAATTGGTAGATCATCTCATATTGATTATATGATTTGTATATACTTAGTATGTACATAGTAGATAGTAATCACAATCCAACCATCAAAGCTTACAATACAATACAATACAAAATTACTTTATTTTCACACCATACATTACAAAACAACTTAAACTAGAAAAATAAAACAATAATCCGGTAGAAAAATGGGCGGCCTTATCGCCTGCAGCGATTTCTTCCAGGCAACCTAAATGAAATAACATTAAGATAATTATGTTGCGGTCGGTGCTGTTCAATAGCATAAACTACATAGACCAAATACACAGATACAAAAATAAATTATAATTATTACATACAAATAAATAAATAATTGTATACCTACATAAAATACATACATAAAATCATAATAAAATATATACATATATGTACCAAATTAACAAGTAGACAGATAGTGTTTGTCCCTTTGGTTACTTACACTTGAGTAGCTCTACATAGGTACCTCTTTAAAAAATCGATTGATTAAATTTTCCATAGAACGATTTTTCCAAAGGATTTCTTATTACGCGGTGATTTATATCATCATAATTAACTACAAAATTAAGCTTTGTTCAGAAATTTTAGACTCTCGGTGGAGTCGGTTTCGTATCCTCTATTAATTACACAAATTAAATCGTACACTAGAACTCTTATAATGAATAGATATGCATTTAATTTTAATTCCAATTACCACCCATTGGATTGGTTTCTGTGATTAGCAATATAAAATCGACGCTGTCGTAAAGCAATCAAAATAGAGCCTATGTGTTAACGTGGAAGACAAATTCACAATAAAACTACAGTTGTAGCATCAGATTCTCCCAACGATCAACAATCTAATAAAATTGGAACACAGACTCAATTCGTAGGTGTACTCTTACGTGTCGTCTTATAATACCCACTATATTTATTTTTACGAGAAAACCCATCAAATCTGACAGTAACTAGGCATGTACGATGCGCCACCCACTCGCCACCGTAGGAACGTAAACATCGGACTGAACTTTGGCTTCGTTTATTTACTCGGGAAAATTGCTTTACCTGACTGAAGCAGAGCACTTTTATCGACTAATAGGGCACTAGAAACAACGTCGAACAAGTTTTACTCTAGAGTTTGAGCAGAAATGTAACGAAAGTTATTAATGTAAATATTTCTTTAAAATGACTTAAAGTAGGATGGTAGGAGTACCTATAGCATTTTGGAGGACATGTGTTGCACTTTTATTTATGTAAATACTTTTCCGAAAACCCTATGTCTTTTTCATGCGTTTTTTATAAATAAGTAGATTGTTTTAGTTGTTTCTTTTGTTCTTCCTTTTTTTTCACTTTTCTATTTACGTTTCGATATAGTGATGATGTCTGCGTGTTCTTTTTATTTTAATTAATTAGCTTCAGTTATCGTCTTCTTTAACATCAAATTGTTGAAAATCTTTATGACTCTACGCAACTTGAGTTACTAAGTACATACATACAAGTTTATCTGCTTACCCTGTACTAAGCCGAAAGTTGGTGATTTATCGCCTTACCACAAAAGATTTAAGCACGGCTTAAACACTGTTTAACGGCACAATTTGTACTGCTAAACATTGCTTAAAGCGTGCGTAAAACTTTTGTGGTTAGACGGTTAGAGTCTAAATCATCCCTTTAAATTTAAGATTCTATATTCTAAATTTTAGAGCACCATTATGAACAAGTTTGAATAAGGGGCCAACCCAAATTACGAGAAAAAATCAGCCGTTACGTACAAAATCGCAACTAGGAAGCGACAAAAATGTATGAAACAGCTGAAAAGGTCTCAAATTCTGAGTTAGCTCTATAGTAAGAGTTGATCATAATGATGCCATCACTCACTGAAAGAATCACCTCCTTTCGGCTGAATACTGAAGTAAGCACTTAATCCTGTATTGGTAGATATATATTAAATAAATAAGTGATGTAGAGCGGGTGAGTGAACAACAAGACCATTTATAATACAGAGTTCACAATTATTTTTATAAGAGCTATTAAAATTCGAGATGTGTCTAGACATGATGTGCAGATACTAAATCCACACAAGTCGTGATCACAACAATAAATTATTTTGGCGTCATCAAGGTACGACACTTTGTCTCTGGACGTGTTAATTTTATAAATGCCGCCAGTTAAATGGTTCTAAACAAAAAATTAAAGGTTGACAAACTTTCGGCGGAGACACGGATCGCATAGAAAATGTGGGGACGAAGCTGCAAGCATTGTTGTTAAGCATTCATATGCCACTCCGCTCACCCATTGCCGGGACATCCGCCGCTACTTCCGCTGCCAAAGATGGAAGATCTTCGACGGCTAGTTCGTTGACACAACCTCACATTATATTGGAGACAATAACTCGCGCGGAACGTGCCGAGATCGCGGTTTTTTAATTAAATATCGAGAAGCAGCCGCACGGCCGTGTGTGCCGAGCAACCGAGTAAACTTACGATTTAGCGCGTCTTCAGTAGCTATTTTTGATGCAAAAGCGCGTTGGGACGCCAATGTCTAGAGCATGCACGGAATATGCAATGTCGTCAGCCTTCATTTTGTACTGGATTGTAGATTTCACCTCTACATGCCTTTACATATATTAGCTCTTTCCTTTTACGATTTGTCGAAGGTGCCAGCTGTGTTATCTGGGCGCTTCATGTAAAGTGATGATAAAAGCATTAGTACTACTGTCTGCTTATGTATTGTATTTGATTTAGCATCTTATTTTTATATTCAAGACACAAATCTTTATTTACTTATATATAAAATCTGCACTACATTTTTTAACTGCGATACATTTTGTGTTCTATTACTGAAGTTCATTAAAAAAACCGGGCAAGTGCGAGTCAGGCTCGTTCTGTACAAACATATTGGTAAAATAAATAAAAACCTGTTTTAGCATGTGCTAATGAAGTTATTTTATATGATACCTTACATGATATGATTTACTCACTTTGAATTTTGAACCCATATTTTGTGAATTTTTATGTGATTTAAATAAAAATGTACAGTTTTCAGATTTATACCTATATGTGTACTCTGAGACAATGCTTTTCGCCAAATTTCATAGTCCTATGTCAACGGGAAGTATCCTGTAGGTTTTGATTTTTGTGAGCGTTGAAATATGCGTTTTTTACAACATAAACGGCTCTAACTTTTTTATACGGTAACTGAGAAGCTTTTCTTTTACACAACTGCAAGAATTCATAGGTTTACGTATATAGTTTAAATTTCAACTCGATATCTTTACTCGTTCCCGAGATAAAGAGTCTTGACATACACACAGACGGACAGACGGACAACAAAGTGAACCTATAAGGGTTCCGTTTTTTCCTTTTGAGGTACGGAACCCTAAAAATGACAAGTTTATATCAATGGGATGAATAAAAAAGAAAATTAATATAGCTAAGTATACAGATAATAAATAAACATTCACTTTAAATGTATATATACCTGTATATAATGTAAAGATATACATATGTAACACGGTATAAGTACCTACCTACCGAAGTTTTATTTCATAACATTTTTATTTTCTACTATAAAGATAAAGAGCAATTCGACAAGCTTGAGCGTCTCCAAAATCTATGTATACGGTTCATTTTCGGCCTCCGGAAATATGACCACATTTCCCAATTTCGTAATAACATACTTTCCCTTCTCTACAACATTCTCTTCAAACCTTCTTCTCCTTCATATTTACGCTCTCGCTTCAATTTTCTCTGTGACACTCACTCTGTCAATCTTAGATCTTCTAGCAATCTCCTTCTTTCCACTCCATCTCATTCTACTATTTTTTATGATTTTTCTTTTAGTGTCCGAGCAGTAGCGCTCTGGAATGACCTTCCTGTGACTAATCAGACGTGCACAGAGCGTTGAATCTTTCAAGGCCCAGGTTCAGCAACATTATCTCGCAAAGCTCTCTCTGACTGATCCACATATCACTCCTCGTTATTAATTTGTTTGTAATATATTTACGTATAAGTATGTTTATTTTTATTGTATGTATTATTTGAAGTATTTATGTATGGCTATTATTATGTGAGTAGTTTATTTTATTGTTGATTAGGATTTTTTGGTTTTCATTATTTTATTATTATTATTTTGTATTTACGTTTACACCGTCCTTGTCGTTTTTACGTTTCCTCGCATCCAAGAGAGGTTGTCTGGAAGAAATCGCTTTTAGCGATAAGACCGCCTTTTGTGCCTTTTCTGTCTTTGTTTCTTTTGTTATGTTTTCTTGTTGGTGTCAATAAAGTGTTGTTGTATTGTATTGTATTGTAAAGCCTTCTAAGGGTCCACTGTTCGGAAAACTTACGTAGGTAGTACCACAATAGAAAAGAAGATTAATCTCTTGGGTGGGTAAGGTAGAGCTACAATAATAAGGCTTCCAGCCATTGTTAACTACAAAGAACATTACTATCAATAACAATGCCATCAATGAACAAAAAACTTAGGTAGTGCTTTATTATAATACATAGTCAAGTTCATTCTGAAAAGCCTGATCGTATTTATTAGCACTTGAAAAAGTGACACAGTGCCTATACAATTTTTAACGGCAAATGCTGTTGGTAGAGTTGCATTAAAAATTAGAACAGGCACTAACATTCGATAAGAGAAATTAACCTAGTTATTAAGTAAATAGTTAACGGTAATCTGGTAAGAGCATTAAGCGTTCATACGTAACTATTAATATGACTTAGCGAATATAATAGTCACGTAATACCAGTAATATAATAGTGAGAACGGTATTACTGCAGCTTAACAACACACACTTTGAAATTCCGTGTAAATACATGGGGAGGCTGCGAGTGACTGTGTATGTGTGCGAGGACAGGTCTAGTTCTTGGTGATGTGAAACGTTCACAGCTTGTAGTCGATATATCGACTAAAACCACAATTCGATCGATTAAGTTTTGTACTTTTGTCAAAAGTTATTTTTCTTTATCTGTGTCAGTATTTTACACACAATAACAGGATATTAGGGTAGGTAGAGCAAGAATTTTACTGATGAATTTCTAAAATATTTGCTACGCGATTTTTTTTTTATTGTGCTAGGTCTGTGATATATGGTTGGTTTTTACTAAATATGTTACGAAAAAATAGACAATTGCCGCGACTTACTGGGATATGATAAATTCATCATTCTCATTCGTAAGTCCCTTGCCACTCTTAACCCTCGAGGTGTACAAATGGTATTTAGAGGTTATCTGGGAGTCTGAAATGATTATAAACACTGAACTGAACTGTCAGATAAGAGCAAGCATAACGCTTAACATCTTAAAGAGTGATTTAATTGTTTAGTCATTAAATTGCGTATAACATTTCAATCCATTTAGTTTCAATGAGGTCCAATAAAATGTTTCGAGGCTAATGGGTCTAAATCGATAAGGAAGTAAGTGGGCGACGCTAATGGATGTTCATAAAAAATATAATAGTCACCATTGTAAATAGTCGATTCTGAATCAGGCTCAATCGAATTTAATCGACTATTCGCAGTAAACCGGACTGAGGCTGCTGCCCCTCTCTAAGCACCTCAGTTCAGTGCTGCCATTTTAGCGCTTTCGGCGCTAGATCTAGCGCTTTTTTGCTATGTTCAGCGGGCACTTGTTATTTTTAGCGCCTAACGGATAATTTAGCGCTTTCTTATAAATAAAGACTTATTCAATGTCGCGACAAAAATAATGAGTTTGCCACATTCAAATGCTGATATAGAGCGGGTGTTCAGCATAATTAATGAATGTGGTTAATAGCAAGTTGAGAAATGCATTGCATTTAAAAACTATTAACGCCATCCTATTTATAAGAACAAGATTCACCGCGGTAAACAGAAACTGTTATAATTATCAACTACCAGCTGATATTTAAGTAAGATAGGATCATTCGAAAAAATAAAAAGTATAAACTATTGAACCTAACCAGCCTGGAGCCTCGAGTGCAGCTATGATGGAAGAAGAATTCTTTACTATACCCTAACTATAGGTATAGAATAATATACCTATTTCTGTTTTGTCTTCTAAATTTTATTATTGTGATAAAAAGTTGTTTTTTCACTACAATCACTTCGTATTTTTTTGTCGTGCGTATGACGCTTTTTCCACGATCAATGTGATTACACAATCTACCATACTAAACACATAGAGCAAAACAACGGAGCCGAGACGGAGTAAACGAGATGCGTTTATACAAGTCGCAATCTGCGTCTCGCTTCCAAAACTTAGCGCTTTATTGACTCGTTTAAGCCGATTTAGCGCTTTAATGGCTCGTGAATATATTCGAATCTAGCGCTTAGTGCACCGCTGTCAGCGCTGATTAGATTTTTTCATCTGGCAGCACTGCCTCAGTTCAGTACCGATCGGGGTCTTGTGCGGGAGGGACGCCAAAATGACTGGCGTGGACGAAATACTGAATTATCAGCGTAATCCCGACGACGACTACTACGCGCTACTGGGATGCGATGAAAACTCATCCGTAAGTCACTTGTTTTTAGATCCTATTTCAATTATTTTTAGTTGCAATGATCGAGTTAGGAAAGGCAATGTAGTTTATCGATTGTTCTGCTCTGCTCAATGACCTTATTTTTGCGAGGCCCCGAGCTCTGATTCTGACCTACATCTGGGGGTAATCAAATCTAGGTTTTGTGGTGCAATTATGTGAATTAGTGCGGTTAGCATTTTATTTGAATTCTTGTTTTAAATTGTGCTAGATATGTACGTTTTGCTTCTGAGTAACGTGTATGTTGCGCACGGGTTTTTCCTTTGTACGTTTGTGACAGGTACGCGGGATTTACCTGATTACTATTAGTATAGATATATGTACTTTGTATACGATTCAACTTGTTGTTTTAAACCATTTTTTTTTTCAAATTACTTGCTTTTGAGCATTCGACCAGGACCTGATTGATTTTATAGCAGACACGTGGTCGAGGATGTAGCGCCTTATCTGAAAGTGCATGTGTACTCTAGATCTGCAGATATAATTGAACTGTTCAATTTAAACAAACCGTATTTTTTGGTCTACATGCAAATTAAATTTATATATCAGCAGGTAAGTTACCTTCTTTTTATTTTTTCTCAAACTTTGCATGTATTTTCCTTAAGTTGTTACTTATATAAAAATAAAGTAGTTTTTCAAGTGCTAAACTACTTAAATGTAAAGCGTACGCATTTGGTAGAGTACAGCATTTCGAGTTTATTTCCTGTTATTGTTGTGCTTATTGTAATTTTCATGGTATTTTACATCGGGGACAGAGTCAAATTTTATTTTAGATAAAACTTAGTAAACATATTATCGTGTGTAGGTGGTACACTGCTATACATATTGCTACCTACTTATAGTTAAGCTGTAGTTAGCAAAGATACAATCAATTAAGTTCCGTTTCATAAATTAATCGTCACAGTATTTTATTTAAAAAAAATTGTATAGGTAGGTAGAGTACATATTGTAGGTATTGCTTAGTTTCCCGGTTTGTCATTGAACTAATAAACCTACATATATAAGTCATATAACTTTTTCCTGCTCTCTCGGATCTTCCTGTACTACAATAGTTTATCAGAGGGATAGGTACCTATTACCAAAATTATAACATTTTGGTAGTAGGTACCTAAATCCGATGGCAACGAGACATTTATTCAGTAAGTTTTCAGAAATATGTTTTCTCCGAAAATCGAACTCCACGTCCTATTTTACAAATCACGTTATTTCGTTATTATCCACAGTATCTATTTGCGGTCTAATTCGATTTCATAATTACGTCTATTTCTTCACTGATAATAAAAGTTTATAAATAGAAAAAAAGTTTACCGAGACTCGAGATAATTTGGTTGAAAGACAATTTCCATTCTATTCTAGATTTTTTTTTGTTTTGGATTTGTTATTTGTCGCGAGTAGGTAAGTTCGCGCTTAACCACCCATTCGTCTGATGGTAAGCGGCGTTTTGGTCGTAGATGAAACGTGCAGACTTAGGAAATATCTTATAATCACTCTCATTTTGAAATACTTCAGATTATATATCTCAGGAATCAGAAAATCATTTAATTAATAATAGAATTTAATTATTGCATGTAATTAAATATCTTAAGAAATAAATAATCTAGTTTACTTCCATTCCCTGGCCGTTGTCAGTTGTGTTTAATACTTCGTAAATATCGAAGGAAAATACCCGCGTAGAGATGGTAGTGAGGCGTCTTTCTACTTGTTTTGTAGTAAAAAGAGGATGATAGAATATTAGGCTCAATTATGAAGGCGACATCGTAAATTTAATAGCAACCTAAAAAGTGTTCTCTCTATCGAATTCCGAAAGTGAAAAATAAACAGAAATAGTCTAATTAGTTGTTATAATTACGATGGTGCCTTCATAATTGGGCATAATGTCGTGTTGTCTCCACAGAAACAGAATTTAACAGAAGACAGAGAATTATTAAAGTAGTTATTTTCCGCGGCTTGGCCCGCGTGGTCTTTTTCTTTTTGTGCTATCCTATAGGAACCTTTTATTTTTCCGGGATAAAAAGCAGGTAAGTATCGTCGTACCAAAAATCAACAAACACAGTTTCGGATTTATAATATTAGTAAGGATAGGGATTTAACCGTAACGTGGAGTGTGACATGCTTTAAAATGAAACAAACCTTGACCGAGAACCGGTTGGCTATGCGACCTTCAGCCACGGACAGGTGTAATTATTACGGTTAGTTAAGCAGCTACTACAATTTAGAGCCCACAAAAGGATAGAGTACATAAACAATAGCCTCTCTCTTCCTAGCTTTGTAATTAACTCTATTGTGAAACAAGATATTGTCCAAAGGACGTAGATGAGTCAGTCGAGACGAGTTTGCGGCCACGTGACATTAATTGTTTTACGAGTTCCCTCTTATTTCGTTTAAGAATTTAATTGTATTGAATCACGAACAGAGATGTTACAGCGGACAGGCTGGAGATGATTAGCAGGTCAATTAGCATCAAAACATTGTCAGTCTCGCAATTCTTTTACTGTAACAAAATATGACTCATTATAAAACAAAGTCGGTTAAATTCAGCAGCCATTTGTCTACGGGAACACCAAAATTGTTAGCATAATGCGCTGCATGAGAAATAGGTACTTGCGCGAAAATCGATTCTAGACGTGTCATCTGAAATGAGGTAGGTAGTTAGGTAAATTGTTCTGCGAAATAGGGATTACACACGTTTCCCGATGTTCGCATTGCACTATAGATGCACAAAATGCGTCATCTTTGTTATTTGAATGACCGATGAGATTGGAGAAATATTGATTAACAAAGTTTAGGTACCTACGTCCCCAGGGCGGGTTTAAACTTCCTACTCAATCCATGTAGGAAAAATGAAATAGCACAAAGCAACAAGTGACACCCGCACATACGTCGCGGAGTTTTCGAATTAATTATAATAAAAGTACATACTCGTATAGTAGGCGAATCTTCGTAAGCATACAGGTAGGTATATCGATTCGCTCTTGACCGATTTTGTTCATACTCGCAAATCTTGTCAGGATTTAGTTTTGAAACAATCTTGCCAAATATTATCAAAATCGGCTGATAAATAACGCGAAAGAAAATTCCCCCCTGTTTGAGGAAAATACCCCCCCTCCCCCCCAATCAAAAATCGCCGAAAACAAATATTATTATATATAAAACCTGTGTACCAAGTTTTGTCGAGATTTGTTGAAAAATGCGACCTGTAGACGAAAACGGACAGAAGGATGCAATATCGCCGTGGTAAAACGAAGCCCTTTGCTTCGCTTCGGTCAATAAATAAACATTAACACTTTTTGCTACGGTTTCCTCGAATCCTTTGTTTGGCTTTTATAGTTGCTAAAATTTCCTCGATTCCAACGTTTTCTTTGAGGGGCTTCCGAAAGAAAAGGCGTTTCAGAGAAAAACATTTCCACTGTCAATACCAAATACCTACCTTTTATGGTAAATGTTATGATAGACTTAAATAATCTAGGGAAATTCTGGGTAAAGAAAAATAAAAACAGTTTCGCTTTGGTTGTGTACGTATTTGATACCTTAAATAATTATATTGTTTATTCATAAATATTTTTACGTAGTACTAAAAAAATATAATTACTAGTAGTACTAGTACGTAGTACTAGTACTACTAGTAATTATATTTTTTTTTATGTAGGGAAATTGGAAAGTATAAATTGTTAAAATCTCTATTCTATCATCGACAAAAAGTTTTTTTTTCGCTTTTCTTACATGATACGATTTACTCACTTTGAAGTTTCAACCCATATTTTGTAAATTTAGGCCTAATTTTTTTTGTGTACAGTTTTAGTAGATTTATTCCTGTATGTGTCCTTGAGACATTGCTTCTTGCCAAATTTCATAGTTCTATGTCAACGGGAAGAACCCTGTAGTCTAACTTTTTATACGATAACTGAGAAGTTTTTCTTTTACACAACTGCACGAGACCATAGATACGAGTATACGTGTATATTTAAGTTTCAATTCGATATTTTTACGCGTTCCCGAGATAAAGTGTCTTGACATATGGACAGATCCTATCCAGACAAAGTGATCCTATAAGGGTTCCGTTTTTTTCCTTTTGAAGTATACGGAACCCTAAAAATCAAGACAATTTCGTTAACAGACCAGTGAGGCCGGTTTTTAGGGTTCCGTACTTAAAGGGTAAAAACGGGACCCTATTACTAAGACTCCGCTGTCCGTCCGTTTGTCCGTCTGTCTGTCTGTCTGTCTGTCACCAGGCTGTATCTCATGAACCGTGATAGCTAGACAGTTGAGTTTTCACAGATGCTCTATTTCTGTTGCCGCTATAACAACAGATATTAAAAATAAAATAAATATTTAAGGGGCCCGGCTCCCACACTACAAACCTTATTTTAAGCCGTTTTTCGCTTGAAATTAATAACCGTAACAGGTAGACGCTTGAAATATTCACGGAATATTTTAATTGTAATTATTTATTTAAAGTTAGTTGCTCGCCACACATACAGCTACGCCAAAGCGTGCGACGAGCCAGTAAGATTACAATAATAAAAATAATTGTAATTGCACTTAATTAAAAATAACACAATACTCACACAATGAAATTAACAATAGCAAAACTATTATTATATACTATGGGACTAATCGCGAGATAATAAAATTACGAGATAAATAAATACCTCCTCATCCCGTACGTTACGTACATAAATACGTTTCGGTCGATGCATTCGCGAAAGTTTAAAAATTACAAAATTACCAAATAATTATAAAAAAGAAATATTAAGAAATAAAATATGTACAAAATTTTTTAATGTATGTTTACTTCAATAATATAACTAATAAATATTTAAGGGGCTCCAGTACAGTACGGAACCCTTCGTGGGCGAGTTCGACTCGCATTTGGCTGATTATTTATACATGTGGCGAGTGCGTCGGTGTATGCTGACTGACAATCCAAGGCATAGTTTCCCTGTATTTGTATGTGTGTGTATTTGTATTGTGTCTGTACACAGCGAGGCATAGTTTTGCCGGCCTCACTTGTTTTGTTCACAAAATTCAGTCTTGATTTTTTTATTTGGTCTGAGACGGCTAACTACTACATTTAGGTACTTATACTAGACATTAGTTCAACCGATTTAAACAATCAATTTCCTTGTTTCAGGTGGAGCAAATAACCACAGAGTACAAAGTACTCGCGCTACAGTATCATCCCGACAAAAATGCAGGCGACAAAGAAGCAGAAGCAAAGTTTCAACAACTAAAGGTAGGCTCTACTTTTACCCTTAACTTTACTAAAAATATATAGATTTGGATAGGTTATCTAATTATTTTGGAACCTAATTGGTGAGATACTCGTAGGTACTTCGAGCAAATATCTAGATATTTGCTCGAAACAAAAATAGCGTAACATCTTCTCGTCCGACATACCTTAGTGCCTCAAGTCGAAAGTGTTCGATCAGTGTGTGTTGCCAGTGATGACTTATGGCACAGAAACGTGGTCTCTCACTATGGGCCTTATTAGTAAGCTCCAAGTAGCCCAACGAGCCATGGAGGCTATGCTCGGAGTTTCTCTGCGAGATCGAATTAGAAATGAAAAGATCCGTAGAAGAACCAAGGTTAACGACATAGCCCAGTGGATTGGCAGGTTGAAGTGGCAATGGGCAGGGCACATAGCGCGGAGGACTGATGACCGATGGGGTCGAAAAGTTCTCGACTGGTGACCACGTACCGGCAAGCGCAGCGTAGCGCACGTAGCGGCGAAAATGTATGCTCCTGCTGTTTCGTTTTAGCGGCGCTTGCGCGGGTGTGCGTGTGATTATCACACAATACCACGTAAATGATAGTACTTTATATGTTCAAGTTTTCACTTCTGCCTGCACTCCCGGAATGCAATTCGTTGTTTTTTTTATAACTAACTTTAAATGTTGCCCGCATTCCAGGAGGCCAAGGAGACGTTGTGCGACCCGGGGCGGCGAGCGCTGTACGACAAGTGGAAGAAGAGCGGCATCGCCATGGGCTACAAGCAGTGGCTCGGCATGAAGGACCACGTGCAGCAGTCCATGCACTGGTCCAAGCCCAACACCAAGGACCGCATGCTGGAAGGCGACGCCAAGGCCTCGGGCCCCTCGAGTCTCGGCCAGAGCAACGCGGCCGCGCGCCGAGCCTCCGAGGGCGGCGCCGCGCTCTGGGGCCGCTGGGGCACCGGCAACCAGGAACCCCCCTCCGAAGTCATCAACAAATTCCGCAACTATGAAATCTAATTTCATACACGATGCATATCTCTCGAATGCGTTTTACTTAAATTCTTTCAAGGGTTTTCATCTGTTTGTACTTATTTAGTTTAGTTGTTTTCTAACCGTGTGCTGTGTTACTGTTCCAGGCTGTTGCGATACTTGCCATTGCATTAAATGTTCGTATTCAATGTTATCGATAAGTCAAATTGTTTGTTGTTAAGGATTAGTTAATGAACGAACGGCACACTCATCAGGTCAGCTCGAATGTTACTCGAATGTCGCTCGTATCTTAAACATTTTTCATGTTCTAAGTGTCTATATATTTATGTTGTAGACTTAATGGAATTTCGTCTTAGAAGCCCCGAGCCCTTGAGTGTTACTAGTTGAATTTAGTGTTAGACACGTTAGATGTACCTTTAGCTTTAAGCTGTGCACATTCCTGATAAAGTCTGATTTATTGACATTTCTGCTTTAGAACAATATTAATTAACGTCTATTTAAGAATCTCTATTTTGAAGATTTATATTTTTGATCCTGTTTATCTTACTATAAGTACCTTTACGATATTTTGTTTTAAAAGGCTGCGGAGAGTAGGGGGTGTTGTGAGCTATTTACAGGGTAACGTTGTGAGATAATGGTTAGTTACTTTTGTTTTATTTTAATTATTCTTCTTACCTCAAATGACAATCTTCAACATTGTTCCAGTAAAATAGGTGTTGTGTTCCCCGTTAGTATTTAGAAGTTTTACGATATTATATGTGTTGAATGTTAAACAGTATTTTTTTCAATGATTGAAATATATATTCGTAAATGTTAAATGATGTAGTGAACTTTGAAATTTTAATGTTTTATCTCGTAAGATTCTGACATGAAGCCAAATGTGTGAGACATTTTATTTTTGATGTATTCAACTTTGGAAATCAATAAAGGATTAATTGCCAACCAAACTTGTTTATTATTATTAATTTAAAAAAAAAGCCGTGGTGGTCTAGTGGTAATGCCACCCGCCTTACATTCGTGAGGTCGTCAAATCCCTGTCCCGTACCAATGAATTCCTTGAAATTTATGTACGGAATTTCACAACACGGGCTTTTCGGTGAAGGAAAACATCGTGAGGCAACCCGCATGCGTCCGTAGAAGAAATTCTATGGCGTATGTGAATCCACCAACCCGCACTGGGCCAGCGTGGTGGATATGGCCCAATCAGCCTTCGTGGGTAGGCCTACGTCCTGCAGGGGACTATTAAAAAGGCTGGTACAGTACAGTACGTACGTGGTGAAAAAATCAATCATTTGGTTTGTAGTAGTGATAAGTAAACGTAGGTACCTACCACGCATTGCCGTTCCAAAAGATAAGTATATCCTTTCCGCCTTATTTATAATAACTCTAGGATAGTTAGTCCGTCTTTTCTCTTTTTCACACGGCTTTTCGGTAAAAGAAAATATTGTGAGGCAACCTGCGTACGTCCATAGAAGGAATTCGGCGTATGTGAATCCACCCATCTTCACTGGGCCAGCGTGGTTGATATGGCCCAATCACTCTTCGTCGGCAGTCCTATGGCCTACAGTAGACTAAAAAGAAGCTGGTACAGCAACAGGATGTCTTTTTCATTCTTTGACAATTTTAATTCAACTTGTACTCGTATAAAACAAAAGACGGACAACTGCTCCAAATGAGATTAAGTTATCAGAAACTTATTATTATCACCGTTTTAACTAGTAGTTCTCCAAAAAGTAGACATTGCGGAACATATCTTTAGCTGAATTTTCATAGGCATAAATCTCGACTCGCCCTTGACCGATTTATATAATACCTATTTGCAAATTTTGTTAGGGCTCCGATACTATCTACACGATCTTACCAAATATCATCGACCTGTATATCAAGTCTTGTCGAGAAATCAACACAGACAAACACAAAATCGTCGAATTAAGTATAACGTCGACCGACTTCTTTCGCTTCGTTCACTCGGTCAAAAAATAGCTATCATCTTATTATGGTTTGGACACTTATGAGTAACAATGCGTATTTTCCAAATAACTAATTACAGAAAAAAATATTTCAAAAAGAAAGGTTCTGTTCTTGTACTTTCCATTTTTAATTTGCCTACGAAATGAGGGTAGGAAAATAAGAGGCGCATTGTTTCGACGAAAGGCTAATTAAAATTATTCTAAGCCACAGCGGTTGAGCGATCAAAAGGCCTCTTCGTGTCGCATAATGGGCTCAGAGGTAAATTGTACCACTTCATTATGTCTTATGAAAGAGGAAAATAAGCCGTGATGACACTGCTGCGGCCGAAATACCACTTTGGAAGCGAAAATTATTGATATTGTAAGTTGAGACACCTTAAAAGTTATTGCAGAATTTTGTGGTTTTCTGTCAGTAGTACCATTGATTAGTTCCATTGATGGTACTACTGACGTATGTATACTTCGCTAGTACCATCAAGGTGCTAGCGACGTATAATTTATATCCTCTACGTCGCTAGTACCATTGATCAGTACCACTGATGGTACTATGCACATACTTATATGTGACTAGTACCATTATTACGTAGAGGATATAAATTATACGTCGCTAGTACCTTGATGGTACTAGCGAAGTATACATACGTCAGTAGTACCATCAATGGAACTAATCAATGGTACTACTGACAGAAAACCAATTTTGTTATTTGATACTGTCAAAATGTTATTTGCACTGTTAAACAACTTGCGTCGGTTGGTGAGTTGATGAGGTAGGTACTAACCTCATCTACGTCTACTAAAGAATAATAGGTATAGGTCACGTCATACAGGTTGGCGGAAATGAAGTTAGCTACAAGCTGCGCAATATCCAATTCTGACTGAAGCTCATACAAAGCCTCGCGTTGATTGGATATTGTTAGTTAATGTTAGGAAAATTGCGTAGCGTCTTCTCGTCCGACATACCTACCTCAGTGCCTCAAGTCGAAAGTTTTTGACCAGTGTGTGTTGCCAGTGATGACTTATGGCACAGAAACGTGGTCTCTCACTATGCGCCTTATCAGTAAGCTCCAAGTAGCCCAACGAGCTATGGAGAGGGCTATGCTCGGAGTCTCTCTGCGGGATCGAATCAGGAATGAGGAGATCCGTAGAGGAACCAAGGTTACCGACATAGCCCAACGGATTAGCAAGTTGAAATGGCAATGGGCAGGGCACATAGCGCGGAGGACTGATGACCGGTGGAGTCGAAAAGTACTCGAGTGGAGACCACGTACCGGTAAGCGCAGTGCAGGACGTCCACCCACAAGGTGGACGGATGACCTCATTAAGACCGCAGAGTCGCGCTGGATGCAAGCCGCTTCCAACCGGTCTTATTGGAGATCCATAGGGAAGGCCTATGTCCAGCAGTGTGGACGTCCTTTGGCTGATGGATGGATGGATGGATGAATGTTAGTTTAGTCTTTATTCTGAGGGATATTGCGCAACTTGTAGCTAGCTTCTCGCCAACTTGTGTGCGGCCTATACCTACCTACCTTAATAGGTAGCTACGAGTATTATTATATAAATACTGGATGATACGTCAAACGTCGTTTTTGCCATAAGTAGGTACTTATTCAGGGTTATTTCTAATCAATTAGCATCCTATCAGGAGCTTATTCTGTACCTACATCAAAACTAACAACTATTGTTCTGCGGCTTTTGTCAAAACTCAGCTGTTCCATACATTTTGTCGAGGGTGAACGATATTTTTCTATGGAACAACAACTTTTTTAAAGAATTAATAAAAGTAGTACAACAAAAGTTGTTAGTTTTGATGTAAAGAGTAAGCTCCTGAATGGATGCTGATTGATTAGAAATAACCCTGTATAAAACAAGTTCTGGACAGGGTACCTAGGATTTAAAAAAAAATAGCCTACTAGCCATTTTCAGACCTACCAAATATACACAAAAAATCATAAATAGCGAGATTTTTACTTACAAGTACAAGAATGAAATAGAATAGAATATAATGTTTTGTCATAGTACTTATATCATTTACACATTTTTACTTAGTAAAATAAATTATAGAAATGGTTCTACCGTGGACTCGTCACAATTACAGTAATTTTATTTAAGTACTCTTATCTACCCTCACAACAAGAAAAAATATAGCTTGGATTACATCGGAGAACGACAACATCAATACAACATCAACAAAAATATAAGTTTTAACTTCCATGATTCCCTCATTAGACAATAGATTTGATCATAATATAATTGTTGATTTTTGAGAATTGTCAGACATTCATAACAAATATGTAGGTATTGTAGGTACATGAATTCACTATATACAAATAAAATCAAAATGACTCAGCTCTGAACAGAGGCATCGTTAAATTATAATCACAATAAAATAATATTAAAGAAATTAAAGTCTGCAATAGAGACTTTCTCAATGTGTCTCTTGAAATTTGTCACCACTATCTAGGCCGCATCTCCAGGTAACATCTAAGTACCTAGGTATGTATTTAAGACTGCACTACGCGCTTTTCAATTAGGTATCTACCGGTCAGTTCTTAGGATATCAGAGCAAAGTAAACAACAAACAGCTAGGTAGACTCGGTACATATCTCTACCATGAGGATTCATAAAAGTGGCACATTTTTCACAGAAGATGTTATGTAAACAACACGCGTGACAATTCAATACAAGTATGAAAAGAAACAACAATTTTCCGCGCAACCATAATCCTGTTTAATGATTCCGGGGATTCCAGTGTTGTATAGCACGTGCTATACATACTCACCTACTTACTGTGCTTGGATCGTCTTTTCAGCCATAGGACGTCCACTGCTGGACATAGGCCTCGCCTATAGATCTCCAATAAGACCGGTTAGAAGCGGCTCGCATCCAGCGCGAACCTTCGGTCTTGATGAGGTCATCCGTCCACCTTATGGGTGGACGTCCTACGCTGCGCTTGCCGGAACGTGGTCTCCACTTGAAAACTTTTCGACCCCATCGGTCATCACTTTTCCGTGCTACGTGCCCTGCCCACTGCCGTTTCAACTTGCCAATCCGCTGAGCTATGTCGATAACTTTGGTTCTTCTACGGATCTCATCATTTCTAATTCGATCTCGCAGAGAGACTCCGAGCATAGTCCATAGCTCGTTGTGCTAGAGCTTATTAATGAGGCCCATAGTGAGATACCACTATGGGCACTATCTGGTATCACTAGCTGAGTTTTAGGAATCTACTTGAGGCAAAAATTCAACAGCCTACTGGCGACAAATACCTAAATCTATCACTGTCAATGGTTTAACCCATCATTTACATAGGATAGGGATATAATATAGGATAGGGTATAAAGACATGTATATGTATAGCAGTAAAAACCTTAAGAATAGGTAAATACTAAGAAGCCTTCGTGAACACCACGGATGGCAAAAGAGCGAAAGGAAAGCAGAGGATTTAAAAACATTTTTGGTCGTAATTCTCTTTAAAAGTCCCTGCATGCACTTTGTAGGTACTTACACCTGTAGGTACTCTAGAAAAGCAATGGTAGGTACCACTGCTTTTCTAGAGTAGGTACCTACTTACAATTAGAGCTAAAATTTAGCAATTAGAGCTAAAATTTAGCCTTGGAGACTGGTTATCTGTACACCCCATGCCAATAATTTTATTGTTATAGCCCTAGCGCATCGTCGCCGACACTGCGGAGATTCCATTCTATGGATGTTTACAGTAGCGAGGTCCGGTTGCATCGTTACCCGCCGGCTGCCCGCCGAGAGTACCACCAGTTTGTTACCAGCATTGGTTCAGCACAAGTGTATTAAAGAGGAATAAATAATAAGAACGATTTAACGATCAGCTGGGCAAGTGCATTGAAATAGCTTTTGATAAGATATCGCATTGCTTTCCAAATCTAGCCTCAGTCGATTCATTGCGGGCTTGTGGGGCGTTTAGTTTGATTTTAAGTTTTGTTGGAATTACGTAGCAATCACTTTTTTTAGACAATTTGATCACGTTAAAGGATTTTTATCTTTTTTAATCACATTTGCGGTACAGTTTGTTTTGAGTCTCGCGCTGCATACGCGGTTATCAGATGGTGAGTTTTTTATTACAAATAATTGAAATAATCCTAACTGTCACCAATTATAAATATAGTAAATATACCAATTATAAATCGGAAAGTGCGTTTGTTGGTTTGTTACTCTTTCAAGCAGCAACAGATTGACTTGATTTTAGCATGGAATCTGAAATCAACGGTCGGAAAGTGACAGACTAGTTTTTTGTCCCCAAAATATAAAAGGTTTCTATGTGATTGCGCAAACGTCAAAATACCAGGCGGGCGAAGCGGCAGCCAAAGCTACTTTTCAAATAGATTAATTTGTAAAAATAGTCAATTCTTAGTTTTCTTTTTACCAAGCAACTGGTGACTAAATGAATTTGCTCGCCTGATGTTTAGCTTTGCGTTTACTCATATTAGTTTAAATTATTTAACAGTTTAAGAATCTGTGGAATAATGAACTGTTTTCGATATCACATTTTTTAACGAGTCCATTTGCCAAGCGCGTCTGATGGAAAGCGACACTGCGGCTGAAGATGGAAATTATGCTACAGTTTTATGCATCTAGTACTGCAATATTTTTTGACCGACAAAACAGAGGAGGTACTCAATTCGACGTGAATATTTTTATTTTTTATGTGTAACCACGCATAACTTTTTACATTGTGGTCTGAAATCAACAATATTGTGAAAAATGCCACATCGATTCGTGCGAAATATTCGCGAATTCTGTACACGGATGAAGTCGATCATGCCATTTTTTGCGAAAATTAATTATCACAGCTTCGGTTTGATTTGTTATTAACACGATAACTCTACTGCTTGAGGGTGGAGTAAACATGACAGGGGTAGTTCTTCTCTAGCCGGACAGGATATTATTTTGAAAATCTCTACGACAAGAATCGTGTTCCAACCTGGGTCACATGGTAAAAGTGGGGTAAACCAGCACGGGAGTGGGGACACCAAGTCCGAAAACCTTTGTATAGTCATCCTCAGTAGATGACAATCATAGGTGCCGGCAAGCGCAGCTTATGACGTTCTACGACTAGTGGCACCGAGAAAGGAACGCGCTGAATGCAAGCCATTATTAAGGGATTATTGGAAATCCAAATAAGAGGCATCTTCCTTTATAATGTGGACCGTCAAGGATTGGAATGCCCTGCCGCCGTCATTGTTTCCTGACAATTACAATTTGGATGTCTTCAAGTCAAGAGTGAATAGGTATCTTCTAGGTCTACATGCTCCATCTTCGGTTTCCATCAGGCGATTTAATGGCCAAATGTAGCCCTATTATGCATAAAAAAGGCATATATCCAGCAGTTGACGTCCTACGGCTACTGTATAAATGGGTGAACCCATTTATACAGTAGCCGTAGGACGTCAGACAGATAGGAACAGATCGATGAATCCTTTGATGATTATTTGACAGATTTAATTTAAAAAAATATACATTTATTTAGTCATGAGGTGTAAACTGGAACATATTGCGAAATAGGAAGCTTTACCTATGAAAACTTGAAGCCTGCGGGAAAGAGTAGCTACAATATATTTCATGTTAGGAAACAGGAATTACCTATGAAATATTTGTTGTTTTTGGGGCTGGCAGCTAAGCTGAACTAATCTTAATACTATATTGTGGGGTCGAGTTAACAGTAATCTTGTATTTTTCTCCCAAAATCATACACAAGCAGCTTGGATTTTTCCATGTGGGATATGCCGATTTTATAGGTAAGTATTATTATTCACCTTTGGTTTGTAGCATTGGTATCCGAGTTATGAGAACCAGCAGCGTAAAGACAAAACATCCAGCACTCCATTGAAAGCTCACGAGAAAACATTACAGTTTCCATGAATGTGGAATCGAGGGACATTCGACACTGAATTGTCGTACCTAGTACTTATCGTGTGGCGGAATTGGAAATTAGTTTACTCGTTTGTCTCACCTCAGGACAAAGCCTCATTAGCTCGTGAAGCCAAAGATGCAGTAATACAATACTCAAGGTTGGATTTTAGATCATTTTGTCCGATTGGGGCTGGGCCAGCTAGTCAGAAAAGAAAGCTCTAAACTGCAGAACAAGTACGATGTTTGAAAATTTTTATAATTAATTATCTAAGACTTTCCGGAGCATCGTACGGTGACTTTCGCAATAATGTAAGTTGTTTTTAACTTTCAGCGTTGAGGTGTCTGCTTCATATCTAAACCAAACCAAATGGATAAACCGTTTTTAATTTATATTTATAATGCCATTGTGACTCTATTTATTCCATAAATCAATCTCAGACCAAATAAAAAAATCAAGACAGAAAGTCGTGAACAGATAAGTGAGGCCGGTTATTATACATGTCGTGAGTGCGTCGGTGTTGCGCCGCCATAGTTCGACTGACAAACCAAGGCGAGGCGTAGTTTTGCGGGCCTCACTTGTTTGTTCACAACAAGTGAGGCTAGGAATTATGTTTGTTTTCCTCTCCTCTTTATTAAACGGTGATCAACAAAAATAATTTTAGTTTTTAAATATTTATACATTTTCGTGGTAGGAATCATCAGCTATTAAGTAGGTAGATATGTACCAACTTTATACATATGACTACGTAATTGCCATCATACATAGGTACAACTCTACAAGTTTAAATAATCTATATTCAAGAACGAAGACTTTTGGAGTGATTCAGAGCAAACACAGTAGTGTGCAATGCTAAGCGCAACCATGCATGTACTTACTTTGTTTGTTCTGAATTGCCCCTTCCTCCCCACGAAGACTTCGTCATAACATGAAGAGAGAAGCTTTAGAGTAATGTATAAACAACAGGAATGTTATGTACAGTATACATATAATTCTATATGTAACGTTTTTGTTGTCTTAAATTGCTCTGCACACAACGTGGTCGAAAACTCAATGGAAATTGTAAGTGTATGGCGATTTTAGTTGGTCCCACAATGAAAGTTGTTCATAACAATGAGCCTATAAAGGGTAGAATGCAGTAAAATGAAAATAAATGTTATTTTTTTAAACTATGTTTTGACCTTTTTTTTTTCAATTTTATTCTATATCAGTTCCATTGTTACATTCTTTGATTTACTTTGCTTTAATAATGTTGATTTTATTTAAAAAAAAAACAAACTTTCGGACCAACATCAACATCACAGCAAATTCTTGAAAAATTGTGAGCCAAATAAATGAAATCGGGTTCCACAAATAATGGAAATGTTTGTTCTTACAAATAAAATGAACATTATTAAAAAAAATGATTTTTTCTCTTCATTTTACTGCATTATAACAAGAAAAAACTTATGATCGACCCTTTACTTCTAACTATGAATATGGCAAGGTAGTAATGTCAGCTTATATTGAAAGTAATAAAATATATTTGCGAGGCTCAGATCAAATAAAAAAATCAAGACAGAACGTCGTGAACAGACAAGTGAGGCTAGTTTTTTTATAATAAGTACATGTGGTGAGTTCGTCGGCGCGGCGGCGCAACCGCCATAGTTCGACTGACGAGCCAAGGCGCAGTTTCGTTGTACCTACGTGTTTGTGTGTGAAATTGTCTGGCGAGGCGTAGTTTTGCCGGCCTCACTTGTTTGTTTCTCGAAATTCTGTCTTGATTTTTCTATTTGGTCAGAGATTTCAGGACTTGCCATAAAATAGACAACTACTGATTTTTTTAATGCCTTTTTCACATTATTGATGTCCACAGGTCCTCGTCACTCATGTGGGGCTAGAAATGTTCGCACCGATTCTTGCACTGACGATGAAGCCAGGCAGAAAACCGTGTCCAGAAAAATCTATGTTCCAAGAAAATCTTATACAAACTATTGCGGGTAACAAACATAAAACACCACTTGTAATAGCGGTAAATATTTTATTCTGACTAACTAGTGTATTTTACTCAAAATAGCGGTGTGATATGAGGGAAAAAGAAATACTGATGTGACGTGGAGTAGGTCATTATATGAACTGTTGCACACGGTGGTACTTAGTAAAGCTTAGTTGTGCAATCGGAACTGAAATTAATGAAACTTATTTAGAAAAAAAACGTTTAAAAATTATATTTTTGATGGCACAACTAGTTGAGCGAAAGCAGTTGGTCCACGAGGATCTCCTCCGATGACGTGTGAATTAAGAAATACCAGTGCCTAAGATCGTGTTCAGAAAGGGCGACTTAGGATTGCCACACACAAAGGTGACGTCCACAAGTGGTATATTATAAACAGAAAAATTGAACCAAGATGATATATACATTATATGAAAGCTTGATTTATGGGCTTCTCAAAAATATTTAATTTAGATTTTTTTATCCCTCCATTTTTTATGTGAAAAATAAATTGTATGAAAAATAATAATACAGCTCTGTATTATTTCTAGTTTAGCAATAATATAAAATAAATAAATAAAATCTTTATTGAAATAATAAAGTGCTTCTATCGTTATTTTACTTGCATTTGTAGCTGATTCTTCCACATTCATGTGATCATTTTCTACAATTAAAAATTATAACCTACCAGTGTGACCAGTTAGTAGGTACAATGTGACATAAAACACTTAAAAACTGTGTCTAATTGGTAAAAATACTTCTATTTAACAATAATGGAGGTTACTTAACCAGGGTTACTAGATAGGTATAAACTACCTATTGAGCCAAATATATTTAATTATCCTAATAGATTCAAATTCAAAATTATTTTTTAAAAAATCGGAGGGCTCTTTTTTGGTTTTAACTGATGTAATAGACTCAGAAAAATATGAATTTTCTCGAAATGTAACTAGTGTTTTGGGTTATATTTTTATTTATTCAAAATTTTTAATGTTGCACATAATATGATCTAGGCTGGTGCTAATGGATTACTCCATTACTAGTGTTTTGGTTTGAAATTTTCGCTACTTTCGCTAGTCTAGGCTACCGCGAATCGGCTAGTAGATTACTTACCGCCCTAAGGCTTTTCTAGCTACATTATTACCTAGGGTAATTAGTCACCTACAGGCCCCATTTGGAGGAAATAATAACCTACTTATCGAACATGAGAGATTTAAAATTATGATAAACAAGTGTAGTATCTGTTTCGGATCTTCTTTGCCGTTCAACAAATCCTACCGAACCGAATGTGTATAGCAAATGTGTAACTCTTACGCACGATCTAGTTTGCAATCGCGCGATCGCCCAGAAACATAATATACGAGCTCCTATTGGGGCTTCAGTCTAGATGCAAACTCGACTCGCTCGTCAACAACGTGCATTCACGCGTACTACGTTGCACCTACGCCCTATCTGAGCAGGCTCTAATTTTATTGTTATTTGAGACTTTGTCGGTATGGATTTATTTTATTTCATAAAATAATATCGATTTCCCTATATGTATGTACTACAGGCTGAATCATACAAGTCGAAGGATTTGAAGTTAGCTACAATCTGCGACAAACCGCAGCGCAGCAGCTTCATGTGAGCTTGAGTCAGGATTGTATAATTCGCAGCTTGTAGAGTTCACATCCGCTGACTAGTATGATTCAGCCTATAACTGTCGTATCTTTGATCGTTATCAATGTCATGACTGGGTGTTAAATAATAGTATCAATAGATAATATATTCTAGGAAATAATCGCGGGAATCTTCAATGATGAAACTCCTCGCTACCCTCAGGTTATATTAACATTCATGCTTCAAGTTATGTTAGAGTGTTTTGTCACATAATTTTGAACCTCCAACATTTTCAGTTTTTAATTGTAAGAACTAGTATATGCCACGCCACACAAGTTGGCGGATGTGAAGTTAGCTACAAGCTGCGCAATAGCCAACCAACGTGCGGCTTTATGTGTAGCTTTTAAAATGTTTAAGAAAAAACCGGACAAGTGCGAGTCAGGCTCGCACATCAAGGGTTCCGTACAAATCCAGAAAAAATTACAAAATTGGGAAGTAAGTTGTTAAAATCTCTATACTATAACCATCGCCAAATAAGTTTGTTTTTCACTTTTCTCATCATAGATCGAAAATTACACATTGTTAAATAATTAAAAACCTGTTTTAGCATGTACCAATGAAGTTTTTTATACATGATACGATTTACTCACTTTGAATTTTGAACCCATATTTTGTGAATTTTGAGGCCCTATTTTTTGTGATTTAAATAAAAATGTACTTACAAATTTTATATTTTTTCCTATATCTGTACTCTAAGACCATGCTTCTCGCCAAATTTTATAGCTCTATATCAACGAGAAGTACCCTGTAGGTATTGATTTTTGTGAGTGTCGAAATATGCAGTTGTTTACAACATTAACGGCTCTAGCTTTTTTAAACGATAACTGACAAGTTTTTCTTTTACACAACTGCAAAAGACTATAGATATATGTACACAGTTTAAATTTTAACTCGATATGTTTACGAGTTCCCGAGATAAAGAGTCTTGACATACACACAGACGGACAAACGGACAGACGGACAACAAAGTAATTCTATATGGGTTCCGTTTCTTTCCGTTTGAGGTACGAAACCCTAATTATTAAAGAATTAAAAAAAGCAAAGTTTTCAGAGATAATTCTAAATAGATAATTTTACATATTTTGTTTTGTATTTAAAAAAATCATAAAATAATGTTTTACTTCAGAATACAAGTCGAAGAAATTCCAAGTTTGATGAAAAAATATTTACTCATTTATTACTAGAAATGGCTTCATTAAAACACACATGGCTATTTTTCCATAATATATTACTTAAGATTGTACCATTATTGTAACACAAATAATATCACTTCAATAATAATAACTCTAGACTGGGTCTACATTTGACAGTATCGTATAGTAAACAAATTTACCTTAAAATACAATAAATTATTTATTAGTAAGAAATGCAATAGTATACCAAAAATTTAACAGTATACCAAAAATTTTATAGTATACCTACCTAGGTACTTAATCTAATAATTTCAAATACATTATGTTGCAGCCAAAATGCATAACGTGTCATAATCCGTCACATTACAAATCAGCTAGCCATTTTGTAAAACAAAGTTTCTATCAAGTTTGTCAATCGGTTTACTAAAACACTTGTAACTTAATTGAATGGCGCGTTTTACTGTTACGTACAGTAATACAAAATACAGTATTCATATTGTTAATAATAAGACTCATTGCTTTGTGACGGATTTTACAATCTGGCTGCGGCATATAGTTTAGCAAAATACCGCAACTATCCACTGCAAATAGAAATTTCAAATGTGTTCGATCACCAAAAAATAAAAAAACAAAAAGACAATATTATAGTCATGTCATGTGAGATAAAAATAGTCCCGTTTCTAGACTTTTTGCCAAACTATACAAAAAGTCCCCTAATAATACAAAGCAGTTTAGTACCCTTAAAAGATAGAAATTACGAAAACCTATATCTATTAGCGTTCGTGTTGCTCCATAATTTTTGTAAAGTGCACCGCTATCATGCCAACTGTAGACAAATTGTTTTCCACTAATTTATCCTCTCGAAAAGGAAACTGACTATAGATTGGCTTTGATAACTGACATTAAAAGTGGACAAAAAAGTTTTATCCCTTTGCCATGCTATACTCGTAGGTGTAGGAGTTCTGGTGGGTGGGAACTTAAATTAACTATTACAAATGTTTGAAGCCACACAAAAAGAACGACAGTTTTGTTAATAAATCCAATAAAGAGTATATATGCCAAAGGCATTCTGTTATTATTGGTTTTATAGTATAAACCAACTATACGGTCGAATATTGTACATAATAATGTCTAAATATTATATTCAAAATTATGTTTTGTACATTTTTCCACATTTATTAAGGTCACTTTACAACTTAGTAGCTTCTTTTTTATTTTGAAATAAATATGATTATCATATTAGGCAAGAATGATTGTTATGTTATTATTGCAAATTAAAACTAAATTTATAGACATAAATGTTTCTTTATATCCAAATAAAAGTATTACCATGAATTGGATTTTTTTATTTTAGCAATATTAACTAGTAATTCAGATTTGTATTCTAATTTTTCAAAATGTACTCTTGTACAGTGTATAGGCTACTTTCGAGCTAATTTATTGAAAAACTATTTTCCTAGCATCTCAGAACAAATAAAAATCTGAGCATAACATAAGTAATGATAAATTACACGCAACACGGGTCTAAAAATATTGATAGAACAGATTTACAACTGTTTTTTTTTTTTGTAGGAATTTGATACATTTGAACTCTTTTGTTATCCTTCCGAGTTATAGGGCCGACGTCCACTAATAAAATAAAATTACTAATATTATGTAAGACAGTTATAGTCCGTCTTGATGCATCTTTAGTTGATGACAGTTTTATATCAATGGTTTTATTTTCCATGACACTAACGTATTTGTCACAATGCCTGCGTTCTCGTTGCTCGTTTCACCGTTTCTATATATTTCAATAATTTATCGTAATATTTTACATGTCATCGGACTGATGTACGGTTTTTAATACTACTGACTCTTCGGTGAAAGAAGACATCGCGGAGAAACTGGCGTGTGTCCGTAGAAATTCAATGACGAATTTAATTCACCAATCTACATTGGGTCGGCTTGGTGCATATAACTAGATCGTCTTTCGTGGGTAGGTCTAAATTCAGCAGTGGACTAATATAATACACACCGAACAGTCGGTTTTGGGGCGGGGACCGCAGGCAGAGGAACAAAATTTAATTTGTGTTTTGCTTTATTTTTAACGCAGAAAGAGCCTGAATTAGGCAAAAGATAAAGACTGTAATTTATAACAGAAAAAGTTGTTATTATAGCAGTCAATTAGTACCTTACATGTTCATTGAGTAGGTACTGGTAGTTAATAGGAAATATTTATAAATTCAACTATCATGACTCACTCAACAAATCAACTCCACTAAATGACTACAATAACACTAGTCAGTACTGATTGCTTAACAATTAGGTATATTCGTCATTAGTAGTACCCCTAGTACGGGTTTTTTTTTACTTACTCGATAGCGCTACGAAAAAATGTATGGTAATGAAAATGAGCCAACGAATAGCGCTGTAATACTACAAATATTGGTCAAATCAAACTTAATTGCGTCTGTGAGATTAGCTACAAGATGCACAGAAGCTCACCCGACGTCCTCACTGAGATACATTTTTTACTGCGCAACGACTCGTCTAGTGTTCGCAAACGCCATTAAATTTGAATTCTACTATACCATAGAAAATTGTAAGTTAGTTTAACTAGTGAAAAATTCGTACTAAGGGTACAGATTTTGCAGACTAGCTCATGCTGGTCTCGATTCCAGTATCAACTCGTTAACTTTAATTATTTAAAATGTATGGTTAAGTTTAAGTAAACTGCTTTCATATTTGAGTTTAGAGAAAAATTGAATTCAAATCGATATACGACTAATAACATATAAAAAATCAATGCAATTCAATCTACCAATCTCCCAATCAAACTAAACCAAATAAGTTCCGATTAGTTAACTGGTAAGTTCAAATCTGGTTATAAAACATAAAATAATATAAAGTCCCCCTCGATCAGTTTACCATTATGTCCACATCAGTTCATAAGTGACACATGAATTCTACGAACACTCCATTAGTGTATTAAAATAAATAAAAAAGTCAGACAATAACTTATTTTTAACAGCTCACACGTGATCTAAACTTAGCTCTACTAACTTAATATAAGAAATGAAATCCAATACGTTTATGAACAGACTTGAACTCAGTCACTGGTTGTTTATATTCCATGCTCATTTATCCTATCCTACTAATATTATAAACGCGAAAGTTTGTGAGGATGGATGGATGGATGTTTGTTACTCTTTCACGCAAAAACTACTGAAAAGATTTAGATGAAACTTTGCAATAACATAGCTTATATATCAGAATAACATCCTACTAATATTATAAACGCGAAAGTTTGTGAGGATGGATGGATGGATGTTTGTTACTCTTTCACGCAAAAACTACTGAAAGGATTTAGATGAAACTTTGCAATAACATAGCTTATAATATCAGAATAACACATAGGCTATAAATTATAATGATATTGCGTCAAAAATCAAAATATCATGCGGGCGAAGCCGCGGGTAAAAACTAGTTGTTACATAAATCAGTTTTTTCAATTTTTTAGAATTCACTAAAATATAATGGTCTAAGAGCCAGTGAAGATCGACCTTTACCGATGTGATAACCAGATGAGATTTATTATTTAATTACAAACACACCTATGATAGCTTGCCTATTGAAAAGTGTTCAAAACTATTGTTTATTAAATTAATATATAATATTTCAGGAGCGGTTTTTTTTATTGATATTGAAATAATACTTGTTCATACCTGCATGCTACCTGGTAGCCATGAACAAAAATAAGTAGGCAAGTCTACACAGACTAATTATCTATATTAAAAACTATCTGTTGGAATAAAAAAATACAGGGTATCAAAAAATTTAAGCTAAAAAATGAAAAAAAATCGAATTAAATGTAGTAATGAACACGTTTTGCATGGCAAGCTTTCATAGGCGTGTTTGTGAATATACAATATTTGATAAAAAATATAAGTCTCATCTGGTTATCAGATGAGTGATGGTCGTTCTTCCACGTCTCTCCCCTTTAATATATTCCACAAATCGGTGCCAAACTAGTTGTCAAAATGAGTGTGATTCCATCACAACAGCGTTCAAACCACTTTCAAGATAAAGCTAATCAGCGGACCAGTGAATTTCAGTCAGCCTGTGGAGTAAAGGAGAGGTATACTACCTGAAGGACTTCGGCACCGGTGGAGGGAGCTTCCTGTGGATGCCCTCGCGTTGGTACTCCAGCGTGCACGGCTTCCTCAGCTCCTGACCCCTCTCGTGGATCCATTTGGTGCACACTGGAAATATAGAGGTGAAGTTTGAGTGAACGGGCATGGGCTTTCCAAAAACCGTATACACAGATATTTGCTTGCCCAGCACAACGCCGAATGAGGGTGATTAAGCTCATCATTATGAACAACTTTTACTATCGGGTCAATAAAATAAAAATCAGCTGATTCTGACTTGAAATCGACGTAATGTATGAAACAGTTGAGTTTTAAGGAGAATGAAATAACTTAATGAGCCATTTTAGAAGGCAGTTCTTCCCTTTATGGGAACAAAACCTCCTTACCCCATTTGGAGACCCTGAGCACGGGGCTGGCGGCGTGTCTTGTTGTCATGTCTTCTTCCCCTGAAGGGTTTAGGTTCATCCAGAAGACAGTTCCTCCCTATATAGGAACAAAACTTTCTTACCCCACTTGGAACCTCTGAGCACGGGGCATGCTGCGTGTTTTGTTGCCATGTCTCCTTCCCCTGAAGGGTGCAAGTTCATCCAGAAAGCCGCGGCTCCTTTGATCGGGAACAAACTGAGCCCCAGCTCTGTGAACACTGTCGCGCCGCCTTGCGCAACCTCCGACATCTGAAACATTACAATATTTTATTAAAATATTTGTCAGGATGAGACTCAGACTTTTAACTCTTTAAGCGCTAACTTTTCATACCCTACTTTACGCCTTAGCTAAAATGTGTGGTATGGCCGTTTAGTTACTACAAGAACTGTAGTTGAAATGATAAGTATAATAATCGATAGAGACGATTGAAGTTCTCGAATAAAGATCATGTACCGCCAAGCTCAGCATGTCTACTGAAAAGGTGAATACGATCACTTCATTAAAACTCGCGTGAGAATACATTATATTAGATAAAATACCGGTTATAACTCACGTATGATATACGGCCCGGCCGTATATCATACGTGAGTTATAACCGGTATTTTATCTAAGGTGAATACGAGACCAAAATAATGCTAGTTAAATTATTTCAAATCGACATAAATTAACTTACGTAAATCACGATATAAATTAACTTACGTAAAACAACACGGTGGCAATTCGATTTCCGGTAGAAACAGAGAAAGCCTTTTGGTCTTTCTGTAACAAAAGTATTGGCCAGTATTAGGTATTATTGGCAGGAATCGTAAAGATTGTTTAACATTTGTTGTTTTCCTCTCTATCCCGAAAGACAAGGGAGGACAAATTATACCCAAATCCAGAAAAAACATTTAAATCATCATTTAAAGATAATAAATTATGTCTCGACCGGAGTCGAACCCGCTGAAGATCCTCCATCTTTGAAGGACGAACTACCAACTAGGTTTGCCGGAAGATCACCAATAAACTATTTGGAGTTTTTATTTGTATAGTACGCGCAATCTTTTTGAACAGGTATGCGCAGGCTCGATGCTTGAAATATCATACTTACCTAAATTTTGCGCAGCCAAAACTACTACGGACAATTCAAAAAGATTTGCGCGTACTGTAACAGTATATCGGCAAGGTCACTGACATAATCAAGGAGGGCTTAGACTTTTGATGGGCCACTTTGTGTCAAACGAATGGTAGGGAAAAACGCCATCTCACAATCCATTCAACTCATTCTCGCGTCTCTTTCCCAATAGGTACCTACCGCTAATTTCGCATTTCGCATCGCATTTTGTCTCTTCCGCATTATTAGACATAACTTTTTGGTCACGTAAAGTAAGACGATATATTATAGTGTTATTGTGAACTTATTCTAGCAAAGTCAAAGTGTGGCTCGTAATGCCCCCTAATCCGTAGTTAATCACTCTGTTTTGCAACTCCTCGAACGTCTCCATATCAAGCCCGGTCATACCGGTGACGCGCTGCAAGACGCGCGCAATGACACGATGCTTCTCATTCTTCAGCTCTTCCGAGTTAGGACTATATTGTACAAAACTTACTCTGTTAAAGTGCGGCTCATAATGTCCCCCAATTCCGTAGTTAACCACTTGCAATTCTTCCGCCGTCTCCATATGAAGCCCAGACCCCGGTAACGTCAGTGATGCGTTGAAAGACGCGCGCTACGACGCGATGCTCCTCGTTCTTTAGACAACCAACCAGGGTTGTCACTATACTTACTCGAATAAAGTCAAAATGCGGCTCATAATGTCCCCCAATTCCGTAGTTAGCCACTTGCAATTCTTCCGCCGTCTCCATATCGAGTCCAGTCATATCAGTGACGCGCTGTGAGACGCGCGCTATGACGTGGTGTTCTTCGTTCTTGAGCCAGCCCGACTTGCTGATGCGGTAGGGCGCTGGGTGGAACTCACCCGTTTTCGGATCGCGCACCGCGGCCCTTTTGAACTATGCAACAAAATTTGAGTGTTGGTCATAATTACGTATTGTACACAAAAGAACATTCATGATTCAGACCATATAAAAATCGCATGTTGCATAATTTTTTTTAAAAATGACTGAGGTTAGATGAATAAAAATGATCAATGTAACTGTAAAAATTTGTATTTAAGTTGTTTAGTTTAGTTACCCTTGGTTTTGCCATCGTTTTTATCAGTTCGATTTCGTTGTCAGACAAAACATCGTGGAAAATAAAGATGTCGGGCTTGATATACACTTGTTCCAATTTAAATGGCGCGTATTTTAGAAACGGGTGATTTTTGCTCGAGTACCAACATTTTAAACTGTAACAATTTTAAACATTATGGAGTAAAAACACATGTCTTGGCTATCAACAAAATTAATACTAATAATAATAAAATAATAAATAATACTACCTAATAAAAAAAAAAATATGGAGTATGGTGATGCGGAAGGAAGAAAATGCGATGTGAAATGCGAATTTAGAGGTAATAAAGAAATTACACGAATGGCGGGCTAAACATCCAAACTAGGCACTGACTGGACGTCCTTGGGCGAAGATGGTAGCACTGCGCCGACCATTATTCCCTATCCCTTTGCTGTAGTATGTGAAGATGAAAAGGGTGGTAGAACTGCGATCAGGCGGCACACGCGGGCGCACCCGAATGCTCTTACGTTCGGTGAAAAGGCTGTAGTCAATCTAGTTGACCAGTAAGTATTTGATATGAAAGCGATGCAGCAAATAGGTTTTGCGAAGTGTTCGCGGCGGTTGCTCTTTTGAAAGACAAGTACGGACTGCGTCCGCCGCGGGCGCCCGTGCCGCCCTTTCAAAGTTCTCGATGATTATCATCGACCGATGCGAGCCTAGCTTCGCTCTTGAGGCTGCATGACGTCACAGTCAGGTTGCGCGGCTTGCCTCCTAGATGGCGTTTTTTCCTACCATTTGTGTGCCACAAAGTGGCGTATCTAGAGTAAAAAACCGGACAAGTGCGAGTCAGGCTCGCACATCGAGGGTTCCTTACAAACACATTGTTAAAATAATTAAAAACCTGTTTTAGCATGTGCTAATGAAGTTCTTTTATACGACACCTTTCATGATACGATTTACTCACTTTGAATTTTGAGCCCATATTTTGTGAATTTTGAGGCCCTATTTTTTTATGATGTAAACAAAAATGTACAGTTTTCAGATTTATTCCTATATGTGTACTCTAAGACAATGCTTCTCGCTAATTTCATAGTTCTATGTGAACGGGAAGTACCCTGTAGGTTTTGATTTTTGTGAGTGTCGAAATATGCGGTTTTTTTATTTATTATTATATATATATTTGCTTTTGTAAACGACAACTGAGAAGTTTTTCTTTTACACAACAGCAAGAGTTTATCGATATACGTATACAGTTTAAATTCCATCTCGATATCTTTACGCGTTCTCGAGATAAAGAGTCTTGACATACACACAGACGGACAGACGGACAACAAAGTGATCCTATAAGGGTTCTGTTTTTTCCTTTTGAGGTACGGAACCCTAAAAAACAAATGTGTGGGCTAGCCTACAATATATCGATACCGTGGGGTAGAAGAAAGGTCGTAAAAGCCACTTTTGACGAAAATGACTAAACTTAAATAATGCAGTCTTGTTTAAAATTTCGCGCTCTATCGATCTGAATATTCAAAGTTTCAATATTCTAAAAAAAATAGTTTGTACCCTCTGGTTTTTACGCCTTAAATAAGTTTTAAAATAAAATAATGACGTAAATCCAATTAAATCATAGCTCGTTAGTAACTTGGGCGTATCACAATCGTAATTAAAACATTTAGGATGTAACAGTGAATCAACTATGTACTGGCTTTTACGCCGTTTATATTTTGCAAAAAATACAATTATCTCTTTATACCCTAGATTTTCTTACCTGTGTGAGTTACATGTTACTTGTTTGCTTATTTTATTCCTGATAATTTACTTATTTGCGGTAAATCAAAAAGCTATAGCTATTACATCGGGCACATCATCATCATCATTAGCACATAGCATACGTCATCATCATTATTTCAGCCATAGGACCGCCACTCTTGGACATAGGCCTCCCCTAAAGATCTCCAATAAGACCGGTTGAAAGCGGCTTCCATCCCGCGCGATTCTGAGGTCTTGATGTGTTTGTTAGAGTGGTTCATAGGATACTAATGAAGAAATGCGAATAAGTCCCATCATCCCACTATAAATATTTTAAGGCAGGCTATTGTAAGTATGTACTAGGACAACGCGAGCCATATTGTGGACTAGGATCATCTAGGTAAAGAAGTACAAGAAAACGAGGGCCAAACCGCGGGCTATAATCATTTAAGTAAGTACGTAACAACGCAGGCTAAATTGCGGCAAATCTCATTTTCAGTAAGTACTAAGACAACGCGGGTCAAACCGTGGGCTATAATAATTTTATTGATGTACATAACTACGTGGGTTAAACAATGGCTTATAATAATTTTAAGGAAGAACTAAAAAACGTCCGATTTATTCCGCGAAAATCATTATAATAATTTTATAAGCTATAATAATTTTAAGGAAGTACAAAACAGAGTGGGCTAAGCCACGGGCTAATAATTATAATTTTTAGTATGTAAACAACATGGGCCAGACCGCGGGCTGTTGTCATATTAAGCAAGTACTAAGACAACGCGGGCGAAGCGTTAATCTCCTGTAAAAATGATTGTGCGTGTTCATTTCACTTTATAAAAAATATGTTGTATCCTTTTAAGTTAGCATAGTATTATAAGCCAAAAACTTACATAAGTAAAGTAAGATGAATGTAGTTACGCCCCAGTTACAATTCAGAAAATGGAATTTACAGGGCATATCCGCCACTATTTTATAATTTTTAGGTCGTAACTCCAAGCTAACTTTTGAATTTCACAGTTTATTTAGATTATAAGATTCTTGCTTTAAAATACATTGAAATACAATAAAGAATCACCATTTTCCATGATTATAAATTTAAAATGTTAAGTCACTTTTTTCTTTTGGCGTTTTTCGCTCCTCCTTAAAAGTTTGTATTTCGGCTTTTACGACCTTTCTACCCAACGGTATCGAATTATGGTTTCCTGATTTAATATATGCTAATCAATTAATTTTCCTAATATTTACAACTTACAACTGATCGCTGCCGTAGCTCGGAAGGCACGTTAAGTTGTTTCATGTGGCATTCCACGCGAAGCGGACAGGTAAAAAAGATCGATGTTTTGGATTTCGGTAATATTTAAGTATCTATTCTACCTATACATGTTCTTGACGCGTGTGCCAAATATTTTTGTAATATCATTAATGGTTAAAAAATTAAGGGGCTTTGAAATTTTGCCAAACTGGTGGGCACGCTGTACTTCAAAACCGATTACCATGTCATAAAATTATAGATTATTATAATTAAACCACTGAATTTATTGCCAAATTTTATGAGCTTTTTGACTGTATTTTTGGAAAAGAAATCAAAAACATATTTCTCATGAAAAAAATAGGACATATATATATTTTTTTAATATTCACAAAGTTAGACCATTTTGATTTTATTTTTGTTCAAAAATAGCTAACATTGTATATCCTTGCTAAGTTTTATACAATTCTATACAATATTAGTTATATTTAGACAAAAAAGAAAAAAAATCGAAATGGCCTAAATGAAACAATGACCGCATAATGTATATTATTCTTTTTAAGTAGTTATGATAATGGTGGACCGCGATTTACTGTGAAGTAATAAGTCAAGAATTTAAAATATTGGACTTCAGGTAGTGATAATTGAAAATTCAACGTAGCGATTCATTTTTACTGTGAAATAGTGCATAGTTTTGTGGAAAAATATTCACGCGCCCGCAAAATACTGAAGAATTCACGAGAAATATTACCAAAACAAGTAAGTAAGTTTATGGTTTTGAGGTTAAAATCATAAGATTGTTAAACAATACTGCACAATAGGTACCAAAAATAATTTATTTAGCTGAAAATCATAATTATAACTTCGGCAATCGTCAAGATAATGTAAGAAATCATATTTTCTTTTGTTGTCAGTTTTTTGTTGTCAGTCGCGCGCGCGCACCCCTCCGTGTCGGGCGTTTTGTGAGCGTATAAAGCGCTCAGTACGAAAAAAAAAATATGACGACAGTTAAGTGCAACTCGTGCAATATAGTGATAGACGAGTTGCTTTCTTATGTGCAAAATAAAATTTCGATAGTGGACGAAGACACTTTGGTGCGAATTTGTACGACGTCATTTTCTAGTGATGAAATCAAAAATTCAAAATCATTGTTATTTGAATCAATTCCGACGGACAAAGTGAAAATAAATCGAAAGAACAAAGGAAAAGAAGGAAGAGATTTGTTAGATATAATAAATCTGTTTAAATCAACCGAACCGGATATTGTTCCGGTATTTGTAGCTCGCCAGCTAGAAAAGCTTCCACCGATTTTATTTGATCATCTTGACTGTACAAAATTACTGAAAGATCTGCTCAAAGTTCAAGATGAGGTGAATTTAATCAAATCAAGTTATGTCACACAGGATCAGCTCAGTGAGTGCAGAACTGAGTTGTTACAGATGAAGAATGACTCATTACCACCCGTCGCCGCACACCATATAAACACAAAGAGAGGTGCATGGCTCTTAGAGAGTGGTCCCATGGGCCTGTCTCATATAAGTAATTCAACATTAAATGAGTCAAATGATTGTAATGAAAATCGAGTTATGGGCTGTAGTACCGTGCCAGTATTTAGAGAAATAATGAGGGTAGATCGACAAACTGTGCGGAAATCACAGTCACCGAGCCAGCGCTTACCGACTTTAAATAATGGTGTGAAGAATCATGTTACGAAACCGGCAAACGGCTCCGGCACCGACGAGCAGCGAGCTAGAGTGACGTCACCCGCTCCTGCTGCATCGAGCGAGGGCTGCGAGTTGCGGCAGTGCATCGATAACGGAGTAGGTACTGAGGCGGGCGCCTCGGTGCGCCACAGCGTAATAGATACAGTAGGACAAGCGGAACATTTCAACGAAAAACCTAAAGAAGGTTGGATTACTGTGTCTAGGCGTAATAAACCATTGTATCGATATCACGGTGTATCGGGAAATTCGAGAGATCTGGAGGGAAAATTCAAGGCTGCGATTCAGAAGGTTCCTATTTTCATTACAAAAATACACAAAGATACCATGGAAAAAGATATAATCGATTACATCTACAAAAAAACGAAAGAAATTATTACTTTAGAGAAAATTTCATTTAAACAAGAAAAAGATCACATCTCTTTTAAATTTTTTGTAGCCGAAAACAAGTTGGACACATTCCTTGATGACCAACTGTGGCCGCGAGGAGTAATATTTAGAAAATTTGTGAGCTTCAAACGAAAACATGTGAACGGCAATAGCGCTGTATCGGCTTTAGAAAGAGCTAATCATGGAAAGCGATGACTTATACAACTTTGTTAGTTTTAATTGCAAGAACGTGAAGCGCTCGATCGAAGATGTACGACATCTGTGTAAGTCATCGCACATAGTCGCTCTGCAGGAACACTGGTTACTGCCGCATGAAATCGACTACTTGAGCTGTATCGACGATAATTTTTCCTACACGGGCGTATCACCGATGGACCTATCAGACGGCATGATCGCGGGCAGATGCTGGGGCGGTGTAGCGTTGCTGTGGAATAGGAATGTGTTTCACAACGTGTCAGTGGTGAATTGCGATAACACACGAATGTGCGCGATAAAAATAGTTGTAGGTGAAAGGTCATTCTTAGTATTTAGTGTGTATATGCCGACTAACAAAACAGTTAACTTAGCTGAGTTTACGGATTGTCTGGGCTCGTTAACCGCTATCATTGAGAATGAAGATATTCAATGTGTCTACATGCTGGGCGACTATAATTCAAACCCTGGTGAGCAATTTTTCTATGAACTTACGAACTTTTGTGCTGAGTGCGAATGGACTTGTGCTGATGTAGTGAAAATAGGTTTGCTTTCGGACACGCACAGTTTTATTAGTGACGCAAATGGGTCGGTGAGTTGGTTGGATCACTGTGTCTGTACTGAGTCGGCTTTTCAGACTGTGGTTAATGCGAGCATTCAATACGAGCCCGTATGGTCCGACCATTTACCGCTCATAATCCAATGTAAGTTAAGCATAATCAAACCAAAACTTGTGCAAGATAATATTAATATTTGTAATAAAATACGATGGAGTGAGAAAACCTCTGAACAAATTGACATGTATAGTAAATTATGTAATGAAAAATTAAGATTAATAGATTTTCCGAGTGAATTTACTGACTGTTGCGATAAACAATGTAATATTTCAGATCATTTCCTAATTATTGACAAATTGTACCAAAATATTATTGACGTTTTTTGTAAGGCCGCCTCGGAATGTCATTCTATCCCTCCTCCGAGAAAGAAAAAACCTGTTGTTGGATGGAACAAGCACGTTCGTGAGGCTCACAGGGTGGCGAGGTGCAAATTCAAAATATGGCTTCTGTGGGGCAAACCTAAACAGGGTACTGCGTGGGAAGAGATGCGGGAGAGTCGTAGAATCTTTAAATCGCGGTTAAAGTGGTGTCAAAATAATAGTGAACAATTAAAGATGGACGTACTCGCATCTCAACATTCTAAGCATGATTTTCGTGGTTTTTGGAAGAGCACACAGAAAATGAAAAATAAGCCGGGCCTACCTGTGAGCGTCAGTGGACTGAATGATGCGAAGTGCATAGCTGACATGTTTAGAGAGCATTTTACTGTGAAATCACCGTTTGGGGCCACCACAGACTTCCGAGGTGGGTGGACCTTGTGAGCAGGAGACGAGTACAAGATTTTTGGCGAAAGATGTGAGAAAAGCTATCACATCGATGTCGCGCGGAAAATCTCCTGGTCATGACAGCCTGAGCATAGAACATTTAAAGAACGCTGGCGTTCACTTGCCTAGAGTTCTAGCTATGTTTTACTCGTTGTGTCTGAGTCACTCATACTTACCGGCAGACATGATGAGGACAGTGGTGGTGCCAATAGTGAAAAGTAAAACGGGCGACAATGGCGATCATTGTAACTACAGGCCGATCTCTCTGGCAACGATAATGGCGAAGGTCCTTGATAGTTTGCTTAACACTGAGCTCGACAAGTACCTAAATATTCACAGCAACCAATTTGGTTTTAAGCCTGGGCTATCAACCGAAACAGCTATATTGTGTTTGAAGCAAACTGTCAAGTACTACACCGATCGTAGCACGCCTATATATGCGTGTTTCCTCGACCTCTCGAAAGCGTTTGACCTCGTTTCCTACGACATCTTGTGGCAGAAATTAGTCAACATATACATGCCCAAAGAATTAGTGGAATTATTCAAGTACTGGTACCTGAACCAGGTCAACGTCGTTCGGTGGTCGAGAGCGCTATCGGAGCCATACAAGTTGCAGTGCGGTATGAGGCAGGGAGGGCTGACCTCGCCAAGGCTCTTTAACCTTTATGTCAACGCATTGATAGAGGAGCTCAGCAGCACACGTGTCGGCTGTCATATTGATGGAGTCAGTGTCAATAATATTAGTTATGCAGATGACATGGTGCTGCTGAGCGCCTCTGTCTGTGGATTATCGAAGCTTCTGACCATTTGTGAAGCATACGCACGGAGTCATGGCTTGCTCTATAATGCTAAAAAGAGTGAATGTATGGTCTTTCAGGCCAGAGGGAAGCGTCTAGATACCATACCTAACATCAAACTGAATGGAAGCGAGCTGAAGCGGGTAGATCAGTTCAAGTATCTAGGACATATGTTAACCTCTGACCTGAAAGACGATGCAGACTTAGAGAGGGAGCGGAGGGCGTTGTCTGTGAGGGCTAATATGATAGCCCGCAGGTTTGCGCGTTGTTCGGGGGGCGTCAAAATTACTCTATTCAGAGCATTTTGTACGTCCTTCTACGCGGGCAGCCTGTGGGTGGCGTATACGCAGAAACAGTACAGCGCCCTTCGTATTCAATACAATAACGCGTTCAGGATGCTGATGGGGCTGCCCCGGCACTGCAGCGCGTCGGGGATGTTCGCCGAGTCGCGCGTCGATTGTTTCTATACAACGATGCGGAAGCGGTGCACATCTCTGGTGCGCAGGGTCCGGGCCAGTGACAACACCATCCTGAACGTATTTGCGAACCGTTTTGACTGTAAGTACATGAATCATTGTTATATGATTCATGTGCTTACAAATAATCAAAATATGAAATGTAAATAACCAAATTTTAATGATTTTGTAAATTAGTGTAAATCTATATGATCTTTGGTCGAAATAAAATGCTTATTATTATTATTTTATACACTAAAAATCACAAGCAAAGCTTGGTCCTTTGGTAGGCATCAATGGGGCCGAAGCCAACACTGAGAGGCCCTTTTACATCTTTTTTTATAAAATTAATCTAAAATGTTGTGTACATAAAGTAGAATGAAAATAAAAATAACTATTGCTAGATGTGACTTACAGTATATCGGTCTATTGTGATGTGCTGTTCGATGACTATGGAATGAGGTACGGCACCCACCAAATAATGCCTCATTTCAAATATTCAGGCGGGTGGTGACTTGCCATCCACTAAATGGGCCCCCCATAATAGCTACCGTATATTGGCACCGGAGGGGCAACATTGGTGTGGACGGCTTAGGGTGTCGAGAGGTGTGCTGCGCTTTCACTAGACGCTACTCGCGGCGTTATGCTCTTTAACACTTCCACCCTGGAGCTTAGGTTCTTAGCTCTTGCGGTTTCCACTCCAAACCGGCCGGTTAAGGCAAGAGAGGAGTCAGGGGTCTCATTTAGCCCCAGGGAATCAGGGTTCGCGGTGTCGCCACTCACCGACGACTCGCCACAAAGTCGCCCCTGCGTTTTTATTATTATTATTATTATTTGTTGTTATTTGTTCGAAAATGGCGACAGATTTTGTACAGCCTAAAATATATCTGGAGAGTATTATAGATAACGTGGGTTTACTACGCACTTTCTATATCGCACTATCACGCACTATCTATATTATTATAGTTCTATAAAATCGTATTTGACAGAAGTTATAAAACTATTACATTTACAAGAGTGTACAATTACGCATTAATTATAAGCTTTAGAAAAGAGTTTTCATATAGGTACCATTATACAGAAATAAGTATAAAGTGATACCATTTTAAAACTTATAGCTGCAGTAAGTAAGTGATCACATGCAAAATACAGCCTCTGTGCAGCTTGAAGGATAACATTAGATTGAAGTGTCAAAAAATGCTTAGAGTTTTAAAGTGGAGTTCAAATATTCTGTTTTAAAGCCTTAAGTTTACACGGAGTATTTTATAAAGATTTAGTACAGCTTTAGCTGTATAATAACGGTTTAATCATTTTTATAAGAAAACAATCTTTTGGACACCTTTATAGGTCACCAGTAGAACTCTAAGTTGTAATTGTGCTGTATATTTGATGTCGACAACGCTTGCGTGCTGCTTGGGTCGTCCATCAGTATAGGGTGGTGTTGACGCATTTACCAAGTTATAAAATTATATATTCATTTTATGAGCGTTTTTATTGTATTTTTGGAAAAGAAATTTTTTTTTTCATAGAAATGTGCGATGCATTTTTTTTCAGAATTTTCACAATGTTAGGCAATTTCGATTTTTTTTCTTTTTTGTCTAAATATAGCTAATATTGTATAGAATTGTATAAAACTTAGCAAGGATATACAATGTTAGCTATTTTTGAACAAAAAAAAAACCAAAATGGTCTAACTTTGTGAAAATGAAAAAAAAATATATCTATGTCCAATTTTTTTCATGAAAAATATGTTTTTGTTTTCTTTTCCAAAAATACAGTCAAAAAGCTCAAAAAAATTAAGCAATCTGAATTTATTGGTTTAATTATAATAATCTATAATTTTATGACATGGTAATCGGTTTTGAAGTACAGCGTGCCCACCAGTTTGGCAAAATTTCAAAGCCTCTTAATTTATTAACCATTAATGATATTACAAAAATATTTGGCACACGCGTCAAGAACATGAATAGGTAGAATAGATACTTAAATATTACCGAAATCCAAAATATCGACCTTTTTTACCTGTCCGCTTCGCGTGGAATGTTCCACCGGGCTAGCCACCCGGTCTATAGACACGAAATTACAATACAAAACAATAACAACAACACTTTATTGATAACAATAAATAGGAACAAGTAACAGAAAAAACAAAGTCAGAAAAGGCCCAAAAGCTTCTTCCAGACAACCCCCTCAAAAATAACTCAAAATTACCTTTTGCTAATATCAGCTGCTACGTCCATTTCTCCTCGGCAGAGAGCTTCATAATTTTTCATTCCTTCTTTGTGAGAATATTTCAACGGATCTTTATCAGATTTTTTTTCTTCAGTGGGCGCAACCTTGAGATCTTGCTCAGGATCTTCAATATGCTATAAAATGAAATTAAATTTTTGTCATTGCAAATATTACATTAAAGGTGACGTCCACAAGTGGTATATTATTCAGAGAAAAAACGAACCAAGATGATATATACATCATTTGAAAGCTTGATTTATGGACTTCTCAAAAATATTTGATGTTGATTTTTTTATCCCTCCATTCTTTTTAAATGTGAAAAATAAATTGTATGAAAAATAATAATACAGTTTTGTATTTTTTCTAGTTTAGCAATAATAAAGTGCTTCTATCGTTATTTTACTTACATTCGTAGCTGATTCTTCCACATTCATCTTCATTTTAAATTATTTTCAATCTATTAGGATAAATAAATATATTTGGCTCAATAGGTAGTTTATCTCTAGCAACCCTGATTAAGTAACCTCCAAATTGTTAAATAGAAGCATTTTTACCAATTAGACACAGATTTTAAGTGTTTGTTTGTCACATTGTACCTACCTACTAACTGGTCACACTGGAAGGTTATGATTTTTAATTTTAGCAAATTAAGAGATGAATGTGGAAGAATCAGCTACGAATGCAAGTAAAATAACAATATAAGCTCTTTATTATTGCTAACCTAGAAAAAATGCATAGCTGTATTATTGTTTTACATACAATCCATTTTTCACATTTAAAAAAAATGGAGGGATAAAAAATCTAAATTAAATATTTTTGAGAAGCCCATGAATTAAGCTTTCAAATTAAGTATGTATATATCATCTTGGTTCGATTTTTCTCTGAATAATATACCACATTTCGACGTCACCTTTTTACAACAAACTTATTTACTAATCTCCAAAAATCGCTTAACACACGTTTATCTCAAAACTTTCGTTTATATAAATGTTCAATTTAAAAAAATACGTAGGGCATGCCAAATGTACTTAGATTCTCTTTAATCGCTTATCCGATATTCATAAGACGCTTGACGGAATTTCGGTTAGTACAGCCGCCTCACAACCAATGGTTAGGTTCGTGCGACGCCTGACTAACCCACCGACGCAACCGTGGAAGTCCACTACCGTCGCCGTAACGCCTGGCTATACTGTGATAGCAAGCGAAGCTAGGATAATTCCAACGGCCATTCGGTCATTGCGGGGACCTACTCTGTACTCCTACCTCCCTAATATTCCCTACGTGTCCCTACCTCACTAATGTCCCTAACCTACCATATTATGAAGTCAATAGATACTTGTATAGATAGGTACGGGATACCTGGACCGTGAGACCTATCAGCACCAGGCGGAGTGGGAAGGAATGAAGGATACGCACGATTTTTCCACTGCCGTGACTCAGACTCAAGCCACGATCACAGAAGGTAACGGTACTAGGTAGCTCTTGCCACAGTGGAAGGAACAGGTAGGTAACCCGCCCGCCCAGCGGAACATATGCTGGGTACGGCGTCGTTCCTAACGCTGCAGGCCTCTGTATGGGCTCCGTCTGGATCCTCGAAGGTCCGATGGCCGGTCGCCTAGTTGACCTGACTGCTGGCGTTGGTGGACCCTTGACTCCGAGTGCAGCCGCCCGAAGGTTCTCGCCACTGTACCCCTCTTGTTGTGAATCAAACAACCGTTAGATTGTGATTAATTTTAATACTTGCTTAACTACTATAGTTACAATAATCTCTTACATCTAATTGGTTTTGAACTATGCCTAATTTGATGAGCGTACATTTTGTGTGCCGATGCCTCGCTTAGATGGTCGACAATAAATCTGGGTCGCGACTCTGAAGATTCCGCCGGCTGACGCTTGGATATCCGTCGCTGGATTTCGTACAGCCTCGACTTCTAAGGCTTGAGCCAAAGCTTCCTATAGTGTTTTATGATGCCCGAGTTTCACTGCAGTTCTTACTTCGAAGTCTGCTATCGCGTTAGCAAACGCTTCCACTAGATATTCGTCGTTGGGTAATGGCGCGGACTGATAAGCCTTCCAAAATAGTTTCTCTACCTCGACGGCCCACTGTTGAAGACTTTCATTACAAAGTTGCACCCTGTTCTTCAACTGCGCTCGGTTCACACACGTTCCAGGTGCTCATCTCCATAGCGACTCTCCAACGTTTCCATTAATTTATCGTAGGTCACTTCCTTACCCACGGCATCCAGAATACTCAGAGCTTCGTCACGAAAGCTCATGATGAGGGCGTTCTTGGCTTGGTCCTTATTCTATCCATTGGTTTGAACGGCGGCGTCAAATTGAATTTTGTAGGCTGACCATGATGATGTTCCGTCGAAAGGCGTCACTTTGATCTTCTGTGAGGCTGGCAAGAAGGTTGTAGATGAAGCGGTTCCATTTCCAGACTTGATAACGTTCAAGGTCCTCCACACGTCAGCAATTTGTGTTTCCGCCTCGAAGATGCGTGATTCATACTCCTCCATATTTTTATTGTGCTCCTTTATGCTGGCGTCGTGCTGATCTACCTTGTCCTTGACCTCTTTTATCTCTTTGCCCAAAGTCGTCTGCAAGCTTGAAAGCAGTTCTTCTCTGTTGCGGTCCAATTTTTCTTCTAGCTGACGAGTCTGCTTCTCGTTGTTCCGGGCCTGTTCTTCTAGCTGCTGCGTCATAGACTGCATCATCGACATCATTGCAGCCATATCAAATGCCACTGGGGTGGCTGGTGCTGCAGCAGGTGTCGCAGCAGGTATCGCAGCGGTCCTGCAGAAGGTGCCGCAGCAGATGCTCCTGGGTTCCTGGAGTCGTCGTTGGTTGCCTCGGACTTGCTGGCTTCCATTAACAGCGAATTGCCTCCGAAGCGTCGCTAGTACACCTCCTCCTGGCGTCGCTCCTGCTCTTCTAGTCGGCGCGCTTCCTCCTGTCGGCGCTGGCACCGTGTGGCTGGCACTCTCCATATGCATTGAATAAGGTGGGGGATGCAATGCAGCCTTGGCGAACACCTTTTCCAAAACAGAATGACTGGGACAGCATATCGCCAATCCTGACTACCCCTTTATTGTTATGGTAAAGAGATTGAAGCAATGCGGTGAGAAGTTTTGGCACGCCTAATACAGTAATGACCTGCCACAGAGACTCCCAGCTAACGCAGTCAAAATCCTTATACTCGTAAGTCTTCTCAATCAACTGCCTTACATTGAGGATTTGTTCCCGCGCGCCTCTACCCTTATCATAACGGGCTTGTTCTTGCGGAATCTGCTGATCCAAGTAGTGACGAATAAGGTTGTTAAGGATATGTGGGGCAGAATTTTGCTTGCGTGGGATATAAGTTCTAAAATGCGGTAGTTACTATTACACTGATTTGTTGAGCCTTTATTGTGGAGCGGTAGAATTCTTCTCTGTCCAGTCTTTTGGCCACTCGCCACTGATCCAAAGTTTATTGCAGATGGCGTTGAAAGCGTCGACACCTTTATCGCCCAGCACTTTTAAGATCTCTGCTGTGATCATATCTGGACCCGGCGCTTTCTTAGTCTTTAGAGCTTTCAATGCTGCGACAATCTCAGATCGTAAAATTCCATGTTCCCTGTCTAGGTCATTACTGAAAACAAAGCCATTCCGTGCGTTCTACGATGTATACTCACATAATTGTTCACAGTAAGTCAGCCATCTTTCCACGATTTCGTCTAGTTAGTGTAAGAGTTGCCCGTTGGCATCTTCAATTACCCAGGATTTAGGCTTAAACTTTTTAATACGAAGTCGGACTTTCTTAAAAAGATCTGCAGTCTGATATTAGAGAGAATGGTTTTCAATATCTTAACATATTCCATCGATGTAATTGTTTTTGTCCACTCTGCAATATGCATCAATAGCTTTACATAAAATCACGTCATCCTTATACACGTCCGGGCAAAGATTCGTCCGGGTATAAATTCCATGAAAATAAGAAGGATAAAACTAAACATGATTTTTATAATGATAACAAACTATGGCCTTGACTGTTTGTTTTACTCGTAACAACGAAATTTATCAATGAGAATAACTATCCTATAAATTGTTTCTAATTAATAAATAATTAATTAAAATGTTTTTATTTCGGGGTCCTCTTGCAACAATTTGTACGTCCACCGGAGAGCCAGCTTTGTACTCGTATCACCAATGTGTACCAGTATTCATTATGATAAGAGCTTCAAGTAATCCTCACCCCTCGTCGTCGTTTCCTCTCGTTGGCCTCCTCTTCCTCGATGAGTTTCTTGAAGTGAGGCACGTTCCCGAGCGCGCGCGGGTGCGACGGGTCCACTTGCAGCAGTTTGTATGTCCACCGTAGAGCTGGTTTTATGTCACCTGGAAAATAATTGGTTAATCAATGAATTTTGATTTCAAAAATAACTTTACTAGCCATAAAAGTAAAAAGTCAGTGTACAAAAATTGTATACAACAATATTATGCTCATGACTTCATCAGCGCCGCCGAAAATATTTAAAAACATCAGTCCGATTTATATCATTGTAACCTGCGTACGGAAAAGAAAATTGAATAGTTATTATACAATTTTTAAGTTATTGTTGATTTCTCAAAAACGTTCAACTGCTTTCGATATAATTTAAATGGGACCACCACCTCGATCAAACAAAAATTCATGAAAACCGCGGGTAAAAGTTGGAATAAGAGTAACGTTTATTCATTGAAGTATAATACACGAGAACTGAAGATTGTTGTCTATGACGACGTCAGCCAACTGCCGGCGTACGCCGGCGTAGCGCGCCGACCGGCCTTAGTCGCGATTAAACAAAATGGTTGAATATATCAGACGTCAAAATATTATTAAAGAAATTAAAAATGGGGCAATGTGTAGTCAAAACCTCTTAATCCCGTTCTCAATTTATTCATAAAGCTTCTGGAATTTATTTCCACAAGTAAATACGGCTTACACTATTCGTATTAATTGAAACTATCAAATATAATATCATGATTTTAAAAGTAAATAATTTTACAGTTGGTGATGCCAGGTCAAACATGATTTTGTTTCCCCATAATTATGGGAGATTTCGACTAATCGATAATTACTTTTTTGATACTATAGGATATCCGCAGACAAAATACGTAAAGATAACGATAAATAATGGATAAAAGCCATTAGAATATTACGAAAAGAAACTGACTGGATAATAGTAGTAAATAGTGAAATAGTAAAATTACAATAGATTACAATATAACTTCAATAAATACTAAAAATACAAGAGTACAAAGATAATAACAAATCCGGTACCTAGATTAATGGGCGGCATTAACGTCTACAGCGATTTTAAATAATACTAATAATCATTACTATTTGAATAATTATTGATAGTTATGAATCAAGCAGCAGAATCAGGCTTAAATAGGTTACGTTTTGTAATTATTATTTTAATCAAATAGCTCGACGGCAACAGGTATCTATGTCCGGAGGTTGAAGTACAGGTATAGTATAACATATAAGGCTACAATTTTCAAAGAAGTTTTACGTGATACAAAGATACTGAAAAAGCGCGCGCTGCGTGGTATAGGTATGTATGAGTGACACAGACTGCACGCGGGCCGTGCGGGGTGCGTGGTAACTAGTGGTAAGAGCTTACGAACTCGGGCGCGGGTGGCGGTGTGGCTATGCTAGCTATTATTCTGCTATATTTATTATTGTTTATTATAATTGTTTACTCCAACGGTTCCAGAATAAAAAAAACATCACTGCAATTTTCAAAACAATATGTTGTAGATTCTTCATGCAATGCTTTCGAATTTTCTTAAGGAATATCCTGTCCTACAATATGACACGTTTTTGATAATTAAGTATTATTATGGCGATAATTATTTTAATTATCAAGAACGAATAAATATTGGTCGGATAAATGAATAAAATATTCTTTGTATTATAACTTTATTCATAATTACATCATATTATATTTGATTTTGATTAATGACCCAAATTCATAATGTTATTACTAAAATGTTGATTATTAAAAATATCGGTTTGTATCACTGACATTGAGAAGATATCGTAACATTTTGGGGAAATTACAATCTAATGAACTGGCACCCTAAGTAGGCATTGTCCGACTAAATTTAAAAATATTGCTATTTCTGTCATTTTCAACGTCTTACCGTACTTTAGCAACTAGTGTAACAGGGATAGAGATATGATTCTTTGATTACCTACCAACGATATTCGGGCGGTTAATGTGTCGCCATGCCTAGCAACGCAGTTGTTTGAGTCTGCTTATCTAGACATTAAACATCATTGCGTTTATTACTCGAACTTAGTAACATAATAAGGTTTATTTAATTTTTAGATCTAAATAACTGTTTATTCGGACTGGCATGCAAAATTGTTTCAGTCGTATATATTCGTCGATATATAGTATATTATTATTGTATTATCTATTACATAAAAGGCTTCCCTGAGTGACTGACTGACAGACAGCCTACAGCCCAAACCGCTTAAGATATGAGCTTGAAATTTGGAATATAGGTACATTAAACGACGTAATGGAGCACTAAGGACGAATATTTTGAACTTTCGACCTCTAAGGGGGTAAAACGGGCCTTTTTCGTTTGTATGTAACTTTTTATTCCCTGTACCGATTGACTTAAACTTTGTATACGTGCATTTCAAACAAAATAAAAGTTACGTTTTTTCCTGTTTTTTCGAATTTTCCTCATCTATGGGGTCAAATAAGGTCCCAGAGTTGGTGAAAAAAGCGTCAATTACATCGAACCAGCTGAACGGTTATGGTTTAAAATTGGTATGAAGGAAGCACACAGCATGTTTTAATACAGGAACTAATAAAATCCAGGAAAATCTATAAGGTTCCTTAGGGATACGCAAAATTAATAAGTTTAGGCTATAGCCCAAACCGCTGAAGATATGAGCTTGAAATTTGGAATATACGTACATCGTACGACTGAAACACTAAGGATGAAAAACGTACCCAACTCTAACTTACGGGGTAAAATGGGCCCTTTTTGTTTGCGTGTAACTTCTTATTAACTGTACCGATTGACATGAAACTTTGTATAGATGCTTTTGAGACTAAATAAAAAATATGGCTGTACCTGTTTTTCTGAATTTTCCTTAAAAAAATCCTTAGGGGCCAGATACGTCCCAAAACTTCAATGCGCTTTTTTAAATAATGTAGTATCTAGAATAGGATTATGATAATGATAGTTTATTTTTAAATGGGGCAAAATGGGTCCTCAAAAGTTTACAATAGTCTTAAACTTAGCGCACATATGGATCAATATAGGTATTTTACTATGGGATCAACCCTGGCAAGCGAAAATTACCTACATTTCCCATACATTTTGTCGCGGGTCGATGAACTTTTTGTGTTGAACAGCTGATTTTATTCACGTGCTTTTGGGGTTGGTACCATTGTAAAAGTTAATCAAATTATGAGTATAATAGCATCCTAGAACATGCCTGACTAGAATTACGACTTGTGTGCCATTTTTTCATTTGCCTGGAAAATTAAATTTCTAATGACTTAATGAAACATGTCGAATACCTGTACCGGCCTTAATTAATAGTGCACTACTGAAAATAGGTACTACGGATAGCACTACGGATAATAGAAACAGGTGGCTCTTAAGATGAACATGGACAACATGTTTTACCTACCCCGATTTCTGTTGGAAACTCGGTTCTTGAAGTCGTTGACTCGTACAGACGTAGACGTCTTGTCCTAGGTAGACACCTAGGACAAGTAGTCCAGTTAGGTAGGCCCGACTTCAACAAAGAGGCCAATTACCGAATTCAACTCGGCTGGGCAGCGTTCGGAAAAGTGCGTAGTGTCTTCTCGTCCGACATACCTCAGTGCCTCAAGTCGAAAGTTTTCGACCAGTGTGTGTTGCCAGTGATGACTTATGGCACAGAAACGTGGTCTCTCACTATGGGCCTTATTAGTAAGCTCCAAGTAGCCCAACGAGCTATGAAGAGGGCTATGCTCGGAGTCTCTCTGCGAGATCGAATCATTAATGAGGAGAACCGTAGAAGAACCAAAGTTACCGACATAGCCCAATGGATTGGCAAGTTGAAATGGCAATGGGCAGGGCACATAGCGCGGAGGGCTGACGACCGTTGGGGTAGAAAAGTTCTCGAGTGGAGGCCATGTACCGGTAAGCGCAGCGTAGGACATCCACCCACAAGGTGGACGGATGACCTCATTAAGACCGCAGGATCGCGCTGGATGCAAGCCGCTTCCAACCGGTCTTATTGGAGATCCATAGGGGAGGCCTATGTCCAGCAGTAGACGTCCTTCGGCTGATGGAAGACTGAAAATGAAGGGTAATTGCACCATATCCATCACGCCGGCCGAGCACGGGTTGCTGAATTCACATAGGACATTGATTTTTTCTACGTACGCACAGGTTGTCTCAATGTTTTCCAGCAATGAAAAGTGAAATTTCTTACATAGTTACTCATACAATTATTATTATTGGCTCCCTCGGTGGCTCAGTGGTTTGTGAGCCTGACTCCTGGGTCAAAGAGGCGTGGGTTCGATTCCCAGGGCAAATATTTATGTGATGTTCATATGTGTTTGCTCTGTGTCTGGGTGTTATTAATGTATTTTTATTTATTTGTTTAACACTTTCTTGCACACCATTTGTACAAAAGGAGGACTTAACGCAAAACAGCATTATCTGCCAGTCAACCTACAGGTACATGTATATGTAGTATATCAGTCTCTGCCAGCCAAATTACAAACTTTGCTTAGTTTGGGATCAGAGACCGTGTGTGAGATGTCCCCCAATAATTATTTTACATATTTATTTATTATTGAGTTGATTTCAGAAATTCGGCAATTTATCATCCAAAAATTTACGTACTCTGTAATAAGCTTTAGATACAAGTAAATTAAATAACCAAATACTGAGACTATACAGGCTAAACCGTGAGCATTATTTTGCAAGTAATACGATAATAGGCTCAGTTATGAAGACGCCATGGTAAATATAATACCAACATAAAAAGTGTTCTCTCTATCGAATGCTTAAAGTGAAAAAGAAACAGATATAATTATGATAATTAGCTATTATAATTACGATGGCCTTACCTATACCTTATACCTTCATAATCGAGCCTAATGCGGGCTTAACCACGAACTATTATTATTTTAAGTAAGTGCCAAGAAAACGCGGGCCTAACTGTGGGTTTTTATCATTTTAAGCAGTTACGAAAATAACGCGGGCCAGACCGTGGGCTATTATCATTACAAGTAATACAAAAACGCAGGCTAACGGCATGCTATTATAATTTTAAGGATTTATTAAGACAACACGGGCCAGACCGCGAACTATTAGATATTATTATAAGCAAATGCCAAGATAACGCGGGTTGAACCGCGGGCTGTTATTTTAATTAAGTAAGTATTAAAACAACGTGGGCCAAACTGTGGGTTATTATCATTTTAAGTACCTAATTATTAACACAACGCGAGCTAAACCGCGGGCTATTATCATTTTGAGCAAGTACTAAGACAATACAGGCCAGACCACGGGCTATTATCATTGTAAGTAATACGACAATGCAGGCCAAACGGCAAGTTATAATTTTAAGCAAGTATTAAGACATCGCATTCCATGCTGCGTGCTATAAATAACCATCTTAAGCAAGTACTAACAATACGCGGGCCAACCGTGACCTATTATCATTATAGGCAAATACTGTTACAATTTTGACCAAACCGTGGGCATTATCCTTGCAAGTAATTTTAAGCAAGTATTAACACAACGCGGGCCAAATCGCGGACTATTAGATATTATTATAAGCATGTACAAAGACAACGTAGATCAAACCGCGGGCTATTTTAAGTAAGTACCTATGTACTAAGACAACGCGGGTGAAGCCGCGGGTTTTAAGCTAGTATTATAATATACAGACAATGTTGTTCATACATAATGCGGCCTGCGTTCAATTTGACCTGACCGCAGACCACAGAACGCATCCAGTGGTAAATCCTTTATAATGTCACAGTAATGAGAATAAATAAATAATATTTATTATATAATCTTCGGGATATGCATAAAATTCTTTCAGTGTATAAAACTCTTTATATGTTCAGTTATTGAGACTATTTTTGATTTTTTTCTCTATAAATCGAATCCTTGACATATTATTATATGCAGTCAGCTGTTGGGACATTTGGTCATTGAAGTATAATACACGAGAACTGAAGATTGTTGTCTATGACGACGTCAGCCAACTGCCGGCGTACGCCGGCGTAGCGCGCCGACCGGCCTTAGTCGCGATTAAACAAAATGGTTGAATATATCAGACGTCAAAATATTATTAAAGAAATTAAAAATGGGGCAATGTGTAGTCAAAACCTCTTAATCCCGTTCTCAATTTATTCATAAAGCTTCTGGAATTTATTTCCACAAGTAAATACGGCTTACACTATTCGTATTAATTGAAACTATCAAATATAATATCATGATTTTAAAAGTAAATAATTTTACAGTTGGTGATGCCAGGTCAAACATGATTTTGTTTCCCCATAATTATGGGAGATTTCGACTAATCGATAATTACTTTTTTGATACTATAGGATATCCGCAGACAAAATACGTAAAGATAACGATAAATAATGGATAAAAGCCATTAGAATATTACGAAAAGAAACTGACTGGATAATAGTAGTAAATAGTGAAATAGTAAAATTACAATAGATTACAATATAACTTCAATAAATACTAAAAATACAAGAGTACAAAGATAATAACAAATCCGGTACCTAGATTAATGGGCGGCATTAACGTCTACAGCGATTTTAAATAATACTAATAATCATTACTATTTGAATAATTATTGATAGTTATGAATCAAGCAGCAGAATCAGGCTTAAATAGGTTACGTTTTGTAATTATTATTTTAATCAAATAGCTCGACGGCAACAGGTATCTATGTCCGGAGGTTGAAGTACAGGTATAGTATAACATATAAGGCTACAATTTTCAAAGAAGTTTTACGTGATACAAAGATACTGAAAAAGCGCGCGCTGCGTGGTATAGGTATGTATGAGTGACACAGACTGCACGCGGGCCGTGCGGGGTGCGTGGTAACTAGTGGTAAGAGCTTACGAACTCGGGCGCGGGTGGCGGTGTGGCTATGCTAGCTATTATTCTGCTATATTTATTATTGTTTATTATAATTGTTTACTCCAACGGTTCCAGAATAAAAAAAAACATCACTGCAATTTTCAAAACAATATGTTGTAGATTCTTCATGCAATGCTTTCGAATTTTCTTAAGGAATATCCTGTCCTACAATATGACACGTTTTTGATAATTAAGTATTATTATGGCGATAATTATTTTAATTATCAAGAACGAATAAATATTGGTCGGATAAATGAATAAAATATTCTTTGTATTATAACTTTATTCATAATTACATCATATTATATTTGATTTTGATTAATGACCCAAATTCATAATGTTATTACTAAAATGTTGATTATTAAAAATATCGGTTTGTATCACTGACATTGAGAAGATATCGTAACATTTTGGGGAAATTACAATCTAATGAACTGGCACCCTAAGTAGGCATTGTCCGACTAAATTTAAAAATATTGCTATTTCTGTCATTTTCAACGTCTTACCGTACTTTAGCAACTAGTGTAACAGGGATAGAGATATGATTCTTTGATTACCTACCAACGATATTCGGGCGGTTAATGTGTCGCCATGCCTAGCAACGCAGTTGTTTGAGTCTGCTTATCTAGACATTAAACATCATTGCATTTGGTACGTAATGTATTTCCTTTGTATTGAGATTACATCACAGAATAGGCCCTATTACTTGAAGGTCGCTGGATTACATCTATAATATTTCTTAATGCAATGTTTGCTCGACGTCCGCGTAAGTATTGGATAGCTATTCTATTGGCACCTTTCATCATGACCGCTTGACACTTTTATTGATTCTACGCCTATATCTACATATTTACTTGCAGTTTGCATTCAAATGAATTTTTAATGCAAACACATATTTGCACTTATTACAGAAACTGCCTTGTGCAAATATGACGTCACAATTGTACATTTTGCGATTGCAACAATAAGTGCAAGAGGAAATATCTCTTTTTTGTACGTTTAAACTTTCAGGATTTTGCTAAAGCCATCTGTATAATACATGCTTTCAGTGGAGTGCGATTGTGGAGCTGTGCAGACAATGCAACACCTATTGTCCTGTCCTCAGTGCCCAAACACCTGCACACTGAGCGATCTAGTGGAGGCCACCCCTCCTGGAGTAGCAGTCGCTAACCACTGGGCAAAGCTTATCTAGACAGATCATCACAGTCTAGATCTATCACCTTAGAACCATCGACACGAAGAAGAAGAAGAAGAATACAGGGTTACAGGGTAAGTCGACCTATTCGCGTTAAGGGTGTGTAGTTTACTTTGTTTCTTACTAATTTGACTATGAAATACACTAACCTAAATTAAAAAAAAAAAGATATTTGAAATTGGTATTTATAAAATTCCCAATTTTCGGTTATCAGCTCAGATATTTTGAAACGTTTAAGTCGTATTATTATTTATATTTGATTTTTACATGTAAAATAATGTTTTATAACCTCACTACCCAATATTGTCCGTAAAATTAACCTTTTATAAAAAGTATTTGAAATCAAATATCTTGAAAACTGTGAGATTTAGGATATGGTGTTTTATAGTCAAATCAGTCAGAAACGTAGTAAACTTGAAAACTGTGAGATTTAGGATATGGTGTTTTATAGTCAAATCAGTCAGAAACGTAGTAAACTTGAAAACTGTGAGATTTAGGATATGGTGTTTTATAGTCAAATCAGTCAGAAACGTAGTAAACTACACACGCTTAACGGGAATAGGTCGACTTAGTCTGTAACCCTGTATACAGGGCAGATATTTAAAAGTTATTGCACTGTTGTCAATATTGTTGTCTGTTGTCAATACGAAAAGTTGTACGTGCTAATGGTACGTACGCAGGGTATAAGTCATAAATTCCCTGCGATTTTGTGGAAGGGGATTTTTGTACTTTTTGTCCACAAATCCCCTCCCGCAATGCCGCAGGGGATTTTTGGACTAAAAGTCTACACACCCCCTTTATTAACATTTACACAGTTTTGAAATAAAATACCAGAACTTAGTTAGGTAAATAATCGATTTTTATTGTACATATTATACGAGTGATGAACCAAATAAAAAAATCATCTTCGATAATTTTGTATCAGTGTTGATACCTATATGTAATCTCTCATACACATATTTCCATACATAACATAATACCTATTTGGAATAGTTAAAATATCACTAAAACCATAATAATTATATTCACATGAATCACAGATTGTTTGTACAATGACAATGAAGATGGAAATTGCTTAATGCTTATTTTTTCTCATATTTTTCAAAGGTTGTACCCGTATTGTTTTGAGTGTAAACATTTTTACGAATAAATTGATTATAATTAATGGGCGTGACAAGGTAGGTAGGTACTAGGTCTAATCTCTATCAATAAAGTCTAGTCTACAGATTTACACAACAATGGCTTTTCGTTAAAGGAAAACATCGTGAGGCAACCAACCTGCACTGAGCTAGGGTGGTGGATATGACTCAATCGCCTTTTATAAGAAGACCTATGAACTGTTCAGCAGTGAACTAATACTCGTTATTTTTTCGTCAAAAATGGCATAACAATCAATCCGTACAAAAATCCAATAATTCGCTTGAATCGATGTATTCCATTTTAGATTAATTTTACTGTTGATTTTCAAAACTGGCTCAAACTACTTATTTAGATATTATCATATTACTTATTACTGTACCAGCCTTTTTAATAGTCCACTGCAGGACGTAGGCCTACCCACGAAGGGTGTTTGGGCCATATCCACCACGCTGGCCCAGTGCGGGTTGGTGGATTCACATACGCCATCTAATTTCTTCTACGGACGTATGCAGGTTGCCTCACGATGTTTTCCTTCACCGAAAAGCCAGTGGTGTGAAATTCCGTACATAAATTCCAAAGAACCCATTGGTACGGGACCGAGGTTTTGAACCCACGACCTCACGATTGTAAGGCGGGTGTCACTACCTCTAGACCACCACGGCTATTGTCACTACCTCTAGACCACCACGGCTATAACTAATTACTACTCGCCAAAAATAGCATAACCTATTTCAACCATGTACAAAATTATTGTTGTTGATTTTTCAAAAACGACTCAGCCAATTTCAATAAATTATAAATGGGACCACCTCTAAAAATACGGGTAAAGTACAGCCTAATCAATAATACTGACCTAATGAATAATGTGAAAATCCGATATAGTCCACGACGTCGGCCTCGGTGAAGGGCAACATTTCCTTGTGCTCATCTTCCTGGAACTTCCTGTAGGCCTCCGTCATCCAGTCTAACGCATGTTTGAAGTCTTTGTGGTTGTACAGCGCTCGACCCAGCTCGTAACAATCCCCAGCTGTCATTGGAGTGCTGGAAATAACCAACAAATCAATTCAGGGGCCTGATTCTCTATCGATAAAACGTAACAAACAAAACCTATTAAATTTTTATTTTATATCCGCGAATTTCGCTTGGAAAATTGTTTTTAAATGTACCTAAAGTTACATTAAAACGAATTATGAACCAAATTTAAGTTACATAGGTCATTTAGTAGGATAGTGTAGGTATTAGTTGCAGGTTAGCTTAGGACGTTTAGTTTAGCTTAGTTTAGTTTTGCTTAGCTTAGGAGGAGTGCTACAATAATTACCTAGCAAAAGAACTAGGCTTTCTTTATATTATTTACACCTACTCCTAATAAACAACACAAAACAGATTATTAAAAATATCAACTAAATAATTACACCACTGATTTTCCATTTTATTTTTTTGTTATAATAAACCAATTTTATCTACATTTACAAGAAGAAAATTGTTATAAAACTAAAAGTAATAGGTACACAAAAAATGTTCTCAAAAATAAACTAAATAAACGTTTAACTACAAACACAGTAATGAATAGAAATAGAAGTACAGTACGCGCGAAGAAATAAGGAACATCGACATTTGGCAAGAAATAATCGGCTAATTTGAATTCGTTGAGCGCTATCTCTGTCTCACGAACTACTTTTGGACAAGCTAAGATAAACGTCACTAGAATCCAACGTCATTCAAGACGTATGCGCAGGTTTGTCCAAGGAAGGTTTATGAGAGAAAGATAACGATCTACAAAGCCAAGCTAAGCCGTAGCCAGTCGATTATTTCTTTCCAAATGTCGATGTTCATTCTTTATTCGCTATTACTGTACCGAGCCATTTATGTCAATAGGAAAACAAGATAATAATACGAATCCAAAGTGGGAAGAAACTTAATTCTACAGTTTTGGCGTACGTGATAATCGACCACTTAGCACTATCGCTATAATAACCAAGTTTACAAACGATTTGTGATTCAATAATAAACGCATAATTTACCTCACCACTTTGTGATTCTGATCGCTGTCGCTGTAACGGTTATGTAAAATATTTTTAATGGTTTTGTGCATTAATATTATAGTTATTGTATTCGTAATTATGACAAACTTATACTATGGAATCAATCCTGAATTCGAGGCATAAATCTGCTGTTCCATATATTTTGATGTAAAAGTTAAAATTCGATCACCGCGATGATTAGGTATACAAATAACTCGTCTAGAGAAACACTTTGTCAATGTAAATCTTCGTGATCTTATATATCCTCGATTAAGACATCTCCTAAAGATGCACTGGAACGGCGAGAGAAAATATAGGGAAGTATACATGACACTTTTTAATTTTCTCAATCTTTCTACTATATTGAATTTTCGGAATGTATTTATTTATGAACTGTTAGTACAGGACAATCAGATAACCCTGTAGAGGTAAAAGTAGTATAGTAGAAGCTTATTATTTCTTTATGAGATTAAAGTATATACCTGTATACGACTCCGTTGAGTATCCCTTGAGCAAGCTCTTTGGTATCAAGATGATACGTCTCTTGCAGCCTGGTTAATGCCTGAGCAGCCCCTGTCAGATCCTCCATAGTTGGATACTTCACGTCATCGTGGTTCATTGTTATATTCTTTATGTAACCTGAAACAAAAAATCATATTAGGGAACCTGAATTACTAAACACGACGCTGAGTTTTTAACCGACGAAACAGAAGATGTTATAACAACAACAATAACGATATCTTAATTGTACACCAAATAATATAAATGCATTAGAGTAGCTATTTACAAATGTTGTACAAGGGCGGCCTTATCGACTTTTATATATTTCTACCAGGCTACCTTTGGAAGGACTGGAGATTTTATCAAGCCGTATTTTTTGTTTTGTATGAAAACGCATAACTTTTTACAGAGTAATCCCATTTTGACAAAAAAAAACTTCTTTCATTGGAATTAGTATACCTACCTACCTCGAAATTGGTTCAAAATAAATCTTATGGAAATTGGTTCTTAAAAAATCAACAAAAATCTAACAATGGCATACACAGCGATCGTGTTATTTTTCGCGAAAAATAATTATTTGCTTAAGTTCGCATTATGGAACGGTCATTTTAGTTGTCTTATAAATGTTTTATTTCTATCTTTCTCACACTCGAGGCTAGTTATCTCATAATGACAGAGTCAGCTTAAAATTACAGTGCTAAAATATGAAGTCAGCTTTTAAGCTAACATACTATCTGACGCGGCTTACGGACGCGACTGACAGCCGCGACCTAGACTATGAAAGTACACTGAGCCGTGCACACTATCGGACATAAGTCGCGGACGTCACCTTCGGACGACCTTGAGCGTTCGGACGTCCGAAAGCGATCTGGCACACCGGATGTTTTAAGACTGTGCACATTGCTAGGTCGCGGCTGTCAGTTGCGTCCGTAAGCCGCGTCCGTTAGTATGTTTCGGGCTTTATATTTTATAGGTAACACAGATAGGGGATGACAGTGATGACACCTGATTTTATTAGTCAGGATTCCTTTTCCTTTATTATAGTGGTTTAACTGGATCAGCGTCTAAAACTGTCGTTAAAACACCCAAAAAACTCATAGTTTGTGCTTTTATGATATTTTCATGGCAAAGAGCGATGTTATACCATAACGATGAGACAGGTTTCTTCATGATGTTTTCCTTCACTGAAATTGCAAAGATTTATACTCTATAAAATTTAACTTGATCTCTGCGACAGTTTCATATTGACATATTTAGGGTTGAGATAGTGGTGGAAAAAATCGATTTTCAAACAATGTTGTGATGAAATCGAATGTGTAGTTGAAGGTGAGAAATTGGATTTTATTTACTTACTATTATTTAAGATCAAGTATGTACACATGTAAATAATGTTATGATATTAATTAAATACTCATAATAATGTAACGATAGTATTTATCGACGTTTTTCACTATTATCGATGCTAATGTAACATATAATTGGGTTTAATTTAATTACACATGTAAAAATGTTATGATATTCAAATATACAATAAAATTAATGATAAATTAAGTTTTATTTAAAATATCGTCAGTATAAACTATCGATATTTTAATTAAAACTCTATCTAAAACTCTGTGGTCACGATCATTCGTCGCCCATCACTAATCGACATGCACATAAAGTATGACATTGACAGGTACTGTCTGTGCTATTAAGAAATTCAGGACTTCATAGGCGTGATTTTTCTGACAGCTGTCGCAGAGATCAAGTTAAATTTTATAGGGTATAATTGGTACGACACCCAGAACCTCCCACCCACCCATTGGAACCCAGAACCTTAGGGTCAGGAATAGTCAGGATGAAGATTGTATGGTGACTAGTTACCACTAAGTAAGTAAGTTCGTATAGGCCGAGTGGCTAGCCCTGGTGTCAGAGTTTTTAGGCCGCCTGAAGGCCTCTGACATGGCCTACAATTCAACGTGTCATCAGAGCCACGGTAGCGCTCAGTTAGAAAATTCCACCCGCGGTTACCCATCCAAATACTGACCGCGCGGAACGTTGCTTAATTTCGGAGAGAGATAGAACATGACTTTTATAATCGAATTCTACGGGATCCCGTTCACACTAACAAATACTTATAGTCAATTAATCAATGCTCGCTTCTGGTTTCACTAACGCATACGTCCTGGCGGGCTCTCGGTTCAAAAATAGAGACCCTGGACGTCCGAAATAGAGATCGGCTATGTCAGCAAATAAATACCTAATAAAGTTTTACTTAATTCATGCATATAACTTACTTGTGCCCAGTTTAATGCTGTCTTCTATTACATCTAAATCAGTAGTCAGTCGTTTAATGAGGGTGAATGCATTAATAGGATTCCCCAAGTAATTTGGTATGTCTTCCATGGCTTTGTCATGCTCTAGCTTGTATAAATCTAAATGCCTGGAAATAATATAAAAATAACTATGACAATCCTGAAAGTATTATTTTTCATCATTGAAATCATCGTTACTTGCAGTGTAGTATTTGTGACAGAATACATAAGTATATGACTAGACATATACTCGTAATTACGACTCTAGAATTTTTAGGTTAGAAAATTGTAAAACTGTGACCAAACCATGTAATAGGTAACAGTGGTGATGGTCTATAGATAGAGGCGAGATTTGTAAAAGTGCTCTCTTTCTTGGTTTTCGTAGCCATTTCTTCTATTTACCTACAATTAGTATCATATGTTCATTATTACTTTTGAACCAAGGATCCAGCGGTCGTTAAGCGATATCTGGTAGACTTTGGAAGTTAATAACGTCGTCGTTGCTTATATCTCGGGTTCTATTTTACTAAATAGCTCGTGATGGGTATCGTTCGATAGGTATTTTAATGACTCATTATTGTTTCTTAAACATCTATTCCGTATAAGTGTACCAGCCTTTTTTTATTAGTCTACTGCAGGACGTAGGCCTACCCACGAAGGGTGATTGGGCCATATCCTCCACGCTGGCCCAGTGCGGGTTGGTGGATTCACATACGCCATCGAATTTCTTCTTATGCAGGTTGCCTCACGATGTTTTTCTTCACCGAAAAGCCAGTGGTGTGAAATTCCGTACATAAATTCCAAGGAAATCATTGGTATGGGACCGGGTTTGAACCCACGACCTCACGATTGTAACATGGGTCTCATTACCACTAGACCACCACGTGCTCAGAGTAGGTACAATAAACTTAAGAAAACTGAAGTTCTCGGAGATCAAAGCCGATCAAAGCCGTAAAGTACGAGATGGATTGGAGAGACGACCTCGATTAATACTTTGTTGTAATTGATTTTATGTACAGTAAGTATAGGGCATATGTCTGAAGTCATAATTACTATGGTGCTGATAATACCTAAAATTTAAGAAGGAAGGGAAAAACGTGGCTTAGGAACCGTACCAATGGTAAAAAATATGTATGAGGCATGCAATAAGTGACCATGGAAAGTAAGCTCCATGGCTGAGGTGATGATGATGATGGTGCCAATAACATCTAAAATGTAACTATTATAATTTGTGAAGAGTATATGTGGCTTATAACCCACAACAATGCTAAAAAAAATATTATGTATGCATTCTGTGGGCACGGAAGGCCAGCGCAACGCATTACTTACTTTACAAAAATGGTCATTACTCGTTGTTTTTTTTAAGTTATGATAGAAATAGACAAATGTGTGAGGTTAAAAACGCATACGATAAAACCCGATATATAAGCAAATACCTACAACGGTCGGCGGCCATCTTTGTGACGTTATATTATAACTTTATAACTTCCAAAGTCTACCAGATATCGCTTGACGACCGCTAGATCCTCGGTCCAGAAGCAATAACGAACATATGATACAAATTGTAGGTAAATAGAAGAGATGGCTACGACTTCTGATGAAAAGTCTAGGCGGCCGCTCTACTAGGTACTACACATTCTACCCCACTCGCTCATATAACGCATGTGTATTGACGCGATCCAGACGAAATATGAATAGATAGATGTAATCATCATCATCTCAACGTTTACTGTTGGTCATATAACTAACTCTATAGATGTTCAATAAGACACGCAGAAAGTTATTTGCATCCAGGACATTCCTGCGATCACCCGTTCATCTTGTTTGTAGAAAGATACTGTATCTGCTAGTCCTAGAAAAAGATATTACAGAAAAGACGTACCTATTTTAAATTTAACTTACCTCTTTAAAGTTTCTAGTCTCTGCTGCTCCTTTTCTATATAGAAATCCAGATCGTCTATGATCCGTTTGTGCGTATGCAGTAGAGGTTCCACCTCTGATATCGCGGTGAATATCTCTGCTCGGCACCATGACGCGACGTTCAGGACCACTGCCAGAAACAGCAGCCGAGGCATACTTACTGTAGGCACCATGGTTAGTCCCCCCTCTGCAAATAAAAAAAATACTATCAATATTATGAGTCTTGAAAGTAGTACTTGAAATATCTTCAGGAATGAACTGTTTCACAGCTGACTGCCGGCCTCTTTATGAAAAAGGACATAGTAGATCACGTTGACTATGAATATAAATATGTAATATAAATTCCGACATATTATTAACTTAGTAGCAAAATGTATCGATGTCGATAAAATGTTTGAAACCACTATCAACGAAAGTCTAGGCAGTAAAAGGTAACGTTTAAATTTCTAAATGCCCACAATTTAGACTTGCTGGTTGTAATAAAGATAAATACCTCGTATTTAGGCTTTAATTAGCAAAAATGCACTCTACATATTGACATCTTATGATCTTACTGACAATCGTTCATAGAGTAGAAACTCCTGCACGAAAACTATATAGAAACGAAGAAGGATAATCATCACATTCTCCCCAGCTAATATTTATTCCGTGACATACTCTGCGAGATGTGCTGGTGGGTGGCGCACTCTGTGTGAGCGACGCAACTCCGGCTCTGTGTCGTCTTCTATTACAGTTTGATTATCAGACGCATCTACAAAGTCCTCCTCATCGTTTGACTCGATAGTATCGTCTGTCTCCCCAGCTGGAGCCAGATGTCTATTTGAAACCACCACTTCTCTCCCAGTGCTCAGTCGGACTCGTGAGTGCTGCGGGTTTGTTTCTACTTCCTCGACCATCGAATCATATGTATTACTTCTGACATGCTTTCGCATTAAAGCTTTACCTGGAGCAATAAGCCAGGTGGGCATCGATTGACCATTTGTGGACCTTCTCAAGTGGGAGAACATATGTTCGTGAGGAGTGGCGTTAGTGGCTGTACACAACAGCGATCGCACAGAGTGCAGAGCATCAGTCAAAACTGTTTCCCATCGTGTTATAGGTAGGTTACGGCTTTTCATAGCCAATTGAATTGTTCGCCAAGTTATGCCATTGTATCTTTCTGTTTGTCCATTCCCTTGTGGATTATATGGCGTTGTGTAGCTTGTGGCAATGCCCTTGTTGTGTAGAACAGTTTCGACAGAAAAGATGTGCCTCTATCAGAATGAACGTAGGTCGGCATACCGAATACAGAGAACAAGTCCACTAATTTTTCAATTACCGTATTGGTACTCAAGTCTGGGCATGGGTATGCGAAAGGAAAACGGGAGTATTCATCCACGATAGTCAACATGTATCGGTTTCTCCGAGTTCCGTCTGAAGGAAGCGGTCCTTTAAAATCTATAGAGATTCGTTCAAAAGGAGCCGTCGCTTTGACGAGTTTTCCGACATTTTGATGAAAACGAGGTTTTACTTCAGCACATATAGAACAATTCGAAGTTATTCGTTTAATTTCGTCAATGGAGAAAGGCAAATTTTTGCTTCGAACCCAATGTAGCATCCTTGTTATACCGGGGTGACATAAAGTGTTGTGTAACTCTTTCAATGCGTTTTCATGCGACGATCCAGTTGTAGAGGCTACGAGTGGCGTTACAGCTCTTGATAATGCATCGGCTGCTACATTTTCTCTTCCAGGGCGGTACACAATATCAAAATTATATGCAGAGAGCTCTAACCGCCAACGTTGAATCTTGTCATTTTTTATCCTTGAAGTATATCTCTGATGAAACATAAAGGCAACCGATGTTTGGTCTGTTATTAGTTTGAAGGCTCTTCCGATTAGGAATTGTCTCCATTTCCGGAGGCATTCAACAATGGCTGCAGCTTCCTTTTCTATAGCAGGGTGGTTTCGCTCACTGCTGTGAAGGGTTCTAGAAAAGAATGCAACAGGACGGCCATTTTGCGATAAAGTTCCCGCAATGGCATTATCAGACGCGTCCGTCTCTACCACGAACGGTATTTTGTCATCAATTGCGTTTACTGTCGAGGACGATATCTCTTGTTTCAAGGCTTCAAAAGCACTTACTGCGTCAGATGCCAGTGGAAAAGTTTGCGATAAAAGAGGTTGAATTTTCTCCGAGAATTTTGGCACCCATTTGGAATAATGAGCGAAAAATCCCAATGCTCTACGCAGCGATGCTTTGTCTGAAGGCAATGGTAGCTCCGATAGGGGACGAAGGCGATCTGGGTCAGGTTTTATTACTCCATCACAAATGTTGTAGCCTTAGATGTTTATGTTCTTTAGCGAGAATTCACTCTTATCTAGGTTTAGGGTAAGATTATACCGCTTGGCCACGTCGAGAAAACGCTGTAGTTTTGTATCATGATCTGATTGTTGCCACAGATAGTAATATCATCTAAATAGGCATAGACACCACGCAGGTTCTCTTTCTTTATGATTCCATTGATTGATCGTTGAAAAACTGCTACTCCATTTAGACCAGAGTAGAACCTTTAAAAATAATAAAGAGTGAAAAAAATAATAGTAGGATGAAACCCATTAGAAAAGGAGGGGAATATTATAAACATAAAAGGAAAAATAATTTACGGGCGATCTGAGGTCGGGAAGGGGATGGGAGGGGGGTTTTAAGAGGAAAAAACGGTTTTTCTCGATTTATGGCAAAGTTGTAGGTAATAAAAAGATCTAAAACTTTTGTTTTGACACTTTTTTCACATTACCTCAAAATTTATGTGAGGTAGTTATGAATGATTCATATAATTAATGTGGGTATTTAATAAACTTAGTAATGGCTACACACTTGTTTTACTCACGTCGCTCCTATTTAAATATAATAGTTTTACATGGCGCAGACGTATTCTAAACCTAGAAAATATCGAAGATAAGTCGAAAAAGTGCAGCGTACTCGGGCGTGTGTGGATTTTCGTGCATCGGCAAATATAAAATGGATTCAATATTACAGCCACCGCAACCGTTCCATTTTGAGAACAACTTGGCCAACGTCACCTCTGGGAACTTGAGTAAAGAATGGGAGAAATGGAAGAAATCATTTAAAATTTACTACGAAGCTTGTGAGCTGTCTAAAAAAGATGTTAAAGTGCAGATTAACATATTGTTACATATAATAGGAGATCGGTGCCGTGAGGTATACGACCAGTTCGACGAGGAATTTAAGTCAACAGAAGAATTACTGGGAAAATTTGATCAAGTGTTTCTACCCAAGAAGAATTTGACTGTGGAGCGACATAAATTTTTTACCAGAGATCAACAAGAATTAGAATCTATTGAGCAATATGTGTTCGAGTTGAACAAAATGGCGTCTAGGTGCGAGTTTAAAGATTTATGCGACGATTTAATCCGTGACCGGCTGATATGCGGTATTAGAGACGGAGTGTTACGTGAACGATTGCTCAGAGAAGTTGATCAAACGTTATCAAAAACTATCGACATATGCAGGTTGGCAGAGATATCTCGCGCGCAAGCCGTTCGTTTAAGCGCAGAAAACGCCGCACATCACGCTCATGAAGTGAGTACAAACAGTCAAGAGTTTGGTCCTAATACATCAATAGACGTCCACTGGGTGAATCAAGGTCGTGGTACCCAAAATTACAATACAAACCAAAGGGCAAGGACGGGCCCGCGTCAACATCTTCAGCATCGTGGCAGGCCGGGGCACGGCGGGATAAATAATAATCAGCCCCGGACGTACAACAAAGTTCAGCATTTGAATGACAATTTCGTCGTACAGTGTTCAAGGTGCGGCACGAGACATAGAAAGCTCCAGTGCCCTGCGTATGGACGACAGTGTAACAAGTGCAATCGGATGAATCATTTTGCTAAGGTGTGCCGAGTCTATGAGGTCCAGGAGGGGTTCACCGATCAGGTAAATAATAAAAACACTTTTAACCAAAATGAAGAGTGGCTAGCAGATTTGCAAGTAAATAATAAAAATTTAAAATTTAAATTAGATACCGGAGCTGATGTTAATATTATTCCCAAAAAATGTTTACATCTTATTGGTTTGTCTGAGTCGGATTTGGTTTCAACTTCCGTTAAATTACACGGTTATTCAGGAAGTGAACTGAAAGTAGAAGGGAAATGTTATTTAAAGGTAAAATACAAAGAAAACATATATTTTTTGAAATTTATTATTGTCAATACCAATTCCGTTCCAATTTTGGGTAAATACTCGTGTGAAGAGTTACGGCTAATAAAAAGGGTATGGTCTGTAGGTAATAATAATAATAGTGATAAAATTCTAGATGAATTCAAGGATGTGTTTGAGGGAATCGGTTGTTTACCTGGGGAGTATAGAATACAGTTAAAAGACAACGCCGTTCCCGTCATACACCCACCTAGAAAATTGCCCGAGGCCATAAAAGAGAAAGTGAAAAATAAACTAAGGGAAATGCAGAAAGATGGGATAATTACTAGGGTAGAAGGGCCGACAGATTGGGTAAGTAGCATGACGGTCGCACAGAAGCCAAACGGCGATATCCGAATATGCTTGGATCCCCAAGACTTAAACAAAGCTATAAAACGTGAGCATTTTAAGCTTCCGACATTCGAGGAAGTCACAGCTCGATTATCAGGTGCTAAAGTATTTAGTACTTTAGACGCTAAACATTCTTTTTATCAGGTAAAATTACAAGATACTGATTTGTGCACTTTTAATTCCGTTTTTGGCCGATTTAAATTCTTGCGGATGCCGTTTGGGATTTGTTCAGCATCAGAAATATTTCATAGGAAATTGTATGAGCATCTAGATGACCTAGAAGGGGTGATTCAATTCGTGGACGACATTTTAATTTATGCACCAAATAGGGAACTCCACGATCAGAGATTACGTGCTGTATTACAAAGGTGTCGCGAAATAAATATAAAATTAAATAGAAATAAATGTAAAATTGGACTTTCAGAAATCAAATATCTGGGTCACAAAATATCTGAAAAGGGTATATCTCCGGACGAAACGCGAGTAAATGCAATAAAGAATATACCGACACCTAAAAATGTAAAAGACGTGGAAAGATTCTTAGGAATGATCACTTACGTAAATAATTTCATACCTAATATGTCAGAACAAACGTCCGCGCTAAGAGAACTACTAAAAAAGGAAGTAGAATGGCACTGGGATGATAGTCATAAAAAATGTTTTGAAAAATTGAAACAATTTCTCACAAATGCCCCGGTATTGCAATATTATTCATTAGATATACCAGTCGTAATTTCAGTAGATTCCAGTAAACACGGCCAAGGTGCTTGTCTTTTGCAAAATGGTTTGCCCGTAGCCTATGCATCGAGGTCCTTAACTAAGACGGAGCAGGCTTACGCTCAAATAGAAAAAGAATTATACGCTTGTGTATTTGCGTGTGAGCGTTTTTATACATATATATATGGACGGACAGACGTCACCATCGAAACAGACCATAAACCTCTCGTGAGTATTATTAAAAAACCGTTAGCGAATGCACCTCCCCGATTACAGAGAATGTTGATGCGATTGCAGCCATATACGTTCAATCTTGTATACAAGCCAGGTAAGTTTCTATTTATAGCAGACGCGCTATCGCGGGCAGTCGCACCGAGAGCGGCCGACGACGCATGCGCCGGCGACACACAGACACGCGATCACTTAGACATGCAGGCGCAGGTGTGTGCGTTATCAGCGAGCAATCAGCTGATCGACTCGCACTTCGCTCAAATACAGACATGTACGGGAAACGATGATGAGTTACAAAAGTTAATTAAAGTAATCAGATCCGGGTGGCCGCTCGAAAAAAAAAGCTTAGATGATATTTTAAGACCTTATTGGGATTACAGAGATGAACTAACGGTAAATTTTGGAATGGTTTGGAAGGGAACTAGAATAGTAATACCTAAATGTTTACGTCAGGATATGTTAAAAAAGATTCATATAGGGCATCTAGGTATTGAAAAATGCAGGTTGAGAGCACGAGAAATAATATTTTGGCCGAATATAAATACACAGTTAGAAGATTATTTATCAAATTGTCAGGTTTGTCTAACGCATAGAAAACAAAACGTAAAAGAACCACTGATACCACATGAGATCCCCACCGCGCCGTGGCAGAAGGTAGGCGCGGACACATTTCATTTTGCCGGTGAGAGCTATGTACTAGTTGTTGATTATTTTAGTAAGTTTATAGAAATTGAAAAACTGAATTCATTAAGATCAGAAGAGATAATTTCAAAAATTAAAAATATTTTTGTTAGACATGGTATCCCAAAAATTTTGATTTCTGATAATGGGCCTGACTATAACTCAAATTGTTTTAGAAAATTTGCACAAGAATGGAAGTTTCAGCATATAACATCATCACCGAGGTTCGCGCAATCCAATGGACAAGCCGAGAGAAGTATACAAACTATCAAAAATATAATGAAGAAAGTGCGCGAAGATAACAGTGATTTTAAATTAGCCTATCTGGAATATCTCAACACACCCATAAGTGCGGAGTTACCGTCCCCAGCAGAGTTATTATATAATAGAAAACTTCGTAGTATTCTGCCACGGTCAACGTCGTTGTATGAGCCTAAAATACACTCCGACATACATACAAAACTATTAAATCGCCAAAAATCTCAAAAGCAATACTATGACAAAGGTTCTAGGCATTTAAAACCATTACATGTGGGACAAAAAGTGAAAGTAAGACTAGGAAATAGATGGGAATCGGGCACTGTTGAATCTTTAGTCGGTACACGCTCTTATCTGATAAGAATGGTTTCAGGTAGGAAGTTGAGACGAAATAGGAGACATATTATAATCGACTCAGACAAACGAAAAGATACATCTCCCATTTACATGCCAAATTACGATGATATCAATGTAGATACACCAAATATTGAAAATATCGCGCTCAGCTCCGATGTCCCCCCGCCGACATCTTCTAATTACCGTACTCGTTCCGGCAGGGAAGTGAGACCTCCTGATCGGTGGATCAACCCTGGACAACGGTGGATTCATACCATTCAATGCAGAAAAATGAGAAAATAACTCAGTACATATACTTTGATTTTTCCAGGGAGATAAGTAGGCAATAAAATGTTTGGGTATAATGATTAAGAAAGAAAACATTTCTTAATTTATTTATAATTAAAAATAATAGATTCTTTTTATCAATGTAATTAATAGTACATAGTTAGAATACAATGAAATTATTAATAATGAAACTCGCATGTCTATAGTTAAAAATAGATTATATGTTAGGATCTCGCATGTACCATATTTGTAATGAATTTACTAATATTTAATTTTCTAATTTGTAATATATTTTTATTGTTATCAATTGCTTTTCTACATATGTTTATTCATTGTTTCGATAAGGGGGTTGTGAGGTAGTTATGAATGATTCATATAATTAATGTGGGTATTTAATAAACTTAGTAATGGCTACACACTTGTTTTACTCACGTCGCTCCTATTTAAATATAATAGTTTTACAAAAAATCCAAAAAACCGAGTTTTTGGTTTTTTATTTTTATCTCTCACAAAATTTTTTTTTTTTTAACGAAATTTGGTGAAAACTTACCTTTTTATGTCCCAAATACGCTGTAATTTATTTGATTAAAAATATTATTTTTTTTCACCTTATTTTGAATTAATATCGAAAAAACACCCTAATTTTCAATCGAAAATTCAACCGTCAAAATATCAGCTTTTTTCAAAAAGTTGGTATGTTTTCTATTTGTTGAAATCTCTACTTTCCGATGGTGAAAAAAAAATATATATGTTACTATAGTAAATCTTCTCAGAAAATGTAAAAAATCAAAAAAAAACTCGAATTCGAAAGTTTTTTTATATTACGATATTATAAATAATTTTGAGCTATTTATTAAAATTTACACTTTAATTACTCGAAAAACGTTAAATTACATGTTACATTGATAACAAAAAAATTGCAAATAAAAATAAACTACTATAATCACAAACAAATAAGTTAATAAAATTAATATTTAATAAGACATCTACAATATTTGGAGAAAGTTGTCGAATTTTCTTTAAATTATATGCGTAGATGCCTATTTATAACTATTTTAAAATAAATTATATATACCTGAGGAGATATACCTGAGTGACCTACGAAAAATTGTAGCCCATCAAAAGGTATTTCGTGGAGAAGTGGGGAAGGGGCTAGGCTGGTCTGGGTCTTACTACATACTCGTACAAACCTACTATTATATACTATACTAGTTTTTACCCGCGGCTTCGCCCGCATACGCAATATATCATTATAATTTATAGCCTATGTGTTATTCTGATATATAAGCTATATTATTGTAAAGTTTCATCTCAATCCGTTCAGTAGTTTTTGCGTGAAAGAGTAACAAACATCCATACATCCATCCATCCATCCATCCATCCATCCATCCATTCATCCTCACAAACTTTCGCGTAAAGTAAAGTAAAGTAATTTATTGGCCTTATAACATCTCGTCATATTGGGCAAGTCATTTACAGTAATTGCTTAAGAACTAATTAATCTTAAACTAACTTAAAAATTCAATGATACAATAAAATGGCAACATTATTTTTAAAATATTACATTAGAATTAGAATAGAATTGACGTCAAAATTGAATTTCTAAAACAATTGTTATAAACAATGAATTTCATTTTACAATAAAATAATAATTATTTATTACTTGTATAAAATGTCAGTATATGAGAATAATATATTAAGTCAATATTTTACCAAATTTATATTTTTTGATTATTTTTGCTATCATGCGAGAATGAAGATTCTGTGAGACGTAATTTCATGAATTCATTTATTGAGTAAAATGGATTCAACTCAAAAAACTCTTTAACACTTCGTTTGAAGTCATTCGCTTCCAGATTGATTATGCTTTGGGGTAATTTATTGAATATGCTAATCTTGTTGTAAGTTCCTTGTTTTTGTACTTTGCTTAATCTGGTCACTGGCTTGAGAAATTCTTCATATTTTCGACATTTACGCGGATGTTTGTTTTTATTTTTAGTCAATTTGTGTTTCTCATCGTAAAGTTCTAATAGACAATTGTAAATATATAACGATATTACGGTCATTATTTTATTTTCTTTAAAATGCTGTCTGACTGATGTACGTTTTCTTAAGCCAAAAATTATTCTTATTGCTCTTTTTTGAGCTCTCAGCACTCTAATAATGTCAGTTCCGTTGCCCCATACGGTAATAGCATATCTTATTCTAGATTGTATGTGCGCATAATATACCGAGAGAATCGTTTTTTTGTCTAACAATGGCTTTAGTTTCAAAAGTGCATAGTTAGCACTGGACAATTTTTTGCAAAGCTTCCCGATATGGGCTGTATGACTGATTTTATTGTCTATTGTGTAACCCAGGAACACATTTTCTTTTACTACAATATCGTTGTTTTTGAATTTTCGTAAATTGTATTGCATTACAACGGTCTTATCAGTGTTAAGCGTGATACCATTTGCACAGAACCAATCCTTAAGGATACTTATTGCATCTTTAATTTTGGTTTCCAGTCGATCTTTGCACTTGTCTTTGATTCCCACATGAGTGTCATCCGCAAACAAACTAATGTACGTCCAATCAGGCATAATGTCAACAAGATCATTGATGTATATTAGAAAAAGTACTGGCCCTAATATCGAACCTTGAGGTACTTCTATGTCCATCACACTGCCCCCGATAGTTAAAAGGGCGCATCTGACATCTCTTATTTCGAGATTAATATGCATATACTGGCAGATGGGCTTTTTTTTCGAGTCTCGCGATGTATAATATATTATATATTTATTATTTGTTTAAATCTTGTTCTTTTTCATATAAGATAAAATATATATCTGATAGTATAATCATCTTGATTTCAAAGTGGGAGATGTTGGATGCGCCTTTTTAACTATCGGGGGCAGCACAGTCGTCGAAGAATTTACATCATTCACTGAAACTATTTGCGGTCGCTTCTTTAAATAAGAGTTCATAATATCTAGTTCCTTTCCTTCAAACCCATAATGTTGGAGCTTCAATGCCAAAACGTCGTGTCTCAAACAATCGAATGCTTTAGACAAATCGCAAAAAATACTTGCGCATTTTTGCGATCTGTCCAATGACTCAAGAATATAGTAGACTACATTTCTAATGGCCATTTCAGTAGATCTTCCGGAACGAAATCCGAACTGAGAAGTAGTGAAGAACCTATTTTCTTCAAAGTGTTCAAGAATCCTCTTTTTGATAACTGTCTCAAATATTTTTGAAATTGTCGGTAGTATGCAAATCGGTCGATAGTTGCCTAGCTCCTCATTATCACCTTTTTTGTACAACGGAATTACCCTGCCTACTTTTAAACAATCTGGAAATATTCCTTTTTCTAAACAATAATTAATATTTATGTGTAATAGTTCCATAAGATGCCCATTTGTCAAAATAATTTTTTTCAATATCTTAGAGTTAATGTCATAAATGTCTGGTGTAGTTTTTGGCTTCATATTTTTTATAATCGTCAGTAATTCATGAAAGTCAACTGGAGCAAATTGTATTAAATTCATCTTCAAATTTCTCATGTCTAAGTATTTTTTGCATTGATTAGGATCAGTTATCATATTAGATGTCAATTTATGTGCAATGTTCTTGAAAAAATTATTGAAACTATCTGCAATCACTTTGCTTTCTACCAACTCTTGTCCGTCTTCAGATTTAATCTTATTTATCTTTTTCTTGTTTGACTGTTTTTTGTTGAACTTCACAAGTTCATTTATTATCATCCAAGATTCTTTAATTTTATTTTTTGAGACTCTGATCCTATGACTATATTGAACTTTTTTAGCTACATTCAATACTCTTCTTAAAACTTTTTTATATATTCTTATTTGTTTGCTTCTTTTTTCATTTGGTTTGTGTTCTTGTAGGATTTCCATCTTTATCAGGTTATTTTTAGAAATTTCGACTCCTTTTGAGCTTAGTTTCTCAGAAATATTACGTTTGTTGAGTTTTGTTTTTGGAAAAGCTACTTCGTAGCAATATTTAATAGCGTCATGTAAAATTTTCATTCTGGCATTTGCATCTTCACATTGAATTATTTCATTTTTTAATTTAACATAATCTCTATTAAATAAGAAGTGAAAATAGTTACAATTATTTATTGACAATTTCCTGGTATAGCATGGAGTGATTTTATACTGTTTCTTATTTACATTGTCAGCAATCGTTAGTTTAATTACTTTATGATCAGATAGCTTAAGATCTAGAACCTGTGCTACGCAATCGTCAAAGTTAACTATAAAATTATCAATACACGTTGCACTTTTTTTTTCTATTCGCGTAGGTTCGTTTATTACAAATTGACAATTATAGTTCTGCAGTATTTTTAACAATCTTTTGATATTTTTATTTGGTTTTAAAATATTCAAGTTAAAATCACCTGCTATTATGATTCGCTTTCCTTCTTGACAAAGTTTTTGCAGTAATTTATTAAGAATATCAAAAAATAGATCAATATCTTTATCAGGTCTGTATGCTGCGATGATAACTGTCTTTGATGATCTCAACTCTATTGCTGCTAATTCAAAATTCATTTCAAAAGCTATTTTATTAACATCATTTCTAATCTTAAACTCTAAATTTTCTTTAACAAAAATCGCAGTTCCACCATGTATAAATAATTTCCTATTAAAATAAGTTGCTAATTCATAATTAGAGATAACCATAGTTTGGACTCGATCATCCTGTCCCCACGTTTCTGAAAGACATAATACATCACACTTGTAGTCCTTTAATAGTTCTTCGATTGCTAAATATTTATTATTTATACTTTGCACATTAGCATGCAGTATAATTATCTGTTCGTCGTTGATTGCTGCTCTGTTTGAAAATTTCCCGCGTTTTTAGATAAGCTATCATTGTCGCACTCGTTTATAATATTAGTAGGATAGGATATTTCGTAGCAGCTGTTACAACCGTTAGCCTAACCAGTATTCGAAATACAGTACAGTATACAACATCGTTTATAAAAATACACGTGCACGCTGAGTTTCTTGAAGATAACTGTGACAAGTTAACTTAAAGAAACAAAAAAACTTTTCGATTCTGCATAGGAAGGTAAATACTATCTCTATTTATATCTGTATCAATCAACTCAAACATAAAAATCGTAAAATAATTCCTTAAAAAATAGTATGCTTAACGTAACATAACCTAAAGATTGATATTTTTAATAACAAACTTTTGGCCGATTTCCATATATATTTTATACATTTTTAATAGATTTATAATTATTATATTTTTTGTACATTTTGACATTTATTTCTTTAATATTTTTTTTCGATTTTTTGCATTTTCTGAGAAGATTTACTATAGTAACATATATATTTTTTTTCACCATCGGAAAGTAGAGATTTCAATAAACAGAAAACATACCAACTTTTTGAAAAAAGCTGATATTTTGACGGTTGAATTTTCGATTGAAAATTAGGGTGTTTTTTCGATATTAATTCAAAATATGGTGAAAAAAATTAATATTTTTAATCAAATAAATTACAGCGTATTTGGGACATAAAAAGGTAAGTTTTCACCAAATTTCGTTAAAAAAAAATATTTTTGTAAGAGATAAAAATAAAAAACCAAAAACTCGGTTTTTTGGATTTTTCACATAAATTTTGAGGTTATGTGAAAAAAGTGTCAAAACAAAAGTTTTAGATCTTTTTATTACCTACAACTTTGCCATAAATCGAGAAAAACCGTTTTTTCCCCTTAAAACCCCCCCCCCCCCCTCATCTCCTTCCCGACGTGAGATCGCCCGTAAATTATTTTTCCTTTTATTTTTATAATATTCCCCTCCTTTTCTAATGGGTTTCATCCTACAATTTTTTTTTTTTGGTTGTATAAATTATCGATACTGGTGTAATTAGTCACCCCAAATGGTATTCTACGAAATTGATATAAGTTACCTTCGGCTTCGAATGCAGTGTAAGGCTTTTCTTGATCGATAATTGGAAATTGATGGTAAGCGCTCTTTAAGTCTATTTTGCTGAAAACCCTGTGCTTAGCGATATTAGACACCACATCTTCTATACATGGCAGCGGATACGCATCAAGTTGTGTATATCTGTTGATGGTCTGTGAGTAATCTATACACATTCTTTTCTTATGGTTCTCGTTTCTCGTTACTAATACTTGCGCCCTCCATGGCGACAAGCTAGGTTCTATTATCCCGTCGTCTAAGAGTTTCTTTATCTCGTCTTTAATGAATTGTTTGTCGCTATCTGAAAATCTTCGTGATTTAGCAGCTATTGGCTTACAGTTTGGCAAGAGATTCGGGAATAAGCTTACTGGCTCAATGTTGGCGTGCGTCAATGTACACAAATTCAAAGGCGCTCGGAGTCCACCAAAATTTACCTCTAATGTCTTGTGTTTTTCCAGAATATCATGGCCGATTATTACGTCAGCGCATAGATTTTCCATTATTAACAAATCTGCTTGAAAACTGTGACCTTGCATGTCGATATTTACTGAACATCGTGACTTAACCTTTCTTTGTAGATCTGAAGCCGCCATTGTTATATTTTGATCACATGAATTCGTTTTTATTCCATATTTATGAATAAGACGTTTATCTATGAAACTTGTAGTGCTTCCTGTGTCCATTAAGGCATTGGCTTTGTAGCATTTGTCAATAGTGATTTCTAATTTGGCTTTTTCAAGATTAGTCGTCCCAGCAACAACGTGTGACAGTAGCTTTTTATCTTCCTTTGCAGCAAGTGGTTCATTATAACCGGTGCTTGCACTCTGGTGTAGATCAGCACTTCTGCAAACCTTTGCAAAGTGTCCTCTTTTATAGCACTTCAAACAGGTGGTACCAGCAGCGGGACAGTTTTGTCGTGCATGTCTCTTATTACCACAGAAGTAACAAGTTTCCTGTATACTTTCTCTTTTACTGTTGGTAATGGCTGCATTGACAAAAGAACTGGTAGAGGCTTGCTGGTAACTATCGTTATGTATACGCGCCAACTCTAATGCGCGTGCTTGTTTGTGTGCTTCATCTAACGTGAGTGTGCTGTTTTCTAGTAGCCTTTGTCGTACAGAGGACGAAGAAAGTCCAGCTATGAATGAATCTCTTATAAATTCATTTTCATTCTGTTCGGCAGTTATATTTTTGAAGTTGCATCCTTTGGAGAGCAGCCGTAATGCTTGTAAATATTGGTCCACAGTCTCACCTGTTTGCTGCGATCGTTTTGATAGTTTGTACCTGGAGTAGATTTCATTTGGTGGTTTGAGAAACAGTGAGTCGAGTTTTTGTATTGCGATGTCGTAATCGGTACAATCTTGTAGGTACACAAATATTTTAGGCGATATGTGATTGGCCAAAAGTTGGAATTTATCAACTTTTACTGGAGATTTTTCACCGGAGACAGCTGTCAGAAAATTTTCAAAGGTTTTTTTCCAGTGCGTCCACTGAGGGGACAAATCTTCATTCGAAGATGGATCTTCGTCAAAACGATCAGGGCGTAAATATTTTTCCATTTTGCTAATTAAATTGTTATAAAGATAAATACCTCGTATTTAGGCTTTAATTAGCAAAAATGCACTCTACATATTGACATCTTATGATCTTACTGACAATCGTTCATAGAGTAGAAACTCCTGCACGAAAACTATTTAGAAACGAAGAAGGATAATCATCACACTGGTGCAAGAACATTCCTCCTTTTTGTGAACTAAAGCCTCTGCTCTGTGTTCGACACGTTGTAATAGCGCAAACCGTAATTTTATTGGCAAAAATCACCTCTGAAATTACTCGTCGGCGCCGTGACTACCACGGTCACGTTGTCCGCGTACATCAGCACGTCGGACGCGGGCATGGCGTCGGGCAGGTCGTTCAGGAGCAGGGAGAACGTTATATTGGACACGGAGGATCCCTGGGCCACGCCCATCTCTAACGTCATCGGATCCGACTTGTGCACGCCGCTACCGGCGACCACCACCTGCGACCTTCCCTGCATCAGATCCGTCAAGCCGGCGTAAGCTGGGCACGCCCCTCCGTAGTGCGGCAATTTAGCAGCTAGCACGACATGGTCTGCGACGTCAATCGCTTTCGAGAGGTCGCAGCACAGAATCGCCACCTGCTGCTTACCTCACGAGCTGAAACGATGCGTCGAACCACCTTACGCGTAAGCGATGTTGTAGAGCGCCCCGCTCGGTAGGCGTATTGACGATCGGACAATGCATTCGTGTCTGACAAAAAAATCACCGAGTCGAGAGCTCAATCCGTTTTATATAGAAACTGGTATGTTGTATTATAGAAACTGGTCTGTAGCTGTCTATGCTTTCCCGTCTTCCCTCCTTTCCCTTTTACAGCGGCGACGCTTTGCTAATTTTTAGGGGGCTCGGAAAACATCCTTCCCTTAAACACGTATTGAATAGATCGGCCAATACTCTTATTAATTTCATTGATATCTCGTATAGGTAGATCTTTCGATGGTTTCGGTGGGATTCGCAACATCACAATACGATGGACTTCATCCGCGCTAAACCTCCGGAACCAAAGCAAACGGTCGGCGGGCACGCGCGCGGCTGCCAGCGTGCTGAGCGCGCGCGTGTTAGCGCCTCTTGCCGTAGAATACCTGATAGTTACTACTAAAAGGGTCCTACGCCATAGATACTTAATAGTTTGTATGAAAAGTAGCTAATACCATAGAATATAGTAGCACTTTGTAGGTGTTAACTAATGAGATGTTTTGAGGGCAGTTCGCCCTACGCTATTATCGAGAATAGACGTTGTGAAAAGTATAAAAATCTTTAATTTAATTCCTCCCCTTCTGTCATCAGAAGTGGGATTGGAAAACTCACCCCCACAATGGACAATAAATAAGTGTTAACAATATTATTAAAAAATATACTAATACATTGAACTGAGTGAAATATTAAGACAAGTGAGAGACAGAATAAGTGAATATTAAGTGTGAAGTTGTGAACAAAAATAATGAACAATGTAAAATAATGAAAAACAGTTAAAATAGATAACATAATTAACATATGAAAAAAATAAAAACGGACACTAACTGAACGATTAATAACCAAATAATAAATAATGTGATTGAAATGCCAAAAATAATTGATCGAATCATTTAATCAGTTATCCCGAACTTTATCGAAGTATTGTATCAAATTAAGTTTAAAAATAGATTTCTGCAGCTGATATTTTGGCCTTGAAACGGCAACGGGACGACGCGACGTAGGTAGAGACCAACTCAAGAGGAGTACCGTTTAAGTGGGCACACCACTATGCCAGCTGACGTGTAAAAAAAATGGACGACGCCGCGCGCCACACTTGGGCATTGAACAAAAGGTCTTGAAACTGCATTCCTAAAAATAAAATTGTGTTTGTGCCGAGATTTAAAAAAAGTATTGCGAACATGTGGTCTGTTTTGTGACGTGACAAAATGAATATTGAAACAGTTGAAATTGCCATTTTATGAGGTAAAAATGCAGTTTTATGAAGGTGAATATATTGGAATGTATATTATATATTAAGAGACCATACGTAAGTGAACCCAACACAAAATCAATTGAAAGTAGCAACAAAAGATTAACGACGTATTAAATACATATCTAATGACGTGCTGATTTTGATAAATAACCACCATAGCGAAACGAATATGCTGATGAAATCTTTTGGAAAAATATGTGAGAAAAATGAATTACTGGTTGTCATCACTGTGGTCCGGTTATAAATCTTCAACGACTGCCAACGAGGTTGAAAATGACCTGAGTGATTTCGAGCGCTGCCGTGCCATCCAGATGTGAAAATATAATACATTATTTTCCCGTGCAAAAAAGGACTATGTGTTGAAAAATGTTGAATTGGAATGATGGATGAATCTTAGATGAGATGCAGTATTGACTGATAGATTTGCGAGAAGACGGGTTTTTACATTATCATTTGAAAACATAGAAATGAAGATCATAATTACTAAGAAAGTATGTCAAAATTACATTTGAACAATGCAACGGAATGGTACCTAAAAATAACAGTTGAAGTTTATCTTATTCATAGAACTGAAATGTTTTTAACAAAGAATTGATTCGTGAGTCAAGCGTGGCATAATAACAATCAACGCTCCAAAATTCCAACAAACATTCCAGTCATGAAGTTGCTAACAAAACCATACTGTTATTGGTCCCACAATCATGAGGATAAGGGCTGAAGATAGGTACTTGAGAACTAACGTCTGCAACTTTTATCGGCTAGCGACGGGTCGATAACTAAATGAAAAGAATGTTGACGAAACTTAATTTTTTGGGTCTATCCTCAGAACAGCTGTACCAAACCTTGACAAAAATAACTAAAAGCTTCTAATATGATAAAATGTGCGCTCAAATTGCATCATCATCATCGTGAATAAACAAATAAAATTGAAATGATGAAATTAATTGGGCATACTAAAAATATGCTATTTTGACATTTGAAAATAATAATCAAAGAAAAAGAGTATAAAAAAGCAGCTCAACGTTGATGGGATTGGATAAACATGAAAAGTGAATCTGAGCTGAGTCTTAATAATTTTTATTGGAAAATGAAATGCTGTGAAAATAAAATACAGAATAGTAGCCATGATAGGAGATGGAAAAAAGCCATTGAATACAAAATTGTATTTTGTATGGTCAAAGACAAAATGAGAGTGAAATTGAAAAGAAAATTAAATGCCATAAAATACGATGTGGTATCCGTATTGGTAGATGGCAACACGGCATTGTTTAAATTGCCACGAAAATCCCAGACTCGAAAAAAAAAATTGGGTTTTCAGTAATTACAACATTTTTTTTTCAGGTTTAGGTTCTAATATTTTATATTTCAGGGACAAATTAACATTCCTTTTATTTCAGAGACGATTGAATAAAAAAATTAAAAATTACAAAGAGCGAAAATATAAAAGTAAAATTTTCAAAACAATTATTTGAAAATTATTGTGTGAAGCAGCAAACAGAGCGAAAATAAATATATGAAAAAGTTTCAAAACAATTATTTGAAAATTATTGTGTGAAGCAGCAAACAGAGCGAAAATATAAATGAAAAAGTTTCAAAATAATTATTTGAAAATTATTGTGTGAAACAGCAAATAGAGCGAAAATATAAATGAAAAAGTTTCAAAATAATTATTTGAAAATTATTGTGTGAAACAGCAAATAGAGCGAAAATATAAAGGAATGAAAAAGTTTCAAAATAATAATTTGAAAATGATTGTGTGAAGCAGCAAACAGAGCGGAAATATAAATGAAAAAGTTTCAAAATAATTATTTGAAAATTATTGTGTGAAACAGCAAATAGAGCGAAAACATAAATGAAAAAGTTTCAAAATAATTATTTGAAAATTATTGTGTGAAACAGCAAATAGAGCGAAAATATAAATGAAAAAGTTTCAAAATAATTATTTGAAAATGATTGTGTGAAGCAGCAAATACTAATTTATTGTTTGAGTATCTGACATAATTATGTACAACTCGTAGAAACATTGAAATGTTGCAATGCAACGAAGTTACTGATAGAAAATACCGCAATTTGTAAATAATTTGGAAGAGTTCAGCACTTATTTGGTATAGCAAGATAATGTATCAATAAAAAAATACCGCCATTTGTAGAGAATTTAGAAGAGTTCTTTCTTCGGTACGTCAAGACAATTTATCAGAAAAAAAATTATTATGTTATTAGAATATGTGAATTTTGCGTGATTTTAGCGCAGTGCAAGCCCTTCCCACTTAACACCAACAGATGCTCATTGAGGGACAAGGGATATCTACCTGCTTACGCGCTGGGTGCTAAATTATGAAGCAAAAATATGAAGAAATGAAAATGAAACAATCATTGAACTATCGACTGGGTGATGAGACAAACAAATGGAGAAAACAAAAAAAAACACATTTATTGCAATTTGGGCTTGAAGAGCGAAGAGTACATTTATAAAAATAGAACAACCAAATCTCAATAACTTTTTTATTGCATTTAATTTGTACATGAAGAGTACATTAGTCAGAATGGACGAGCAAATTTCACTTCAAAATCACTTCGATATTTATGATCAAATGAAAAATCAGCCGCACCCCTTTGTGTATCAAATCTGATATAGCTACAAGTGATCCTTGAAAAGACGAAAATTTTTTTTTAAATTCGTCGAAACATTTCACATTATCACAAAATGCTAAGGTAATGTTGTTTATACTGTAACGCACCGAATTTTTAAAAGTCTGCTGAACAATGATCTGAAAACGAAGAGCGAATGGCACCACGCTGTGCCAGCGCGGAATAGTGGATATTTGCTATTGTATTTTGTATTGCGTTATTAAAATCTTGTACTATCAATGTTGAACAGCAATGATTACAAACAATATGGCAAATGAAACAATACAATGAACTCTATACAAAACAAAAATGTTTATCACGAGATGTGTACAAGTCAGATACATACAAGTTTGAAGTTGAATTTGAAAAAAAAAACGCAGACGGATTAAAAAAGGTGGGGTTTCACTTATTTGGAAGTTGCACATCTAAATAACGTCACGGAATCAAGAGCAAATGACCGTGTTAGCGACAAAGTTATTGTATCTACTCTGGAAAATTTAATTTGAAATAAAGCTCTGGTAACTGCTGATGGTCAAAATAATAAAAAGTCCAGCTTTGGAAAAGCTAATGTGAAATAGCGAAACAGTTCTTGTATCTGCTCTGGAAAATCTAATTTGAAATATAGCTCTGGTAACTGCTGATGGTCAAAATAATAAAAAGCTCAGCTTTGTAAAAGCTAATTTGAAATATATTTCTGGTGAAAGCTGATGTGAAATAATAAAAATTATGAGATGTGTGTAAGTACAAAAAAAATGCGTTAGCCGCTCCTTCGGAGTGCGCTGAGGTCGCATTCAAAGGCGTAAGCCGCTCTTTCAGAGCGAGCCGGGATCGCATATCAAAAAAAAATATTTAAGGCGTAAGCCGGGATCGCATATCAAAAAAAAATATTCAAGGCGTAAGCCGCTCTTTCGGAGAGCGAGCTGGGATCGCATTACAAAAAATAAAACATTAAGGCGTAAGCCGCTCTTTCAGAGCGAGCTGGGATCGCATACAAAAAAAAAACATTGAGGCGTAAGCCGCTCTTTCAGAGCGAGCTGGGATCGCATACAAAAAAAAAACATTGAGGCGTAAGCCGCTCTTCCGGAGCGAGCTGGGATCGCATATAAAAAAAAATATTTACAGCGTAAGCCGCTCTTTCAGAGCGAGCTGTGATCACATATTAATAAAAATATTTAAGGCGTAAGCCGCTCTTTCAGAGCGAGCTGGGATCGCATACCAGTAAAAAAAAAATTGCGTAAACTGCTCAAAAGAGTTTGTTTTGATTGCTATAATCAGTCGTTAGCTGCCCGAAAGAGTTTGCAGAGATCACTAAACACAAAAAAATAAAATTAACAACAACGTTAAAATAATGCGTTAGAGACTCTACATTCACTCTGTGGATTCGCCACAAAAATAATAATACAAAAAATTGCGTTAGTAAAAATAACTGTAAGGGTGCTATGTAGAGTTAGTTCTGTGTTATAGTGAGTATTGTGAGTCAAGCCACTTTGATTGAAAAATAATATGAAAAAGGGTCATTGACCGCTCGAGGGTTACTCCGAAGTTTCGAAATAGCCACAAAACGAAACTAATCGTATATGCTACGCCCTGCACTGGCCATATTATTATGTATCATGATACATTTGTTTTTGTTTGTTAATGTAATGTTTTGAGTTTTGTTGTTATAAAACACTAAGTGGCTAACGTAAAACTTATAGAATTAACGTTGAGAAATTATTTATGAGAATTAACGTTTTAGTATATTGATTAACATTAATTGAAATTATGTTATAGTTTGTGTTTTTATATTGATACTGACAAACTATTTTATTCAGAAATTATCTACAATGCTTATTGTTGATATGTATTATTATAATGATTGTGAAAGCCTTACGAGATCGGAAGGCATTGCAGGAAGGCCGTGTTAGCGCCTCTTGCCGTAGAATACCTGATAGTTACTACTAAAAGGGTCCTACGCCATAGATACTTAATAGTTTGTATGAAAAGTAGCTAATACCATAGAATATAGTAGCACTTTGTAGGTGTTAACTAATGAGATGTTTTGAGGGCAGTTCGCCCTACGCTATTATCGAGAATAGACGTTGTGAAAAGTATAAAAATCTTTAATTTAATTCCTCCCCTTCTGTCACGCGCGACATGCGCACGCGACGGAGCGGAGCACACCAAAGACTCAGACACGAATCGGGTGTTAATTGCGCTAACGGCGGATTTCTGTCAGGATATTGCATGCCATCCGGCTGTTTCAATAGATCTGTAAAGTCATGTTGAGGGGAATTGAATTTTCCTCTCTCTTTATTTACAACTAGTTTTTGCCCGCGGCTCCGCCCGCGCGGAATTTGACTTTTGTGCTCTCCCAAGGGAACCTTTTATTTTTTCGGGATAAAAAGTAGCCCATGTCACTTTCCGGCCCTTGAACTATATCCGCTGAACTATGTCGCTCCGTGGCTGCGTGAAGGAGGAACAAACCAACAATCTTTTCAAGACCCATACAAAACCCAACCGTGAAAAACATGAAATTTCTTTATTAGTTAGTAGAAACTGATACAATTATTAGGAAAACAAAAACATCTATACATTTTTGGAAATTTGGTAGTAAAAAAATGCCCTCCTCATATGGGGCCACTGGGCTCATATGGTGTGAAATTTTTCGAAACATTAATTTTTGATGCGCAGTGTTTTCACACATTTCTTGCATAACCAACGAGCTTGTTTATGACACACAGCACACCAAAATTGTTCTGAAAGTTTGCCGGGGTAGTGACCCAAATCATCATGCTGTAGGCTTGGCACTAAAGATGGTGCTGGACGCAGAGTAACGCAGTGTCTCAAGTAATGACGAGTAAGATACCACCTAAATAGCTGATCCATATTTCTGTCATTGGTTAGAAGGTACGGCCGTTTGCCATAGCTAGAGACGTAAACAGGAGACACTATCATTTTTTGCCAGTACAGCAGTGCGGTACAGGGAAATTGACTGATCAACTTGATTGACCCCGCCCGTACCCTAGTTAGCTTTGATAACCATGTTACCATGTAGGATGCTATCGAGAACCTTTATCTCCTCTACGGTACTCTATCTCTTTCAGAGGAAAAACCCTCTCGTAGTTTGAACCCATCGTACAAACACTGTTTTCCAGCAAACGGACGAACAAAATCGAGGACTTGGACTGTCAAACTCGGAGCGTTTTTTTTTTCTTCATATCGTTTACGGATACTAGAGCACACTTCCTTGTCTTACCTTCGCGAACAGCACCAGCTGCAGTTTCCTGTACATATTTGTGTCGGTGGAAGATAAGTGTTATTAGGTAGGCTAAGATTTACGACAATGGAGCTCCTCAAAATCATTTTCTTCGTGTATTGGTTACAGCTAGTCCTAACTACTATCAGTCCGAATCAATTTGGGTTTACTCCTTCTAAGTCAACGACAGATGCAATCCAGACTATATGCATACTTATGAGAAAACATCGACTCAATAAAGAAGATCTGCATTTTGTCTTCATCGATTTGGAAAAGGCGTTTGACAGAGTGCCCCGAAGACTTATTTGGCAAGCGATGAGAGCTCAAACCTTCCAGAGCTTTATATCAGCCTTGTGAAAGATATGTATCATGAGATCAAGACGCAGGTAAAAAGCCCGGCTGGGATAAGCGAGAGCTTTGAGGTGGGAGTCGGAGTGCACCAGGCGTTACCTTGGAGCTTATTGTATACAGATGACATTGCTCTTATAACCAATTCAGCAGGCCAGCTGCAAGAGACCCTCTCTGAATGGACGAAATCACTGGAGAGGTTCGGGCTTCGCGTTAGTAGATCGAAAACGGAACACATGGAATGCAAATACAGCGTAAATGACAACAACGGTCCAACTACGATCTATTGCGATGATGGAACTGCTGTTCCTAGAGTAGAGCAGTTTAAGTATTTAGGATTTGTTATTACGCCGGACGGTAGCGCAGAGGCCGACGTTTCGCATAGAGTGAACGTGGGGTGGCAAAAGTGGAGAAACCTTACGGGTATCCTTTGTGATACACGCATGCCCATAAAACTAAGGGCAAAGTATATAAAACAGCAGTAAGGCCCGCGATACTTTATGGTGCTGAATGTTGGACTGTTAAACACGCACATGAGCAAAAATTACATACAAATGAAATGAAAATGTTGAGATGGTCGGGAGGGGTAACCAAACTCGATAAAATAAAAAACGAAAACATTCGCGGTACTTTTAAAGTAGCACCTATAACTGATAAACTTTTGGAAAGCCGCTTGCGGTGGTATGGACACGTGATGCGTAGGGACAATGAACACACGGTTCGAAGGGCTTTAGAACTGCCCGTGGGAAAACGGGGAAAGGGACGCCCCCCAGCCACCTGGTGGACGAGTATGTCCCAAACTCTAAAAAAGGCCAATTTAGACCAAGAGACAACCCAGGACAGATTGTCCTGGCGCAGGAGAGCCGACCTCACCTAACGTGGGAATGAGCAAAGGAGAAGAAGATTGGTTTCAGCTAGTATTTCGTCATCACTACTGTACCTTACTAACCTTTTTAAAAGTCCACTGCAGGACGTAGGCCTACCCTCGAAGGGTGATTGGGCCATATCCACCATGCTGGCCCAGTGCAGGTTGATGAATTCACAAACTCCATCGAATTTCTTCTACGGACGTATGCAGGTTGCCTCACGATGTTTTCCTTTACCGAAAAGCCCGTGGTGGGAAATTCCGTACATAAATTCCGAAGAACTCATTGGTACGGGACCGGGGTTTGAACTCACGACCTAATGATTGTAAAGCCAGTGTCATTACCACCAGCCCACCACGGCTTTTTTACCATCACTACTATCCTAATCGAATCCTCTTCATCTACATTCGTTAATATTTTGACTCTCCCTGGTATGTCTCGTGGTATAGTATTTCTTTGTTTATTGTCTTCATTGCCATCTTTTTCATCGGTAAGGAAACTCGGTTCTGGAGGAATCGCGAGTCGCGACTAAATCTATATCTGCACCGTCATCTTCTTCATCCATCTCAGCTTCATGAGCTTTTTGAACCTAATTGTATTCATTACAGTCATGGATATCGTGACCAGACCTCCCGTTTTGAACGGGACTGTCCCGTTTTTCGATAATCTGTTCCGGTGTCCCGAAAAAAAACCTATATCCTTAGGATCATCATTGTTTATACGAAATTGACTTGTCGACAAAAATACGAATAATATACCTCCAATGTGCCAATGGGCCCCAACTGGGGACACTGATATAAAACTACTCCTTATCATATTAATACTGGAGTTTTTCATTGCAATATAATTTTATTTTATAGGTTACAGTATATTTAATCTTTTCAAGTAAAACAATAAAATCTTAAAGAAAAAGTTAAAAATAATAAAAATATTTTTTAACAAGACAAGCTTTCATGATCATATAAATTGTGTATAATATATGATAGGTTGATGATGAAGTTGATAGTTAAAATTTTAAAGGAAAATCTTGTTTTCTTCTTTTTAAAGCAATTAAATAAAAGCTTTTTATGAAAAATATTTTTTACTTTTTAGTTACTGAATCTGCATTTTTCTTATCAGTGCATCATATCACCATATCATTTGATACCCATACTAAAGGAAAGCATAAAAAAACTTAAAACTAAAAATGAGTGATAATTAGTGATGTCAGAATATTTTTGAATGTATATGTTTTTAATCAGATTGCTCAAGTTTGACATCTGTCATCCAAAATGTAGATCTCGTTGATCTCTATCACTTTTGTGAAGACAGCAGCTGTCTAGAATCGATAATAACCGAGATAAATCGCATTGAAGTTTGACAGCTGTCAGCCGAAATATAGATCTCGTCGAGCTCTATCACTTTTGTAAAGACAGCAGTAGTCTAGAGTCGATAATAACCGAGATAAATCACTTTGAAGTTTGACAACTGTCACTTAGACGGCTATTATTGTGAGACTCGTCGTGACAAATCACATTCCGAATGTGTACGAGGGATTTTACTCATCTTCAGCTTGACACTAAACGGTTGTCATTATAACCTTTTTTCCGCTTACTATTCATAGAATACTCGAATACTCTAGATTTAATATCTAAGACGCTACCGGCAACACTGGTCGCCGCGGTGCAGCGGCGGTGTCGCCGCGGCGTCACCCGTGTGGCACCAGCCTAACACCCCAATGCTGATGTCGCCCATCTCGCCAAATTACACAAGTCAAACGTATTTTAGCTTGAAGTTCACTATTCAAATTAACTCTCAATGAGCTCTTTCATTTGATACTCATATTGCAGAAGTGCATTAAAAATAATTACTATTCCTCTATCTTGGATAATCCGCCATTTTGGTTTTAGAATGACGTCACATTATTTTTCGAGTTACTCTCAACCATCCCTTTCATTTGATACCCTAACTAATCCACCATCTTGGACGGTCCGTCATATTGGATTTAGAATGATGTTATACACCATATCGTGTATTGTCATCTAAACTAAACGTGTAGGTACTCGTATACAAAATTTCAGCTCAATTGGTTAAAGATATCTACTTCAAAATCGAGTTCAAAGATTCCACCCGAACAGACATACTTACATATATACATACATTGCAAGTTACATAAAAGCTTTTAATAATAATAAAAAATAATTACTTTGCGTTATCTCTGGTGTTCTAAACCGCTTCAGAAAGAACACTACAAAACACTACCAAATATATTTTTACAGTTTGTAACATATAAAAATACTAATATACACTATTGTTAATTAAACGCTTACATGAAAATCAAATAGTAATGTTACTTTGAAAAGTGTCCTCGCTTGGGCACGGCGGGTCGCGCGACCAGTCATTAATCCAAGAATAGGTATACATAAAATAAATGAACAATAAAAGTAAAATTTTAACGACCAATCATTAATCCAAGAATATACGTAAAATAAATGAACAATAACAATAAAAGTAAAATTTTAACCTATTATGCGTCTAGTCCATCGATGGCTGTCCATCCGAGCTATACCCTGCCCAACTCCAATTCTCTCCAGCGATCACTTCGACCACATCTCTCAATCTCGTTTTCGCCTAATCCACTCATTCCTTTTACGGTCACACAAGGATTCCGAGCATAGCTCTCTCCATTGCCCTCTGCGCCACTCTGAATTTTTCGCCTGATCGTTCAGTGAGATACATGGTCTCCGCACCGTACCTGCAGATCGGCTCCATGCTCATGCTAGGTACCACGAATAGCCACGAAAAGAACTCATTTCGACGTGTGAAAAAGTGACTGAAATATACTTTGCCATAACGCTGTCTCGTTCTGTCACTACGAACGAAATAATTCGTGGCGCGCATACTAGCCCGGCTGGAATACTTTCGTTTCTACTAGGCACTTTGTAAACAGCTTTGCCAAAGTTCCCGGTATTCTTTCGGATCTTAATTTAAGTAGTTCTGGAAAAACGCTAACTTCACCTGGGGCTTCGATTTTTCAACTGCCGCAATGCCAAGCACACTTCATCAGATGTCACATCCAGTAGATCTTCTGATCCAAATTTCAACACTGGCGGTCTAAAGTGTTCCGAAGCTGCCATTTCACCCGCCCGGGATCTAGGATTTTCCAATTTGCTGCTAAAGAGATTTCCATAATAACGATACGATACGCTATGTTAAGCAGTTCTCTGTTGGTTGTCACATTGCCATCCTTATTGCGAGTTTAAAGATGGATTTTTTCCCTGTATCTAGTTGAAGTTTCGATGATCTGCGGTTTTTATTTCTCTCAATAGCTTCTTCTAGTATTCGCTCATCGTACTTTCGCCAATCTTTCCAGATATTCCTGCGAACATCCTTCTGGAGCAGAGAGCTCTGACGCCATAGTGTTCACATTACTGACAATTTCTCGTCTCCAGTCTATTATGTGCAGTGTTTACACGGTCAGTCTTTGTGGTTTTGTCTGGATGTTCTGTGGTGTTGAGTTTAAACATTCGCCAAGTTCACGATTTATCTCTTTGACAGATTGTTCTTCCAACTTTTCAACATGCAGCTTAGTGTTTATGTGCTCCTTTGTGAGATCTTCATTGTCTTCTAATCTCTAGTTTGTCATGATTTGGTCATGCTCTCTTTTTAATGAAATTTTTCTATGATCTCTAGTTTGACATGATGTGGTTTATTTGTTTATTTATTTATTTATCACAATTACAACTACCATTACAGAAATTCCAATGCGATAGTGTAAGTATAGGTACACTGGTCAAATCTTGCTATATGCATTAAGTACAAAATTTACATAGTTACAATGTCTCACTTAAACAATAATGTCAAAATTTGATATAATAATAATAATATTCTAAAGTATACACGAAATTCAAAAATAAAATTATAACACACTTTTACAATAATCTTTCATACGCAAGAAACGTCTTTGAACTTTTTCCACCATTAGAACATACGTTTTTTCGTGCGGACTCCAGACCACTGAGCTGCTCTCGATCTTTGACCTGACAAGCGCGGTATAAAGCAGCTTTATAGAGTTAGGGTTCGTGAACTCGCGACAGTTTTGTGTTACGAATCCAAGCCTCTCAAAACATTCTGCAACTAACTTTTGAATACTTATGTTCGTGAAAATTGAGCTTGGGATCAAATAAGACACCAAGATCTTTTATTGATTGGGTTCTAGATATTGGTTCGTTACCATCGATCGTGGTGTTGATCTTATTGTGATGAATTTTTTCCCATTTCTTCGAATGTTGAAGAAGCATTTGGCTCGCACCAACCGGTATTTTCATTGATCGGTATGTATTGAGAAAGGATTCAGAACTTTCACATTCTCAACATTAGCTTTTTTTTGTCCGTAATGATGTAGTCGTATTCGTTCCTGTTTCCATGTCCATTTATGTTGAGGTCTTTTTGCAAAGAATGTATTCACAGCATACAAACGTCTGTGTTGAAGGAAATTTACCAGCGTCTGCCCCCGACTTGACAGTTTACATATTGTTTTGTAATGTTATGTAATAACAATGAATTAAAAATTGAATTTATTTATCTTCTAATTTATGTACATTCTGATTTCCGGCTTTCCAACCAAGTCAATCCATGAGTGCTGCAGCCCAACCAGACTATATAGCAAAATGCCGCGAATGTAAATTTTAGTCACTTGCTAACCCAGCCAATCCACCAGCAAGGACTATACCTTATATCTTTTCGAACTTCTAATGTACATTCGAGTTTCTAGCTATCCAACCCAGCCAATCATAGCAAAATGACGCGAATGTACATTTTAGTCACTTGCTAACCCAACCAATCCACCAGCAAGAAACAGACATTTGCTCCAACCCAGGCAATCCATATAGCAAAATGTCCGAAATTAAATTTTGTTAACTTGTTAACCCAGCCAATCCACCAGCAAGAGACAGACATTTGCTCCAACCCATCCAATCTTTATAAGCAAAATGCCCATCATTTTGTTACCATATCGGTCTTCATAATCTTAATAACTTATAGGTACATAAATCATTTATTATGTGCGAGTGTGAGATTGTGTATCCAATTTCAGATAACACACTAAACGTTGTCACCTATTAATTAGTCTTTGTAACCGAGCACTTTGCCATTGCGCGGCGTTGTAGTCGGCTTGCAATCGCTTTACGACTAACTAAAAAGCCTGCCCACTACGTAGCTTGGGCAGGGTTTTGGCTCGAACACTTTTTTGCACGATTGTGACATTTGTGACTCTATAGATATTTAATTGAAGATAGCAACCCTTACGCACAATCTAGTTTGCAATCGCGCGATCGTCCACAAACATACCTAAGATATTATACGAGCATCTATTGGAGCTTCGTCGTGATGGTCTAGAGGTTGTGACACCCGCCTTACAATCGTGAGGTCGTGGGTTCAAATCCTGGTCCCGTACCAATGAGTTCTTTGTAATTTATGTACGGAATTTCACACCACTGACTTTTCGGTGAAGGAAAACATCGCGAGGCAACCTGCATAAGTCCGTAGAAAAAATTCGTCGGCGTATGTGAACCCACCAACCCGCACTGGGCCAGCGTGGTGGTTATGACCCAATCACCCTTTGTAGATAGGCCTACGTCCTGCAGTGGACTATTAAAAAGGCTGGTACAGTACTACTGTGCTGTACAGTGGAACTTCAGTCTAGATGCAAACTCGACTCGCTAGTAAACAACGCGCACTCACGCGTACCTACTACGTAAGCATCTACGCCCTATCTGCGTAGGCTCTTTTATTTTACTGTTATTTGAGACTATTTTGTTAAAGACTGTATCAATAGCCAATATATTCTAGGAAATGACCGCAGGAATCTTCAATGAAACACCTCGCTACCCTCTGGTTACATTAATATTCGTGATTCAAGCTATGTTGGAATGCCTCATCACATTATTTTAACCCTCTAAGACTACAAGACTTTCCGTTTTTAATTGTAAAAGTATTTCAGTCCTACAGAATAGAAAAAAGAAACAATATTTTCAAAAATAATTCTAAATAGATTACTTTATATCTTTTGTATTTAAAAATTCATAAAAACTGTTCTACTTTTGCATCCAAGTCGAAGAAATTCCAAGTTTGATGCAAAATAGTTACTCGTTTATAACTAGAAATGGCTTCATTAAAACACACATGGATATTTTTCCATAATATATTAATTAAGATTGTACCATTATTGTAACACAAATAATATCACTTCAGTAATAGTAAATTTAAACTGGGTTTACATTTGACAGTAACGTAAGTATACTCGTAGTAAACAAGTTACCTTAAAATACAATAAATTATTTATTTATTAGTAAGAAATGCAATCATTGAATAGTATACCTAGATACTTAATCTAATAATTTCAAATACATTATATTGCAGCCAAAATGTATAATAATCCGTCACATTACAAATCAGCTATCCATTTTGTAAAACAAAGTTTCTTACAAGCTTGCCAATCAACGTCAATCAATTTACTAAAATACTTGTAACTAAATTTAATGGCGCGTTTTACTATTACGTACAGTAATACAAAATTACTCTTTACTCCAATGTTATTATAAGACCGATTGCAATGTGACGGATTTTACAATCTGGCTGCAGGATATAGTTTGGCAAAAATAGCGCAACTATCGACTGAAAACAAATGTTTAAAAACAACTTTACAGTACTTGTCTACAAATTAATTAATGTTAGACAACCAAAAAAAAAAAATAGCCCCGTTTCACTTTTTGCCAAACTATACGAAAAGTCCCTTAATAATACACAGCAGTTCAGTACCCTTAGATTGAGTCAACGAAAACCTATATCTATTAGCGTTCGTGTTGCTCCATAATTTTTGTAAAGTGCCCTGCACCGCTATCATGGCAACTGTAGACAAATTGTCTTCCACTAATTTATCCTCTCGAAGAGGAAACTGATAGATTAACTGACATTAAAAGTGGACAAAATAGTTTTATCGATTTACCATGCTAGAAGTGCAGGAGTTCTGGTGGAAACCTAAAAGAACAACTGTATGAAGCCACACAAAAAGAACGATAGTTTTTGTTCTATTAATAAATCTAATAGAGAGTATGCCAAAGGCACTCTGTTATTATTACACATTTATTGGTTTTATAGTAGAAACCAACTATACGACGGCATATAATGTATAAATATTATAATAAAAATTATGTTATGACACTTATTTTGTACATATTTCACATTTATTTGGGTCACTGACTAACTTAGTAGCCTCGTTTTTATTTCGAAATAAATATGATTATCATAATGGGCAAGAATGATTATTATGTTGTTATTGCAACTAAATTCATAGACATAGGTGTTTCTTTATATTCAAACAAAAACATTTTCATAAATTAGATTTTTTTTTATTAATATGAACTAATAGTAATAGTATTCTATCTAGATATATTATATCTTTACAAAATGTTCACTTAAACAGTGTATTCGCTATGTTCGAGTTAATGTATTGGAAAACTATTTTCCTAGCATAAGTCATGATAAATTACATGCAACATAGATCTAAAAAGATTGATAGAAAATTCCTACAAAAATATTCATATGTAAATCTGTTACATATGAATATTTTTGTAGGAATTTGATACATTTGAACTCTTTTGATAACCCCCCGAGTTATAGGACCGACAATAAAATAAAATTACTAACATTAGGAAAAACAATTAGTCCCATTTGATGCATCTTTAGTTGATGACAGTTTTTTTTATCAATGGTTTTATTTTCCATGACACTAAAGTAAGTATTTGTCATAATGCCTGCGTTCTCCGCCCTACAGACTGGTTAAATCAAAAACAGCTCCTATGTTGCTCGTTTCACCGTTTCTAAATATTTCAATAATTTATCGTAATATTTTACAAATCATCGGACTGATGTACGGTTTTTAATACTACTGACTCTTCGGTGAAAGAAGACATCGCGGAGAAACTGGCGTGAGTCCGAAGAAATTCAATGACGAGTTTAATTCACCAATCTGCATTGGGTCAGCTTGGTGGATATAACTAGATCGTCCTTCGTGGGTAGGTCTAAGTTCAACAGTGGACTAATAGAATACACACCGAACAGTCGGTTTTGGGGCGGGGACCGCAGGCAGAGCAACAAAATTTAATTTGTGTTTTGCTTTATTTTAACGCAGAAAGAACCTGAATTAGGCAAAAGATAACGACTGTAATTTATAACAGGAAAAATATGTTATTATAGCAGTCAATTAGTACCTTACATGTTCATTGAGTACTAGTAGTTAATAGGAAATTTTTATAAATTCAACTATCATGACTCGCTCAACAAATCAACTCCACTAAATGACTACAACAACACTAGTCAGTACTGATTGCTTCACAATAGGTATATTCGTCATTACTAGTACGGTTTTTTTTTACTTACTCGATAGCGCTACGAAGAAAATGTATGGTAATGAAAATGAGCCAACGAATAGCGCTGTAATACTACAAATATAGGTCAAATCAAACTTAATGGCGTCTGTGAGATTGGCTACAAGATGCACATAAGCTCACCCGACATCCTCGCTGAGATATATTTTTTACTGCGCAACGACTCGTCTAGTGTTTGCAAACGCCATTAAATTTGAATTGTACTATACCATAGAAAATTGTAGGTTAGTTTAACTACTGAAAAATTCGTACTAGGGGTACCGATTTTGCAGACTAGCTTATGCTGGTGGGTGATTCTGTATGAAAACAAGCGTGTAACGCGCTCTAACGTGCTCTTTATTTTTAAGAAATACTTATCAAAAATATTTAATTTTCAAATATCATAACTTAAACTCAGTTTTTTATTCATTTTAACGTAATTTTATATTTATCAAATATTTCTCCAAACGAAATTCACGGAAATAAAAAAAATACTTGCCGCGTTACGTTACGTTTTGTCGATAGAGAATCAGGCCCCTGGTCTCGATCCAGTATCAATTCGATAACTTTAATTATTAAAGAAGCTTTATTCAAGTTAGCTTAGTGAAGTAAACTGCTGTCATTTGTGAGTTTAGAGAAAAAAAAATTTAAACCGATATACGACTAATAACATAAAAAGTTCAATGCAGGTGTCTGAACCACGTATAACTAAAAAAAAATAGTAAACTCTTCGAGCAAATATCTATAGAGCCACAGACCCTAAGTGAGAGTATTAAAAAAATGTCCGAGCGCCGACATACATACGGACTTAACTATTACATTAAATAATTCATAATGACTCGTTTTCTCGAATCTCGACGTAATGTCACCAAATTAGTGCTTGTAACCGAGCACTTTGGCATCGCGTGACTACAACAGTCGGCTTGCAATCGCCTTTCGAGTAAACTAAAAAGCCTGCCCACTATGTAGCTTGGGCAGAGTTTTCACTCGGACATATTTTTTGCACGATTGTGACTCTTTAGATATTTGCTTGAAGACTAAACTAAAACAAACAAGTTCCGATTAGTTCACTGGTAGGTTCATATCTGTTTATATAACACATAAAATAATATAAAGTCCACACCAATCAGTTCATAAATATGTCCATATCGGTTTATAAGCGACTCACGAATCCTACGAACACTCCATTAGTGAATTAAAATAACTTAAAAAGTCAGGACATAGCTTATAATAACAGCTCACAAGTGATCTAAACTTAGCTCCATTAGTTTAATAAAAGAAATGAAATTCAATATGTTTATGAACAGATTTGAACTCAGTCACTGGTTGTTTATATTCACTGTTCGTTTCATATAAATCAGTTCATTCAATTTTACAGAATTCACTACAATATAATGGTCTAATGGTCGGTTTTTTGCATTCAAACAAGGTTTTTTTATTAATTTTGGAATAAAATTATCTCTCCTGGTTATCAGATCGTTGTCGTACTTATATTGACATACTCATTCATTCCTGCTTGCCAGGTAGCCATAAACAAAAATAAGTAGACAAATTTTCCCAGTCTTATTATCTATAGTAAAAACTACCAGTTGGAATAAAAAATAAAAGTTATCAAAATAGTGAAGGTAATAAGAAACATTAACAAAAAAATCGAATTAAATATAGTCATGAACACTTTTCGCATGGCATGCTACGAGTATCATAGGCGTGTTTGTGAATATACAATATTTGATTTAAAAAAACAGGTCTCATCTGGTTATCAGATCAGTGATGGTCGTTTTTCCACGTCTCTCCCCCTTAAATTCCACAAATCGGTGCCAGACTAGTTTACAATATCAGTTTGATTCCGTCACAATAGCGTAAAATCACTTTTTAAGATAAAGCTAATCAGTAGACCTGTGGTTCGCAGTCAGCCTGTGGAGTAAGAGAGAGGTATACTACCTGAAGGACTTCGGCACCGGTGGAGGGAGCTTCCTGTGGATCCCCTCGCGTTGGTACTCCAGCGTGCACGGCTTCCTCAGCTCCTGACCCGTCTCGTGGATCCATTTGTTGCACACTGGAAAGATAGAGGTGAAGATTGAGTGCATGAGCATGGGCTTTCCAAAAACCGTTTAGGTATTGCTATACAGGGTAATTCAGAACTGGTGTAAGCCCCGAGGAGATGATTCAAGCCAACATTAGAAACATCTTTTACTATCAACCCAGAATTTTATACGACTATCCCCACACGTGAGTTCAGTCCCGTTATATATAGTATAATAAAATGTGTGAAAACCACGTTAATTTCCATAGTAAAATCAACCCAGAAATCCCGAAAGAAGTCAACCTTATAAAAGTTCAATGACTCTCGACAAAATGTATGTAGCAGTTGATTTTTGAGCAGAATGAAATAACTTGACGTGCCATTTTAGAAAGTACACTCACCTCACTTAGAGCCCCTGAGCACGGGGCAGGCGGCATGTCGTATGGCTATATATCTGTATATTCCCCTGTTGTCATGTCATCCTCGCCCGAAGTATGTAGCTTTATCCAGAAGACAGTTCCTCCTTATATGAGAATTAAACTCAGTCCTTACCACATTTAGAGACCCTTTGCACAAGCTGCGTTTCTTATTGCAATGTCTCCTTCCCCTGAAAGGGTGTAAATAAACAGTTCCACCCTATACGGAAAACTTTCTTACCCCACTTGGAACCCCTACGCACGGGGAAAGCTGCGTGTTTTGTTGCCATGTCTCCTTCCCCTGAAAGGGTGTAGATAAACAGTTCCACCCTATACGGAAAATTTCGTTACCCCACATGGAAACTCTAAGCACGGGAAAGCTGCGTGTCTTGTTGCCATGTCTCCTTCCCCTGAAAGGGTGTAGATAAACAGTTCCACCCTATACGGGAAACTTCCTTACCCCACTTGGAACCCCTAAGCACGGGGCAAGCTGCGATCTTGTTGTCATGTCTCCTTCCCCTGAAAGAGTGTAGATAAAGAGTTCCACCCTATGCGGAAAACTTCCTTACCCCATTTGGAACCCCTAAGCACGAGGAAAGCTGCGTGTCTTGTTGCCATGTCTCCTTCCCCTGAAAGCGTGTAGATATAGAGTTCCACCCTATACGGGAAACTTCCTTACCCCCCCACTTGGAACCCCTAAGCACGATGAAAGCTGCGTGTTTTGTTGCCATGTCTCCTTCCCCTGAAAGGGTGTAGATAAACAGTTCCACCCTATACGGGAAACTTCCTTACCCCACTTGGAACCCCTAAGCACGGGGCAAGCTGCGTGTCTTGTTGCCATGTCTCCTTCCCCTGAAAGAGTGTAGATAAACAGTTCCACCCTATACGGGAAACTTCCTTACCCCACTTGGAACCCCGAAGCACGGGGCAAGCTGCGTGTCTTGTTGCCATGTCTCCTTCCCCTGAAAGAGTGTAGATAAAGAGTTCCACCCTATACGGGAAACTTCCTTACCCCACTTGGAACCCCTAAGCACGGGGCAAGCTGCGTGTCTTGTTGCCATGTCTCCTTCCCCTGAAGGGTGCAAATTCATCCAGAAAGCAGCGGCTCCTTTAATCGGGAACAAACTGAGCCCCAGCTCTGTGAACACTGTCGCGCCGCCTTGCGCTACCTCAGACATCTGAAATATTACAATATTTTATTAAAATGTTGTCAAGACGAGACTATTATAACTCGCACTATCAATAAGTTATCAGATCTGATGTAGATCTAGGCTTCTAATTCTACAAGCGCTAACTTTTCACGTCTTACTCTAATCCTTAGCTAAATTATGTGGTATAGCCGTTCCGTTATTACAATAACTGTTGTAGAAATGATATAATAACAATTGATAGATTACGTAAAGTTATCGAATGAAGATCACGTACCGCCAAGCTTAGCGTGAGATGTCTACTAACAAGCGATATAAATAAACTTACGTAAAACAACACGGTCGCAATTCGATTTCCGGTAGAAACGGAGAAAGCCTTTTCGCGTTTCTGTAACAAAAATAGTAGTCAGGATTATTATTGGCAGGAATCGTACAAATTGTTCAAGATTTCTTATTTTTCTCTCTATCCTGAAAGACAAGGGCGGACAACTAACACCCAAATCCAGAGCAAATATTTAAAAGAGGTAAAGCCTTGTAGGTGCAGTATTAAATTTTGCTATATTCGTTTTGGAAAATTATTTTTTTAATATTTTCTTTCATAACAATTTTCAATTAAAGGAATTTCATATTTTAGGATCTTATTATCTTTTGACATTCCTTGTAAAATATGACGGAGTAATGGCGGCCTTGAAGAAAAATCAAATTAGAAAATATGAAATTCCATTCAATGCGGTTTTTTACTCTTCGCATTTATTTACCATATCTTAATGGATTTTTTGAGCTGCTATACACAGTCTGGTCCCACTTAGCAAGATATTCTTTATCATTCAAACTTATGCCTTGGTCGGAGTCCCCGGGAGATCCTCCGACTTTGCAGACACACGAACTACCAACCAGAATCACCGGAGGCTCAGCTCACTATTAAAATTACGATGGCGCCTTTAAAGTTAGACCTAGTGTAAAGGTCCGCGAGCTCAAAGAGAATACAAAACTACGTACTGACATGATCAAGGGTTTTGACATAAGTTTTTGGTCACGTCAAGGAAGACGATATTGTCTTATATAGTGAACTTTCTGTAGCAAAGTCAAAGTGCGGCGCATAATTTCTCCCTACTCCGTGGTTTACCACTTGGAATTCTTCCGCCGTCTCCATATCTAGCCCGGTCATGTAAGTGACGTACTACGAGACGCGCGCATTGATACGATTCTCCTCATTCTTGAGCCAGCTAATCCGAATTAGGACTATATTGTACAGAACTTTCTCTAGCAAAGTCAAAATGTTGCTCATAATGATAATGTCCCCCAATTCCGTAGTTAACCGCGCGCTTGCAGTTCTCCCGCCGTCTCTATATCAAGTCCGGTCGCCGGTGACAAGCCGGTGACGCGCTGAAACACGCGCCCTATGACGCAATGCTCCTCGTTCTTTAGATAACCAACCAGGATTGTCACTATACTTACTCTAGCAAAGTCAAAGTGCGGCTCATAATGTCCTCCAATTCCATAGTTAACCACTTGCAATTCTTCCGCCGTCTCCATATCGAGCCCAGTCATGTCGGTGACGCGCTGTGAGACGCGCGCTATGACGTGATGTTCTTCGTTCTTGAGCCAGCCAGCCTTGCTGATGCGGTAGGGCGCTGGGAGAAGCTCGCCCGTTTTCGGGTCGTGTACCACGGCCCGTTTGAACTGTGCAACAAAATTTAAGCGTCACTAGCATACAATGTGTCGCTTTACAAGTGCAAAGATATAATGTTGGAATACTCATAATAGGTAAATTATTAACTATCAAACAAACCAATTCTGAAAACGCAAAAAAACTTCGTTTTTTGTATCCGATTGGACCGTTATTTTTTTGCATTTTTGGAGTTAGTGCTACACCGAATGATGGTCATAATGAAGTATTGTACCTATAAGGACATTTATAGTTCAGACCCTTCGAGCAAATATCTATCCAACAAATACATTTTCATGTGAAATATAGCCAAGACCTCAGCTCGCACTTTCTAAAATTTGTCAGATCTTATGTAGAGCCAAGCTTCTAACTGTACACGCCTTAACTCTACAAGTCCATACTTCACAAATTCTACATCTTAGTCAATATATGTGACTTGGCCGTTTCGTTGCAACAAGAACTATTTGTTTAGCGAAATTTGTGAACACTTAATAATTAATCTTCACTTTACGCCCATGTGCAGTTAGCGAAACAGCCAAGCCGCATATATTGACTAAGAATAGAGTTTGTGAAGTATGGACTTGCAGAGTTAAGGCTTGTAGAGTTAGAAGCTTGGCTCTACATAAGATCTGATTGAAAGTGCGAGCTGAGTTCTTGGCTATATTTCACAAGAAAATGTATTTGTTGGATTTCACTTCTTTTTGTAAATTATTTATTACAATAAGTACTTTAATCGATTTTGAGATCCGTTGTTTCAAAACTTGCGGAAGCTTTTTATCCCCCGGCTTTAAGGGTTGGAGAGTGATTTACTAATAACCCTGAAGTACGTGTTTTATTATTTAAAACACAGTGCCTTAATCAATTTTCAGACATCTAGCATCAAAACTTGGGAAAGCTTCGTACAAACTTTCATCCCCCAGTTTTAGGGGTTAGGGGGTGATTTATTAAAAACCCTGAAACACGTATTTTATTATTAATAACAAAGAGTCTTTGTATCAATTTTTAGACCTCTAGCATGAAAATTAGTGAAAGTCTCATACAAACTTTCATCCCCTAATTCATGGAGTTGGGGGATAAAAGTTCGATGGTTTAGATTTTTTCCTTTGTATATGCGTAATAGTCTACCTTGATGCCAAATATCAAGTTTCTGGGTCATCTGGAAGTGGGGTAGGTTTTTGATCTATAAGTCAGTCAGTGAATCAGTCAATTAAACCGCGGTTTTTAAACATTAATTATTGAAGCAAAATTAACGAAATTTTGTATTCTAGACTAGTTAAATAACTTTAAATAATAAATTTATATTAATAAATTTCATATATTTAGGTTAAATCGTTTTCGAGTTATGAAGGGGTCAAAAGTGACTCGAAATGGTTCGTGCAATATTACACTCGTCGTGTCGCCACATTTTTTTTGGTCTTGGCTGGAGACGCTTCCGCGTGTCTAGATAGAGTCACAATGGTGCAAAAAAGTGTCCGAGCCAAAACCCTGCCCAAGCTACGTAGTGGGCAGGCTTTTTAGTTAGTCGTAAGGCTATTGCAAGCCAAGTACAATGCCACGCGATGCCAAAGTGCTCGGTAACAAGCACTAATTAGGTGACATAACGTCGAGATTCGAGAAAACGGGTCATTGTGAATTATTTATATCTAAGTCGGTATGTATGACGGCGCTCGGACTTTTTTTCAGAACTTTAACTTACGGACTGTGGCTCTGTAGATATTTGCTTGAAGTTCAGACCATATAAAAATCACATGATGCATGACAATTTTATAAATGACTGAGGTCAGATGAAATAAAAATTATTAATGGAACTGTAAAAATTTGTATTAAAGTTGTTTAGTAGAAACTTACCCTTGGTTTCGCCATCGTTTTTATCAGTTCGATTTCGTTGTCAGACAAAACCTCGTGGAAAATAAAAATGTCGGGCTTGATATACACTTGTTCCAATTTAAATGGCGCGTATTTTAGGAAAGGGTGATTTTTGCTCGAGTACCAGCATTTTAAACTGCAACAATAATTGACATGATGGAGCAAAACACATGGGTTAGTTATAAACAATATTAAACATTAAAGAGTAAAACAACAAATGTGTTGGCTATCCTACAATATATGATTTCCTGATTTAATATATGCTAATCAATTAATTTTCATTATTATTTTATACTACGGGACTAATCGCGCACTAAAATTACGAGATAAATAAATACCTCCTCATCCCGACGTTTCGGCCGAGTTGCATCGACCGTGGTCACGGGTAGTCTACCCGTGACCACGGTCGATGTGGTATGTGTAATGTGTTCAAATCGCGAAAGTTTACACAACAATTAATTTTCCTAATATTTTTAGCTTATGGGTACTTAACTGCGAGTGGCATTTACAACTGAGCGCTGCCGTAGCTTGGAAGGCACGTTAAGTTGTGGTTCTCGGTAATGTTAATCGTAAAACCAAGTCAGCGGCCTTCAGGCGGCTTTAAATCTCTGATACCTGGGCTCGCAACCCGGCCTATAGATACGAACTTACAATACATTTTAAACAACAACAACACTTTATTGACAACATTAAATAGGAACAAGTAACAGAAAAGACCCAAAAGCTTCTTTCAGACAACCTCCTAAAAATTACTCAATATTACCTTTTGGTAATATCAGCGGCAACGTCCATTTCTCCTCGGCAGAGCGCCTCATAATTTTTCGTTTCTTCTTTGTAAGAATATTTCCACGGATCTTTATCAGATTTTTTCTCTTCAATGGGTGCAGCCTTGAGATCTTGCTCAGGATCTCCAATATCCTATAAAAATGAAATTAAACTTTAGTAAGTGAAAATAACAACATGCGTAGTTACATTCATCATTCTGCAGTCTAGGAATATTGACTAAGGAGTAGAGTAGGTAGTCCAAGACAGACCATACCAAATTTCATCAAAATCGTTAGAGGAGTTTTTGTGATCCTAATTTTGTACAAAAAATATAAGCTTAAAGGTACAAGAAATATTTTAAAATAAAGTTGCCCAAGGAGTTCAGATTCCTTTTGATACTCATGTCGCATGTAAGAATACTGTTGCTGAAGCATTTTAGGTATGCGTGTTTGTGATTTATCTAAATGCCGCAGTTTGTATGCAAACACGGTGTAACCCGAGCGATTCATGGGACTTATGTACCGAATTATCAATGGCCCAGCAAGCCTACTGTTCTCCGTGTTCTCTGTGAGATATGATCTGATTTTCCCTGTAATTTCAAGCCAGCTTTTTTTAAATTGTTTTAGTAACTAATCAAGCGAACGAAGGGAAAGAAATATCCGTTTTTACCCAACTATTTTGCTTTCGTCAGTCCGGAAGTAGAATCTCCTCCATAGTATTTTTCAACGAATTTCGACGAAACTCGGTATACAGGTTAATGGATTTTTAGTCGTCAATTTCGATCTAAAATGGGAGAAATTTGCTGTTGCGCCATTTGTCAGTCGATTTCAATATTATTTGGCAAGATCGTTAAATATCTAAACCCTAACAACATTTCCGACTTTGCACCAAATCGGTTACGAGAGAGTCGAGAAAATAGGCTCATGAAAAAATGGTTTTAATCGGACGTGATTTCTCAGAATAGCTATATGTTAAGTTAAAGAGATGTGCCGCGAGGTCTACTGTTCGAGGAACTACTTGTTTATTACAGACTTGAACCTCACTAACCCAAATGCTTAAATATGTATAAATTGAAGAACCCTTTATCATTCTGGGCTAGACAAGGGTAAAGTTCATGGGTCACAATCGGACATAAAATCACACAACCATTTCAAGTAGATGGTCAGTGACTCACGAACCCTATTATAAAACAAACAATGAAAATTCGCTAAAATGGCACAAATATATATCAGATTAGATCCAGTACCATTTATAGTGATTAAAATGTTTAAACCAAGTTCATTATACACGTCCGGGTATTAATTCCATGAAAATGAAGAGGATAAAACTACGAGTATATTCGATTTTCACGAGGATAACAAACAATGGCCTTGACCGTTTGTTTTATTTGTATCAACGAAATGTTTGAATGTGAATTTAAAGGATAGTCCTTTAAATTACAATACAAAATGTTTGTATTTCGGGGTCCACTTACAACAATTTGTATGTCATAACTATAACAGAATACGGCTAAAACTCACGTTATAATTATACGGTCAATTCGCAAAGAATTCGACCAGTTTCGTAGTATTTAGTACTCCATCCTCAGGGAATACGCGGGCCCTTGTCGACTGGCGCGCGCGTATTTCCTGACGATGGAGTACTAAATACTCCGAAACTGGTCGGATTCCTTGCGGATCGACCGTATAATTATAACGTGAGTTTTAGCCGTATTCTGTTATAGTTTGATGAATATTCACGGTAGTTTTAATGAAGTAATTTGTATGTCCACCGGAGTGCTGGCTTTGTATCACCAATGCGTACCAGTATTCATTATGATAAGAGTTTCAAGTAATCCTCACCCCTCGTCGTCGTTTCCTCTCGTTGGCCTCCTCTTCCTCGATGAGTTTCTTGAAGTGAGGCACGTTCCCGAGCGCGCGCGGGTGCGACGGGTCCACTTGCAGCAGTTTGTATGTCCACCGGAGCGCTGGCTTTGTGTCACCTGGAAACGAAATGTAAATTTCCACATTTGTATTTTTTGTTTATCATAAAATTACACCTTTTTAATCGACTTCAAATGATATGAATATATTGTTTGAAAAGAAACTAAAAAACAAGCTTTCCTAAGCGTGTTTCGTTTTTTTTATATAGGTAAATGCATTGTCATCGGTCTTTGATAGGTGTGCAAAGTTTAAAGAAAATCTGATCGCTCAAAGTAGGTCAAAATCCAGCTCAAAGGGGCTGGTTACAAGCATAAAGGTGAAACTAATAAAAGTGTGTTAAAAAGGAAGTTCTCGATTCGATTGTTTTTTTTTGTATGTATGTTACACGATCACTCAGCCAATTATGAAACAATTTTGTTCGGTAGGTCATACATCAGAGGTGGTCCTATTTAAATTTTACCGAAATCGGACGAGTCGTTTTTGAAAAATCAAGAATAATGTGAAAATTACTACATTTATCCGTGTGAACTAGGTATTCGTTTGCGTTTCAGGCAGTCCAGCTATGGGATGCCTTGCCCGTTACTGTCAGAAAAGCTCAGTCAATTAACATTTTTAAAGATCAGGTTAAAAGCCATTACCTGCAGAAAATGTTGATCCTTTGACTTTGTAGCTGTTGTTGTTGTTATTTATGTTGTTTTATGTAAGTAGTATATTTTAATTTATATTATGTATTAGTTTATTGTTTTATCATAGGTTTCTTTTACCATTATTCTTTTTTAATTTTATTTATTGTTTGTATTTTAAGTATTTATATCATTTTTTATTAGTATGTAAGTATGTTTATGATGTATTATCTAATTTATATTTTATTTAATGCGCACCCCGTCCATTATTCATACGCGTTCTGTCCTCTCCATCCTAAGGTTCCCTGGCAGAGATCGCTATCAGCGATAAGGCCGCCCATTGTTACACTGTTTATGTTTATTTGTTTCTTTTTTGTGTTTATTTCTTGGTGGGCAATAAAGAGTTTATCTATCTATCTATTCCAAATCTGGGTACGGTTGAAGTCGGTTATGCAATATGGTTACGAAAAAATAATTATTTAAAATGAAAATTAATGGTATTGTATGATATCGAGTATAACAGAACAACTAGTCCTCTATAAATCGATCCTTGACATATTATTGTATGCAGTCAGCTGTTGGGACATTTCGTACGTAATGTAGGTATTTCCTTTGTATTGAGATTACATCTATAATATTTATCAATGCAATGTTTGCTCGACGTCCGCGTAAGTATTGGACAGCTATTCAAATATTGGCACCTTTCATCATGACCGCTTGACACTTTTATTGATTCTACGCCTATTCATATTTACTCGCAGTTTGCATTCAAATGAATTATTAACGCAAGCACATATTTGCACTTATTACAAAAACTGCCTTGTGCAAATATGACGTCACAATTGAACATTAATTTTAAATTATTTAGTGATTATAACAATAAGTGCAAGAGGAAATATCTCTTTTTTTGTGCTTAAACGCAGTTTCAGGATTTAGCGAAAGGCGTTATATACAGGGCACATATTTAAAAGTTATTGCACTGTTGTCAATATTTTATGCAAAAATTTGTTTATGCTAACATAGATTAATGATTAGTATAACGAGATTGCTAACTTTGCCAACGGGTGCCAAAAATACAGGCTTAGCCTAGTTTGGGGCCCACTGATAACTATTTCAATATGTGAATCAATATTAATATGCATACATACATACCTTTTATACTAATTATGGTGCTAATAATGCGAAAATTTCTATGTGCTTATTTTTTTCTCATATTTTTCAAAGGTCGGTCCTACATTAATTGTTGAATGACATCCTTTCGACAAAAGATAAAAAACGTGTCCAATATTTTGATTCTCTGACTGACAGACTAATTGACTTTATTATTAATATAGGTACTTCTTTCGTCATTTAGCCCATTCCAAATGGAACCGTTGATTCAAACTCTAGTTACGTATGAGTTCTTTGAAATTTATGGACGGAACTACACACCACTTCAGCTTTTCGGTAAAGGAAAACAGCGTGAACTTGCATTTGTAAGTGTACAAGAAATCTGAAGATGTATGTATGTGAATCCACCAACTTGCACTGAGCTAGCCTAGTGGATGACTCAATCCCTTTTTATAAGTACACCTATGTTCAGCGGTGAACTAATATTCATTATTTTTGTCAAAAATGGCACAACCGAGTACAATCCGTACACAATTCGAATAGTTTGCACGTATCGATGTATAATCGATTTAGTACTTTTCGCATTGTTGTTTATTTTTTTCGACTCAGCCGATTTCAATAAAATTTAAATGGGACCACCTCTAAAAATGCTGGTATATAAAGTACAGCCTAATCAATAATACTTACCTAATAAATAATGTGAAAATCCGATATACTCCACGACTTCGGCCTCGGTGAAGGGCAACATTTCCTTGTGCTCATCTTCCTGGAACTTCCTGTAGGCCTCCGTCATCCAGTCTAACGCATGTTTGAAGTCTTTGTGGTTGTACAGCGCTCGACCCAGCTCGTAACAATCCCCAGCTGTCATTGGAGTGCTGGAAATAACCAACAAATCATTTCAGGGCCCTGATTCTCTATCAATAAAACGTAACAAAACCTGTTAAATTTTTATTTTATTTCATCGAATTTCGCTTGGTGATATGGAATTTATCGTAATGGAATTAGTTCAGTATGTAAAGTCTATTTCGATCACGTCAGCATTCAAACAGATAACGATGTCCGGAACGTTATCGGGACATTCGTTTGGGAGATACAATCCCACAGTCTATGTGTCTACATAGATACTCAAACAGAAGTAAAAAATAGCTCACAAAAATATTTAATAAGTTCAATACAAATATGTACCTCAGAAAATACAATAATTACCTATCAACAGCACTAGGCCTTATATATATTATTTACACAGCTACTCATAATAAACAACACAAAACAGATTAGTAAAAATATCAACTAAATAATTACACCACTGATTTTCCATTTTATTTTTTTGTTATAATAAACCCATTTTATCTACATTAACAAGAAGAAAATAGTTATAAAACTAAAAGAAGTAGGTGCACAAAAAATATTCTTAAAAATAAACTAAATAAACGTTTAAGTACAAACACACTAATGAATATAAATAGGTTAGTAACTAATAGAAGTACAGTACGCGCGAAGAAATAATGAACATCGACATTTGGCAAGAAATAATCGGCTAATTTGATTTCGTTAAGCTCTATCGCTGTATCACGACTACGAGCTAAGTACTATTGGTCAAATCACTAACAAACGTCACTAGAAACAAACTTCATACATGACGTATGTCGCTGGTTTGTCCAATGATAGTTCATGAGAGAGATAACGATCTACAAAGCTAAGCTAAGCCATATCCAGTCGATTATCTCTTTCCTAATGTCGATGTTCATTCTTTATTCGCTATTACTGTACCGTGCCTTATATGTCAATAGGAAAACAAGATAAAAATACGAGTCCAACGTGGGAAGAAACATACCTACAGTTTTGGCGTACGTGATAATCGACCACTTAGCACTATCGCTATTATAACCAAGTTTACAAATGATTTGTGATTCAATAATAAACGCAAATTTTACCTCACCACTTTGTGGTTCTGATCGCTGTCACTGTAACGGTTATGTAAAATATTTTTTAATTATTTACTACAGTTTCTTTAGACGACGGACATATTCTAGCTAGGATGTTACAGTATTCATAATTGCGACTAACTATTACTTTGGAATCAACCCTGAAGTCCAGGGAAAAATCTGCTGTTCCATATATTTTGTTCTTATTATTTAAGTTAAAATTCGGTCAGAGCGATGACTAGATAAGTCGTCGTCGTTTAGAGAAACTCTTCGTTATGTAAAAACATCTTCATGATATTATTCATATCTTATGCTCGATATAAACATAGGTACATATCCTTCCGGACCCAAGGCACAACTACTATGCTCAAGTAATTGTGCCGTGGGTACTTTGATTCCCTTCTACACAACTAATTGGTCCGTTCTGGAAAAAAAATGTGCCTATGACCCAACTGACGAAAACTCGAATCCCTGGTTTTTCTGTGGGTTCTTTTGAGACACAACTGATTGATTCGTTGGGAAAAAAATGAACCTTTGGCCCACCTGACAAAAATAGACGCAAATAGCCATACCTACACTGCCAAAGTTAAAACTTAAAGCGAATAAAGTGAATAAACCCATGAAAGAAAGGAAGTTATTAAAAACTCACATATTTTAGTATTACTTATTTTATCTTAATTTATCTAAGGCATGTACTGTATTGTACCAGCCTTTTAATAGTCCACTGCAGGACGTAGGCCTACCCACGAAGGGTGATTGGGCCATATCCACCACGCAGGCCCAGTGTTGTTTTGCACAGTGCGGGTTGGTGGATTCACATACACCATCGAATTTCTTCTACGGACTTATGCAGGTTGCCTTACGATGTTTTCCTTCACCGAAAAGCCAGTGGTACAATTCCGTACATAAATTCCAAGTAATTCATTGAATCCACGACCTCACGATTGCAAGACGGGTGTCATTACCACTAGGCCACCACGGCTTTACCTTCATCTAAGGCATAGCCGAGGCTAATTACGGGCTAAAGCACTTAGCACTTATCAGTTGCAGTTGAAGAACTTATCAATTGAATCTGGACAGATCTAATAACTTCATCATTGATGATCTGATCTTTTTACGTTTTGAGGAAACGCCTTTTGCTATTTGCATTTTAGAAGTGGATACAATTACTTTAACATTGCCCCATTGTAATCTATGCAGCAAATACCATCGTCTTCATTCATTTTTAGGGTTCCGTACCTCAAAAGGAAAAAACGGAACCCTTATAGGATCACTTTATTGTCCGTCTGTCCGTCTGTGTGTATGTCAAGACTCTTTATCTCGGGAACGCGTAAAGATATCGAGTAGAAATTTAAACTGTACACATATATCTATGGTTTCTTTCAGTTGTGTATTAGAAAAGCTTCTCAGTTATCGTTTAAAAAAGTTAGAGCCGTTTATGTCGTAAAAAACCGCATATTTCGACACTCACAAAAATCAAAACCTACAGGGTATTTTCCGTTGACATAGAACTATAAAATTTCGCGAGAAACATTGTGTCAGAGTACACATACAGGAATAAATCTGAAACTATACATTTTTATTTAAATCACAAAAAATAGGGCCTCAAACTTCACAAAATATGGGTTCAAAATTTAAAGTGAGTAAATCGTATCATGTAAGGTATAATGTAAAGGAACTTCATTAGCACATGCTAAAACAGGTTTTTAATTATTTTAACAATGTGTTATTTTCGATGTATGACGAGAGAGGTGAAAAAAAACTTTTTTGTCGATGGTAGTTATAGGTGGTAGATAGTATAGAGATTTTAACATGTACCTATAATAACAAGGGAATGTATTTCTATCCGCTTGTACATAGATACTAAGTACCTAATGTGAGAGCTATCCTGCCTACAAACCGCTTCGCTGTTTGGCAGTACTTTTAATTGTACCTATGTATGTTATATTCAGGACAAATAAATTTAAAAAAAAAACTACTTACTTCCCAACTTTGTGAGACCTCGTGACGGCACGCACAGCGATAGACGTGCCCTAGTGCCTAAACTGTAACCTTGTAATTGGCAGTGGAAAATATAAAATGCTGAATTTATATGACATTTTCATTTATGCCTTTAACAATTAATACGTTTCAAAAAGAAGGGAATCAAAAGTAGCAACGTCACAATCAGTTGAGCATAGTAGTTGTGCCTTGGGTCCGGAAGGGGTACATATATCTCCTAAAAATCCAATAGAAACGGCGAGAGTTACAAAATATAGGGAAGTATACATGACACTTTTTTAATTTTCTCGATCTTTCTACTTTATTGAATTTTTGAAATGTATTTATTAAAGTGTCAGTCAGATAACCCTGTAGAGGTAAAAGTAGTATAGTAGTAGCTTATTATTTCGTTATGAGGTAAAAGTATTTACCTGTATACGACTCCGTTGAGTATCCCTTGAGCAAGCTCTTTGGTATCAAGATGATACGTCTCTTGCAGCCTGGTTAATGCCTGTGCAGCCCCTGTCAGATCCTCCATTGTTGGATACTTCACGTCATCGTGGTTCATTGTTATATTCTTTATGTAAGCTGAAACAACAAATCATGTTAGGGAACCTGAATTACTGAACACGATGATTATTTTTGACGGACGAACCACCGGTGATGTATACAATTCGACGCGTTATATACGCGTCGAATTGTTTAATTAATTTAATATTTTTTATGTATAACCCCGCATAACTTTTTTCATAGTAGTCTGATTTCAATAATTCTTTTTTTATTGGAAAGAGTATAACTTCGAAATTGGTCCCATTTAAATTTTATCGAAATTGGCTGAGCCATTTTTGATAAATCAACAATAATGTGAAAAATGTTACATCGATCCGTGCATAATATTTGAGTTCTAGCGATGCGCCCCGGCTTCACAGAGTTGTATTATACATATACAGATTTCTCTTGAATTACTCTATCTATTAAAACAAACTGCATCAAAATCCGTTGCGTAGTTTTAAAGATATAAGCATACATGGGGACAGACAGCTGAAAGCGACAATGTTTTATACTATGTAATAATTCTGTACACGGGTGAAGTCGGTCATGCTATTTTTTGCAAAAATTAATTATTGATAAATCAACAATAATGTGAAAAATGCTACATCTACATCGATCCGTGCGAAATATTCGCGAATTCTGTACACGGTTGAAGTAGGTCATGACATTTTTTGCAAAAAATAAATATTAACCGTCGAAACGGAGGATGTTATCAAGTCGACGTGTATTTTTTTGTTATTAGGGTTCCGTACCTCAAACGGAAAAAACGGAACCCTTATAGGATCACTTTGTTGTCCGTCTGTCCGTCTGTGTGTATGTCAAGACTCTTTATCTCGGGAACGCGTAAAGATATCGACTTGAAATTTAAACTATATACGTAAACCTATGAATTCTTGCAGTTGTGTAAAAGAAAAGCTTCTCAGTTACCGTATAAAAAAGTGAGAGCCGTTTATGTTGTAAAAAACCGCATATTTTGCACTCACAAAAATCAAAACCTACAGGGTACTTCCCGTTGACATAGAACTATAAAATTTGGCAACAAGCATTGTCTCAGAGTAGACGTATAGGAATAAATCTGAAAACTGTACACTTTTATTTACATCAGAAAAAATAGGGCCTCAAAATTCACAAAAAATTGGTTCAAAATTCTGTCTAAATTGAAAATAAGTTCAAATAGAAATTGATATGTAAATGTATAAATATAAAACATCAAACTTAATAGCAATCAAATCAAATAAGTTATAAAATCAATTCTTAAAGCAACAGTTTAAATCTCAGTATTTAGTCATATCAAAACTAGATGGCGTTGGCGTCAATTTAGCCCGCGGTATTAACTTTCTCCGTCGATGTACGAGCTATCTATGCGTTCAAGAGACGTTGTTTTAATGCAAACATATAAATCCAATATCCTGACTCGAATATATTCAAAGTGAGTGAAGTATCATATTAAAGAACTTCATTTGCAATAATTGCAATGCTAAAATAAGTTTATAATTATTTAACAACGTGTTTGTACGGAACCCTCGATGTGCGAGCCTGACTCGCACTTGTCCAGTTTTGTATGAAAGCGCATAACTTTTTAATAGTAAAAAAAAAATTAAGCGACTTCTAAAAAGGAGGAGGTTCTATGTTCGTCTGTATGTATTTTTTTTTGTGTATGTTCATCGATAATTTCATCAATTGTGAACCGAATCGAAAAATTCTTTTTTAGTTCGAAATGATACCTACTCCCGCCCGAGGTGGGCCCATTTAAATTTTACAGCAATCGGCTGAGCTGTTTTTGAAAAAACCAATAATGACAATAATTCTTGCAAAATATTCGAATTTTGTACACGATGGAAGGCGGTTTTACTATTTTTTGCGAAAAATAATTATTACGATAATACTAGTATACCCCGAAATTGGTCCCAAACAATTTTTTTAGAAATTGGTTTTTCAAAAATCAACAATAATCTAATAAAAATTGCAAAACCTATGGAATAGTCCCGATTCGGGAATAGTTCAAATAAATTACAATTTTGTACGTAGCAATGGTTGAAGTAGGTCGTGCTATTTTTTTTTAATATTATTTGCTAAAGTTCGCATTATAGATCGGTCATTTTGGTATAGTCTTTTGGTCATAAATGTTTTATTTCTATCTTTCTCACACTCGAGGCGCTGTAGTTGTCTCATTACATCAATTGAGTCAGTTTAAAACTTAGAGTTTTGAAGTCAAGTTTTATCTATAGCAGATGACAGTGATAACACCCGATTTTATGAGTTAGGATTCCTTTTCCCTTAGTGGTTTAACTGGATCAGCGTCTCAAACTTTGTCGTCAAAACACCTAAAAAATTTGTGCTTTTATGATGTTCTCACTGCAAAGATCGATTTAATATGTTATACATAACGATGAGCTCAATGCAGCGTGCAGCGATTTCTGAAACATATTTCTATCAACGACAAGACCGTCAGTTCTGGGACTAGAAAAAATTTAGTTACTATATAACACTTTTCGAATATTTACAGAAAACAGAAGAATTTCTGCTTGTCTACCAGAATGCCGTATAACGAAAAAAGACTGTATTAACGTGGTTCGTCTCGGTCAGAGCGCGAAATTCAAATATTTTTGGGTTTTATGACATTTACAGATATACTAATGATTTCAAGTTTACGAAAACTCATTTAGCGACCATAAATAGGAAGCATGTACAAGTTACATACTCTTAAAAGCCAAATAAGTGGTCAGTTTACGTACGAAAGTGCATCAGCTGATTTTCACCTTAGTTTTTAGTTAGTGGACTCTTATGCATGAACAGGCATTTATTTTGGTTTCTAGGTGTATATACCTCATTAAAACTACCTATTCTTGGCCGGTTAATGAGTTTTTGCGAACTTACAATAAGCAGTTTATCTGTAAATGATAACAAACCCAAAAATATTTGAATTTTGCGCGCGATTCAGTGAATCCACCTTATTAGAACATTAATTAAATTACCTCATCGGGCAATAACTCTACAGCCAGGGACCGTTAGCACAATATTTTTCCTTATTAACGTCATGTGTAAATCTGCTAAACAAAGAGGACTGCGGAATACCGCTATTTCGACGAAACTGAATGCTCGTGTTATCGGCTCTGCATTTATCTCCATCTAATCGTTAAACTTTTATATTTTGAGGTGAACGTAAAATGTCCTTTTTCGTCACATGTACAAAATTTGCGCATGAAGGTGTCTTCAAATCTAAAGGAAACAGGGTCGGATTACTGCTATGCTTTAGTGTGTGGATAGCCCACTCCTAATTTGAAGTTGAAAATAATTAAATTAAGACGATTGAAACTTCGAATGGCCTCTCTAAGCTAATAAATAAATGCTAGTTAGGCATTTATGAAGCCCGATTACAGAGGCGCCAGCGTAAATTTAATAGCAACGTAAAAAGCGTTCTCTCTATCGAATGCGTTAAGTGAAAAAGAAACAGAACTATGCTATTTAGCTAATATAATTACGATGTCGCCTCTGTAATCGGGCTTATTATTAGATTAGGCATGGCAATTACAAGTTACAATTCCGTCACCGTTGCATGCAGTGGCAGCGGCATTTACTTTACCTACTATGTCAGTCAATTAAATGTACAGGCCGAATCAAACTTCTTGGCGGCTGTGATGTTAGCTACAAGCTGCGGATAACCCAATCCTGCCCAAAGCTCACTTAATAACTGCGTGAGGATAATAGCTAATATCAGGGCCGTCAAGAAATTTGATTTGGCCTGTAGCATATACAGGGTTATTTCTAATCAATTAGCATCCTTTTAGGGGCTTATTCTGTACATCAAAACTAACAACTTTTGTTCTACGACTTTTACCAAAACTCAAAAAAAAATGTTTGTTGTTCCATAGAAAAATATCGTTCACCCGCGACAAAATGTATGGAACAGCTGATTTTTTTTGAGTTTTGACAAAAGTCGTAGAACAAAAGTTGTTAGTTTTGATGTGTAGAATTAGCCCCTAAAAGGATGCTAATTGATTAGAAATAACCCTGTCTATGTCAATGCTTGACCATATCCTCTCCTCCTCGATGAAAAAATGTTTGCTATGAAAGGTTATTTAGACAATAAAACATATTGATCCTGCACCTATTTTTCTGTGCCCTACTTGTAATACACTATTTGTGACATATGTTTGCTGTGTGATATTTTTTAGTTATTTTAAATGGTTATTTTTGACGATGCTATTGCAGATATTTTAGAGTACGAGTACTAGGTATTACGTTATTTTTGATATGTAATGTAACTGATATGCTATGTGATTTTTAGTTATATTAAACTGTTTTTTTTTGACGATGCTATTGCAGATATTTCAATTACAGTATTTCTGACATCTTAATTTTTGGTCGTTTAGGAAAATAAAATTATAAAACAAAATTTATTTACTTAATTAATTAATTTTAATTAAATTATTGTAATATTATGCCTAATAATTCAAATGAGTACATAATTAATAATTGTTATTTTGACGATTCGTAGAGTGTTGCTCATCGTATAAGTTTGTATACCAATGTATGTAATTATCCTTACCGAAAATAAATGACTCTATCTAGAGTCTAGATTGGGGAAATTAGATCGGCGAAATAAGTCGATATCACTGGGAAAACAAATTAAAATGCAAATAACAATCACAATTTATTAGCAAAAAAAGCTTTACGAGATGCGTGGCTTAACTGTGAAGTGTTCTATTGATGGCTTTTTTTCTCGCGCACACTGCTTGTCTATGAGGGAAAAAAAACGTGACAGTATTCATAATTTTCTGATTGTTGTTGTAGTAAGCTCGTCGATTTTAGTGTAATTTTAATCACAATCGCGAAATCTGTAAAATAAAACATCGAGGAAGGTTTTCTAGATCACTACTACTGCTGTTAAAAACTTGAACTAGTATGTAAATGTTGTAAGAATATAGATATCTGCAGCGGTCTTCGAGCAAACATCTACACAGCCACAGTCCCTAAGTGAAAGTAACTTAGATATTTTCATTAAATAATTCACAATGACCTGTTGTTGAGTGTGAGTTTTGTCGTAAACATGACGCACTCTTCGACGAGCGCGTAAGCATGTAATTTGTATGAAGAAATGTACAGCGCCACTAGCGGCGCGTTTTTGAAACACTTTGTGCAAATTCATACAAATTACATGCTTACGCGCTCGCCGAAGAGCGCGTCATGTTTACGACAAAACTCACACTCAGCATGCCGTTTTCCGAATCTCGACGTTATGTCACCTAATTAGTGCTTGTAACCGAGCACTTTGGCATCGCGCAGCGTTCTAGTCGGCTTGCAATCACCTTACGATTAAGTAAAAAGCCTGCCCACTACGTAGCTTGGGCAGAATTTTGGTTCGGACACTTTTTTTGCACGATTGTGACTCTATATATATTTGCTCGAAGGCAGCGGCCAACAATAAGTATAATGTTTATTGATAACACGTGAAAACGCGGCTCGATATGTAATTAAACTTATAATAATCACACCTACTAAATTACTGAGTTGTGGAATCGTCAAAATCTTGTAAGATTAATATTACGAAAAATTGTGCTAGCCGTATTGATTGACGTAATGATAGTTTTTTTTATTTATTTTTTTATTAGGGGACATCTTACACATGGCCTCTAACCCCAAACTAAGCAAAGCTTGTGATATGGCTGCCAGACTGATATACTACATATACATATTTTAAATACATACTTATATAGATATTACCTAAATAACACCCAGACACAGAGCAAACATCTATGATGATCAAATAAATGTTTTCCCTGGGTGGGGATCGAACCCACGCCTCTTTGATCCAGAAGTCAGGGTAACCACTGAGCCACCGCAGTCAGAGAGAGAGAGAGAGTGAGTGAATGTATTACATTCTCTTTCCAAGGAATCGTCTTCAACTCTGCTCCTGTACTCGGATAGGAATAGACTTTATTGTACCAGTATTTTATTAGTCCACTCATAGTCCTATTCACAAAGGGTGATTCTGTTATAACTTATAACCACTAAGCTGGCCCAGTGCGGGTTTTCCGATTCATAATAACAATAGAATTTCTTCTACGAGTATGACAGGTTTCTTCATGATGTTTTTCTTCACTGAAATTACAAAGATTTAATTGGTACGACACCCAGCACCGGGTGGTGCCCATTTGAATCCAGAACCTCGGGGTCAGAATGAAGATTGTATGGTGACTACCACTAAGTAAGTTCGTATAGGCCGGGTGGCTAGCCCTGGTGTCAGAGTTTTTAGGCCGCCTGAAGGCCTCTGACATGGCTAAACGGTTAAAACTACCGGGACCTACAATTCAACGTGTCATCAGAGCCACGGTAGCGCTCAGTTGGAAAAAGCCACCCGCGGTTACCCATCCAAACACTGACCGCGCGGAACGTTGCTTAATTTCGGTGATCGCTGACAAACACCTCGTCAAACTACGCTACGAGCGCAACACTAGGGCCACCACGACTTCAATGTCCGTGTCGTATATTATATCAAGTTGCTGTGGCAGTTCTTATAAATAGATTATATGATTCACGAATCATGTTTTTCATAGATTAGTACCGTGACATATTCCACCCAACCAGTCTTTCTAACAATAATCATTTGGATTCTTAAGGAACCTTTAAAATCTAGAGTTTTCTACTTACGTCTGTCATATGGTCATAAAGTTTCCGGGATGATGCTTGGCTGAAATCTAACCAAAGATAACTCTTAACTTAGAAGATTTTTTGAGAGCAAGATTTTTTTATTATATATTCCTGGAAGAAATCGCTTAAAGCGATAAGGCCGCCAGTTAGAAACCTATAAATTGCATTGTTTTGGCCCTGTAATTTGTTTTTTATGCAATGTGGTTGTCTAATAAAGTGTTATTGTTTGTTTGTAAATTGTTTTTGTTTTATTAATACCAACCGGGTTAAAAAAAAACATTGTAATTAGACCATGAGTTAAATAATCAAAAAATATTGGACACGTATTTTTTCTTTTGTCAATTAAACAACAAATGACAAAGATAAACCTTGTCAAAGTTTGAGAGTGGGGGTCGTGGTCGTGACGTCATCTCTCTCACAGAAGTCTATACATTTGTATGGCACTTGTGACATCGGGACTTTAACATGCTATATCTTCATCATTTTTTGTTTAATTGTCAAAATAAAAAATACGTGTCTAGTATTTTTTGATAGTCTATCTATATTTTATAAGTCGGTTATATTTTTAGTCATCAAGCCTATTTATATAGGTTACAACAGAACCTAAATATACTGTGTGCGTGGATTATTTTATACGAATTACTTATGTATGTTGACATTTTGATCACATCCGGAGAATTGTTAGCTTTGGCTGTCCCTGTTTACTTTAGATTTGAAGACATAATTACAGGCATTCAATTCCACATTATACTGTTCGTATAACAAATGTGGAATTTAAACAAATTTGTGAGTAAATACGGAATTATACATGTGCAAGAGTGGCGTATTTTTCACAATTTTCTGAAATTTATTTCCCCCTTTTTTGAATCGACATAACTCTTATATAACTTTTTTGAAGCGACAAATATACTCGCTTCTGGTGACTAAATGGCTGGCTAATGATTCAAAAATAGAGACCCTCGACGCCCGAAAAAGAGATCGGCTAAGTCAACAAAAAATATCCAATGAAGTTTTACTTAATTCATGCATGTAACTTACCTGTGCCTAGTTTAATGCTGTCTTCTATTACATCTAAATCAGTAGTCAGTCTTTTAATGAGGGTAAATGCATTTATAGGATTCCCCAAGTAATTTGGTATGTCTTCCATGGCTTTGTCATGCTCTAGCTTGTATAAATCTAAATGCCTGGAAATGATAGAAAATAACAATGACAATCCTGAAGGTATTATTTTTTATCATTGAAATCATCGTTAGTAATCACTTCATTAAATTTTGCGTGAGAAATCATTATACTAAATAAAACACCGGTTTTTACTCAGGTATGATATCGCGGCCGGGCCGCTGGGAACCCGACCGGTTTCGGAGTTATCAGTACTCCTTCATCAGGGAATACGCGCGCTCCCGTCGACTGGAAATGATCGTTGTACACAGTACGCGTGCGCCAGTCAACGTGAGCGCGTCATCGTTAGTAATTGTTAATTGTAATTGTAGTATTTGTTACAAAATACATTAGTTTAAAACTATACATATAATTATGACTCTAGAATTTTTAGGTAAGGAAACTGTAAAACTGAGACAAAAATCGCATTGGTGATGATCTTCGCAATTTATCCCACTCTCTCATATGTCGCAAATCGCAAACATTATCTACATTGAAGCGAGCAAAACGAAAGATGAATAGATAGATGTAATCATCATCATCTCAACTCAACATTTACTGTGGGGCTTATACCTAACCCTATAGATGTTCAATAGAACACTTAGAATGTTGTTTGGATCCGAGGCGTTCCTGAGCTCGCCTGTTATCTTGTTCGTAGAGGACCCTATATCTGCTAGTCCTAGAAAAAAAAAATACAGAAAAGACGAATTTTAAATTTAACTTACCTCTTTAAAGTTTCTAGTCTCTGCTGCTCCTTTTCTATATAGAAATCCAGATCGTCTATGATCCGTTTGTGCGTATGCAGTAGAGGTTCCACCTCTGATATCGCGGTGAATAGCTCAGCTCGGCACCATGACGCGACGTTCAGGACCACTGCCAGAAACAGCAGCCGAGGCATACTTACTGTAGGAACCATGGTTACTCCCCCCTCTGCAAATAAAAAAAAATACTATCAATATTATGAGTCTTGAAAATAGTACTTGAAAGATCTTCAGGAATTAACTGTTTCACAGTTGACAGCCGGCCTCTTCTCATCATGAAAAAGGGCATAGTAGATCACGTTGACCAATTAATGCGGATTGACAGATATCACAGTCCAGCCCTTAGTCCAGGATTTGCGTAGTTTACTTAAACTTTCGCGTTCGCGTGTTCGCTCCATATATTTTGGATAGTTCTTCCTCGTTTCCGCCAGGGGCGCTGTACAAAAATTTATAGAGCCATACCGAAACAGTACACTGTAGTTTCAAGTTACGTGTAAACATGGTCTAACCCCTCAGAAGTATACAATACTAATGGTCAGTTTTACTAAATTGTAACATTTTCTATAGGACTAACCGCAAAGTCGCAAAATAACTGTTCTATACATTGTGTTGTGGGTTAATGAATTATTTGTAAGGAACAGCTGTTTTTTTACATTTTCCCGTAGTAAAAGTCGATCATGGTGTATGTGAATCTAAAGGCCTTGCAGTTTGCAAATCAATTGTCTGTATATCGTCGAGTCTTTCGGAAAACAAACAACTCTCAAATACACATTAAATACAGGGTTATTCCTAATCAATTAGGTAGCATCCATTTAGGGGCTTATTCTGTACATCAAAACTAAAAACTTTTGTTCTGCGACTTTTGTCAAAACTAAAAAAAAATCAGCTGTTCCATACATTTTGTCGGGGGTGAACGATATTTTTCCTATGAAACATTTTTTTTTTAGTTTTGACACTAACAAACAAACGAAACAAACAATAACACTTTATTAGACAACCACATTACATAAAAAAACAAATTACAGGGACAAAACAGTACAATTTATAGGTTTCTAACTGGCGGCCTTATCGCTTTAAGCGATTTCTTCCAGGCAACCAAGTCGCAGAACAAAAGTTGTTAATTTTGATGTACACAATAAGCCCCTAAAAGGATGCTAATTGATTACGAATAACCCTGTATATCAAATATACCAGAAAATTTACTAGCAATGAAATACCAGCGCCTACTAAAGATCGAAACTACTTCCATTCAGCTTTTATACAAAAATTCTGCTATTGTATTCGTTTTCTAGGCTAATAATAGTAATGATAGTGATTCTATATTCGTATTCGTACTCTCAGATTAAAGCTGAGTAAATAATTCAAGATAAATCGATTTAAGTGAAAAATAATTTATTACATGGCATAAATTATATTTTGGAGAATTTATGCTTAAGAATTTATTTACTAAAGACTTGCCCCGACTTCGTCCGGGTGGGACAATATTTACGTAGGTACATACATACAGCGGTTCTGGAAATTATCTGGAATATATGAAAAGAACGCCTGCACTCTAGGGCATGCAAAAACCGGGTGGTTTTGAAAAACCGGGTTTTTCGGTTTTTGATTTTAAAAACCGGGTAAATCGGGTTTTTCGAGTTTTTCGGTTTTTTTTGGTAAGTATATGAAAATACTAAAAATAATGGTTTGTTTGTTTGTTTATGACCCTGTACTGTCCCATTGTTGGGCAAAGGCCTCACCTCGAGATTTCCAGTTGCGTCGGTCTTGTCTTGATGCCTGCCAATTTGGATTAAATGTATTCGCGCTATCTAATAGAGAGTGCAGACTCTCTATTAGATAGGCCTCTACGAGGCCGCACCGAGTTGGGACCCCATTCGGTAGTGATTTTATCCCAGAGGTCTTCTGGCATGTGACTGACTTACTCGGCCCACTGCGACTTCAGTTTAGCGGCAGTGAAAGCCACATCTTTGATTTGAGTTCTGGAACGCAGTTCGGTGTTTCGTACTCGGTCTATCTAAGCCGGTCACCGAGAATACTGCGCTCCATCGCTCTTTGGCAAACCTTGAGTTTGGACTTTTAGACTTTAGTTAAAGACACCTGTTTGTCAAAAACAATGTTTGTACACCATAAGTCAAAATGGAAAGATTACATACATCTTGCGCTTCAGTGTGATCGGAAGGTGTCTCCTCATATGCTTTTTCATGGCCCAATAGCTCTTCTAAGCTTTCTCTTTTCTTCTAGATCTTGTCTCGTCTGGAAGGTGACTATTTGCCCAAGATAGATGTAATCGTGAACGTATATGTCTTCGTCATCGACAGTTACCCGACGTTTGATGTCATTGGTCATCACTTTGGTCTTTAACATGTTCATCCGCAATCCAACCTAGAGACTTGCAGTGGTTAGATTTTGTAGCATTGATTGTAGCTCTCTGGCCGAGGAAGAGAAGATAACGATATCGTGTACAAAATGAAGATTAGTTAACCTTTTTTTTACCGATATCAACACCACTTCCATCCCAGCTTGCCGCCAGCTTTCCGAAAACTTCTTCGAGGACGCCCGTGAATATTTTCGGGGACAGTGGGTCTCCCTGTTTAACATATTTCTCTATTGCGAATGCTGGGCCAGAAGATTGTAATTTTGTTGCAGCGGTACTTTGAGAATAGATAAGGCGGAGAAAATTAACGTGTGTGATGATATCAAATGCTTTTCAACCGAAGAAACAGAGGAGGTACTCAACTCGACGCGTATATATGTATAAATAGGTTGTGTATAACCAAACCAATAACCTATATAACCAATAGTGCGGCCAGAGATCCAAGAGCCAGCTTACCTGACAGTTCACCAAAGATATCCCGGGCATCAGCCTGTACGAGATTAGAATAGCCCTGAATCAGTTTAAGAATAACAAGGCGCCGGGTGATGACGGTATCACATCAGAGCTGCTGAGAGCGGGTGGAACACCGGTACTAAAAGTCTCCCTAAGCTTTTCAACACCGTCGTCCTCGAGCGCATCACGCCAGAAGCATGGAGCAGAAGCGTGGTGGTGTTGTTTTTCAAGAAAGGTGACAACACCTTATTGAAGAACTATAGACCCATCTCACTTCTGAGCCATGTTTATAAGCTGTTTTCAAGGGTCATTACGAACCGTCTCGAGCGTAGGCTTTATGAGCCTTCCGAACAAGCCGCATTCATACGCTGCGGCAGGTTATACAGAAGACCGAAGAGTATAATATGCCACTTTGCTTAACGTTTGCGGACTATGAGAAAGCCTTTGATTCGGTCGAGGCATGGGCTGTGCTCGAGTCTCTCCAACGATGCCGTATTGACTATCGGTACATCGAAGTGTTGCAGTCTTGTATAATAACGCCACTATGTCGGTCTGAGTACAGGAAGAAAGCTCCAAGGCGATCCCTTTAAAAAGAGGCATAAGTCGTAATTTCTTCGAAACTGTTTACGGCTACTTTTGAGAAGCGTTGAAGCTCCTGGAATGGAAAGGATTGCATCAATGTCAATGGCAAATACCTCACTCACATTCGGTTTGCCGACGATATAGTAGTCATGGCAAAATCGATAGAAGAGCTCAGCACGATTCTGGAAGGCCTCAATCGGGTTTTTCAACAGTCTTAAGATGAACATGGTCAAGTCGAAAGTCAAATGTGATTCCCATGTTGTACCCTCTTCGATTTATATTGGGAACTCGCTTCTTGAAGTCGTTGACTCGTACGTCTACTTAGGACAAGTAGTCCAGTTAGGTAGGTCCGACTTCAAGAAAGAGGTCAATCGCCGAATCCAACTCGGCTGGGCAGCGTTCGGAAAATTGCGTAGCCTCTTCTCATCCGACATACCTCAATGCCTCAAGTCGAAAGTTTTAGACCAGTGTATGTTGCACGTGATGACTTATGGCACATAAACGTGGTCTCTCACTATGGGTCTTATTAGTAAGCTCCAAGCAGCCCAACGAGCTATGGAGAGGGCTATGTTCGGAGTCTCTCTGCGAGATTGAATCAGAAATGAGGAGATCCGTAGAAGAACCAAAGTTACCGACATAGCCCAACGGATTGGCAAGTTGAAATGGTAATGAGCTGGGCACATAGCGCGGAGAACTGATGACCGATGGGGTCGAAAAGTTCTCGAGTGGAGACCACGTACCGGTAAGCGCAGCGTAGGACGTCCACCCACAAGGGGGACGAATGACCTTATTAAGACCGCAGGATCGCGCTGGATGCAAGCCGCTTCCAACCGGTCTTATTGGAGATTCATAGGGGAGGCCTATGTCCAGCAGTGGACTTCTTATGGCTGATGGATGGATGGATGGATGATATTTCTTTTGTTTGTTAATTTCAACAATCGAGCTTTCCTTTATGTATAATTTACAATTATTAGACAAACGTGCAAAATATATCACGCTTAGTTTTACTACTTAGCTTAGCAGAGACTGTCAGACTAATGTAACAATACAAGAAGGCGGCGGTTGATAGCATTTCGGTCAAGACGAGACAAAACGTGTCCCATTACGCTTATAACGCTACAGCGCTCTGCCTATATGACGATACTCACTAATTCACTATGTAAAGCGAGAGAAAGAGAGAATGAGGACTTTCGCACTTGAATTTCATCCTTAGCACGTAGTTATATAATAGTCATTGGTCAATGGTACATTAGGCGTAATTTTATACATGGAAAAAAGTGTTAGAGCAACTAGACGACAATAATGTAATACGAATAATGTGTTACGAGGGAGTTAATATGTGAATTTTAAAAAATCGTAGAAAAACCGAAAAACCCGAAAAAACCGGGTTTATAACTAGAAAAAACCGAGTTTCTAATGCGGTCGGTTACCCGGTTTTTTCGGTTTTCGGTTAACCGGGTTGCATGCCCTACTGCACTCACGATCAAAATATTTTAAACGTCTTGATGCAAAGGACATCTTCACAGAAAAAATATACTAAAAAATATCACAGAACTGATGTGATTTTTACAGTGCCCCAGCACAAAAGCGAGCGTCAGGACCAGAATCCAACGTATGCCATTACACAGGTGTGATGAATAGTCAATTTATTTATCAAACATAATTTAATCACAAACAGGTTCCATGGGACGGTTTGAATGCGAAAATAGCACAACAATATATAGAAAAATAATAATCAGCGAAGTGCAAGTCGTACTAGCGCACGAAGGGTTCCGTACCATATGGGAGCCCCCTTAAGATATTTTATTTTAATTCAATTTATTTTTGATGTGAATACACTAAATATTCTTAATATTTCAAGCGTCTACCTGGTACCGTTATTAATATCGAGCGAAAAATAGCTAAAATATCATGTTTGTTGTATGGTAGCCCCCTTAAATGTTTATTTTACACTGTTTTTAGTATTTGTTTATATAGCGGCAACAGAAATACATCATCTGTAAATATTTCAGCTCTCTAGCTATCACGGTTCATGAGATACAGCCTGGTGACAGACGGACAGACAGCGGAGTCTTAGTAATAGGATCCCGTTTTTACCCTTTGGGTATATACGGAACCAACGAACCGATCTTATGCTGTTCCTTACGATATCAAAAACCCAGAGTCGAAAAACTTTTTGCGTGTGACAGCTTGAGCTGATAGGCATAGAGAAAGCTGTAACGACGATGATATGAATACAAAGTTTTCGCCACACCCTGTATACATCCATAAACCTTCATTGGAACAGTCGGACGGACATTGACACCGCCGTTATTCGACATTGTGTTAAAATCAAACACGTGGGAATGAACTCTTCAAACGTTATTGATGTGAAGATCCTGTCAGACCACTTATTGAATTATGCTGATTAGCTCTAAACTTAATTTAATGCTTACTTTAATACATCAAATTTTATGAAGATGAATCAATGAAATTCTATTAATATAAATAATATTTTTAAGGTGTTTAAAAATATTTTAATTATTCAGCTAGCCCAAGAAACTAAAAATATACATAGGATATATTGCTTTGTAAAATGCAGGCACTTTCAGACGCACATCATTGTAGACAATTTTTACAATGGGAAAGCCTGCGAAATCTAAAAAAAAATCAGACTAGTGCGAGTCAGGCTCGTATGTCGAGGGTTCCGTACAAATACTGTAAATTGCACAAAATTGGGAGCTAAGTCTTTTTTAGAATTAAAATTGGGATCTTTTTTGTTTTACTCGTACATCGAAAATTACACATCATAAAAATAAATTAATGCTAATGAATATAAAGCTTGTGCTAATGAATCTTTTTCATATGATACCCCACATGATACGGTTACGTCACTTTTAAATTTGGGCCTATATTGTTTGCATTTAGGCCCTATTTTTTTGTAATTAAATTAAAAATTTACAGTTTTTAGATTTATTTCTAAACGCTTGGTACCTTAGTAAAAGTTGTTCATAATGATTAATAATTGAATAGATGTACTTCTGGCACTTTGCAGAATAACACCTAGTGGTTCGTTCTTTCAGTTAAGTACCGTAGAGGTGAACCAACAAAAACATTTTCGTGTGAAATATAGCCAAGACCACGGTTCGCACTTTCAAAAAGTTATCAGATCTTATGTAGAGCCAAACTTCTAACTCTACACGCCTTAACTCTACAAGTCCCTACTCCACAAACTCTACAGCTTAGTCAACGTCGATGACTTGTAAACTATGTTTATGAATAAAATGACTTTGACTCTACAAGTAAGGACTTGTAGAGTTAAGGAGTGTAGAGTTAGAAGCTTAATAAGATAAGATAAGACTTTTTGAAAGTGCGAACTGTGGTCTTGGCTATATTTCACATGAACATGTTTTTGTTGGATTTCACATCTTTTTGTAGATTATTTATTACAAGAAGTGTCTACTTTTATTGATTTTCAGATTCCTAGTTTCAAAACTTGCGGAAGTCTTATACCAACTTTTATCCCCCAGTTCTAAGGGTTGGGGGGTGATTTACTAAAAACCCTGATGTTTTATTATTTATAAGTGTCTTTATCAATTTTCAGACATCTAGAATGAAAATTTGCAAAAGTCTAATACAAACTTTCATCCCCCAGTTTTAGGGATTGGGGGGTGATTTTTAAAAAACCCTGAAATACGTATTTTATTACATATCAAAGAGTCTTTTTATCTAATTTCAGACTTCTAGCATGAAAATTAGAGAAAGTCTCATACAAGCTTTCATCCCCTAGTTCAAGGGGTTGGGGGGGGCAAAAGTTCGAAGTTTAAGATTTTCCTTTCTAATAGACCTTGATGCCAAATATCAAGTTTCTGGGACAACTGGAAGTGGGTTGGGTTTTTGAAAAGTTATGTCATGTCTTTTTCTCCGTATAATTCGTATAATCTATCTCTGCTTTTCCTTATACCCATTGTGGCCCAATCAATAAAACACATGTTAATCTTCCTAGTGAATTTTGTTTCTGGAAACTCTTTATCATATTTTTAACTATGTTCGACAAACCATTATACGAGTACATCGTATTAGGATCAATAGCATTATTGAGTTTAGATTTAAAACAATTTTCGATTTCATTGCTTACATTGTGTTGGAATCTAATTATTTTACTTTTTGTTACAACACGCTTTTGTGACACAAAATTGGCATTTTTATTGTTAGTAGCTGGTATACTAATATATTGACCTGTGTGGTCCGAAGTTAGTATTTGAATAATAGATTTTTCAAGTACTTCACAGTTTAGAAATACATTATCAATGCAACTTTCAATGGTTTCAATTATCTGAGTAGGTTCATAAACACTGGATCCAAGTCAAAACTACGGAAAATATTAGTGAAAGTAGATACTTTTTTATGGTTTTAAGATGTTTATATTAAAGTAACCTACAACTAACACTTTTTTCTTTGTCTTTGTTATCTTTCTTAGTACATAGTAATAGAAGACCATTACTTCTTCAAATGTGTCAATGTTACCATTTGGTGGTGTATATACACATACAATTATATATTATTTTAATTCAACACATGCGAGTTTGATATCGCTTTCTAAAGTATCTCAATTTTGAATTTTTCTAAGAACAAACTTATCTCTAATTCCTTGTTTTGTACGCTGTGTATGTTTTGATGCACTATCTTAATAGATGATACTGATGAGTAAGCTTAAAAAAATTGCTGAATTAGTGTCATTCAGAAACAAATAACTATTTACCTTAATACATTTGTCTACAGTGTTTATGTCTATTGATGAAGTTATAAGGTTTCAGACTAGTACATTACACAAGATATTTTTGTACTTATTGCTGTAAATTGATTTGCAATATAGTAAATCATTATTATAAATAACGTCAATTATGTGTACATTATCTTTTCCCGCCGTCATTTCATACAAATCTGTATTGAACATATAAATATTTTTATTGTAGATTAGGTCCTGATTGTATGGCAATGTACATACAAATACTTTATGAGTTTTACAGATTTCATTGAGTAACTGAAGACATATTCTAAATTCTAGTCGACCCATTTTTGGGTTTTCACTTATTAAAATACACTTACTGAATTTTCTAGTCGCTTTCACGTACTTAAATTAGGTATGTAAGATTTTTTCAAAAGATGCTCCAGGCAAAGAAGATATAATTATACTACCTCCAGGAGTACATAATGTTGATTACTTTCTTTGATGTTCGATGTGCATCAGTGATCAGTGCACTCCGTCATTTAGTTAAAAGATGATAACAAAATTTAAGAACGCCGACCACAGGCATGACAATTATGTGCCTTGTGAGTATTTTCAATCACTATTTACATTATTTAGGATTAAGTGTCGAACAGCAGAACAAAATACTTGTTTACAATATAAGAGCCGGAAACGGAAAAGGTATATTGAAAGGTAACATGTATCAGAATCTAAAAGAAAAGAGAAATCTTCAGACATCAATTGATCATGATCTAGAATTCTAGATAATAAACTTTATTAGATGACATGTTTTTAAGTCTGTCTAGAATGTTTACAATTCAGCGTTTCACGACAATAGCACCTAATGACGACTAGATTAGTATATCTATAGATCTACACATGGAGACGTGACCCGACATCACGACGAACATCATAATCATGACGAACATTACAGCAATGGAGGTCTCGTCTGTCTGGATTTCGAATTAAACTATTGCGAAACTCCAGGAAGCAAAACCGTAGCTCTATAATACGGACAAATACGGGCTTTAGAAATGAGGAAATTGTGTAGGGCGACATGAACTCTTGGGTAAGACAGGTCAGGTCAACTTTACTTGTATGAAAGGGGAGTAATTTATGCAATGCAGTAGTTGTTCCACGCTGCGCTGCGATGTATTTACAACCACAGACAAATCCTACAAGGTGGAGCGACCGCAGAATCGGGCTGGATGAAAACTTCCAACCGAGCTTATTGCCTTATTGGCTATCTTTTGGAGTATTATTATATCTTCTTTGCTTAAGAGTGCGCCTAGTGCCACAAAAAAAAAACAGATTTCACCCGCGCTTCTTACATCGCCCGCTATCATCTATGCTGCTTTGTTTAGAGTCGAAAATCGCATGACACATTTCACGATGATTTTGGCTTCGAGCGCCAGCTTACATTTTTAGGTGACATTTTATTTATTCAAAATTTAAGCATATATTAAAAAACTGATCGATTACTCTACTAGAACATTAGTCTGGCTACATAATTTGTCAATAATAATGTGGTGTTGTCGCTGTATAATTTCGAGCATTTGAAAAAAAAAAGTTATTTTTTTATGATGCGACGTTTTCATTTTTTTCTAAAGTAACCATATTATTTTCCAAAATTCTACGCGATTATTCTGCTACTATAGATTTTTTCCTATCCTATAGTATTTTTTTAATATGGATATTTATGTTCGTTACCTTTACACCACGTCTTTAAAAATACACCTTTCGCTTGATTTTGGCATTAGGCGCCCCCTTAAGGGGAAGCCTATACGCAACAGCAAGACCTATGACTGAGGAGTGGTTTTCATGTGATGCGAAATTGATATTACACATCTCTACATTGCCGATTGGCCCGGCTAGCTCTGACCGGAAGTGACGGCTTCAGAAAATATAAATGTAGGTTTAATAATCATTTGTTGTCAACAAAAAGATACAATGTTAAAAACCGCTTTGAATTGTCTCAAAACTAATTTAATCATTTTGACGAACTTTACATTGACGATAGCTGCTAACGACACGTCATAATTATAAGGAAGTTGTGTCAGTACATTGTGTAGTTTTCTATACGCGTTCCAGAATTCCAGTCCAAAAAATGTTCATGTCGATGATTCGAGTACAGCACCTACACTGTACTTTTTACACTTAAGAATTTGCGTTGTCTGCTAGATAGAGGATTTAAAGATATCTGCAAAATAATGAGATACAACTGGAATGTACAGTCTAAGCTAAGTACCTCGTACATGAACTTACAAAGGTAACTAGGCCAATATTGAGCTTGAAATGAATGAAGATTATATTAACATAAATAATGTTCAGAGTAACTAACTTCAATAAGAAATTTGAAATGTGAAATAAACAACAAGCACCGCTAATTAACTAAAAGAATAACTGACTGTGGCATTAGGCCACACACGAGTGGCTAATGTATAAAACAAACATAAACAATACAATTTCGCATAAAGCGATAAAGCTAAGTGATAAAATTCCGTCCCGAAATTCGGAGTAAGTTCTGGAACACGCGTATAAAAAACACGATGGACGACGTGACTGTTCCACGCGTCCCGAGAATTATCTATAGGTATCGATAAACAAATAGGACACAGCCACTGTCCACGACACAGATGATTTAACAGCTGCTATTACAGATTATTTAGTATACACTACGAGCTGCTGTTCTAAATAACTCTCATACTGCCTACTCTAGGGTTCAGATTTATATTGGACGGAATTGGTAACAATTTGCTACTGATTGAATGCGAACAGTTAAAAATTTTCATCAGTTGACTGACCTTGTAGATGATAATATCGGTATGTAAATCATATCTTGTGCATTATTATTAACATCTTCCAGAGAATGTGTCGACTTATAGATATAATTTATGGTTCTAATTAGTGAATGTCTACAACCGTTTTTATTCGTATTTTTTAGGAATATTTTGCGGTAAAATTGATAAATTTCATATTCACAATCGGAAACAGAAGTGGGATGATAAATGGCTCTACCGTTGCGAGAAACCGGTACTTGCCATATTATTTTGACGACACTATTTTTGATGGGATATGTTAAGAGTAACTTTGAATAATAATTGTCTTAGGATTCACATTTGAATAATAATTGTCTCATTGTGAATTAATGGGACCGGTTTCTGATAACATTTGTTGACAACTAATGGTGAAAGAGTCCTGTTATTCCAATTTAATGAATCTAGCACACGTAGACTACATAAGTTGTCCGATTTGATTGTATTATTATACCACTTTCAAATAACGATTAGAATAATGCGATTATACCGCGAATAGGTAAAAGGAAAATATGTAGACTGGTAACTGAAACCAAAGCTAACTTTGCAATACATTACTTTTACCCTTGTAGGGAGTATAAGCTTAGTATCGATGTTAAGATTTAGAACGACAACATAAAAATATAAAGCTAGCTACTCACATAATTCTAGCTCAATCCAATCTTGGTGATTGAAGAATTTCTAGAGCATAACAATTATTAGACCGGGTTTCAAACTACAAAATTCGTCTTTACTTTGTGAAAGTTTAGATGCAAAATTGGCCGATTAAAGAGGAACACTCGATTGTCACGTTACGTGTTTGGCTTGCAAAGTGACGCAGCCACCCGCGGGTCCACGCTCATGGGTACTGACTGGCAGAGAAGCCGCCTAGACTCCGCGCCACCACTAAAGTCCAGCGGCAAAATTCTGGAACTAACGTAATTTATACACATGTATCAGGAAACTTTGATTGAAGCGCCCCGTCGATCAGACTGCAGCAGTTGTGTAGTTGTGGCGCGGAGTTTAGCCGGCAGCTTTGACACAGAAGCTAGCAACAAATGGTGCTGGGTGGCCGGTGACCTTATCTAACTTCTGCTCGCGAAATGACGCGACTAAGTACCGATATAATTGTACTTAATTGATACAGTTACAGCTTCTAATAACAATACTTAGATTCTAATAGCAATACTTATCATGTATAGGTACCTAACACATAGCTTTTCAATAAGAAAACATCCCAAGTGTTGTGTATGTTTTCGATTCGATAATAATTTATTTTAAAAAAATCCATCCCAATTTACATAAAAGAACAGATTCTTTGCAAAAAGCCATTATCTCTGTAAATGATTTGGTACTGTATCATTTATTTCATTCTGTTATTACATATGTACTTTATATATTTTATGTATGTCTATCTATGTATTGTCTATTTATGTAGTAGTATTATTATGTGTTAGGTATTGTATGTAGTATTAGTATTTAGGTCTATAATGTATTTATTAGTATTTATTGTACTCCCCGACAAATATTTTAGCACATTTTTCCGTACATGGGTTGCCTGGAAGAGATCGCTTCCAGCGATAAGGCCGTCTAGTGTTGCACTATCTTAAGAATTTCACTAATGTATTTATTGTTAGTTTATTTTGTGTGTACAATAAAGAGTTATTTGTTTGTTTGATTCTAATTAATGAAACTGAAATTCCTTTCTAGTGCGCATTGTTTTAACCGACTTCAAAAAAGCAGGTTCTCAATTGGTCAGTATATGTTTTTTGTACGCGATTACTCCGCTAATTATGAACAGATTTTGACGATCCTTTTTTTGTTTGGTAGATCATAGGTACTTCAGAGGTGGACCTATTTAAATTTTATCGAAATCGGCTGAGTCGTCTTAAAAATCACGACATAGTATAAAAGTAAGTCGCTTCCCTGTCTGTCTGTCCCTAAGTATGCTTATATCTTTAAAACTACGCAACGGATTTTGATGCGCTTTTTTATAGATAGAGTAATTCAAGAAGATTTGTATGTACAATACACTTGTGCGAAGCCGGGGCGGGTAGCTAGTTAAAAATAATCTAAAAATTACCGGTTTTATGATAGGTACATTGATTCGTGCGAATTATTCGAGTACCGTACATGGTCAAAAAAGATATAAATTATAATAATATGACACGGTTAAAGTTGGTTGTGCCATTTTTAGCAAAACATATTATCACAATAATTAATTATTAATAATTATTATATACTACGGGACTAATCACGCACTAAAATTACGAGATAAATAAATACCTCCTCATCCCGACGTTTCGGCCGAGTGGCATCGACCGTGGTCACGGGTAGACACATATCACGTAGTATATAATAATTATATGTTCAAATCGCGAAAGTTTAAAAACAACAATAATTAATTATTTACTAAACTTTGACGCTTTAGAGATTCGACAGTTATATACAAGGGTACCTACGATAATTATACAAAATATACTTGCATAAATAAGTAGTTTACTCTACCGAAATATTTTTTAAGATGTGGGCGTAAACAGCTTACGAAAGCTCGGTTACAATGAGTAACTTGGGTGTGGATGGCAGTTTTAACGACTATTATAAACTCAATGGTCAGTGAACTGAATGAGATCATTACATATTCCAGCACATTGCATTTGAGATGATTATGCTCCAAGTGTTTCTATGAAACTGATCGATTTTTTTCTACGAAATCGTATTGTAAGAGGTGATACGTAGACAAACCAAAGTTAGCGACCAAGATATTTAAAAAAAAATAAGTGACAGTAGTATCTAGTTCAGTTGTGTGTGTTCAAGTGGTAATGAGCAGGACACATAGTACGGACTGATGACCGATGGGGTCGAAAAGTTCTCGAGTGGATACCACATACCGGCAAGCGCAGCGTACCTACGAGGTGGACAGATGATGTCATCAAAACCACAGGATCGCGCTGGATGTGAACTGCTTCCTACCGGTCTTATTTGAGATCTATGGGGGAGGCGTATGTCCAACAGTGGACGTTCAATTGCTGAAACGACGAAGTAGACCACATAAAGGGCGAGGTATTATTCTTTTCGAATGAACCGTGCTTGACTACCATCTGCCCTGATTTTAACTGACGATGTGGTCGTCTAAAAACCTAAGTAAGGTCCAAGTACAAGTTAAGTACAAGCTGCGCGAAATCCAATCCTCGCTCGGCAGTTAAGTGAGCTTCAGTCAGGATTGGATTTTGCGCAGCTTGTAGCCAACATCACTGCCGTCAAGTTGTATGATTCGATCTATACTTACTATACCTATAGAAATCTAAAGATGATATAATATGCCTAAACGATTTTTCACCCACGATCAAAGGCTATATACATCATGTCATTTGATGTTTGATGCGATGACGCGACTGTGACTGGTCACCTTAAACATTACACCCATTGTATTATCTTCAAAAATATCGCAAATACGCAAAATATCCATGGTGCTGCGGAAGGAAAAATACAGTATTCATTATACGAGTATATATATATTTTTTTATGTATAACCACGCATAACTTTTTTCATAGTAGTCCGAAATCAATAATTATTTTTTTACTGGAAAGAGTACACCTCTAAATTGGTCCAATTTAAATTTTATCGAAATTGGCTGAGTCATTTTTGATAAATCAAAAATAAGTTGAAAAATGTTACATCGATCCGTGCATAATATTTGCGTTCTAGCGATGCGCCCCGGCTTCGCACAGGTGTATTATAAGTACATATAAATATTTCTCTTGAATTACTCTATCTATTAAAACAAACTGCATCAAAATCCGTTGCGTAGTTTTAAAGATATAATCATACATAGGGACAGACAGCGGAAACTGACTTTGTTTTATACTATGTAATGATTGTGTATAGGTCCCGGCACGTAAGTTGAACAAAAAAATATCACTCTCTCCCTTTCGTTAGAAGAGAAAACAAAAGAGAGGTAGCTATGGTTTAATGTTTAAGTTGTTTGCTGGCTACTATACACGGCTGAAGTCGGTCATGCTATTTTTTGCAAAAAAATAATTATTCCTAAAGAAGAGTAGTCAAGGCAGGTGTTGTAGCTACAACACCAAATGCCTTGACTACCTCATGGTCGTGGCGTCACGTGGGGCCCTACTGACCATCAAATGGATGACATCCCACAGAATGTGGCTAATGTTGCCAATTTAGTGTATTTAAATTTAGACTTCATTTTTAAGGTTCCGTACCCAATGAAAAAATACCCTATTACTAAGAGTCCGCTATCCGTCCGTATATATGTCACCAGGCTGTATCTCAGAAACGGTGCTAGAACATTGAAATTTTCACAGATGATGTATTTCTGTTGCCGCTATAACAACAAATACAGAAAAAAGTTGAATATTTTCGAGGTACCTTAGACCCCAACTCGTCTGAAATAATGCAGACAAGTTTAATTTCAATTTCAATTCAGTTCCACATCTTTATATGACAACTTTATGGCCAACTAGCCAGAATCATATAATTAAGCTTTGAAATTAAACTTCAATTCAACATTACTATGTACAGGTTTATGGGTATAATAAAATTTCAAATGACTTTAGGAGAAATAAACAAAAAAATGTACAGATTCAAGCAGTGACCACTTATTTGTCAGAGATGTGTCATAAAATGTAGCAAGTAAAAACAAAATCTTGGGCCTCAGATTCAGCCTAGAGCCTCAGAGCAAATAAAAAAATCAAGAGAGAAGTCGTTGAACAGTCAAGTGAGGCCGGTATTTTATACATGTGTGAGTTCGTTGGTGTTGCGCCGCCGTAGTTCGACTGACAAGTCAAGGTGAAATTTCGTTGTACATGGATGTGTGTGTAATTGTCTGTACACGGCGAGGCGTAGTTTTGGTTGGCTTCACTTATATGTTCACAACATTCTCTCTTGATTTTTTTATTTGCTCTGAGCCTAGAGCTAATAAGGTTACATTACAATTATACTACTGACACCTACTAACTGTACCAGCTTTTTTACCAACTTCCAAAAAGGAGGAGGTAGGTATACTAAGCGCCACACAAATCGACGGATGAGAAGTTAGCCGCAGATGACACTTCACTTCACCGTGATTCGCAAATTATTGCGCATGTGTGCACAATGCCTATACCAATGGCGAATTAGTGAGCTAAGGCGTAGGGAGCGCGCGGGAGGCATGAGGTTGGCAGGCGGGTGTGCCCGTTTCTCTGGCTCCCGCGCTAACCTATATTTCGGCTTTTGCGCAGAACGCTGCGCATAACTTCCCATCCGCCGATTTGTGTGGCGCTTAGTATACTATGTTCATCTGTATGTATTTTTTTGTCTATGGTCATCGATATTTTCGCACATTGTGAACCGATTAAAAAAATCTTTTTTAGTTCGAAACGGTATACTACTGAGGTGGTCCGATTTAAATTTTATTGAAATTGGTTGATCCGTTTTTGACAGATCATCAATTATGTACATGGATGTTGTGACGATTCCTGCAAACGATTCAAACTTTGTACCTACATGGTGGAAGTTAGTGTTGAGCATTTTTGTGAAAAATTATTATAATAATAGTCTAATACTGAACAAGCCTACCTACAAAGGTGAATACTACTACTAACATCTTAGTAATGTACAGGATTACATAGGTCCTAAGACCATTTAAGAGGTACTAAAACTAAATGATTATTTTGCTCCACAGGTATGAGTAATAAACTAAAATAATGTTACCTAGTGTTGTGGAGGCTGGTTGCAAGTTTTAATGCAAATATAAATAGGTTCTATAATCATCTTTCAAACGGAATATAGAAACTTGTTTGGATAATCAGATAAAATACATAGACAATCTAATGCTTCAAAATTACCAAACCACGCTGCAGAGCTTTCTCTAGTGACAGTATAATGTAGTGATTAATTCCTCTGTGAGTGTAGTGTGCAATTGGAACAAATGCCTCATAATAATCACATAAAAGCTGTAAACAGCTTTAAAAACAAATTACTTACATAGAAAATATACTAACCAGAAGATAAATGCTAAAGCCCATATTCATTTAAGCTATAAAAGTTAATTTTATATGTATAAATATCAATTAAATAATTTCCCTATAATTGCTTACTTAGCAAACTTAGTTTAATTCAGAGACATTTCATTTTACATAAGTACAGCTTTTGTGTTATCAAATTAGGTATATGTAACAAGTACAGCAGCAGGTTTACCTACCTATAGGGAATAGAACGCAAAATAGGATGCAGACAAGATGTTGATGATTACAGACAGAACTCATTTTGGTAAGTATTAATTTTACAATGCAAAAATCAGTATGAAAAGGCGTATCCAGAAAGCTGACCAACAACACTAACTCTTCTACACAAGACTTTTCTATCCTCCAAAGTTTAAACTAAAATTTTAGTTTCTTTCGTTTGAATCAAATAAAGGTTTAGAATTATGTAGGTCGGCAAGAACAGATCTACACATAAGACTATTGATTAAATAATTAATAACAGCTTTGCTTACCGATTTCCAAGAATTTAGCCATTTAAAACACCATAGCAATGAATTTGTTTATTGTTAAACCGAACAAGGAATAAAATTCAATTTTTCGGTACATACACCAAAGAGAATGTAAATAATTCATACACGATCGACCGCGACGCGACGACCGATTAGTTTTGTTTTGTCAAAACAAAACAAACCAGCGTTGCCAATGCCCATTTCCATAATTCCCAAAAACCAAAATCAGATTCCCCAAATCGGGTAGAAAGGGGTTTGAACATTTTTGTATGGAAGGTGCTAAATCCATATTATCCTCAAGCTGTGGTTTTTGAATATAGTCTTAGTGGAACCCACAGAGTTACCAGAGGGATAACATAGTCTATTGAGAAAATCTGAAAGAGATGTAAGTAACGATTTCGTATGGAATGAGTTAGAAAGAGACATGAATAATATCTCTACTTAGTAGGTATCGGATTTTCAGGCAAGAAACCTTACATCCCATTATTTTTTTTATAGTTTTGACAGAGGCTTGAAAGAATTTAGAAGCGTTTTTGTGGTTGTGAATTGCCACAAGTGACAACAGGGGTATCTCTCTGGTGATATTATTATTCTTTATTTCTTTATTTGCACAATGTAGTGTACATAACAATGTTAAAACTAATTGTAGTACAAAACATAGACCCCGTTAGGGCGCTGCAAGAGAACAATAAGTACTCTTAATTACTTATTAATATTTATACTAAGTGTAACAATGTAGGTATTTAAATTAAATTATTTACAAGTTAGTAATAGGGTTGCAATATACCATAGGAATTTCTCAAACTATACACAGGCTAATTATATTTTATTATTTTACTGTACTGAGTTTATTATAATTGTTATTATTTGGTGAGTTATGAATATTATATACACATATATTTTAATTATTTACCATTGATCTTCCATAAAGTCTTGAATTGAATAGTACGCTTTCTCTAAAAGCTTTGTTTTAATTTTATTTTTAAAAGCAATATCTTTGACAATATTTTTCAGGTTATCAGGAATCTTGTTGTATATTCTTACACAACGGTATTGTGGACTAAATTTAAACATTTCTATTGTAGGTACGGGGAGGGCCAGTTTTGTGTTGCGGCGTATGTTTCTATCAAAGTTGAATAAATGTAGATTTTTCCTGACGAACATTATAACTTCAAGGATGTATATCGATGGTAACGTGAGCATTTTTTCTTTAACAAAGTGGTTTAACTAACTGTGGTTAAGTGGTTAAGTGGTTTAATTAACTCAGTGGTAGAACCATATTTATGAAAAATAAGTACTTGAGTGTCGGTTCGTATGTAAACTTGCTTGTGTAGTTATGCCTGAGATAAAGGCCAGAAAACAAAGGGTTACTGCAACATAATTGGCTGTAAAAGCAAGCAAAGTGTTCGAAATAGAGGTGCAATATCACCTTACTTTTAAATATTGTATTCACATGTTCCCCGTAATCACTATGCATTACACTGTAAATATCAATTTTTATAATTATAATTTTGTTCAGATCAATTACTACACGATCGTATCCTGATTGTTATGTAGTATTTTTTAAATAAATAAATCTCCCTAAAATCTCCAATCACCAATTTTTTTACACTGGTACTACGAAAATGAACGAAAAAAATATTTTTAGTGTCAACGTCATTTTCTGATTGTATTTCACTGTCTATTGCACGTTTTATTTTCATTTTAAAATTACCAGATTCTAGTTATTTTTCACAGTCTTGGGGTAAAATACCTTTAAAGTAAAATAATGTGAATTAAGCAATACTATTACTGAAAAGCTATAATTTCTTTACGTCAACGTTTATTATCACATTTTCATAGCACACGAAACGAATGATGAATAATAAGGAAATTAAAATCTAGAAAGAAACATCAATCACATTTTTTTATTGATGAACGTAATTTTTTGGAGTTAGCTCAATATTTTGTAAACTTTTATAAAGAAACACTACTTAATATCATTGTTTTTCGATGGAAATGGGCCTGCAGTAACACAGTGGAATGTATAATAAATTAAATAAATCTGAATCTGTGATTAAGCTGTAAAGGTTTTTATTTCGACACAAGTGACACACTTAATTATATAGGTTGATAAGGTAACTAACAAAGAGTATGACAGTTACAAACTATTTTCAACATTGTTTTGTTTCCTTGCTTCTGTTTTAGCATAAGTAAGTGTAAATATAGGTATAGTATTTCAACTCTATAAATGTAGCGTATTGGATGTAAGTCTGTCAAGCTATATTTATTTATTCATTATTCAAATTCATTTATTTCCAATAAATTTTAATTTGAATTTGAATAGCGATAAAATGAGTTAGTTAATTATGATTTCGGAAGTTAAGCTATTTAGAGTAATTCTTGGTAGAAATCGTATTTCGACTGGCATCCCGAATTAATTTTTAGGTTAGGTCTATAATCTAAGGGTCAAAGAGAGAGAATGGAATAGGGTTAGGTTATGTTGAGATTAAGTAAGGTTGAGACTTTGAGAGAGGTTATGTTTTGATAGAATTACTCCGTTGTTTTTATTTATTTCTCATCTCTGTAGTGATTTATTAACTAGTTATATTCTCTGATAAAATGTCTGGTGTAAAGATAAAAGTAATAAGCCGTAATCCAGATGACTATTTGCGAGCTACCAAGAGAGATATTCACAAACGTATGTTTCTACAGGTTTTGTGATATAATTGACGTTATTTTTGGTACTGACTTAAATCTTCTCATCCTGTTGTGGTTTTCAGTGCCCAGGAATTATGACCCTAGTCTGCATCCATTAGAAGCGCCGAGGGAGTACGTACGTGCTTTAAATGCTGTTAAGCTCGAGAGGGTTTTCGCTAAGCCCTTCGTCGGTAGCCTGGATGGACACCGAGATGGCGTATCTAGTATGGCGAAGCATCCAAAAAAGTTGGCCATATTAGCTAGTGGTGCGTTTGACGGCGAGATCCGTTTATGGGATTTGGCAATGCGAAAATGTACTAGAAACTTTGTGGCACATGAAGGTTGGGTCCGTGCAATATGTTACACACCCACCGGAGAAACATTTACAAGCGTTGGTGATGACAAGACAATCAAAACGTGGAAGTCTCAAGTACAGTCAGAAGAAGATGAAGACCCCATCAGCCAGCTGCTCAGTATGTCAGTGGTGTCGGGAGTCTCACATCATAGATACAAGCCAATTTTCGCAACATGTGGTGAACATTGTCAACTGTGGGAAAACACTAGGAATGAACCCATTAAAGTCTTTAAATGGGGAGTGGACAGTTTGCATCATGTAGCATTCAATCAGGTATATCAGATATCTTAAGTCCTGATTGTAAATTTCACTATCAAAATTCAAAGATTCCATGTTTTCGCTAACTTCTTTTTTGTGGTAGTGTTCAGTTATAGTGCTACTCCAAATACAGCTTCAACAGTTACAAATACTTAATTAATTTGTATAATTTGCAACAGAAAACTCAATTTAGTAATAAAGAAATTTCAAACAAACTAGTAGAAAATACCTTTAGTAATTCCTATGTTGCTGGTACACAGAGCACTTAAATTAAAACTACTTGAAATTATTCATAATGTAGCTTTTCATGTAGCATTAAATTAGCAATCAAAATTACCATAAACTAATGTAAATTACAATTACATATCTAACATGAATTCTAATTTATACAGTAATTACATTTTAATGCTTCTTTTAAGGTGGAACATAATTTACTAGCAGCCTGCGCAAGTGATAGAAGTGTGATTCTGTATGATTCCCGGGAGTCAGGTCCTTTAAGGAAGGTGGTGATGGAGCTAAGATCCAATGCTCTATCCTGGAACCCAATGGAAGCATTCATATTCACAGTAGCTAATGAAGATTACAAGTAAGTAAAGGTGAACCCCACAAGGAGGATGTATGACCAAATTAACTCTGCAGGATTGCGCTGGTGCAAGTTGCTACCAACCCGCCTTATAGGAGATCTATACGGGAGGTCTATGTCCAACAGTGGACGTCCTACGGCTGATGGATGGATGGAAATGAAAGCTGCTTTAAAATTATTGTGGACAGTCCTGTTAGTTGTAGAAAGTAAAGTTTTAAAGTATTTTGTGAAGTAACTGATACCAAAACTAGTTAACTCACATTCATACAATGAAACAGGTATGTAAAAAATATATTTACAATAACAGTTTTAGAGATTTTTTTTGTCATGGAATTTTACATGCTTTAATGTTAATTGAGCAATGGTGCAATAAGAAAATAATGCCATCCAATCTTCCTCTCGCTCTCCTACATTCTTCCCCCTATAATTAAGTTAGTATAAGCCAGGTGGCTAGACCTGGTGTGAGTGCCTTTACCAATAGCCTTATTATTACTATTTTTCAGTTGTTATACATTTGATGTAAGAAAATTGAAGCAACCCCTAAATGTCCACATGGATCATACATCCGCAGTTATTGATGTAGACTATGCACCAACAGGCAGAGAATTTGTCACAGGAAGCTACGATAAAACCATCAGGATATTTGAAAGTCTAAAAGGCCACTCCAGAGACGTGTACCACACTAAGAGAATGCAGAGGCTAACCTGTGTCAAATGGTCACTGGATAATAAATATGTGATGAGTGGCTCAGACGAAATGAATATTAGGATGTGGAAAGCAAGAGCGTCAGAAAAACTTGGTGTAGTAAGTATGGTTTATAGTTGTTTTTACTTAATTAAAGAAAAATTGTACTGAACTAATGCGATTTTACGCCTATTTACGGGAACTCTTCGTACTTTAATGTAGACAGCATTTTCTTAATTATGCTTGGGTTGTTTTAAAGAATGTAACATGCTAAAGTTAATGTTTGCACACTCCATTAAGGTGCTGGGCTGGGCTGGGGTAGTTGTTGGAAGGATGCCCATGATGTCAGTGTGCAGGACTTCTTGCCCTCACATTGAATATGAATGCACCACAGTTCATAAATATGTGTAGTATAGTACACTACACATGTGAATCCTTTGCACAAAGCAAACTTGAATCATACCAAGTTTATCGATAAACACTGACTAGTCCCAAATATTGTTTATTAGAGGTGTCCCTCGTGGACTGCACATTATTATGCACAACTAGTTTTAGGAATATTATTTTAAAATCTCAAAGGGCACAACTATACTGGTGGGCACTTGTAAAATACTAAATCTAATACATTAATGTTGCCTGTTTCCAGATGAAACCACGTGAGCGTACATCACTGAACTACTCCGAAGCATTAAAAGAAAAATACGCGAGCCACCCGCAAGTGAAACGCATCGCGCGTCACAGACACGTGCCCAAACACATCCTCAACTCACAGCGGGAGATCAAAACTATCAAGAAGAAGAACAAAAGGAAAGAAGCCAACAGAAGGAAGCACAGCGCGCGCGGCGCGGTGCCGCATGTGCCTGAACGACAGAAGCATGTTGTCAAGGAAGATGAGTAATTATTTTAAACAAAAATCTGTTATGCCTGCATTTTGCTCCAGATTCAAATGGTCCACTTCTTGGCAAGGAAGCAGTGATATTTTTTTCCTCTCAAGTTACTTTAAGAATGAGACAAACAGACATACAGGGTTATCTGCTTACCCTGTACTAAGCCTAAAGGTGTGTGTGAAAGGATTAAGACCATAATTATGACAACTTTTATTATGGGGCCAACTCGAAATTCGAGAAAGGAAGCTGTACCATACAGAATTTGAAAATCAACAGCTGATTTCTGTCTTGAATTCTGGGTTGGTCCCTTAGGAAAAGTTGTTTATATTGGTCTGAATCACATCTTTTCGGCTTTGTACACCAGTTCTGGATAACCCTGTATACACACACATGTATTTTCTTTGCTACTTAGTTGCATTAATGTACTAAAACATTCAATACAGCTTTCATGCTAAAAGCGCAGTACGTTTATTCAATTCTATGGTTTTCGCAACTATATGTCTCGGCGAAAGAATAGACAGGGTAAAGTTAAACTACTTTTCAGCAATGTGTAAAACAACTATTTTATTACATACATACTACGATCTAAAATAAATTGATTTATAATAAAACATTTCATTTATTTATTATATTGCACACGACTCGTACAAAACAGACCTAGAAGAGCAGGCATCACGTCATAAATATTCAAATTAAATGATTTAAGTCAGGGGGTGTACTCAAGCTCTGGGCATTCTTAATGTTTGTTTAGTTTTACAATTTACTAAATAGTGTGAAGCCTTTACGGCGAAAAATGCGCGTTCGCTTGAAATTCCTTATAGGCCGAATCTATATTACACGGCTGTGATATTAGCTACAAGCTGTACAATACCCAATCTTGACTGATGCTCACTTAATACAAATACAATACAAATACAAAATAATTTATTACCACAACAAATATACATTAGTTACAATTGCCAGGGGGCCTCAAACTCGGCTAAGCCTGTATCTTGAGGTCCGGTGTAGAATTGAGCAAGTAGACTTTGTTGCGCGCGCTTTTCAAGCAATATTTAGACATTAACTACAGAAAAACTAATGAAATTATAAATGCGGTCCTAAGTTTATTAGAGTTTGTCTGATTACATAACTTACACAAGTGTATCGTGTGTGTATGTGTGTGAGTGTGTGTGTGTACTATGGATTACACCTCAAGGTCGTACACTTTTACTAAGGATTCCGATTCCTTGTATGTGCTGCTGAGTAGTCATGATTTTGTCTGAGCTTTGGCTACTGTGCGGGTCTGTTCCGTTAAATCTATCTGTTTGAGAACAGAGTTGTATGTGAAGTAGTAAATAAATGGAGGGTGGCGTCGAGCGAAAACAGTTTTGACTCTTGGCATTGGGACTGATTTGACTCGTACTCTTCTCCTAGCGGGATGTGCCTCTTGTGTATGCATTTTTTCAATAGCTCGAACGATGAACAGCTGTCTGACCGTGATAGCTCCGCGAAGATTGGCCATTTGGCGCAGCGTGTAGCTAACTTCACAGCCATTAAGACGTTTCATTCGGTATACATACTGCAGGGAGTATGAAGAAAGTTACCATAAAAATACCATATCCAACCTAAATGCATTACCACCCAACAAGCAAAATAGTCGAATAAGGAAACATTTACTCGACTAAACATCGAATAGTTGTTGAATAGTAGCTACATACGTACAAAATTGTGCAGTAAAAGTGTTTATGTTATGTCTTTTAGTGCAAATCGTATAGAAATGCCCGTATCTGGCTTGTGTCACAACTAAATGCTATACGAGTGCTATAATAGTGTTTGATTTACTATTTAATGTGTAAAAAAAGCTTTTATACGACAATTACCTGACATACTTTTTATTTAGCAAATTTGTCGAATACTAGCTACCTGGTGATTAAATAGCAACGTAGTTTCTTTTATAACACGGTAAAAACACAAGTCGAATTATAGTTTTCCAATTACAGTTATAGAACCTCAAGTGTAACAATTTTATTATAGCACTTTTATTCGACAAAATATTGAGTAAAAGAGTTTTTGGTACTTTTATTGCTCAAAAACCCAAAATATGGCTGCATATGAATGCAACGCAGTCACATTTATTCGACGAATAGTCGAGTTAGTATGATATAACAGCAACAAATTTACTAGTGTTCGCGTAATGGGTCCCTAGTAGCATTTTAATAAAATTAAATAGAATTTATAAAATATATCTACAAAATTATTGCAAAAGACGCGTGGCCCACACATATATGTTAAATAATACATTACAGTTTATCGACAAAGTTAAATTGCACGTAATTTTCCTATATAATTATGTAAAAACATTTATTAATTATATAAAAACATTTAGATATAGAAACTGTATTCTTTTTAATAATTACTAAATGGACATGACACCTCTGTGTTTTATAATATTTTAAATGACAAACACACAAAGACTGGTGCATTTCCATAACGGCACAGAATATGCAATCGTTCTAATTTAAAATGGAATAACAGTGCAAATTTGGCGTTTAACGAACAAAAATGTCGAATTGTAGCAAATCAGCAGCGTTTACTTCACTTTATTGCTGATTAGTGGCAACATAAACACTTCAACTCTATCAATAAGGGGTACAGTTGCAGCTATATTGCTTTTACTGCACTAAATTGGGATCGTTTTGCTTTTATTCGATGTTTATTCCACAAATCATTCGTCCTATTTACACAGTTACTGCACTTCTACAGCACTTTTTAGTGCTATAATCTGCGCCTTTTTCGCGTTGTATAAACGTTGACTCGACGTTTATAGCACTAATCATGGGACTTTTATAGAACTAAACAGTAAAACCAAAACGTCGCCGCGACTGTTATAGCACAACTTTTTGCTAGTTGGGCATAGACGGAAATATAGTATGTTCGTCTACGGTATTACATAGTTTCTATTGTCTTTCCTAGAAAATACAGTTATTGGGTCTCCGTTATCGCCCTTCTCTTAGTTACAAGAAAGGCTAGGCCGTCCACATAAATTCAGGTTCGTAGGCTACGTATACGCTACAAGAACATGATATCAGAAATGTTGGTTTCCTCATACAAGTTGTTGAAAGGTCTGAAAGTTCCTGTACTTTGTAAAGTACTGTTTATATCACAATGTTAACTAAGTATATTGTATGACATCATTTATACATTATACAACAATAGTAGATACAATAAATTAGTTATAGGTACCTATATTACAGGCTGAATAAACAAAATAAGGAAACTTAGGGCTTTTTAGATTTTTGTTTCGCTATTTACGAATATGAGAAAGCGAGACAACAAACAGTTAAAGCGAGCTGATTCACACTAAGAACTCACTGCGAGGACAAAAGTTTACGGTGCATACTGTGGTGCGGTAGTGAATCAAAACTTTCCAGCAAAATTATATTCTGTTGAAGTGAGAAGTTAACATGTGAGCAAATATTCGCTTCCGCTGTGATGTCGCTAACAGAATGAGCTTTATTTCAATTAATTAAGCATATAGTCTGGTTATAACACTGCCTACATTCAAATTTGAGTTTTATGTAGGAAAACAGCACTACATACTATGTCTTATTAGTCATATAATTATAATCTCTCTTCTGCTTAGCGTTAGTCCAAGCTTAAACTTTTCAAAGCCAACAACGGTTAAATCTGCCATAAAAATGATGACAGTAAAGTTCAGGATTTTTTTTTTGACGACATTGGTAAATAGCCAATATAATTATTTCACCTTCTAAAACATTTTACATTGACGTAATCATACTAATATTATAGATCTGAAAGTTTGTTGGTTCGTTCCTCTTTCACGCAGCAACGGAGCTACGGATTGATTTGATTTTTGGCATGGATATTATAGATCAAGGACCGGAAAGTGACATAGGCTTTTACTTTGTACTTTTTATCCCGAATAAATAAAAGGTTCCTGTGGGATAGCACAAAAGTCAAAATACCACACGGGCGGAGCCGCGGGCAAAAGCTAGTCGATAAATATGAAATCAAATCACCATCTAAGGTACCCATGACGATACGCGAACGCGAAGTAGGTACCTACATGACCTATCCGACTTTCCTGAAGTTGATGTGCTCCGTCGGTTATGACCCATCTACGGTACACATGACATCCGACGGTACGCGAAGTCCATGACCTACAATCGACTTTCCTGAATTTGCTGAGGTACTTCGTCGGTTTGATGACCTATCTACGGTACCTACACATGACATCCGACGGTACGCGAAGTAAACGACCCATCCACCTCAATAGACTTTCCTGAAGGTGCTGACGTACTGTCGGGTTTATAACCCATCTACCGTACACATAACATGCGACAGTACCCGAAGTCCATGACCTTCATTCGACTTTCCTGAAGTTGCTGACGTACTCCATTGGTTTTATGATTTATCTTATCTACGGTACACATGACATCCGACGGTGCGCGAAGTATATGACCCAACCACCTCAATCGACTTTCCTGAAGTTGCTGATGTACTCCGTCGCCGCGTCGGTTTGATGACCCATCTACGGTACACATAACATGCGTCAATACGCGAAGTCCATGACCTTCAATCGACTTTCCTGAAGTTGCTGGCGTACTCCATTGTTTTTATGATTTATCTTATCTACGGTACACATGACATCCGACGGCATGCGAAGTATATGACCCAACCATCTCAATCGACTTTCCTGAAGTTGCTGATATACTCCGTCGCCGCGTCGGTTTGATGACCCATCATCTACGGTACACATGACATCCGACGGTACGCAAAGTAAACGACCCATCCACCTCAATCGACTTTCCTGAAGGTGCTGACGTACTGTCGGGTTTATAACCCATCTACCGTACACATACATGAGACAGCACTCGAAGTCCATGACCTTCAATCGACTTTCCTGCAGTTGCTGGCGTACTCCATTGGTTTTATGATTTATCTTATCTACGGTACACATGACATCCGACGGCACGCGAAGTATATGACCCAACCATCTCAATCGACTTTCCTGAAGTTGCTGATGTACTCCGTCGCCGCGTCGGTTTGATGACCCATATACGGTACACATGACATCCGACGGTACGCAAAGTAAACGATCCATTCACCTCAATCGACTTTCCTGAAGGTGCTGACGTACTGTCGGGTTTATAACCCATCTACGGTACACATAACATGCGTCAATACGCGAAGTCCATGACCTTCAATCGACTTTCCTGAAATTGCTGACGTACTCCATTGGTTTTATGATTTATCTTATCTACGGTACACATGACATCCGACGGCACGCGAAGTAAACGACCCATCCACCTCAATCGACTTTCCTGAAGGTGCTGACGTACTGTCGGGTTTATAACCCATCTACCGTACACATAACATGCGACAGTACCCGAGGTCCATGACCTTCAATCGACTTTCCTGAAGTTGCTGGCGTACTCCATTGGTTTTATGATTTATCTTATCTACGGTACACATGACATTCGACGGCACGCGAAGTATACGACCCAACCATCTCAATCGACTTTCCTGAAGTTGCTGATGTACTCCGTCGCCGCGTCGGTTTGATGACCCATCATCTACGGTACACATGCCATCCGACGGTACGCAAAGTAAACGACCCATCCACCTCAATCGACTTTCCTGAAGGTGCTGACGTACTGTCGGGTTTATAACCCATCTACCGTACACATACATGAGACAGCACCCGAAGTCCATGACCTTCAATCGACTTTCTTGAAGTTGCTGACGTACTCCATTGGTTTTATGACTTATCTACGGTACACATGACATCCGACGGTACGCGAAGTATATGACCCATCCAACTCAATCGACTTTCCTGAAGTTGCTGTCGTACTCCATCGGTTTTATGACCCACCTGCGGTATACATGACATTCGAAGTTACGCGACATACCCTCCTCAAACGATTTTCAAGAAGTTTATTAGCTATGTCCCGAATATAAGGCTGCTATGGATGTGCTCGTTTTGTCTGCTGACGGACTGTCTGTTTGATGACCCATCTACATACGTAGGTATTCCGACGGTACTCGAAGTACATGACCCATCCATCTCAAACGACTTTCCTGAAGTTCATTTGCTGTCCCGAATATAAGGCAGCTACGAACGTGCTAGTTTGTCTGTTGACGGACTCCGTCGGTTTGACAACCCATCTACGTATTCTGTTACGCGAAGTACATGACCTATCCACCTCAAACGACTTTCCCGAAGTTCATTTGCTGTCCCGAATTCCAAGGTTGCTACGTATGTATGTGCTCGTTAAAGGAGCTAGTACGCACGTGCAGCGGCTAATACAAATGAAACAGCCACAGCTGCACTAATAGTTTGTATCAGTCACAGCACGTGCTGTCGGTTGCAGTTGCAGTTGGCAGCTCGGTTTCAGGCGCGACCTTAGCACATGCAAACATGTCTAAAGGTACGTTTCATATTCTGTACCTACTCAGAGCAAATAAAAAAATCAAGAGAGAACGTCGTTGAACAGTCAAGTGAAGCCGGTTTTTTATACATGTGTGAGTGCGTCGCTGTTGCGCCGCCATAGTTTGACTGACAAGCCAAGTCGTAGTTTCTTTATACGTTGATGTGTGTGTAATTGTCCGTACACGGCGAGACGTAGTTTTGGTCGGCCTCACTTGTTTGCTCACAACATTCTGTCTTTATTTTTTTATTTGGTCTGATTCTGTAGTACAAAGTTGGGTGAAAATAAGTTTATCATGCGTTATCTATACAAGGTTATCTGCTTGCCCTATACTAAGCCGAAAGGGGGTCATTAATACAATACTTATTATGAAAAAATTTGCGTCCAACTCGGAATTCGAAAGAAAAAATAACAGCTGTTTCGTACACAATTGCAACTCGATATCAACAAAATATATGACAGCTAATATACAGGGTTATTCCTAATCAATTAGCGTCCTTTTAGGGGTTTATTCTGTACATCAAAATTAACAACTTTTGTTCTGCGACTTTTGTTTAAACTCAAAAAAAAAATCAGCTGTTCCATACATTTTGTCGCGGGTGAACGATATTTTTCTATGGAACAACAATTTTTTTTTGAGTTTTGACATAAGTTGTTGAACAAAAGTTGTCAGTTTTGATGTACAGAATAAGCCCCTAAAAGGATGCTATTTGATTAGGAATAATCCTGTATGGCTTGTTAACCTAGGCCAAAGAAGATATAATAATACTACGTATAGAACGGCCACTCGTTACCCCCCACCCGTTTGAGTCTTCCTCACTTCCACCCCGCGTCAGGACTCGTAAAATTCACTCTGCGCGCGGGTTGTACAGGCCGGTGATTTCGACTACAAAAAATACAGACTTACAATGGGGAAGACGTGTGCTGTTTATGGCTATTCTACAACAATTCGCGACAAGATATCATTTTATTATTTCCCTAAAGATAAAATAATGTACCTTATTTAGTTATACTACTATAACTAAATAAGGTACATAATAAGGTAGATAATATTATTATAAAAATTATGTCATTCAAATTTAGTTCCTTTCTCTTGATAATTTGTTTCAAATAAAATAAATCGCTTACTTTTAGTTACAGTGCTGTCAAATTATTATGAATTCATTATACTTTATAAGCACTAGAATGATATTCATTTTTGTAAATTTATTTCGCATCTAGCTCACTTCCGCATGAAAGTATGGCGGATCGGTCTTAAAGTACGCCAAGATAATTCTGCGCGCGGCCAAAATTGGGAACTAATTCAATGCTGATAGAGAATTCGTAATGCTACCAACATAACGTACGTAGCACCGCTACTCGCGCGCATAATCTCTCGTTCGCTCGTCGTGCTGATCACAGATAGAGTTGCCATGGGCGTGAAAATACTAGTTATCATCGTAACGCAACTGTTACAGAATATCGGTATCGATATGCAATGTATTGTTTCGCGTTAACACATACATACCTAGTAGATAAGTGGTAATTTGTATTTGTATATTTTCTGTAAATAAACGAACATGTATATAACATTGAGTTAATATGTACAGTCCTATAATTTGTAGTTAATTTTTCTACATAAATACTAATACTAAATATTTTTTCATACATAAAGAATTAGATTTTGTTAATCTCACAATAAATGACAAAGATAAACCTTGTCAAAGTTCGGGAGTAGGGAGTTATACTTTTCTTTTTTATTTTTGCTTTTCGCGGAGATGATTTACATAAGACAAAATGATTGGAACGTGCGTTGTACGGGCCCACGTCCACGCCCGTCCTGAGCCCGCCCTGTCCTTAATCATACCTCAACGAGCTATATCATTAACAATTTTTAAATCATTGTTTTGAATAAATATTTAGTGCTACTTAATTGACATCAGAAAAAAATCGTGTCAAATATTATTTAATAATTATCTATCTAACGGACTAATTATATTTTTTTGTCATCAAGCCAATTATAACCTTTTACAAAAAAATCTTCTAGACATTCTCAAAATCTTTTTACTAAGATTTTTCCCAAAATATCAATATTTATTGAAAAAAACGACCTCAGCAAATATGCCTAAAATTCTGATATTATATTCTAAAAAGTCGACAGAGACACCGAAAAAATACCGTTTAAAATTCTGGATTCTCACACTGGCACAAGACATGTACTGTACGTAGTATTATTATATCTTCTTTGATACATGTTAAGCTACTAAGAATATTGTGATAAACTTTTAGAACCTCCTTTTTTGCGTCAAGGGTTAAAAATATTTTTTTGCAATTATTCGGAAACATTGCCAGAAACAGTTATAAAAACCAGCAACGATCCCGCAACCGCTATTTAACCAGTGAGGGGCCTCACTAGCGTAGGTGTATGAAATATGAAATTAGGGACTTCCCTCAGTTGGCCATCGGTCGGTGCGTTTAGCGCGTGATTTACTTAATCGTTAATTACTAGGTATATCTTTTGTTTAAATTATGGGAAGATTTTACAAATATACATAATCGTGTGTGTGCGTGTTCATATTACTGGATACTTCAACAATATGTGAGAAAATTAAGGGAATTTCGTAACAGTGCCGTGTTTTGGTTATGTTCTACGTAGGTAAATGAGTGATTTCATCGAAATAAGTGTATGTACGATTGTATGTGAAACCTGCAGCGGCTAGTACATGGTATCAGTACTCACAAAACTTCTTGGTAAGTCAGAATTACAATTCATACGGTCGACATGGGTCGTTGACAACCATAGGCGTTCTACACACAAATACCCGTGTAGCGTTCGTGCGTATGTGTAGTGTCTGTGAGTAAAATGTACTGTTGTGTGCGTAAGACAGCAGATTTTGTATGAAGAATCGCGGAGTGTCCGGGCTGTGCCTAGGCGACGCGACGGAGATATTCTAGAAATATCGTTGTACTCATCGTTATGCCAAACTTACTATGGAACCCAATGTGGAAATTGTTTTTTCTCTGATTTCGGGGGTTAGTCCCACAGCAAAGAGTTGGTCATAATGATTAGTACAGTAATAATATTCTACAATGTCGTCGTCGCCTAGGTGTACACCTCGTATAATATATAGAGAGACTTGCACAATAATATTAAGTATATATTATATTATAATTTATATATTTAACCAGCTTGATTTATAGGTCTGCTGATACGATTCGGGAGCGTCATTGTCTTGATGTCCATTCTGAAATGAAAAGGAGAAAAAAACATTTAATTTATAGTATACCTTGTAAAACATAGCTTGATACGCGAGACATTGACATTGACATACGCGTAATGACTCACGCACATCAAGTACCATATTTTTTATAGTCAAAATGTTCGGTTTACAATGTTGTACTTCATGCTCGTGCATCTCGACCATGAAGTACAGCATTGTGTACCGAACATTTTGACTTTAAAAATATGGTACTTGATGTGCGTGAGTCATTACGCGTATGACAATGTCTCGCGAATAAAGCTATATTTTACAAGGTACAGTTAAAATGAATGGATGTTTAGTTATATTTAATGACAAGTTAAATTACTAATTTCCCGTAAAAACATTCATTTATTCATAGTTTAGTTAAGTAAGTAAGTTCGTATAGGCCGGGTGGCTAGCCCTGGTGTCAGAGTTTTTAGGCCGCCTGAAGGCCTCTGACATGGCTAAACGGTTAAAACAACCGGGACCTACAATTTAACGTGTCATCCGAGCCACGGTAGCGCTCAGTTGGAAAATGCCACCCGCGGTCACCCATCCAAATACTGACCGTGCGGAACGTTGCTTAATTTCGGTGATCGCTGACAATCACCTAGTCAAACTACGCTACGAGAGTTGATTCCACTATACGATCTTGATCTTTGAATTGTAAATGTTAGAAAAAGCAATAAAATGTATGAATACAAGTTAAATCGGGCATCTAGTTGGCAATGTTGTCCGCGACACAGTAGTACAGAATAGGCGTCGACTTGGTATTTTTTCATTCCTTAGGCCAAATCAAACTTCTTGACATCTTTGAACACGAGGCGAGCCATTGCGCAGAAACGAATGTCAGCTGCGCGAGAAGCGGGGATATGCGCAGTGCGTCATTACACATCCCCGTGCATTTCAGCAAAGTATCGCTCCGGCTTTTGTAGTTGAGATTTTCACTTTAAAACCCAGAGCGATATGGCCGAGTTGTTAACTCGGTATTATAGTAACCTTAATCGAATTTTGTCACTACAATTCCCTGCTAAGTTTGATAGAGTACGGTTTTAAAGATTAAAGTAAAACATTTAGGATTTGCATCAAATCGATTTATAAGTATTTGAAATTTATTACGTGGAAATTAGTTTGTCCTACGACGGCTTTTCTATAAAGGCGATTCACTTCTGGCACTTCGCCGGCCGCTGCCGCGGCACGCTTGCTTTGCTCGCTCGGCTCGTGCGTTGTTTGTCATGTTCTAACATAACCTAACCTATTTTTTGTTTTACACCTAATCTACAAAAGCTATTCAATTCTGGTTTCGCCGACCGGAAATAGAGAGTATATTAACCGGTGCCCAAATTAGTACCTTGACTAATAGGTATATTATGAGACGGACGTCCAGACTGAATTTTGTTTCTTCCTTCAATAATAATGTTGGCTAACTTTTTTTTTATTCAGTGTCGCACTTGCTTCTGATGAACGTAACTAACCCGTGGTTATCATTCTTTATATCGTTTAAAATAGATGAAAATGGAGGGACGTAGAATGAAACGCTCTGGGTATTAAAGCGATATGAGGGCCACAATACCCTGCTTAATTCGATAACCTGTTCGGGGATTTGTAGTGGCATCTTGCACAGTTTATCTACTTAAAAACCCTGTAGGGTTCGGCTCACGACTTCGACGAATTGCTCTGAGGTTTAAAGTGGAAATCTCAACTACAAATGCCCGAGCGGCATTTGGCTGAAATCAACGGGGAATTGTACTAACGCATGGGCAGTTTATAGCTAACTTCACAGCCGCCAAGAAGTTTGATTCGGCTTGTATAAGTAGTGCATTGATGTTATAAGTTGTAACATTATGATGACTGGGTAAAAAAAAACATTATTATGATTAGTTCGTTTGAAGAAGAAAAAAATATGTGTCCAATATGACACATATTTTTTCTTTTGACAATCAAACAATAAATGAGAAAGATAAACCTTGTCATGAGTGGCGCCACTCCCGATTTTTGACAAGGTTTATTGGGTAGTATTATTATATCTTCTTTGTCCTGACGTCGCTTCTCTGACAAATGTCTATACATTTGTAATTTACTCGTGACGTCATCTTTATCCCTTTTTTTGACAAAAGAAAAAAATATGTGTTTAATATTTTTTGATAATCTATCTGAGTGACTAATTATATTTTTTAGTCCTCATACCTATTGGCGTAGTAATCGCGTAAGATATATAAAAAACATAGGTACAGGCGAATTAATAACCTCCTTTTTTGGTTGAGGCGTTTTAAAAAAATAGTTTGACAAAACTTACTAGATGGCGTAATAGTCATATAAATTGATCTGTCATTATCAACTGGAATAGGGTGAGAGAGAGAGAGAGAAGCCTATAGTAAAGTCTCCATTGCTTTACTGAGGTATGCCTTGGACAATGTTTGGACTTGACCGCGACTTTATTGGACTATGACGTGACTATGACAGACTATAATATACTAGTTTTTTCAATTGTACTTCTATTATCGCCATATATTCGATATTTTCGTTACTATTTTTTTAAAAAAAAAACGCCTCATTCTGTTAAAAAGGACTTAATTATCTTACAATATCTCCCGGGGCAGTATGCTGCTGTCGAGTTTGTGCTCCAACACCACCAGTATCGATAGTGTTTTGAGGTTTGGACTGTAATCCAGGATGTGCAGGTCACTATTGTCAATCAGCTTTTCGCCGTTGTGATCGGTGTCTACAGATGGTTGCACCTTCAAGTGAGGACAGGGACTGAAAAATATAAAATAATGTATAAGTGGAAGGTGATCTATTACCAGATCTAACACAATATATCTAAAGGTGCGTACATATAATCCTACTAATATTATAAACGCGAAAGTTTGTGAGGATGGATGGATGGATGTATGGATGTTTGTTACTCTTTCACGCAAAAACTATTGAACGGATTGAGATGAAACTTTGCAATAATATAGCTTATATATCAGAATAACACATAGGCTATAAATTATAATGATATTGCGTCAAAAATCAAAATATCATGCGGGCGAAGCCGCGGGTAAAAACTAGTAAATTATAAAATAACATATGTATAAAATTACAATACATGGTTATAAAACAGCAGCTTGCATCCAGTGTGATCCTGCTGTCTCAATGAGATCATCTATCCACCTGCAAGGTGGATCATATACTGTGCTTGCTGGTATGTGGTTTCCACTTGAGAACTTTCCAAATCCACTGGTCATTAGTTCTATTAGCTATGTGCTCTGCCCACTGCCATAGTAACTCACCAATCCTAATATGATATTTAATTACTTGCTAATAAGATATTTCGTAATCATACCTGAAATTAATTAATCAGTAAGTAAATTTGTATAGAGGCCAGGTAGCTAGCCCTGATGTCAGCCTCGGCCTGATTAATCATAGTGGTACCCAAGAGATGGATAAAGACCGAAGCAGACCACCTACCAGCCTGATGATCAGATGACACCATCAAAAATTCTGAAGGCAATGAGGGTTGTGCAGGACCAGAAAAAATGCGAGAAAAAGAGATCACCCAGTAGCATGTGGAACAGGCTGAATTATCCATCCGCCAGTCAGATATCTACTACTGGACTTAGGCCTTCCTTTCTTCCTTCCCTTAAGGATCTTCAATTAGACCAGTTGGAAGCAGCTTGCATTCATTCTTGCATGCATGATACATGTACATGCCACTTGAGAACTTTTTGGACCCCATCGGTCAACAGGCTGAATAGATAGTTACCTGGTCCCACCAAATAGGAACATTTTATTGTTGTACATGATACATGCTTGGCGCCTCCTCTTACATGGCACTTGGCCACTGACATTTACGCACTGCCATTGGTTAGTCTTCACTGTATATCTAAAGAGATCATTAAAATGAGTCTTGGTTTCACCATTGAAGCCTCCAAAGATATACATGGCTCCATTATGGTACCCTGAAAGCAGATAGAAAAATAAAGTGAAAGAAAGTTACTGATTTTATTGATAATCACTGTGCTACAGTTTTAGTAGTCCACCAATGAACTGAACATAACATAACTACCCAAAAAAATTGTGGTAAATAAATAGTAGTAAGATGATTATAAACTCTGACACCAGGGCTAGCCACTCGGCCTATACGAACTTACTTACTTATTATAAAATGTGCACGAAATGTGCTCAAAGTTCAAGAAAATCATTATTTATTTTTAGAAAATATAATTTGATTTTAGCTTATATTTTGTTTTAATATTATTTTACATTTAAAAGACTTCTCTCCAAAGGAAATACGCGGAAATAAAATGTTAGGTACATTATGTTTCGTGGATAGAGAATGAGGCCTCTGGTTATTTTTACTTAAATTATCTCTCTTTAAATAAATATATTGCCCAAGAATGATATTTGTCTTGCGATACTACCGGTGTTTCCAGAGATGTTTGAGAGGTTAGACTTTACCCCATAGAATAGATATCTAATTGAAATAAATTGACTCACATGCAGAATGACTGCGTCTGCCCTGAGGCCAGGTCCCGGTAGGATCAGCCACATGCCATTTACATTTGTCTACATCTAAGTAAAACACTTGTGAACAGTACACCTCTTCCTGAGAGTTGTGAGGAGCATTCAGGTCGCCTCGCCCACCAAATATGTACATTCTGTTGTCTATTGACACTGCAGTATGGAAATCTCTATGTGATGGTGATGTTCCTTCTGCATTTAGAAAAGTCCATTCTAAAGTGTCTAGGTTCAAACAGTGGGTCTCTTGCGAATACTGCTCAGTATTGTACTCAAAACCTCCAAAAATGTACATTTTGTTTCTTATAAGACATGCTGTGTGGCCGTCTTTGGCAAAAGGTCGCATGCCAGTCACAGGTGGAGTCGACCATGTCAGGTTTTTAGTATCAAAACAGTACAGTATATCACAAGCTATGGCATTATTGCGTCCTCCCCACATATACACCTGAAACCAAGAAATAGAATGTCAAAAGTCCAACCAGGAAATGTTAAATTTAAATTCACAAGTAGATGCCAAGGACAGGTGGCATACATTAATCAATTAAATAGTTTTTCAGTAGCTTCTGTAACTAAATATAGATTTAAAACCAGTTTGGAATGTTTGTAGATCTTAATTATGCAAAAGACAATAGAATAATGGTTTGGTTTCCTAGTTCAATACTGACTATTATCGAAAAAACAAATACCTACTTACTTAAAAAGTAATAGAAGCTGATGTTTATTTAAAATAGTGGGGTAGTGCTATTTGGGAAAATGGAAATGGCAATGATTGAAATACCTTATGGCCATACGCGACTGCTGTATGTCCGTATCTTTGAAAAGGGATGTTAACACCGTCATCCCTGTAGGAAACCAAGGCCCATCTCAACGTGCGAGTATCCAAAATATGCACCGGGATAGAGTCCCAATCCTTGTAGTCATCAGTGGAGCAGTAGCCACCAAATGAGTAGATTTTATGCCCGATGCATACTGCAGCATGATTTACTCTCATCGGTCCTCCTTCTATGTGCACCGTCCATCTCATTTTAGCACCGGGCAATTGCAGTAATCAATGCCGTTATTAAAATAAAAGCTGAAGATATTAAAGTGAAGAACAATATCTACCTATTACTTTCTATCACAAACAGCTACTGACTACTAGTGACTACTATTGACAAACAGCACTTCCAATTCATAGAACAATTAATACCGAATCCAATTCCTTTCCATAGTCTGGCTTTGCTAAGTTTGCTAGTGCTCGCACTGCTCAGTGTTGGCACCTTAGTTTTAGTAATTAGAGCTGTTGAATAAGCTAAAAAAGAGCTAGATGGATCCAAAATTATCAAGAAAAGATTTGCAGTAAAAAAAACAGACCTTTCCTAATGATTTCAATTATGTATTTTTTTATTTTAATTAAAATAACATTTTTCAATATTAAACTGAATTTTATGACAATTGGCCATTAAGTACCTAACTAAAAGGAGTCGACACGCCTAAGCACCGAAGTCTGCCAAGTCAGTGGGGGTGAAGAAACGCTCACAAACCAAAATATAAGCAAGTTTACACGCATACAAATGTAATTAACTAACACTAGCTGAAAATTAACGCAACACAAGCGCAACCAGACCGATATATTTATATAAAGAGCATGACCGCCGGTCGCGTAGGTACTTTTGGCAGAGGGGTACGCTTTGCAGTTTCGACTCCTTTTGATTAGGTACTTAGGTACTTAATGCAATTGGCACATCAACTAATGAAATAAAAGTCTTTATCAAAACATTATTAGTTGATGTGCCAATTGTCATAAAATACAGTTTAATTTTGAAAATTCGTTCGTTCGTTTCAGCCATAGGACGTCCACTGCTGGACATAGGCCTCCCCTAAAGATCTCCAATACCGGTTAGTAGTGGCTTGCATCCAGCGCGATCCTGCGGTCTTAATGATCCACCATCCATCCACCTTGTGGGTGGACATCCTACGCTGGTTAAATATCTGTTGATACACACTTCACCTACAGTAAATAGTGCTAGATCTAGCGCCAAAAGGGTTAAGGGGTCAACACTGGCACTACTAGCTTGGTGCTCGCAAAAAAAATCGAAATTGTTTTGTTGTGACTTTTGAGAACTGTCACAATCATCTGACATTCCGTTATGTCAGATAATAGGGTGCGCTTAGGAACTCGGCTGGAATAATTTTCATCAAGGTGTACGCTTAAGCACTTCAGAAAAAGATAAAAAGGTTTCAGGACTGCTCAAGTCTAGAAAGCTCATTCAGATAATAAATATGAACGCAATTTAACAACCTACAATTTTTCCTTTGCCAAAACGCATGGAGTAAGTGACAGCCTAAAAATTAGTGGGTACCTACCTACCTATTTATCGGTTTCTTTTCTATGCCCTGTTCCTCCGTAACAAAGTATTCCTACGTTCAGCAGTTCTAATAATTCAATTATAGCGCTATAATTGAATCATTCGATCGGCTGAACGTATACTTCAGTAAATGGGTACGTGGCCTAGTTAGAGCGGGAGAGAGCATGGAAAATCTCTGGTCGTGCGAGCGGCAGCAGTGGTTCGTAAATTAATTCTTTCGGATTATTCAATTACAGTGTCTCTAACTCTCTAATCAGAAACGAAGAGATCTATAGATAAACATCATATACCTACTAAGCGCCACACAAATTGACGGATGGAAAGTTATGCGCAGCGTTCTGCGCAAAAGCCGAAATATGGGTACGTGCGGAAGCCAGAGAGACGAGACGCCGGGGCACACCCGCCCGCTAACCTCATGCCTCCCGCGCGCTCTCGACGCCCGAGCTCACTACTTCGCCATTTATATAGGCATTGTGCACTGTGGGGTTACTTTATGCCACATCACTAAATGGCCTATAACTTCATACTGAATAAACCCAGGCACGAATAAAACCCGTTTAGCTGTTTCTGCAACATTTTAGCGCATAATGAAAACGTATAAATTGAAAATTGTACAACAAAAAAAAATTATACCCAAAAAACTTTTTTGTAGTTTTTAAAAAATACATCAATTATTTACAAAATAAAATCAGACAAATTTTGGTATTCTGGGACGTCATAATGACCCCTTTTTGTTAGCAGTTTAGTTTCCATGATTTTTTTATCATTCTGTTTGATTGGTATCATATTTCATCAAGTTTATCGGGCCATTTCCAAAATGTATTACCCTTTGCCATAGTGGTGATCAAACGGGTTTTATTGTCTTTGGATGTTATTTTTCTCGGGAAATATTGTCCTTTTAATTGATAATAACATAATCGCCTTCATATTATCTATTATATAAAAGGCTTCCCTGAGTGACTGACTGACAGACAGCCTACAGCCCAAACCGCTTAAGATATGAGCTTGAAATTTGGAATATAGGTACATTGAACGACGTGATGGAGCACTAAGGACGAAAATTTTGAACTTTCGACCTATAAGGGGGTAAAACGGGCCCATTTCGTTTGTATGTAACTTTTTATTCCCTGTACCGATTGACTTAAAACTTTATATACGTACTTTTCAAACAAAATAAAAGTTACGTTTTTTCCTGTTTTTCCGAATTTTCCTCATCTAAGGGGTCAAATAAGGTCCCAAATTTGATGAAAAAAGCGTCAATTACATCGAACCAGCTGAACGGTTATGGTTGGTGTTACAACCTTCAAGTAGTCACCATGTAACCTCTTTTACTATTTCCTACTCTGTCAATCTAAAATTGTGTCATGTCACATTTTGAAGTTTGTCAGAAGATTAAAAGCATCTTCCACAAGATAATGTGTTTTATTTCATTTGGCGACGAGATTAAAGTGTTAAAATGAATGAAGAACAATTTACACAATTCTTAAAGGTACAACAGGCCCAACAAGAGCAGATCAATGCTCTGTTATCAATTCTAATACAACAAAAGAATGAAAGCCACTCAACTAGTGGGAGTGTGACGAGCACTCATTCAAATTCTTCACACGACAGGATGACGATCCTCAAACATTTTTCAACGGACAAATTCAACCCTGAGAAAGACAGAATCGAAGATTTTATTGAATTCTTTGAAAACAAATGCCAGACGATACAAATTACAGATAAGTCGCTACAAAAAGATATAATACTTAACACAATTACCCCAGATACGTTCCGACAACTTACAGTAGCCTTAACACCAAATTTTGAAACCAGTAGTTACTTTGATATACGCGGCAAGTTATTGGATCTGTACCGTATAAAGAAAACAAGATACCGCGCCTTATCGGAGTTCTGGAATTGTACTAGAGATTGCAACGAAACAATGGAGAAATATGCCAACAGGCTAAAAGAGTTAAGCAAAGACTGCGGGTACAAGGGAGAAATGTTAGAAAGACAACTACGCGATCGTTTTGCTACGGGATTAAACCATGCTGAATTAGAAACTGACCTAAAACAGAAATGGCCGGATTTACTTGAGTCAGGCAACGAGGTTACATTTCAAGAAGTTTTTGCAGTTGCGCTATCGCGAGAGCAAGCCGAACATGACACACAAATTCCATGCACAAGTTCCAATGTAAATAAGGTAGGGAAATACCGCAATCTGAAACCCAAACAAAAACATCAAAGGCAAAGGAAATTACATCCCAACCAATGTCTTCGATGTGGGAATAACAGCAAACACGATCTTTCAAGATGTGGTGCAAGAGAACACGTGTGCCAAGAGTGCAATATAAAGGGGCATTTTGAAAGCACCTGTATCAAAACAGGACGTGCATATATAGTACCGTCGAGTCGAGTTTCAAAAAGAACAAACAAAATTAGGAGCACAAGTGATTCGACAGAATCCACGTCTGCCACAGATAGCTATAGTGACGACGAAGGATCAGTATATAACGTCACCAAAACACGACAATCACAGAGAGACTGTAAACAAATTGATGTCAAAATTAATGGTCATAAACGCACAATGGATTGGGATCCGGGATCTTCGTACTCTATAATAAGCACTGAATTTTGGAAGAAAATAGGATCACCGATACTGAGAAAAGGACCAAAACTCAAAGGATATGGTAACAAAAAACTTAAAAATGAAGGGCTTGCTGATGTAGCAGTTGATGTTGATGGCAAACAACTAACATTACCTGTTGTCGTCATGAACAATGCAAATCCAATGCTATTTGGTCTTGATTGGAGCAGAGATTTTGGAATGGATTTTCCAAAACCAGTATACTCAATCAAATCGGATATGACGACTACACTTAAACAAGTATTGAAACAACACAGTGAACTTTTTGACGGAAAACTTGGCAGAGTTAACAACTACCAAGTACATATACATGTTAAACCCGACTCAGAACCAGTTCACCTACCTGCTCGACCAATCAAGTTTGGCGTAAAGAAAAATGTGGAACGAGAATTAGACCGCCTTGTAGAAGAAGGAATTATAAACAAAGTAGATCCAAATATAACGCCATTAGAGTGGGCCACTCCAACTGTTAATGTTTTAAAACCAACAGGCGATGTCAGAATTTGTGGAGACTATAGTACCACACTGAATCCAGTTCTAACCAAACATCTACATCCAGTTCCTGTTTTTGACCACTTACGACAGAAATTAGCTAACGGTATAATATATTCAAAAATTGATTTAAAAGACGCGTATTTACAATTTGAAATAGCTCCAGAATCAAAAAAATACTTAACGATTTCGACCCACAAAGGCTATTACCAGTACAATAGAATGCCGTTCGGAATTTCAACAGCCCCGTCAATTTTCCAAAATTTTCTCGACCAACTACTTGGAGACATACCTGATGTTGCGGTATATTTTGATGACATTGCACTGACAGGACCAAATTTACAGCAACATTTACACACCTTAAACATGGTGTTGAGTCGATTGAAACAAGCTGGACTCAAAGTCAACTTGAAGAAATGTAACTTCTTAACAGAAGAAATCGAATATTTAGGCCACATTATTGACAAAAATGGAATACGACCAACAAATGGGAAAATAGACGCAATAACCAAGGCATCTGAACCAACCAATTCGAAAGAATTACGATCTTTCCTTGGACTGATCAACTATTATGAACGTTTTATACCACACCTACACGGACTATGTGCAGATCTCTATGATCTAACTAGCGACAAACAAAAATGGCGTTGGACAGAACATGAAAAACAAATTTTCAGAAATGCTAAAACAAGCATTGCAAATTCAAAACCACTCATTGCATACGATGGAAGTCGTCCTCTATTCTTGGCTTGTGATGCATCAGAAAAAGGAGTTGGAGCTGTACTTTATCACAAACACCAAGAACTTGAACAACCAATAGCATTTGCTTCCAGGAAACTTCGACCAGCTGAACGGAAATATTCAGTCATTGATCGTGAAGCCTTAGCTATATTATTTGGAATAAAAAAATTCGACCAATATTTGAGAGGAACAAAATTTACCTTGGTTACGGACCATAAACCACTGATCCATATTTTGGGACCTCAACGCAACCTCCCAAAATTAGTAAACAACAGACTAGTAAGATGGGCTCTCTTGATCGGAAGCTACCAATACAATATTAACTACAGAAAGGGAGAAAACAATATTTTGGCTGACTGCCTGTCCAGATTGCCTAACCCTGACATAGAACCTTCCCCAATTGAAAGCTACGTACATAAGATAAATAAACGCCTTTTTGGTAACAGTATTACAGATCTGCATCTAACAGAAGATAATTTGAGCAAGGAAACGCATAAAGATACGATATTGTCTCAAATCTATCAATTCTTAAAAACTGGATGGAGAGAACTCAATTATACGCACGATATAAAACATTATTTCAGAAAAAGAAATGAGTTATCAACCGAAAACAAAATTATTATGTGGCAAGGAAGAATGATCATACCTGAAACACTAAGAAAGAAGGTACTAGAGTGCCTACACAAAGGTCACCCAGGTATATCATCCATGAAGGCATTGTCACGTTTTTATGTATGGTGGCCTACATTAGACGAAGACATAGAAAATTTTGTAAAAAAATGCCATAGATGTCAAGAAAATAGACCATCAAACCCTGAATTACCATTTTTTTCCTGGTCAATACCCGAACAAGTATGGGAAAGAGTTCATATAGATTTTGCGGGTCCATTCGAAGGAAACTATTGGCTGGTTTTGTGCGACGCATTATCTAAGTGGTGCGAATTAAGACCAATGAAAAATATAACAGCTAAAAGCTTGTGTTTAGTTTTGGATGACATCTTTAGCACCTTTGGACTCCCGCAGATGATAGTCTCAGATAATGGACCTCAGCTTGTGTCACAAGAGTTCAAAGATTACTGTAAAAGACTAGAAATATTACATGTCACCTCAACTCCCTATCATCCTCGCACAAACGGACTAGCCGAGCGCTTTGTGAGAACTTTTAAAAATAGGATGACATCAACTGATGGAACTCCACTTAAGAGCCGTTTACAAGAGTTCTTACTCAGCTATAGGAATACTCCACATACCACTACAGGGAAATCACCGGCACAAATGATGTTCGGAAGACAATTGAACTGTGTATTGTCCAACATTAGACCAAATAAGAGGAGGACACTACAATACAAACAAGTGATGTCAAATGTCATGTCATCTGCACCTGGATATCAACCCGGTGATAAAGTGTATATTAAGACAAAGGAGGAAAAGAAGTGGCAACCTGCAACTGTTGCAGCGAGGAAGCATATGTACTCTTATGTTGTCTCCACGTCTAGTGGAGCACCCAAAAGGAAACATGCTGACCAAATGAGACCTCGACTTAGTTCGTCAGACCCAGCAACTATTACTACAGATACAACTCATGATACAGCCGCTGCCTCTAACTATTCAGCTCGCATTTCACCCTCACACGCCACTTCCTCACCGACATCCTCACCCGTCTCATGCTCCCAAGCACCGTCTTTACCACCCACTTCATATTCTTCTACATCTGGACCAGGCCCATGTAATCTTGCATCTCCTTCATCTTCAACACCTCTAACATCCCCCGCAATTTCACCATCTACATCATCATCCGCCTCATCTCCTTCATCTCCAGCTTTCTCTACACCAGTAACGGAACCACAGCATCCGCCACTCCGACGTAGTGAACGTCAAGGGCGTCCTCCTCGGCGTCTGATAGACGAAATCTAAATGGGGAGGAATGTTACAACCTTCAAGTAGTCACCATGTAACCTCTTTTACTATTTCCTACTCTGTCAATCTAAAATTGTGTCATGTCACATTTTGAAGTTTGTCAGAAGATTAAAAGCATCTTCCACAAGATAATGTGTTTTATTTCAGTTGGGAATTGGTATGAAGGAAGCACACAGCATGTTTTAATACAGGAACTAATAAAATCCAGGAAAATCTATAAGGTTCCTTAGGGATAAGCAAAATTAATAAGTTTAGGCTATAGCCCAAACCGCTGAAGATATGAGCTTGAAATTTAGAATATACGTACATCGTACGACATAATGAAGCACTAAGGATGAAAAACGTACCCAACTCTAACTTACGGGGTAAAACGGGCCCTTTTTGTTTGCATGTAACTTCTTATTCCCTGTACCGATTGACATGAAACTTTGTTTAGATGCTTTTGAGACTAAATAAAAAATATGGCTGTACCTGTTTTTCTGGATTTTCCTTCAAAACATCCTTAGGGGTCAGATACGTCCCAAAACTTCAATGCGCTTTTTTAAATAATGTAGTATCTAGAATAGGATTATGATAATGATAGTTTATCTTTAAATGGGGCAAAATGGGTCCCCAAAAGTATACGATTTTTTTTATTTTGTGAGCCAATAGTCTTAATCTTAGAGCACATATGGATCAATATTGGTATGAAGGAAGCACACAGCATGTTTTAATACAGGAGCTAATAAAATCCAGGAAAATCTATAAGGTTCTTTAGGGATACGCAAAATTAATAACTTTAGGCATCTCCAAACCGCTGTAGATACGAGCTTGAAATTTGGAATGTACGTACATCGTACGACATAATGAAGCACTAAGGATGAAAAACGTACCCAACTCTAACTTACTGGGTAAAACGGGCCCTTTTTGTTTGCATGTAACTTCTTATTCCCTGTACCGATTGACATGAAACTTTGTATAGATGCTTTTGAGACTAAATAAAAAATATGGCTGTACCTGTTTTTCTGGATTTTCCTTCAAAACATCCTTAGGGGTCAGATACGTCCCAAAACTTCAATGCGCTTTTTTAAATAATGTAGTATCTAGAATAGGATTATGATAATGATAGTTTATCTTTAAATGGGGCAAAATGGGTCCCCAAAAGTTTACGATTTTTTTTATTTTGTGAGCCAATAGTCTTAAACTTAGAGCACATATGGATCAATATAGGTATTTTACTATGGGATCAACCCTGACAAGCGAAAATTACCTACATTTCCCATACATTTTGTCGCGGGTCGATGAACTTTTTGTGTTGAACAGCTGATTTTATTCACGTGCTTTTGGGGTTGGTACCATTGTAAAAGTTAATCAAATTATGAGTATAATAGCATCCTAGAACATGCCCGAGTAGAATTACGACTTGTGTGCCATTTTTTCATTTGCCTGGAAAATTAAATTTCTAATGACTTAATGAAACATGTCGAATACCTGTACCGGCCTTAATTAATAGTGCACTACTGAAAATAGGTACTACGGATAATAGAAACAGGTGGCTCTTAAGATGAACATGGACAAGACGAAAGTCATGTGTTACCTACCCATGTTTTACCTACCCCGATTTCTGTTGGAAACTCGGTTCTTGAAGTCGTTGACTCGTACGTCTACCTAGGACAAGTAGTCCAGTTAGGTAGGTCCGACTTCAACAAAGTTTGAATTTAATTCAACTCTGCTGGGCAGCGTTCGGAAAAGTGCGTAGTGTCTTCTCGCCCGACATACCTCAGTGCCTCAAGTCGAAAGTTTTCGACCAGTGTGTGTTGCCAGTGATGACTTATGGCACAGAAACGTGGTCTCTCACTATGGGCCTTATTAGTAAGCTCCAAGTAGCCCAACGAGCTATGAAGAGGGCTATGCTCGGAGTCTCTCTGCGAGATCGAATCATTAATGAGGAGATCCGTAGAAGAACCAAAGTTACCGACATAGCCCAATGGATTGGCAAGTTGAAATGGCAATGGGCAGGGCACATAGCGCGGAGGGCTGATGACCGTTGGGGTCGAAAAGTTCTCGAGTGGAGACCATGTACCGGCAAGCGCAGCGTAGGACATCCACCCACAAGGTGGACGGATGACCTCAGTAAGACCGCAGGATAGCGTTGGATGCAAGCCGCTTCCAACCGGTCTTATTGGAGATCCATAGGGGAGGCCTATGTCCAGCAGTGGACGTCCTTCGGCTGATGGAAGACTGAAAATAGGCCTATCCGCAAAGTGTAATTGGGCCATATCCATCACGCCGGCCGAGCACGGGTTGCTGAATTCACATAGGACATTGATTTTTTCTACGTACGTACAGGTTGTCTCAATGTTTTCCAGCAATTAAAAGTGAAATTTCTTACATAGTTACTCATACAATTATTATTATTGGCTCCCTCGGTGGCTCAGTGATTTGTGAGCCTGACTCCTGGGTCAAAGAGGCGTGGGTTCAATTCCCAGGGCAAATATTTATGTGATGTTCATAATGTGTTTGCTCTGTGTCTGGGTGTTATTAATGTATTTTTATTTATTTGTTTAACACTTTCTTGCACACCATTTGTACAAAAGGAGGACTTAACGCTAAACAGCATTATCTGCCAGTCAACCTACAGGTACATTTATATGTAGTATATCAGTCTCTGCCAGCCAAATCACAAACTTTGCTTAGTTTGTGATCAGAGACCGTGTGGGAAATGTCCCCCAATATTTACTTTACATATTTATTTATTATTGAGTTAATTTCAGAAATTCGGCAATGTATCATCCAAAAATTTACGTACTCCGTAATAAGCTTTAAATACAAGTAAATTAAATAACCAAATACTAAGACAATTCAGGCTAAACCGTGGGCATTATTTTGCAAGTAATACGATAATAGGCTCAGTAATGAAGACGCCATGGTAAATATAATAACAACATAAAAAGTGTTCTCTCTATCTATAAGTGAAAAAGAAACAGATATAATTATGATAATTAGCTATTATAATTACGATGGCGCCTTCATAATCGAGCCTAATGCGGGCTTAACCACGAGCTACTATTATTTTAAGTAAGTGCCAAGAAAACACGGGCCTAACTGTGGGTTTTTATCATTTTAAGCAGTTACGAAAATAACGCGGGCCAGACCGTGGGCTATTATCATTACAAGTAATACAAAAACGCAGGCTAACGGCATGCTATTATAATTTTAAGGATTTATTAAGACAACACGGGCCAGACCGCGAACTATTAGATATTATTATAAGCAAATGCCAAGATAACGCGGGTTGAACCGCGGGCTGTTATTTTAATCAAGTAAGTATTAAAACAACGTGGGCCAAACTGTGGGTTATTATCATTTTAAGTACCTAATTATTAACACAACGCGAGCTAAACCGCGGGCTATTATCATTTTGAGCAAGTACTAAGACAATACGGGCCAGACCATGGGCTATTATCATTGTAAGTAATACGACAATGCAGGCCAAACGGCAAGCTTTTATAATTTTAAGCAAGTATTAAGACGTCGCAGTCTATGCTGCGTGCTATAAATAACCATCTTAAGCAAGTACTAACAATACGCGGGCCAACCGTGACCTATTATCATTATAGGCAAATACTGTTACAATTTTGACCAAACCGTGGGCATTATCCTTGCAAGTAATTTTAAGCAAGTATCAAGACAACGCGGGCCAAATCGCGGACTATTAGATATTATTATAAGCATGTACAAAGACAACGTAGATCAAACCGCGGGCTATTTTAAGTAAGTACCTATGTACTAAGACAACGCGGGTGAAGCCGCGGGTTTTAAGCTAGTGTTTCTATAAATGTATGATATTTTGGCACAAAGTTCCCCCTTGATGTAGTAAATTTTTACAAATTACGAAAAAACTCAGTAAATATTTTAGCAATCAAAAACAATATTGCTATATCTTTATCTCTTATAAATTTAACACAAGAAAAAAATACCCGTAGTCCTCAACAGCGCTTAGTTTTTTCTTGGCAGGACAAAGTTAGCAGACCTCACAGAATTCCGCGAAAACTTGTGTGACAGTAAATTCATCACAGTTAAAAATTACCCTAGACAAAGAAACTGTATTATGCTCAACAACGTTTGTAAGGTATTTTCATTTTAACACTTTCACTGTCCCTGTACAAAGTTATGATCTGTATTCATACGTCTACCTACAATCTCGCTCTAGCTTGAAAAAACTGGCAACATTTTACGGAGGCTCCTTTTTTGGTAGCCTTGTTACTAAACCATATGTCCATGAGACTTTTTTGTTCTTGCTTATACGTCCAGTCAAATAAAAAACATCAATTTTACCTTTAAATTGTGACTCCAACTAGAGTCGTGGACGTATGAATTGGGTACAGGTGTGACTCCTTTTGGAGTAATTGGACAGAGAACGTGTTAAAAAATATCATTTATACGCGTTCAAAATGTAATATAAAAAAAATACTCAGATTATATTCTGAAAAGTGGGTGTGTCACAAAGTTTGACCTAAGGCACAAAGTAACCCCTGTTTACGGTATTCAAAGCGGCGAAGTAAATAAAGAGCTGCCGAACTCGAAGCACTTTGAATTCGTCGTAGAGAGAGTCGGTCGGATAACGAAACGGTTTCCTCAAAGTGACTTTGATTAGAGCCCGCTGAGCTCTTTCTAAAGTTAGAAAAATAGTTTTACCAGCACAACCCCACACAGGAATACAATATTGTATAATAGATTGGCATAGAACCAAATAGATTTGCCTAAGGAGGGAAGCCGGCGCACAGTCTCTAAGATGTTTCATGATATGAATAAGTTTGCGTGTTCGCGAAGAAATATTTAAGATATGCTGTTTATAAGATAGGCTTTCGTCAAGGATGACACCGAGGTACCTTATAGAATTTGTTCGTTCTATGGAACAACAATTGCATGGAGATTGGGACTAAGAATTTGAAGAGCAGCAATGAATCTTTAGATCTAAGTAAGCAGGTGGAAGTGATACACTAGTCTTGGCAAAGGCAATATATTTCGTTTTCTTGGTATTCAGAGTGAGTAGATTCCTGTCGAGTAATTTAGCAATTATTGATAATCCATTAGAGGCACAGTCATACACTTGACTCCACGTATCAGCGTGAAAAATAATCGCGGTATCGTCTGCGTACGTGACTATATTGGCATTCGGAAGTTCACAGCTTAGAATTTCATTGATATACAGCAGAAACAGGGTGGGACCGAGTATGCTACCTTGTGGGATACCAAAGTTAATGGGTAGCTGGTCACTTACAAGGTTACCGAATTTCACGAACTGTTTTCTGTTCAAAAGATAACTCTTAAACCACTCCATTGCGACTCCTCTTATACCGAAATGATACAGCTTTTTCAGGAGTAAACCTATCGAAATCGAATCAAATGCCTTCGCCAAATCCAGAAAGATACCTATGCATCTGTCCCCTTTGTCAAAGTAGGACGATACTAGGTTGACTAAACTAGTAGCAGCGTCCTCCGTTGATTTTCCCCGACGAAAACCGAACTGTCTATCCGAAATCAGATTATGGTTTTCCAAAAACTTGATTAACCTGTTGTTTACATTTTTTTCTAATATTTTGGAGAAAACACTTAGCAGTGCAATCGGCCTATAATTGTCTGGGGAATTTTTGGGACCACTTTTGAGTATTGGGGAGACGGCAGCAACCTTCCAGCTCTCTTGAAATGTACCAGACTCCAAACTGAGGTTAAAAATAAATGTTAGCGGAATCAACAAAGAGTTTCGGGTTTTTTTAATTATCTTGACGGGGAAAGCATCAGGTCCAGGAGCGGAATCGATTTTAAGTCCATCAATTATATCGGCCACCTCGTGGGGATCTGTGGGGAAGAGAAACAGCGAGTATACTTCACGAGAAATAGGTCGGTGCGACTTAATTAGAGTTTCTTCCGTTACGCATAATTTTCTCAGAATTCCCAATCTAGAATGCTTTTACTTGCTTCCTCTGTTCTGAAATTATAATTTGGTCCTTAGCACCGCAGGCGCCCCTAAACAACAATAAAAAACAATTATCTCTCGCTACGCTCGCGTTCAATCAAACGGATGTTTTTTCCTTTCTTGCCTCTGCGAAAAACTCTTGGAAACGCCAACATAATGTCGTACTCGCTACACGTGCGCTTAGCCATAATTAATTATTAATCATGTATTTTAACTTATTTTTACACACCATACGGTGTGATACCAGAATTGAATCAAATTAATCCATTGAATTAAAATAAGAACCCGGTCCGTACCAATGAGTTCTTCGGAATTTCTGTACGGAACTTCACACCACTGGCTTTTCGGTGAAGAAAACATCGTAAGGAAACTTGCATACGTTCTTAAAAGAAATCCAATGCCATGTGTGAATCCACCAACCCGCACTGGGCCAGCGTGGTGGATATAGCCCAATCACCATTTGTGGGTAGGTCTACGTCCTGCAGTGAACTATTAAAAAGGCTGGTACAGTACAAGAACTCCATTGAAAGATAAAATCGAAAAATTTCGCGCTCGCTTCGCTCGCTCTTTGTTACAATATTATAGTATGTACTTACCATCAAACGATTGCTCAGTTTTACTACTTATTATTTGAATTTCAGTTAGGGGTGCCGCACAAATCTCGCCCAGGGCGCTGGTAGTGCTAAAACCGGCACCGGTCAATAGTCCTAGCCCAGTTAGTTCAGGAAGTTCAGTTTTTAAAAAATATTGTTTTTGCTCTCCTCTAAAATGTTGATTTTTGACTTGTTTCACTCATCATAGGAGGCACAGATATTAACTCTACCTACCTAGGTATCTAATCGATTTGTTTTTCAGTAGATAGATTCGGAATTTCAGATACCTGATAAAATATAGGTATTATTGTATACTTCACCTTGCCCAAACAAAACTAAAAATTAGATTGTGTATTTAACAAAACTCAAGTCGTCTCAGTGGTCGACTTAATTAACGCCTGACAAAACTTTGGTGGCAAGAAAGTGAAATAATATTGTACGCATTATATAGGTACTTTTTTCATCACGAGAAGAGCAATAGGCGTGATCTTTCAACGCCAGACGGTGTTAGGGCGCGAATCATTTGTTATTATTTGTATCACGCGTATACTTCCCAAACAAATTGTATTGTAACTGACAATATGAGCGATTATTGTTCAATTCCAAATAAATGTTCAACGTGGATAGAGGAAATGGGTTTTTCATAATATTATGAAGAGATATACCTACATTTGTTATCAATAGATAGGTAAACTTATTACAAGTTACCGAGTTCTTAACAAAATACCGTCATAGCATAGCCCAACGCATCGGCATGTTGAAATGGCAGTAGGCAGGCCACATAGCACGGAGTTCTGATGACCACATAGAGATCACATACCGGCAAGCGCAGCGTAGGACGTCCACGTACAAGGTGGACGGATGACTGCAATCGCTACCAACCGGTTTTATACTGGAGACCTAATAGGGGAGGCCTGTGGCCAGCAGTGGACGTCCTATGGCTGATGAATGGATGACTACAAGTTGGATTTTAAAAAGAACAATTTTGTACAGTACCTATCTAAAATTTGATATCGCTTATTCCTAGTGCTTCTCTAGACGACTGCGGACATATTCTACAATACAGTAATTCCCCGCTTTACGCGACCCCGTTATGCGCGGTTTCACTATAACGCGAATTTCAATTTTTGTATGTATTATTTGTAAGTATTAAATGATCATGTTTAATCATAAACCTCGATATACGCGAATTTCAGTTGACGCGATTTTTTCCGGAACGTATCCCTCGCGTAAAGCGGGGTATTACTTACTGTATATTGTCTGTTCCTAGTACTTACGACCTACTTATTGTTATAATCAACTATTACTAAGGCGAGATCTGGAGACTGGATTCAAATCCCGAGGTAGACCGCTCTGTCTCTCTGAATACGCACACTTCCTACTACTTGCTTACCAGTAGGTTTGTTTAGTCCTTTTTCTAAGCGTATGGCGGTACCAACGTATAATGTCTTCTCTACCCCTCCAGAGCGGCGGGTGACACGGTGACGTATAGAAAACGCATTGCCTGTGACGTCCGATCTATAAATCATATTTTGGGATCGGCAATCGTCCATCGCGTCTGCCGGCCGACTTTGCTCGTTTTTTGTCTGACTCCAGCCTGCGACGGAAGGGTGGCGACATGTGTTGTGTTGACTAACCAATTGCATCTTGATAAATGGTAGCACGTCACTTTGTGTTGCGAGTTTAAGATTTCTAGCTAATGTTTCCCTTTCAATTGTTCTATTGACGTTCATTTTATGACAATTTTCTTCATCATCATTGTCATACCTTGTTAACCCTTTGCTGGACAGAAAATGTTCCTATAGCTGCAAGTAAAATTCCCTATATCATTTGTTTAAAATATTGATAAAAGTAGGTACCTAAACTGCTCTAAAGTTTCCACATTGATCACCTAAAAAAATAGATATGAGAACAATTATTTTTCGCAAAAAACGGCAAAACCGATTTCGATCGAGTACCTACAAAATTCGAATTGTTCCCTTGAATTGAATTACAATTTTTACATTATTGTTGATTTTTCTAAAACGGCTCTGCCAATTTCGACAAAATTTAAATGGGACCACCTCGGGAAAGTACCCTTTCGAACTAAAAAGATTTTTTGGATTCGGTTCACAATTGGCGAAAATATCGATGAACATACCTTCACAAAAAAAGATACATAGGTACAGACAAACATAGAACTTCCTGTTTTTTGGAAGTCGGTTAAAAATAAAACACCCATGATGGATTATATTACCCAGTATATTTGGGTATGTTTCACGCACCAGCCGTTAGGCGGTCCATTGATAGCATTTATCATGGCAATCCTATAAAAAGTAAACCGTAGCTAATCCCCCTCCCTTCCCTGCTTATCTGCATACGGTAAGGAAAATAATTTCACGCCCTAACCGCATTGTGGACGTCTTTGTAGTCGATAATAGCGAATTCGAAGGGATTCGTAAGATAGGTAGGATGTAAGGTATCTTGTTAGAATTAAGAAAACTTCTTAGTTTTTCAGGATCCTGTAGGTTGTCCTTCTCTAGAGCTTATAAATTTAAATTTCCTAGAGCTTTTAAATTTTCTAGAGCTTTTAAATTTAAACATCATCGTTATCATTCGTAGGACATTCATAACTAGCCATGTTAATCTCTTTAATTAATGCTATATAGATCGGTCCACCTTGTCGGTGGTCGTCCTGCGCTGCGCTTGTTGGTACAAGATCTCCATAAAACACCTACCTTAGAGACCTTTGCAGCTCCGTTGGAGATCCTGCTCTACGAACTATTCGCCCTGCTCATGTTTATGTATATAGTAGGTTCTTGTCATTCTTGTAAAATCATGTAGGTTGCTGTCTATACTTAGGTATATGTAGCCTAAGTAGGTAAGTACTTAGTATTGTAAATTAGGTATATTGTATGTCACTCAGACCTTTCGAGATACATAACAGTGCTGTAACATTTTGTGCAACACTGAATATTTTTATTTAGGTATCAATTCCTCTACAAAACAGAATATTTAGGTAGGTACGAGTACCTACCTAGTTTATATTTTAGTATCGTTATTTTAGTAGGATCTTTTTTTCAAATTAATCGAGTAGTTTTCTAACTGTACGAATAACGCTCTTTAGATTAATTTATCTTCATTCTTATTCTATTGAAATATTCATTATTTTGTTCTTTTTAACATGCTTTTATTAGTTTCACCCTTTGATTATAATTTATCTAAGGTTTCACCTATGGTTGCTTGCTTGTAAATTGTAACCAACCCCTTTGAGCTCGATTTTAACCTACTTTGACCGATCAGATTTTCTTTAAACTTTGCACACCTATCAAAGACCAATGTTATTATTAGGTATTTGGGGAAGTTCCCATATTAATCGTATTTTTTTTAATGACGTGTAATGAGTTGTTGGAACTTTCGTCCCGCCTGCGCTACCGTCCTTCTTGTTGCGTGCGATGCGCTCGACATCTTTGGACCACGCGGCGCTTTTTAAATGAAGAAACAATTTTTATATAGTTTAATTTCAATTTTCTTTTGTTTTTCTCTGGAGTTTAACGTGCATAGCTTGCTGCAATAATAATTAATTATTTATTTAAGACTTCCTGTGAGCACATTTTTAGTCGTTTAGAGTTTATTGTAAATAATATTTTTGGTCTTAGACATTAGAATAAGTCCCTAACTATGTTAAATTCTTCTGCCCTCTACAATTTAGTGAGCGTCTAACATAGGTAGTGAACTTAATAAGTAAATAAAAAAATATAACCATTGTAGTTAACCATCTCTACCAAGGTTAGATTACTTTATTCATGGACGAATCTACTTTTCACTACATATTCTAAAATGTTATCCGAACGCTGTACGAACGATCCGTATATAGGTAGTAAGTACGTAGGTACCTACTTACAATATTGCCATCATAACATCACATCAGAGGGACATAAAGAAGGCAATGTGTCTAGTCGTTGCCTCGATCGACGTTATTGATACACGGAAAAGATTTCTCTTTGATAGTTGCGGTTCGTGCGTTTTGACGCCACTGGAATGGTTAGGGCTGGGAGAGTAACTATCTGGGTAGATATCGATAAAAATGTGTATGGTGTTATTTTGCAATGTGCATGGACTTTTAGAGGTGTAAGGCTCATCATTAAAGACAACTTTTGCTTACGTTTGTTTTATGAACTTTTGGATGGAAACTGATTTGTTTTCGCTATTTCGCAGTTGCTCTCATGGTATGTAAAAGTTGTTCTTAGTGACGAGTATTAAATGCTTACATAGTCAAAGTACTTCTCAGAGTCTTCAGCAAGCTGTAATATGATCACCCCCACGACCATACAGGATGTTGCTTAAATATCGAAAAAAAATGTGTACCCATCTCTATGATGGTCGTGATTAGTGAAATGAAGTCTATAACCAAAACTAATGGCGACTATGAACACGAGGCGGTGGTTACGCAGTAGCAATTTGTTCATATGCAGGCGGCGTATAGAGAAGGGATGTGCTAAGCTTCTAGCTAACTTCACAGGTGCCATAAAGTTTGGTTCGGCATATTACTGTGCGATGTATTTTTTAGAAAATGTTCGCGCTGCTACTACTTATTAACTTTAATGCTATTAACTACTACAATACTTAACAAATTATAAGCCGTTCCGAAAATCGAGCTAAGGTAGAACATTTACATTTTCGTCATCTGTGTAAAATTCGGTATATAAGGTTACTTACTTATATTTTTCCCAAAATAAAAAACAATAATTCAATAACACAGTAAAGTACCTACAATAAATAAGAATATAAGAATAGATATATCCACAGATATATATAAGAATAGATAGTAAGAATATCATTATATTTATCCGTATTACTTATTTTGAGACAGCTATGGTAAGAAAGCAAGTTTATCGATATCGACATTTTTTTACATCTCTACAAATCTTAGGGCCGCATTTCCCGCACAGCGGCACATTTATTGATGGACTTTGGAAGTTTTCAATATTATGGCTACTTTACATACGTATCATGCGGTAGTTTTATTACGATTTCGCATTTGCCACCTGATGGGCGAAACAGTTTTATCCACTGGACGTGAAAGAATTCGGTGATTTGGATTGCTGAGTGTTTTTTCGCTTGGGGCATGACATTTCATCACTTTGTTGTTACTGTTGATCAAAAAATAAAATTTGTATAGGTATTGTATTGTGATAACTTTTATGTTTATCCCTCCCAAAGATTATGGAAATTAGAATACAAAGTACTATAATATAATTAGCCTTAGCTTAATTAAATTGTTCGTAACGCCATGACACGACTATGTTTGTTACCTAATAATTAGGAAGGAAGAAATTGTCATGATCTCATAGCCATTATGACCGCGTTGGCACCGCACATCACTTTTTGGCGATTACCGCGGCGTAGTTTATGAAAATGTTAGCGATTACGAAATGTTACCTACACTACATTGCAGGTGGTTAGTAGGTACCTAAATGAAATAAAATATTTTTCCAAAGTGCAAACTAAGAGTGCGAAATACCACATCATTCTATTTTATCAGAGCACCATATTGCGGCTTGGAAGGCTCGCAATATTTTTTCCATCTAACCACGCCGTCGTCGAACCGTATGTCATTTTTATGTGGCCACTTTTCGACATTATATTCTTTTCTATTGTCGCAAAGGTGCTCATAGGGATAAGGGCTTTAATATACGATTATCGGTGCCACTCACTATTGTGCTTGACCTATTCGCTGAGTTATTGCTCTTATCTGCGATGATGGCTCAATTTTTGAATTCTTTCGGAGCTTTTTTATGGCTGACTTGGTGGGCAGTGTAGGCGTTTGACCACAATGTATGATCGATGACCGAGTCTGTAGATACATGTCAGGAGGAGCTTCACATGTCTACTGGTTTTTAATCGAATATGTTTCGAAAAGTGTCTAGAATTTTAGGTATCTATAGATTGCAAGTTTGAGCTCCAATAATATCAAACCTAATCCAGGATGACTTTATCCGGACCGCAAAATCGCGCTGGATGCGAGGCGCTTCCAACCGATTTTATTGGAGGTCTATAGGGAAGGCCTATGTCCAGCAGAGGACGTCCAATGGCTAAAACGACGACAAACGACGAATATCAAAAAAGGCTTCGGTGTCTCGCAGGGTACTTTTCCAGGTAGATACCTAGGTATCTATACCTAATTTCTTGATTTCTATTTATAACACAAAAAAAATTAAATACAGAGAGATGAATATCTAACCACTATAAGGCTAACTGGAAGTAGGTATAAACTTTCACATGCTTCTTTACAGTTTTCCTTTCATTAACTTATCTGCTAGTTTTTCACTAAAATGTATGAAGAGTATCGTTAGGTCGCTAATAATCAACCTTCGTCTTCTTAGGTCTACGTTCTGCAGAAGACTATTAAAAAGGCTAGTACAGTACAGCGATAGATATCGATACATAATTTCTTACTTTCATTTCAAGGAAGATATGTACCATATTTCTTGGAAAGAAATGACAAAATATTCAGACATTGACCACCACAGACCTCTTCAACATTGTAGCAAAAACAGAAAATCGGCCATTACTACGATCAAACTCGCGACACGAGCTAGATCCTTAAAATGTCTTATCCGGAGAACACATAAAAAGCAGACATCGTTTTTCTTTTAAAAAACTCTCTCATTTGCCTATCAATAGTGGTTGAGGCAGATCTGACCGTAATAAATGTCATACTTTATGGCACTTAGGAAAAAATGCAAGGGAGCCATTTTACATTTTAGCTTGTGACCGGGGATCGCTATGTGGAATTACGCATTTCGAGTAGCCATTTCCTCGGGGACTTTTAAATTATTCTCTGCCGATATGGTAAGGAATAATATTGCATGGGAAATTGGGATTCTAGTTTTTGGGAGGTAGGTAAATAACAAACAGGATTATTCATAAAGTCTGTACCTACTAGATAAGCTGGTAAAGGGTGATACAGACCATCATTTTGAACAACTTTTACGTTGAGAATAAAAATTAGCTATCCCATACAAGAAGAAGATCGCAACTCGGAATTGAAATATGCTTATGAAATAGTTGCTGTTTTATACGAATTTCAAATTGTCGCCGCAGTAAATAATGTTATTAATACGCTTTTATTAGGTCATGGCAAACTCAACCTCTAGGTATGTAACTAACTATGTAATGGAATCTATGATAACTAATTTACCTAACCATCTTCCAAGGGTCGTAGCGTAATGAAAATTGGCAGCTGTATGTAGTTCTGATGACAATACAGTAATATGGTACTGTCGAACTGATCTGATGATGGAGCCGGAAGATATGAGCTGGAACTTCATGATGGAAAATCGTATCATAGCTGTTCTGGATTTCTTAGAAAAGTCTTGTAATGTACCTACTTTGACCACGATTAGGTTTCAAGGTCTGATGATGAAGCCGGAAGATAGGCACTAAAGCGTGTTATTCTAGTGTTTTTAAACTAATAATTGATTAATGATGATCTGAATCATCGCCTTTCGGTTTTGTAAATGTAAACCCTTTCTGAATAACCTTGCGTAATGATTTCTCTGTCTCAAAATATTTATTTTCTTTGACGCACCTGGTTGTCTGGAAGTGGCTCCTATTAGGAATAAGGTCGCCAATTGTGAGCCTAGGTGATAACGATGACACTGTTCTGAAGTCTTCATATGTCTACCTACTTCATTATCATCATATTTATCCCACTGCTAGGTAAATAAATACACAAGTACCTAATACAATGTGTACTTGTGTAATAGCCGTGGTGGTCAAGAGGTAATGACACCCGCCTTACAATCGTGAGGTCGTGGGTTCAAATCTCCGGTCCCGTACCAATGGGTTCTTTGGAATTTATGTACGGAATTTCACACCACTGGCTTTTCGGTGAAGGAAAACATCGTGAGGCAACCGGCATACGTCCTTAGAAGAAATTCTATGGCGTATACAATACAATACAATACAAAAACACTTTATTGACACCACAAGTAGTAAACATAACAGAAAAAGAAATAACGACAGAAGAATGGTACAAAAGGCGGTCTTATCGCTAAAAGCGATTTCTTCCAGACAACCTCTACTGTGTGGAAACATGTGATTGACGTGGACGGTGGTGTAAACATAAATGAATAAAGTAAAGCTATAAATATGTAGCGTATGTGAATCCACCAACCCGCACTGGGCCAGCGTGGTGGAAATGGCCCAATCACCATTCGTGGGTAGGTCTACGTCCTGCAGTGGACTATGAAAAGGCTAGTACAGTACAGTAGGTAAATAAGCCTCTCTCTTGATTTAATTGTGGTGTATACCTACAATAAAGATTTTGATAATACTTTCTAAGTATCCATTGTAACAAATACTTTGGTCCGAATCATACAATTTGGCGTATGTGTGTCTACAGACAAGACAGACAGACAATTTTGACTGCATCTACTTAACAGCTGCGTAAGGATTGGGTTATCCATATCCACAGCTTGTAGATAACTTCACAGCCGCCAACTTGTATGATTCAGACTATAAAATTCTGTTTGTGGCTTTCTGTTCAACTACATTGGCATTTGTAGAGCATCCTGTAAACTAACAGATTGAAATAATGCTCTCTTTCTAACTTAAAACATTAGAGGCTGGATTTTCCAACAAAGCCTAGGTGGAAAGCTCCACGTCCCATTATCTGTAATCAGATTATATTTATTTCAGCTTAGCCCCGAAACTGGCGCTTTCGTATCAGATTAGCCGCTACCATTGTTGCACTAATGAGATTACTCATGTATGATGCAGCTCTGAATTTCACTAAAATACGGGCTTAGCATCTAAACAGCGCTGGATTAGTGCGAGACACTCTCGGTGCCGGGAAGAGAGGTGAGAAAGCTGTATTTTGCGGATTTGTACGACGTAATATTATTTGGAATATGTCATCCATCCATCCATCTCAGCCATATGAAATCCAGTGCTGGACGCAGGCCTTGGAGATCCGTAGAGGATCCCAATAAGACCGAATGGAAGAGGCTTGCATCCAGTGTTCCTGCGGTCTAGAATGCGGCTGAGGTCAGTCGCAGGTCCCTTTTCTTGAATGTTTGAACTCTCGAGGAGGCGGTCCGAAGAAAACAACGTTGTTGCAGAATCACGTTTGTATTTTGTCACTAAGACGGATAACTGATAGGTATAGTATTATGTTTACTCTTATAATTAGCGGCGGTAAATAGCCTAATTATAGCAGAGTCAGTTGGTGAAGAGATTAGAGAAGATAATTTAAAAAGGCACTCTCTGTGTAGTGATGGGACGTGGATCAGTTTTTGTACGACTAAAATAGTGTTGTGCCCACGTTCCACCACAGACTATAAAATAGTTAAATTAAAGGTGTGTTTTCGACACACCACAAGATCATCTGTCCACCTCGTAGGTTGACATCCTACGCTGCGCTTGCCGATACCTGGTCTCCACTCGAGAACTTTTCGACCCCATTGGTGATCAGTCCTCCGAACTATGTGCCCTGCGCACTGCCATTTTAATTTGACAATCTGCTGGGCTGTCTGTAACATTGATTATTCTACGGATCTCCTTAGAGAGACTCCGAGCATAGCCCTCTCGATAGCTCGTTGTGATATTTGGAGCTTAATTACTATTGCGCATTTTTCTAGTAGGTATTGCCAGCTGAGTCGCCAAACTTTGTTTAGAGATAAAGAGGATTTGGCACATTTATCACCTAGGGGCAAAAATAGTATATATAGCCGACGACCTGTTTTCATAAAATCATAAAGGTTAGAGGAGCTGTTACTGATATTCCTCTTGAAAACAAACACTAAGTAACACTAGTTTATATACATATTTGCCTATAACTATTTTCTTGTGTGGTTCTGGTTAGTTATAATTATTATTATATTGTGTAATTTTGAATGTAAATGTAAGATCTGGTTCATCTAGGCGTAAGAGGGAAATACGAGTACATAGCCTTAAATTATTGTAAGTAGAACAAATACCTATTGCATGTCCGTTAGGATAAGCTGTTGTGTTTAAATACTTTTATAAAACCTTAGTGTACCTACACAGTTGAGAGCTATAAATGATATCTTTATCTTATAAGATCTTTTTCTTTTTCGCCATAGGATGTTCACTGCAGGAAACAGGTCTCCAATAAGGATAATGAATAATTATTCAAACCTTATACTGAATTACCTTACCTTACCTTACCTTAATTACCATACCTTCGTACTTATACTTACCTTTGCATATTTTGCTGCAATTGATACAATTGAAAAGTAAGCATAAACAAAATAATAAATTATCAAAAGAAAAAATGTTCTAGTCAAGTAACTACTTAACTTACGAACTATCATCATCATCATCCGCAGCCTTCTCTATCCCACTGCTGGGTATAATAAGGCTATAGGTAGTATAGGCCTCTCTCACCACCTATTATCACCACCTAATAATTTCATTAGTGTAGTAAGTATCGGGGGTTGGTATGGTATCGGAACCGGATAAAAAATAACCGCTTTACCGCAAAAGATTTAAACACGCCTTAAACACTGTTTAACGGCACAATTTGTACTGCTAAACATTGCTTAAAGCTCGCGTAAAACTTTTGTGGTTAGACGTTAATCATCTTACCACAAAAGTTTTACGAACAGCTTAGGCAATTTTTAACAGTACAAAATGCACAGTTAAACAGTGTTTAAAGCGTGTTTAAATATTTTGTGGTAAGGCGGTAAATGTCTAAGTATTTATCTTGTCTATTGTTCAGAAAAACTTTGTACAGTGATTTTGAAGTTTTAGGTAGATTTCATTTTTATATGAGACCACAATCACATTATCAGTTTGCAACTTTTTTAAATTGGCACTTTAGAGCATATTTTTGTGAACCCTGCATGTGATCAATCAAAGATTTAGGCTCCCCTATCGATACAGTGGCAGTATTGCAATTTGAATGGAGCTCGCTGAGACGTGTTTATCAGCGTATCAGCCGTATTATGCGAGGTTTCTGATTTAATTTATTGAATAGGTTGGCATTATGACGTTAATGTAGGCACCGTCGAGCAGATAGTATTGATTTGAAAATGAAACCTTGTCTACAGAAACAACCTAATAGACCTAATAGATACATACCTAATAGACCCACGTAGCGTTTGTAACTTTAAAAACCAAAAAATATTTCTTATTTAGACTAGAGTTTGACGTCGTTTTTCCTTTCTATAGGTACATGGAAAGAATATCTGCGTATTAAATGTAACGAATTGAGTAACTTAAAAATTCCTTTCTTAGTTCAAAAATACACTTGAAATGATAAAGTTAAATATACCCCCACCACAAGTTAAATATACCCATAAGAAAATCTTCTGTGGTCAATATAACGTCATTACTACTACTCATGTTACTTTAGCAAATACGTTTAAATAAGTAATAAACAATACCTACTTACTAGATTAAGAAAAAAATTGACATATCTACCTACCATGATTGAACAATCACTGCGAATAAGTATTGGTAATATTGGTATTCCCGATTAATATTTTCTCTCGAAGAATAAAGTAAGGATTACACTGAAGACGTTTATTGGTAAGGGTTAGATGACGTATTGATGGATAGTCGGTTGTAATAAAATGCTTTACGCAAATATGCTTTCGTATAAAATGGATCAAAGGGCGGGGGTTCAGCCACAGCCACCGTGGATGTGTGTCACCACCCTCGATGCTTATTTAAAGGTTAACAGTAAAGCAGTAAGTTTTTTTCTTAAATCCACAGATTCAGTAGGTAAACATGAAAAAAGTGATAATTCTGACAACATAGAAAAAAATTAGATAAATACTTAAACAGGCTTCATCAGTTATGAAGCAGTCTATATTATGAACAAAAATCTGTTGAATATTGTTCGTGTCAATTTCGACTCTAGATATTTTAGAAAAAGCAACAGATTAAGGATAGATGATTTTTTCAGCAATTTAGTAGGTCAGGCCTGCCTATAGGTATACTTAAGAGGAGTCTGAATAAACCACTGTTTTCGTGTTTTCTGTAGAACTTTGAGAGAATTTTCGGTACATTAGGTCTACTTATAGCTGAAATTGTGAGACCTGGTTGGCTCAACTTGGCTCTGGCAGGGAGCACTGAAAATAGCATTCCTATTAAAATGCGAGTTGGTAGGTTCCATACAAATTTTGTAAATGCTAGATAATCCTATAAGTACGGTACGAACCGTAAATGTGAAGACGGAAAGAGACTAGACTATAAATCTAACAATAGATTGATGCAATGATATTTTCCATAAGCTTTCAAGTCTCCTTATTACAATTTTACGTTACAGAGCCCTATTTTCTCCGCAGGTTTTCATTTTAAATCCACCGTGTCACTTTCGAGTTCACACATCATCTTAGAAAAATGCTTATGCAAAGATTACCAACACAATATTTGGCGGCAGTGAGTGCGGGTTCCCGATAAAAATATTCTATTTATTACGAGCCACCGTGCGGAGGCACATTCAGAACGCGTCACGCGTTGACATCCGACTTCTGCGCTTCGGGACGCGATCTTTGCAGGGTTGTCACCATCAAATTGGTATGTTCTCTGTCGATGGCAATTGTCATTTCTAAAACATAATTTTAAGTACTAAACTTTAAACTTTTGGTTGACTCTACTTTGTATGGTGCAAAAAAGCTAAGCTACGTACAACGCTAAGTTGTATACAAAGCTTTTCGACACTCTCTATTCAGCCGTTACCTAAAATCTTCAAATAATCTCAGCCTTAGTTTCCCTCGTCACAAAATATCTTTCTACGATTCTTCTTTCCCTGTGGAGGCAGTCAGACTTTGGAATGACTTACCTTTAGAAATTAAGCGTTCACCTTCCTTGAACGTTTTCAAACAACTTGTGAAAGCTCACTACCTATCTGAAATCATAATGCTACTTTTTCCTTTCGCTACCATTTTTTAACGTATTTAAGTATATGTATAATTATATTTATGTGAAACTTAGATTGGATTAAGTTAAAGTTAAGTTTAGTTTATTATTTATAAGAAATCGCCATGGGTGATAAGGCCGCCACTTTATAATCATATTTTTTGTCGTATATGTGTAAATAGTGTTTATTTTTCAAATTGTGGTTGTTAATAAAGAGTTCTGTCTGTCTGTCTGTCTAAAGCAAAAAAGTTGGTTGTTTGTAAAGTCGGTTTATGGAGGATAATTTTACGTAATAACGTTATAAAAACATCGTGTATCCCCCGTGGCTTACTGCTTGGCTCAACTAATAGTGCCAAAGGAAAATTATCTCTCCCGTGGCATGGTTGAATCAACCACTGAAACGCTTAGGCCGATCGTGCCTCTCTATCACTTGTTCCGTGCTTGCTTGCATGCTTACATTCATGGATTTATAAGACGTTATCACGAATAAACAAAATATACTCGTAGGTAATACGAACGTAACTAAATGAGATCATGTCAAGAGTTGCTAATCAAATGTTATCGTTATTGAATGGACATTTAAATACTTCCATCGACATTATTTTTTGACATTTAATTGATTCATTTTTATTGATCGAAACAAAATTACTTTGCTAATAAAACAAGCCAGAATAATAATTGTGTTGTTGTCTTATTTTTATCGTATTGCGATGTTAACTAACAAAAGTCAACAGAAATTGTAAAAAAGATTTACCGTGTACTAAATACTATAGTATGACCAAAAAGATAAGAAGCAAATGACGATGACAGACAAACGCCCATGTTGTGACAGCCCTATTTCATATTTCGCGGCCTCACGCTCCCCTGTCGCCAAACAGTCAATACGCGAGTGTGAATAATTTTTCATCTATTGCCATTATAAGCTGCGATCAGCCTTTATCAGCTATCTTAGCCGCAACGTCGTATGTAGGTATACATGATATTTATCATTATGTAGATATATGGTGGCAGTGGGCAGGGATGTAGAATGTAGAACGGATTGCTGATGTAACACAGAGTTCTAGAATAGAGTCCATGCAGACTAGAGGTGAGTAAAGCCGGAAACATACTATCGGACGCGGCTTACGGACGCGACTGACAGCCGCGACTGACAGCCGCGACTTAGCAATGTGCACAGTCTTAAGACATCCGGTGTGCCAGATCGCTCTCGGACGTCCGAACGCTCAAGGTCCGTGACATCCGCGACTTATGTCCGATAGTGTGCACGACTCAGAGTACTTTCATAGTCTAGGTCACGGCTGTCAGTCGCATCCGTAAGCCGCGTCTGATAGTATGTTTCGAGCTTTAAACATATGACGTCCGCGTCCTAAGATTATTATACAATACTCAGAATATACAGGGTTATTTCTAATCAATTAGCAACCTTTTAGGAGCTTATTCTGTTCATCAAAACTAACAACTTTTGTTCTGCGTCTTGTCAAAACTCAAAAACAATGTGGTTCCACAGAAATATATCGTTCACCCGCGACAAAATGTATGGGACAGCTGATTTTTTTTCGAGTTTTGACATAAGTCGCAGAACAAAAGTTGTTAGTTTTGATGTATAGAATAAGCCCCTAAAAAGACGCTAATTTTTTTGTATCGCGTAGGTATAAGTCCGCGCTTGACCACCAACTCGCCTGATGGTAAGCGACGTTGTGGTCGAAGATGAAGCACGCAGACCTAGGAGATACCTATTCACACGGACCTTGAAAAGCTTTAGATTATATCTCATGAAACAGGAAAGCAGGAAGACTGTTCCAATCCCTGGCGGTACCTATGAATCAGAAATGAAGAGTCAAACCGCTTCGTACGTATTGAAGGAAAATCGACAGTGTAGGGGTGGTAATGTGGCGTCCTCCTGCTTATCATGTACTGTTGAAACTGATCAAGGAATATTATTTATTCTTTCAACCATCTTTTTGCAGGCCTAAAATATAGCTACGAGTAGGTTTCTGATGAGATAAAATTGTTCCAGTAGCACATGATTTTTGAATGAAATGATTTTTATTTTTAAATTTATCATTTTTACCAACTAATACATTGTTGGAAGGAGCTACAGGAAGGATACTTCCAATAATGTAGTAATTGGTAAAAATGATAAACACTTTCACTAATTCGACGTCTTCGCAGAGAGCGTTTCTAGCTTAATTGGACAAAGCATCTGGGCCGGAATCCCAGAGAGATGCAGGTTCAAATCCTGCGAACGCGTCAATTTTTGAAATGTTTATCACAAAAAGAAAAGTTTCTATACACCTAGTGTGTGAAGCACGATAAAAATAATTTCATTGATTCTGATCGCCTTGCTTAATGCGCCAATTCTCGTTAATGGTAAGAAGTTCTAATAATTTCGCATTAAGTGACTGACTGGTTTAAAGCAGTTCTCACAGATGGCGCTTCCAACAATGTAGTAGTTGGTAACAATGATAAACACTTTCACTAATTCGACGTCTTCGCAGACAGCGTTTCTAACATGATTTTTGAGTTTAAATGCAAGTTCAGCTACGAAACTATTACAAATTATAAAAACTCATCAAGAACTGGCCACTAGCCCAGCAAAGCGCAGCTAAAAATCTAGGTGCACTATTCAGCTAAAAAATATCATTCACTCGGTACTGTGGTCAGCGCAGCCTAAGCCGCCGTAAAGTCAAAAGAGCTTTGACTTCAAAGAGCTGAATAACTGGCACCAACAAGAGAATGCAAAATAAACTGGCAGCACCAAGGGAAGAGTGCAAAATAAATGCAGCAACACCGCATTACACAGCCACTGAATCAAAAGACAGACCGGGCGTGAAGTGATGAAAACGTGGAAAAATAGTCAAGTCGCCTCTTTGTACGAGTGAAGGATGCCTATTCTGGGATCGGGCTACTTCGTGACGTCATATTTTCTTCAGATACTTAATATAGATCTAATTAAAGGTGTGAAACAATGCAATCAGTTTTATAAACTCTGATTAAAAAAGATGGTTATTATAATCAGGATAATGTGTGGGATAAAGATACCTACAAGACCTACATAACAGTCCATGTTTGTATGTCTGTCTATGGAATGGATAGTTTCTAAACGAATGGAAGTAGTATTTCGTTGCATTTTTTTAATGCTGGCCTGGTCGAGATGGTTTTTGATTTAGGTAGGTACCTAAGTAGGTTTTTCAATAGAGTTTATGTAGGGCTTTTCAAATTTCATAATTTTACACTTAAATTATTTTAATTTTATAGTGCATCCCACACTAGGTTTATCTCAAAGAGTTATTTTTGTGATAAACAATTCAAAACTATTCACGGATGCAGGACTCGAACCTTGCGTCTTCGGAACACTAGCCCGACGCTCTGCCCAACTGAGCTAATCCGTAATACTGCATACGCGTCGAATTTTGAAGTGTTTATCATTTAACCAACTTATAGCGTTGGCGGCGCCACCTGTGATACCCGTATTAGACAGGTTATCACTCAATTGAAGTTATAAGAACTTCTGTATATTGACGAGAGATTGTCTAGAGTAAATGACTTTACCTATGAATGGAATCCTGTGCACTTCTTCACTAAGTACAAAATAAACCTACCCATGAAACATACTACCCCAAGTATAATCAAACTTTTCAGTTCCAGCATTAGTTGATAAAGCTACTATTGTTTCCCTAAAAACAAAAAATAAAAACTATGAATAAAATAAACATATTTTTTTTCTTTCGGTCCTTTTAATCTAATAATATAAGTATAGTAGTTTTCTAAAGAATATTTCAAGAATAAGTACTTCCTGGTTAGTTTCGTGTTACTCCTGCAACCGTGTCAATATTGGTCGACACTTGTGGGGGATGATTTTTACATCAAAGCGGGCGACCAAAGACTCGGCTTGAATCGCATCACACCTCGTAAACATACTCGTATGTAAACAATCTGTGTGAAAGTCGGCACTTCCATTGCAGGCGCAGTTACGTTTGTCCTTTGATGCCTAATGAAAAGGAGCACTTGAGCTTTAAGTTCACAGGTACGATACGTTTGGTCGTGTAGAAATGGCATAACTGAGATTAATATTTATTTTAATGGAGACGTAACTTTCGCGTGTAATTAGAAAAAATTGTTTATACTCTGTGTATCTTAACACTTTCTTGCGTTGTGTAAGTAACTCATAGAAGACAAGAATGGTCATGTAATTACAGTTTCTCTGAAAAAGAGTTACAAAGTAATATTTTGACATCCTACCGATATGTCATAGATACCTGCCTAAATACTCGAATCGTGTAGTTTGCATAATATAGGTACCTGTCTAGGTCTACCTAAAGGTTAGGTTAGGTTGAGATAAATAGAAAATACTCTACTTAACAGAACAATTGAGATCATTGATTTATTATCTTAATACATTTTATTTATTGACTTAAGTATCTAATGGGATAATAAAATCGGGACTTAAGTACCTTACTTTTGGGGATTAAAAAAATCATCAGGCAAATCAATTAGATTATCTACAGACTGAGCCCGATTACAGAGGTGCCATCGTAATTATATTAGCTAAATAGCATAGTTCTGTTTCTTTTTCACTTTAGGCATTCGATAGAGAGAACGCTTTTTACGTTGCTATTTAATTTACGCTGGCGCCTCTATAATAGGGCTTACTGTACCTCTAAGTCTAATGATGCAAAGAGGAGGTGGGATTCATGATGCAAATCATTCCAAAAACCGACAGTTATATTTGTTTTAAATTCGTTTAATCTGTTAAATTCGTTATTCTCTCTCGAAGTCCCATCGACATTGTGTTTTAATTCCATACATCAAGTGCATTCGATTTACATGTAGATAGTTGGGACATAAAATTTCACGTTTCACGACGCGGATTACAGTTGGCCGTCGCGTACCGAAGTTACGGCTTTTAATATAAAAATAAAGTTTAACGAGTTGCAGTGTGTTGCAGTAGGTACGATGTTGAGCCCGATTTATTGCTGGTGACGACCATTTGTTGGCGATACTTTTTGCAAGCTAATCCCTGCGGCTCTTGTGTTTTTTGGTCACTGTTTTTGGAGTTTGCTGTATGGAGCTTTGGTAAAGCACTGTCCGAGTTGTACTTCAGTCTCCTCAATCACTCATTGTAAAGAGAAGCCTATATATTTTTGGGGTCATCTTACACACTGTCTCTGACCCCAAACTAAGCAAAGCTTGTGATATGGCTGCCAGAGACTGATATACTACGTATACTTATTTTTAAATACATACTTATATAGATAGTAATTAACTAAATAACACCCAGACACAGAGCAAACACTTATGTTCGTCACATAAATGTTTGCTCTGGGTGGGATCGAACCCACGCCTCTTTGACTCAGAAGTTAAGGCCACTAACCACTGAACCACCGAGGCAGTCAATGTCCAACAGTGGACGACATACGTACGATTATGTTGATGATTCTCAATCATAATCGTATTGACATCTCTAGCTGTTTTATAGATTTTCAATAGGTAAAAATGCCAAGGGTTGGAAGTCGCTTGCATCCAGCGCATCCTGCCGGATGTAGATACTTTATAAGTTTATGATGACTGCACTGTATGAGGTGTTTGATTATTTTGGTGGTGCTGGTCCTACGGAAACGATTGGATACACAATATGATACTACTATTAACTTACTAGTAGGTACTTGTTGCCTATACTTTTTGAAGTAATCGCGGCTCTGGTTCTGTTTTGTAGAGCTTGTTGCATGAAACTTTGGTGGAAGGTGGGTACCGTTCGCTGCTAGACAGGCTTGCCCTATAGATTTCCTATTGGAATGGTTAGTTCGCGGAAGTGGCTTACGAGTACAACGAAACGTAAAAAAAATCGAGAGAAACACATACTACAATGTAACGAAGAAGGCAAGAAATGTAGATTTGGCAATTGACATGGTTTTGTTGAGGTTGCAGAAACAAAAATAAATAGAAATATCGTTTCAAATAAGTACCTATACGTAAATGGTACTTTTTAATGTAGGTAGTATGTAAGTACTTTTTGTGTTTATTTTAAAACTACTCACTAAAGATTCACAGCAAATATTTCTCAATTTAGAACATAATTAATTACCCATGCGTAATTTTCAGCAAAGACGATAAACAGGATATACTCTCATATCACGACAGCAGAGATTATCACAATGTACCTTCTTATTTATTAGAAAAATATCTCAAAACGCAGGTACTTTGTCAAAGTCAAAACCTTTCCTTTACTTTTGAAGGAGCTGAATAAAACATAAACATAGTTTAGGCTGACAGAGTACCATAAAAATGTATTTACAGAAAATAACTGGCAAGGTGGCACTGTCATAACATAGAGCTAAATAGGTATGTAGAGGTGGTGTTATGAACATCATAATGATGTTCATAACATCATTTTTGACACAGATCTACTACCTTATACTATCTTATACTAAAAATGTATTTTCGTACTTCCTTTTTTACTGAGAAAATAAAGTAAGTATTATATTGAAATGCTTTCATTTAAGATAGATAATATCTACAGTGACACATTTAAGTTTCATTCGCGGGCCATTGTTGCAGTATGACATGACTGTTACCTACTCATTAAATGTGTTGTCATGTGTTTTTAACGTTTTTGCCTAAATTCTTTTTTAGATCGTAATTATGGAAATCGTGGCTAGATCAGAGACTTTGAATTTACAATATTTTTATGTAAGGTACTGGTAGCTTACGCGTAAATTATTTTGGGATCAACCCTGAAATATTAAAATAATAAGATGTAGGTAAGTACCTCAAACCAAGGTTAGTGCCAAATTTTGATTTTCGACGAAAGCATTTTTGTATTATAACCGTTTTTAGGATTGGTGCGATAGTAAATTTTATAGTTTATTGAGTGAGTTGATCATATTGGTCAGTGTCCCGGTGTAAAGTTACCTCCGTTGAGTCAATTTACTTCATAAAGTAACATGACAAGTCTATGGTTTGTAGACAATAATCTTGTGAAATCTATGTGCAGATAACAAGTGGCTATGTGCTGTTAATTTGTTTGTCAGTTGATAATGCGAAGTGATAATCTGGCAGGTGAAAATATTCCTCTTTATACAGATAACTGGGGCACTTTAAATTAATGGTGTGATCTTGATTGTTCGTAGGTAAGAATTTAAAATTTTATAATAAACATGTACCTACCAAGATGTAGAGTTATTTATACAGGATTGAAATATGAAAATAATTCCCGGGAAGGTTTATTTTATTATCTTTTATTATTCATGAAATGTAAGAATAATAAAATAATGATGTAACTCTGTAAATTTTCCACTTTTTAATAATATACTTTTACATTTTTAAGGGAACACTTATTATACTGGAAGATAATAATTGCAAATAGGTACGTCCAATCACTCCTTTAAATTTTTTATTATGAGTTTCATATTATTGACTGAAATCGATAGATTTTATGTTTTTCTTTTCTTATTTTCAAGATCGTTGTTTTCGACCCAGATCAAACCTGAATTAGGCTGCAAATGGAGGCTGTTATGAAGATACAGAAGTGAATGGCATAGACAAAGAGAGGTATTTGCCCGGCAGTGAGTTACGTGCTGATAATGATGATGATGAATTTCAAGATTAGTAAGTTCGAAAGTAAAATTTAGGTTCATTGATGAGCACAATGGATATGTTAAGGTTTACTATCTCGGTGTAAAATGATTTAATAGTTAAATTGTATTAAAATTACACAAGTATAACCCTGAGGCAATCTCCAAAATTGGGGCAAAAATTATGAATTGGTGCTATGTCATATGGTGCAATTGATGATTTTATCTTGAAAGGCCGTTTTAATATTTTGAATGGTCTGCTTCGAATAATCAACAAACTTAACGTAACTAAATATAACTCTAGTCTCCATAATAATTGCCAAAAATTTCTCAAAAATGTTTTTTCTTTTATACTTATACTAGCTTTTGCTCGCGGCTCCGCTCGCGTGGTAATTTGACTTTTGTGCTATCCCACAATAACCTTTTATTTTTTCGGGATAAAAAGTAGCCCATGTCACTTTCCGGCCCTTGAACTATATCCATGCCATCAAAATCAAGTCAATCCGTTGCCCCGTTGCTGCGTCAACAAACCAACAAACTTATCGGATTTATAATATTAGTATGAAGTATGATAAGTAGGTAAGTACTTATGAAAGAGAAGGCCCAAATGCATCTCCATAACGTGTGAGTAGGTAGGTATTTATCCGACAGGGCTTCCAACTTATCATGGTATCCGAGCAAGGGTAGCGCTCATTCTAGCTGACCACCGCATACCTATATGCATAGATTGACCATATCTATGTACTAGTTGTTGTTTCACTTGTTTTGTGATCGCTAAGAAGAAATGAAGACACCGAACTACTATATTAATATAGTAGTTCGGTGCTATATTATAGTAGTATAATATACTATATACTACTACCGATCTACTATTATCGTAGGTACATCGTACATGTCAGTAGCGGGACAAGTAATTACTTGTACGTATTTTACATGTACAAATTAACATGAATTAGTTATTTTTTCAAGTATGATACAGTTTTTTGCTCTTAGCTTTGATAAAATGTGTTAAAATGCACTCCGATATTAGCGTCATTTTATTATTCTCATGTCGCGTAATGGCGCTACGATACACAAGCTGAATCAATGACTACAAAATAAGAATATGTACCTGGATTCTGGAAGAATTTCTCACAGATATTTGAAATAATTTTGAATATTTAACTAATTATATAGGGTACAATACAATATTTAAAATTGACATTGAAATAACTTGTTATCTATGAATATAATTTTATCTAATTAAATCTGAATTGCATTTTTATCTTGAAATCTCTTAATTACACCAAATCGGTGCATTATTTGTGATAGTGTTATCAATCCGGAAGGATTTTAAAGGGCTACCTTCGACTTCAATGTCACATTTTAATATTATGATAAGGGCTCTAAATATTGATAACCTTGAAATAGGCTCTACCTAAATTATCAGGTTAGTTTTAATCTATTTGTTAAACATTATAACTAAACTAAATCTAAATAAAGGTCATTTCCCAAAACTGGAACAAGGTGAAATAACCACAAATAAAGAAATAGGTTTTCAAGTATCTCTTTGAAAATCAGTTCACCGCCGAAATTGCCTAAAAACTCTACCTTAAGTAACAACACGAAATCATTTTATAGAGTTTAAAATCTCACTCAGTTCAAATAAATTATTTACTCCTGTTCAGTTACCGTCGTAGTCAACGATTCTTTGAATAGCTTGAAGAAACCATAACCACAAGATGAAAGGACACGTCCACAAAATGTATGGATACTGGTATAATAATAATCAAAAATTCTAACCACAACACTCGTTACATTTCGAGAAAGTTCATATTTTTCTGAGTCTATTACAACAGTTAAAAACAAAAAAGAGCCCTCCGATTTTTTAAAAAATTATTTTGAATTTAAGAGGTTAAATAAATATATTTGGCTCAATAAGTAGTTTATCTCTTTCAACCCTGATTAAGTAACCTTCGAATAGTTAAATAAAAGCATTTTTACCAATTAGACACACTTTTAAAATGTTTGTTTGTCACATTGTACTTAGGGGAGACCAGGTATGAAAGTAACAATTTTAACTTTACTCGCCTTAACTCTCAGACCTCGTGGAATTTAGAAAGTTAAGTGAGTGCATATGATAGACTGGTTTTACAACTATGTTTTAACATTAGCTTTAACGCGACTGGTATCACAGATTTTGGCAAATACGTCCATATAAAAAAAGTGGAATCTGTTACAACCGTCCCTACCCCTAGGGTTGGTTGTAACAGTGCAAGGGGATAATTGTAACATTGTAAATAACAACAAAGTTATGTTTATAATCAACATATTTTTAATCACAATATTTAAATCAAGTATATTAATAATTTCTAGGAAATAGGAATCTTCTTAAGTACTTAATCAACATAATAAAAAATGAGATCTTAATCCGATAAACAATTATGGCACACATAACTTATTTCATTTTTGGTGCAGCTTACATGAGCCCACTGCTGGCACTCTAGGCATTGCACCCATTTTTCTTTTGCCATGCTGTTTGAAAAGGGTTCCACGCATACTAAACAGAAGCAATCTTCGCTGTCTGAATCGCCACTATCTACAGTATCTGTTTTCTTCTTAAGTATTTTCTTTGGTTTCTTCTTAATAGTTTTCTTGACAACTGAAGCGTTTGACGTTGTCTCTTTAGCAGTCTGCAAAATGCTTTTTTTAACTACTTTAGCTTTAAGCTTTCTTTCTTCTTCTTGAATTTCAAGCTTGTTGGGAGTGTCAGTCATTATTGCTGTCTTTCTACCTTTTTTTCCCTTTCCATTATTCTTCCTGGGTCCTGCTTTCGGCAATGGCTTAACTTCATAGGGGCTAAACGATGTTGGTATGAGGTGCTGGTGAACAGTAGCTGAAGATGTAGATGACATGTTTAAATTATCAGATGACGTCGGTGAAATAGCCACATCTGCTTCAGAAAGAGTTGTCGATGGCAAGGCAATTATTGGGTGCATAATTAATTTAGGAGGAGTCTTCTGTAGTAATGTTGATGCTTGCAAAGCAGAAGGAGCTACTGGTGATATTAATGATGATGGTGAGTTCAGCACACGTTGTTGAGGTAGCAAGTCTTCATTTTGTGTGCATAATGATGATGAAGAGGGTGTTGCTTCAATCTGACGACTTGTTGATGGTGTCGCGTCGGACTGCCTAGTAGGGGCTGCAATCTCTGCTAACGGTCGATCAGTGACGGAGCTGGGCAAGAAGTCGACATCTGTAAATACGTGTGCATTGACGGGCCATATCCCTGTGCAAGCAAAACCCGCCTGTATATTTCGAGGTGTTACAGCAATTGGTAAAGACTCTCGGACAATACTGGGTATATCGTATATCGTCATGACTTTGCCAGGGTTTGTCCTCATCCAGTTGTCGCAGCATGCATTAACAGCTTTTTTTAAAGGTCCAAATACACTACGATCAAGTGGCTGCATCTTGTGTGTGCAGTGTGGTGGGAAAGTTAAAAGGACTATGCCAGAGTCTCTGCAAAAGTCAATATTCTTCAGTGCTATGTGGGAGCTGTGGTTGTCTAAAAGAAGAATACATTTATTTTCTTTTGATGGTCTTGCATGAGTCCTAAAATGATTCAAAAATATATTGAAATCATCTTCTTGCATCCAACCACTTCCATTTGCACTTCCAACTGACCCTTGGTGGCTGGCTGGCTTCGAATAAAATGATCTTTAAACCTTTTTCTAGGGAATATGAACATTGGAGGAATACTATTCCCAATTGCGTTAACTGCAGTAGCAACTGTTACCAGCACACCACGCTCTGCAGATGTGACTGAGCTTACTTGATTGGTGCCTCTCCCTGCTACAACTCTATTTGGCTTTTGAACGGTGGTTATACCCGTTTCATCCATATTCCATATGGCTGATGCTGTATAATTATCTCGTTCAAGTACGTCAGTAAAATGTTGAAAAAACAGTTCAACATTGCTTCGATTGAAGCTCGTGGCTCTGGCAATACTTGTTGCTTGTGGGGCTCTTATTGCTAATCTTGGATTACGACGCATAAACAATCGCAGCCAATCGTCACCAGCACATTCATTGGATCTCCACGAGGCGGGCATCTCCTTATTATATTTAATTGCTAATTGAAAAGCTAGTTTTCTTACTTCTTTAGTTGTTAATCCGTAATTAATTTGAGAACATTGGAGTAAATACTCAGCCAGTATTTTTTCTTCATCGTTATTAAAAACTCTTCTTTTTGATACGTAGCCAACATTCAAAAGACTGAACCTTCTTCAAGCATTTTCTTTTTCTTTTGCACATATCGATATAAAGTTACATGGCACAACTGATAAGAATTTGCAGCATCTCTGAACGGTACTTTTCTCAGAAGTACTTCTTCCGTAGCCAAATCCATGATTTCTGCAGTAACTAAACCTCTGCTGGTTGTTCGTTTATGAATGTTAGGCATTCTGGAATAAGAAAATAAGTTTTAAGTACCTTGAAAAATGAATAAATACAATAAAATATACTTTGAGATACCACGATCATAAGAGGGATGAAAGTAACAACCTGTTACTTTCATCCCTACGTATAAATTATCCCGAATTTGACAATCACTTGCTCATAACCTAAAAAAATCATTAGAAAGTTACCGTTTGGTATACTAATATAGAAAGATGAATAGTTATGTTATCTAACTCATACTTAACATGCAAGCTAAAGTTCAGGATAATAAAAACAAACACACTTGAAAAAGAAGATCGAAACTTACTTTCGAGTAATTTTTGCGGCATCGACTCGCACGTCCACAACCAAGCGGTACAGCGCCGTGAGCGCAACTGAGGCGAGGGGCGGTGTCAAATGGCGCTTACTGGTGACACAGCCAGCAGTGCAGCCAACATGATTCGTTTGAAAATTTATTAGTTACGTTCATCCCGTGTTACTTTCATACCTGGTCTCCCCTACTAACTGGTCACACTGGTAGGTTACACTTCTTAATTTTAGAAATTAAGAGATTAATGTGGAAGAATCAGCTACGAATGCAAGTAAAATAACGATAGAAGCACTTTATCATTGCTAAACTAGAAAAAGTAATAAGCTATATTGTTATTTTTCATACAATTTATTTTTCGCATTGAAAAAAAATTGGAGGGGTGAAAAAATCTAAATTAAACATTTTTGGGAAGCCCATAAAACAAGCTTTCAAATAATGTAGGTATATATCATCTTGGTTCGATTTTTTTCTGAATAATACTTATACCACTTGTGGACGTCACCTTTTTGATTCGTACCGCCCGGAATGGAACAGTCTTCCTGCTTTCCTGTTTCCTAAGAGATATAAGTAATCTAAAGCTTTTCAAGGTCAGAGTGAATAGGTATCTTCTAGGTCTGCGTGCTTCATCTTCGACCAACGTCGCTTACCTTCAGGCGAGATGGTGGTTGACCACCATACCGCGAATAAGTCGCGGACTTATTCGCGATAAAAAAAATCATCAACGACTTGTTTGTGTGTACTGCCAAGCACTCAGATATTGTAAAATTTCATTTCAAGTTCAACTGCAACACTATCAGTATACTAGGTCAGTTTCTCTAATCACTGACCTTACAAAACGAATCTATTCCTGCTTATAATCCTGTGATAAGATACTGGTTTTAATATAAAACTGTTACAGTCATGGCTTCCAATCAAACAACAAACAATGACGACGTCAACGATCCTCATCGTGGCGCTGGCAGCAGCCGTCGCAGTACCATCAGCAGCGGCTGCAGCGGTAGCACCAGTGGAGGAACCAGTGCTAGGGTATTACCACGAGGATGTGGGTATCCCAGAAGCTCAGAGGATCAAGGAGGCTGAGTATCTCATGGACTCGGAAGGAACCAGGATAGTGGGAGGCTCGCCCGCTGCGCTCGGAGCATATCCTTTCTTGGTGAGTTTGCTAGGAGTATTTTGTAAGAGCGAGATTTAATTAGGTACGTTGTTTTTGAACCAGTAGCCACTTGGTCTGAAGTTTATTGATTCATTCTATAGTCTGCAGACCGGCATGTCCATATCTAACGATGTTCGATGCCTGCTAGTTCTGATTGGTTGTTTCTTCCAGGATATAGTGATACTTTGCTTTTATTATTTTAGATCCTTCTATTCCACGTCATCTTCAAAGAAACATTTGACTCTTTCTTCTCCTTCAAAGTAGTCGATTGAAACGAAGTCCACTCTTAGGATCACGCAGATGTACTGTATCAGCCTTTTAATAATCCACTGCAGGACGTAGGCCTATCCATGAAGGGTGATTGGGCCATATCCATCACACTGGCCCAGTGCGGGTTGGTGGATTCGCATACGCCATCGAATTTCTTCTGCGGAAGTATGCAGGTTGCCTCACGATGTTTTCTTTCACCGAAAAGCCAGTGGTGTGAAATTCCGTACATAAATTCTAAAGAACTCACTGGTACGGGACCGGGATTTGAACCCACGACCTCACGATTGCAAGGCGCCACGCAGATGATTAGACCGCAATATCGATTTGGCCTGCTGCATATATCGTCAGTGTCATTAAGAGTCTATATAGTGGAATCGTATCCAGCAATGGACATCCCACGGCTAATCTAATGATGTTTGAAACGATACTAATGTCATATTCAGGCGGGTCTGGTGATCACGCTGACGACGGGTGGTACGTCAGTCTGTGGATCGTCTATGCTGAGCAACACGCGCGCTGTGACGGCGGCGCACTGCTGGTGGGACGGCCGCAACCGCGCGCGCCAGTTTACCCTGGTCTTCGGTTCCACTCGACTCTTCTCGGGCGGCACTCGTGTCGCCACATCCAACGTGGGCATGCATGGCGCATACAACCCCAACAATCTGAGCAATGACGTGGCCATCATCAGGTTCAACTTCGTCGCCTATACCAGTAAGTTTCATATTGGGCTTCATATCCCACCAATTCATCCAATTCGACGAAACAGTAGATTATAGTCTTCGGAACAATTCTACAATTATCTAAAATTAAATTAAAAGGCTGTACGCTTACTTCAGATCCAAATAATGGTTGAAAAACTCCTTTGTACGGTACCACAATCCAGTGCTATAAGGAATATATTGTATATGTTAATATAATACCTGCGACCTGCGGAGGGCGTTTGATCCATATTCCCCACGCTGGCCTTTCTGTAGTTGGAGTATTTTTCCTCCAGCTTACTCAACAATTCAACTTACTCAACTCGAAAACTCCAACTTAACTAAATTAAATTTGTTCTTACAGATGTGATTCAGCGTGTGGCTCTTCCTTCTGGAACCTTGCTAAACAACAATTTTGTTGGCGTGTCCGCGCAAGCAGCTGGATATGGGAGGACAAGTGATTGTATGTACTCATTTTCAAAGGCCAATCCAATTACAAAGAGCCGGCTGATTTAAAAGTCTAAACAAAATTTTCTTTTCCTTGACAAAAACGCGCAAGATAGATCTTTGATCTTAATCATCATCATCAGAATGTTTGTATTGCATTAAACTGGTATCATGATCTTTGTCATGATTGGCTTGCTCTGTTTTAGTCACTCCTAATTCTGTTCTATAAAATGAACTTTTATATCAATAATCTGTGGTATTTTTGTGTTAGGATTTCTATCTAAAATATTACTAAGTTATACTTTTGAAATGTAGATTTCACAAAAAGCTCAAATGACAGTTTCTGTTTGATTCCAGTCGCCGGTATCTCGACGAACCAGGTGCAGAGCCACGTGACGCTGCAGGTGATCTCGAACGCGGTGTGCCAGCAGTCATACGGCTCCATGGTGCTCGGATCAACTCTTTGCACCAGCGGCGCGGGTGGTAGAGGCACCTGCGGTGGTGACTCTGGTGGCCCGCTCGTTGTGACTAGCGGAGGCCAGCGAGTGTTGGTGAGTGCTCCTTGACAAAAGTATGGTGACTTATAATGTAGCCGCGTAGCCAGCGGTGTCGCGCCCGGTGGTCCGCTAATCGTGACAATATAATTTGGCACAGTAAAGACTGTTCAGAGAACACTTGTAATACTATAGGATGGCATTCAATTGAATGGTGGTAGGTAAATAACCAATGTCGTCCATATTATATTTGTTCAAATTTCGTAGGCGTTTCATGGAAATAAGCTGAAAGGAACGCCTACGAAATTCGTCAAGATTCTCATTCATCGTTGCTCTGAGAAAATTATAAAAAACTGCAGGTATCATTACTTATTGGGCACAATACTCTTTATTTTGAAGTTGAAGTATTTAATTTAATTTAGTTTAATTTTAATATCTTCATACCTCAGGGCGAACAGTGTATCACCCACCAGTGTACCAGTGTACTGTCCGGCATCACACAGGATTTTGCATTGGTATAGTAAAGTGAAAAAATTGAGTAGGGTAGACCTGTCTTGATCATTCGGAACGCATACTATCAATTACTAACACACTCCTACTAACCCCATGTGCCAAATCATTCCTGAAGAGAACTAGCTTCCACATACACATACATAGTGGAAGCTAGCTAGTGACTCACAATTAGCTAAAAACGATTAAGTAAGGAATGTTTGCTTAATTACAAATATACACTCTAAAATAGTTCCTATTGTCGCTCACTCACATATAAAACCAGCCCGTCTAAATGTAGCATTATTGTTATAGATCGGCATTACGTCGTTTGGTTCGTCTCGCGGCTGCCAGGTGGGGCTGCCGGCGGGCTTCGCGCGCGTCACCGCCTTCGCCTCTTGGATCCGGGCCCAGCTCTGACCCAGCAATGGGTAATCTCGAACTTTAGGATACTTACTTAGGCTAGCTGGTAATTAGGTAATTTAGGTATAATTAACTATAAGTGTAAGGTCAATAAACATTAAAAATTAAAAGCACGCTTTTATTATAATGTGGTCAACACAAATGCAACGAGCTCAAATATTTTGTAGTGAAGTTCATATGTCTCCTTCACCTTTCGGCTCCATCATCAGATCAGCTCTATAATATAATCTACATTTTTATCCGATTTACATAACCATAGCCATAGGACGTCCACTGCTAGACATAGGCCTTCCCTAACGATTTCCAATAAGACCGGTTGGTAGAGGCCAGCGCGATCCTGCGGTCTTTATGAGGTCATCCGTCCACCTTGTGGGTGGACGTCTTACGTTGCGCTTGTACTTACGCTTACGTGGTATCCACTCGAGAACTTTTCAGCCCCATCGGTCATCAGTCCTTCGCGCTATGTGCCCTGTCGATTGCCACTTCAACCTGCCAATCCGCTGGGCTATGTCGGTAACCTAGGTTCTTCTACGGATCTACTAAATCCTGATTCGATCTCGCAGAGAAACCCCGAGCATAGCCTTCTCCATGGCTCGATGGGCTACTTGGAGCTTACTAATAAGGCCCATAGTGAGAGACGTTGGTACACCAATTGGTGCAATGTCATAAGGTGCAATTGATGATTTTATCTTGAAAGGCCGTTGTAATATTTTGAATGGTCTGCTTCGAATAATCAACCAACTTAACGTAACTAAATATACGAGTAACTCTAGTCTCCATAATAATTGCAAAAAGTTCTCAAAAATATTTTTCTTTTATACTTATACTAGCTTTTGCTCGCGGCTTCGCTCGCATGGTAATTTCACTTTTGTGCTATCCCAAAATAACCTTTTATTTTTTCGGGATAAAAAGTAGCCTATATACGTCACTTTTCGGTCCTTGAACTATATCCATGACAAAAATCAAGTCAATCCGTTGCCCCGTTGCTGCGTGAAAGAGGAACAAACCAAAAAACTTTTCGGATTTATGATATTAGTAGGTATGATAAGTAGGTAAGTACTTATGAAAGAGAAGGCCCAAATGCATCTCCGTAACATGTCTAGAGTAGGTAGGTATAACTTATTATTTCTCTATGACATCAAGCAAATAAATATGGAAATACTGTCTGATATGTTATTTAGTGTTTTTGAAAATAGCTAACTAATCAAATCCTTACTCAACAGTTAAGTAGGTCACTTTGAATAATAAATATCTAACTACATGACATTTTAGTCTTATTAGCATCGACTTGGCATTTTTATCTTTATTCCATATTAATGCTTATTAGGTAGGCAGTGTTCCCCTACCTATCAAACGTTGTTGTGGAAGATCTACCAATTTTCCTGTCTCAAAAAAAAATACAAAAGATACTTATGGCAAGAAAGATCTCTCTTTATTTTGGTACCAACCCCGTAATCACGAATATAAAATATATTTTTCATCACATCTATTCGAAAAGGACTACTTGGTTCGCCTTTAAGTGCGCCCAAAGGAGGTGTTTTCTATAAGAAACTTTACAAGTGCGCCGAAATTATCTTTGCCGCGCAATTTTTGAATTTGGAACAAATAAATGCGACGGAATGATCTTTGCCGCGCACTTTTTGAATTTGGAAGTATTTGTAATGTTAGTGTTCAGCGCCAAGAAAATGAACGAAAAGAATGTATATCTAATGTTTCATTTGTTTTATTATTAGATACGATTTAATTTCAATTTAATTGTTACTCTACGTTTTATTAAATAATAATATAGTAAAATATGAGGCGCCTTTTGTTTTCTCACAGAGGTGATGAAAAGTAGAGTGTACCACTCGGGCGCAAAATATATTTTGGCTCGGGCGACGTACTTTGAATCCCTCGCTACGTTCAGGATTCTACTAAAGAATCCCTCACTTCGCTCTGGATTCAAAAAAGCGCCCTCGCCTTAAAAATATTATTTTGCTCCCACATATGATACAATCTACTATTGTAGAGTCAATTAAATTTTGGGTGATTAAGTTGACTTTCTTTTGCTATTTCGCAGATGGTCACATTGTAAAAGTTGTTTATCTTGATGTACTAGCTAGAGTCACGCAGACACACAGAAGGGCTTTACCACTAACTTTGTTAGTAGGTATTGTAGATACGGAGATACCTGTATCTAAGTATGCCCGAAGAATATTCCATTCTTATCTACATAGTTGGTTTATTTTGATTGGCAACACCTAGTAAGGTGTGAACATAAAACTAGACTCAAATACTTTAAACAAGATTAGTCCAATGACTCATAAGTATCTAAATCTTAGGTGTAATGTGCGACTAAATCTTTAACACCATTATATTTTAAGTCATAATAAACCGCCTGTTTCAGTACTCGATGTAATGGTGTCTGTAAATATAGATAACGGGTTTTTGAAGCTCTTTGTTCTCGATGTGACACATGCAATCTTTAAAATATGATTGATAATTACCTAGGCGTAGGATTTTGGGATGTTTGTATGTGTTCAGTATATTTTTGCTCTTCTAAAAATTTCAAGCAGTTTCTATTGTGTTTAAAAAATGTTAAGTATTTTAGTAAGGCTGTAGGTTACATTTTTCGCAATAAAATTGGATGGAAATTTAATCGAATTGGTGATATGAATAATTATTTTTCTTATTTTTTTTATCATAAGTTTAAATACAAAACTTTTTTTAAATTACAAAGTTATAATAGGACCTACATTAAAAAAACGATTAGAGTTATTATAATAGGTATGTCTATCTAAGTGTACCTAACTAAGTAGTGGCATACTGGCCAAAGCAAAAATCGCAAAAAATTCAATTCGATCTTAAATTTGTAGAAAGATATGTACTGAAATTTTGTATGCAACTTAATTAATTTTGTTTAAAACTTGGTAATGTTGATGACTGTAATTATAACTTTTAATTCACCGCGGTCTATAGGTACCTACTACCTACCTATGTAGGTATACCCTACTTAGACAAACACCTCGTTGAAACAATTTTAGTACCTACGTATTTGTGACTTGGTGTAACACGGTAAGTAAGTATTGTGGAAAATCTTTAGGCATTCCGTTTATGTTACCTACTATTTATAGCTTAGATTCTATATTTAGTGCATTTTTTTGGTTAATATTTTAATGCTGCTTGTTTTAATTTTATTTACCTACTTATCTAAGAACGCTCTTAATAGGGTATCGCTGAATATCGCTTAGAGTTACTGTTGTAAGCGAAGCAGGCAAGTAATAAAAAAAATTAAGTACATTTTATGTTTCAAGCTATATTTAAGTAATTACATCATAAACTTATGTGACATGGCCATAAACTTTTAGCTATAATACCTTCAGGCAGCTTAAAAACTTGACACCAAGGTCCTGTACAAAATACCTTGTTTAATACCGACAAAATTTAAATAAGTAGTGTTGTTTGGCAAAGAGGAGTGTATTTACTCATTTCTCACACTCATTTTTTTAACGAATTTAAGACGGGACCAACCCCCAAATCACCAAAGAAATTAGCTGTTCTATACATGTTGCAGGGAGAAAGGTCAATAATCTTTTTGAATGGAACAGTTGATTTGTTTTGCTTTTTATTTCGGAATTTATCCGTAATTGTAAATTGTGATTTGATATAGGTATTTATTAAGGAAGTAAGTATAAATACCTACTAAATCAATTTTCTTTTCTAACATAGAACTTATAGACCGACTTTTAATTAGTACGGTACCTACCTAACATTTATACTAAATTAAATAAATTATTATTTTTGCATTATTATGTTAATTATGTGTTATTCTTTTTAAAATTTGCCCCCTTGACTACGAGTATACTTGACTTATACAAACTAATACTAAATCAATCATCAAATCAAAAAGCTTTAATGACATAAAATAAGGTACCTACATGAAAATTATTGAAGCCTCTGATTCCCGAATATTTTAATGCCCATACCCTTTAAAATAAGAAAATCATTGTTTCTTATTATGTTTTTGTTCCAAACAAGAACTCTACAAAATACTTATTCAGCATAAGTAGGTATAAATTGTATGTTCAATGAGTTATTATTTAACAATAATCAAGAAAAACATCCATACAAAGAACTTTAGTACGGCCAACTTTACTTTTCAATTTCTATAACGAATAATCGCCCTAAGTTTTGAGGCATAGAGTTGATATTCGCTTGAGATCTGGTTTTATAGCTCCCGGGATGAAATTGCTGGCAACGACGGAACCCATTGAAGTGGCTTTCAGGAGTTTCGCGATGTCGTCGAGATGGTATTGTTTCGACACTTCCGTCCCCTTTGTATTGTAATCAGTCTCATAATAGTTTTGGTTTGAAGCAGACGCAGCCTAATAATGCTTTAATGATCCTAAGTTTTTTTTTTTATAAGAGTTCAGGCTAAGTTGGTAAATCTGTACGACGGTATTCTAAATATTGTTTTTAACTTAAATAAGGTGCCTAAGTAACTTTTTTAAATAGGAAGCTTAAGAATTAAGACGTAATTATTTCACTTATAATCTTACTTTAAAGAATTAGGAAAGGGGATTTTGGGCTAAGTTACCAATTACAATATTCAAGGCACTAGGCTTATTTTAAATTTAGGTTAAATTTAAATGTAGGTACAACTACAACATTTTTAGTTTGTTTATATGATTACTTTATTTATTAATATCATAGGTACCTATATCAAACACAATTTCCAAATATTAGAATAAATTAATTATCAACGTAAAGCGTATTTCCGAACCTATGAATGGGTAGACAAAACAACACGGCGTTGGATAGTAACCACGTGTTTCCAAACGCCCGTCTATATTGATTGCCGGTGACATTCTTATCAAACCCGCACCGGTCGCGGCCCGGCCCGGTCCGGCTGCGACCCGGCGGGCGGCCGCGTCGCTGAACATCCAAAAGAAACAGAAACGTTTCTTCGCGCGCTCGCGACGAACGCAACGAAAAATGAGGCGGAGACTCCGCGACTATGTCGTTACCCAATCGAATTAAACTTGCAGCTGCGGACGGCCAATGAGACCCGGGCGCCGGGGCGGGCGCGCGCACGCGGCCGCGCCCTCGTTTCGCTCCGGCTTTTTATTTATTGTTGCGCGGAACAGCGCGCACGTCGGGTGTGTGATGCGTGTGTAGACAATTATTCCGAGAATGGAGTCCGCCGTGGACTCAGCCTCGACAGCAAGCGAAGTGAGCGGATCGTCCGGTGGTTCGCCGAGGGTGAAGGTGGCGTCACCGGCGCGAGCCATGAGCCCCCCGCAGCTGTTGGCGCCACGGCTGCCGCTGCCGCCGCCGGGGCTGGGCCTGCTGGGCTCGCTGCAGATGATGCACCACTCGCCGCTCGAGCTGATGGCGGCGGCGCACCACCACGGCCCGCCGCGCTACGGCAGCCCGCCACCCATATCAACCTCCGACCCCTCGGCCAACGAGTGTAAGCTGGTTGACTACCGGGGGCAAAAAGTTGCCGCTTTCATCATTCAAGGCGACACCATGCTGTGTCTACCGCAAGCCTTTGAACTTTTCCTGAAGCATCTTGTCGGGGGACTGCACACAGTGTACACGAAACTAAAAAGACTGGACATAGTGCCGCTGGTGTGCAATGTGGAACAGGTGCGAATCCTCCGAGGGCTCGGCGCCATCCAGCCCGGCGTCAACCGTTGCAAGCTGCTGTCCTGCAAGGACTTCGACGTCCTCTACCGGGACTGCACCACGGCAAGGTACGTGTTGCCAACAACTGACAAAAAATCCTACTAATCATTGTCGCAAACATGTGGTCTCCATTCGAACAAGTAAGGCATTTTTTATTTTTCCACATTTTGTTTTACATTGTTTTTTATTTGCTTGGTAGAGCTTTATTTTTTTGCTCCACATAAATATATACAGTGTTTTAGTTGGGTGCCAATTAAGGGACCTATTTATGGATAGGTCCCACTATTGAGTGATATATTTCGTCATAAAGCATTTGACTTATCAAACTCAAGCGAAATATTTATTTGATTTTCGCAATTTAATTCAATCACATTTTAACTCATCAGCGAGAACTCGATAATTTTATACTTACCGCATAATATACCTACTTATAGACTTAAAAAATATTAGGCCTTTATTAAAATCGAAATAAAAGGTTTTAATCTGTAATAGTCTAAAACCTACGCAATTCTGAGAGCGAATTAGATTGCACCGCAGAGAGACCCGCAGGGTTTATTAATTTTTCATATTTTAATACGCACCAAATATTTCCACAGGGTTAAATAATAAAGTGAGCCTGGGCGACGGAAGGGTTAAATCTCTGTTAATTAGCGGCTCGGTGTGAATATTTAAATAGTCATTTTTACAAACGCTAAAGTTAGATTAAAAAATGTTTTTGTTGTGGTGCGCGGCCGGGCCCGCGTAGGCCTATATCGGTGTTTCCCCCGTTTCCCCGAATGCGATTTTAAAAATGTAATGGCAGCGGAAAGTATGCGTCTGGGAGGTGTAAAGTTAATTTTTTTCGCTCGTATTGACGCTTTGTGTATAATATTAAATGTTTGTTTATTTGTGAGCGGAAACCTTTGGGCCGGGCGGCCGCCCGTTGGTCGCTCTCATGTGATTCATTTTTTGTTTGACGTTATGAAATCATGCTGTTTATTACTTACTTTGTGATGTCATGGGCTTTAACTTTTCACATTTTAGGACACTTTATCTTCAATTTGCGATTATATTTATTTATATCTAGATACCTAATAATGCAAATAAATTTTTATTCTACCTAATAATGCAAATAATTAATTTCCTACTTATCTACCACTACGTAAGTAGAGGTAAAAAAAAAATAGGTATCTACCAACAAAATATGCACAAATATATCATCAAACTCACAATATTTTTTTAAGCAAGTACCTATGGCGTTTCGCACAGTTAAATCTCGACCTACCTACAAACAAATATTTCGTTCAAAAATGCAGCCGCGCGCCGGCGGGCGGCGGCGGCTCGGCGGCCGACGAATCAAACTAATGCATATTGACACATTTCCACTATTACGATTCCACTAATGCGGTCCACAAAGAAATCTTGTTTCTTGTGATAATATTTTAAAATAAATAACATGTTTTAACCTTCTACTTTTTGTATTGGTTCGAACGAATTGGGTAGATATGAGTTTTTTTGGAGTAGTTTTTATACCTTGCGAGTAGATAATAAAATTAGCAATGAAGTTGATTTAATAAAAGCTTGTTTAAAATTTTAATAACTGTAAATTTAATTAATTCTTAGTAACGAAATCATATTGTAGGTATAATTTAATTGTATTTGATTTTCTATACTTACACTAAATTTTAAATGTTGGTTTATGTGTGTTTAATTTATTAGTAGGTGTTGAATAATTTGATTCATAAAATGAAGCATCCACAGCTCTATAATTTTTTGTGTACCTAATTTGATGTATCTCTTGCTTTACCCTGCAACCCCTCATCTGTTATAGCAGCATTCGGAAACGCGATATTTTTGTAAAAACGGAATGCCCGCATACAAAACGCAGTGTAAATAATAGGAGGACACTGCTTTTCACGCTTCAATAATTGTTCGCTCAGATAAACGAAGAGTGTCGGGTTACCGACGAACCGGTAGGGCAGCGACTTGCCTCTAACTCTTTGTGGGACTTAATGCAGCCTTTGTAAGGAGAGTGCATTATTCTTATAAGTAGATACCTACCTAAAAGATTATATTATTACAAAAAAATTGTTTTATAAAGTTCGAGTTTATTTAAATAATTTACTTGCACACTTAGACTATTTAAGTACCAAATAGAGAATATCAATATACACTTTTTTATTACTTACGGCACTAATGCTAGGTTTAGATTTTGTATGTCGTAACATTGAAATGTTAATGAATATAAAAATGCGAGAAATTGTACCCATGACTATTACCACCTCGGTATACATTTCTTATTTTTGAGTGAGTATTAAAAATTAAAAAAAAGGGCAAGTGTCATAAATGCAAGCCATTTTATTCGGTTAGTGTAGTCTAGCCTCCCGCGCGTCCGGTTACCTAGCGTTGACTAAGTTATGAAATTAATTAAAATAAATTAGATTTAGGCAGCTTTTCTCTGTTATCATAAATAAATTCAATTTACAACCCATGTATTAATAGATAATAATTTGATAATGTGATAAGTAATAATCTATATTAGATGTGATGATTATGATCAATATTTTCCATTTAAAAATTGTCTATACACATTTAGTTTTCTTTTGAAAAATGACATTTGACAGATTTGGATATTCAAAATCATAGCTCAGTTATTGCGTTATATAATAGTTAAATAAATATCTATATCAAATTGTACATTCTACAAATTGTTTCAATTGTTATAAAAAAAAATAAAAAATAATTTAAAGTTTTACAGGTATAAATTGTCAACTTTACCCCATTTTCCTTTTTGTTCCAACCAAATGATGTATCATCATATCTATCTAGTTGTAGCTTATATTAGAAGTAGTGATGAAAAGTAAATTTCGACAAATCTAAATATTTCCATACACTTCAAGAGCCAGTAGACTATACCATCTCTGTTACAGTTAAAATCAATGGCGGGTTTACACATTTGCCGCCTGTAGGCTAATTTTGCCGCTCATATCATCCTACAATACGAAACGGTGGATGAAAATGTATTATATATACACAACATGTTTTTTTATTAATTTAGTATGATTGAATATGAATATGAATGAATAAAGTAACTTTCACAACCACAACTTTTTACAAAATGTCAGAGCTGAGATGAGTTTAACGTCTTTATCGACGATTTAGTTAAAGATTGCACAGGAAAAAGTTTTCGGCCACATTCCTGGGCTAATTTTAGTCACAAATTTGCCGCCTCCTAAAATCTGCCGCTCTAGGCTTCAGCCTACTCAGCCTGCCAGTGTAAATCCGTTACTGCTTCAAGTAGGTACTGTGGCTACAAAGCGAGAGTCGTCTTCCGGTGGCGGATCACGTCGGCACCATAGAGACTTCCTAATCAATAGAATCAAAGCACAGGGCTCGGACTATTGTCTCTGCTGCTACAAAGAGCAAGGCTCAATTACGGAGGTCATCAACACGACTTTTTATGGAATTTTCAACTTTACGACTCATGTTGATGGTCCGCCTTCAAACGGAGTGATATTTTGTAAATAAACAAACGACTGAAATAACTGCCTCATTACCTTTGTGAAGCCGGTAGGTGCGTTAGACAACTTCGGGAGCATTTTTTGTAGCCAGTTTGAAAAATACGTGTTACTTAGTTATGAAAAAATGTTTGTACGAGAATGCTGGTGCTACGATTTATTAGAGGCCTTAGTTTAAGTTTGTAGGTATCGTAAACGAGAACTATTTATCGCATTCGTGTTTCCTAAATTTTTGTTAGTTCTTCCTCGTTACCATCAGAAACGCTTTAGGTAAAGAAATATAGGGACCACACAGAAGCTAAAATACTGTATTAGCTTTTTAATAGTCCACTGCAGGACGTAGGCCTACCCATGAAGAGTGATTGGGCCATATCCACCACGCCAGTGCGGGTTGGTGGATTCACATACACCATCGAATTTCTTCTACGGACGTATGCAGGTTGCCTCACGATGTTTTCCGTCACCAAAAAGCCAGTACATAAATCCCGAAGTACTCATTTGTACGGGACCGGTATTTGAACCCACGACCTCACGATTATAAGGTGGGTGTCACTACCATTAGGCTACCACGCTCAGCCATATTGAGCCGGTTGAGCCGTGGAAGCGAAAAATGTTTGAACCACAATGTTGGTGCTATTAGAGATCCTAGTATGGGTCTGAATAGTAAACGAAAATTATTGATATATTTGTGTGGCTCTACAGTTGTGTCAGTTATTAATACCTAGTTTATGTCAAGATAAGCGTGGAACCTCGCGGAAGCTACTGTGGTTTCCGATTACTTTTCATTTTGAACTAGCCTATCTGGAATAAAAAATACGCACGGCTTTACTTAGTTTGAGCTTACAATTGGAATACTTATGTATGTATGGAATATTAATTTATGAGTGGGAAGAATAATGGTCAGGCATGACGTTATGTTGCGTTTGCCACGCCTTTTGCTTGCTATGGCAAATATTACCGTATGTAGGAAACATGCGGCAAACAGTAGCTAATTAAACAGAATACTTAGGCGAAATTTATTGATCTTCTTTTTAGGTCAGATAAAAAGCGATTTGTCCATAAATAATACTGTTATTACATGCTTATTTTCTGTTTTTACGCACCTCTTGCATTTTTCTATCATCATCATTATCTTGCCCTTATCCCACTAGGTGAGGTCATCACATCACGTTTCCTTTCGCCACTTCACTCTATCATTCGTCAGACGTCATCTCATCATCAACTTCTTTCTCTAGCATGTCATCTTTCACACAATTCATCCACACTTTTCTTGGTCTTCCCCTCCCGCTTTTGCCACATACCATCTTATTAAGAGTTCTTTTTGTGACATGACTATCCTCTCTTCTCATTATATGCCCATACCAAGATATCCTGCCACTCTTTAATTTTTCAGTCACTGGTGCTACTTTCTGGCTTCCTTCCCCTCATGGATAAAATTAGAAATGAATTATTGACTAATTTTATCCATCCTATATTTGATATTATAATTTATGTAATTGATTACTCTAGTCTAGAGTAATATTTAAATATCAACTACTTTATTATCGGTTACCGAATAATACTAAGCATTGTCAATAAGATTATGTAACTGACTTAAGTACAAAAATTTAGTCGTATTGGCTTTTGTATAAATTGACAGTCAAAATTATTGTACCTACTACCTATATATACGCGTTATGTTGTTATATGCGACGTAAGCAAGTACCTACTATAGGTAAAAAGTAGATTACATTGTATAAAATCTACATTTAAATATCAAATTTTTATAGTCAATTAAAATAATAGTCAATAAAAGTAAATGTCATATTTCTATCTATTGATTGTATTACTAGTTAGGTATACTAACGTGCAAAATGTTATAATGACCTAGGTAGGTAATGCACATTCGTTCTGGAAGCAACGTTGGTACATTTAGGTGTAAGTAAGTACTCGTATGTAGTCTGCTGTTGTCAATGCTGAAATTTTCAAACTTTGAGATTCACACAAACGATATATATGGTGTTACATTATTTTTAATTATTATTTATGCAATAATTTTGCCACCAAATGGCCAGAACCGGTGGCCACAACCGGGTCAGTAGCCAGAACCGGCAAACCTACTATAGTTAGTGTGTCGTACAAAATACTCGTAGTTTAGAAGCGACAATGGCAGTGAGTTAGAAGCAAGTTTGTACACATAATAGAATGGCGAGGCGTCATAACTCGCCGGTCGCGGGTATACAATGTGCAATGTGCATTCTATGTGGAATAATATCGCAAATGGAGGAGAGTCGGTACTGGCATTGCTCCAACCACTGGTCCTCATTGAAATATTAAACCAAGACACTGCAATGCGGCGTCTGAGACACGATGTTGCCACATTAATTGATTCCCACAAATCTTATTGATCCTAAATTGAATTGATTCTATATGTCAGTATAATAAGTTTGATACTGTAACCGTTTGAGGTATTTTAAAATAAATATACAATTACATTTTATTGTACAAGAAAATGAGAATGAGGGAGATGAGATATTTAGAAGTACATACAATGATGCCACAATCAGAATAGAAAAGATTAATTAATATTATATTTCTTGGTGCAAAGGATGTATATCGCTATTCAATGCGGTAATGCTGTTAGTATTATGGCCACTTTTGCACCAGGAACCATCAGGGGCGGGTTTTTTGATTTGTTGGGACATACCTTCTTGAGATCTTGATATTGTACCTATTATTTTTGACGTGATGTATTAATTGAAAAATAAATGGAGTTAAAATTAATATACGGATGAATAGATGGATTTAGGTTTAAAACATAGGTCAAGGTAAATAAAATCGTTCAGGGACATAAAGTTGCAAATAAGAGAACAAATGAGTTTTTCGTATTATTTTATAAAAAATGTCTAGAAGTGTACTTACATGGCTAAAATTTTGTAAAAATATATTTTTATGATATTTTTCTGTTTGTGATAATTTTTCTTAAATGTATAACATGTGATTTGAATTCTAAGCTAAATGGGTAATATTATAAAGAAGCTGTCCATTGACGCTACTTACAATTTTTTGTGATGAGAAACTTAGATAGGTGCCTAGTACTTATTTGGAATTTAAGCAATCAAATGCTAGCATACTTAGCTACTGAATAATAATGTATTTGATTTCATAGATAATAAATAAACGTTATTCCAACAAGATTATTTTTTTGCAAAAATTAGCATGACCGACTTCACCCGTGTTCAGAATTCGCGAATATTTCGCACGGATCGATGTAGCATTTTTCACATTATTGTTGATTAATCAGAAATGGCTCAGCCAATTTCGTTAAAATTTAAATGGAACCAATTTAGAAGTATACTCTTTCCAATAAAAAAAGAATTATTGATATCGGACCACTATGAACAAAGTTATGCGTGGTTATACCTACATAAACAAAAAAATATAAATATGCGTCGAATTGTATACCAAGTATACCAATAATAAGGTGGTTCGTCGGTCAAAAATGATTGATTTGCTGCGCTAAAGATGAACAAATATCTACTTATGATATAAAAATATCTCATATACTAACACCTACACACATTCAGCTTTCATAAATTTATTGAACCTATAAATATGTAGGTAGAAATCTATTATCATTTCATTAATACTGTGATTTGAGTAGGATGTAGCTTATCGAAGTATTATCGCAATCAGAATGTTATGGATTGATTGAATTAAAAGAAAGAAGTTTTTAATTTCATACTGCTCTTATGACATAAACATTTTTGATAAATCATTTTGGACTCTACATTACTTTGCATTCAACATTAAAATGTTTAGTAGAAGTTAATTTGTTTAATTTTCATTTAATTTTAAAATACCTAGTCAAATTCTAAAGACCTTTAGGTATATAACTTTGAGCTCTAGACCTTCAAGGGTCTGCGGATGATCCGATTGCTTTTTATGTAGCAGTAGTTTAAGTATAAGTAGTTTTAGCTTAAGTAAGGTAATATTGTAATTTATTGTAGTTAAAAAAACACTTTCCCTAAAAAAACATGTAATTATTAACACAAGTATCTATACACGCATACATTTTACCTACGTACATACGAGTAAAGAGCATGAACATATACATTGCACAAATACCAGTGCTAAACCCAAAGCTCATTCAGAACGCATTACATTCATTGATCATTCCACAACAAATAAACTTAGGTTGTTCAAGGAAACACGATTTCCTCGGCAGTAAAGCGACAAAACGCTTCACAATGGGAATCATGGAGGCAATTTATTACGATTGATCAACAAGTAGCTGGGGCTCCCAGATGGCACGGAAAGAATGGAAGTGTCTACAACTCGAATCACGATCACGAAGGACCCTCCAAGCCGATCGACTGTCCCAGACCAAAACACTGTAAGACACGTTTGAAATTTTTTATTTATTTATTACTAGCTTTTATCTGCAGCTTTGCCCAATATGTATATATCCATAAGAACAACTAATTTTAATAAGATAAAAAGTCAGATCCAAGAAAAAAAATAAACACTATCTTTTAGTTGACGCTCTAATTTAGAAATATCCACGCAAAAATCCAAATTGATCCGAGGCTCCGTTGTTACGTGAAATATTAACAAACAAACCAACTATGGATCTGAATAACGGAATAGGTTAATCAAAAAAATATTAAGTCATTGGTATAATAGTAATGAAGCAATTGGGGAATGTAGGTAAAGAGACTATAACAACACAGCAAAACAGCATTTGAAATGTGTAACTAAGCTAAGCTGCGCTAAACTTGTTTAAAGAACATTGCTGGTAAGCAACATAATGTGAGAAATACTTAACTATGAAATACAACACATCACGAGTTAGAAATATTTTTTTTCAATTCAGTTTTTAGTTTAGTAACATACGAGTATATCATAACATACATAGTTATCTACTTATGTCAGTTCCCAAACTACTGAAGGATAATACGTGTTTAGTTCACATATTTCATATAAGGATTTAGAAATTCGCTTTTGCTGAGTGTTTATGAATATATTATAGTTAGATACGCGTGCGTTAAAACTATATGAAATAAAAAAATATCATCATATGTATGATTTTTTTTTTAATAATTTATATCATCTTTGACATAGGACCGTATCATGTGTGTTGCTTAGTCAAGTGGTTATTACTTTTTTTCAGAAATCATAAAAAACGTCTGTTACCGTGTTTTGCTCTGAAGCAGTGTCATTTCCATGAACGGTACAAACGCACACCGACATTCGAAATACTCGCGAACAATCCGAAAAACGCACACAAGTGACACGAGGGAATCCCTCCCGGCTAGACCGAGTTATCTCGACCTCTCTATTTCCGTTCGTACAATTCAAATGGCTTCTCCCTCCCGCTTTACGTTTCTATATTTAACTGTCTCTTTCGCATTCGATTCATTCATGGCTAGAATTGAATGAATTTCGAATAGGGTTTTGGGGAAATGGAAATGGGAAAACGCGGCATTCGAGGATTGGAGTTGGTGACATCTGCACGCATGTTTTTTAGCTAACTTTGGGCTCTCGTCCTTTAGATCGAGGCTGTTTTTACTTAGGAAAATGATACTGTAAGGTTTATGTGCGATTGCATTTATAGGGCTATTACTACTACACTACAGGCGACTCTATAGTTATAGATAGTCGGTATACTAAAATGATCAACTATTGCTTTGGGGCCAACCCAGAAATCGCAAAAGCAATTCACCTATCCTATACAAAAAGATCATTCAATGACTTTCAGAAAAGAGTATGAAGGATGCTGTTTTATTTTTTAGCGATGTACCAATACTAGATAAACGTTTTCCGTGTTTTGATGTATCTAGTTACCAAAGTCGTGGAGGTTATGCGTATGAGCATTTCTTGTTGTAGTACGTATAATTTGGCATATGTCAGAGTAGGACAGTGACGAAGTAGTGGCCGAGGCAAGGAGCGTTGGTTGTCCGGCTACAAGATGGCGAGACGATATCGTGAAAATCGCGGGTCGAACTTGGACACAAGTAGCACAGGACCGAGACAAATGGAACCGTAAGAGAGAGGCCTATACACAGCAGTGGGATAGAGAAGACTGCAGATGATGATGATGATGATGATACAGCCAAAAGGCGGCAACACGAACTTAGGGATTGATTGAGAAAATAACGAAGCATAGAATTTTAAAAATAAAGCCTACTTAGTACAAATGAAGTGCTCCACGGTAGAGCAGTTATTGAATGATGGAAACTATCGCATGGCGTGCAGAGCACCAGCCGTTGTAATAACGTCTTATAATTGCGACTCACCATGTGTTGAGCTCTAATCACGCTTAATTATAGTAAAAAGGAGTCATTGCTGTTCATCATGAGATCAACTGTTACAAATGTATAAACTGAATAATAATATGATTGATGGGAAGACGGCGCGCTTGCTATTGCTATATATGTAGGTACTGTTTTGCAATTAATAAATAATGATTAGGTATAGGGCGATTGAACTTCACCCGGTGTAAAGTTATAAAAAAAAGAAATTCGTATTTTGTTGATATACCGTCTAAGCCGATAAAATAAAAGAAAAAAATCTATCTGTATGCCCAATTTCATCAAAACTAATATGAGCCGTTTCCGAGATACGACATTTTTTTTCTGATAGAATCGAATCAACTTGCAGTCGTCGTATATCTATCTGTACTGTACTGTACCAGCCTTTTTAATAGTCCACTGCAGGACGTAGGCCTACCCACGAAGGGTGATAAAGGGCGTATATCTATCACAAGCTTGCAATTAAATTACTGTTAAACTAACTGTGCCAACTGAAGAAAGCAGATGGTTATTAATCCACAACAGATTAGTAGGTACCAAGACCTGAGATGGATACAATAGGAGGCGGAAGTGACGGAAAACCTGGTTTTTACATTTTCCCGTCTCGCTTCAACTGCTCTATATTGTGTGATTGAGACAACTGGTATTAATCATTACTCTGTCATCGGTACTAAAATTGTATGTCTAAAATTGTGTATCTTTGATGAAAATTTAAGTGCACATCTGATCAAATCTGACTATTTAGAATCACTAGTTCTGTGACTTTGAATAACGTTTATAATAATTTTAGTACCAGTAAATTGCCTTTGAGACCAAACCTTTAACGAGAATTATATCAATGAGAACATCCATAATATTGAGAGATTGAGTACATGACATTCAACAACAATTTTGAAACTTTCAAATAAGGCTTCGTAAGAATTTTTCCTCTAATTAACTAAGACTTTACGTCTTTCTGAACATCCGGATAGACAAATCATAGGTAGATAATTTTCGCGAACGACAAACTTGGACAAAGCCCACCCATAGACAGCCTGATGATCGTATAAGTCATTAAAATTGAAATGGATTGATACATCAACATATACAAATGGAATTGCGGTGCACGAGTACTTTTTCAAATTAACAAAAAATAAATGTCAAAGCAGATGTTGTTCTCAAGATAGGTATGGGTGGGTTTTAGTAAAAAAGGACACTCATATTTTGTTCCTCTAAATATTTGGTTTGATATAAACTATATGTACAGCTTACTTACTAGTGAGTAGGTACTATGTTAAAGTTCCTCTTTTTTGTAAAATTAAAATAAGTAAATAATAAATTATTTTACAAAATATCTATGTCATGTTTTTCACACAGCGCTACTATAGAGTATTGTGCCTGCTTCAATGGTGTTAAAATGTGAGTTGATTTGTCGAAACTTGGTGAACTTTTTGTATGGAACAACTGTTTTTATCTAATTTTAGAGATGATGCTTTAGTTCTGGTTTTAGTTACCTAACTATGGCATAGTAACAGTTTTTCGTGATGACGAATATCATGACGACCTGGAAAACGTGCGTTGGCTAGAAATACATCCTTAATCATTTATCATCATCATTACCATAATACTTTGTTATTGTAGGTAGGTAGGTATTTATCTATGCGACCGCTAACTCTGAAAATGAGATAGAGTAATTAAATACTCAGCAGCACAACTTAGAGAGGCAAAAACCACATTCGCACAATTAGTTCATTATAAAGTGATACCATTCAACAAACTTAGGTTTTGCTTGGTTTTCTCATGATACGATATCAATTAAGTGAAGCCAGGTTTCTTGGTACTTAGCATTCGATAAATTCACACCATCTGTAGATCCGCCTAAGCTTTGTATTACTGCTATCCTATGCTTGAACAATTCAAAACAAATGTTAATGTACCAATTTTTTTTTCTACTAAGGCACGGGCTTGTATGTTCAATAGAACCCTACTGTACTACTGTACCCTACTGTACCTATTGTACTAATTATATATTTTTATAACAGGGAAATGCTTTTTCGAAATGAGGTTTGACAATTCAAACTTCATAATTACGTTATATACGTATTCTTTATAGTTATGATGAATACTCACGGTAGTTTTAATTTATGTTACTAATTATTGAAATTGATTATATAAAGAAAATGGCTAAATTTTACGTTATAATTATACGGTCGATCCGCAAGGAATCCGAATACGCGCGCCAGTCGACGGGGGCGCGCGTATTCCCTGAGAATGGAGTACTAAATACTCCGAAACTGGTCAGATTCCTTGCGGATCGACTGTATAATTATAACGTGAGATTTAGCCGTATTCTGTTATAGTTAGTAACATAAAGTTTGAAATTCATAACATATACCTACTTAGGTAAAGGTTTTTTGGTATCTATCGTAAAAAGTTCAAATCTATTGAAGCTAAATTTTAAAATTGTAAGACCTAAATATATCAAACAACATATTTAAGATCATCTGCTACTGTTTGTAGAGTTCTCTAAATAGGAAATATCATCTTATAATAAATCATGCAATAGGTACACTGAAAAATCAGTTTAATTTTTACCCAGAATGATCTAGTTATTTATGCTATAGGTATAAATATTACATGTATGTTCGTACTTACTTATGACAGTTATCAATCGATATTGCCACAAAAATTACGACTCATAACGTTGACCCTAATATGACCAATAATTATGAAATACTATTTTTCCTTCAAGTAAGCTCTAGGTCAATGAACTTTACTTAATCACGTACGAGTAGTATTCTGCTTAGTAAGTACAACCTGCGTCATGGTTACGACGCTTACATTCTCACAAAAATTAGCACGGACTCGCCAAAGAAATCGAAAGCTTTACAACAGCCACAAAACGAGATAAAAGCCGTCTGCAACCCTCGTTAAGGCCTGATATACGATTCATAATAAAACCTAATAAAACATTTGCAACAATTTAAAAGAGAATCGATAAAAACTTAGTAGTTGAGTATCAAAATGTGCGTTCCAAGTGGCCGCTTTCAGATAGTAAATTGCGTTTTACTACCTTGTGTTTGTTTTATTTTTAATCAAATCTTGGATCTTCAACAATGTTGTTGTGATTAAGACAAGTAGGTACGTATAAAATAGTTCATACGAGCGCAGGTTACTATCAAATTGTTACAGCAAATGCTAAGAATAAAATTAATATCGTCCTTCATCTATTAAATTTTGGTAAAAATTATTTCTCTCTTTTTAAGAAGAGGTATAGAAAAAGACAGTGAGAGGATGTGTTCAGTTTTATATGTAATTTAGTATTAAACTCAGAGAGGCTATTTTTGCTTTGTGTAAGCATGGTTGTTTCTTGAAATTATGCAATTATATTAGCTGACCATAAAATAAATCTGGTTAGTGAAAACAAAATTAATATATAGAAAAGTCTTCTTTCATAGAGACATGATTAGTAGGTAAATGAATGATCATGATTCAATTTAAAATTCGAAAAGAAATTCTAGTCCTGCAATTTAATGATTTATTTATCACAGCAGAGAAACAAAATGAGGTGGCTGATAAAGTACAGTTCAGGGTTTTACTTTACTTTTAAAAGCAATCCCCAAATGGTACCTACATGATATTCATTTCCTTTCCGATTATCTGTTTTTTGGTTTTTGTACCAGGTTATAGCGAATAATATTATTTTGAATGATTATATTGTTCCATCTTTTCATATCAGTATTCAACTCTATGTTAATTAACTGCGAGAGGTTTCTTTTAGCAATACGTCTGGAGTGGTCTTGTTATGACGATCGGAACCATATTGGATCTAGTCGAATATAATGTTTTCATTTTTTTTTGATAATAAAGTGCTTTTTAATGTAGTGTCACCTATGTCTTTGTCGGAAGTGTCAAAGGTCACCTTCATCAGACGCATTGTTGGTTTTCCCTATATTAATAATATCTATAATAATACTCGTTCATGCACATTTCTATGTAGGTGGTCATTATCAAGTTACAATGTACGGGGTGTTTTATAAAATGGCACAAAAGTCAGGTCACCGAAGCCACGCCGCATCTCACTCGGATTAAAGTAATTTATAACCGATATAAAATAATTTCTTTAGCACGGCGAACACATTTAATGTAATTATCGTCGCTGCACTTAAAATAAACTTTGTTTCCAGTTTTATTACCTTTAAGTACTTTAATAGTTTTAACTTGTTAATAAAAGGATCGAGTGCTTTCGATAACCTGGTAAATCTTAGGGTTGTGTGGAACGCGCTTCAGGGTTATCTGAGTCGGAAGGAGGCAGATAAGTCTTTGTTGTTCATAGTAAAGTTAAGGAGAAACTAAATATAAAAACAACAGAAAATGTATCGTTAAGCAAAGTAATTTATTAGTTGCTAAATAAATAACATAACTGATTTAATTAACTTATTTTAGAAGATTTTAGAGCTTTTCACGTAGTGTGTTATCCATTGTAAATAGGTAATAGTGGTGGGGTAGGTAGGTAAGTAAATTATTAGTTTGGTACTATAGCGTTCTGCCTCTTTATTATTTAGTATGAAAATGCTAAAATAAATCTGATAATCCATGATAATAATAATATCAGGAAAACAAGGGATTTCTTAGTAAATTACTTGAGTACAAAACACATTGCGATTGTTCTAGATAAATACCTACATAAAAGTACATATTACTTTACGGGTAACCCTGTGAACAAAGTATAAACTATAAAAAAGTTATGAGCAATTAAATTGATATTAAACTTGAAATGGTGACAAAAGTCATACATATTTATTTTTCCATAATCTATAATTATTTTTTCTAAAATTTATTTTTATGAGTAAAACAATACTTAATTTTATACTTTTTCTGAATACGTAAGGGTAACTTGTAATAGCTTGCAACATGTAGGTATACCAACATTTTGATGTCAATTCAACTAAAGATAAAACACCATGTACGTACACTGAACTCTAGCCCAATATTTGATGTCTCAACTACGACTAAGCACCCTGTACACTGCACAGTGGTATCGATTACGAAAACCGCGGACCAAAATCGATACCGGTCCAGATGCACAAAAATGGGACAGAGGAATCGATTTGCCCCACATTTGGCAGTCTAGCGGCCGCGAGGGTAACGCTCGCGATAAGGGATAGTGCCCCCCTGCACGGGCACTCCCCCTGCCCCCCGATAATATTTACCGCCCCCCGGCCATACTTACGCCCCTCAGTATTTACGGGTTAGAGAAAAACAAGGGTACTCGAGCTTCGGAAGGTGCAACGTAGATTTTAATCCTTTCTGATGTTTATGATGGATGGCGGATTTCGTGATCGGTGTTGCGTTGATGTTGATGGATTCCTTGTGACTCCTTTATGTGCTCGCGCTGTGGGTCGTGCCTGCGACTTCGTTTTAATGCTTATGATTTTATTATGGCTATTTTTTAATGTTAATTGTTGCACATTTTTGGGAGAATTGCTTCGAATGTCAACCACACAGTAAATAGGTATCTATATCATTATAATAAGACCGACTACAGAGGCGCCAGCGTAAATTTAAAAGCAACGTAAAAAGCGTTCTCTCTATCGAATGCCTAAAGTGAAAAAGAAATAGAACTATGATATTTAGCTAATATAATTACGATGGCGCCTCTGTAATCAGGCTTATTATCTAGCTATCGAAACTAATGTGTGTACTTTTGGTATACCTACATTACAAGTACTATGAATTCCTAGACATAATATGGGGGCACGGAAGTGCCTCGCCAAGACGGGCTAAACGAAGCTTAGCACAAGGGCACTACCCACCTTTTCTCAAAACGCTTTGTCGTTTTTTTGAACCCCTGGAACTTGGATTCATTAAAATCAATAAGTTTTATCGCTATAAAAACTTTTCTAATATTGATGTAATCATTATTAGAAAATAATAATTTCAAAATTTAAAAGTAATAATTATAATTTTAAAGTAATAGGTAATTGATTTAATGATTGATGTCTTCAATATCTATTGAAGAGGCCTGTATTCAGCAGTAGACATTTCATACCTAGCTAAATTGATGACGATGATGATGAAAATAAAGTTGTTTATTTTTGCAAAAATTGCCTCGTTAGATATTAGTAGTTATGATGGCAGCTGACAAGTACGGAGAGGTTATGTACCTACCTAACTGTAATGGAGATTTATGCACTTAGGCCCCACAAGTAGAAAAACAATCTCTTAGTGGTGAAACAGAAAACTATGATGCGATGTCTATCAAATAATCGTTTTAAAATGAGTAATAATCATATTGAAAGTAATGCATCTACTTTGTATAGCCGCTAGCGCCATCTGTCAATCAATAATAACATTTCAATAGTCTTAAAAACTTAATTAGACCGCTTTCAACGACAGAGATACATCAATAACCTTCAGAAGATGAGATGAGAAAGTATTTCTGCAATTACGTTGGCATTAAAAGTATGCGGATAAGGTTCATTATGCTATAATTAATTTATAGGTAACGGCATAACAGTTTTTGTTTTGAAATGGATTTATGTGGTGACGACGGGTAAAGATGTCAGTCAAAAATCGACGCGTGCTCAATAAAGGCAAATAGGTCGACGGTCGGGGCCAAAATTCTAATTATTATTTTCGTTCCTTCAGACTGATGATCAGTTTTATCGTAAAAAAACCCCGCTAGCATTGTAAGGAAACGTAAGCGTTAAGTTACACCTTAATTTATTTATAAATGCGTTTTTCGGTTAGTTACACGTTTGCGGGTAAGGAAATTAAGTTTGGGGAATTGAAACTAGTCATTGTTCTTTTAATTGCGGTCAATTTATGGCGTTCTAGACGAAATGTGCCAATCATTGTGTGTTGATGTGGTCGTTTTTAGATCGAATTCTATTATAGTTTTGTCTATGCTAGTTTATTACATTACATCTACTTGTTTTAGTAAGTATATAGCTTTGCGTGTAGGTATTGTGATGGTTACGCAGGCATTATTTGTTGGATGTAGGTTGAGAAATATTAAAGTTTTAGTTTACTAGGTACGAACGATACAAGTTAGGAACTAAATGTTTTTACAATTATACTAAAGACTTTTTACATTTTTAGATATAAGTATGTTATGTATACCTATGTTCGGATATTAATTATCGTGTGTAACCACATAGTGCTATACCTACCTAAAAACTAAACAACAAATGAAACGTCGATTCCATTTTAATATCATCGACCTTTCCCATCTCTAGACAATGCATTTAAAAAACGTGTTCCATTCGTAATATCATTCAGATATCAAAGAAAGGGTTGCACAGTGGGCCGGCTCCGCGCTGACTCGCACAAAATGTTCTATCTGCATATGCCTCTGATTGATGTGCCCTGTAATTATTTGGACGCGTTAATAACACCACAGACGACGGCCGCACTTTGTTTTTGACGACTTAAGACGAATGAAATGAGAAATTCTATAACTCATAATAGAGCTCATCGCTTTTTGATGTTTTGTTGATTAAACTTGCGGAATGATTATCAGCATCACTATATTCGTTTTGGAGTGCGAATTTTAATTAAATAACAAAGCGAAATTACACCAAATCAAGGTTTAATGTTACGGTGTATGAGTAATCTGTGCACAGTGGATTAAGTTAATTATTTCCTGGACACAAAGCCGCGCCCAAACAAAAGTGTGAATATTAAACCACACCCGTTTCGTTCATGTTTTTTTAACAACACGGTATCGTAGATTTATTTACATAAATGGCCAGTACGTACAAATTGTCTTTATGTTTTCTGTGCGTGCGACCCCAGCGTCGGCGAATCAGAATATTAACGTAAATAGTAATAGCGGGAAAAAAAGCTATTATGCAAATGAAACATTTTGAGGTAAATAGAAACTGACGTAATGCGATGTTCAGAAAAGCAAAATAAATCGTTTTTGTTAGTTGCTTTATTACATTATTTTTCTACTTAGTAGGTATGTTGCCTTGAATTAATTTATGTTTCGAGTATTGCGTGCGCACTGGAAATAAAACTAGATCGGTCTAGAATGAAACAAACGCAACTTTAAACTGTGACGATTTGAATTTTTTTTAAAACTATTTCGACATATGGCGGCGGAAAAAATAACAGAGCGTAATAAAACGGATTACAATACTGAATTGGCATATCCATTGAGATCATAGATATGAATATATTATGATATACATTATTTTTTTAATAACAAACGGCTGCTGAGATCCGAATGTGCTTACGTCACATTGGAACGGGAACCAAATAATAGAGTTCGCTCCAAACGTTTAGCGAACCCTCGAAAATTGAAATAAAAAGCGAGATGTAACAGCGATATGATTTTGCACTTTTATTTTTTTCTATTTTGGAGCGTGTTTTTAACACTGTGCAGAGTGGCGAATCGATTCGACATAACGGAACCACGGAAATTTTGATAAAAAGTGTTTATTACAACTTCATGGTTTAATAAAAAATTTAATCGTGTAAACTGAAATAGTTACATAGTTATTGCGTCTTGGGTTAAGAAATGTTGCTTTGGAAAAACTTGACAGTGGTCGTAGATGAATGAGTGAAGAATCGTAGTCTTTTTGTAAAATTACTTGTCAGTGTTTACGCATCACTTACTTCCTACCTGTGAGTTCGCAATACGAAGCTTAGACCTATAGATTTGATACGTTGTTAGGGTTCCGTACCTCAAACGGAAAAAACGGAACCCTTATAGGATCACTTTGTTGTCCGTCTGTCCGTGTGTCCGTCTGTGTGTATGTCAAGACTCTTTATTCGGGAACGCGTAAAGATATCGAGTTGAAATTTAAACTGTATACGTATACCTATAGTTTTTTGCAGTTGTGTAAAAGAAAAAACTTCTCAGTTATCGTACAAAAAAGTTAAAGCCGTTTATGTTGTAAAAAACCGCATATTTCGACACTCACAAAAATCAAAACCTACAGGGTACTTCCCGTTGACATAGAACTATCAAATTTAGCAAGAAGCATTGTCTCAGATTACACATATATGAATAAAGCTGAAAACTGTACATTTTATTTAAATCACAAAAAAATAGGGCCTCAAAATTCACAAAATATGGGTTCAAAATTCAAAGTGAGTTAATCATATCATGTAAGGTATCATATAAAAGAACTTCATTAGCACATGCTAAAACAGGTTTTTAATTATTTTAACAATGTGTTTGTACGGAACCCTCGATGTGCGAGCCTGACTCGCACTTGTCCGGTTATTTTGGACACATATTGAAAAGTGGCAAGAAAAATATTACAAACAAGACATATGAGTGAAGCTAAATAAATCCGTTTAAAAAAACTAGTACCGCAATATAAGCGTTATTCATATATTAATGTTTCTATCAAGTTTTTTTTCACATAACTTTATTGTACACATTAATAAATGATTTTAAAAATGTTCCAAAAAGACAAGCTATGAAAAATAAGTAAACTAATGCATCTACCAGTCACAATACAGTAGCATTTTTTATTAAAACAGTTCTACGTGTTCCATAGTCAACACAAGCGCCCCCAGTTTTCGATAGACTAACATAATTACAGGGAAGATTGTTGCGAAGTGACTTGTAATATGACCCCTTCGAAAATACTACCTACTTGCTGTTCATAATTTTACCAATTTTATTCATTAATGGCTTGTGACAGCTAAAATGTTATGGATCTAAAAATATTAGTTGTGTGAGGTATTAATTATAAAATAGTTGTCATTAAGTGTAAGATATAGTATTAGATCCATAAATAGTTATTTTTAATCTGACATATGAAATAAGAAACGAAGAGAACTTCAATTTTTAGAAAAAAAATTTTTTAGTTTAATAACGGAACCCTTACAGGATAACTTCGCTCTCCGTCTATCCGTCTGTGTGTATGTCACGACTCTTTATCTTGAGAACGCGTAAAGATATCGAATTGAAATTTAAACTGTATACGTAATAATATAATCTCTTTCAGTTGTGTAAAAGAAAAACTTCTCAGTTATCGTTAAAAAAAGTTAGAGCCGTTTATGTCGTAAAAAACGCATATTTCGACACTCACAAAGTCAAAACCTACAGGGTACTTCCCGTTGACATAGAACTATGAAATTTGGCGAGAAGCATTGTCCTAGAGTACACATATAGGAATAAATCTGAAAACTACATTTTTATTTAAATCACAAAAAAAGGACGCCTCAAAATTATCAAAATATGGGTTCAAAATTCAAAGTGAGTAAATCGTATCACGTAAGTTATCATATAAAAGAACTTCATTAGCACATGCTAACACAGGTTTTTAATTATTTTAACAATGTGTAATTTTCGAAGTACTGACGAGAAAAGTGAAAAAAAAAATTTTTTTTCAATGGTTAAGTATAGTATAGAGATTTTAACAACTTACTTCTGGATTTCTACAAAACCCTCGATGTGCGAGCCTGGATCGTACTTCGTCCTTCGTCCGGTTTTTGTAAATGGAAAAAAAAAGAGAAAAAAATGTAAGTGGATAAAATAGCTATATAGGTAGGGACTTAGTTGTACTTTACTAAGTACAACATAATTGTTTATTTTTTAAATTTAGAAATTAAATTTGTTAGTAAAGTATAACATAATTTTCGATGAATCTTGTGTGGTATATAATTTAGGTACCTAGTTATCTTATCCATCTACAAAAATTGAAGTTTTGCACCTTTTCTTTCATAGATTGTCAAACATTTATGTTTCATCTCATTTGACTGGCTTTTCAAATAACGCAGTGAATGATATCCTTAAACATATGTTCATGACATTTAAATAGGAATTTCATTAATTTTAACAGCAACATTTATTTTCTTTTCGTTATGCCATTATTTTCCTTTTCTTTTGTACGGTCCGGTTCATTCAAATCCCGAAAATACTTGAAATATTCGACTTCGGACATTTGGACGCCCCCATTGGTAAGAATCCGATTAATTAAATAAATGTACAAAGGGAAAGAAATGCGCCAACCCTTGGCCTTTGTTTTTCAAAACAGACATACCTCATTTTGACGGGAGTGTAATTGACTCGTTGTTAATTTCATTTTAAAACTGTGAGAAGAGAAATTTTTCAATGTATTTTTGTTCAGGTATTTAATTATAATTAGATGTTTTTACTAAATCGGATAGAATATAACATACTTTTCTTATAAATGGTAAAAAATACACAATACTAACTAATAATTTTGTTGGTTTGTTCCTCTTTCACGCAGCAACGGAGCAACGGATCGACTTGATTTTTGGAATGGATATAGTTCAAAGGCCGGAAAGTGACATAGGCCTTTCTTTATCCCAAAAAAAAAGTTCCTGTGGGATAGTACAAAAGTCAAAATACCACGCGGGCGGAGACGCGAGCATAAGCTAATAATTATAATTATAATATTCCTAGCATAGTCTTATAATATAGGTGAGTACTGAACATTTGATCGAGTATTATGTTTCTATATTTAGTTAATTATCAGATTTCATATAGGTATGTCTCTAGTAGTCTTGATGACATTTTGGATTTAGGCAGAGCTTTTTATTTTAAGTCTATCTATAAAGGTAGGTATTATAAATACATAAAATAACGCATTTTCTTTTAATTTGTGTGCTTCCATTGTTTGTCACTTTCTAGTGACATTTTTAGCTGGTGTGGGGAGTGCATTTATGTAGTTAAGTCAAATAAAAATTACAAAAATGCAAAGTCCAAAAATATGCTACTATTTCATTATGGGAATCTCAGACCAAATAAAAAAATCAAGACAGAATATTGAGAAATAAATAAGTGACACCGGCAAAATTACGCCTCGCCGTGTACAGAAACAATTACACATACAAATACGTACCTACAACGGAACTACGCCTTGGCTCGTCAGTCGAATTATGGCGGCACATCATCGATGCACACACCACATGTATAAAAACTGGCCTCACTTGTCTGTTCACTACGTTCTGTCTTGATTTTTAGGGTGCCGTACCTCAAAAGGAAAAACGAAACCCTTATAGGATCACTTTGTTGTCCGTCTGTCCGTCTGTCTGTGTGTATGTCAAGACTCTTTATCTCGAAAACGCGTAAAGATATCGAGTTGAAATTTGAACTGTATACGTATATCTATGATTTCTTATAGTCGTTTAATTATTTTAACAACGTGTTTGTACGGAACCCACGATATGCGAACCTGACTCGCACTTGTCTGGCTTTTTATTTGGTCTGAGATGAGAATCCTATATTTCATATAATATCTTTTAAAATGATCGTAGAATATATAGCTAATCTGCTATTTGTAAAATATGAAACTAACTTTCTACTGCTACAATCATAATAACCACTAGGTCGCGAGTACCGCAACAGTAATAAGAAACAACTAGACAGACAGAACGATTCTCATTGTTTTTACAATTACTTGCTCGTTATGTATGGAAATCGATGAACATAAACTAGAGCCGTATCTTGGCTTACATCTAAATTAGCCTCTAGCGGGATGCACAGTGACTGAGATATTTCAATAAGACCAGTTGATGGCAAATATTAATAAGTAAATTAGGCAACATACTTGATACAGACGTGAAAATGACGCCTTTTGTGAGTAGGCCTGTGTTCAGCTAATGCTTTGCAAGTGCATATAAGTCTTCGAGCAAATATCTATAGAGTCACAATCGTGCAAAAAAGTGTCTGAGGTAAACCCTGCCCAAGCTACGTAGTGGGCAGGCTTTTTAGTTAATTGTAAGGCGATTGCGAGCCGACTACAACGCTGCGCGATGCCAAAGAGCTCGGTTACAAGCACTAATTATACTCTATAAAATTTTACTTGATCTCTGCGACAGTGACATTGACATAGAAGATTGACATTTTTAGTGTTGAGATAGTGGTGGAAAAAATCGATTTTCAAACAATGTTGTAATGAAATCAAATGAATAGTTGAAGGTGAGAAATTGGATTTTATTTACTTACTATTATTTAAGATCAAGTATGTACACATGTAAATAATGTTATGATATAAATAAATACTCATAATAATGTAACGATAGTATTTATCGGCGTTTTTCACTATTATCGATGCTAATGTAACATATAATTGGGTTTAATTTAATTACACATGTAAAAAATGTTATGATATTAAAATATACAATAAAATTAATGATAAATTAAGTTTTTTTTAAATATCGTTAGTATAAACTAGGTATCGATATTTTAAATAAAACTCTATCTAAAACTCTGTGGTCACGATCATTCGTCGCCCATCACTAATCGACATGCCCATAAAGTATGACATTGACAGGTACTGTCTGTACTATTAAGAAATTCAGGACTTCATAGGCGTGATTTTTCTGACAGTTGTCGCAGAGATCAAGTTAAATTTTATAGAGTATAGGTGAAATACTAACATAACGACGAGATGGGAAAAAATATAAATATGTATCTAAGTGGGTATGTATGACGGCGCTCGGACATTTTTTTACTACTGTCACTTAGGGACTGTGGCTCTATATAAGTGCTTTATTCGGAAAATCCGACAGTGGCTCTACCACTCTACCGCACTGATAAGTTTCATATGGCCGTAATAATCGAGGTCTCATATTTCCAATTAAAATTCCTACAGGTATGCTGTGGCGAATCAGATGTCCTATTGTCCTCAGAATAGTTTTGTATATCGCGGCCATAGTTGCAAGCGGTTCTAGCAATCACGACTCATATTGTACTTAACAATACTAACTAGTAGTTCTCCAAACAGTAGACCTCGCGGCACATCTCTTTAACCGAATCTTCGTAAGCCTATCTCCCAAGAGATCTGCTGTTGGCCGACGCAGAGGAAGAGGAAGAAGAAGAGGAAGAGGGTATATAAGCAGCCACTAAGATGCGGCCCCAAAAGGCTAGATAGAAAGAACCACAGACCATCGCGGTATGGATGTCGAACAACACCGGACCGTTAGAGTCCCAGGGCGTCCAGCCCCGGCAAGAGGGGTAACCCTGAAGCTGGTCCCTGACTCCACTACAAGCTAGTGAGGAGAAGAACCCAATGATGTAAGCCTATATCTCAACTTGTTCTTGACCAATTTGATTCAAACTCCCAAATATTGTTAGGATTTACATACTAAACTACTTTGCCAAATAATATTCAAATTGGCTGATATATAAAAAACGCGACAGCAACTTTCCTCCATTTTTAAGGGAAACACCACTCCAATCAAAAATCGCCGACAACAAAAAAAATTCATTAATATATACTACCTGTGTAACAAGTTTCGTCAAGATCCGTTGAAAAATACAACTTACAGAGGAAAATCAACATCAGAATAGACAAAAGTAAAATCGTTGAGTTAAAGCTAAGACCTTTGCTTTGCTTCGGTTTTATAATTATTATAGGTTGAATTATGTCGTTTTGCGATGCCTTATATTATTGCTTTCATCATTTTAAACAATTTTCTGAAATCGCAAAAAATAATCAGTTGTTACAGCTACATTTTGTCGAGAGTTGCTAAAGAATAGCTGACTTTTTGCGATTTTGAGGTTGATCTCATCATCTCATGATGAGCACCATGATATTTTAGAATATTATGTCTAACGTCCGGTGTACGGAGTTTCACGCCGCCGTATTATTCAAATCACAATCATATTAATAAGATACAGATTGATAGTGAACAACAGGTTCCCGAAATGATGTCGACGTTTATAAACGCTCCATAATTGAAATCTAACCAAAATACTGATAAATTGAATAAGTAAACTTATTCGCACCTATTTTTGATGAAATGGAAAATATTTGCTAGAAAAACAATGTTTGTGAAGTAGGAGAGAAACTGAATCTAATGGTCGCAAATAGAGAAATTGATTCGATTGAACTGAAAAATATCGTTAGAAATCTATTTTTTCAAAGAAATAGTTTATTTTCACGACAGAATTATTCAAACACAAGCTATTACAATTTACAATCACTCCGTGCACATTTTTCATTGTGAAATTACCAGTTTTCTGACACTAAATATTCGAGAATGATAGATTAATTGCAGCAATCGATTATCGAGATAAATGGTAAGAATAATAAGTAGGCTGTTTTCGTGCAGTAGGACTGAACATTATTTTCTAAATCTGTGACGTGTTAATTGTTATTACCTAACACAGAACTAGGGACGTTATTAATATACCGCCAGGGATTTGAATGCCCTGCCTATCATTGTTTCCTGACAATTACAATTTGGATATCTTCAAGTCAAGAGTGAATAGGTATCTTCTACATAATCTATCTTCGGCTACAACTTCGCTTTCCATCATATTCTGTATAAAAAAAGTTTTTTAAAATTGAATTTTTTTTAGGTAAGTATTTGAACGAAACTACATGAACACACCTATTCACTATAGTATTGTACTGTTCTGTTCCAGCCTGTTTTAGTCCACTGCAGGACGTAGGCCTACCCACGAAGGGTGATTGGGCTATATCCACCACGCTGGCCCAGGTGCGGGTTGGTGGATTCACATGCGCCATCGAATTTCTTCTACGGACGCATGCAGGTTGCCTCACGATGTTTTCCTTCACCAAAAAGCCAGTGGTGTTAAATTCCGTACATAAATTGTCACTACCTCTAGGCCACCACAGCTCTTCACTATAGTAGATATGTATATTTTGAAAGAAATAAAAAGCCACGACACGTACCTAGCTGACTTTACATAATATGTTTGGTTTAGATTGCGTTGGATTTGGATTCCAAGATATTTGTATTTTGCAGTTGATATATTGTATCTGTATAAGTATACGTAGTATAAAAGCTTATATCATAATGTATCTCATAAAATGCTGATTAAAGCTCCCACATAAATAATAATTAATAACATATCTTGGCTGACGAGGACAAACCGCTTGGCAGACCAAGAAATTCTGAATTAGTTTGTATGTATTTTAAAATTCACATAGTAAATTAATATTCACAATTTAGAGTTCAATGACTTTTCAACTTAGTTGCTCCATTCTATAACCCTGTATATCACGAGGTACATAGAGCAATGAGGAGTAAACAGAAGGTACACGGCAAACAAGATTACCTACATCCTGCTTCTCTCCCGGTGGCCTAATCCGTGTGTTCACTTTATCAGTTATAGGGAAAATTTATGAATAGACTCACTGTAACTAGCACCTGGTATAATTAGCGTTGTAATCGGTGTTTGTTAAATCAAAAATGCCGCTTCCCGATCTTTTACAAAATATCCTCAATGCTAGGTATATCTGGTGTTATGTCACAAATTGGACTTGTATTTGGTGTTAGTTGTATTATTATCAGTAAAAGATGATAGAAGATATACGTGTCAGAAAGCTTTTCATTGATTAGTCCACCAGTCAATTATAATTAGTCAATTAGTTCTAGCTTGTGAAATGTATACACAATGCAGTCTGTTTAATTAAATTATTATTTCGTTGCATTAAATAAATTCTTACCTATGTATGGATACTTTTGCCGGCTGATCAATGGAAAATGATTACTACAAAGTTCTAAATCTCTAGTTTAAAAATAAATATTTATATTTTATTTTCTAAATCTATAATTTTCTCAATCTCTACTTTAAAAAGAAAATTTTATATTTTCTTTTTAGCGATTTAGAACTTTGTTGCAATTATTTTCCATTGATCAGCCGGCAAAAGTATCCATACATAGGTAAGAATTTATTTCACTCGAGTATCTGAAACAAAATGTGGAATGAATAGGTATACTTAAATGCAACGAGATAATAATTTAATTTAAACAGACTGCATTGTGTATACGTTTCACAAGCTAGAACTAATTGACTAATTATAATTGACTGACGGACTAATCAATGAAAAGCATTTTGACACGTATATCTTCTATCGTCTTTTACCGATAATAATAAGAAATATTTAAGTTTTCTTTTTGAAGTAGCGATTTAGAACTTTGTAGCAATCATTTTCCATTGATCAGCCGGCAAAAGTATGCATACATAGGTAAGAATTTATTTCACTCGAGAATCTTAAACAAAATTTTGAATGAATAGGTAAAATACTTAAATACAACGAGATAATAATTTAATTTAAACAGACTGCATTATTCATTTTCATTCATAATTTTGATAAACTAAATGCACTGCAAATATTACACATACAAATACCTTCATTCATACTCAGAGATAAACAACTATAACATTACTCAATGCAATGCACCTTTTCAAAATCAGAATTTCAATATTTCTGTAGAAATTAGATCGTTTCGTTGTCTTTCTTATTATGACAGAGGACCTCGGAATGCATTTGTAATCTGTTTGCTCGAGACATGTGTAGTGATACGATAATGCTACTTCCGTACTTAAGAGCTTAGAAAACATGAACGGGAGCCTAGTTGTCTGACGAATAAGTATAAGCGTATATCAAAAAAGGTGGTTTAAAACAAAGATTTTATAGATTTAAAGATTCATTGACAATGACTCCATCTGTAAAAATTAAATTTCAGCATTTTGCAAAATTTTAAGTTGCTAGATACTTTGAAGTGTGACCTTTACTCACAAGGGTTTTAACAGTCACTCTCCTGAAAAATATAATATAATATACAGATAAATCTAACTCGTATACGTAAGACTGGACATTAAACATTTTCATTTCATTTTTGATTATATAAAGATTATATTATAGACTGTAGGCAAAAATATTACTGTATACTACACTAAATTTGAAAAAGTCTCGAACTACCGGAATAGAACAGGAGAATGCTTATCTCTACATTACTCAAAAAGCTCAGTAATATCTTACAGAAATAAAATCTCATAGTATTGTGTTATTATTATAAATCTACGCTTATCGTTTTGTGTAACGCTTTACATACAAAATTCACTTCCCACATCAAGCCTAATTTTCAATTATCAAATGGTTAACCCAGCAACAGTAACCAGTAGTAAAGCAGTGAAGTAACTCGGTAGGAAATGCAATTAGCTCATGTTCGCCGATGCCTCCGACTCGCTCAGCCGTGTAACTCCTTATCTCTGTTGCATGTTTTTTCAATATGCAATCCCAGACAATCGCCGCTTTATCTACCAATCAGAATTCTCAGGTATTTTTTCATTCGCGAACAGTTCTAATTATTGTAACAGTTTCGTAACTAGCCAGCGGTTTCTTCGTGTCAATTGCTTTGATACACACGGTCTGTGTAATGAGCGAGCAACTTGTCCCTTACGGGATTAGTAGCTCAGTTTATGTTTTCCACTTGAGCTACAATTTCGTAGCCAACAACACTCAGTAGCAGCAGAGTTCCTACAGTATCGCCCCGGGACACGCTTTCTATGCGTTTCTATGAAATACATTTTATACCTAGAGACATGTAGTCTTCGGCTAGTGCCTGCACATAAATATAGTTTCTAGATGTTTTCTATCTTAGGAAAGGACGGGATAAAAGTGTCTTGTCCGCCGTCCTCTTGTAAACTTGTTCTTTACATTTTCATTTTGCGAGAACTTCCAACACTACTGCAACTCAACATCTGTTAGAGATGTAGCCGTAAGAATGTCCTAATATTATAAATAAATAAATATTTTGGGACATCTTACACACGGCCTCTGACCCCAAACTAAGCAAAGCTTGTGATATGGCTGCCAGAGACTGATATACTACATATACTTATTTTTAAATACATACTTATATAGATAGTAACTAAATAACACCCAGACACAGAGCAAACATTTATGTTCATCACATAAATATTTGCCCTGGTGGGGATCGAACCCACGCCTCTTTGATCCAGAAGTTAGGGTCACTAACCACTGAGCCACCGAGGCAGTTATTATTTTTCTAGGTATATTAACGGTATAATTTTTTAGATATTCCGCGCTCGTGTTGAGGTTTAAAGAATGAAAAAAGCAAAAAACATTTCATATACAATGTATTGTGTATTGTACTTCATAGCAACTTCTTTTACATAAAATATCTACTTACATAACGTTATGTACTTTTTGTAAGTTCCTGCATTTTGCAAAGCAACACATGTACTGTACTGTACCAGCCTTTTTAATAGTCCACTGCAGGACGTAGGCCTACCCACGAAGGGTGATTGGGCCATATCCACCACGCTGGCCCAGTGCGGGTTGGTGGATTCACATACACCATCGAATTTCTTCTACGGACGTATGCAGGTTGCCTCACGATGTTTTCCTTCACCGAAAAGCCAGTGGTGTGAAATTCCGTACATAAATTCCAAAGAACGCATTGGTACAGGACCGGGGATTCGAACCCACGACCTCACGATTGTGAAGCGGGTGTCATTACCTCTTGACCACCACGGCTTATTTGTGTGAAATTGTATGCCAGTTTATCCATCAGCATGTGTCATTACATTGGCTCATTTTTTGTCGGTTAGATAGTATCCGTGGCTCCAATCGGACCGCGATCGGTCGAATGTTTCGCGTGTTTTCTAATTAACTATTTTCACTTATTCTTTCACACAAGCACTATTTTAATGAAGATGATTTAATGCATTTCGATATGCAGCTTGGATAGCTCATTTTCTTATTTATCTGGGATGAAGTAATAGGATTTATAGTACAGCTGATTAAAATGTCGAAATTTTGATTTCAGTTATAAAGCTATTAACTTTATTTTTTCATATTTGTTAGGTATTCAATAATTCAATAGTAGTAACTTAATTACAGTTAAGTATATAGATATCGGGTGCAGTGTGTCGCCGCCACGATACCGCGCGGGATTATGAACTCTACATTTTACTCTAAATTTTAGAATAGAGTGAAATAAAGTAGAGTAAATAAAAATTATTATTTTTTGCAAAAAACCGCAACACCGACTTCCACCGTGCACAGAATTTATATAACTTAAACGAACCGATGTGACATCCATGTACATTTTTGTTGATTTATCAAAAACGGCGCAGCCCATTTCGATAAAATTTAAATGGGACCACTTTGGAAGTACTCTTTCGAGCTAAAAATATTTTTAAATCGGTTCACAATTGGCGAAAATATCGATGAACATACACAAAATATGAAATAATCCTCCTTTTTGTAAGTCGGTAAAAATACTGACTTACTAGAATGCTGACTCAAAAATTGCAATGTTTACTTACTTAACTACTTAATTGTTTCTTAAGCTCTGTCAAGCAAATAGTTAAGCTACACGAGACCTGTCAACGCTTGCAATTTAACGAAATACATATCTAAATTTTCTCTTTTACTCAATACAAACTTATACTTATCTCAAATGACTGAGTCGGAAAACACGTTAATGGCACAGCTGACAACTACATAATTCCAAATTCCAAAATGTTCATTTCAAAAACACTATTTCAACATTTCAACATCGCAGGTGAAGACCTGCAATTATTTAAATTCGCTGTCACTGCTCCGAAGCCATTCGAAACCTTTTACAGAAATCACGAAGTTGTTACGAAATAACAGAAAATGAGGTGTGTTTCCTTCCCCCGTTTATATTTGATGCCTTAATAATATCGCCGTGATGTATGCAGCCCGGAAGTGTTGTGGCAGCGCCATAGATCGTATTACCGATAGATGTCTTACACTCATTCCGCTATTACAAAAAAAAAAAAATAGGCGCAGATTAGCAGTTTCCGACTGGGAACATTTTTTATTTGTCAGAACGTGATAAGTATTGTAAGTAGGTAGGTACGCTCCATACAAATATTTAAATAACGTACAAAACGCAAATCCATTTTTAATGCCATGCCATTGAATCTGAAAATTTACAATGTCATTGATTTTGGATCGAATAGAATTTGGTTAATTAATTTAGCATTTTAAATCTGGCCAATGTTTGATTGTTAGAGTTAATTATAATTTTGGATACCTACCCTATTGTGTCTATATGAATCACGGTTTTGAATGCAGCATCGCAAGTAGTATTTCGAAGGAATTCTTGTCGACATGCGCGATCCACTGTTTTATTATCATCTAGCAACAGTGAGTTTTACAAACAGAACAATTTACTAGCTACTTTGTAGCAAATAGAGGCATTTGTTACGATTCCAAATTCCAACGTTTGGATCTTTGCATGCAACATGATTGGTGTTTAAAACGAGGGTAGGTAGGTATTTCTAAAATATTTTGGTCTAAGTTATAGTAAAAATGCTTTGTCTCACTCACATGAATTTAAACTTTTCTCAGAATGTTTATAAAATATGAACTGTGCCAACTCAATTCCTAATTTAATGCACATATCACATATAAAAATGCAATTTACTCTATCATTTCATTATTGTTTATAAAGGAAGTCCGTAATATTTACAATTTGAATTGTCACTTTAGTCTCTCGTTTCCTCCATGAAAACTACTATATAGCTTATATTGTCTTAGCCTTCTTTTAAACTTATGCATGTTTTCTTTTAAAAATATTTTATTTAGTTCATTCACTATGTACATCGACGAGCGTTTTTCCTTTCCACCTACCAATTAGTAGGCACCTAGGTATGTTACCTTTAGCTGAGCAACTATTGACTGTTTTGTTTGTTTTGCATTGATGTTTTCTATTACCTCAACAAAACTAACATTTATCAGAATCTCTGGCACCATTAAAGCTTAGGCCCTAAACTCTAAGCTGACAAGCATCTTTCTTAAACAGTTCAGACCTTACCGTGAGACTCAACCGCATTCGAATGCACCTGCAAATTTTCTGCTTCAGAACCATAGGCCCTTTGCCTTTATAAATTAAGTTTAATGTTGTTTTGATTGAGTTTGAGGATTGTAAATGCATTGTTGTGGTATTCTCAATAAATCGTGACCACGCACTGAGCGCCTCAAGCCAATCGCTTCTGTAGCCTTTCATACTTATTTAGCTAGTTGTGTGAGGTTCTCATCTTCTGATTTTATGATTCCTATGTTCACCGCAAATATACCATGATAGGAATTATTTCATTTTATTTAATAAGTCTAAATTTTAACAACACCGTCTCTCACAATCTTTCATGCTACCAACCATGTTTATCAAACATGTAATTTTCTTCAGAAAATGGAACCTCAAAAATTTGAAGAAGGTTTCTAGAATGGCTTGCCATTATATGTACATAATTATGTGTGGTAAACAGCAGCGCCTCTATTAAATTCTTTTTTTATCAGGTTTACGAGGACTATATCTTGGACTCCTACGTTATAATGACATCAAGTCATCAACTAAAATTAATTGTCTCGATTGTAATTACAGAGACGATATAAAAATTACACATACGTAGTAAGTAAGTAGGCGTTGAATGTTGAACGATCAAGCGGAATCGGAATTAAAAATAAATGTTTAAAGGAAAACATGCATAAGTAATGTCATCATTAATAAATTGTTTAAAAGAAGGCTGAGACAATAATAATATGTATAAGCTAGCAGTTTTCAAACTGGAAACGAGACACTAATACCTCAGGAAAAAAATACTTTTTTTTAAATCAATTTTTTTTCTTGTGAGGTTTAGGATCACTTACTGAGCATAAAATCACAAAATGCTGGCAGATTCAGGTGGAGCTTCAAGCGCCATCTTTAAAAACGTTTCTGGCCGATATTTTGGAAACTATACACTTTAGGCCAAAGTTGTATAGACTATTATTGTAGAAAATAAAATTTCCCATCATTTTTTTTTGATAAATTTATTGTAAAACTTACCGTTAACTATTTATGGCCCATTTAATATTTCTGTTTTTCTTCTATTATTTTCTTCCTGAGGTATAAAGTGACAATTCAAATTGTGAATGTTACGGACTTCACTACATTGAATTAAAACCAAGCCGCTTCTCGCTGTCTGTCTGTCCCTATGTATGCTTATATCTATAAACCTATGTATGCTTATACTGACAGAACAATTGTCAAACAAGATTAAATGATAAATGGAATAGAAAGAAGTACAATAGGAGTAAAAAGGAAAGACAGAGAAAAACTAATAGATATAAAAAGTAAGACAAAATTCAAAAATGTCCACACAACATTCAAACAGCTAAAATGGAGATGGACAGGACATATGCTAAGAGAAAAGAAAGAAAAATGGACAAGACTAATAACTGAATGGTGCCCACTGGATAGTAAAAGAAAAAGAGGTAGACAAATCAAGAGGTGGGAAGACAACCTCAAAAATATAGCGGGCCCAACATGGACAAGTGCGGGAAAGGACAGAGAAAAATGGAAATTTTTGGAGGAGGCCTTTGTCGGAAGACAAGTTGTACAGGAATAGGAATAAAAATTAAATAAATTAATAGAAATAATAAATAAAAAAAACACTGTTTGCTGATATCAATAATTAATTTTACTTATAGTTCAGATTTAATAAGTTAAGTTAGTAAATAATGTAACAGTTAACTTAAATAAGTTAATTTTAAGTTATAGGTATATAATTATTTTGTAATTTTCAAAGTAAAACAGTAAAGGATTTTTATTTTATTATGCTTATATATTTAAACTACGCAACGGATTTTGATACGGTTTTTTTAATAGAGTGATTCAAGGTAATGGTTTATAATGTATAATTATATAATACTCCTGTGCGAAACCGGGGCGGGTCGCTAGTACATTAAAAATAAACAAAGAAATGATAGAAACAATTGCATTTTTATATGTGCATTAGGCATTGAGTTTGTACAGTTCATTTCTATACAAAATTGTACCATAAAGCACCGAAAAAATCTGAAAAAATCATACTGGGATAGTTAATAGTTAATATGGTCATCGTAGAGAATTACGTTGTTATAACTTACTGGCAACGATTTTTCTTCGTGCTGTGCTGGCAACACGCAAACCACGTTTAAAGGAAATGGGATTTTGTACTCTGTAGATATTAGATCACAAAGATAAGTTGAAAATTATTTTTAGCCAAGTAAGCTGAAGCGCCCAATCAAACTAGAGTGAAATAATGTGCAAAATTTCAAATAGTAGACAATAATTTATGTATTTCTATTCTATAATATCAGTGTGTTTTTTTTAGTTTTTGCTGTGTTGATTGAAGTTATCGGTAATTAAAAATATCTTAGATTAGAACATAAATATTTTATAATTCGTGACAAATAGCATCGTTGTAGGTAAGAATTTAATTATACTGTTTAGAAATGAGAAAATTATGTCATGCATAATTTAAATTTAAATAGGTTTACTTAGCTATTCCATACTTAAGATAGGTAAATACTACAAACAGATAGAATGTGCTAAGAAGTCATATTGCTATATAGTTACACTATAGTCATAAATATTATCAATAGAATTACAATTTATTTATTTATTTCATTTCCTCATCATGCTTACAGCAACGCCAAAGCGCATGACAAGTCATTGGGTATTTTACAATTTTCATTCAGTATAGAGATAATATACATGTCAAAATAATCTAAATAAATGTCAAATAATCTAAATAAATGTCAAATAATCAAAATAAAAGTCCAATAATCTAAATAAATGTCAAATAATTAAAATAAATGTCAAATAATTAAAATAAATGTAAAAATAATTTCAATAAAATGTCACAAAGAATAATAAGGCAAAATGGACACAACCAAACAAAAACGGGCAAACTAAAGTCAGTAACGTTAATACAATAATAATTAATTAAAACTGAAATAATGCATACAAATTCTTACATATGAGTCATATTTTATGCTAAAGATGTCTAGATCAGAGTGGTGAGCAAGAAAGCCGTTAATCAGAGAGATAGCTTGGGCCGTAGGAGCGTGCTGAGACGTAGATAATAATAATTGTTTAATTTATTTTATTGGATTTGAGCGAGTAGTTTGCTATTAGTATGCGATGGGAAAATGAGCATTAGCAACCAATCACTGGAGCGAATACGAATAAGTAGCTAAGTAGACATTTAAATTAACATAATAAAAGTCTCAATTAAGGTGGGCACACACGGTCAGTTAAACTGATCAGTTTTTCGCGTCACTCCAACTGGGAGCTCATTCAGTTAATGAAAAGGTGGGAATTGGTGGTTCCATATTTGAAGACAGTGGAGCCATGATATTCCTTCGATAACTTGTGTTAAGTGTTTCAATTTTTCATGAGGAAATTATTGGAACTAAAGTTGTTTGAAATTTGATTTTCCACAACTTTGATTCCTGTCAACTTTTTCTAGGATCGATATTTTTTAATAAGCCGGTGATGCCATGATGTTTCTTCGATAACTTGTGCTATTTCAATTTTTCAAGAGAAATAATCGAAACCCAAGTTGTTTGAAATCTGATTTCTTACAACTTTGATTCTCATCAACTTTTTCTAGGATCAATATTTTTTTAATAAGCCAGTCGTGCCATGATGTTTCTTCGATAACTTGTGTTATTTCAATTTTTCATGAGAAATTATCGGAACCAAAGTTGTTTGAAATTTGTTTTCCTACAACTTTGATTCCCATCAACTTTTTCCAGGATCGATATTTTTTTTTATAAGTTAGTGGTTTCATTTTGTTTCTTCCATACTTGTGTTATTTCAATTTTTCGTGAGAAATTATCGAAGCCGAAGTTGCTTGAAATTTGATTTCTTACAACTTTGATTCTCATCAACTTTTTCTAGGATCGATATTTTTTTAATAAGCCAGTGGTGCCATGATGTTTCTTCGATAACTTGTGTTATTTCAATTTTTCATGAGAAATTATCGGGACCAAAGTTGTTTGAAATTTGTTTTCCTACAACTTTGATTCCCATCAACTTTTTCCAGGATCGATATTTTTTTTTATAAGTTAGTGGTTTCATTTTGTTTCTTCCATACTTGTGTTATTTCAATTTTTCGTGAGAAATTATCGAAGCCGAAGTTGCTTGAAATTTGATTTCTTACAACTTTGATTCTCATCAACTTTTTCTAGGATCGATATTTTTTAATAAGCCAGTGGTGCCATGATGTTTCTTCGATAACTTGTGTTATTTCAATTTTTCACGAGAAATTATCGGAACCAAAGTTGTTTGAAATTTGTTTTCCTACAACTTTGATTCCCATCAACTTTTTCCAGGATCGATATTTTTTTTAATAAGTTAGTGGTTCCATTTTGTTTCTTACAAAACTTGTTATTTCAATTTTTCATGAGAAATTATCAGAACCAAAGTTGTTTAAAATTTGATTTCCTACAACTTTGATTTCCTACAACTTTGATTCCCATCAACATTTTCCAGGATCGATATTTTTTTTAATTAGTTAGTGGTTCTATTTTGTTTCTTCCATAACTTGTTATTTCAATTTTTCATGAGAAATTATCGAAACCGAAGTTGCTTGAAATTTGATTTCCTACAACTTTGATTCCTATCAACTTTTTCCAGGATCGATATTTCTTTTTATAAGTTAGTGGTTCCATTTTGTTTCTTCCATACTTGTGTTATTTCAATATTTCATGAAAAATTATCGGAACCAAAAATGTTTAAAATTTGATTTCCTACAACTTTGATTCTCATCAACTTTTTCTAGGATTGATATTTTTTTTAATAAGACAGTGGTGCCATTTTGCTTCTTTCATAACTTGTGTTATTTCAATTTTTCATGAGAAATTTTGGAAACCAGAAATGTTCGAAATTTGATTTCCTACAACTTTGATTCCCATCAAATTTTTCTAGGATCGATATTTTTTTTGATAAGACGGTGGTGCCTTATTGTTTACAATGGCACCACTGTCATATTCGAAAAATATCGATCCTACAAAAGTTGATGTGAATTAAAGTTGGAGTAAATCAAATTCCAAACAACTTTTGTTCAGATATTTTTTTTTTTATAAAAAATTGAAATTACTTTAGTTACTGAAGATTCAGTTAATCATCGAAGTGGTACAAACATGCAAACCATCGCAGTACCTATCGGCGATAGTTGACTACATTAGGACCCCGCTGCAATTATTTGATGAACTGATGCGACTCATTTCATCATGTGAGCTTCTGGTAGTGGTTTATACATGGAGCCACCAATTCCCACCTTTTAATTTACTGAATGAGCCCCAATTGGAGTGACGCGAAAAACTGATCAGTTGAACTGACCGTGTATGCCCACCTTTTTAGTTTAACAATTCACTGAAGATTGTTAGTTAGCGTTAGCACTCCACTAGTCCACTACTCGACCACCGTGAAGTAAAGCAAGCTCTAGGTACATTTAGTAAGTTGTTTATTTATCGATTAATTTAGCAACACATAGGTAGGTATTGGAATAACTCCCAATGGATATTTATAAGTCGAAGTAAATTTGATTTGAGTTTTTTTTTTAATTTTCTATACAGATTGTACTTTCTATCCAAAGTATACAGAGTGATTGGTAAACAATTAGTATCCGTTTAGGGGCTTATTCCTGTATATCAAAACTAACAACTTTTGTTCTGCAACTTTTGACAAAACTCGAAAAAAAAAATCAGCTGTTCCATACATTTTGTCGCGGGTGAACGAAATTTTTCTTTGGAAAAACTTTTTTTTTTAGTTTTGACAAAAGTTATTAGTTTTGATGTACAGAATAAAAGGATGCTAATTGTTTAGCAACCATCCTATATAAGAAACATCACAAATGTATCAATTGATACAAGAAATGAATTGAAATCGATAATAAGGATGCAGTACGGTTTTGTAGTAAAATTGTTCTACAGGCATTTAGGTAGGCACATAAAATATAATCCAATGTGTTTTAAAAATACAAAAGTAGGTAAGTAATCTAGAAAGCGGACGAAGGGTTCCGTACCATATGGAAACCCCCCTTAATATAAAATTATTTTAATTTCATTAATTATTTTTGAAAGGCTACTATATAACTTAATATTCTGTGAATATTAGAACCATATCCCCCTCCTGTTGGCGTTATTAATGTCGAGTAAACAAGGTTTTAAGGTTTCAAATATATGGAGCTTAGGCCATATCATCATATACATAGGTACAGTAAAAAAATCACGTTTCTTTTATGGGAGCCCCCCTTAAATATCAATTTTATTTAGATTTAATAATTTATTTTTAAAGTAAATATTTAATTAAATATTACGTGAATATTTCAAGTATCTACCTGTCACCGTTATTCATATCGAGCGAAAAACGACTAAAAAATCCGGTTTGTTGTATTGGAGCTTTGAGCAAACATCTACAGAGCCACAGTCCCTATGTGAAAGTAGTAAAAATATGTCCGAGCGCCGTCATACATACCGACTTAGATATTTACATTAAATAATTCACAATGACCCGTTTTCTCGAGTCTCGACGTTATGTCACCTAATTAATAATTGTAACCGAGCACTTAGGCATCGCGCGGCGTTTTATTCGGCTTGCAATCGCCTTACGACTAACTAAAAAGCCTGCCCACTAGGTAGCTTGCGCAGAGTTTTGGCTCGGACACTTTTTTGCACGATTGTGACTCTATAGATATTTGCTCGAAGTATGGGAGCCTTTATTTTTTTCTATTTTTCGACACCCTGGTAACATACAGACAGACAGCGGAGTCTTAGTAATAGGGTTCAGTTTTTACCCTTGGATACGGAACCTTAAAAATTAGGCAAGTTGTAAGAAGAAAAAGGTTAAATCAATAATCTACACAAGTAGGGAAAATACTTAAATTAATAAAACAGATAATGCACAAATATATCGGGCTTAGGCCATTACCTGGTACAGTATTTAATTATTTGCTTTATAAGTTTATGAAAATAATTTTCTTTAATTAAATTCACATTTTAAAGAATTACATCTTTTCAAATCTGATTATCATTTGACATTGCTTGTAAAATATAGCGGCGTGATGGCGACTTTCTACTAAAATCAAATTTTAAAAATCGAAATTCTATTTTAATTAAGCATCAAATACCTACATACTATTGTTTTTTTTTCTGTGAATATGTTTACCATATTTTACAGCGTTTTATGGCCTGCTGTGCATTGTCTGAGCCCACTTTTCAAAATCTTCTTTACACATATATTTACCGGTTTTTTTTGTACCCCCGATGACAAACCGTTTTTACATAATTATTTAGAGCTTCTGAATATGGTTAGTTAGTTTAGATAATATTGGCAATTCTGGGAAGACTATAGTAGCATCGTAAAGAGTTTTTAAATGTCGACGTAGTATTATGTGAGTAACTAGCGGTAAAAGTCAGTCATGTCACCAGCTTTTAGAGGGGCAGGTGTACTAGCTTCGTATGTTGAGTGGTCCGTTTCTATTATTAATGGCCTCATTACCTCCATTTGCCCATTACCGCCTGGATATAAATAGATCAATTAGTAAAGACTTTGCAAAAACACTAATGATTAGATTTGGTAAGAAATGGTTTTTAAGAAAATGGGTTTGATATCGTTTTGAGATTATTGTTAGTTAAGTTTGCTTTCAGGGTTTTGTAGGTATAGATAAAAAGCATTCATAAAAAATGTAACCCAACATAACTGCAAAAGACAAAAAAGGATCCAGCAATTTGAACCCAAAAGAATTCAGATACACTTCAAAAGCTTCTGTTTCTGTCTCCAAAATAATTAATTGCGTAAAACAGAATAAACACAATTTCAATTAATCATTTTGTTTGAAAAAGTTACCCTTTTTAATTAGTATTTTAATCTCCACTCGCGGGATTACAAGCAAGAACAAGGACTTAAACGATTCAGAAGTAATAATTCTTCGGAGTGTTATAAATATGAAAAATAAAGGATGTCTTGCGCAAACTCCGAAAGGGTACACTTGGCAAAGTTGGTGGCACACCAGGACTGTCGTGATTTTAATGATAAGTAAAATAAAAATAATAATTTGAAGCCATTACAATACACATACAATTGTAGAGAGCTCTCTTATTCATGTGAGTGTTAGAGTCTTTAAGCCGCCTGAAGGCGTCTGACATGGCTAAACGCTTAAAACAACCGGAGCTTACAATTTAACGTTTCATCCGAGCCACGGTAGAGCTCAGTTGTAAAATGCCACCCGCGATGTCTTCGGATGGGTGATTTATTCTGTGACATAATGTAAAAATTTCGAATAGTATCGGTACAATTTTATTTTGTGTTTGCTATCACGTCATATCATCCGTCATATCGGTCTGTTCTAATGATATCATATTAGTTACATATATCACGTTCAATAATGCTCTGTAACTGTAGACTCGCGATCCTTTTTGATTTTTTAATAAGAACTGTTTTGAAACTGCTACACAGTTGCGAAATATCTACTTTTGAATTTATTCACAACTTTTTCTTACACCTGCTAAAAATTACATTTAACGATACCTAGCTTTTGCGTTAATTTTTATCAAACCTGATGATTATGTCAATTCCTTTTTCTAATAAATTGAAAATGATGTTTCGAATTACTGAAATTGTTATTATTTGTTTTAGCCTGCAGCATAAATGCCCACTAACCATAAAACAACGCAGTGACATTTTGCATTTGAATTTTTTAAAGTAATAATTCATAATTTGTGGCAGTAATTTTACATTATAACTCGTCTATACGACGTCCGTACGCACTTCAGAAGATCCGACATCGCATTATCATAGTAAATACTGTAATTATCTTCATTACGGTCACGGGTGTTTGGTATTTTATTGTCTACTTCCACTTAACCGGCGTTTACGTTGGTAAATTATTAACTGTTGCGTTTTGTTTAATACAATCATCTTGGCAGGTATAGCAAATAGAGTATAAGCATGCTGACTTGTTACTAAGCATAAACATTGAATATAGGAAACGCTCCTCATGTGACTCCAACTTTATTAGAAATACGATACCTTCTAAGTAAGAAGTAATGCACTAATTGGGTTGTTTCTTAGCTGAATCGCGGGTGAAGGGAAATTAATGCCCTCTAGAGGATTTAAAGTGGAATTATTTTTCTGAAAAAATATTCGCAACGGTGCGGTGCCGCGTCAAAACTTTGTAGGGGCAGGTGCGGCGAAAGAGTTGGTTGCGGCGCTCAGCTTGTGTTGGTTAGTTTTAGTTATAGGTTTGTTTTTGAGCTCAAGGTCACAACAATGAGAAATATCTTGTACATACATTTGATGAGCTGCATGTGCCAACTTTGCCTTCCGGAAATAAATCCTTAATGTAGTATAAGATTTTTGCTAGAGGCTTAAGAGATTTAAGAACAAATTAATACCCTTCTAATTTGATTGCGCCTAGTTAATTTTATTCTTGTTGTAAGTTGATGAGGTTGGCCACTTTATTATAAGAGGGACAGCCTCGTATTTACATTATTAAATTGATTCCACGAGTGGGGTGGATGTTTCCAATTATTATTTCTGCGTTTTAATTGAGAGCTATGAAATTTCTAGTCCCTTGAGCAGATCATTGCTTGAGTGGAAGATGTTTATTCCGGTATTTTTGGATATTTACTTGGAAGATTTTGGGTTAAATTAAATTATGAATAATTAAAGTTTAAGTTTGACGGTTATTTTAAGGTTTCGTTATTTTATCTCTTTGTTACGTGGGCTGGAACTTTCTTTTTGCTTTTAAGTTATTTTTATAGTGAATCCACTTAGTGAATTTCAAGAATCTTTGGTAAATAAATTAAATCGGTCACTCCATTATTTCAATCCGTATGGGTATAATGAGAAGCTGTCTCGTCTTTTTCCCATTTAAGTGAGATCATACGTGTCCTTGTCGACATGTATAAGCTCATCATATTTAAACTCATACATTACTGATAAGCAATAGTGATCCTTATTACAATTATTCTATAGGTGAGGCTTAATAGCCTGGTAGACCCCCACATCCCGTCGAATCAGACTCAATTGAAATTAGCCTACTAGACACCAGAGTAATTTTACAGTCTGTCAAATGTCATATTGTAGATATTAACTGATCCGAGTCCTTGTGCCATAACGTTTGTGCGAAACTTGTGAATATTCAATACAATTGAATTAGGTACAATACGTGTGAAATGCGCCAAAACTAGTTAGCAGCTCATAAAAATATTAAATCCTTCCCATATTTAAAAATCTTGTTTATCAACATTTTCTTTTCTTATGTTAGCTAAAATTGGTATATATATAATTATATGTATTTAGGTATTAGTATATAAGTATGTATATTTATAAGATGTATTATTATTTGTGTATATTTTTTAATTATACCTACAATATCTGTAGGTTTTTTCTATATTGCTACTATTTATTTCAATGTAATTATGTACTGTATTGTATACACCACCGACCATACTCCTATTTTTAGAACAATCCAGTCCATCCAAAGGTTGCCTGGTAGATATCGCCAAAGGCGATAAGGCCGCCATTGTACAGCATATTGTATATTGTGTAGTTTCTGTACTGTGTTTCTGTGTACAATAAAGATATATTTATTTATTTAAAAATAGCTTTTTGTTCTGATCAAAGAACTCCACTTATCAAACACCTTGTCTTGTCTAAGCTAAAAAGACTAAGATTGCCAGGAATTCGATTATAATGAGAAATTGCATCGAAGGAAGCTACAAAATCTCCGAGATAGTTCAACACAAATATGGGAGTCCTCAGACGCCGCATCAAAAGAAATATTCCGAACTGTTTGTAGTCAATTTATTTACTAGTGATTCGTTACGGGCTGGGCGGATACTTGGTCCATGATAAATTGTGCTCAGTCTGTCATCTTCTTGTCCCATAATCACCATAAAACTATTATTAACTCTATTCAGATACCATAAGATACAAAATCACGCTAAAGGTCGGCGAAGGACCTTCAGACGGAAAGTCAAACACAAATTTAAATATGAACTCTAAGTAAACGTAGCTTGAAAACATTTTGCGGTTGAAACATCCAGACACCAATCTGTAACATTCCGAATGACACAACAGTCTGACAAATGATTACCAGTCACAGTTCAACAGTTAATTTGTATGTAAATATGATTCCTTTTTGTTTATATTGTAGCTAGAATTCATTTGTTTTTGATTGCTTTGTAGCGCTAGACTAATTTCATAGGCAGAAAGTAATTTAGCAATCTCTGGGTGTGGTTCCAATGCTTTTAAGGGACACAATTTTACGGCTAACAATAACAAACATTGAATAGAAAGGGAAATAAACGCTAAATTGCACTCATTTAGTGTCGCGACGATCAATCATTACGGCCAAGTCATCAGCCGGTTCGAATGTCAAACGTACCTAGGGTGCAATAAAAAGGAAAAACTCCGTTGCCATTATTAAAAAAGTGACTCTGACTTTATTCCCATTGTCGATTGCTGATTCGGGATTATTAACTGACTTGCATATTTTTTTGTGTTCTAATATTGATAGATTGGTTTTTTCAAGAGCCTAGGTGACTTTTGAATTCGTTGCGTGTGTGCAGCGGTCGATTGTAATATCTACGAGATACATATTTGTGTCAAAATAGCGCAAAGCGATAGTCATCGGGCGATGTTCACACGCGAAGTGAAACGTATTGTATGAGCTACTTATTCATAGCTTTTATTGTTTGGTATTTTTGTTCTTCGTATTTTTAGCGATTGACGTTTTCATTATCCATAGCATTATTAATAGAGAGATCGTCATACTTTCTAGCTTTTGATACATTGTTCTCGGAAGCATGTTTGAGTGATATTGATTGGCTGCCCTCGTTATATGACGATGCTAAGGGAATTGGATTCAATTTAACGGAATTGATTTCCTTTAATTTTACGATTTCGTTTGCGTGATTTCGTCCGGTCATAATCTAATAAATTTGTCCATTGGGAAGGGGATTTTCAATATTGTGTGTAATGACTCTGTATTAATCTAATTTTATTGGACAATGCGATAGTGTATTAATGTTGTTATTTTTAATGTTCTCTATTAATGAATTCCGCAGGTTAAAAGTTTTGTTGTTAAACTAATTGATGTTTTGTTCTAATTTTACATACAGTTACTTCAATAGCAATGCTAATAGTTAGTGATTATTTCATTCGAGTTTCATAACTCAAATGTCAAAATATAAGGCTATCAATATTACAATAATCTCAAAGAGTTAATTACATAATTATACATATCATGCATAAAATTAATTTCAGACTGAATTTTTCAAATACTTTGTAAAGGGAAATCTGTCACTATTCTTAATATGCACCTCTGTTCGTATTCTTCTATGATTATCAATTTGCCTGGCTTTTCCATGTACATAAGCCAGGCAAATTGATAATCATGACCATAATATTAATTTAGCATGGTTAGAACATGAGCAGTGGTAATAAAATCAAATATTTCCATTCTGCAAGTAGATAGGTAGAATCAATAAATTATCATTTGACAACGTCAAATTCAAAAACAGAACAACGGTTGATTGGTGCGCCGCAGCGGCCAACATCGCGCGCGGACTCGGAGAGATCGCGTGCGCGCACACAATGTTCGACTCAAGCTCATGCTACCCCATATTTTAACAACTGTCCTAATACATCTTGCAATGTTGTTTTTAACTGTTTTTGCCACGTATAACTGTTTGTTCTTTTCGACGTGTTTACTTTTAATTTTTACTGTAGGTACATTTTTGTTGCTCCCTTCCATATTTTGCTTTTTATTTGATTGATCGATTACTAAATATATCATAATAATCGCTACAGTTGGTATTTTTTCAATTAGTTTTCGGTTGATGTATAATTTTAGTATAACAGTGCTGAAAAATCACTCCGAAAATATAAGCCATGCATGTAAATTTATCTGTGTCTGAATTTAAAATGTTAGAAGTACAAAATTTTTGGAAATTTTAAATTCAACGAATTGGATCGATTTTTTTCTTCATTTCAGGTGCCTGTCAATGAAAGCGCCCGACAGGTATGTCACTATCTCGCTCGCACCGCGCGTTCGGTATAGTTCGACCGGGTTCGGTTGCTTTCGGCAACGTTCGGACGAGCTCGGCTGTTCGTCCGTTCGCAGGCCTGGGGGTAGCCTGGAAGACCTCACGTTACACCCGCAACGCAGGACATTCCAAACAGTATAACTTTTCCAAACTTGCTTATTGGTGTGTTTTATTTTCACTGTATTTCTTTTCTGTGATTCGTAATCCCATCTCCTTGACAGGTAGGTCCCATTTCATGTTTTATTGAGACCTTCCATGATTTTCTTGATTGCTTGTTTGGAATTTAATATTTTCAAGTTTGCATATTGTTAAGTGGTGTGATTTTATTGTATCTCAGTGTTATTGGAATTGTGGGTGTAATGTCAGTAGTCGTTGTTTTGGTTCCAGGTTACACCCTAGTACTAGTATCATTAATATTCCCCAAATCACAGATAAATTTACAAGATATATGATCTGTAGATATTGAATGCGTTAGTATGTTTATGAGCATGACTGTGTATGTGATATTACTTTATTTATGTTGAATGCTATAGCCGTGACAATTTTTTTGGGTAAGTGTATTTAATTTAATAATAATTAAGATTCTTGATATCTATAAATTGTACTGTCTACTATTGTATTGATAAAATATATTTTTCTTATTTTGAAAAGTGGGCAAGTGTTCAAGTACGCGCCATCCTCTATGTTGATTCAAAAGTATGGCTCACAAGTTGTGCTCGGATGGTCTGGATTCCGCTGACATCATCAATACTAATAACAGAATATCTAGTTGTGACCCTCGAAATATCACCATATGTAGGTGCTCCAGTTTCCGCATGACTGGAGTGACTCAAAGCCTCACCGGGACCGATGACAAATGTGTGATCATCATCAAATCGTAAAGGATTTAACACCTCCGTTGGCACGCTCCTTTTGTTGGCGCCGCAAAGCCGACCATTAACGTGTTTGATAATATTGGACTTAAACAAGAAAAAAAGGTCTTGAAAGCTTTTGAGCTCTAATGCGTAGCTATAGAGGTGAAGGTATAAAAAGAGACCGTTGGGCTACCGTCGGTGGCTGTCGGCACCCCACCGAGGCTCTCGGTGGTGCCATGCTGTGGTACTAAAGTAACAATACTACAGAATGTTACGCTCTACCGTTTATATTTTTTTATCTGATCATTCGAGTACGAGTGGCCTTGTTAACATGGTTCTTTAAAATAGCTTTTGATCTTTATTTTTCTGGTACTTTAGAATTAATGATCGATTCAAATAGGCTAAATTAAAACTTGATACAACCTAAGAATGTAAATAAGGATGTCAACATTTTTATTCATACTACTTAATTATAAATTAGTAATTAATATAAAGCAGCGTAGGACGTCCACCCACAAGGTGGATGGATGACCTCATTAAGACCGCAGGATCGCGCTGGATGCAAGCCGCTTCCAACCGGTCTTATTGGAGATCCATAGGGGAGTCCTATGTCCAGCAGTGGACGTCCTTTGGCTGATGGATGGATGATTTAATATAACTAGAAACAGAATGTAGAGACTCAAAAAAGCCTTGCATAATATGGTATAAATAGTAATCATTTTAAAGATAATTAGTTTAATAAGATATAGCTTATTAAAATGCTAAATCATTCGGAAACTATGAGTATTAAGAATTTTACTAAAACATCCAAATAACCGATAACCAAGACGCTAGAGTATACAACTAATATCAAAAAGCACAAAAATAATCAATTACGATAAATTATGATGGAATCCGAATAAAAAGATTTACATTAGGAACCGCCCACCGACACATTAAAGTTCTTCAATATTAAATTATAATCCTCTGTCTCGGGAATTAAGATAACGAAAGGAATGCTTAACATTTCAATTATTATCGAGACTAGAGAGGTAATGTTTTAAATTTCTAATACGCTGCTACGGTACATATAGTTTTCCGATGGAAAGAAGATATAGTGGGCAAACTGAAACATGCACACTTGTGAGTCTTGGTCTCTTGGTCAGTGCGTTAGGTCCGTCTCTCATTATGATACGCAAATACGACTCCTAGACTCGGAAACTAATAGCCACGGATAAACACATTTCGGGAACTGAATAAACACATTATTTGAAGAATTCTGCACACAGTTGAAGTCGGTCATGTAATTTTCTGCAAAAAAGTAACTATAGTCTTGCATAAGGCACCCTAACTATACTCCAGTCTATCATCAGCCACTGATGGTATAAATATTTTTTAAATCATTGGTGGTGATAATGATAATGATGAAGAGCAAGACACAGTTAGACCTTGAGTAGATATGTACGTAATTGTAGATACATATTTGTTTGTATAATTGGTCACGTAATAACAATGATGATTTCAAATGAACTTGATATTAAAGCTGATAACAATAGAGTTTAATTTAAATTGCAATACCATCAGCAACATTGTAAGCCGATAATAATCGATGCAGTATCTCATTCTAGTGTTGATGCGACATTTCATCGAAGCAAAAAATCGAACACTCCGATACTCCAAGTAATTGAACGTAGTTATGGTAAACATCGAGTGTGAAGATAGAATTCTTGTGTCTAACGTAATTATCGATAACTGGACAATTAATAAGAAAACGTTTCTGTGATGAAAATTAACCTATTCGTTATTATTAGGGTCAAAATATCGGCAGATAATAATTATTTCTATTCAAGTCATATGATGAAAAAGTTCTTGCGTATAACAGCCTAGGTATATGTTCCTACCAAATAACATTCTTCAATATCCGTTCTATCATGAGCTTTGTGTATCAAGCAAAAAAATCTATCGTGTTTGATATAAATATAATTAACTGACTTAGTTTACATAATATGTTATTCTGATCTTTTATCCAAAAGAATGAGAAGATTTCCCGAGTAAAATAATATTTTAATAATGTTTAGTATGTTTGAGATAAGTAGCTGTAAATGCATCTCCAGCATTTGAGGCACCGTAAAAAGTGATTCCTCTAATACAGAATACGATTGTACTTATTCTGAACTAGAGGAAAGGTAATTAAATTGCTACTTATACTTCCTGGGATAGTAATTCCCTAACTTCCTAATTTCAAATAGCTACCCCAAGCTCTCAAAATAAACAAAACAATGAAACCGTTTCAGCAAAACACACGGCAATCACAACAAAGGATCCGTTTACGTTTACATTCTAACACCTTTTAAGTTAACAAAGGCGGAATTCAAATAAACACTAAATCGTTAACCCTTTGACCGTCCGAGGGCAATTTTCACTTCGGAAAACGGAATGGAAATGATTTTGTAAAGGGCGTCGGTCCCAACACCCCGTCACCCGTGGTTCCGGCGGTGCCTATTCTCAAACCGAAATGGTATTGTGATTTTTCCCACAAAATAGGTGATCAATCTTTGAAAATTTACAGTTTTGTCTAGAAACATACGATACATATTGGAAAATCGCAGAATTTGTACACAGAGAAGATGAAGTCAAACGTAAGGAAGAATAAAAATAGATTACTAAATTCTTATAAATTATTTGTTAATATCTAACTCTGCAGAAACCAGGCAATTGGTCCTCTTTCACACAAAGTCTTTTTTTAAACAATCATCACTGACACTAATATAATTTAATTTTAGTCAAGCGTGACGCCAGGTGAGCTAACGATCTGCTTTTTGCAATGAAGTTTCCTACTTCATTAGTTTTTTGCCTCATACCTAATCGTATACAAAAGTCGAACTTAGTTCAAATCTAGGAGTGCCAAATTCGAACACAGTAAAAAGTTGTTTATTAGTTTGGTTATCATTGGTTCGATTACCATTTGATACTTTCATCAATTCGTCAATCGTTATTCCGATACTTTCTCTTTATATCAGACGTACCTACTGGTTGTGTACATCCGATTGCTTATTTATGGCATTCTTCAGTAAAATGTTCAAGTAATGTAATTTCCGAGCAAAAACTATAGTCGCCACCCAGACGCGCACTAACGATGATTAGATGTATCTGGATGTAGTTATAATGGATGCGATTATAACTAGAGTCGAAGAGTAAAAACTCAAACAATTTTTATTTTATTTATTTATAATTGAAAATTTTGATACGATTGCGATAAAACCGAAAAATATTATTTACGCACCGGCTTTTTAATAGAGTACTGCTGATTATAGGCTCGTCCATAGAAGGCGAAAATATCATGGAGGAACTAAATAGGTCTAAACCTAACTTTAACTATGAAATAGACTCTTTCAATAAATTTATAGTCAATTAAGTGATAGACACATTGTCGAATAGTTTCAGAATCGCATTCCTTCCCTTGGGGAGAATGTGTAGAGCTCTAAAGGCGTCCTCTTGTATTGTTTCCTGCGATGTCCCTTTTGTTTGGAAGTGTCCATTTATCTACCTGTTACATTTGTAGATACTTTCAATAAATACAAGACATTATTTTGCAAAGTACAGACGCTTTCAGAGGTCTCTCATCATTTTGAATGATTTTTACTATAGACCTGATACGTTTCGTTTTGTAACCGCTGTTTTTTCGAGGTGGGTAGGTAGTACGTACTATTTTAAAAGTTGTACATAGTGATAGTAAATAAAGGTTCTATATACTGATAGGCCTTTCACTTCTTACACATAAGTTAAATTCTTAACGCTGTGATACTAGAGTGGAGATATATAATAAAAATTTTAATTAAGAATTCTAGCATAATATTTTACTAGTTAATCAATTCATTTTTCGCTAATAGGTTCTAGGAATAAATAAACTAGTGGCTGGGTTATAAAATTTTATAGTTCGTAATCTACAATCCACCTGTTTATTTATATGTAGATCTGTACAGACGACATAACGTTAAGGTAAATACGAGGTAAATACAGATTTCCTTATTACATTGATTGAGGATATACTTCAAGATTATGAGCAAAACTGAATGATTTTGATTATCTCACGGTTCAGTAAGATTAATCATAGAGATCTTATTCAGCTCATTGGGTGGCATGCTTAGAGGACCTATACGTACTAAGCTTCCTACCCCTACAATGCTTATTTGATCGTTTCTGTTTTATCGTATAACTGCTGGGTATAGGTTTCTCTTTATTTATCCCTAACTACAAGAAAAAATCCAAAGAATTCATTGCTACGGGCCCGAATTTAAACCCACGCCTCACGTTTGGAAGGCTAGCGTTTGGTGGGTACAGTACAATACTACATAACCAGCATTGTAAACGTGAAAGCAGCTTGCTACATTCCGAATGTTTCCTCTTCTTAAAAAAAAAAAACCGGACAAGTGCGAGTCAGGCTCGCACATCGAGGGCTCCGTACGAATCCAGAAAATTTCACTAAATTGGGAAGTAATTTGTTAAAATCTCTATAGTTACGGTAACCATCGACAAAAAAGTTTTTTTTTTCACTTTTATCGTCATAATTCGAAAAAAAACATTGTCAAAATAATTTAAAACCTGTTTTGCATGTTCTAATAAAGTTATTTTATATGATACCTGACATGATACGATTTACTCACTTTGAATTTTGAACCCATATTTTGAGAATTTTGAGGCCCTATTTTTTTGTGATTTAAATAAAAATCTACAGTTTTCAGTTTTATTCCTATATGTGTAGTCTGAGAAAATGCTTCTCGCCAAATTTCATAGTTCTGAGATATATAGATAGAGAGACTATAACTGAGAAGTTTTTCTTTTACACAACTGCAAGAGACCATAGATATACGTAATTAGTTTAAATTTCAACTAGATATCTTTACGTGTTCCCAAGATAAAGAGTCTTGACGTACACACAGTCGGACAGACGAACAGACGGATAACAAAGTGATCCTATAAGGGTTCCGTTTTTTCCTTATGAGGTACGAAACCCTAAAAAACACATTTAAATAAATTGAACTTTGTGAATGTTTTCATTTAAGGAAAAATCGTTATCAATCTATAAGAATCAATCAAAAGCCTTCCATTCTATACTCATCATCGAAGGTGTGGTCACATCTCTTTGTAAATGTATCCGCTTTCATCTTACCGACACGTTGTGCCACAGTATAAATGTCAGTAACTTTCATTACGTCACTTCTCCCACGCGTTTTACGTAGATACATAGTATACCTACTTCAAGTAATGTAATTCTTACTAATGTTATAAATCCGGAAGTGTGTTGGTTTGTTTATTATTCTTTCACTGGGCGGTGTACAGACTTAATTTTTTGCATGGATATATGTAGTTTAAAAGTTGGAGAGAGTTAAGCAGGTAGGTATAAGTTACTAATATCACGCTGCTGAAGCCGCAGTTTAAAGTTAGTGTTAAAAATATTTAACAGTCAAATTAACATTATCGAAGTACAATATAATTTATTTTAGTATTTGTTTCTGATAACATCCTTTTTACTTAAGCCAGATGCCAAAATCAAGCGAAAGGTGTATTTTTGAAGACGTGGTTTAAAGGTATCGAACACAAATATCCATATAAAAAAAATATTTCAGGAAAGGAAAAACCTATAGTAGCTGAGTAATTGCGTAGAATTTTGGAAAATAATATGGTTACTTTAGAAAAAAATTAAAACTTACATTACATAAAAACTTTTTTTTTTTAAATGCTCGAAACTGTCAGCGACAACTCCATATAATTTTTGACAAATTACGTAGCCAGACTAATGTTCTAGTAGAGTAATCTATTAGTTGTTTTAATATATGCTTAAATTTTGAATAAATAAATAAAAAAAACCTCCTAAAAATGTAAGCTGGCGCTCGAAGCCAAAATCATCGTGAACTGTGTCATGCGATTTTCGACTCTATACCAAGCAGCATAGATGATAGCGGGCGACGCAAGAAGCGCGGGTGAAATCTGTTTTTTTTCATGGCATTAGGCGCACTCTTAATAAAATTGCAATCTAGCTGACCGAGACCGACATCTATGCTATGACCTCTTTTTACCATCAGGGTAAGAAGAGGTAGAGAAGTAAGAAGGCATAGATATATTTATCTAAAGTTCTAAGTAGTATAAAATTTAGTAGCCCGCATATTAAGGACAACAGAAATACTAATGGTGCTACTAGTCCGTGTCTTCATTGGAGAATTCTGTTCATCTATTTGTAAACGAGTACAACCACGGGTGTCAAAATTTAATTTAAGTACTTTACTTAACTCTCAGAGCAAATAAAACTGTAAAAAAATCAATTTAGAAAATTGCCAGTGCCAATGTGACATTGGTTGGAACAATGAGTAATTCAGCTAATTTGTTTCGTTTACAGTCAAATCGATTTGAAGGCCGAATTCATGGGCCCAAGTCTTTTTTTATCATTATAGTCACGCCTGGGTATTAATTTGTTTTATCTCGATTTGGTGGACTGATCGGTCTTTTTCCCATGTTTTAAACTTTGAAAAGCTTAAAAAATAAGCGTATATAAACGAGCCATTTAGTGCGTATTTAGTAGTGTAGAGATTTATATTAGATCTCTGCAAAAATATTATTAAATATTACCGTATAAAGAAGACGATAACTGAAGCTAATTAATTAAAATAAAAAGAACACCAAGACATCATCACTGTATTGAAACGTAAAGAGAAGGATTGGGCGGAGGTAGCACAGAACAGAAAGGAATGGAAGGAATTGAGGGAGACCTATGCCCTGCAGTGGGACAGTACATTTTAAGCAATTTTTTTATTATTTGTTTTTTTTTTTAATTTGAATTTTAACTTCATAAATACCTAGTGGTTGAAAATTATTCAATAGCCCTAAGTAGTTATGCATCTTACGAACATTAAGTATAATTAGAATTTAGCTCACGCACAATAAAGCCAGGTCCACACCACCGGGTGGCACCCGTTCAATCGGTCTGTTAAATGAGCCCGAATGCCAATTACGTCATGTATGGCCGGTGCGTTGCTCCTGGCCACTAACCGTACTCACCCACTTGTTCGCGGAGCCGTGATGAGAAACGGAACGTGAACTTTCCCTCTCATCACAATGCCCCAACTCGAGTTACGAGCGCATCCCTGTCACACTTGTGTCGGTAGACATGAGTGCGAGTGCTCGAACTTCTTTCCCTGATGCACTTGTCTGCTCGAGTGTGGATCTTGCTTTACAAATTATGGGGTGACCAGTGGCTATGCCATGATCATTGCTCACCTGCGCTAGTGTGTTTTTAGTAGGTAATATAATATCTCTAGTCTCTAGGTGGCTTAACTTTAACTTCAATGGCAGTTCTAGAGCTATCAACGTTAACGTTCACGCTGAGACTTATTTTTAACGACGAATTAACCGTAACACTTTAACACCGCTCTAATTATTGAACTTGGTTTATTTTAAAATTATTGTTTGAAATGATCAAGTGATGACATTAAAAAATCTGTTTTCGATACATCTTGTTTATTTCAAAATACTTTTTAATGACAAATTGATTATAACGATCTCGTTATTTTCTGTAACAATCTTACTTTACAAAGAAATTTAATTTTATATCAATCAATCATTTATTTATTTTTGACACATAATTATGTTAATGTACAGTATAAGATGATTCATAGACTCCTGAACTAATCCAAGACTGTGTTTTAGGAGCCAATGGGTTCTCTATAATAACAATTTAAAACATTATGTCAAAACAAATCGTATATTATGTACAATTCAGATTATGCTAATGAAAAACAAATCAATCTTATGAAAAATTAATCTTATGAAAATCTAACTAAATTGAATCAATTTAATCTACCCTTGCCAATACAAAATCCACCATAAAATATCTGACTCAGACGCCTGACAAAATTATATATAGCTTGAAAGCATCCTCTCTTAGCTTGGAATTCAAATTAACCATTGACACGATTTGATTGATCCGCGACAGTTCTAAAAAAAGATCGTCAGAAATCCGGCAAATTTAAATTAGACCCATGCAAAAATGCTACTGTTGCCGAAGCTTAAGACAAATGAACCTATAAAATTAATTGGACAAGTAATCGAAAACTCAGAAAGAATTTCTTCATCTCTTTGGGGGAGCGCGAAACAAATGGAGGGCGGACATTGAATAATTCGATTTCCTTATTTGCACCAATCAATATCTTATAAGGGAATCCGATATCATGTCGAAGAATATTTGGCTATTGAAATTGTTTATTGAAAAACGTTTATAATATTAGGGTCGTACCAAGGGACACATTTACTAAATCGCAGCTCTAACATGAAAAATATTGTGTTTGACTAATTTCATCAACACGATAATAAGCAAGTACTCAATACAAAAATTGTGGCAATTGAAAGAAGAATAAATAAAGTGAGAATTCATTATTAAGTAAATTAAATAATAAATAATATTAAATTGAATAATGATTATGCATTTTATGTTCAAGATCAGAAGTCAAATCTAGTTATTAGTTCTAGCGTATGTTGAAATAACTGAAACATTGCAGGCAGACACCTAAAAAAAAGAAAAATCCAAAAACAAAACCACAAAATCAAAAAAGGATGTAAATTACATCCAATTTTTACCTGACGACGAAAATCTTGAATCTCTGAAGTGCTAAATATGGCCGCAGTTGAAACTTAGTCGACGAGCTAACGGCGGTCGATGTTAATTTACAATCAAACCCAGGTGCAGGAGCACAATAACTGAATTCCCAGTGATCTAAACGTTAATGGGCGGTGCTGCTTCCAGCGATGCTAAGATACACAGAAGGTGGCGCTACACTGAGCCATCATTAAATAAAGACAAACTATTTTAAGTTTAAGAAAAATCGGTCTTAGAATTTGAAGAATATTTTGAAAGTTGTTCATATGGGAAAAATTATTTGATAGCCCACGTAAAGGTATATCTTTCAGTGAAAAAAAAAGTGTATTACTCTCACTGAAAGATATGTAGTCTAAAGACAAAGCTGAATTTAGGCTAACTTTAGTTGAACTAAAGTATTGACGTTTTGTAATCCATATAAGTAAGTAACAACTTTATCTAACCGATAAAAAAGTAATCACCTTAACAAGATTCAAGACGAAAGTTATATGAATTTATCATAATTTTTGGACTTATATTATGTGGTTGTTCTTGGTTTTAGCCATAACTATTTTAAGCTCGATAGATGTCGATTAGAGCAGCAAGAACTGTGTATCAGCATCTTTAGCCGCGTCTCCCGCAGACGGCACATTAGCAGATATAATTGCATTTGCTACCGACTCCGGTGACGTTTCCCGCCATCTCCACTGCAACTTATACACAATCGAGTTAATAACACAAACCACCCCCAGGAATAAGTCGCCTGATGGAAGCATTTCCCCAGTTGATTGACTTGCCGACAACTTTCCGACTCGCGAGGCGACCTCATCTACCGACGCTCTCCCGACGTTCTTACAAATAGGTCGTTGATTAACTTCGGCCAGCAAAGTCCACGGTATCTGATTAATTTGAAAACGATACTCCACAAAAATAAGCAGATATTAAATTCTGCTCGTAATACTGTCGGCTACTTATTTAATTCCGGATATAAAATTTCTGTGATTGAGTCCCAGCGGGTGCAGAGAGGGGCGTGAATTCCAACAAAATTAGCACCAGGGGTCGAAATAAAAAAGCGAAGGAAAAATTTAATGAACAGGAAAATGCTCCTTTTTGCAGCTATTCCATCTATTTATCTACATCGGGATGCCCATTACCTTGCTAAGAGAAAAGTTTACATTTTTAATTTAATGATTCCACTTTGTGGAAGTTGGGCGGGTTTCGGCGAGATCTTAATTTGGGGATTTCTGAGGCGTCTCGTTTTGTAAATATTATTCCTTTAATAAGACCTCACGTCGAGGGGGCTCCGGCAACTCCGTGATTACGACTCTCTTTGCGAGCTTCATTTTGGACCTCGTCATTTTGATTGGCGCTAATGAAATTTTTCTTACTCCGTGTGCCGTTTTCTTGTTCTTGACAGAATAATTTCAAGGGACACGAATCACTTTATGTTGCGTCAGGAACACACCCTAAACATTTACGGACGGCAATTTGCGACATCCGAGACCTTATTTCTGTCATCTTCATTTACGTTTGCTACTTGCTAATTCAATTTTTTACTTATCTCTTTCCTGAGTGCGTGTCCCCATCTGTGGCTTTTCTAAATCGCGAGTCCCAGCTGCGTTTGCGTGCGCGATGACGTTTCGCTTTTAGCGGGTGTTTTAAAATTGAATATTTGATGTCGGAGGGATCGTACTCTGAATCCGCGCCGGCGGAAAGTGCCGGATTCCGAGGCGGATAATTTTTTGAATGTCTCTGTTAACGACCGCACACATTACCCATAATCGTGGTGTACCACTTCGAGGTGTTCATTTATTTTTCAACAATTTATGTCGCGTTTCTTCGCGGGCACTCCGCTGGGAATTGAGCAATAAAATTTCAAGAAAAAATGAACGTTGAGCTACGCTACATCGCTCCTTTTTAGAATATGTTGATAGCGGTTATTATAAAAGTCACTTTGCGTATTGCGCATTATAAATAGTGAATATTTTTGGATAGTTGAATACTTAACATAATCTATCTCGTCCATATCCACATGATTGTCATTAAGTACTCCTTATCTGCTGTTCAGTAGAAAAGAGTGATCCACTCTCGAGAAGATATACGGAACTACTGCACTTTTTTGCGCTTTGAAGGATTGTCCCATAGCAAAGGATGTTTGTACCTAATAACGAGTCTGCAATCATATCGTAGAGTAGGTATATAAAATGTCACACAATTCAGTCAGTATGTATAGATAACTAATACGTAGTTGAAGAATATTTGCGTTGGATAACACACATCTGCTCTCCGTTTATATTGTTATCTACGAACACGGCTGTGGCACTCGATGGTTCCCATAAACACAAATGGTTAGCTTAGTTCCTTTCTAATTACACAGATAAGCGAGTCCAATAACGGTTGGTTTATCACAATCGTATGTTAGGAATCTAATTGGAATTTTGCATGTTGATATGCTCAACTCTTTATTGGACGATATTATGTTTGCTTTCCGATAATGATGATTGTATTTCATATAAATATCAGTGGAGTGATAAAAGCTTATTGTGCAACGATGTCATTATTTTGTTGCTGAATGGTAAACGTGGTCGTTTGCAGATAAAATGAATTCCAATAATTGCTCTAAAATGGGAAATACGTATCTAATCTGTGAAAAGTCAATATTTATGTAAAAAAAGGTTTATCTGAATTTATCTGGCTAATTGAATTTGTGTCTAAAAACGTACTTTTTGAGATATAACTTTTATAAACTACGATAGTACAAACAATAGAACAGTACGACTGAAACTATAACTACACAATGAGCAATTCGATCTTCCACAGACTCCATCCATCCAGAAACAGAATAAAAAGTTCATAATTACAAATATTACATAATCATTAATCTCCTGTTAAGGCAGATATACTTAATATTAAAAATATTCAGCCGTTTGTCAGAAATATCAATTTTAAATAACAAATATTATAGACATAGTAATTGAGACACGAGCACCTGTCAAAACGATATGAACTAGTTTCCATAATTAATTTTTCGACACAAAGTCTTCTCCAATTTGTCAAAACTGACCACATTAATATCTCAGGATGTCGAATTTGCATTTAAACGTTTTCGATAGAGAGATAATTTAACAAATTACAGTTATTTTAATAGAAATTATGGCCAGCGTTCTATATTCCGGGGTTGATGGGGTCGAGTTTTTTAGGGAAACATCTGTTGTGTGTGTGAGTTTTTTTGTTATTTTAAAAGGAGACATGATGGATCAGTTTCAACACGTATTCGTCGGTACCTTTGTTGTTGGTTTACGGCTTTGTAATGTGTTTCTTTGTTTGCTCAGAATGTTACAGTTGCTACTAGATTCCAAAGTTTTAGAATCGGCTTCGTGAATCACGCTGATGGCACGACGGCCTGTAGGCATCCTGTAGGTGGTTTAGAGATCTCATTCTATTTTATTAGCCTCATTAAAGTCCATTGGCTAATTTATTAGCGCAATAAACACTACGGTTACCTTTTTATTATTGAAGAAAATACTGTAAAATGTTATTTTGTCTTTTTGAATATAAAAACATTTTCAAATAGTACTTGAAGATTCACAAATATTCATTATATAAATCTTACTAAAAATACTCACATCGAAGGCATTTTTGAATGTCACTTTCAGTAATCACAATAAAAGATATTTTTTGTGCAGAGAGATAAAACATATTGTGTTAGACCATGTCTTTCTACCTCTATAATAATCTTCAGCAAAAGTTACCTCTAACAAATCCAGTGAACCAAAGAGTTGCATGAAGCAGAAACTCAATTACAAGCGGATTAAGGGACAACACGTACTCACAAAGGATGTAATCTAGAGGTGAAAAAACTAATGCATCGTCACGAAAACTATTGTCAAGTGTGGGAGTGTCTCGAGTGGCCCAGGCGTGCTTTAAAACCCAGCCTTGCGTGTTTTTTAAGCAGGATTTGTTGCAGATTGCCGCATAATCTTATCTTTGGAGTAAAAGCATTGGTTTGCATCTTTCAATGATATTACTGCGCCACATGACAGAGCTTTTTATCGCATTTTAACTTTTTGCCCCTTTTTTGTGGAGACTAGATTATTTATATGTTCGAGAATTGTACAAAAAGCGATGTATGGAATTATAGATTTTGAATAGTTAAGTCAAATTTTTCGAGTACTTAGCATAGAAAATGGTAATTTAAATAGGTTAGGTACCTATTGGGTTCATTTTAGAAAGATCTTAATTCAATAAATTATTTATTTATCCATAGCTAGCTGAGCTTCGGCTTTTTCCAACGATCCTAAAATGATCTTAGATAAGTTACTCTTTCCTACTACGAGTATTCACTCTTTCCCTAAATCTGCTTGAGATACATCCATCAGTTATAGTGCAAAAAAATATCCACCAAAAATCATTTTTATGTTAAATGGGGTCAAGACGAAACTACAGTTCACTATATCAAAAAGTTATCGGATCTCATGTAGAGCCAAGCTTTTAACTCTACAGTATAGGAGCCACATATTATTATATTGACTAAGGTGTAGAGTTTGTGGAGTAAGAGCTTATAGAGTTAAGTCCTTATTAGTTGCGTGAAAAATGATGATAATAAGGTTTACTAAATGATCTGAAACCGTTAAACTAGACCTGAATCTCTAAACTAAGTACATTTATATCTACTAAACTCAGTTAATATCACAAGAGTTGATTTCCAGCAGTGACTGTTCCAACCTACCCTACTTTATCCCAGTTTCAATGCGGTTTCAACTCTGAAATAGAAACGTAGAAATGAATGGACTCATTCAGCTCTGCGTTGAATGAGGCGCCATTGGTACGCAAATATGGAGACAGGCCTAATCTTGATTTATCTCGACGACGCCACGGTTTTGATATTTGTCGAGTAAATATACTTTGGGCGAATGTTCTGGAACATAGTGTTTTTGATACTTGATTGTTTGTTGGAGATAGTCTGACAGCAAGTTGATGGTTAAAAGAATAATTTGTGTGACCATTCATATTCTAACTAGATAGAGATCGATAACAAGTTCTGCGGTTAGAACAAATTAAAAGTGACAAAGCAGTCTATTGAAATTTAAAAATTTTGAGCGATCTAAGACTGTATTAAGTACTTAAAGCCTAAATTGTTATGAGTACCATATTTCGCTTCAACCTTATTACACAGAAAAAAAATTGTCTTCAAACTTGTATGATACGTGGTTGGTATCGAACACTGACCAATACGGTTTTGGGAATACTATTATTTGATCGAGCAATCTATTGAGAATTTAAATAATTGGTAATCAACCACGTGCTACGTGCTAACTTAACGACGATTTTTTAAAGAGATTCAAACTAGGCTCAAGAAAGTTCTGCACATCTCAACGCACAGAGCAAGAATCCGCGACAGCAATTAGACTCGTTGAATAAATGACAGGCAATCCCGACTCCCGAATGGGAACGAATGATTATCCGAACGAATGAATGGGAACGAATGAGAAGGAACGATTGCGAATGGAACGTGAGTGCAGACGAAACGCGAATGTTTATTTACACACGCCACTTGAAGGCACTTGGCCGTAAGATTGGAGGTAGAGTTATGAATCTAGAGTAACCGGCTTTTTGTTTTTCCTATTTACCATTTATTTATGACGTGTGCTTTGCAAAGTGAAGAAGATTTCAAGGGTAGGTGTGTATACTCATTATTATGAATAACTCTTGCTAACCAACTAACCCCGAAAAAGCGTAAATAAGTTAGTAGTTCTATAGATTATGCCAAAAGCAAAAAAATAAATGTTCGTATGGAACAGCCGATTTTTTCAATCATACTAATATTATAAATCCGAAAAGTTTGTTGGTTTGTCCTCTTTCACGCCGCAACAGAGCAACGGATTAACTTGAATTTTGGCATGGATATAGTTCAAAGGCCGGAAAGTGACATTGGCTACTTTTTATCCCGGAAAACAAAAGGTTTGTAAAATATAAAGGGATAGCACAAAAATCAAAAAACCAAGGGGCGGAGCCGCGGGCAAAAGCTAGTATTATTATAATTCATATGGCTGAGATCCGCGCAAACGTTGACGTCATAAAAGTTCTATATATCTTTAGTATTTAGATATACAACCAATTGAAAATCATCCCGTTTAAATGTATTCGAGTAATTTACGCCAACGAAAATGTTCCACGAAAAAGTTATCCAAAAAGTAGTACATAACGCTAATTTTATTATTAATGACTGCATCGATTACAGTGATTATATGAATAAAATAAACCAATAGCCACTTTTAATAGCAGCTCTATGTAGAGTCACGTTTCTGTATCTATGTGCGACCACTCAATCATGCGTCGACGTCGATCGTGACTTAGAGCGAGCTGTTCATTTGCTAATCTCTCTTATAAGAATATGCATTTCAAATATTTGTTATTTGAATAAAATAATTAATTATTTTCAATGATTGTAGTTATTTATTCGTTAAGCCTTTTTAAATGGGCAGTTTTATTAAAAAATGTTTAGTAAATAGTTTTTCGGCACCTTCTTTTTTTAATTTAAATTCATTTTAAGTAGGTATTGTATTTTGAAATAAAATGGCTGAATTTGCAAAAATAAAACATTTTTATCCGTTGTAATTGGTAATATGATAAATAAGTTTTTTAAATCTAGAATCATCTCTCAAAAAATATGACCGCGTCTCTCGACAAATATTAGATTAAAAATCCATCAAACTACTTAATTAAATTCAAAACGTATCCATTTCCTTTGTGCAAACAAAATAACAAAGGTACATTTATAGCGGTTACAGACGAAAGTGTATTGCAATGAAGTATAGAAAAAAAGGAGCGGGAGGTTTTGATTGATCACCGACTCTGCGATGTTTTTTGTGTGAAATTAAAAACACGGCCTGGCTGTGGCTGGGCATGCGCTGGATTCAAAAGGAATTTCTCTCGACCAATCAGAGGGTAAGCTTTTGTTGTCAAAAACAAATTTTGAAATTAATTTATTTATGGAACATCGATTTTGCATTACGTGAATAGATGGATGTCGTTTTTACTTACTTACTTCAATTTGCTTTGCAATTATCTACATTATGTTAATTGATTAAACATTAGGCTTAATTTCTGTTATACGGTGTTTCTTTAAAATAAGTTATATTCCTGCGTGATTATTATCTATTAAACTATTTTTTTGAATTAACTAAAAAACGTCTTTCAAGAATCAATATTTATAGGGTTACAGGGTAAGTCGACCTATTCCCGTTAAGGGTGTGTAGTTTACTTTGTTTCTGACTAATTTGACTCTGAAATACACTATCCTAAACTAAAAAAAAAACAGATACTTGAAAATTGGTATTTATAATATTTCCAATTTTCGGCTATCAGCTCAGATATTTTGAAACGTGTAAGTCGTATTATTACCTCATTACCCAATGTTGTCCGTAAAATTAACCTTTTATAAAAAGTATTTGAATTCAAATATCTCGAAAACTGTAAGATTTAGGATATGGTGTTTATAGTCAAATCAGTCAGAAACGTAGTAAACTACACACGCTTAACGGGAATAAGTCGACTTAGCCTGTAACCCTGTATATCAAGCTCGGGTAATGTCTATAAAATTGATACATTCAACCACTACACAAATACAACCGCTCTAGAAATACTCATTAATGCAGAAACCGCAAGAGCACCTCAAACAAGTAATTAAAGCATTTATATAAATTAACACCGGGACACCTACGAACGTGAGGGAGATGGATATAGGACTTCAAGACTGGAGTTCTGTTATCATGAAGTCGCGAATGATACAAAAAGCTACGCGGAAACGGACGGATAAAGAACCTTTATAACACGCTTTTATTAGTTTCACCTGTATGTTTGCTTGCTTGCTTGCATGCTTGCTTGTAACCAACCCTTTTGAGCTTGATTTTGACCTACTTTGAGGGATCAGATTTTGATCAGCAAACAGCATCAAGTCAAATATATGTATGAGCACTCTGCAGCTGCACTAAATGAAATAATATTTACTGTAATCCCTATACGTTATGGACAGCCTTTTGGGTTAAAGGAGAGGTCAAAGATCTCCAGAGAGACATATAAGAGGAGGTACTCGCTCGTTTTATATAAGGTCTTACTAAAATTTTCATAAATTTTACTTTTTCAATACACTGAAATGCTAAGATAGCCATCACCCAATACCACAAAGATATTAAGCAATAATAACAGCTATTCGGAGCTTTATGAACGATCAAAATTGCACGAGCACGTGTATAAAATACACTTTGCAAAGTAGATTTAAATTTTAATACGCAGCTTTCAGTCGGGGGTTGTAAGTAATGTCTTGACGTTGTTAAAGTGTGGAAGTGCTTCCTTCCGGGGTTTCTTTAACTAAATGTAGGTATTTGATCCGTTCCCGAATGTATTATTTTTAATTATGAGCAAATTAAATTGGTCTAAGTATTTATTGTGTAATTTTGATCTAAAAGCATGCGCAGCCTAGACATCTTAAATTTTACGTAAATGTGATGTGGTAATACCAAAGACACTTCCAGAATATATAGAAACTAATTTCAGGGCTAGTGATTCCGCTAAAATTAATTTTCCAATACTACTTACTAAAGTCTTTGTCAGTACTATCAAGATTAATAAATCTAATACATAGAAAATGTCTATCATCTACTATGATTTTTCTGGGTGTTAAATAATTAAGCACCTATTCAAATTTCCCGACGCAATGAATGCTCATCTTCATGAAAATCTACAAAGTTTTAAGTTAAGCATTTAGGGCGTATCCACACTAAGGCGTCCAGGTCCGAGTCTCAGGTGTCGACTGCGGCCGATTTCACAAGACAATGCTTAATAATTTCATTTCGCCATTACGGCGGCCATCTTTGCGAGTCGCACAGTTAGAGGGCATCGGCGCACCCCTCCACGGCAATTTGCATTGTAACTCGGACCACGTAGAAGGCCCTAACAGCCATACCACCACCTCCTAACTCTTGAATATATAATTTTGTTGCTTTTATTAACAGCGACTTTGCGTGGGAATCGGTGATAGCCTTCCGCGGCGACTGTTTATTGTGGACGATAACTTGCTAGATTTATTTTATAGTTCACCTAGAGACTTTGTCCCGGGAGGGTAGGTACCTAACTTTACTCGGACCATTTTATATCGCCAATAAAAATGGTCGATGCATCGGCCCATTAAAATATTTGTTGGATTTATTTGACAGCGTGCTTATTTTGTTGAAATGTTTATTGGAGACGGTTACATTGTTGCTCAAATTAAGCACTCAATAGTAATCATGTTGCTGATTTATAATTTAACAGACGTGTAACTACCCCCTAACGAACGGCGTCCGAATGATTGCAGTTGCAGACGCAATAAAAATGTTAAGGAAAGGGCACACGAACAACGATGAAAAATTTGTATAATTTGCAGCCATGACGGTTTATATTACAAATTGCTCATGAGAATTATGTAATTTTTACGCGTAAAGTTATATGCAATTTGAATTTAATTGGTGTCGTAAACATTTTTTTAGGGCAAGTAGGACAAAATTGGCTACAACAAAATATAATACTTAAATCTACCGCTAATACTGCACAAAAACAATTGGATTATTTACAATTCTAGTGATAATGATAATCCAAATGCTCAAACCCACAGCCAGTTGGCAGCGTCTTCAGTATTATAGCTAGCTAGTTATAATAGATCTGAGGTAGCTACCTCAGATCAAATAAAAAAATCAAGACAGAATTTTAAACAAAACCAGTGAGGCCGGCAAAACTACGCCTCACCGTGTACAGACAAAATTACACACCTACAAAGAAACTACGCCTTGGAACGTCAGTCTATTGTCAGTCCAACTATGGCAATACCGACGCACTCACCACATGTATAAAAAACCAGCCTCACTTGTCTGTTCACGACGTTCTGTCTTGATTTTTTTATTTGGTCTGAGCTAGCTACATGGAAATGCTGCCAACATTAAAATTAACAAAGCCATAATGCTATACTTCTAATGCTTGGAAGATATCACTTAAGTGTTACACACATACAAGTAATAAGGCTGCCAGTTGTATCACTCGTGTTTAAGCTTCTGTATACCTATTGTAGGTATTTGTGTGAGTGAATCAATAAAGAGTTTATCTGTCCACGGTACCGGCAAAAAAAGCTTATAAAACTGACAAAAACAAGCTGAAAATAACTTCTTTTCCAAGTTAGATGAGGTCGCATAACTCAAATGAACATCGATTCGGAAGGAAACGAAGGAAGGCGGAAATATCGAGCCCTGGCCAAATAAATTGTGGCTCTAATTCTAATGGCGACTTTAGGGAGTGCATAATTCCATTCCGTGTTGCCAACTCTTTAGGGGAATCGACATTAATGACTTCTAAAAGGTTTCTCGGTGAACTTTTGAAAGCATTGAATACTTTGGAAAACGAATTGTTTATTTACTTTGTGGCTTTAATTGACAAATTTTATGGGAATGAGAGAAAGTTAAAACAATGCTCATAAAAAGCCGTGAAATTCAAGATCAAGTGACGCTGTAGCCAATTCATGGAATGTTTGGAAATTGAGTAAATTGAAACGGTCAGTTGTGGCTTAGAAATATATTTATTTACAGAGATAGTTTCACTAAATCAGTAATGGGTTGCTTGGCACAATTTTAGCCCGAACCCTATCTAATTAGATACTATATAGGTGACATAGAATTACCTACGTTAAATTGATGATTCTGAATAATAATGAAGTCGAAATATACTTGTTGTAGAATTGATAATAATACAGTATTATTAACTAACTATTAAATAATAGAAAACATTTCTATAAACAAGGTCCATAACCTGATATAATATTTGTATTAATTTAATAATAAAGTTCAATTTCACACCACAACAAAAAAAACGGCAATCAAAAAAGCATTGTTTCACCGTTTACTTCTGAGATTTAATTATTTTTATGTTGTCAGATCATAAAACAAACTACATAGAGCTACAAAGCAATTAAAGTTAGAGGGGTGAATAAAAATATGTCACGGCATCTCAGAGATATATTGTACCTACAAACTTATCTATGAAATCTGTCAAAAACAAAAACTAAAATGTGTCGTCACCGGTGGTTAGTTTTGTTTGGAAAGTGCGATTGTGGCTCCGTACTTGATGGAGGCTGGTAGAGCTGCCGCCGACGATCGAGACGAGCCATCAATCGCAGCCGAATCGATTCAGTCGCGACTCTCGATGAGTTATTGAATCTATTAACTCGAGAGATTACTGGATTCCGTACACTGCGCATAGAGCTACAAAGCGGCTAGAACTATAAGCATTACTTGATTTTTCTTTTTACATTTGACTGTAACTTTTTGGCATCTTCGTACTTATAATTTTACTAAAACAAATTGCATCTAGGCTAAATGTTCGCCTGTACTAATTCAGTACTTTCTATCTAGAATACATAAAAATACGAATCCATACGTATTAAATAATTATTTTAGGCTTACGTAAGCCGCCCTTGGAATTAATATCTACTTTATAAAACTTTTAAAAAAAATAACTTTTCGCTTTTTCTTCTCTATTTATAAACACTTTAGTTACCTATAGTTTAAGCAAAACGTATAAAGAGAGGCACCTTTTAAATATTAATGTATTATAACCCCAGTACTTATGCACAATAACTAACGGACATCACAATGAAAAAAAAAATACGCAGGAGACATTTAAAAATCTTATATCCTAAAGCCGTGTCTAAAAGTTCCTCGGTCTACGGCATGCGGCGCGAAGCAGACGATTTGTACTAATTATAACGCGCGAACGAGTCGCGACTAGATTAGCTTTCTCGCGAGAGATCAGAGAAACCACACTCCCAGGCAGGCACCGCCAGCCTTCCATTACAATCAATACGGAAACTCACGAAACCGTAATAAACGATTAGCAGAAGTCAATAGAAATACTACAAATAAGTTGCTCTAAACAAATAAATGTATTAATATTTTGTCAACCATTTACTTACTGACTTATTACTTATTATTTTGTCGATTTCGAGTTGAAATCTTGTATGGCACATATGAGCTGTTTTTTTTCTAGAATTCCGGGTTGGCCTCATAGTAAAAGTTGTTCACAATGATGGTATGAGTCACCCCCTTTCGGCTTAGTACAAATCAAGCAAATAACCCTGTAAAGTATGTATACAAAACAGACTTCCAATTTTTTTTGTAAGTATTACACTCTAAGGGCTCCGGGGTCTGTACTATACGTATAAAATTAATATTAAACATCCAAATCCACTCAGTACTGTCCTAACATCAAACACTTAGCTTCCCTACACATGAATCGAAAAATAAGAGTGACATACCCTAGACCGCATATCTGTTTAACATCAGGCAGTAATTCAGTATGTTGTCAAACGCAAACCTATACGGAATAAAAAATATAAATTAAAAAATAAACATATCAAACAACAAAATGGTTTAGGTAGGTATATTCCTGAGCATGAATATTTGTTAGTTTGACTTTTGAAGTCATTCATGTTTAAAGCTCGTTAAAATTGGCGTCTTACTTAATTAAGAAAGTTTAAATCATAAATAATTGATGAATGTAGACACGTGTGTGGATCGAGAACGAGTGCAACCAAACACGTGGTGGGACAAAGCCTGGCGACAGCACAAGTGTCAATATCCCCGCAAGAGCTGCACAAGACGCCCGTATATCCTCGATGCACTTCATTCACGCGACATAATGGCACTTTACCTACTCCTGCCACTTGTGGGAATGTCGACGCGTCACGTGGTGAAGCGCAGAGAATGCCGTGAACTTGTCCGATCACAAAACGAACGCCATGCAACGTCCCGTATCGAATCCACCCGCACCCTACTTAATCGGTCAAACTTAACGCTACTAAAATTAACAACAAAACTAATCATTTAAAATACGGCTACCGTACAGTCGCAAACCCAACTCCAACCAAATATACCGTTACTAATTACAATCGAAAAAATGTCGGAATTGAATCCAAACATTTGTCTCCTAACGAATCGTGTCGCGGCGGCTCGACTCAAAGCGGCGTGATTCGGCAATTCCGTTCCATTTTCGAATGCTCGCTGCCCATTCGTTCCCTCAGCTACGCCTACCTAATAAATTAGATGCCTCGCGTAGCACACCGCATAGTTACAAACTAATGAAATCTTGAAAAGATCTCAACCCATTTTCTTAACAACTTTTCCGAAAGAGCGACCGCCTTCAAAGATTTTGCCCGGAGAAATAATTCGCTAATAACGCTCGGCGCTCACACGGGTATGTTATGCAACCATAGGAATTTCATTAGATACACACGCGTCTGTTTGTTAAGGAGCTTTCCATTGCTAAAAGTTTCTTGAGGCGGGTATAATTCCTTTGTTTGTCGGGAGGGTGGCGCTCCCGCCTCACCCACTACGTTTTCTAAGTCATCGGCTCCAATTATGCCCCTTTGTAGGTTTTGATATGTAAATTCGCGATTTTATTAAACAAACCGTGATGCCATTCGAGGGCAGCGAGCCGGATTAATAGCTTCTTCAGATTTGTGTAATCGCTTTCTCTTAAGACAACAGCGGAGGTGGATCGCGAGGGGCCCATTACCCGTTTGATGTCGCCGTTCATGCCGAATTAAATCCGCCGGTCAGAGGCGATCACGCGTCGACATCATTGTTTACTCGCTTATTATTTTCGTATTCATCTGTTTCTGTAAATATAATCACATTAAAAACGTTAATTATCCGATATGTAATAACTCGATAGTAAAATAGCGCTCGTAAAAACTCGATTCGAGTGATCGCGACAGGAAACGGGCCGACAAATTAATCTGCACATACAAACATAAAGCGGACGTTACGACCGAAACTACCCATTCGATTTAAGCTTAATTTTTACCCCAGCACTATTAATAATTTACATGGGATAACGCCAACGTTTGCGCAATATTACAACGCATAAATTAATAATGTCGCTCGCTTGTTTAACTGCGAATCAGATGAGTTTTATTGACAATTTTGTTGGGAAAGAGCAATTTGCGGGATGACCGCCCGATGACGCCAAGTGGTCACCAAATAGGGGAACGCTGAATGCTGATACGCGTACTGCAATTGTCATTTATGGAAGTATTTAGTAATGTCGATAGTTATGGCAACACATTTCGGTAATGAAAACGGCGCGACTCGAGTAACAGCCGCGCTGACCCACCGTTTTTTGGGATCATTGAAATTGATCGTTATTTTTTTATCGTCTGCCAGAAGTTGCAAAAGTTGCTGAACAATATTATTATTTATAGGTAAAATAGTTACTTTTGTAAACTTTTGTTCCTTGAGAAAAACATCACTAAATAAGTTCTTCCAAATTTTGACGAATTCGTTTAGTTTAAATCAGTGAATAAACAAACTCTCCTATAGCTAAAAATTAACATTTATAGCTATCATTTATACATATAAAATACATAATTATACTAGTTACTACATATATTATTTGGTAGGTAATGCGAAATCAATCAAATCACACAATAAAAAAAGTAAATCAAACCTTACGAGCTCTTTAAGCATTACATTTCATTTTTTGAATAACGTAGGCACTAGAGAAGAGTTTGATTTAAAGACCAGAAAATACCATTGCAATAACTTTGGCCTAACGAACAGGCACACTTAAAATAATTACCAGTTCCAAAGCACAACATCGTCGACATTTTCACTGCAACAATTAACGTGGTAAATTAGCTACCAGTAGATGCTAATGTTTCCATCAGTAACTCGATACCTGCACGAATGTACACAATTGCATTTAGGGGTTGGTTTGAGGCGCTGACACACAGACGCTGTTATTGTTCAAACAGCGGCTTCCGTCCGTGTGGAATGGCCTTATTGAACTGTTGCCGATGAGCAGTGCAAGCTTGCGCTATGAAGTGAGTCATTTTCATTTGTGAAATTGTTTTTAACCCTCGTCGCAGAGGAGTTGAAAGTTTGACTTGTATCTCTGCGACTGTCTGTCTGCGGTATTATGGTTTTGTGGCATTATAGTTCTTTGATCAACGAATTGACACAGATTTTTATAAATTAAAACGACTTCAATTGTATTCAGCTATGGTCAATGAAAATTTGTCGTCAGGATAAATTAGGTATTAAACATTTATTTGCAAAATGAATTCAAATCAAATTGAAAGTAAAATTATTTGTAAACTTTTAATTTTATGAAATTTTAATTGTCTGAAGTACAAATAACATCGCTGTCATCATTGACTTTTATGATAGCATTTTGATCTTTACAGTATTTTTCTACTAGTTTTTACCCGCGGCTTCGCCCGCATGATATTTTGATTTTTAACGCAATATCATTATAATTTATAGCCTATGTGTTATTCTGATATATTATATATATTATTGCAAAGTTTCATCTCAATCCGTTCAGTAGTTTTTGCGTGAAAGAGTAACAAACATCCATACATCCATCCATCCATCCTCACAAACTTTCGCGTTTATAATATTAGTAGGATATATGCGATGGGTAGGTTAGGTAGGTATTGCTCTTTAAAGTTCTAGACCTATTTAAATATTAATCAGCCAGTCTACTTATTCGATGCCTTTAGAAAAGTGCAGTCTTACGAAATAATTTACTTCGTAGGAAGTCTGCAAACATACTTTTAAAGATCTATATTTACCTTAAATATCACCTCTCCTGACGCAGTGACAGAGTGAAAAGGTGAACGTGACAGCCTATAATAAGCTCGAAGGGAAATGTTACTGTTTGCTGTTATACTTCTGCTACTTGTATTAGTAATGTGAGTCTGTGACGCTTCGAATTAACACAAGCTTTTGTTATCATTCAATTTGATTCGGCCGCTGGCTGTTTTATTATTTTAATGAGCCTCAATTTTCAGGGATAATTGAATGGACGTTGCGCTGCTTCGATTATTATTTCATTCGATATGGCTTAGGGAGCTGACACACAGCGCCATAGTTCATGACTTAAAATATGTATTGTTATTGTTTATTGTTATTCTGTATGACCTTAAAATTAATAAACACTAATTATTTTTAAGGCAATATGTTAGTAAAGCAGGTGGACCTGACCATCGTAGTTTAATCCAGCAATTATTTTTGAAATGAGTATAATTCCATTCGGTAGAGTAATAAGTTGACATTAGTCAGTAGGTAAATTAATTAATAAAATTAATTTATACATAGGTCGTAAAGCATTTCCGAACGAATTTTTTTTTTTGCTCATAGGTATCTCAAATACGGTGAATTAATACATAAAATAACTATCTTAACATTTCTAAATAAAACTACATTTGGAGCTAAAAATTCCACTTCTTAAACTGGAATGGTAAGATTTTTTATTAAGTTTAGTCTAGTGTAAGCTAATAGTTACATTTTCATTTAGTGCGTGCCGTAACAGTTTAGCAGATGTGATTTTTTCGCGAAAATTACTAATAAAACTTAAAAAAAATTACTCTAAATTTTAATTGTTTCTTTTTGATACATTGAGATAAAAAGATATGCAGGTAATAACAGTTGTAGCCCTATTTAATTGGTTCAGTCCACTAGTGGCACGACGGCATCACAGAGAATCTATGTGGATATCGAGTCGCGATTGCGATTTACGATAAAATTATTCAGATCAGTTAGGAATTATGAGTGGAGAATAACGATTCTACCTTGTAGGCCTTGTCGCTCTGTCATTTGTGTTTATGGACATGAATGTTTATCTCGGTTTAATAGTTATCACTTCTGTACTAGGCTTAATAACTGACTGAGCGATGCCGATATATGAGTATATTTGAAAGGTTATTGAAAAATAAGGACTTTGCTATTTATTTCGAACATACGAACTTTAATTACGATAAGGGTGTCAAAACAACTCTCGAGTTCAAAATATTGATGAAGAATTTGTCAGAAGAAAAGATCAAGAGGGCTAAAGTGGTACCTAATTGTAATAGTTTAAAAATAAATTATTTTTATTCATACATAATTTTTATTAAATATTTACTTATTCCACACCATCAATAATGCAATTCAGGCCGAATTCAGTTCGGTAGATATGTTCCTCAAGGTCTATATTAATAAATTTAATTGTAATTTGATTCTTGCTGATTTGAAACTATAACTGATTTTATTAAAATAATGGCTTTAGGGTTTGATCTGTATCTAATTCGTTAAGGAATTTCTATGTCTAAAAGCAGACCATTTAAAATGTTGACAAAATAATACGATGGAGTAATTTAATTGTAGGTACTAATTTAAAAGGACCCTTCCTAACCATTGGATCAGTAACCGCCGTACCACAAAAGATTTAAACTCTGTTTAACCGTGCAACTTGTACTATCAAACATAGTCTAAAGCGTGTGTGCGTTTTCGCACTAAGGTTTTTACATATTTAGAAAAGCGCGTACGATCACACAAAACAGCTGTAACTTATAGTCCAGTAAAATATCTCACCCCAGCAAGAACAATGACACAAGTGAATTATTCCATGTGTTTATTCGACGCTATTTTAGTCCACAGCGTAATAGGGAAAATTCTGCGGTAACGGAATTGCTAGTTTTAGCGTTGACTTAGCGCAGTTTGATTAGAGGGTGGCTTTTGATTTGTTTCCAATGGCGCTTGTTTATGGAGACATTTTAATTTGTCCTGTTTGTTTAAAAATATGGTATTAATGGTAAGCAATAACGGTCGGTGATTCAACAACTTCATTAGGGTTGGTAGGAAGTAAAAGATATAATTTACTAGAGAACTTAATTACGTTGGTTTTAATGTTGAGACACCAAAAATATAGTCAACATCATGACCTTACCTGGAAGACGTTTTCTACTACACATTTTAAATATGTTTCTTCTAAACATTTGCGATAATATGGAATCAGCTTGTATCCCGTGCAAAATTATGAATATTTTAAATTGGACCGCGTTCATGTTATCTCTTTTTTTCTTGTCCTGAGAGAAAAAGATGGCCGAAGAGATTCACGCTTGCGCTAAGAGTTCCAGCACCTATAGCCTATAGCACTAGAATAATATGGTAGAGGACTTCGTACAAAAATCAACGTGGTCGCGCAGTCGGCTGGAACCAAGTGAGATTCGCTCCATACGACTCTACATTTGTTCTGTTGGTATCGTATGGTGTTCTAATGTGATAAAGCCCTAGGAGCTCGTGATACGGGCTCTGGACAGCTGGCTGACCGCAAACCGCGGCACGCGACCACTCGGCCTGCGCCACAGACAAGCAACACTTACTGCTGTAACTTAAATCCATTACTAAATTAGGTAATCTAGCTTAAAATTAGGTAATCTAGCTTTTTGGTGGAACCTTCCGCTCTAGGGTTACAACTAGATTCTGATAACAAAGAATTTTGGAATAATTTGGTAAATTATCATAAACATATGTCTTAAACACATTTTTTTTTAATTTTATGACTAACGGTTTTTTTTTGTCTCTAGAGGTTCTCTACTCTAGACTTCCCCAAGAAGTGATGGTTGTAACTTGTCCTGGTCTCCATGTTTTGACGATAGGGTAATATCGATAAGTAACGGCAATCTTTTACTATTAATAATTGTAAAACATTACCTTCCTTTAGCTTCGCCGAAGTAAAGTAAAAATTGTAAAATTTTCACGTAATTAACTTCTTCGTTTGTTATTTTCAAATTAGTTATGTAATTATTTTTTTTACTGTTTAAATTGTTTAAATATTTGTACTTATTTTGTGTGACATTTATTGATTTAATTATCGACATAACTATATAGATTGAACGTTGCGCTTGCACTCGTAATTTAACATAATTTTAATAAATTAATTCAAATAATTAAGCCGTAATTAACTGAAACTAATGAATCGATTTATTGTTAACCGTAAACCGTTCGACTAGCGCAGATCTAGATCTAGAATAAATAATTGCTTTAAGACATTCTTGTTATAATTCATTTTGGAATTATTTTCTTAATTAGTATTAATATATGGATGCATCGTGTGCATAGACATAGAGTAGAGAATATTACGGAAAAATGTAAGCTAAAAGAAGCTTTCTGTGCTTATACGCACTAAGCTAAGAATCGAAATTAATTGCATTTACCCCTTAAATGAAATTGGGAATACAATTTGGAACTCGACTTTTTTTTAATCTTAAATTATTTTCGATAGAAGTTTACGATAATGAGTACAATATCATTTCGTTAATTTAATTTAGACGGTTAATTTTAATTCATCAATTCTGCAATTATTAAAGCTGACATTTTAATAAATCCGTTCCGTATCATTGGATATAGAATTTGCAATAGACTTAATCGTAAATTAATACGAATTTGTGTTATAAAAAACATCACTCGTAGAAATAGAATAAGATTTCACCACATTTTGACAGCTCTCTTCGCGTGACAGACAAAACTAATATCATTATTTTTTGTTCCTATCCAAACAGTGTTGCCTGACATGACTAGCTCTATTAACTTGTTTGTCCATGACAGGTCGGGTCTAGTAGCGTGCAATTTTGTTTCGGATGATAAAAAAAATGTGTAGTCTTGAATATTTTCCGCAAGATATAGGAGAAAGGGATCAGAAGAAAAATCAGTAGAAACTTAATGCGTACCTATAACTGATTTAGGATTCTTAGCTTTTTCACAAAAAAAATTGTTTTATATAAATAATGTACAGGGATGTGGTGTTAATAGCCAAAAAACCTATCAAGCTGTAAGAAATTTACTGCGTCCTTTTCGAACTCGTACTGAAATCAGAACATCTCTTTCAGCTTATTATTATTTCGATGGACTAGTTATATATCTAATTACTATATGATAAAGGGTTAAGAAGTGAAAAATAGTACAAATAAAGGCACCGAAATGACGTATTCAAACGGCTGAGCGGTAACAGCAGTTTGTTGGTAATGCTGATGTACCTACCAAGTATGATTTGTAACGTTGCGGCTAAAATATGTGTTTTATTTATCCAGTGTAGAGCAAGTAACGCGAGATGTGACATCTCAACTTTAATTTGTCATATTTGAACAAGATAAGCCGCGGAGCTGGGAACGGAAGTCACTCGGTAGCCGCGGCTGTGACACACGTCACGGCTTAGAGATAATACTGACGATTGAAAAAATACCTGGAATATCATAATTGAAAGCAATAGAACCAGTTCCTACAAATCAATTCAAATTCAAACTACATTTGTGTTATTGACGCCCGCGCCACCGACGATTTCATAGGTAAGTACTGACTACCTCAGTGGTTCAGTAGTTAGGGACTCTGACTTCGGGATCAAAGAGGCGTGGGTTCGATTTCCACCCAGGGTAAGTATTTATGTGATGAACATAGATGCTTGTTCTGTGTCTGGGTGTTATTGAGGTATATCTATTTAAGTATGTGTTTAAATTAAGTGTAGGTATGTAATATATCAGTCTCTGGCAGCCATATCACAAGAAAAAATGTCCCCTGATATTTATTATTTATTTAAGTATAGGTACATTTCCTGAATGCTTATTGTACTTGAATTACAAGCGGAAATATCTTTAAAAAATATTCAAAACAAAGATTTGAAGATGAACTTACTCAAATGAATGCCTGATTCAATCATCTACTCGTAACCAGCGAACTAATGAAAACCAGCGCTGAGTGTAAGGTATCTACCTGCACTCAGCATTAATGCTGAGATGAGCCCTTTTCGACATTTCTGTCATTTAACTCCTTTATTGTTTTACAATTTTGGTTTATTTGTATACTTTATGTTGAATAAATATTATTAAAGAAGAGATTTCCGTGCTAGTTCGCAGATCGGCCGATCCCACAGTCTCTGCGACGATAAAGTCTTTGGAAGCTCGGTATTTGGGCAAGCGACCCTCCAAGCATTCGTTGCCTCATTCAAATGAGCTACATCTACGCCAGAATGGCCTAAAGAAGGTGCGAGGATTTTTTCAATCAAGTTCTGAGTACTATGAATGGAGGACAAGAAAGCTGGTAAAGCAACACTTGAAATTTGGCGGACCCCTAACCCTCCAAGCCTAACAGGCAAGGTGGCTTGTAGCCACGCCCTTTCACTCATGTCAATATTCAAAACCGATACTAGGGACTGCTTTACAACATCGTCTAAGCTCAAAAGGAGCTCATTGTGTTTCCACAATGGACTACATCGTAAAGCGTACATAAATTTTGGTACAAACAGACAACATCTTATAATAGTAAAAACCATGTGGGCGTTAATTTTGAGTAGCCTATCAGAGGCACTCAAAAAATTTTGAATTTTTTCTTGAACGAAAGGCGGAAAAGACTCATCTAATATCGGCGAACCTAGAAGGCGAAGAGAACACTTGTCTACCGATTTGATGTTAGGTGCCAAATCATTAAATTTGTTAAGTATCAAATCTTTATCCGGACATGAGTCGCAAAAGAAAAGTTCGCATTTCGAAAAATTTAGCTCCAAACCAATTTGACGAAACTCGTCAATAAGAATTTCCAAATCACGTAGGACTGTGCTCGCATCGCCACCCAAAGTCCCGTCATCCAGATACCAAACGTTGAGTTTAGATTGGAGACGTTGAACAATTGGATGAATGGCCAGGCTGAAAATGGCTGGTCCGAGAGGGTCACCTTGTTGACAGCCAACGGAAGATAGCAAAACATCATAATATTTAACATTATTAATATATTTAATATTATTAATTTATTAAAAAAAAAAAAAAAAAAAAAAAAAAAAAAAAAAAATAAATATTATTTCATATTTCATCTACCTAAGTATTTCATGAATGCATCGCTGTCCATCGCATTAAGAATAGTGGTAAGTGGTCGCGTTTTCTCCTTCTAACGTTGGCGTATGTGGCTTTTGCAACACGCTCGCTGGCGACCAGTCTAATTATTTATTATTTTTGACCTTTGCACCACCTACATTTAGTTTATTAGTAGATAGTTAAAATCTTATTACGCTTAAAAAAAACGGTTCGACTTACGTAACAAATATATAGATGTTCTTACAAGTAAGTATTGGTTTTCTTCAAGTCTAAAATTAAACTGAAAAGGACCAATCATAACCCGGATGTGGAACACAATAGAATGATTCCCACATGCCTCTGACAAAACAAAACAGGGTTTAAACAGCGTCTAAACGCTGAAATAACAAACCGATTACGCCATGATCAGTGTTATAGGCCGGTCTATATCATGAGCTCGAGCGGTTCCGGTAAGCTTTGTACCGGTACAATTATTTTATGTATTGTTCAGCACATTTCGTTCAACGCTTATTGCAATTTGCCTTGCGGGAGTGCTATAGTATAGTTATGTTTTCGTGAGTTAAAAAATTAAAATAAATTAGTTAAAAATAAAATTTATATCTGTGAAAATAATCACGTGTGGAAGTGGCCATCCTATAAGTATTTGAGCATTTTCACATCATATGAGAAATTAAAAATAAGTAGGTTACAAAAGTATACCAGCAGTAGGATAAAGAAGGCTGTGGATGATGATGACGAGGTTACAAAAAGTAGATATAAATATTGTGTTTTTTTGTAATGTTATTACAATCATTAGCGATGTATTGAAGCGTTTATTTTAACTCTTAATTAATTATTAATTTAGTTGATTGTTGAATTAATTCTGGGCTATCTAGACACGCGAAAGCGTGTCCAGCCAAGACTAAGCTAAAGGTACTGGCAACGCGACGTGTGAACCATTTCGAGCCACTTTTGACTCCTTCATAACTCGAAAACTATGTAACGTATAAATACATGGAATTTAGCATATTTATTAAAGTTCTTTAGCTTATTTACAATACAATTTCATTAATTTTGCTCCTACAGTTAATGAAATATTAATGTTTAAAAACCGGGGTTTCATTGAATGATTCACTGACTCACTCACTGACTTATAGATCAAAAATCTAACCCACTTTCAGATGACCTAGAAACTTGATATTTAGTATCAAGGTAGACTATCAGGCATATACAAAGGAAAAAATAAAAAAAATTGAACCCAGCAAATCCCATTAACTAGGGGATGAAAGCTTGTATGAGACTTTCACTAATTTTCATACTAGGTATAAGTCTAAAAAATAATAAAACACGTATTTCAGGATTTTTAATATATCACCCCTCAAACCCTAAAACTGGGGGATGAAAGTTGGTATGAGACTTCCGCAAGTTTTGAAGTTGTGAAAATCGATTAAATTACTCCTTGTAGTAAACTACAAAAAGAAGTGAAATCCATCAAAAAAAAAATTATGTGAAATGAAGCCAAGACTAAATCACAGTTCACATTATCAAAAAGTTCTCAGATCTCAAGCCAAGCTTCTAACTCTACACGCCTTACTCTACAAGTTCTTACTGCACAAACTCTACACCTTACTCAATATAATTATGCGGCTTGGCTGTTTCGTTAACTGCGCATGAGCGTAAAGTGAAGATTAATTATTAACTGTTCATTAATTCTGTTATTCAAACAGTTTTTGTTGTAACGAAAGGGCCAAATCACAAATATTGACTAAACTGTAAAGTTTGTGAAGTAAAAACTTGTAGAATAAGGCGTGTAGAGTTAGAAGCTTGGCTTTACGTGAGATCTAACAACTTTTTGATAGTGTGAACTGTGATTTAGTTTTAGCTTCATTTCACATAAAAATGATTTTATTGGATACATACTTAACGTTCAGGCACTTAACTGAGTTGTTAGGAAAAGTCTGTAAAGAACCCAAAATAAATCGCTCATTCTTATAAATTGGCCACATACGTGAAAACAGTAGCGCGGGTAGTCTCACTCAGCGATCCAATATTTAATAGTTTTATGATGTATTATCAAAACAAATCTCACCGAGTTACTATGAACTGCTATACGTTTCGGCTGCAATACGATTGGACGACTCAATCGTCTTGGTATTTGATAACTTTGTAAAAAGGTTACAGTTTTATTAATCGTTTTTTTTGAAGTGTTGTATAACTGTGTTGTGGAGTTAGTTTGTGTACTGTAACGTATAATATAATATATTATCTATACTACACTTGCGCATATTTGCATTCGTTTTCCATTTAAGTGTCTAGAATAATTAAGTAATGTCACATTAAATGTTTAAGTACAGTGTACACTGTAGTCTTCAATTCAATTGGATCTAAACGGAAACAAAAAATAAAACTTCATCATAATATTATTATACAGTAGATACATAAATTACTTGTTTCTGTGGCCATACATTACAGGTTAATTGGCATAATGGTCCACGGTACGAGTACCAAGTTCCATTATACACAGTTAAGCGTTATTTTCACAACCACATCTGTTGTTGAATTAATTAAAATAATATTATTAGCATGCCAAACTTCTTTCTTTACTATTATTATTTTTTTTCAGATCTATCAAATGTTTCGTTTCATGTCTCAAACATTTAAATTATGTTATTTTAGTTTTAGACCATTATTCATTTTAATTTGTTCTGCGAAAGTAATAATGAGTTTTATTATGTTTTGATGGCTGCAAAAACTTTTTACTGTAGAAGATAAAAATCATAATTTTACAATTTAAATAATTCTGAGAGTTCAAGCACTTGCAAGAATTTGAATAATATCTAATTTGATCTTTTATAACAGTTTTTACTATTATAAAAACAACTAATAAAAACGTCAGTACACGATAAATGCAATAAGAAAACCAAAATGGACTTAAAACAGTTTGTTGGCATATTTTTTATGAAATGTTATTGTGCTCTGATATTTCTTTATGCTAAATTTCATACCAGCAATTAGCCATTTAAAATCATATCCTCGAGGCAATTTTGTAGATTTTTATACGGTTGGCTATTATCACAGTTGATATTGGATTGAAGAATATCTGTTAATATTTTGTAATGCTTATATTTTTTTACTTACATACTTCGCTATGCTAAATTAAAAAAATATCATATATCGTATCAAAGGTACGAGTAAATTATGCAAATAGCAATTTCAAACACTCATGTTAAAATGCTTTATTGCACAAATACAAGTTTCTGTATGAGTACATCCACTTTTTACAGTTATTAGTATAATCGATTTAGTACATCGACTTACCATTATGTCATGTTACTTATTTCCATACATATTTAAACTAGTTTACAAGTAAGTATCAAGACTATCTGTTTGCAGTACAACACAGACAGAAGCGGTCGATACAAAAGGACTTAACATATTTTTTCATCATATTTTATTATGAACTTCTGTTCAACATCCAGATGTTTGAGTCTGATCAAACAAAAGATTTTTCAGATATAACGTACTGTAACTATTATAGTCTTGATTTACAGCTAACTCGTGTTTATGTTGAAATCATTCTTTTGTTTTGAGATTCTTAAAATTTTTATCAATCTATTTCGATTCAAGGGGCTTAATTTTAGAAAATAGCGAGAGAAGAATGTGAAACATAAAATTAAATATGTTTGCATAAAATATGAATATGCATGGGAATGGGAAAATATAAATCATCGGAGAAGTAACCTCCGCTGGGTTTCTTCAACGGTTTCTAACAAATATGATATGTACCTAATTATGCACACATTGTCTCTTTTCATTTTTCGTTATGTTATAATGTAAATTACGCCAAGACGCTAAATATAAATAAAATTCGTGTGAATTGTATACTCTCTGCGAAGAGGCATAATACTTACTTCTATCAAAGAAGATATAATAATACCCTTCTATGTAAGAGGGGAAAAAGACCCGCTAATCTAACCAAAAGGCTTAGTGATATAAACAAACTAAAGGTTCTAAACTTCTGTACAAAAAGATAAAAAGACTAGGTTCTTAGTAAGGTATATTAATAAACTACTTAACAGTCCGGATTTCATTTGATACTCAATGAATGCAATATACTTAATGAACCACGAAACTAGTACAGTGAACATGACCAAACTTTCTTGAAAATGTTGTCTCGCTACACATGTGACTCAACCCGATCTTGGCCGGTCCAAACAGTTTATTTCCAATCCAGCCGTCGACAGCGTCGATGTTTTTCTAATAACCTGTTTAACAAATCATAACGTTTATTTTCGTTCGACACTGAGCTATCACACGTTCCGGACTCTATTCTGTTTCAGATCTCTTCTATGTTTTGATTATTTTAACTTTTCATTGAACACGTGAATTGTGAAGATAGAACTAGAACGGATGCGCGCATGAATATTGTTATAATGTAACAATTAATTTGTATGAATCATATGAAATGGAAATAGCCTGAGAGGTGAATTTTGTAGCATGTTTCCAGTCGTAAGAGATTTGATACTTATACAGGGTTATACCAACCCGCACTGGGCCAGCGTGGTAGATATGGCCCAATCACCCCTTCGTGGGTAGGTCCACGTCCTGCAGTGGACTATTAAAAAGGCTGATACAGTCACAGTACAGGGTTATTTCTAATCAATTAGCATCCTTTTAGGGGCTTATTCAGTACATCAAAATTAACAACTTTTGTTTTACGACTTTTGTCAAAACTCAAAAAAATCAGCTGTTCCATACATTTTGTCACGGGCGAACGATATTTTTCTATGGAACACCAAATTTTTCTTTTGAGTTTTGACAAAAGTTGCAAAACAAAAGTTGTTAGTTTTGATGTACAGAATAAGCCCCTAAAAGGGTGCTAATTGATTAAAAATAACCCTGTATACACTAGTACCTTAGTACGTGAGTTTAGCCGTAATTTCTTATTAGCATAATGAATACTCACGCTAGTCTCAATGAAACTTATGTACACTGTTTGGAACTCTATACTCAATTTTCATGGTGAATTAAAATACCTAAAATTCTAATACTAAACATAAAAAATATATCAACCTACTTAATTACGCCTAAAAACAAACTATGTATTCTATAGTACCTACTCTCGTCAACAGTTTTAAATAGAATCAAAATGCAACTGCATTTGTCTTTCAAGTGTATTTCTAATGGCGGTTGTTGAAAAACAAGCCGCTTTTTTACATCCCCAAATCTTTGTGTAGTTAAAAGCCGCTGATGGCACACCGCTCGTATGACTCGGCGATATCGCTCGACAGAATTAGAAGAAATTAATTTAGAAACTAACTATGTCTGTCGCTCGCCAGGTAGAGCAGCTCTCTGAACAACTCACAAAAGAACGATTGCCTCAAAAAAAATAACAAACGGCGGGAACGGTAGCAAAACTTTTCGATTATTCCCGATGAACCGTGTCAATATAAATAGAAAACTATTAAATATCAAAAAGGAACTAAATGGTATCGAATCGGATATGGACCCTAAATTTTAATTTGCGTTAGATAACTACTGGCGCCGGTGGTGGAATCGTTACTGTTATTTTTTGGGATCTGTGTTTGGCAGCCCGTATTTCATTATTAGGAGCGGGTCAGACTGTGACATCAATAGACTTTTTCCATTTAGAATGGAATGGCCTGGGCGTGACCGCGCGAGGCGGGCAACGTGGTCACCCGGCCAGAAATTGTATAATTTTACACAACAAAACAATTCACCAATATAGAGTCCGTGTGAATAGCCACGCTACGTCCGAACCATCGGCCGTCAACCATTCAGAACAAAACATGCCAAACGCACGCATCCCGAATGTTACAATCAATTGAAAAGTGTAAAACGAAAACCACATCAAAGGGAAATTTATTAACGCTTTTCCACTATTGCTTTTGACGTTGACGGTCCATTAATATTTGCAGATGTATTATTAATACCATAGATATGTATAAAAAGAGATACGAGTAGGTTACTAATTTGCTCTATTGATCTACGCATGAAAAATCTTTGCAAATAGTATTAGAATCACAAGTACCAAATCACCTATAATTTTACTTTATACATTTTTTTTTTAATTATAGTATCTATAGGTTTCTTTTCTATATTGCTATTGTTTATTTCAATGTACTGTATTGTATATACACCATCGACCATACTCCTATTTTTAGAATAATCCAGTCCATCCAGAGGTTAACTATATATTATTAGAGTTAAGTTAACTATATATTATTAGTTAGTTAACTATTTATTATTATTAGAGTTCTGGTAGAAATCGCCAAAGGCGATAAGGCCGCCATTGTACAGCATATAGTAAATTGTATAGTTTCTGTACTGTGTTTCTGTGTACAATAAAGATATATTTATTTATTTAAATTTTAAACATAATAGAAATACATAGGTACTTTAATGCCTAATAAATAAATAAATAAATAAATAAATATTGGGGGACATCTCACACACGGTCTCTGACCCCAAACTAAGCAAAGCTTGTGATATGGCTGCCAGAGACTGATATACTAAATATACTTATTTTTAAATACATACTTATATAGATAGTACCTAAATAACACCCAGACACAGAACAAACACCTATGTTCATCACAAAAATGCCTGCCCTGGTGGGAATCGAACCTACGCCTCTCTGATCCAGAAGTCAGGGTCACTAACCACTGAGCCACCGAGGCAGTCTCATAACTTAATGATAATACTTTAATGACTAAAAAAATTATACTATTTATCGATAATAATTATTTGAACTAGTGTTGTCATTTTTTGAACTACAGTGTAAATCCTGGATCGTGTAATATTAACTCTTAACTTAGTGGAATAATATTTGACACTTATAGATAACCTAAAATTAAAATATAATAAAATTTTGAAACTTCTTAATAATCTCAAACGCGCGGAATGAAAGGTTCCGTGTATTCTAACACGGAATCGATTTCGAACAATTTCGCCGTCTCTATAGATATTTGCTCTACCTATGAGAGTAGGTATTACTAACGAAATTCTCCTAACTTTTATCCCATAGCTTTTATCGTGCTCATACAAAATTCACCAGACGTTTCCTTTAATGAAATCCTTAGACAGGTAATAGTCAAAAGGGAATTTCATAGCGGCCTTAGAAATGAAATAAAACGGTAATATGTCGGGAGCTATAATGTCTTACAATGGGGTAAAATGCGACAAAGGGAAATTGTTAGATGGCTCTAAAATGAGGGCGATAAAGTTACATTGATCATACGCATGTTGAATGAGGCTCCGATCACAAGTCACATTGACATCCATTAGTAAGTAAACTGATGATGGCTAAAAAGACGTTTTACTTGTAAACGACCTTGTAGGTAAACTTTTAGTTTCTACTGGTACACTCATGTACTCTAGATATTAGCTTTGCACTAAGTATTATTGTAACTTCTCTACCATTTAAAATGCAATCAACGAAAATAATTTAATTTCTAAATGCATCATTACTTAGGCAGTAGGTACCTAAGATGTCATTTAAAATTTTGGATGTAGACTATAATTTAAAGATGGCCATTAGAGAGCGAGACGCGGCGGTGGTGGAGGCCCTGAGGGGTATAAGTAGTCTTTTTAAAAAAAAAATCGTAATTTTAGAAATTTAATTAGGTTTAGATTTATTTTAGTGTAGAGTCCTCTAGCAAAGCCTTAGTTTTAGGAATATTGTTTAAATCAATAAAAAAGTAATGTATAATCTAGAGCACAGGCCCCGGTGGCTGTGGAGTGTAACAATTCAATAAAAAAAAAATTGGATGAAATTAAATTTATCTATATCTAAAATAAGACAACTATAAATGCATACGCCGCTTCTGTAGACATTAGCTCTGTGGTAGTACATGATTGTATGTATCTAGACAATAAAATCAAAGAAGCAATTACGTTGAATAAATAAAAAGAACATTGCAGACTTGATTAAACTGTAGCCTTTGATACAGACAAAGAAACAAAGAAGCCCGTATTGAACGTTCTTACCGAATTAGAAACAAAACGGATTCTCGGAGTCTTTCTGAAGATGACGTCTTGTATTCGGAGCAGTCATCGAGTTTCCTTTGTAATTAAATATTGAAATTAAGAAATGAACAGCCGTTAATTACGAGAGGTTGTCCCTCGGGGGCTGATTATGTTGCCCCATTCGCAGAAAGGGATGGGGGTTGCTACTGTTACAATTAATATTTAAGATTTTAATGTTGCCGCTGCAGTTATTGTTTGCCTCGAGTTCGAACTGTAGTTTCTTTTATGACAAATTTCCGTTAAGAAGTTAGTAAATGTGCCAAAATTGTTAAGTTGATCAGTTGTTTCTGAATTCTGAATCTTAGTTCTTTTCTTTCATGACGCATTTTGGGTCAATGGGATGCACTTAATAGTCCACTTAATACTTTTTGTTTTTAAACTTTCGCGATTTGAACACATTATTATTATATACTAATTATATATATCGCGCACTAAAATTACGAGATAAATAAATACCTCATCATCCCGACGTTTCGAGTTGCATCGACCGTGGTCACGGGTAGACTGACCACGGGGATGAGGAGGTATTTATTTGACTCGTAATTTTAGTGCGCGATTAGTCCCGTAGTATATAATAATAATAATAATGCACTTAATACTTAATAATAAGCTAGATGCTGTACTGTACTGTAACAGCCTTTTTTAATAGTCCACTGCAGGACGTAGGCCTACCCACGAAGGGTGATTGGGCCATATCCACCACTCTGGCCCAATGCTGGTTAGTGGATTCACATACGCCATCGAATTTCTTCTACGGACGTATGCAGGTTGCCTCACGATATTTTCCTTCATCGAAACAGTTAACTAAAACAGTTATGAACAGGTTAGTTAAGCTAAATACACGAACAGCTTATTATTATTGCTCTATGGGATACACAATTGCACCTAAAGTGCAATCTGGGCTGAACTTTCCATATTTTCACAGTGATAAAGTTAACCAACCTTGTGATCGGTTAGTTCATCTAAATATTCAATTAAAGGACATGTCCACAACATGTATGGAGGCTGGTATAATATTTATCAAAAATTGTAACCACAACACTTGTTACATTTCGAGAAAGTTCATATTTTTCTGAGTCTAGTACAGCAGTTAAAAACAAAAAAGAGCCCTCCGATATTTTTTAAATTAATTTTGAATTTAGTAGGATAAATAAATATATTTGGCTAAATAGGTAGTTTATCTCTATCAACCCTGATTAAGTAACCTCCAAATTGTTAAATAAAAACATTTTTACCAATTAGACACACATTTTAAGTGGTTTTTGTCACATTGTACCTACTAACTGGTGGAATATATATTTTAATTTTACCAAAACAAGAGATGACTGTGGAAGAATAAGCTACGAATGCAAGTAAAATAACGATAGAAGTACTTTATTATTGCTAAACTAGAAAAAATAACAAGCTGTATTGTTATTTTTCATACAATTTATTTTACGCATTTAAAAAAAATTGGAGGGGTGAAATAATCTAAGTTAAATATTTTTGGGAAGCCCATAAAACAAGCTTTCAAATGATGTATACATCATTTGAAAGCTTGTTTTATGGGCTATTATATATATCATCTTGGTTCAATTTTCCTCTGAATAATATACCACTTGTGGACGTCACCTTTAGTTTGATATTTCTGGTGTGTCTAATTGTAAACACTAGTTCATTATGTTAATAACCAGTGTCTACTTGACCCGCCTGAAAGCTACACGTATGTAATGAAACCTAGGTCAGGAACAAACTGTCCGTTATTTAAATAATTAGTTTAAAAAATGTAGCAATAACAAATAACAAGCTACTTAATTAAACACATCTATTTTAGTGTTGACACCTAAAGACAGAAACATGGCTGTTAACCAAGGTAATCGTGTTAGACAAAATAAAACTACAAGCCAACGATACCAACATATTAGCAATAAAAAAGAAATAGTGACGTCTCAGCAACTATAAATTCAGTGTTTGGACATTTCAATTATCCGGACCACGTGGCGTGCCGACAATGATGTTCGTGCCAACAGCAATAAAAATTAGAAAAAAGTTTCTCTGTAAAAAATCTATCCCGGTACTATGTTTATGTGTATCTTTCTATCGCTATTAAGAAGTGCCGTGAAATAACAATAAGACAATCGCATGCAAAAAACACAACAACAGTCCAGCAAGTTGATGAAGCGATCACATCTCGAGATGAAATACGAAGTTAAATACGTTTGGAATGTCTTTATTAACTGTCGTCGAATCAAGAGAGCTCCGGGAGCTGTTTAATACCCTATCAGACAAACGTAATTAGTTTTGTAAATAAAATGCCTCGAGAAATTGAAACGTTGCTGCTACCTGACTGTTGCAGTGACTTGCTACATTAGCTTATAATTGTACTGTCTGATAGACAAGTGTTATTATAGCTGTACATAAAAAATGTTAAGAAAATAACTTTGACATTCAGATGTCTATTATACATTGAGAAATATTGTGTTTTGTTATAAAGCCGTTTGACCACTCGTACATTAGAGATGACAATAAAATTTTGCAATGATAAATTAGTTTTGATCTTATCATGTGATAATGTTAGATAATAAGAAGATATTTCTACATTGAGTTTTGAACATTTGCGTACTAGGTACAGCTGTTATGATAGTTACAATGTTGATAATATATGTAATTAATGAATAACATAATAGCCTTTAAATATTTTTTGCAAAAAATAGCATGACCGACTTCACCCGTGTACAGAATCATTACATAGTATAAAACAAAGTAACTTCCCGCTGTCTGTCCCCATGTATGCTTATATCTTTAAAACTACGCAACGGATTTTGATGCAGTTTGTTTTAATAGATAGAGTAATTCAAGAGAAATGTTTATATGTATATACACATGTGCGGAGCCGAAGCGCATCGCTAAAACGCAAATATTATGCACGGATCGATGTAGCATTTTTGATTTATCAAAAAGGGCTCAGCCAATTTCGATAAAATTTAAATAAAACCAATTTCAAAGTATACACTTTCCAATAAAAAAAAATTGAAATCGGACTACTGCGAAAAAAGTTATGGGTGGTTATACATAAAAAATATATATATATATACGCGTCGAATTGTATACCTCCTCCGGTGGTCGTCGGTCAAAAATAGACTTCGCCATTGTTACATAACAGAACTTAATAGTACTAAATCTGATTCAAATTTTAATTGGTTCTAGTCTAATGTTTTAGTAACAAAAAATAATTTGCATAAAAATATTATTGTAGTTATTTGCCAGAATTCATATTCGGTACATCTTGATTTGTAATACAGAATAATCTTTATGTAAAAACTGTTTTATTTTTATATTTTAGCAAGTTATTACGTGCCATAAAACTGGTAATTAAACTAAGTAATATTTAATTTATTTATCTACATCAACGTAAATTCAGTACCAAAAAATATGTAGACCGTTATAGCAATTAAAATAAACCGATTTACTTATCTTTATGACTGTATCAGATTTAATACGAGATTTAATCAGTTTTATTCCTACTTTTGAAGATTTATTTCTTTTTGTGTCTTATTCATTTCATGTATTTACTTTGAATGAGAACTAAAACAGTTATGAATTTAGTTTATTTATAAACATGTTATCTATTATGTGGTCGGATATTGGTAGATACAGAAAAAGATATTTAATTAGTTGTTCCGTCACTTCTGCCCTCAGGGACAGGTATAACATTAGAAAAAGCGACCGAGCACGGATATAATTGTAAAATAGAATTACGGTCGCTAAACTTTTCCACCCCCGAGCATTTTTTATTTAATTTTTATTTTTACGACACAATTAAACGCGGCTTTGCTTTCACTTTTTATTGTTACTGTCTTAGTGCCCTCTAATTTTTGGCTTCAATTACATTTTTCCTCTGTTGTTTTATTAAAACATTGTTTTTAATAGCAGAAGTTTCATGAAACGCCAGATGTAGACGCATTTGTTTTCTTGAGACCATTGTTTTTTACAGAACTGGCTTTACCTGTTGATAAATAGACTTTAGTATATCAATACCTAAAGTTTCCTGATATTGTAAATGTTCCTATGTAGTTCTAGAGATGCAAAGCGTTGTCAATAATTCTGCTCTCTCTTCTTCCTCAGGTACTTCTCAAGGTGAATAGGTATTATGTATATCTAAGGAAGGAATGCACCGAGCTCCGACCGGAACTCGTTTAGAAAATAGACCAACGATTTTTAACCGAAATCATTTATCATGTTTGCACTGAACCCAAGACAAACTGCTACCGCGTTTTAGTTTGCCGTAGATAAGATTAGGCCCGTTTGTTTTACCTTGTCTACCGATTCTCGGACCATTTTTACGACAGAGCTTCATTGTTTTGTGTAACACCCAGACATCGTGTTTCCGAGGGGCTGAGGTGAAGAGGAAATCGTGCATCAGAGAATATTTGTAACGCATTACGCATAATTCCTGACCTTCTTTTTAGGAATCTCGGATATCTCATAAGTATGTACTCTTTAGATTCCGGTAGCGTAATTAGGGACACCATTATTTATTAGATTATCTGCATTATAAACCTCATGTGACAAGTCTTATAACGGCGTATGACACTAACGAGTATTAAAATACACTCAGTGGAAATTCTTTGTTTAGATATGCAGCATGTTTATAATGATACTTTTTAATGGAATGCTTTGAAACGTTCTTAATTCAAATGTAAACATTCCCATAGGGGTAGTAGCGATGTAAGTTGTAAATAATCATAAGTAAAACAAAAAACATAATACAGATAATGACTATTAGCTTACAATGGGCTGTCAGCACGTTCGCTTTTGGACTTTTGGCCTTTTTTAAACAGCAGACGAAGGATGTTTACGCCACGTGAACGCTATGATTTAGTGTCAGTAATTATTAGTGAGTGTGAACACGTCCACTAAGAGCAGAGAAAAACTAATACAAATATAATAACAAAGACTCGTCCGTCTATTCATAGTACGTCGGTAGTTGATACTGTTTGTGTACTTAATAGCTTCACGTGATGTTTAAAGATCCTGGACTTTTTATTATACACTGATGGGATTAACTTGGAAATATTTCGTCGGAACCGTTTCATCTCTCGCTCAGATCACGCACTAGTAATCATTGTGTCTTATCTCTTGCTTTTGAATGTCCCGCTGAATTTTTCGCTCTATCTCTGTATTGAGTTGGTCGATCAGGATTTGTTGTGTTTGCAGAACTATCTATCAAGGGCGTATCTGTCAGTAATATCTGGGGACTCCTTTGTGGATGGTATTTGATCAGTGACACGGCGGTGAGTGATGAATATTGCCACGCAAATATACAAAAAGCAAAACTATACGCGGTGTTAGTTTCACTAGGGGACGGGAAGGGGTAGTCACTGTGGGAGGGATGCGATTCGACGGTTTGATTTCTACCCAAAATTGAGCTATGATAGCTATCTTTCTGTTCATTTTTGGGTTCTTTGTGTGATATTATTATATAACTTTCGGAGAATGTCCTATAATTAGTATGTATGTATGTAATATATATGTATAACAATCTGTTTTAATGTAGAGGATGGGCAATAGTGGGATTAGAGAAGTTCAATACAATACATGTAGCTCAATAATACACCTACATATTATGTAGGTGTACCAATTTCACAGTAAAAAAGTGCACATTTCTAATTTCTATACATCATTACGCAAATTTTATGTTAGCCACATTAATCGTATTTACATCAATTGAGGTTTTGTGACCCACTAAAACGCTCTTACTTTGTTTTTCACGACTTAAACGCAATTAAAGACGTGTTAATTAAATAACTTTATCGACGCTTATTAATTTTTATTGCAAAAAAACCACGTAAGTATATAAAAGATGTTGTTGACATTTACGGTCGCTTTTACTCATTTCACATCTGACCCCATTGGAATGCGCCTCCTGTAGTCCCGGGCATAAAGTTTATACTATAAATCGTTCGGTAATAAATCGAACGGTTTTTAATGGCGTTTATCGGTGAGCTTTGCGGTATTCAGATTGCGGGTATGGTGGAGTATAGCCACAGATTAGATAATAGTTACTACGTAAGTATGGCTCATAAGGTAACCTTATTTAATCTGTGGCCTAAGTGGCCGCTTGGGAGCGGCGCGTGCTGCGTTATCTGTGCTCCCTTGACACTTTCAATATTCGATTTCATGTTTTTTTTTTCTCGATTTCATCATTGGGTTTTTGATGACCGTTTTTGTGAGTCTGAGGATTAGGGTGTGGGTGGTAAGGTCTCTTAACTTACGTTTGATAATTAAAAATAATGTGATATTCGACATCCATATCTTCGAAACGAATGACATAATTTAAATAATATCACGATTTTGGAACAGAAAATTTAAATATCGCCATTATCACTACTTATAACGATTGTCCTGGCATTGGCAGCGTAGGACGTAAGGACAGGTTCAAGATACAAGGTAGATACTAGATATACAAGGATCATGTTAGATGTAAATCACTCTCAACCGGTTCTGTTGAAAATTTGTAGGTTGACACACGTGAAGGTTGTAAAGTTTTTAATACAATCTTGCACTATTAACACAACCGTCCCCAAACCGAAACAAGAGAACAAACTCTTTAGTTAATTTACACGCCATAATCCAAACCACAATGACCAAAACCCTTTATCAGCGTGTGTTACAGCAAAGAAAAAAGGAACACCACAATCGCACCCCCAAAGCGTAACCGAAAACGAGACTCACCGCAATCCAAGCTAATGGAGTGTCTCATAATGACGGTTGCTGACATAAAAATAAATAGGCGAGAGTCAGTTTCTGCGTAAGCCGATACTATGATAACAGCATCGCTCCCCCGATAATTGCCGAAGTTGGTGATGGCGCACTGCTCGTGTGAGGATTACTTGTTATGAATGTAATTGATCTGTCGTAGCGACCAGCGCTGTGATTTTCAGGTCAGGTTGGGTGATGGGATGAGTTTAGGCGTGACCATTTTTATTTGTCGTAGGGAATAAAACAAGTATCCTCTTAAGGACTGAGCCTAAAAGTGAGTTGAATGAATTTCGGCTTAGTGTTTCTCTACAAAAAACTAATAATCGTAGTAAAAAAAACCGGACAAGTCAGGCGAGTCAGGCTCGCACATCGAGGGTTCCGTACCAATCCAGAAAATTTCACAAAATCGGGAAGTTGTTAAAATCTCTATACTATAACCATCGACAAAAAAGTTTTTTTTTCACTTTTCTCGTCATACATCGAAAATTACACATTGGTAAAATAATTAAAAACTTGTTTTAGCATGTGCTAATAAAGTTCTTTTATATGATACCATGATACGATTTACTCACTTTGAATTTTGAACCCATATTTTGTGAATTTTGAAGCCCTAATTTTATGTGATTTAAATAAAAATATACAGTTTTCAGATTTATATCTATATGTGTACTCTGAGACAACGCTTCTCGCCAAATTTCATAGTTCTATGTCAACGGGAAGTACACTGTAGGTTTTGATTTTAGTGAGTGTCGAAATATCCGGTTTTTACGACATAAACGGCTCTAACTTTTTTAAACGATAACTAAGAAGTTTTTCTTTTATACTACTGCAAGAAATCATAGATGACATACAGTATACAGTTTAAATTTCAACTCGATATCTTTACGCATTCCCGAGATAAAGAGTCTTGACATACACACAGACGGACAACAAAGTGATCTTATAAGGGTTCCGTTTTTTTCCGTTTGAGGTACAGAACCCTAAAAAGAGCGCGTTCACACACATATTGCAAACTGACGAATACAGAGTTATCTGCTTGCCCAGTACTAAGCCAAAAAGGGGTGATTAAGACTATTATTATGAATAACTTTTACTAAGAGGCCAACCCGGAATTCGAAAAAAACAGCTGTTGTTTACAAAATTGTCGAGTTTATGAGTTTTGACGAAAGTCATAGAACAAAAGTCGTTACTTTTGATGTACAGAATAAGCCCCTATATGGATGCTAATTGATTATAAATAACCCTGTATAACATTTTCTTGCACCAATCAACACGTTACACGCGCCTTTTTCTGAGCCTTTGTCAAATTCTGAAGGATCCAACTCGAACAAATCTTTTTACGGCAAAATTATAGTGAAATATTTTATTAATATTGTCATACTAATGCCTATAATATATATTTTTCTATTTTGCAATGTATTGCACAATGATCGTAAATAATTATTTCATTCACTGCATCTATTTTTTCTAGACCATCAACCGATTTCGTACGTCCTTCTTGTGGTTCATCCTGAAGCAAACAGCGGCCACAATTAAATTTCACTTACCAGCTTTTTATAGAGCATTTTGGTTTGGTAGGGCTTTAATTTAGTGTTTAATAATTAAGTTCATTAATTCACTGACGCCAATATAAACCACGACGAAATTTGTGAAAAATTATGGTACGAAAATGTTCACGCGTAAGTTTCATTTCTTGCATTGAATGATTGTTTTTAAATCACAAAAAATAGGGCCTCAAAATTCACAAAATATGGGTTCAAAATTCTAAGTGAGTAAATCGTATCATGTAAGGTGTCATGTAAAAGAACTTCATAAGCACATGCAAAAAAAGGTTTTTAATTATTTAACAATGTGTAATTTTCGATGTATGACGAGAAAAGTGAAAAAAGGAAAACTTTTTTGTCGATAGTTATAGTACCTATAGAGATTTTAACAACTTACTTCCCAATTTTGTGAAATTTTCTGGATTTGTACGGAACCTTTGAAGTGCGAGCCTGACTCGCACTTGTCTGGTTCTCAGTAAAATTTGGGCCAAAATATTGTACCACTAAACACCATTTAGAATATCAAATCAAATTAATTCCAAATCAAAATTCTCGTAACCGTAAGCAGTTACATAATTGAAGTTACGCCAGACGTAAAGGGCGAAGCTTAGGTCCGGAAGAGAGCAATAGGCTTAAGGGCAAAGATTTAGGTGACAAAGTTTATTGCGTCCGAGAAATACCGTTGTCTATTACGCTAACATAAATCACGGATGGGAAAACAATAAGCGTGAAATTGTGGAAACTGAGGCGACGTCTTGCGGTATTAAATCTTGGGGGAGTGAGATAAATAAAAATAAATCTGTGGACGTGGCCACCCCGCGCGAGCTTGATTTATTCGATAAGTGCCGTGTACTGAAACGCATAAGGAGCTACATGCTTAGAGCTAAATTGCCAGAACATTGAGACTTTGATGTGACGTCTATTTCATCATGTTTTTAAGGAAGTTGGTGCAATAATTACAAAATACTAGTTAAGTAACGTGTGATTTGATTGATAGGTTCTATTATTAGGTATGTTTAGGAAGTAGATGTTGTCACATATAGCCTCTTGTTGTCATTTAGAATTAAGAAATTATATTAGTTGACTCCAGTTGAATCATCAGTTACCTTTATTTAGAAAGTGAATAATATTATGTTAAAACCTTATTAAAAGCAGTAAAAACAATCACACAAGTTCATAGTATCAAACATGATTAAAATTATTTCTAATAAAATGTTCATAATAATATGTATAAATACTTACATCTACATCGAAAATCATTTCTTTTAGCTTTAGCTCTATGTTTATTTTTAAAATTTAGTATCAAGGCCGTGAAAGCAAGATCTAATAACTGAGTAGGTTCTAAAGCCTACGCAGTTTGCTTTTCTATTTCTGTAGATTTATCAAGAAATCCTGTAAAAATTGGAAACATCTGTACAATTTTTTTTGCTTTAATTGATAGTGTGAAAACTACATATGCAGGTAGATATAATAAACGTACTATGGGCACTACCAATTATGCAGTGAATAGTAGGATTATCAAGTTTAGTATTTCCCAATAAATTTTGCTTAGATTTAAAAGTTTGAGCGATACTATAATTTATGCATGATTTCAGTGTCAGTTCTTAAGTATTTAAACTGTTTCCTATTTTTGTGATTAGTACTTATCATGTTTTTTAGTAATAATGACGATATTTTTTATCGATGCATGATTTCAAAGCTTTGTACCCAAAATGTGCTGACGGAATCCTATTAAAAATATTTATTACGCTATATATTATATTCATGTCTATTAACTTTTAGCATGCTCCCTTTAAAAATCATTGTAGTTTTGTGTAGTAGGTACTTAGTAGCGAGCTAGCAGTGACGTAGCGTGTACTAATATAGACAAGGGCGCGCGAAATCTGTCCAGCGAGGCCCCATTTCTTTCGAACCCAAGATCTACTCGACACATTTATCTTACCAAACATACTTTGACACGATATACATCACATGTTAGTGAAGAAATATAAATGCGCAATGGGAGAATAATAAATGTTCGTATAGGCCGGGTAGAATTTTGAAAAGCATACGTTTAGATTAGAAAAAATTAGAATTTTGTGAGGTTTCGCGAGGTCTCCTCACACTCCTTTAAGTGCGAGGTCGTGGGTGTGGGCCATCTTCGCCCACGCCTTGCTACGCCACTGTCAGCTACCTTGTCTGAACCAAGAAGAAGAAGTCTCTACAAAGACCCACCACACCTTTTCTAGTTAGCTAAAGCCAAATAAGAAGTAGTTTGAAAGAATTGCTGTCTTTCAACGGCAATGTTTTCCGAAAATAAATTTAGGAGATCAATTCAAAGTAACTAGCACAGTAGACACGCAGAGTCTAGCATTGGTATAGTTCAAAATTTTGGGTATTATTATGATATGTATTGAGCATGCCTGACTCTTAACAATAGGCTAGCACATCGCTCGTCTCACTAAAGAATCGTCACGTATTATTTATTACGCCGGTATTAATGTGATTGGACATTGTAATGTTCCTACCTCCCTGGCTCTTTCTATCCACCAGATAGTAGTTCTAAATCATCTTTTAGTAAAAGATGAAATATTAGCACATATAAACTTTGCTGATATGTAGAGTCTAGCCCCGTACATGTCACAATAAATTATAGCGTGGACCCGGATAGTTATAAAAGTTTCTGCCGTAGCTTTTAACCCTGTAGTGTAAAGTGCAATGTCCCTAACGGCAGTAACGTGCTACTATGTCCGCAGCTCCAGGCCCGGCCGACCCCCGAAGCGCGCGTCCGGCGTGGGGCTCTCGCTGGCCGCCACGCAGTTCCCTGGACATCCCTTCAAGAAGCACCGCCTGGAGAACGGGGAGTACTCGCCATATGAAAACGGACATATGAGCGGTAAGTGCTTTTTAACCGTTTTTTCTTAGTGAATATCTTGTTTGGTAGATAATACTCTAGAATTAGAATGGGCCCACCCATTCAAATTGTATCGGAATCTGCGGATTCGTTTCGGAAAAATCAACAATCGATGACACATTGATCAGTGCGAATTATTCGAGTTTTGTACAAGGTTGAAGTCGGTTATACCATTTATGGTGAAAAACAATTATTTACTACTTCTTCGTACTGTACGTATTCTCATCGGCATTATCCATTTTAGGCAAAGAACGTCCACCGCTGGACCTTCTCTAGATTTTTATACAGACTCAATGTAACAGGCTTGCATCCAGCGGGATCCTGTCAAGTCTTGGAAGTCTTAATTAGATAATTTACCCACCTTATGGGTGGACGTTCTATGCTGATCTTACCAGTAAGTTCTGAAATAAACAAACCATCGACTATATATCTAGCGTGTTATGTGCCCTGCCTATTGCCATTTCTACTTAAATGATTAGTTGGGCTATATCTTGTACCTACTATTTCAGTTTTTATTTAGCAATCCACTGTTGTTCATAGGCCTATAATCAAATCTACCCTTGATTGGATAGGAATATCCGTCATATCCACCACGCTGGCCAAATTGCGTATTGGTTTGTCCTACATCCTAAAACATTTATTTTCGGGACGCATGTAGATTTTCTCGGGATATTTTATTTTGCCGAAAAACCAGTGGTAGGCATTTATGCGAATCCATACCTACATTTCTAAGAATTCATCGTTACTCCATATTTGTGTTACTTAATCTTTAATATTTTTCTGATATAATGATAGAGGTGATGACATATCTTTGGAAAATGAAGATGATGACATTTGGCACATTGAAAGTCCATACCATACCGTACAAATTTCCAAACTATACATGTATAGTGATAATAATCAGAGTCCATGAAACCAACGCCTCTGCAGCGACCCCGTCCCGATAGCATCAAACCGAGCCCGAGCGAGCCCGGACCCGCGCCGGATATGAACCTCTTCGGGAGGCATTCTCCTCATTTCATATACAAATTACACAAATACAAAATTATCCCAACACAAACGGAGAAAAGGGAATAAAGTGATTAAATAGAGCTCAGCGCAAGACGGCGAGCAATCAATCATTTTTGTCGCTTACGACTCTGCTGATCCTGGCATACGGTTTTCTCCTTCACTCTCATATATTTTCAGTTTACCATCTCTTTCTGGCTCGAAGTGTCGTGCCAGACAAGGGAGCAATTACATTCGTGATCTTGCATAAGCGGCACTTGCTTATCGCACTGCCGCATTTGACTTTGAGTGTAGTTCGCTTTTTTCCCCAAATTTGCAATTCGAAACACTCTCATGAGTGAAACGAGCGCTGTTTCGTTTTTATTGCAATTTTTCTTCGGTTCTGCAAAAATAAATGCAATTATACGTTTTCTGTTCCGAGAGTAATTATTTTTTACCTCCTGTCATTGTTAGGTTGAAATGTTTTTAGTTGTTTTGTGACTGACTATGGTTAGATGGTTTTAATTATAACACAATTAGTGGGAAGATGGATGGGCCTCAGACGAGCTTGGGAGTGAATACTTCCAATATGTATAGGTATATGGGATTGTAAGTTATGTCGTTAGACCATTTCGAATTGATGTTTAGTTTATTTTTGTCACCATTACTGATTTACTTATAACGATACTTTATTATTAATCAATTTTGGTTACCTATATTTTTCATGATATTTATGATAACAAAAATTAATAATTAACAGGACAGTTAATTTGCAGCATCGACAAAGACCCAATTTTGTCGCATAGAAATTTCTGAAAATCTAAAGAGAATATGAAAATAATATTAGTATCAGTAGATTACTACTTTTTACAGCTCGCACAGTTAAACCCAACTCTAAAGTATCAGCGGTCAAGCTCCCATGATCGAATAATGTGGTGCAGCGTTCGAGTTTCTGATTCAGATTGACTGTTACATCATACTAGAGTTTTTATATAAACCAGAAACTAAAAATGATAATAGAACTTATGCTATCTTAAGCGCGACTTGCACGGAATATCGTCATTGGATGAAAGCATATTCCGTCGCCGTAGCACACCAAAATAGCAGCCCAGTTCAATTATTTTCCACCAATTTTCCGCTATGATAATAATTTAAGCCCATCATAATTAATTCGTGAACGTATCAAGTTTCTGTGTTCCGAATCTGTATACGGGCTTCGGAGCTAAGCCAATATTATTTTGACGAGTCGTTGACAGTGGTTCACAGTTGATGAAACAAACACACACATTAACATAGAGTCTTGGTAAGGCACGCACACGGTCACAGAAGTTCTAATCCACATACGTGATGCGAGACACACAAGCAAGTCGAGGGTGTCAATGTTTGAGTGAGTGAGGAGGCGGGTGGCCTATTTTCACCCCGTGAAATAATAGGATACGAAAACATCGGAGCCAGAATATAATCCTCCTGCGAAGGTTGAACGGAATGGAAATACGAATATGAAATGCGTGAAAGGGATGTGTCGGCCCATGTGCTGAGGGTTGTCGACCGATGCTTATCTTGAGGCAGTTAATCTGAATTGATGTTCATTTGAAAGCGTATTATAGGTATGTTTAACGCTATGATTGGTCCAAAAATTATCAATCTAGATTGCAATCGGTTACTCAACTTCTTTGTTGGGGGAAGGTAATTAATTCTCGGAGGGAAAGTCAAGTGCTATCTAAGTTAATGTGTATCGTTATTGACCAAGATTTAAGTTTTATTTGTTTCAATAGTTTAATAATTGTTTATTTGTTCCAAAGTAGGTGATCAACCGAGATCGCTCAGAGTCCGGTCAAAAATATAACTATATAGTCAGTGTAAGAATTGAAATTTAATCCCAATTTGAAAAGAATATATTTAATTTCTAGTGAGTTTAGTAGAGTAGGTACAATAGGATTGTCAAAAATTACATTGCTCCCTTGAACTTAAGACCAATTAAAAGAAAATTAAACCGTTATGCACTTCCGTCATAATTTTCGACAACCCTACCGCGTGGTACCGAATACTGGTATGAAAATGATGTGTTGATAATAATTAAAGGTTCGGTGCGGTGTCGCTGCGATTCCTACAGCGGGGGATAATGTAAGGCATTATAACATTACTCGGTATAAAGCGGCATAAAGCTTACATACTGATTGAATTCTGCGACTGAAATTAAGTAAGGATTTGCCTGTTTGCGTTACGGATGGGGATGGGATTTGAGAAGCTCGTGTCAGTTCGCGCTTTTGTTGTGCATTTGTTTGCCAGTTAATATCGTAAATTTTTAACCAAAGTAGATAAATTAGGTACTTACTCGTTTACTAGATTGTTGTACCTACCTAGTTTTGAGTTACACTGTACGCAATACTTGTGCCAATTGCGAACTTCACATTTTTTTGCTTACATTAATCATTTAACTTAAAAGAATTGAATTTGGTAGATATTATTTTGTCAGAAAAATACTTTCAGTCTTGATATTAAATGCTTGACAACGACACCTTGACTAAGTCACAGCTGCAAAGTCTTGAGCATCATCGCAAGGTAGCGTGTTTGTCGGCCTTTTACCGGATACACTTCGGAGAGTGTGCCCAGGAGTTGCACAATCTGGTCCCCCCTGCCCCTTTCTTCTATCGTACGGCTAGATAGACGCGACCAAAGCGCCACCCTTTTGTGGTGGACATTCCGCGCGTTAGAACCAAGAGTTTCGAATCCTCATTCCTCATACGAACAGCCGGAATGTGGAACGCTTTGCCTGGGTCTGTCTACCCGTTAAAGTACAACGTGGCTGTCTTCAAATCCCGAGTAAATAGGTATCTTCTAGGTAAGCGTGCTACACCCTAGACCGCACATCTGCTTAACATCAGGCAGTGTGTAGTCAAACGCGAACCTATTCGAAATAAAAAAAAAATTAGTTAACTAAGTACTAGTTAACAGGTCACTTGAGGGTGCGTAGATGATTTTTCATATAGGACATCGTCATAAAAGTGCAGAAGTAGCCTAGCCTAAACTATTTTCTATTCTTCGACGAAGACATTAATTTATTCAATATTATTTTATTAATTTGGTTATCGATTCGTTCCCTGCTCACCTACTAACACGTTTATTAAAACGTAAGCTGCAATAACTGGCTATTTTGTTTATCCGTCGTCATACGTAACCAAGTACTTAAGAACAATTATACAACAAATAAAACATAATTATCTAATTAGAACTCAAGATTCTTCTTTAATTGCCGTTTTATTCCAACAAAGTTACTAACAAGCTTCACGCATCGCTAAAAAACGTAGACGCCACAAACGACTATTATCTAAGCCAACTTTTTACATCACTATAGGTTATGCATTTGTAGGAATGTAAAAGCAAATCGTGTTTATAAATAAGCTTTACAAGTCTTAGTGTGAGCTATGTTTTATTATTTCCGTGTTAACAGAAAAAGGTTTGATAAATAGTGCCCGCGAGTCCGCAATCTTGGCGATTTCTTGTCCGACGTTTGCAATTTTAATGGTTAAAACATCAGCTGGCAATTGCTGGTAATCAAACAAATTGCCGTTGTACCTTATAAGGCAATCGTAATAATAAACGCGGCGGCAACAATAATTAAACGCGGTACCCATACGGAACAATTTAAGTGACTGTTTTTCACAAATCTAACCAAGTTCTTAATACGATTGTTTTTCTTTGTTTATGAATTTTGTAGGCAATTCCAGCAGTGATCTGCTTATGACTGATGGATGTATGGATGGATGGACGTATTTTGTGTCACCCAATATGCTTGCCATTCGTGAATCGGTTTACGTGTTCCTTTTTCTAATTTACAGAGTATGTTTGTTATGTGGTTACATTTTCGTCATGAATATTACTTTAATCTGCTCGAATGAAAATAATGTTATCAGGGTATGTAATCGATCCATTTAATTTACTCAAGTCCCATTTTAAATGGAACGTTTATTCAAATTCCATAATTACCACCTCATTCTGCATTGAATAGTATTTCTATTTCTTCGTTGAGTTGAGCACTCAATAAATTAATTTAACATGTGAGGTCAACTCTACGCACCTGCTCATCGTCAAAAGATCCGTTTTCAACGACCATTGCAGATCTGTTATCAATATCGATGTTATAAATTGATAAATCGATTATTAAATCGACTTTCAGTTCGCAATATTAAAAATACATTTATTCGATTTTGCAGTTGCGTGCGTTTTTTGCGGATGATACATGTCTGTCTTCTAGTATTGTTTCTAATCATAGGTTAGCGTTGATAAAGAACGTCCCACGGCGAGAAAATTGATTAATTTGTGGGAGATTCTTGTGCCGTAGAGTGAAAACTGGATGCAATTTGAAATTATTGTTACGTGCAAACTAGAAGATGTATAAAAAAAGGAAAAAAGATATCACGTTCAATTGAAATTCACCGAATGCATTTTAATGAATCTCTATAACAAACAAAATGTATCACATAAATAATTAATCTTGTAATCTGACTTTAGCGTTTGGCGAAAATAAGGTGTCATTTCATTTTTCCTAAAAAATAATATATATCTTCTTACTGAAGAAACACACAATCACAAACTCTATTAGTAAATATGCTGTTGCTACCAATATTTAATTTACACATATTGTACCGAAGTGAAATGCGCAACGCTATGGTGGTATGCGTTTTAACCCAATTCAGAGGTATTCGAATGTAGGCATTTTCTTCATTTGTGTATCGCTGCTAATGTTACGAATTCCAAACATTCGATTGGTGTAAATTATGCGAATTATGTCACCCCTATCTATTTCATGTTAATATGATATTATATCTAATAATCGGTCGTTTCAATGACAATGGGTAATTGAAATTAATGGAAAAGTGGGTTTTGTAGAGAAAATTGGTGCTATTTGTTTTTGTCTATAGTTTTAGCCTAGTAAGTAATTGAAGTATCTACTAAACGTGAAATTTGACTAGTTTTGCTAAATTTGATTTTTCCGTAAGTTTTTTAAATGCAATAGTTTTTTTAATGGGATATTCTGAAAAAATTAGAATAGCTAAGTATTGTGATTTTTTCTACAATCTGTGAATTTAACCCTTCGCTACTCTGTAAACTTCAAATCTATTTAGCATCACCACAGTAACCAATAATGAAACCTCTGACATTAATAACATACTCTATTGTAATAAAAATTTCTTCCACATCATGCTAACGATTGCTACGAGACAATTACCATACACACATTAGCTCCGAAGTGTTTAATTCCCATCGTTTCTGTAAAGAACAACGGCGCTTACAATTAAAATGTGGTTTTACTACTCACTTATGACGTCGCTTATGCTCACACCTTGGAGTCATCATGGCGGGTTCATAAGGTTTTTATGCCAGGGAAAGGCATAGAGGAATTTCTTTTAATTAGCAATAAACGTATGTTCTGCCTGCAGCCGACTCTGCGACTGTGCAGCATTCTGCGGATAATTGAAATGTATTTAATTAAATGTTGGTGACCATTGCAGGGTTAATCTTGCTATTTCATTACAATGTTTGAATACTGTGTTATGTCAATTATAACTGAAGAAGAAATATGTTGTGACGGCAAAAATGTGTCTGTTGTTTCGTTTTTAAACATAAAATAATATCTATCAATATTCTGGGCAATCACACATTTTAGGATTTTAACATTATGAGAATTCAACATTTCGCGAAACCTAAATAAATCAACACTATTGGAAATTATACTTTTTAGGAATTCAATATTTTGAGAACTCACTCAACTTTTTGCGAAACCTAAATAATGCAACATTATAGGAAATTATTTTTTAGGAATTCATAATTATGAGAATTCAACTTTTTGTACCTAAAGGCTTTATGGATCTGTTTCTAATTGTTAAAGTTATCTTCTGTACATATGTACCAGCCTTTTTAATAGTCCACTGCAGGACGTAGGCCTACCCACGAAGGGTGATTGGGCTATATCCACCACGCTGACCCAGTGCGGGTTGGTGGATTTACATACGCCATCGAATTTCTCCTAAGGACGTACGCAAGTTGCCTCACGATGTTTTCCTTCACCGAAAAGCCAGTGGTGTGAAATACCGTACATAAATTCCAAAGAACTCATTGGTACGGGACCGGGAATTCGAACCCACGACCTAACGATTGTAAGGCGGGTGTCACTTAACCACTATGGCTATCTTGACCACCAGTTACCTGTAAATAATAATATGTTAATTGTGCATAAATGCTAAAGAAATAGATGAAAGAAAAACTGTATGAAGAAAATTGCAAATTGCAGTGTTGTAAGATTTGCGATTGACGTTAATTTTGTCGTGTTTTTATTACATCATAAATAACGTTGAAATATTATATCTCTATCTCGTCCGATACAAATGAAACGGTAATTGTTCAGCTAATTCCTCTGATTTATGAGCCATTCATCAACAAGTTGGATTGTCGGATTGCTTTGCCTGCAGCGTGACCGCGTAAGTGACTGCCGATCAGTTGCGTCGAGTCAAATTATACGTTCGGTTTTCTGTAACTGTATTTTTATCTCCAAAAACAAGGATATCTAGAATACATGTCAAATCTTAGAAACTCACGAATTTTGCCTCTGTATACTCTAGATAGTTTCTAGTAGAGTTGTAGAGGTGTAGTGAGAGAAAGCGCTTTTTGGAAGCGTGGTGGGTTTAAAGTTTAGTCTCGTACCAAATCAATGAATTTTTCACACTAAGTAGATACTGACTATTTGCTGAAGAAAAACATGAGAACCGTGATTTATCTCAAAATCTATCAAACAATCCTACTTTGCTTGTCAATCTCATTCACATTGATGTATAAGTCCCATTATCAATGATATTTTCGAATATGTTTGTTGCCTAGTCTTGTTTAATCAGCAAGTAAAAATTTAGTTAAAAACTTTGGTTTTACTTGCATTAAGCTTTAGGTAGTGTATTTTTGTTTAGTAGATAGTTATATTATAATGAATCATACGTTGTCATTGTGCTGTACCGTAAAATACTATTTAAAAAATAAACTTTGATGTGATCACCGGTGCCAATCAATTTGTTATTATTAATGCTAAATTAAAATAAGTGAGTAGTCAAAAACCAGTAGCTAATATCTACACAAAAAGCAATTGCCAATGTTGTATCATTCATTTTCAATAGTAACATCTGCCAAAACCACCGCCAGATAATCTTCCCTTTGTGATACGTTATTAATAAAAATATGGATCCATATTCCTTCTTTGATACTCAAAGTTACAATGGCATGTTCGCTTTAGAAAATATTCACGGATGAACTACTTTTTATTGAAACGTGATTGAAATCAGAAGTAATGCTAGCATAGAGCCATATTATGTATCTTTGCGATACGAAATGGTACTCCTAAAAATATAAATGTATTTTTAATTTATGACTTTCTTGTATTCATTATGAATGAAAAGTGTAGAAGAAGTAATTACGTACATGAAATTGTAAGTATGCTGTTTTAAACTTTTAATAACTTGAGATTTTGGTTGCGACATTTGTTCTTACATTAATTTTTGATGAATTCATAGACGAAGTTTTTTTTTTATAAAAATACTTTACGTCATTTTATGAGAATATTTAGAATGAACATTATTGACCGTTTCGTAGCATAGTAAAGTTACTCTTATTATTATTGATTTTTATATTAGTTTTGAACAAATCTCAAAAATGTGGTAAGTACTGACAGTGGTCATAATATACATTTCTATTCATAGTTATATTCACACATTCTGGACAGAACTGTATCCCGGTCAATTTACGAGTAATTAAGCCTGACCCTCTTTCGCACTTGGGGGAGAACTTTTATTTGGTCCCGGGGAATTACCGCTTAACGCGTGTCCTATTGGCTGGTATCGCGTTAAGATTCCCCGGAAACGGGATCTTGATTAATGTACTTAATACTATTTGGTGTTAATACGATAGTTATAATACGAAACCTTGTATTGTACCAATCAAGATATTTTTTTGTTCAGGTCATTTATCAGGTCTAATTTGAACGTTAAATTACTGCAAGTTAGTTAAAGCAAGTTTTACATTTTTTTTAAGAATGTGATAACCACAAAGCAGAGAACATCTTCTCTGATCTGCGCTTAGAACATTGACTTCGGAACTATACTTTCTGGTACTGAGTTGCCAGTAGGCGGTTAACTGTGACTATTGTAGCAATATAATACTCATTTTGTTTTTACTATCGTTTAGATCACTAAAGTTTTAGCCACAGCTCAAAAATGTAGGTATTATGTTGTACCTACTCATAAACATAAAATAGTACCTAGACCAATGAAATCAGCATACTACAACAAGTATCTATTGTACACCACTTGATCTTTTGAAATATAATTTGAATCATACTTTTTCTAGTGGAGGTAAATTAACTACCTAATTAAAATCGTTTGCCTGACCAATCAACCCGCCAAGAATTTTTCTTTGTAATTGCAACAATGTGCAAGCTTTACTTAGACATTTGTTTTGCCCATAATTCTGGATTGCGTTACTTATGTAGGTATGTGGCAACATTATTATCTTGCTTGAGGATAAACGTCCCATTCAAACCGCCATAACTTCTCAAATTGCGTTCGCAAGTAAGGGAGTAGGATTAGCGCGTGCTAGGGCAAATATTTTATTACAGTCCAAATCTCCAGCCCTCAACGTTTTATTGTTCATAAGACTCGTCCGAGCCAAATGAAAGAGTTTATGGCGAAGACATAAGTCTGTCGGTGTTGCCGCTGTGTAAAACTAATCCAATTTCGTGGAAAACTATGCGTTTGGTTCTTCGAGCTATGTGCTTTTATTTACATTTGGTCTGATGCTACTAGGATTTATGGTACTGTTGGAAAATATAGGTATACTTAACATTAAGTTTGATTGTGATTAAAATCAAAGAAAATTAGAAGCAGAGATAATAATAAAATACATTAGATTGAATGAAAAAAAGGCAGATGTCACGTAGTAAAGAAAGATTAAAATGCTGGCAGAATGCCTATTCTGTGGCTGGAACTTACTTCAGACACAAATCCCTTTTAAATGAACCAATTCAAAAATTGATTTTATCGTTGAAATCTACGGTTTAAGTTTAGAGACTCCACAAGTCTACAATCATGATAAAACAATTCACTTAGGTACTTTTTTTTAGATCTAAAATCTGTGTTAAAAAGGTCAAATAAAATGTGACATTTAGATTTTTACCCCTGGCAGCACCGGCCAGCTCGTCGTGTTGACTCACAATATTGACCGTCCACATTTTGTCGGCGATTGTGTATTGCTGTTATTGATTGTAGTCGGCGCGTGACTTGTGTTGACGATTGTAGCTCTCACTGATAAGCATTTCCTTTTGTTGGACGACGTATTACCGGCGGAGTACTACGCAATCTTGGGAACTGCCCGTTTCTTATATCTGCAGTGCACTTTAGCAGTCTTTTGCGTTGATATCTTTGATGAAAAGAGTAAAATAGTTCTTATAGCCGTCTTATAGCGCCGTTCTTATACCTAGATTCTTTATAACCGCTGTGTTTTGAATTGCAGCTCTAATTAAAATTTGATGTTTTTGTTATAAATTAAGAATAATGCACAACTGGAATTAAACATTTTATTACACTAATTTCATCGTCAACACTCTCTATCAAATTAGATACGAGACCACAAACACAAAGTTCTTCACAAAGGAAACAGATGTAGTAGGTACATAACCTACATAATTGTATTCGAAAATCTTTACTATTGGTATTACGTTTTGATTTATTCGAAAATAGTAAGTTAGCAAAACAGTACTTTTATATCATGGGGCATACATGGTGAAGTAGGTACTTCCCTAAATACTTTCGTTGTAACCTTATTGTACTATATATTTCATTTTCAAATTTCTTTGTAACAGTAATTAACACGACACATTCTGCAATAATATTGCGAACAAGTTTATTGATAGTTTTATGTGTGCAGTTAAACGGACATAAATTTTATAACCGCTAATAATGTAAACTAGGTATGATTGTTGACCTGCGGAGTTTCATTTTGCTAATAGTATTTTGTATATATTTTATTTTTATTCTTAATAAAGTTTACTTAAGAAATAAGAGAAAAAATGAGAAGGTTGCAATGTTCAACTCCGTTGGCTGGCGGACTTTAACGGATTTTTAATCGGTATAATAATAAAAATATGACAAAACCAACAAAAAAAATAATAATTTTAATATAGGTATACCTATCAACTCCATTCGAATCTAAACAAAATTACACTAACTCCCGATATGTGCTTATGTTTCATCATCTTGGCAATTGTGCCCAGACTTTACTTATCAATCAATTTAGGTAGGTATAAGAAAACCAGATATAGAAATATCATTATCATCAGCAGTGTGATGTCGATCGTAATATATCTTCCTCTCTTTTGTGCCTTTGCTAAACTGCACGATTCAAAAATAATCCTTGGAAGTACTTGCAAGTTGTTGAAAAAAAGATAAATCGCGTTGGCGGTAAACTTTTGGATACACATATTATTATAACTTGATTCAAACTTTTTTATCAAATTCCTTGATATGCCCATGAGCCCATGCATTCGGTTATAAACTATATCTCCAAAATGCTGCTTCCCGTTACTCCGGCTGGCCGCACGTTGCCATTCGTATGCTGGCCGTGCAATTATGTATTTATTGTAAACGCTAAGATTGCTGGCTCGCAGTAATTTTCTTTTAATTCGACTCGTTTTGTATCATTTTCGAGTTCCGTCGTTTTGCACGATCGGGGAGATTTAGCGTCCGTACATTGACAACCGAAAAGGTTTCACTTCATCTCACACTCGTTGCATCTAAATGATTATACCTGTACTTACTTGATATGCGTATCTGTTGCATAATTTTAGAATGTAATCTATGGTGAAACTTGGTTTTAGAGCAATTACGTAATATTTATTTTGTGTATAATATCTCGATATGATATAAAGTAACATAGTAGTTACTAGAGAAAAATGTTAGCATAAATAATAAATTAAAAGATAGAGTGCTAAATAATTTAAGATAGGTAAACAAAGTAAATGCGCGACAAAGTAACTGAAACACAACTAATTAGAAGGTTTTTATATTTTCATTGCAATATAAATTTAGTCAAGTCAAAATCAAGTCAAAATTTCTTTATTCCGTAGACACAATACAGGCACTTGGAATCGTCTAGTTACAATTTTTAAAAGTTCTACTTAATTAAATTTTTACTATAAATAAATAAGCACACTTTTTAAATTTTACAAGATCAGTATCATTAGGTACACAAAAAAAAATTAGAATACAAATCAAAAATAAAATTGTATCAGTATCAAGAAAAATAACAATGTCATTATCAGTTTAAAAATGTCAACGAGTATAAAAATAAAAAAAATATAATTACATATCAAAAAATTGAAAAATAACATGTTACGTTATTCATTTAGTTAATAATTTTATACTCACTTACACAAGCTACCGATGGTTATGTACATAGAGCTTGTCAATACCGATTTTGATAGCACTTACTTATTAAAATCGTTGAGGAATCCAAACAAACACTTAAATGCCAGCTGTAATCACAATACTACAATGTATAGCATTTATTACCCCTGTATTTATCCGCTGAGGCTTAATGCATCTAATAATTTATTCCTTTCAAGTGATTTACAGGCCATTACAGTTATGTTTAAGGTTTCCAGTAAAACCACCGAGTTATAAAGTCTAGGGTACGTTTACGATAGATATTTCCTACTTTACGACACCAACTAGACTTTATTAATGCAACACCTTTTATTTTATTTGCAACAATGTCCACTCCAAAGATTTCTATGGTCCTTGATCTTTTGGTTAGGACAAGCATAAGCTATTTTGTGTTCCTTTGATATTGGAATAGTTGTAAAATTTCGTAATTATTTTGAAGAAGAATTTAATAGGGAATATAATTTTTCTTTGCCTATCTCTTTGTTAAAAGTCATCATTATTTATTAAAAAAACTTGTTAGTAATATTACTTGAATAGTAATTGTCTTGCTAGTAATTACTTTTCATAATATTTTATGAAAGCAGGGCTATACAATATGGCCATATCCTGCTTGTTTATGTGATTTTATGACTAGCCATATTGTGACAGAAATTCCTAATATAATGAGTAGGAATAACAACTTCTGTTGTCCTCCCACATCCATTCAATATATCCCCATACCATGTAATGAAAATAATACAAAGTTAAACCTACTTAAAACTTGTGCTTTTATGGCCAATTGCGATTCTTGTTTGGTCATTTTGCAATCTGTACGCAATAAAACCTTCATGTTTTATTACCACAAATAATTACCAATGCATGTCTTTTGTTACATTTGTAAGGAAGCCTAATTCAATTGTAGAATCTACGCAACTTTTATAGCTAAAAAAATCAAAACAAATACCGACTGGTCAAGCTCGAGCGTTAAGTTTTTTTGTGACCATAAAAAAGTCTCTAAACTTTTGCGGTTATGATTATCTGTATCCCAACCTCCTTTAAACACATAAGTGATATAATTGAGGTCTCGATTCTATCGATTCTAATTCGAAATAATGGCCAGTAATTTGATACGACCATTTGTCGAGGACAGTCGATATTCGATCAATAAATCGATGAAAATCGATATAATAGCGGTTCGGAATCGACGTTTCATTTCTTTAAATGCCCTGATCAGTGAATTCACTTTAATAATAGTCATAATGGTAAACGATGAGCATTTTCGTTGGTTATGATTACGAAAAGATTTTTGTTGCTCACACCTTAAAACTTTTTATCGATGATAATGGAATCATTTTGCTTATCATATATTAATACTTAAATATGAAAATGTTACTGTAAAAGGTTCTACTAAAAAATCAAGTAAATATAAAGCATTTATGGCAACATTCTCATAAGCTCTACCTTGCCTCGGTCTTGTTATTCTTCTCCCAACAAATCAGCTTAATTAGAAAGAGATGCGGATACAAATGAAGGTTGTAAGAATGAGACGGCAAAAAGGGTTGTTTCAACCGCAGGTTATTACGAGATTTAACACGTATTTAGTTAATTAGTAAGTGCGGTTGACCGGCGCGGCGAGGGACGGCCAGGGATTTGTAAATATGCTTTGGTTTAGTGACCCAATTGTGGCCAGTCTTTTATCATGGTTACTGTGTTTTCTAATTGTTTCCCTATTAGGAAAAGCTGTATCTGAGAACAAAGTGACGGTATTTCAAACTCAAAGTCAAATCATTTATTGCAACATATGAAACTTACATTTGCCAGAATACGAATACATTTTTTCTGTACTATAAATATTTCTTGCGCGTTTACACTTTTCCCCCATAGTATAATTCCATATTGGAGCCATGAGGACGTGAATGCGTGATAAGCACTTTTTGCAGTCGGTAAGTCTGTAGCTAGTTTTCTAAACGAAGCTGTCCACCCATAGACATATTGGCTGATTATGATCGCAGGATTGCGCTGGATGCAAGCAGTTTTCGAGGTATATGTAGAGGTCTATATCTGCAATAGACGTACTCCGGCTAAATTGACTATTTACATCATTTTGAGGTCAGCATATTCTGTTAAAGTAAGATCGTTATCGTAAAAACCTCGACTTCAATACTTAGTGTACAGTCAAGCTGAAGAGTACAGGCATTAATTTGGATCTATTGGTTTTAGTATCTCGATATATTTCCATCAATATACCTACCAGTTGTGCTTAGTCGTGATTAGCTAGGAAATAAAATACAGTAGTTATATACGTTTTACGAGCAAAAGCTTTCACAACACATACCTCACTTAATATAGGAATGTGCGTATCAATCAGCCCTGGATCTTATTTTTTCTATACATTTTGTCGAGGGAGAACGATATTTTTCTATGGAACAACAACTTTCTTTTTTGAGATTTAACAAAAGTCGTTGAACAAAAGTTGTTAGCTTTGATATACAGAATAAACCCCTAAAAGGATGCTAATTGATTATGCTGTATACTAGTACAGATACATATGTATAACTACAGTTTTCACTACCCTAAATTCTCTGACCTAAATCAGAAACCTTTACAAATAAGTCTCAGCTAAAACATACAAATATGAAAACAATAGTTTGCAAGGGATATTTACCTCTCAAAATCCGGAATAATTAATTATCACAAATACAAATATAAAGCATGGTATGGGCGAAAAGATAACCTAGTCGGTTAGCCAAGTAAATATACCCAAACAATTAATTCAGGGTCCATTGGTCATAATGTTTGTTTGTATGTAACTTCGAACGTGGCTTCGGGTATGAAACCATGATTTTGAGTGGGAGAGTTTGATAAATTACTTACGTCTACTTACGCTTACCTACTGATAAGTTTGACTTTGGACAGGTCGTAATGTGTGGTAGAAAATACCTACTAAAGGTAAGTACATTAGTACATTTTGTAAATACACGAGTGGTGGACAAATCGTTTGTTGAGTTGGTACACAATTTCACATGCAGTTGCCAATCGTTGATATTATGGTAAAATGAGTTACTTTTATTTGGAAGTTGAAATATGTTTGTCATAAAAAGATTAACCTTAAATGATCGATATCGGTATGATAGCACAAGTGGGATAGGAAACCAAAGTCAAGTATAAATCTCTATATATAAACCTAATACTTGGTATAGTATTCTATATAGCTTAGCGTAGCCTAGCGTCACCTATTGATATTTAGGCATATCTTTCTAGACCTGTAGTTATTGTGTGAATGTATCTTAAAAAAACTTATGCTTTTTACGTATAAAAACGGTTATTTTTAATTACTATCTAGCTTGGAGCAAATTTCTACAGAGCCATAGTCTCTAAGTGAAAGTAGTAAAACAATGTCCGAACGCCGTCATACTTACCGACTTAGATATTTACATTAAATAATTCACAATGACCCGTTTTTTCGAATCTTGACGTTATGTCACCAAATTAGTGCTTGAAACCAAGCACTTTGGCATCGCTCGGCGTTGTAGTCGGCGTGCAATCGCCTTACGACTACCTAAATAGCCTGCTCACTACATAGATTGGGCAGAGTTTTGGCTCGGACACTTTTATTGCACGATTGTGACTTCGAGCAAATATATAGATATTTGCTCGAAGCTATCTAAATACATAGTTAAATGACGTCTACGTATTATTATTACTTTTGCCATCTTATGGCTTTAGAGCCATCACACGTTTATATTTTTGAAAGGGCTGGTACAAACAATCCGCAATCAAAATTAACAATCACACGAGATTGTTTACCCTACAAAGGATCAAAGGGTTATAAGATTCCGTAATAATTAAAATTCGGCCATTACGCACCGCGTCACATACCTGTGCCCTTAATCGCGAAACAAAACGAACAATATTTAATATTCAGCAATCCCGAAATCCTTTGTAAAACGCTGCCACAATGGAAAAGGGTACTTTCCTTTAACGGTCGGACCGTTAATTCGTGTTTAATTCGACACCTTGTTAATTGTTTTGGACGCCCCAGTCGGTCTGGTGACCTCACGCCGGGAGACAGGTCACGGACAGACCGCTCGTACACAGACTAGGAATTCATACAGTCGACCAACGAACCCGCCTAGATCATAGATGAATGCAACATTCATCCATGTCTGAAGGAAGATGCCTGTCTTGTCTACCTTCGATACAAGGGCTCCTAGGCTCGATTCCCGAGATCTGAGTGTTTGTTCTCCATGTTCTGTATTCTCTGACACACTTGACACAGAGAACCATGGGAGGCTATGAGTGCTAGCTTCGCATAATATAACATTATATAACTATGTGTTTTATAGTGATCTGTTATCGTAAGCCCAATAGGTGATAGGTAGTTGAGGTGTACGTTTTTAAAAGTTGTTGGTACACTGTACACATTTTACTCTGTGGTTCGAGCCTTCGATACCTCCAGCCCTCTCAGGGGGTCATTTTAAGAATATTTGCGCAACGCCCCCCCCCCCCCCCCATGTTTACATGGGCTGTTTGTGGTACCCAGAAAACAATAGTCTCGAAATTCATTGCTCATTTTATTATTGTTTATACACCGTTTTACGAGCGATTCGATTATTGGAACGAGTAATTAAATGATAATACTGGCCATTAATTGGATTTTACCTGGGTTCGACACACTTTTGAGATATTTAAATATCGGGCGAAGATGGAAATAAAATCCAGTAAAAGGTTTGAGTAACTGAAATTTTGTTTGCGTACTCTTGGGAAAGCAAATTTTAAATAAAAAATAAATGTTTTTACCCAATATCGATAGGTCTTGTTAAAGATTTTGTAAAGTTCATAAAACTTTGCCATTGATGAGGATGGTGTAAACGTTTACGTTTACTAAACAGTTGGAGTGGTGTCGTCGCAAGTACAAAATAAAATTTTCTACGTGGGCGTTGCTAAGCACTGACAATTTTATCTAGTTACAAACTTTAACTACCTATGGATTCAAGAAATGGAATATACTTACATAGTTACATCTACGTAGTAACAGCCCATACGAACAAAAATCGTGTGGCATGATGGTGATCAATCATTGTTTATATCGTGATAAACTCGTGTTTCTTCATCCCCTATTTACATACAGCTACTGTTTGATGTGACTTGATAAGGTAAAGTAGTATTAGCACTAAAATCACGTAATTTGTTCCAGAAATGGCCCGCATGGAAAAGTCCCCGCTCCTAGCCAACGGGTACAACGCGCCCCCCACGCACCTGGGCCCCATGGGCTTCATGCACCAACACGCGCTGATGTCTCCCGGCATGCCGCACCACGGCGTGCCACGCCCCGACGGCTCTATCATCAAGGGACAGCCAATGCACAATATGGAGGCTCTTGCAAGGTCAGTTCTATCTATCTATTCAGTCTTGTTGCACTAACTGCTGAGTTTAGGCCTCCTCTCTTTCTCGCAATTCTTTCCGGTCCTTTGCTAGCCTCATCCATTACCTCACGGCATATTTAATGACACGGATCTCGTCTGACCATCGGTCTGGTGGTCGGCCTCTATATCTTCGTCCTTCTCTTGGGTACATCTCGGTGAATGCCTTGGTCTACCTGTGTGTTGCTTCAGTCTAAATCTATTGTTAAGGGTGACATTAGGAGATGGAGTCATTGGCAGGATACCAGGAAGCCTGGATATTAGTAGTTCCATCTATGAGACCATGGCTCTTACATGTTGATAACGATGCCACGTGGACGAGTGTGTCACCATAAATAAATATAAATAAATAAATATAAGGAGATATCTTACACTCGGTCTCTGACTCCAAACTAAGCAAAGCTTTTGATATGGCTGACAGAGCCTGATATACTACATATACTTATTTTAAATACATACTTATTCATGGTTATTTCTAATCAAGTAGCTTTCGAGTTTTAACATAAGTTGCAGAACAAAAGTTCTTAGTTTTGATGTACAGAATAAGCCCCTAAAAGAATGCTAATTGACCAGAAATAACCCTGTATAGATATATACATATACATAGTACCTAAATAACACCTACGAGTATGTACATCACATTAATGTTTGCCCTGGGTGGGGATCGAACCCATGTCTCTTTGATCCAGAAGTCAGGGTCACTAATCACTGAGCCACAGAGGCAGTCATAGGTAGCTTTGAAGTCTACAGGCTTCATCTTTGACCACAAAATCGCACATAATGCGGGTTTGGGAACCAACACATTCTTATTTAAAATATGTATACGATACAATAAAAGTCACAAATGCCACCAACGACACTTTTGTACATTTTACTGATACACGACATAGACCAAAGTTTGCGTTTTCTTTTTCTAGCGTTTGTGACTGTGGTGACAAGCTCGATTGCAATCAGTCTAAATCAAATCTAGATCATGTACCTAAGATAAGCAAAATATGCCAATAATATTACGTCGCGCTATTTGTTCTTACTCATCACCATAAACAGTTAGACTTGTTCTTCGACACAGCTAAAGTGATCCTGATTGCACACATTATGTCTTTACCAGAAATGCAGAAGTGTACATTTTTTGTGTACTTTTATCATCATAATCAAAATTGTAACGCTGAAAATCCCTTGAAATTGCTTTTGAAAGATGTCGCACCTACCATAATATTTGTTTTCTTAAAACATACAAAATACTGTTTTTTCTCTCACCACTAACTGCTCGAAAAATTATTCTGGCGGCTGCAACACCGACACATCCATTTGTGGTTTTCGACCTGCTGTCCTAAAATAAAGGCCTTTACGACCAAATAAATGTGTTTGTTCTCCACATACGATACTTTTATGGGCAGGACATAGATGTGGCCAGTTAGTAACAAAGTTATCATAAATTCTTTTCTGGATTTTACCGGATGTGATACTATTTTAGTTTTATTGATTGAGAGATAAACTGACGCTGTAATTTATTACGTGGATTGTTTACGAAATTATTCGAACTGGTCGATTATTATACTAAAACAACACAATTTTCGGTATCCGCTTCTAATAAACACTGCCTTTAAATTATCATAGACACTAGTTAATGTGCATTGCTGACAGGATGTAGGAAATTAAGGGTGCCAGTGAGATCCTTGAATCAGGAAAACTATGAATAATAATTAAGTACCGCAAGTAGGTATTTGATTAATTCGGGAGTTGAAACCACGCTTAAAATAGACGCTCGTTTTAATTTTTCTATTTAAATATATATGCAATCAAAATGTCGAACGCATTACATTTTTTTAGCAAAATGGTTATCATATCAAATAATTCAAACCACTGGATCGCGCTGGGTGATATCTGCTCCTATATATTCTTATTGGAAAATGTATAGTGTTGCTGTATGTCGTAGCTATCCAGATTGATTATATCGATTCCTTTTGAAAATTATTCAAAAACCTTGAAACATAATTATCATGAAGCCCAATAAGATTCTAACAATCTATACCATCTCCTGTTACTCGAAATTACTTCATATTACCCGTACAGACTGAGCAGGGCCGTCACGTGTGTCAAGTTTCAGTAGTCAGTAAGACAGTGGGGTAACTAGTAAGGACTGGGGTAAGTACTCAGGGGGGTAAGGAGTTGTGGGTCTTCGGAACGGAAGTGAGGGCATTCAGTGTTTGTACTTTTCTTATTGGATTACGTTCCTTGGACGTTTAACCTACACCACTTGTCGCCTGACCTGCTTACAGGTTTCTTTTCGTGAACTTATTTAACTAAGCCGCTGATGTTCTTACTGATTTACTGGTTTCCTTTCCTTGCGAGATAATAGAATTTACGTAGCGCTGGAGAATGTTTCTAGTTGAATTCTTTTGTACTAAGGATTGAGTTCATTTCTGTAGCATATTTTAAATTGTACACAGTACAGAGTGGATAATGTGCTGCATATTGTTGCTGTATTCCATAAATTAAAATTCAGTACTTGTATATTTTGAGCAAAATACTGGTGTGTAATAAATAATTATATAATTACAGTGTGTGACTATTATTAGTATTTTGCTTATCTGAAAATATTTGTCTTTATTTACAACTTAAGCATTGTTTAAAAATACTTTGTTCTTCTAGAGTCCTTTTATCACAAACAAATTGATACATCTAAACGAAATCATAAAACAATTTACAATGTTAACCCTTCAGTTAAAGAGCACTTAGATATAATAAGACCCCAACAAATGTTGAAGAAAAGTTTAATGAAAAACAAAGAGGCAAAGTAATCGAGAAACAATTTCAATGATCACGCATGAGTTGTTACGGCACAAATATAAGCGATTGTTTTAAAAACATAATTAATTTCTTCGACCCTTCGCTCGGTCTAACGGAACATTTAATATTGAGTACTCATAATTATTCCTTTGAATCAAACCCATCAAAACCCTTTTTCACTGAGAAACTTTCTCTTTTTTATATCTTGAAAGTTTTTGACGAAATCTGAAGTCTTTTATGAAATAACGCTAATTGTTAGCTTCAAAAATCATCATCATATTTTAGTTCATTTTACTATTTCATTATTTCTGTACTGTTTTCTATTTTTCTTATTTTTATTTCTTTGTCTGCAGATCTGGGATTTGGGAGAATTGTAGAGCAGCGTATGAGGACATCGTAAAACATCTCGAAAGGTAAGTTAGCGCTTTTAGGCTTTCAATTTCTTTATTATTTTGACTTGAACACTTAAGTTCGCTGGACTATTTCCTTCTTTTAATTTTGCTTTTAAAACCATCACCATTCAGTTCATAGAAAGGGTTGGGGTGGGGTTACAATGAGTTAAAGGCGTGATTTTTTTAAAACAAAAGATAAATCTGTGTTAATTTCGAAATGGGGTGCAGATATCACAGGAGGGTGTGAAATTAGAGGAGACAATTAGATCCGTGGATCGGGTGTATTTTTAACAAATGACCGGCGTAGCGGGGTCTGTCGCGGCCGGCCGGAGCGCCGGGCGCGCCCGCTACCGCCGACAATTCATCAAACTCATTCCGGGGCTAATCTCGACGCAGAAAAAGCGGCTCTCATGTAAATTGGCCCAATTCGAGGGCGGACTGGAGGGCCAATCGGTGGGGGAAAGCGCTTTTCTTTTCTTGTTTAATGGATGGTGATTGATCGGTGGGCCGAGTCGATACTCGCGGTTTTGACTTCTTTATCGTAGTGGGATTCAATATCGGTGTGAATAGCTTTCGAGGCACAAAGCTTGTGAATTCGATATTACATGGATTATTCCAAATTCTCTCTGAAAGTTAGAAGTACTCGTACCTCGGTTAAAATAAGAGCGATTTTCTGCTCTACGACTTCAATTATTTAGCCGTTGTTTAAATCCGATTTCGTGAATCCCGTAATTAATTCTGTAAATTGGAAAGTAAAATGGTACCGTAGGTGGGAATGGCGAGTGGGGTGGAATTAGAGTCGGACGGGCCGTGTACCGATGTGTCACTGTCAGTCGGCGATCGGCCGCCACGAGGCCGGATTACGGAGTTTTTAAGATATTGCACCGCTATTTTTGGCATAAAAAACACCTATTTCTACTATGTCAATAGCTTTTAGCTGTAGAATATTGTTAGATCAATTCTAGCCTACATGATTAATAACGTGTATTAACTGTGTGGCAGGATTTGGACAGGATTGAAATGAATATTAATCACATCTCGATATTTTGTTCATTACAGTACTTAATATGTTCATTTTAAATTAACGGAATATTCCGGGATGAACAAAGTGTAAGAGGTCATTGTCAGAGACAGAGACATATTCAGAGACAGCTAAACTTTATACACTGTGGCTGTGCTTGACCAAAACTTCAAAATGTTTAAAAATACGGATACTAATGCCACTTACATTGTCATTTTATTTTTAAACTCTCTTTAGTACTTACTTTTGAAGACGAAAAGATATAAAGATCACAATGTGCTTTAACCTGCGGTTGCAGCTTTACTTGTAATCGTCTATTATTGCGTTAATAAATTGAATCAACAATGAAGCTAAGTCATACTAATGCCCTTGCCTGCGAGCATGCTTCCTTGCTCTTATCTCGTTGGGTCGGATCTGCGCATGCGTCGAACCGGTTCCCATGTTAACTCCGATTAATTGACAGGATTATCTCTGATTTAATATAATTTGTGCTGTTTGTTTTGTCCTCTCTGTGAGCGTGTTTAGTTAGAAATTATATTCCATTCTTGGGTGTCCGTAAATTATTTTGTCTTTATATGTGATTCTAGCACGATTATGTAGTTGATTATCAGAATATATTTTATAATAGCTGATAATCTAAATAAGTATATAATCTACTTAGCTACTACCTACTACATAAAAAGAAAATAAATTATCAACTCACCATAAAAGCTCTTGAATGTAGTGACGCATAAAGCCTAAACACAAAATTAAAAAAGGTTAATTAGTTCAATATTATCGATTTTAAAAATTGGTTTTAGAGTTTTTAGTGCACTAGATTTTTTTAACGCGTAGCATCTCCGTAGCACAATGCTAAAATGGTACGTCATAGGTTCTAAACCGTATAGTTTCCTTATTTTGTTTATAATAAATTTTAATAGAGAAGCAATTGTTTGTATTTTCGATTATTTTGAACGCAACGAAGTCAAGGAACTCAATCGCCTAAGAGAACATAAGAAACCTAAATAAAGGTTCCAGCAGAACATTTTTTTAATAACAAAAAGGAGCTGCATCAAAACCTCCCAAAAGGAAGAATCGACAAATCGTTGGGATCAATTCGTTCGTCCGGTTTAATTCCGTTTCAGTTTGAATTAGCTGCGATTAATCGGCGTCGGCGGGTTAAGCCGTTTCCGGGTGTATTCCGGACCAGCCGGCATATGCCTAGGGTTACCGAACGTTCAGGTTTGCCCGGACTTTCTCGGACACTATGACTTTTGCAGAATTTATAGCCTTAGTTAGCCGTAGAGATCTTAACCGGTATAAAAAATAAAAAAAATGTGAGAGAGGCTTTATTTTCTCAATTTGAAATAGGCTCATAACTTTTTTTTTAATTGACTCGCTTGTTATTAGTATGTACGAGTATAGTAAGACTTAATAGGTATTGTCTGATGTTAATTTGTAATACATTATAATATTCAACATATATTGTTAGACAGAAGTAATTAAACGAGCTACGCTTTTAAAAATGTATGTAGAGTTTGTGCGAGCGATATATTATGAGAATGCTGTTGAGATACATTGTTTTTATATTTTCTTCAGTAAGCGTAATCAGTAAAATCAGTAATTACGTTCAGTAGGAGCGGTCGTTTTCTACAAATTAAACCCTAAACGAAGAAGGATTATAAACGATTAACTTGTGTGTATCTGTATCTAGCATCGTAGCTTTCAAATGTCAGCACCAATTTTGATGTGGATTTTTTTGTTCAAGTCTATAAAACCAGCTTTGTTACCGAACATTATATGTCATACTTATATATTTACGATAATATGATACCAATATATACGTACCTACTTGATATTTTTTGACCGTCTGGTTTATTCTGGAACCCAGTCCATTTCTAACTCCCTCTCGGCAACATTCCAGCTTATTGAGAGGAATTTTTACCTTGAAGATGGTAACCCTACACACGGCGCGGTCCCGGCCAGCACCCGGATCGGCACACATCGCTGTGACGTCGATCGTTATTCATCCAGAGCCCCTTGCCAGGGGAAGATAGCACTGTTTGTGGACCCTTTCACTGTTTTAAAGCTTCACTACGTTTGAAAACTTAAAAAAGTGTCACTAATTTATAGATATTATGTTATTTGCACAAATATGTCTAAAACAATGAGAAAAATAAATAATAGGGTCGTTCCCGAAAGTCGTTCCAGAAATTAGTTCTACCAGTAGAACTACCGGGGCAAAATCTGACGAGATACTTACTTCACGATTTATTTAATTTAAAAAAAAAAGTTATTTTTTACAATTGGAATGATTTGTCATTTATGCTGTCTCCCCAGATTTTTAATATTTTAGTATTTTATTCTCAGATGGCAAAATAAACTAAGTATAATTACTTAATTAAACTATGTACTTACGTAGTTTACCCCCAAAAAAACGACACCGTTATACATTGTAAGTAAATGGGAAATGTTATAATTTAAAAAAAAAATAGGAATGCTTGTGTTTTATGTACTAAAAAATTCTAAATGTGTTTAAAAAAGACTCGGACTTACGTACGTCTTGAAAAAAAACAACACGTTTTAAATTTTTAGTACATGAACAACACACGCAACACGTGTTGGTACGTATGTACCTACACGTGTTGTGTGTTTTGTTACATTATACACAAGTTACAATTTTAATAAAGTCTAGGTAAAAATACTAATTTCTATCTAACGGCTTCAAGTAGGTAGATAGTTAATTGATGTTTTTTGCGAATTCGTCGAATAAAGCCAGGTCTTTTAACTTTCCACAAATAGGCTCTAATTTCAAAACCTGAAACTAAAGACACAACAAAATACCTATGTAAGTCTATTTCTTAGATCTAGATAGTAATCTAGTAGCCAACGCTTACAAGTTTTCTTTACAATGCCTTACTTAGGTACATACAAGGCGTTTTAATCAGAGCGGCATGTTTCGATCGAATTTAATTGAAGAAGTACTCGTAATATGCGACTGGGAGATACCTACTCGTATTTTAGAATCATCTAGCACGAAATGTCAAGAATCGCGGCGACATTTACGTGATTGAATCCTCCACCATTAATTTCAGCGCAGATCAAACGGAGACTGAGGGTGATATTTATCAAGGATATTGCGAATTATTTTAATCAAATCAAATTCTCTCCGTTGTAAACAAATGCTTTTGATTAATGAGACGCGCGACAGAGTCTCGCAGCTTGTGATAAAACACCCGAGGAAAACGCGAAATTAATGGTCATAAAATGAACTCTTGTATCCGAAAGATAAAGATATGAACGCTTTGAATCTTAAGTGATTTTTCTTGCGCTGTTTTGAAAGATGATTCTGGCGGGCGCATCTGGTGACTCCGTACATTTATACCGGGGGAATTAGCCGGGTGTAATTTTCGCGATTAGTGAGAAAGTTTCGGGAGATATTTAGATTGTCATCGCGCAAATCATTAATAATAAAGACTCTGATTTTCAGTCGGCTAATACGCAAAGGGTGCCTAGTCACGGATCTCGGGCTTCAGAATTCGAGCGGCAATCGTCAGCCCTCGACGTGTTTAGAATGGATAGAGATTATTTTTGTCATTGTCACTCTCATTATGTTTCTATTAAGAGAAACAGTGATAGAGATAGTCTAGAGCGCACAAGAACACCCCTCGAGCATACCTTCCGAGTTTGTCACCGATGCGGTCGCTCTGGAATTTTATCAAGCTCTTTGTACTTTGCCCTTTTATGCCGAAAACTATTCGGTTAGTTCTGTTGGTGAACCGAACTATTTGTTTTGTGAGCTTTGATGTCATATCTGTATAATTTTCCTGGAAAATGTACATGGTCTCTTTGTTGAATTTCGATGAAACGAACCGTTCCGTTTACCTATGTACCTACACCGCTCCATAAATATGAAAACTTATCTTGAATAATAGCAGTCACATTTTTTTTTACTTGGAAATCTATAGACTTAGACATATCAGCTATCACCTTACCTTCTATACTATTACAAGATTTTAGCAGTAAATTAGCCCACGGAAATATTTTCAAATATTTTTAAACTTTAAAGGTCTCTTAAAATCAAATGCCTTAAAGTCGAATACGGCAGATCAGCCATTGTCATACTCGGGCAAGTTGCACCGTCAGCCTGTATTAATCTGGCTCCGGCGCCTGACAGCACAAGTCAAATTTCTCATCAAAAATAAGAATTAATGACGAACGGCATTAATCATTTCCTCGCAAACGGCACGAGGTGTCCGTATCCCATTATTTTGCATTACTAATGATATGTACCGATAAGGGTACGCTTTTGAGAAAATGGGTAATGTCACAGTGAGATTATACTCGTGCTCCTTTTTTGTTACGTGTTACAAAAATTATGATTACCTATTTAACGCCATAGGGTCAACAAATTTTGCTGGTTGCGTAGTTTTTGAAATACATATATCATTGACATGATGAGATTTGTATCATTTGATTTGAACTGCGCAATTTGACTTGAATACTAAAATTTCATGACAGTATTCAATGAGAGGACTAAACGACATCAAAATATAAGTCCACTCATTGAAAGTTAAGTAAGTAAAACTTATTGTAAAGAACAACTTGCCTGTAGAAAAGTATTAAAAAATTGCCGAAAATTCCTATTACCTACTCTCTTTCAAAAGTCTAAAAAGTGCAGGTATATAAGTAGGGAATGAATGTTTTTCTGGTTATGCTAATATTTTCAGTTATTATGCGTAGTCGCGTGCGGGGTGTTGCAACACTCATTACATCATTCTTCATTCAAATGTCATTGTCACTGAGGGCGCCAACTTAGCTACAATCTATCTCTGAGACTATTTACTTAACTTTTGCTACCTGTGTTTACTTAAATTATGCTTCGATTTCTACTTAGGCAGGTACATCTGATAATTACATTTACGCTTCAATGAAACACTTTGTTTCTTATAAAGCCCAAATAGCATGCTGAATCCTTACACGCTATAAGTAAATAATTCAATGTAAAATTTAGAAGAATAATAATTGATAAGTCTGAAAATAAATTATCGTAAAATGGAAAATCACATAGTAGGTACTTACTCATCCAAGTATAACGAGTGTACGAAAGAACAAGCCATCAATTAGCCGCCTTCACTCAATAATTTTTAATAAGTTCCTAGCTCTAATCACTTCCTCCCGAAAAGGCGTGACCGTTCTATTTCTGCTTGCAACTGGCAACACCGCCACTGACAGAAAATGTCACTTTTCTTCTAATTACGCATTGGCCTCATTCCTTCGCGCCCTATTAGTACGCATCAATCAATGTTGCCAATACCTATTTTTTACTCCTCTGTTTTTCTCGTGCCCCGTTTTTGTTTACGGAGATTTTTTAAGTGGGGAATAATTTGATGAGGTCCGCCACCCGACTGCGTTGGATGCGCGATGCTCATTTGTCATCGTCTTGTCATTTCTGCGTTTCTTTCCAGCAGTTGAATATCTCGTAGTAATTATACGACTTTTTAGTTCAGTTTTTCGATGGATTGGTTTCGTTCGTCTTATATTGATTATCTAAATTCTTTTGGGTAAATTATAATTTAATTACTTACTGAATATTTTATGGTGATTATTTCGTGAATGAGGATTGTGTTGTTTTTAAAATATGTATACTATTAATGTTATTAGGCCTTTAACTTTGTTTTTTATCTATTTATTTGAAATAATTTTAAATTTCCCTATTACTAAAAACGGACATGCATTTCAATGTGTACCTCTTCTTTTCGAAAAGTTACATTTTCTACGTCACTCTACCTTTTTTAAAATCTGCCCAATAACAAATGAAGATCGTCGAGCACGGAAACTATGAATACGAAATCAACGTGTCATGTTTAATAGCCACATCGATGGGGTAAATCAAATATCTGAATCCACAGATCAAAAGAATTCATTATGGTGTGTAAATCACAATTTGCATGTGGCGCGGAGCAACCATGAATATGCATCTGGAACGCCTGCGTTTGAACATTCGGTGCTGCGTTCAGGAGGAGACCAGTAAAAACCATGAGGTGTCTCGAAAATCCAGATAATGTTATGAAAATCACAACTGCTATAGGCGAGTAGCGTTAAACATAAGATTAAAAATAAGAATGTACCTAATAAATCTATATGTTAAGTCCAAGAGAACATTATTAAACATAAATACCAAATTCTTTATTTCTCAGATTTTGACATTATTGGGCATAATCCATGTCCATCTATTATACATTACAAAGCTAGGCCTGGCTTGTTTTTGAGGTCCGGTTGGTTTTACAAAATAAAGTGCCATTTAAAACAACTCCGCGCTATTCTGAAATGGAAAGAAACCACTTAAATAAAAATTAATATAACAAAACAACAATTGAATTGTTATATTAATTTTGGAATTGAAATTATATTTATGTTCAAGACGGTACCTACCTCATATCGTATCTGTACACTAGTCATGTTATGTTCATGTTTGATGTAATCGTATTGCAAAATCTATGATCACAAATCAATCGCAATTAACATTTCTTTCCACTAGATGTCTCGTTCTGAACGAGCTTCAATGATTCAACGAGCAGTGCTGAGTGAGCATCAAACCGGACACTTGCCATTCCGTTCGCTTCCTGACCTTTCCCGTTCTGTTATGCAAATCCTCTGGGGGAATTGTAAAATGCGAATAAAAAGTGTTCTACAGCTAGCGAGTGTTTGTACGCTGACTTCGCGCCAGTTGTGAGTCGAGTGTGAGTCCGCATAAATCGGGAAAACTCCGGATTGCAGGCAAACACTGTTGGGAGAATAAATCGCGTTTTATTGCTGTATGTTTAATTGTTTGTGTTATTGTTCATGTGATAACGTGAGTGAGGGGAACTGAGTGGACACTTTTCTAATGGTGCTAAAAATGTTACGTAATCTTTACATATATACCTATTTTTAGTACCTAAGTGCTGACAGTTCATGGTCAGAATGTTTATCTAACGCTGCTAGATACTAAAAAAGATTGACAAAATATTGATTATTCAGAGATTAGTTGAATTACGATTATTAACCAAAATTCAGAATGACAACCAAAACAAATGGTAACAGCGGAGTATCCCAAAAAATAAGTCCTTAGGTAAGTTACGGGGCAGCTCATTAACGACATGCAGCTATTTTTTTTTTAAAACTGACCTTTGAATGATGTTTTATTAAGCAATAGCGACTAGCTACCCGCCCTGGCTTCGCACAGGTATATTATACCTAGATATAAACCTTTCTCTTGAATCACTCTATTAATAAACCGCATCAAAAACCGTTGCGTAGTTTTAAAGATATACAGCGGACAAGGATATACAAGAGACTGCGGGAAGCGACTTTGTTTTATACTATGTAGTGATAGTGATGTTTATACTATGTAGTGATAGTGATGTGTGTTTCTCTAAGGACAGAGGATAATAAAAAAGGCTAGGTCAAAAATTGTTGTAGTAGCCGGTGATGGCACGTAGGTGTCATCTAATCAATTAGACAGGAAAGTGGCTAAAATACGAGCGTGCTTCTTGAAATCCAGACGGCAGGAACAAAAGGTTTATTTTAACTCCGATTTACAGTTATTGTTATCGTAAAAAGATTAATAGTCCGAAGAAAATAAAAAGAAACAAACAAGATTATTTTTTTCAAAAATTAGCATGACCGACTTCACCCGTGTACAGAACTCGCGAATATTTCGCACGGATCGATGTAACATTTTTCACATTATTGTTGATTTATCGAAAATGGCTCATCCGATTTCAGTAAAATTTAATTGAGACTAATTTCAAAGTATACTCTTTCCAATAAATAAATAATTATTGAAATCGGACTACTATGAAAAAAGTTAAGCGTGGTTATACATAAAAAAAAAATATTCGCGTTGAATTTTATACCTCCTCCGGTGGTTCGGCGGTCAAAAACAAAAATATGACAACATTGAAATTCAAATATCGAAATTATCGGACATTTGTCAGCTATAATAAACAGTAATTGGCGATGACAAGCGGGGGTCATCCAACGAAGTTAACCGGCACGGAGCGGCTAAATAACCGCGGCCCCACCAGCGGCCACAAATCAAATGTTTTGATAGCACCGTGGTATTAACGAGACAATTTGATTGCGGACATATCCCCGGCAAATTGCTTCTAAATTATATTTTCTGTTTACTTTCTGCCAAACTCCCCGTTTCAATACGTGACGTATGTACCTACTCGTACTCGATACGGTTATAGCATGTTTGTATTTACGTTAATCATCTGTTTACTCATTTTTGAAACGTTCGATTAACATGTTTCATCGAATTTGTTATTGTCGATATTATTTTTAATCGCCATTTTAAACAGTCGTCCAGCGAGCGTCAACAGTGTTTTGTGTATGTTTTGTATTATGCTGGGGCCACACATTGGACGGGGACTTGCGTCCAAGATTGGCTTAGAATAAAATAGCCAATCAGATTCAATTATATTATTATTCATCGTCTTTCAGATTGCGTCCAATATCTTTTTTTTACTACTTCTACAGGGTCTGTGCCCTTTGTTAACTAAAAGGACATATCCACAAAATGTATGGAGGCTGGTATAATAATAACCAAAAATTCTAACCACAACACTCGTTACATTTCGAGAAAGTTCATATTTTTCTGTTTCTATTACATCAGTTAAAATAAAAAAGAGCCCTCCGATTTCTTAAAATTATTTTTAATCTATTAGGATAAATAAATATATTTGGCTCAATATGTAGTTTATCTCTAGCAAACCTGATTAAGTAACCTCCAAATTGTTTAATAGAAGCATTTTTACCAATAAGATACAATTTTTAAGTGTTTATTAGTCACATTGTACCTACTAACTGGTCACACTTGCAGGTTATAATTTTAATTTTAGCAATTTAAAAGATGAATATGGAAGAATTATCTACGAATGCAAGTAAAATAACGATAGAAGCACTTTATTATTGTTAAACTAGAAAAAATATAAAGCTATATTATAACTTTTCACACAATTTATTTTTCACATTTAAAAAAAAATGAAGAGATGAAAAAATCTAATTCAAATATTTTTGAAAAGCCCATAAAACAAGCTTTCAAATGACGTATATATCATCTTGGTTCGATTTTTCTCTGAATAATATACCACTTGTGGACGTCACCTTTATTAATAATAATAAAATTAATAAGCAATACATAAAAATCTGTACACGTCTGTGTAGGCAGCTAATCTCTAAATCAGACTGTCACGCCGATTAAGCTTCGTTTCGCTTGTTAGCTTAATTATAAAAATATTGTTTGATAATATTTTTCTAATTATAATGTCATGTACTTGCCTCTAACAGCTCATGGTAAATACATCACCTCGCAGAAACCTTCGGTTTCAATAAGCGAAAGTAGATCTTATCTCAATCGATGCTTACATATACATGCTACTCAGATCTTAATCTAACCTGGTAGTTGCTGACTTTTCCGTAATTCTGTGATGGTTAATTAGAATAACTCACGAATTACTCGATTATACCTTGCTATACTTATTAAGAATCTACGGCGAAGAAATTGACTATTTTCGTTCATGAATTGCGCTGCAACAATCAATTCGACCTTGTTTTATTTTTTTATCTACTTCAGATATGAGATAAATGTAAAAACACGATTAGTTAAAATCTTCTCGATAAAATTACTCTCTGAGCAAATAAAAAAATCAAGAGAGAACGTCGTTTAACAGTCAAGTGAAGCCGGTTTTTTTATACATGTCTGAGTGCGTCGGTGTTGCGCCGCCATAGTTCGACTGACAAGCCAAGGCGTAGTTTCTTTGCACGTGGTTGTGTGTGTAATTGTCTATACACGACGAGGCGTAGTTTCGGTTGGCTTCACTTGTTTGTTCACAACATTCTCTCTTGATTTTTTTATTTGCTCTGAGAAAGTTTCTCTCCAATAAAAGGTCTCCATTAACACATTTTTCGTTGGTTCTACAAAAATATAAGTTGCTGACAGTTAATTTATTTAACAATTGGTCAAATCACATTGCATCATCATTGCATTTGTTTTAATTAATTAAGAACTATTTTTAACGTAACTTACATAAATCCGTCCGTCTGTACAACACAATGCTAAGCAATCCGAAAACTTGTACTTAAAATCGTAATTGTAATCTTACCATCTCATTTTATTTGATTAATTTGTTCAGTTCTCGGACTCTCAGTCAAAAGTTTATCTCTCCAATGAGAGTTGTTACCATTATCAACGAAGTGGACAAAACTATGATCGATGTGGCACATTGTCCAACTCTGGTCGGAGATAAATCGCTACAGATACTGCGTTTGTACGTCAGATAATATCTGTGAAGAGACAGGAGTTTAAATCTCTTGATATTGTTTATCTATTTCAACTCTATCATAATTTTAATTAAACACTTCCTATTCGATACATTGTCATTCAACCTTTTTGCTCTGAACAAGGACAAGTTATATAACCGCGATTCATATACAATGTATAATACTGTCACCGCAGAAAATAAAAGGTTTGCATCGTTCGGTACATCTGCCATTATCGTCTCGTTCGAAACATGTTGCGGTCGAGGCGAGTGATCGTTTTGATCTCGATCATTACCAGCACTACGTTCGATGATTCGATCCTCGCCTCCTCGGCTTGATCGATGATTAATTCCACTTGACTACTAAAGAAAATCGTTATGACTAGTGTGGCAAGCTCTCCTCAGCTAAGAATTGTCGCTTCTCATTACACAAGGGATCGAATCGGAAATTTATCGATGAATGTGAATTCTGCGGTCATACCATATGCACCGAGCGAAGCCTTATTTATGCAATCGGCGGTCACTGAATCGCTCGTGTCAGATTACAGCGCACATTCTTTAAATGTCCCACCTAAAAAAAGAACTTATATATACTGCCGGAGACTAAAAAGCGATGTCACAAATTTACCTTAATAGAATGTAAATTGACAAAAAACAGCGTAATATAACGGCCCAATAAGCGAGTCGCGTTTCTAATCTCGCAATGAAATTCGACATTATCAAAACGCATTCCCATTACGTGTAATGGTAATGCCCCTAAAAAGCCGGGGTCTCCGAATCGTAGAAGCAATTTTGCATAATTATCCGACTTCGGCGATACGCGACGTGCTGGCGCTTAAATCCTAATAACGTCGGAACCGAACGCTGCTCGTTCCGCCTCGGCGCGGGCGGCTACTTCGAGCAAACGCTACTTACTTAGCGTTATTTCTTTATATCCGGCCTGTTTTACATAACTCGTGCGCCTCCCGTGCTTGTTGTCTCTCCGTTCAATTAACTTGTACAACGATTGCGTGTCTGTGCGTTAATGAATTCAATTTGATTACTACAAATGAGCTGTTTATGGCTTTTCTATGTTTAATGCTGTTGTTAAACAAATTCCTTGTTCTCACGTAATAAACTGTTCCGTCTTAAAACGTCGTCTATTTTCGCAGCTTTTCCAGCGACAACTTAAATCTTCTCACGTATTCGTAATATCGTAATGAGCTCCGAAGCTCCCGGAGACATATTTTATTTTGTTCCAAACACATTTTATATTTTCATTTCACGTCCCTAGGCAGATTTGCGTGTCCCTCTTTGCATTTGGCAAGCGTAATGCTCCGGTCGCTTAGTGCACTTTTATTACGGTATTAAGTGATGTAATTTTTTTCATATTATATTATTCAAATTTAAATAACTGTCTCCGGTTTCCCCCGCGGTGGTCCTACTGTTTTCTGCCATTTCTTTTCGTCGCCCCCGAATTTGCTTATTTTGGTTAGACATTTCCGCTTAGGTTAAAGAAACCGTGGAGTTGCATCTATGTGTTTAAATTTTATTTCGCTTTTTTTTCTTCTGAAAAACGATATTTTATCACATAGGTAATTAGAATACTTTATCATGTAATTAATATTAATGAAATAATATTGTTTTATTTTTTGGTACGCAATAGAAAAGCATTTAGAGCATGACATGTTGCTAGAAGGTACTAGAATCATAGCTCGTAGCTTTAATTTCGATTTCTTTTATTTCTATGAAAATTATTGGGTAGAAAAACTACCTGCATACTTACTCTCTTGTTCCTGTCCGCTATTTGAGTCGGTGCGAGTGTATAAACGTGTGCAAATGTATATTATAGAGCAAAGAGCTTTAACAGACGGCCCATGGACGGGTGCAGTGGACCTCTGTATATTATACTGTTTAATTATTACGTTTTTTTGTATCTTTTTTTTGAAGGAAATAGTAAAATACCTAAGCATTTTTGTGTTCTATAAAATGGCGTTTAAGAACTAATCAATTGAAAAAAGTACTTATATAAATATATTTAAAAAAAAATTGAGTATCAATATCTCTTCGGAGTTTTTGTCCTCAAATTGGAGAAGTTCGGAAGGCCGCAATTTTTACAAATGACATCGTGACGTTTATGCGGAGGGTGCGGCCACGACAAGTCATCATGTTACTTCTTTCCTATTATTTCGGCATTTCGCTGTCCCCGCCTTAAATGCCTGTGTTTTAAACATTGATTGGGTTATTACAAGCATTGATTTTTTTTAAATTGCTTTTGTATACATTCTTTAGCTTCTATTATTTTTTTTACTTATAACATTTCTTTCAGTTTGATTTAGTTTGTATCTATTAAAAACATCCACTAGATTTGCTTTGAGTCAAAGAAAATTACAAATAGGTACTCACATGTCGGTACGACACCACACATTAATTTCTTTAAAAAGTTATTGTCTTGTATCGAATAGAGAAACCTTGAATTAAAGTTTGAACAACAAACATGATCCCTACCTAGAATTTTTCCACTTATTTTTATTTTCTTTCCGCTAGATGGATTCCGTAATCTCACCATACGGCGCAGTTATTGCCACAACATTCCAACAAAACATCACGTTATCTGCATACGCCTCAAACTCAAACTTTTTGCTCATAACGTCGGCCCCTTTACTTGTATTTTCTTTATAATTTATTCCATTCCTCCCCCACACATTGCCATCGGTCGCTGATATTTTTTATTCGATTAGTAAACCCCTAAGGTGTTTTTAGCCTTTTTTCGCTCGATTTTCTTCGAAGCTTTGTTGACTGTTTGGGGGGTTACAATGCTCATTTCTTCTGGATGAACAAGCTTATTTACTCTCTCAAGATTGTACGCCTCTCGTTCTTTGTTCACTGTTTGTTATTTAATCTAAATATCCGAGCTTTTCCTGCAGTTCGCTTTCTTAACGAGATTCTGAATCTGAGAAATATTACAGTCATTTTCCAGTAGTGTGCTTAACAATACAAAGTAGCATATTAAGTTCTATATAAAGCAGGTACTTACGCAACAATTCATTTGGTAAATCGTGTAGCATTCATTCCGTAAATCACAGAGCATTAAATGACTGGCTAACCACAAACGCTCAGCCGTTTCCTCAGACCGCGACACTTACACACTCGATTTGTGTTCCCACTCGTCTAGGGTGAGAGAAAACTTCGTGATGGATCGGATCGAGTTTGTTTTGCATGTGAGTGATATGTCTGAAATAATAAATGTTGAAGCGTCGACGCTTCCCGACCTCCCTCGCGAGGGTGCGCTAAAACGATTTTTGATTTGGGTGTCAAGCAAATGTTTTACGGAGTGGCGCTCCGGAGGGATTCGATTTTCTTAATCGATTCCATAGAATGCAAATCCGTCCGTACGTTTCCTAACTTAATTAAAGATTCGGTTAAACGGATCGTGCATTTCGCCGGCTTCAATCAACACTGCAGTTTCGGAGAGGTTATGTAAATTGACGACAGTGTTACCAAAAGCTTTGTTTAATACTTAGGTTAATCAGATTATGCATACAAGAACGGTTCGGAACGGTGGGCACGGGGCGGCGCGGCACTGCCGGGCATTAGGTTATGTGGACGGTCCAGTATTAACTAATCAACGTTGGAACGTTGGCTTCGGTGGTAGATTGCGACGCATTGTCCGCGCTCGTAGCCCCGGAATATCTGTTTAGGCCGCCACCATTCTGTAATGGCAATGGTTAACGTTAACTAACTACGTTAACCTTCATGTGAGTTCGTTACTCGCCGTCGTGTCCGGTGCAACATAATGACTGTTATATTATCATCGGAGTCATCCAATCATTCTCGGGCTCGAGTTAAGCGGCCATTTTGCGTTGAACACGGGCCTACGTGTCTTTTGGATCGTGTTATCAGTGACGTACTGATAACGCTATTTAAAAAGTTTGATTCAACAAATTTGCTGTAATAAGATAAATAGCTTTGTTTTGTAGGAAAGTTACTAAATAACGTGTTACTATAAAACTATAAAAATCGGAGTATTCCCGTTAAATAAAAACATTTTTAGCTCAAACCACACAAAACAACAAATACTACAAAACTAAACAATTGAGAAACAAACTGAGCTGATTTTCGAATGCATGCTATTAAAATCCATATTCGTATCTCAAGCGTGTGTCTCATAAGTTTAAGCAAAAGGTACCATAGAACTAAAAGCTTATTATGAGAACGCATAAAGTGAAATCATCAATCAAACTAACACATTTATAAAAATAAAGTGGAGGAAGTGGAAATAATTTATTATTTTATTGATTTGAACGCTATCTTTTGTCCGATCTTGTGTTGATGATGGGTCGCTTTATCTTTTGTTAGTTTCCGATATGAGGACCTTGTTAGAAATTTTTAATTGACAAAAACTTGATACGGTTGTTTGTTTTTCTGATTGAACGTGAGGTAACGAGAGGGGACTATGTATAACGGTATCATCAAAATATGTGTTCGACATCGGCACGTAACATTTTTTTTTTGTTTTGTTACTAGCAATATCCTTGCCTAGAGATAGATGCCTTCTTGTGCTGTTTTACGTAACCATAAAAATTATAAAGAAATGTTTTAAGTGAATACTGATTTGCATACGAGTGTATGACTTAATTATACTCACAGTACCAAGGCTATAGAGACTTTAGACCGATTCTGCATTGCGATGCTATTTTACTATTATATATTATTCGAAGTACGAACATTGTTGGATTGAAGTGGTTAAAATTGTAATCTTTTTACTTTTTGAATATATTACTTGGCAAGGGTTGAATATCACATTAATCTTGCTATGTCAAAGTTCAACAAATTGGTTTGGTAATTTCGTATCTTTTTTCTTCAAAGTACATAGAAATATTAACATATTAATGGCGTCGGAAATGAAAAATATATTAAATTCAAACGGAGCTCCGTGACTCGTCAGTAAAGTACCAAACGACTCCATTTCGAGGGTTGAAGCGTAGAGCTACGAAATTCGTAGAGGCGCTACAAAATGTTAACTCGTAATTAAGAACATCGTTTTTGTTGGAATTTATACCAATAAAATATACTTATATTGCTTAGACAGTAAAACCAACGACATTACTATAAATATATTTATTATTGTTTTTATATTTGGCCTTGATCTATATTTTCATATTTAATTAAGTTTTTCGAAAACGCCCAAGTTTCGTTAGGTGTTAAATAAAAAATATTATATTAAATATGTCTGTTCAAGAATGCTATTAAATGTAAAAAATAAGTCAAATAAATTTAAATTTTCAATGTTCATTTCAGTAATAAAATTGTAAGCAAAGAATTCTCCGGTCATCTTTACGGCTCTACATCTTCATAGCTCTATAATCCACAAAAGGGTTCCGTGAAGGCTTAAAACAGCCACTTATTATGTATGTTACATTTCACTTTCAGACGTCATTTATATTCAAATGTTCAGAAGGCATTACTGGGCAAAAATTGTAGCATTAGCCCCTTTAAAATGAGCGAAAATTGGTTCCGACAACGAATTCATTTTTCACCGTCCTGCAATATCTGTGGTTTTACTCGATTGCTTGAAAAGGCAAAGAAAGATTTTTAAATGTGGATATATGTATAGACAAAAAACTAATTAATTTTTACCAGTTTTCCAAGTCATTTTGTAGTTAACTTGACGATTTAGTGGCATGCCACATTTTTGTTTCATAATCGACTGTAGGTTCTGCTTCACTGTTATTTTACTTAGTATTTAGTTTTATCTATAGCGAAACTCATGAATATTATTGGATTTTATGTTGTTGAAATAGTACTTTAATGTATACTTACTGTAGCTAAAACGATAAATCTAAATGCCATCAGCAGGGAAATGAAAATCTTTCATACTGATGGCTTTAATTGAGAATACACAGTAAGTTACCTACTAGATACAACAAAAATATAAAATAATTCGCAATTTAAATTCAACAAAACACTGACGAAACAAAAAGCAAATATTAATAAAAATTGAATCGAAACGGAAGCATCAAAAGCTCAATAATTCACAATCAAAAAGGAGCCGCAGAATTAGGGTAGCAGTATGAGATATCGACATACAAAATGATTACATACGCCGTCTTCATCCGTTCACAAAGAAACCCAGCGGGGTTCTATAATATTATACTTTTGCCTTTGTAGTGGCTGCTCCGCGCAGTGGGAAGTATACTTTATGGTTTCAAATGATAAAACTGTTTGTCAGTAGCTTTGTCCGCATTCATTTTGTGAGGTAGCGTGTCCGATTGCAGACAGACTTTAATATTCATAACAAGATGTGCTCATCATTTGATACCCGCTACTTACGTTTTTAATTGTACGATATATCATTGTTGCAGATTGCGTGACGAACGAGGCGATATGGATCGAGTTATGGCGATGGATAAAGCCCGCGATGGTTCTCATAATGGTGAGTTTAATTAAAGTTATGTTGGCATATTGAGCAGGTCAGTTTGCAGGCTCGGCTGGCAAAATATTGACTGCGCGACTTGCTAAATCAACTCGCTTTGTTTGTAGCTTTGCAGCGGTTTCAATTTCTAATTAGGACTTTAGATGTGTCTATTATATGCTTCCGTTATTTTCCGTTGGAAGTAAGCTTAGACTCATTCATCTTATTTCAATGTTTTATTTAGATTCAACGTTTTAACTGGTGCTTTACTGTGAACCTTTAACTGAATATTGAGCAAAATATTATTGTGCTGGTAATGACCATTTGAACGACCCGTTTAACCAAATTATTTACCCAAACCAAAGCCATTTAACCAAATTTTTGACGTCTGAAATGACAGTTTATTTTATGAAGCCGATTAATTTTTAAAATTTAGCCATAGTACTTACTTACCGTTTTAATAAAGAAATTCAGTAAGTACTTAATTTACACATATAAAATAAATAAATAATATGTACAAACATAATGAGTATTAAATTTTACAACGTTATACCACCAAAACAAACAGTTTCTTATTAGAGATACGTTTCGGATAGGTATACCTATCTTATACGAAAGGATATATTTACCTATGCTGCGGGATATAGAAATAAAATATCTGTAGTAGAAACTGCTTGCAAAATATGTATCTAGCTAAGTTATAGATATTCATGTGTTACCAAAAAATTCTCAACCTTGAAACATCCAACCTTCTTTTTCCACAGCTTTCGCATCTTCTTCCACAGGGTCGTCCCCCGGGCACAGTCCGGTGCTGAACCTGTCCAAGTCGGGGTCGGGGGAGCGCGAGCGGCCGGAGCGGGGCGAGCGCGAGCGCGGCGACCGGGGCGAAGGCTCCGCCAGCGGGCGCAGCTCGGCGGCCTCGCGCCGGACGCCGCAGCCCCCACGCATGCCTTCAGCCGCCACGGCCGCCGCCTCGCCGCGCTCGCACTCCGACGAGAGCGATGCGGCGATGTCCGATCAGGAGGACCACAATGTTAAGGATGAAGATGAGGGTTTGTACCAACATTATTTTCTAAATTTTCTTACGTCGTCATCGTCGTCTTTAATTGAAATTGCTTAAAATTATTTTATTTTTCGACTAAAGATTGGTTTGGATTTGATCATTAGATTGATCGTTTAGCTAGAATTTGGTAGGTAACATATCAATGGTTTTATTATATTCCATAAAAAAAATCCTTGGTGTAATTAAGGTTCAAAAACTTTAGGTAGGTATATTTTTTGGCTTTAAATCATCAACGCAAAGCGAATCTTGCATTTCACAACTATGAATAAGAATAAGAAAAAATTTATTGCTTACTTATAAATTAGTCTCTAATTTAGCAATCAATTGCGTTATACATTAGTTGTGTCGATAAATGAAAAAAGGGATGGCGTTCAATGTAATCATGGCGGCGGCGCGGGCGCAGGCGCTTGACAAGAAAGTGTCCGTGTTGCATTAACACGAGCCAGTATCAACTCAATATTCTCAATATACTCGGCATGTAATGCACGGTGAAATTACCCAGTAATAGCCCTGGGACCTTCGCCATTCATAGTTCGGAAATTATCAGCCATAAAACGTGGTAACTTTTATTCTAGACCTCCAACTTATTAAAGCGCAAAATCGATTCCATGTTTCAATCCGTGCTAATTATTTTATAATAGACTGAATAACAAGTCGCGGGCTTTAACGGAGACTTCCCAGATAAATCTTGGAAGCAAATAACATGGAATCATAGGGCCTGCCTGCATCCTGGACGATTAACGAATGATCATGCGCCGCGTTCCCATACGTTTAGCAGAGAGCCTTCGATATTGCATGTCTGTTTCATACTGCAAAACTTTCATTTTAAAAATCCTAAATTAAACTATCAGTTACAATGCGATAGTAAAAAAATCTTCGCAGCAAAATCAATTACGCAAAACTAAAATATTAAAATATAGGGGCGGGCTATTTAATTTGTTAGGTTAGTTATATCTAAATTCGAAATTTTATTGTATTATTTTTGATACAAGTTTTTACCCGCGGCTTCGCCCGCATAATATTTTGATTTTTAACGCAATATCATTATAATTTATAGCATATAGGTATGTTATTCTGATATAAAAGCTATTTTATTGCAAAGTTTCATCTCAATCCGTTCAGTAGTTTTTGCGTGAAAGAGTAACAAACTTCCATACATCCATCCTCACAAACTTTCGCGTTTATAATATTAGTAGGATATGTTTGATTTTAATATTACCTAAGGTTGACGTTGAATCATTTTTTTTTGACCGACGCAACGGAGGATGTACTCAATTCGACGCGTATATATCCTACTAATATTATAAACGCGAAAGTTTGTGAGGATGGATGGATGGATGGATAGATGGATTGATGGATGTATGGATGTTTGTTACTCTTTCACGCAAAAACTACTGAACGGAATGAGATGAAACTTTGCAATAATACAGCTTACATATCAGAATAACACATAGGCTATAAATTATAATGATATTGCGTCAAAAATCAAAATATCATGCGGGCGAAGCCGCGGGTAAAAACTAGTGTGTATATATTTTTATGTATATACGCACGCATAACTTTTTACTTATGTGGTAGTCCGATTTCGATAATTATTTTTTTATTGGAAAGAGTTTTTTATTACTTCGAAATTGGTCCCATTTAAATTTTATCGAAATCGGCTGAGCCATTTTTGATAAATTAACATGAAAAATGCTACATCGATCCGTGCGAAATATCCGCGAATTCTGTACACGGTTGGAGTCGGTCATGACATTTTTTGCGAAAATTAATTATACATTTGATATTTGATCATTATTAGAATCAATCTTATTAGAATCTCAGAGCCGGTACAGGCAATATCTAGGTACCCGATAAATTATTTCGATAATTACCTGCTGTATCAAATGTATATCTCGCTTGAGTCCCTTCACTCTGTAAAAATGAATGAAATATAAATTGATAATTATTGCCTCTATTTATAAATTTACACAGTGAGATCCTTAAGCTTTCCTTTTAATTTTCGCTTGAGTTTTCTAATTTTTTTTTATTTTTTTTGTGATAATTTTAGTGTAAGAAATAATAATTATGTGACTCCATAAATTTTTTTCATAACCCAATAGTTTTGATATTACTAATTTAATGAATTATTAACAATGTACCTACATTTTGAACTTTTGCATACCATACTGGTTAAGACATGGCGATCTTTATATTTATTGACTACAACCTATGAACATTGTAACACTCATGTTTTGCGAAATAAATGAATTGAATTGAATTGAATATACTTTTATATATATATAGGCATGTATCTTGATCTTATACATTTAAATTTTCAAGAGAGGAAGAGATAACATATTTACAACCTTCGAACATCAAGTTAGCCAGCAAAGAGATAAATCACATTACATCAGGGTCGTAGCAAGATACATAACACGATGGGTATAAACATCAACGGTTATGTACAAAATGTTATTACTAAAGATCATAAACTATTAACTCTATTAACGCCCAGTGATGGATGGCATGACAATTTCTCCTACGACACAGCCGTATTCGTTTAATCTCCAGCTTTTTGTCGATGGGTACATTGCCGTATTTAATATTTTAATCAATTTACTATTAGATATGTATTCGTCTGCATCATCAATCAAAATTCAAACTAGTTATTATATTAACTAGTTTAGTTATAGATTATTGAACATGAATGTGGAAATTATCGAATCACTTATGAATTAGCGATTTGAATATTTTATCGTGGACTGTCTGATTCTTGGCTGTCTGCAAAAAGCGGAGGCAAAAAGTTGGCTAGTATGGAACTGATTCGCGTACCAAGGGTTCCGTACGAACTAATGTTTTCTTTTAAGTCAGTGCAAGTAGGACATTTGGCTACATTTCAAAATCTGTTATATTCATGTAGAGTACATATATTATGCTAAGTCAGTTGTTTTAATTTATTTAATATAATTATATATTTGATAAACAAGATTATTTTTTGCAAAAAAAGCATGACTTCGCTCATGTACAGAATTCGCGAATATTTCGCACGGGTCGATGTAGCATTTTACCATTATTGTTGATTTATCAAAAATGGCTCAGCCGATTTCGATAGAATTCAAACAAAACCAATTTAGAAGTATACTGTTTCCAATAAAAAATAATTATTGAAATCGGATTACTATGAAAAAGTTATGCGTGGTTATACATTAAAAAAAATATACGCGTCGAATTGAATACCTCCTCCGGTTTGTCGGTCAAAAATAAGTTTCCGGTATGAAAATTCCCTGTTCCAGCACCCTCACTTTACGTTTTTATTAATTACTAGAAAATTGACCATATTCTTAGTATTCTTACAATATTTTTAATATAGTCACTTAATCTTTATCTTTATATTCTTAGGTTTAGTTATGGGGCATGGAATATATTTGATTTTTAGGAACGGTACCCCATTACTTAGTACCGTGAGAATTGACATTATTGCTATCTAAGTTTTTTTGTTGGACTTTATTAATGAACCGTATACTTGTTTCGAAATGTGGGACTGACGAACACGTTTGAAATCAAAACATTTATACATAGATGTAAATACACGAAGCGTACAATAGCTAAATTAAGTGAAACAATGAGGATTGTGTATTGTAGATAGTTATTGAAAGCTACAAACAAAATGCTCACTGAGCGTGGGAACTGCCATAATTTATAGGAAACACTCACTTGGCCCCGGCTCCGGGATGAGCCCAGGAAAATGTGCAAACAATAGACGATGACGAACTGATCGAATCATTCGAATAGCATTTTAAATCCATCCTTGAAAGCTCGCATCCACTTTTGTTTCGTGATCACCGCTAATATTTTATATTAATTCTGTCGATACGTAATTCACGCTCATCACGATTGGCCCCGTCTCATTATAAATTACTTTTTAAATGCTCATGTCATTCAACTTTGATCTTTGTCCATTCGAAATTAACTCTTTATTTCGATCAGTCAAAAGTTGTACATTTGAGAAACGATTTCATCGATCGAAGAAGTCAAGTGATTGTACATCCTTGGCATCAGATTTAGAGTCGATATTCGTGCGTTTAGTTCTATAGGGTCCTGTTAATTGGCCTTATTAGGGAGATGGTGTTGTGACAACGCGAGAGTGCTATCGTGCGCATCGACAATGACGAAACGATGTTGTCTTCATTATTTGATGAGCGGTCACTATCTTGTCAGTTAAATTAAATGTATCGATAGATTCTTTTAGGCCGTGAGAGACGCCAATCCAAACACTTTCTTTTTTGTGTGAGGTCCGTTATTGACACAAGACGTACATTATTGTAATTATGCCATCAATTTTCAGAATAACACAATGTTAATTTAAGTGTTGCATCACGTTTAACATGAACGAGTGCTGTTAACTATTTTTATTGACGTATAAATTTTAATGATTATTGTTATGGGATCCAATGAGAAGAGATTTTCCGATGTAACGAGTTTATATAAAATGCCAAGAGGGTAATTATAAAATAATCGATACGAAACGTATTCGAGTACAAGAGCCATCGATGCGAATGGTTAACTGACATAGTGCAATGCGGTTTATAAATCGGTAAGAGACAGCCCATTCGATGTCGATTGGCGTTTCCATGTCCTTATTCTGATTGCCATTAGCAACTTTGTAAAAGTTAATGCTATGAAAATACTATTAAGCTGAAAAAAAAAAGATTATACCTGCATTGGTTACATATTATTAAGAGGAGATGTTTATGTCAATATTATAAAAATTTAGTCTTATTGTATCAACTGACTGCTTAAATTCGTAAAGCAAGCAAGTCTAAGTTAAATAAAACTAGCATGCCAACTTACATAGTAACGCGTATCAGCATTTTTTTTGTTTTGTTTTGACACTGATAAGCAATTATTATATTTTTGACCGACGAATCACCGGAGGAGGTATACAATTCGACGCGTATATATATATATATATATATATATATATATATATTTTATGTATAACCACGCATACATTTTTTCATAGTAGTCCGATTTCAATCATTCTTTTTTTATTGGAAAGAGTATACTTCGAAATTGGTTCCATTTAAATTTTATCGAAATCGGCTGAGCCATTTTTGATAAATCAACAATAATGTGAAAAATGTTCCATCGATCCGTGCATAATATTTGCGTTCTAGCGATGGGCCCCAGCTTCGCACAGGTGTATTATACATATAAACATTTCTTTCGAATTACTCTATCTATTAAAACAAACTGCATCAAAATCCGTTGCGTAGTTTTAAAGATATAAGCATACATGGGGAAAGACAGCGGAAAGCGACTTTGTTTTATACTATGTAATGATTCTGTACATGGGTGAAGTCGGTCATGCTGTTTTTTGTGAAAAATAATTATACTATCCGCGTTCTCTGAAACTATTCTTTTATTTGCGAACGCTCTTAAGTAAACTGTTATTATCTAATATATCTAAAAGATATAGTTGAAAACAGTTTTTATTTCAGTGGCTTGATAAAATAACACTAAAATAAATTCAAACTGCTTATTGAGCCGTTAGATAGCTGAGTACAACACTACATCAGACAATCAGACAAAAACATTTAATCAAAAGCAATCGTGAATAACGAATAACCTTACGAATCCCTACATCACCGATCACCACGCGATATCGATGTTCAACTCGCAATAATTGCAACTCGAATGATAAACACACGCGATTCTCGAATACTGTTGTTTGTCGGTATCGCATGCCTAGTCTTTTGCTCTTATAGCATTGCCTTTTAAGGACACTCATTGGGTTGATATTGAAATTAATCGCTAATAACTCATAGGGAAATTCTTGAGCAATCGTTTTATATGAATAACTTGTATGTGTTCTGACTTTAATTAATTGTTTTCTTATAGTTCTTTACTTATGGCTTTTTGTATGCCTGTTATTTTCATTGAGTGTGCTAATATTTAAAAAAATACACAATGCCTATTAAAAAGTTCAGAATGGTCCTAAATTCACTTATATTTCAACTGTTCAATTTAGAGACAACTGGAAAATTTAAGCCAGCTTGGGAAAGCCAGCTTTTATCAGTAAAGAACATTTTATTGTTGTAACTAATTTCATGAGTGCTTTGAAGTTTATAAAGATTTGGTGCACATAGCCGGTGTTGATTATATCTAAAGTTCTTGAAAAAAACTCTATTAAAGCATGAATAAAACCAATTCAACCTAGAGCAAGCAACATGTTTGCAGCCAGCCGCCGCGGCGAACTCTCGACACACTCACCTATGTAATTAGAAAAGTTTCAGAGCTAGTTGCTTTGCCGCATATTCTATTAAAGCTTTTGATGCTGTTTGGTACGTTTCATACGCTTTCAGCTTTTTGGGAATGTTTATGACTGACTAGTTTTTACCCGGGGCTTCGCCTGCATGATATTTTGATTTTGGTGCTATCCCATGGGAACCCTTTATTTATCCGGGATAAAAAGTAGACTATGTCACTTTCCGTCTTTCAAACCCAAGGCCCTACCTTACCACCCTTAATAAAGAAGGTGAAAAATAAAAAAAAACGATTTGACGTTTGTTGTTTTTTTTGAAATTTCTTAAAGCGCACTCTAGAATAGCTCGCAGATAGAAGAATTTTTCCTACCTACTTAACACTTATCGTTATATTATGGAATATTTACGCAATATCATTATAATTTATAGCCTACGTGTTATTTTGATATAATATAAGCTATATTATTGCAAAGTTTCATTTCAATCCGTTCAGTAGTTTTTGCGTGAAAGAGTAAGAAACATCCATCCATCCATCCTCCAAACTCACAAACTTTCGCGTTTATAATATTAGTAGGATATTCGACATCAAATGATTCGATAACAAGTGACGATGATTTTTGCTTCAATAAGGATCTCAATTTACGAACACTAGACGATCTTATTAGAACTGAAGCATCGCACAGCAAGCATCCGTTAACTCGTCCTATCAGAAATACGTTGCAAATACTTACTTATGTAAATACATATGTATGTCCCTAAGTGCAACAGTGAACATCCTTCGTCTGATAAATGGTGATGACGAATTTATGAAAAGATCTTGTCTTGTAAAATGCACTAGGTATACGTACCTACTGGGTGTATACTTAGCGACTTTTTTCTTACGTAAACTAAAAGGATTTTTGCAACATTGTACTTTAAATATAATTCACACAGTGTTCAGAGTCTGTACACGTACGTATGCAATTAGGTACAACTACAGTTTCGACCGCATTAGACGGCCTTTGTTGAGCTTTAAGTACTACTGGAGCCGTGTCACAAAGCGCTTAAGCAAGTGTATTAATAACTGATTTTAATAACCACTAAATACAAGACTTACATAATCTAAAACTACATAAACTACTACTACATAACAAGCAATTGGATCATCCAGAGACCCTTGAAAGCCTAAAGATAAGTAATTTTAAAGCCCACTGCCAGTTGGCAGCGTTCCCAGCATGCTGGCAGCATTGCCACGCTGAATGGCAATGCTCATACGTTGAGCCAAATAAACACCGGCATTTTAGTCACGCGTCGCGTCCACCAGACGCTCAGAAAGACTTTTGAAAACAACATGAGCTCCCGGCCCCCACGGACCCAATGTCTCAACTCCAAATGACTCAAATAAGTAACCACTGTTAAGGTTATTATTATTTGCGCCGTTTGTGCTTTTAAGTAATTTTAATTGCTATTTTTTGACAGGTGGTGATCTCAGCGACGGCGAGCGCGAGTTACCAGCCTCCTCATCACCAGCTCCCGTCAGCTACGCGGCGCCGACCGGCACCCCACCCTCGGTGCCGGTAGACCCCACCGCAGACACCCTGGTCTCCTCCACCGAAACGCTGCTCAGGAACATCCAGGGCCTGCTGAAGGTGGCTGCAGACAACGCCAGGCAGCAGGAGAGACAGATCAGTTACGAGAAAGGTATGTATGTTACTGGTGACCTCATTAAGACCGCAGGATTGCACTGGATGCAAGCCGCTACCAACCGATCTTATTGGAGATCTATATTGGTCTTCGGTGGACGTTCTAAGGCTGATGGATTCTATGGCTGTGTCATAACATTAACAGAAAGGATTTAATTTGAGCGAACTACTATATTCGCGTGTTATTAGAACTGATGGCTGATAGGACAGAAACGATCTTGAATAGAGCTCGCGAACCAGCAATCTTAAAATAGGATGTCTATTGTCTACTCACGAGGTACACGATCGATTCAACAGCGGATTTGCACTGGATGCAAACCGTTTACAACCGCTTCTGTTAGAGAGAGATATGTGTCTGAAAGCTGATGTCATCCTATGAACCAGAAAAGGCGTAAGAAAAAAAACATTTTATTATTTTCCGCTTTTATTTTACCTACAGCGGTTTTAGTCATTCCTTTTAAAATCCCTATTTGTCCTATTTTAAAATTTTAAATGATTCCAGTTCTTTTAAGAGACATATGTGTCATTTAACTTTTAAATAGGTACATATATGACCTATGAATACGTTTGAAATCAATAAGATCAGGTTGAATATAAAATATAATAGTGTGCATATACCTATCTATCATGACGGGTGTAGGTAGCATAAACTGCAAAAACAACTCCTGGTTCAATACACAAATGATACTAATTTTCTTCGAAATTATTACTCATAATGACAACCCTACAAGCCAGTCAACAAACTCTGCCGTAGAAAATGCTTTATATCTACATAGTTGCATGCTAAATTACGTTTCTTACTAAAGATTGCTATGAAGAATCTCCGTAATTAATTAACGTGGTAAATGCTTAATTTTAAAACTGCACAAAATTCTAAGAATCCTACGCTTACCGTTTCAGAATTTCCATACGAAATTGTCAAGGATTATTATTATACGAAGTGAATGCACGATGCAGGAAGCTTTATCGATGTAAATGCTATAATCGATATTAGTCAACGTCTCGCGCGACTCGATTCCTCGTAGTCGGACGTATGGGCAACATTGATTAGGCTCTCTTAGCTTATATCGAGTGTTTTAGATACAAGTCTTATACTCTAGTATCTAGTGCGTATATTAACTACGCACGTTTCATTAGCATCGCATTATAATGTTGCACATTTATTGCGTTATTACGTAAAATTATTAAAATTAGAAAATAGTCGGTAAACAGCAGTTTTGTTATATTACAAACGTGTATTTCTGAGATACTGGAGTGCCTACTCGTATCTACGTGTGTAGAGCACGTATGGCAAAGCTCCAGGCGTTGTCGTTTCATTTTATGCTTTAATGATAGACATATTTTATGATTTTCCAATACTTCATTATGCCTGAACACACGATCAAGCATGGAAGTATAAATAAACTTGCGTTCATTAAACGGTTTTTCTTCAGGTTCATATCAGTGTCAAGGGGTTTTTGCAGATACATTATCTAAGTGCTTATTGTCATCGTAATAGATTTTCTATCGTTATTAATCCATTATACTGGACCTTGGTTGTTATGCCTTAGCTAGCTCATGGGTATGATACGTTAATAAAGTAATTGTAATGATAAATTTGTGTTAGTACTTGACTTCTAAGAATAACATCTCTACACTCGGAGTTTTACATCAAGATTCTATTTAAAACTAATTTCATATTGATTCCTGCTCTACGTCTTTATAGAACTTATCAAAAAGTCAATTATTAAACTACCTACCATTTGTTATAAAACCCATAAAAGATAGTGGTCAGGGAGAAAACTCAAGGCGCGAGTCATCATCAGCTAACAAAAGGTCCTATTTCTCTCCTTGATATATAAGTAAACGTCGAAGGAATAACTCTCTAAGCCGACATGGTTTCAATCACATCGTATTTCTGCAGTAATTCCTGGAGACAGGTCTGCACCACGCGAGCCGGCGCGGGCGCTGCGCGGCGCATGTCGTGCCTCCGCAAACAGCCGTAGAACAGATGCGCCTGAGTTATTGCCGAGACCACTATCATTACACAAGATTCCATTCGGACAGCATAATTGTTTAATTGATAATTTCTTCCAGTTATTTATTCACGTCATTTCGTTCAAGTTATCCATGAGAAACAAATGGTTTGAACCACTCGTGCTCTATGATCGTGAATGCAAAATTGCGTAGAGGAAAATAAATATTTTGCAAACTTTAATGCAAATTGAAATGTACTTGTACATCTGCGGATGTAAAATGTAAAAACCGTATAAAATTGTTTATCAAAATGAATTCAAATTATGTTAACATTATAAATTCAATTCTTAACAAAAAGAACGTAACGCAATTGTTATAAAACCCATAAAAATACAGCAGAGGTCGGGGAGAAAACTCGTGGCGCGAGTCATCATCAAACTTGAATATCAATATTGCGCCTCCAGCCAATTGTATTAATAAACAAAACAAAATGAGAAATAATAATGCTATAGGCTAACAAAAGGTTCCATTTCTCCCCTCGATATATAAGTAAACGTCGAGGGAATAACTCTCTAAGCCGATGATGCTAAGAGCTAAAATCGCCTATGGATGTAACCCGTAATTTTGTTATTACGATAATAAAATTATTGTTGATGAAACATTTCTTCGAATCGATGTGTCTGGCGAACTTTACTGTTCAATTTTTTATAGAAATTACTGCAATCGCTCGCTTGGTTCGTCGGCTCAATTGATAGGTGTTACTGCCAATGCGATGCTTCATGTGTTTCACGTGATTATTTACTACGTCTGTGCGGAGAAAAAAGAGACAAGATAAAATACCTACTCAGTATTTTAAAGTACAAAAAAACGAGTAGTATTCTTACACGAATGATATTTATTAGCAGGTTTTTGCACTCCGTCTGCTCTTTAAAGTGAAACTGTTCTGTTGAAAACCTCCCCTCGGCCACAAATAGCAGATCGCTATCTAGCCGCATTCGCTGACAATTTTTACACTAGTGCAGAGTCCACAGACAAATGTGCACTGCATTCACTGCGTTATCAGATAAATGCGGGAAGGGTTGGTGAAAGGACTAGCCCTGATAAAGCTCCGTCGATTCGTTCCTGTAAATATGCCACCATTCAATGGGAAATAGGTGTCATATTGCCACTTTTCGAGTGAGCCCGTCGTGTTTACCTTCTGCCTTTATTTACACAGGTAGAAAGCGAGCCAACATGCTTTTTGGAGAGATATAAACTTTCAACGGCACATCAGTGCATTCCGAGTCCAATTGCAAAAACAAAAATGTCTGTTACACGGTGAATCGGTCCGATCGCCATCATCGCGACATAAATCTGCTTCGGCTACTCTTTTAAGCTTTTAACCCTGTTAATTCTTACCGCTTAGTTTATTTATGTACGAAATGGTCCGCTCTTGTTACATCGGTTTTGTTTTGCTCTTTTGTTTTACAACTATCAGTTTTTGTTAAGCTAAGTGCTGTTCAGCGGACAAATGGCACGCGGGCAGATAGGGCAAGAACGCTTTATGGCTCTCTGTTGTGGAACTTTTAATAATTTTGTTTTAAGCGAGTAAAAGTTTTAAGCGAAAATCAATACGATTGGGTTGCTCCGAGCAGCTGGATAAAGGTGAGCGGAGTTTCAACTTTCTGGGGATTAAGAACAACAAGCGACATCTATTGGCGAAGTCTAACAGCTGGTGAAAAGTTTTTATTTCTTCTCAGGAAGTTTAGCGTGGTGAAGATTGTCTAAAGAGATACAACATATTGTGTTGTGTGGATTATACAGAGTGTTCTGTTGATCAGATAGGATATCATTGCTCTCATTATTTGCTATAATTAATCCTAAAATTACCAAAAAAATGCTGTTCACATACACTAACACTCATATTCCTAATACAAATTTACACTATTGATAAAATATATTAAGCAAATGCTATTTTTTTTTTTAGATTTCAAGGTCGGTTTTGTTATAAAAATATTCATTACAATGAATACTTACAGAAAAAGAGCAATGCAAATTCCAAGCTAGATGACACCAGTAGTCAAATTATTTTGTCAACTATAAACACAGATGGACTTGTAACCGCTTCAGACTGACAGCCATAAGCCCCACCCGAACGCTTTCCAGCTACCAAATCCCCTGAAGCCCTTTCAATTACACTCCATAAGCGACATATTGCAATAAAAACCGTCCTGAAACCGCAAAATGCCATTGTCGAAGGGGAAACAGCCCATCAATAATATGGAAGTGACCGATCGAGCAAACACGAGCTGGCCAATGATAAAAACTGACGAGCAAATAGACAGACAGGACTTGTGTGCTCAGCTAATGGATTCAATTGATATGAAAGCTTTTACAATGCTGACGATCCCGACATTATCGCTTAGAGCCAAATTACATGTTATGTTTAATTTTACGTCTGTGCATTTATCATTGCAGTGCTCTAGATTTCGGAATTTGATAAATTATGACGTCATTTACGTGCAAACGTGCGCAATTTTTGTAAATGGCTATAAGCTGATGACGAAATATCGAAACGGAAAAAGTGCATGCATTTACGGAAAAAAGATTTATAGATGGTTCATTTTTTAAAATCTTAAACTGTTATAATTTTACTACGTTGCCCTTATAACCCGATCGTACCTAGGTATGAAATGCACACATAGTATATTGCTGTAGATTTAGTACACCTTTTAAACACACACTTTTCTCACCCAACCCAACAACAATTTTAGAAAAAATAATCATTCTTAATATTATTTACTCCACATATCAAGTATTTAACTTTTCGTTATTAAAATTATTTGCTTTTGATAATACCTAACGGGCAGTTGTTATAGTTAGCTCTTTGTTTACATGCTTGAAAACTGAGAAGATAATTTGTTCAAGGCTAGTCCGTCAGCTGTCCATCTCATAACGGGCTCCCAGGCGCAGAGCAAACCGCCCGCAGGTAACGAGCCACCGCGAGATGCGCCCGCGCAGATACCCGCCATTGTTGCGCGCCAGCTTTCGCGCCATTGTGCGCGGCATCTCCTCGCTCTGATCTCTGTTTGTTTACGGGAACTGGCTCTTCTTGGGCTGATCTTCACGCTCAGGTGTAACAAAGTAATTGAAGAATATACTCCGAGTTTGTATATTTTGAAATGTTTATTATCATATTAATAGCCTTATTATTTTCCTTCGCTTAGTTTTTTTTCGATTTTAAGCATCATTCATGTTTATATCTCTCTTTAAACGATTCTATCTCTCTCCCTGTTCTGTGTGTGTATTCATTAGAGTCGAAATACGATCAACCTTTTCCATAATGTTTCTTGATTTCCTTTACTTTTGCCGGTCGGTTCTTAAATCATCTCCCAACGGCGATCACTTATTTTGTAATACTTCTCCATTTTGTTCTATTCGTGGCATTTCGAGGATATTCTGTTTCTGTTGCAATGAGTTTGTTATGTAGGTAGACTGTTGTACGTTACATTACCTATGTAGGTAATTCATAATCTATTCAACAATCTTTGTGGTCACCTCACTCGTCCGCTGAACCAAGTAAACAATAAGTGACACTAACTGTGCATATTAAAATGCCATTCGTGCAATGGCGATACGCGAGACAGTCGGCCATATTGGATTACCGGCGTGTCGCTCCGGTTACTGCGCACGCGACTCGACCACACGCGCGCCATCTATCGGTGACACTCGTCGCCGGACCGGGTTTGGGTATCGGGTGTGATGTGGCTTACCGGACTGCTTGTTTGTTTATTGATTTGACACTTCGAAATGATCGGTATATCTATTTATTGAAATATTTTTTCGTGTAACAACTTAACAAGCGAGTTGCTCAACTTAACTTTTTCTAGTTCTACGCCACTTAAGAATTATGTAATACGTTAAATTCCTATTGTAGAATGTGTTTGCCTGGCGTACTCTGTATAGTGTACCTCGTCTTTTTACTGAATATTGCTTATTAAGTATGTTAAAGTCCGCTAGTCCGCACTAGATTACTATTGTAATTCTTAACACTTATTCATATGCTGTTACCTACGGCGTGATGTCCATCGTTATTAATTAACAACTTTTTTATACTATGGTATGACCATAATATATCTATCATCCCTGACGAGAGTTACAGGGTTTTGTAATATTTATATATTTACTACAAAAAATTAAAAGACGTACGTATTTTTAATTTTTACATTATATCGCAATTCGCAGTACACTGCGAGATAACGTTGTTTTAAACATGAAAAGAAATAAACACATAATTCGTTAGTCTATGAATTGTTTGCTAGGAAGACCTATGTCCAGTAGTGGACGTTCTACGACTGATAATAATGAGAGTTACTGTAATAGTAAATCAAATTTGTTAACTGTAATAAAGTATGCCAACACACGTTTGATAAATAATCCTATTCTGTTAGAAATAGCAAAGGGTAGCGATACGCCCGCGGGCGCTGCAAGTGCTACACTGTTTCTCTCTCTTCTCTCTTCTTATCCTAAGTCCCCACATCGGGGCAGAGGGCTGATACAGTGTTACGCCATTCCTCTCTGTTCTGTGCCTTGCGTTTCACTTCGCTCCAAGTCAGTCCGATGCTTTGGGCCTCAGCAGTGATGGAGCGCCGCCATGTTTGTTTTGGGCGGCCAGGTTTTCGCCGGCCTTGTGGATTCCAATCCATGGCTTGCCTAGGAATGTGATCCAGCTCCCTGCGCAATGTATGGCCAACCCAGTTCCACTTACGGCGCCGTATTTGCAGCTCTATAGGATCTTCATGGCATTCCCTCCAGAGGTCTATATTGGCGATAGTGTCTGGCCAGAAGATCTTCAAGATTTGCCGTAGGCATCGGTTGAGAAAAACTTGTAGCTGTTGCGTTATTGCTTTTGTGACTTTCCAGGTCTCGCATCCGTACAGCAGTACGCTTTTTACGTTTGTATTAAATATTCGAAGTTTCACTCTACGAGAGAGGTGTTTCGACTGCCATACTGAACGGAGACACGCGAAGGCACCTTTAGCTTTGGCAATCCGGGAAGCTACGTCTAAGTCTGTTCCTCCAGATGTTGACACGACGCTGCCAAGATAGGTGAAGCTCGACACCTTTTCCACTACTTCATCGTCTATTAGTAGTGGACTGTCATCACGAGTTCCACTCCTCATGTCTTTAGTTTTTTGCGCGTTTATTTTAAGGCCGACCATTGCTGCTTCTCTTTGCAGATCGTCCAGTTTAGATTGCATGTCAATGCGGCGGTGGCTGAGTAAGCACAAGTCATCAGCGTAGTCCAGGTCTTGCAGATGACTCGTTAAGCCCCATTCAATTCCACGTGTTGGTATGCTGTTGACACGGGTCATGATACCATCCAAAACTATGAGAAACAGCAACGGTGACAGAAGACAACCCTGTCGAACGCCGGCGTGTACCGGTATCTTCTCGGAAATTAGCCCATCATGTCGTACTCTGCATGAGTAGTTGTCATAGAAAGACTTTATTAAGTTGATGATCTTTGCAGGTACGCCGATTGATTCCAGTCTTGACCAAATTGCAGACCAACGCAGCGTATCAAAGGCTTTTTCGAAGTCAACAAATAGAGAATATATTTCTCTCTGGAATTCTGCTCCTTGTTCTAGGATAATACGCAGCGTGTTAATTTGGTCAGTGCAAGACTTTCCGGGGCGGAAACCGGCTTGCTCTTTCCGAAGTAATGGTTCCACTGCTTTAGCGAGCCGATCTAGGAGAATCCTGCAAAGCACTTTAGAGGGCACAGATAACAACGTGATTCCTCTCCAATTACTGCAGTTGCTTAAGTCACCCTTTTTTGGCACAGTCACTAGTAGTCCCGTTTTCCACTCGTCGGGCATAGTTTCTTCTTGCCAAATTTTTTGTATGAGTGGGGTTAAGGCTACACTGTTTAGCTTTACTATTCATTGGAGCAGCCATGTGAAAAGTCTCGGCTCATTGCAATTCTACTTTGAAATAACATGGAATCAGTTCAATATATCCACAGAACCAGTTTTAAAATCCAGGCTCGTATTAGGTAGATTCTTTCTAATAAGATCGTTGTAGTAAAGACGCGTACTCTAGCTCTAATTATCATCACGAGATTATTATGTTGCTATTTTTATATTTTCGCCAATTTTATTGCAGTTGTTTGTATTCGTATAATGCTTATTACAATTTTTCCTCAACCTGGCCAAAGCTCGTATTTTATCATCGTAACTGCTGTTATAACTTCTCACATCTCTACAGACACTACGAAAGTTGTAAATGCAGGCAAAACGTTTGCACAATGTAACCCAAACATAAATTCATAGACAGTAGCTCAAAATATGAATCCCGTACCGCAACAAGGTAAGAAACTCCCCCAGGATCTCGGGATCTAATGTAGAACAACTCGCAAATGTAGGACCTCGTAACTCTACATCAACTACAATTTAATTTGAACTTTGTATCTATACTGATAAAACTTGGTTTTGGTTGATTGAAGTTGGGTTCCTAAAGCCCTTAGCTCCAGACGAGGGAAGTAAGGGGGTAAAGTGAGACAATCGTAAAGTTTAATAATAATTACATTCTCAACTCTCCTCCCAGGTTGTGCAATAATTAACCGCTCGGAATTACTTAGTCGAAATAATTTAATGTGACGCAAGCGGGACTGTTTGTATGTGGTCGCTTCGTATAGGATCAGAAATATTTCTCTTAATTCTGGGAAACCTTTCAACTGTCATGTAAACTGAAATGTTTGCAAAGAATGGATACTTTTGGGATGGATAACCGTGAAGTCCGCGAAAGACATTTACACCTTTAACTGAGCCCTTAGTCCAGGTTTTGCGTAGTTTACTTAAACTTTCGCGTTCACGCATGTGGCCCCATACATTTTATGTATTAACTACAATAAAATACAGTAACTACTGTAAAAATATTTATAATACTTTTAAAAACTTTATAAAATACACTTAAAATTAAGGATCCTAGATTTTAATTTCTTAGAGATGTGTGAGTGAACGTAGTCACTTGGTCAGATACCTTTAGGCGATCTAAGGAAAATACTTGTGTATTGTGTTCCAGCCAGTACAAATTCATGTTTTTGCCCAGAGTAAAATTGCGTCATTGTTGTGAAAATTGTAAATATCTATCTGTGTTACATATTCCTGCTGAGAACTACTCACTTACCAACATACTAAACTTTTTTTTTTTTTTTTTTTTTTTTTGTAGCGCTCGTAGCGTAGTTTGATTAGGTGATTGTCAGCGATCACCGAAATTAAGCAACGTTCCGCACGGTCAGTATTTGGATGGGTGACCGCGGGTGGCATTTTCCAACTGAGCGCTACCGTGGCTCGGATGACACGTTAAATTGTAGGTCCCGGTTGTTTTAACCGTTTAGCCATGTCAGAGGCCTTCAGGCGGCCTAAAAACTCTGACACCAGGGCTAGCCACCCGGCCTATACGAACTTACTTACTTACTTACTAAACTTTTCACTTGCGAGTCGTCCATACGCAATCTTACCAACCTGCTAACGTTGGTACTTCGTACCTTACATCATCTGACTGCTCTTAATATTTAAAACTGGCATAAACTGAGGTCTCCCGACCAACTTAACATCGCCCGCAAGAATTATCTAGAACTGGAATGAACGCAGATCTTTTATAAATGGTCGCGATGTCTCTATGGGGTGAAATGTGAACGCTTGTTGTAGTTGTAATTTACATACGGAATTACAAGCCGGAATATTACGGTTGATATCCTTATTTATGAGAAAATAGGTGTGTGTTATCCGTTTCTGTGTCTTCCTTTTTATTTTTATTGTTATTTATATTCATAAGATAAGCCTGTTTCTTAAATAATTCATTGTCAGGTATACATTTTATTACTTCTTAGCCTCATACTAATAGATCGCTAATAGTTTTACAGGTTTAGATCAAATGCCTTATTTTGTGATTTTTCCTTGAAGCTGAATTTAAAAGTTAAACATTAAGATACTATGGTAAGTATAAAATAAACGATTCGTTGTTTACAAAATAAGTATATTTATAGCAAACAAAGCTCAACAATGTTTAAAAAGGCTATTATTTCAAAAGTCTATTGCTTTATCGTACAAAATAAACTCCTAAATACATACAAAAAAGATTTTGCGTCGGCAGTTAGTATTATTATTACCCAAGCCAATACAAATTTTCACCAAGAAACTTTTAAGAATATATTTTTCATGATTATTTCTTGCGCAATTCCCATAAAAAGAATGTGCACCATAACTTCTCATTAAAACATTTCTTGTAATTTCTATTCCCAATGCTGGGGGAATTGATATAAAATAAGTCATAGCGTACACCTGCCCTACTCCTGAGAGCATTAATATTCTTTATATGCAGTTAAATTCGGGCCCGCGGCTGGAACATCGGGAACTTTGCACAAAAATGAAAAATTACCGGTCAGGGAGCGGCGACCGCAAAACACAGCGTAAGAAACATCTAATGAAAGCTTAGAGCCATTCGCATAAATCTCCCTTACATTTTTAATACCAATATATCCGGCGAGGGGAGCATCCGCCGGGAAACAAAGTGTACACCCGAAAACAAAGCATTCGCGGACTCGTGCGTTTATATCTTATTTAAATACCACCAGATGTTGTCCGCTTATAAATGTAGATATTTTTTAATCGGTGCCGTACCAGAGACATAATGGTATCGGCCGATCTGCCGTCAGCTGGTATGTAGATGTGCCCGAGTTTATCGGGCTCGGTGGCTAATTTAAAAATCCCTCTCCGAGAAGTATTTTCATAGCGGGCGCGTCATCCCATCGCGGCCGCTTGATATCTCTTTTGACCCGTATACTTTTTATTTGCTTCGTTACCTAAGCTTTTCGTATCGTATTGAATCTCGAAGAGTCGTGTAGTCTCATTAAAATAATACAGGGCTACTGGATAATCTTATCCGGTGTGTTTCGATCGCAGATTGGGTGCGCGTGCGCCGATAACACCGCGAGTTATTCGGACGCTGCACGCTCGATACGCTACCACTTTTTTAATCCATTTGCCGACGACATCTTCATTATTTGTACGTTTACAACAGATAATAAGGTTCTACGGAATTGTCACAATTTACGACGTTCGTCGAAATATACCGACGCGTAAACGAAATGCAAATCCCTTATAATATATTCATAAAATTATGTGTTACACATGTATGACAAAATCTTCGCATCAAATAAAGGAGTGCTAGATTGCGTATTTTTTATGAAGAGCTCTCCGGCTTGTTGTGCAAAAAGAGCCCTTGTTTCAACAAGCGAGGGGTGAAAGTGCGTGGCTACGAAGAGAGATTTCAAAAGATTTTACGTTCTAAATTTCACACATAATAAAGGGAAGCAATTCTTACGATTATTAGCACGGAGACTGCGGGAATAATCCTCCGCAGTCGAGTGACACGGCCGTGTGACATAAGCCGGAAAAATCTAATAACAATAAAATAAAATTGCCAACGGTTTGTAGATTTAAAAAGGAAAGGGAGGAAAATTCGTTTTCCGCACCGTGACATCCATTACCGTTACTCTGAAACTGACATTTGAATCTCAGAATATCCTGATATTCTTTTATTTATAAATCTAATAAGATTTTTTATGCTAAGTCGTTTCCCAATTACGCTCGAAAAACAAATCAAGATTACGCAGTAAATCACATTGCTCCCCACTAAGGCTGTAAAGTGCTTAAATCAACAATATTCGTAAGTAATATTTCCTTATGCTATTACTATTAAAATTTCACCTTAAGACCGCGGAAGACTTCCTTTCCATTCATAAGCAGTAAAACGGCCGAACTCAACCGAGAGGGAGATTTGAATGCTACTTTTGTTTCCCGTCTCAAAGAACCATTTTGGTCGCTTTTACCATAACACCCGTTTAAATTATTTTGCCAGTTTGAGTCGTAAATTTTAGGAAGACTTTAATTGTTATTTTAACTGCAAGCTCGACTTCTTCTTCGGTACGGCCAGAGCCGTGAAAATACGTCTTAATTCGCTCACCCTATGACTTATGTTTCACTGAAATGAAAGCGTTTTCTTCATTCATACTAGGAGCTAACTGCTCCAAGCGATCCCATAAATATTCCGTATTGTCTAACACCTTTTAAATAATTTCTTAATGTCCAATTTGTAAGTAGAGCTTCTTCTAATTTTTTGTTTCAAATAAAAATGAACTTAGTTGACTTATCAAACGGCCTCTACAAGGGCGTCACATTCGAAATTTAAATATTATTGTTGTTTTTGCTGAGTGCATGAAATTGAAGAGAAATAGAATTTTCTCTCCCGACCCTCCAAGAATCGGGAATCACATTTGGCTGCTGTCTAAAAAAATAAAAGCTAAATTGACTTTTTCTCTTGCTGCCACCTTATTTTCCAGCTATAAACGTTAAACTTTATCGCTCGATTATCATTATCAACTAATTACTTACCTTTTGAACATTATTAAATTGCGTAATCAAAATTGATCCTTTTGTTTATGGGTCTCGATCCTTTCAATCATCTATCGACCATTGAGTTTCGGTATCATAATAATAATTGTCCATAATTATATATTCCCTTGAACCGAGCGCATCGTTTTTATTGTTATTTTATTTATAAAGTAATAATTTTTCGTCGGACGGCAAGTCGATCAGGTTTTAAATTTGATTGATCCGATATAAAGATCGATTTAATAATCGAATGTTCCGCTTTGGTCTTTCAGTTTTTCTCTTGTTTTTGTCGATAAATGTTTCTCTCAGAACGATTATCCACCTTCTTAGTATCTGTTATGATTTATTAGTTCAATAATTTTATTGCCCTCCTTTTTTGTTCTTGCTACATCATCGTCACGTCGTATATAGATAGTTGTGACCACATCTGAATTATCGACGTATCTTAGGTGAATTGGATAGTATGAGACAATACGAAGTAAGTTTGGTTGGCTGCTAAGTACGCAAAGACCACCAGGAGTTCCTTTTGTTAAGTCTGGGGTACTCGCAAATCGCGAGATTCGAGATACGCGGCGTGCCAACGCGGGACCTTAATGGCCATCCCTCGCAAAGGTAATTTACGTCTCATGTGCGAAACCACTCTTAACTAAAAGCCCTCTAAATTACACCATACACCGGGATTGATTCGAAATTAATCTCGCAATCAATATCTTCAAAAGATTGAAGCTTTTTGTTATGGAAATTCATTATAAATCATTGTTATTACCGTATATGTTGGTGGAGATTTTTGTCTCTCACATAATTATATGATTCTCAACATGGGAAATTTTAAAACAGCCTTGGGTTTGTAGAATATTTCAGATTCGATTCTTCGAAGGTACAGGTTCATTAAATATGATATACTAATACAATAAGCTGGGCAACGATTCAATTTAGCGATTTCAATTCGAGATTGCTTTGGTGAGATACTTATACCTCTATCCGGGGGCCCTTATTACGAGTATGAGCATGCGCGGGCGCAAGTTAACTTGTCTCTGTTATCGAAAGATTTTTGTGCGTCGATACGGTCCTCGAGGAGCCACTCGGCTTCTTGCATCTGTGTTTCATTGTAGATCTCTATCGTGCCAGTAGTTTCTTTTGACGCGGTTACTTTCTGTTAATTAGCTTACTTTACATTATTCTGTGCTGAATCTTTGTTTTAATCGATTTTGTTTATTTTTTATTTCTTTAGTCTGTTCCGTATTATTTCTGTGATTGTGCCGCAAAGCAAGCTTAGTCCTTAATACGTAGGTCCATGTTTTAAGTCAATAGTATTATATCGTTACTTTATAATTGTTTCGTGTTTGGTTTTAATTGAACATTCGGTACCTACCGTCGTATTTGCTGATATTTAATCTATTGCAGTAATTAAAAGGCTAACGGAATTATTAAGTGAAATAGTACTAGTTCAATTGAACAAGATAGTTGCGGGGCTATTGCTATTTATTCATAATCATCAGCATCATGAAAAAAAAACGTATGAAAGAGTGCTATGCAATTTTAGATCTTACAGAATCTCTAACGTGTTGTGTGTATTGTAGCGTGTGTTACTAAAATTATTTAGTGTCGTTACGACAGGGCGTCGTCGATAGAGCAAGAAAAAATATTAATAGTTGGTCGAAATTCTTCACCGATTCATTTAAACTCAGCATAAAACTCTTACATTTTAACATGATTTATGTAAATGAAAATAAATCTATTGCAACGTTGTATGAATCATCGCTAAAACACCGATCCACCATTCCCTTCACAAGGATTATTAAAAGCATTGTATTATCGCTATCTCAAAACAATGAGGATTATATCAAATTGAATCTTTCAAGTAATGCATCCGTAACCGTAGGTGCTAACAACGCAAGTTAATCAGGCTGATCCCTTTACGACCTCCATTAGATAGACGAAGCTTAGGTACCTAATTGAATAAGGGACCAAATTAAACTGTGAGACTGTGGGGCATGACCTCTTTCTATTCAAATTGAACGGCGTCAGGCTTCACGCGCTCATCCGTATGGGCGGATCCGACACTTATCGATGGCGAAGATTGCGTAAGCGTTGATTGAAACCTGACACCTATATTCTTAGTTTCACTAAAAGCAAAATTAAACGAATCTGTCCTACACAATACAAATTAAAATTAGCAGTTACTATAGAAACTTTACACACAGGGGTAGTGAAAAATATTTTTAAACTCTTTTTGTAGCCGTAAATTCTTTCTGTATATCAAATTCAATCAATCAAAGCACCGTTCGTAATCTACATCCAATAACATTTCGCTAGGTTTCCAAATCGGAAGTTCTCCCCCAATCATTTCCGTCAGGTTACATCTAATTGAAAGTTATGCAAATCTCTCAATTCTACTCCTTCCTCCTTCACAATAGTCCCGGATTCCGAATGAGTTAATCCGTGTTTATGCTCCTAATCGGCCCCTTGCTAAAGGCCTTGTTACCGGTTTAGCTCACTGTTAAATTTATACAATGCCTTCTGTATACAATGAACCATTTATTTAACTTTAACTGATGTTTATGCGAACATTTCGAATTACAATCTGATTGGTAGCATCTATTCAAATTATTTGGGTCAGAGATTGTACACTTATAGGGTATTTTATTTCATAACCTGTTTCTACCTATGTTTGATCTATTGTTTTTGTTATCAATCACATTTTTATTATTGTTTCAGCTGAATTGAAAATGGATGTCCTGAGAGAACGAGAAGTCAAAGACAATTTAGAGAGACAACTTGTTGATGAACAGAAAATGAGAGGTAAGTACTTCAAAAGGAACTATAATTAGAAACGCTAATTTAAAAATATTCTTATGTAGAAAATACTATGATCAAATAAGTTTTACATCACTATACATCGAGCTCATAAGTTGCGCAAAAGAACAAATAGGGCATAATTTCAATGGCCTTCATAAATCTGTGATCTTCGGGCGCTCCGCGCTCGCTACAATTAACAGGCGATCTCGTTACACCACCATTGTCTTCTTCCTCGCCATGTTATTTATTTGCAACATTAAAACTATTATATTCTCGTGTTACTCTTAATGCTTTATGTTGCTTATTCTCTTTTCGTGCCACCGACTCATCGACGCCTCTTTCATAATTGTGTAAGCTGCATTTGTCTGTAGGCGTTTAATTAATTCTATTTTTCTACTTATATGCGCACGTTATTTAGGTACTTAGCTTATTTTACGGTATTGATTTCGGACTCTATTTTAAACTCGTCGCATGTTTCATGTTAAATTTATAGGTTTGCTGATGGTTTTATAGCCAACAATGACGTCTGTGCAATCTTTATAATGACATAATTTATTAGACAATTCCAAAGAGTCATTTTGCCTATCGAGCGATACATCAACCACTCGTTCTCAGATAATTTGGTCATAAATGTAAACGACGTACCATCTTCAAGAAAATTACATTGAAGAATACGTAAAGCAATTATTGTTGGTCATTAAAACTAAGTGCGATTCTCACCCCAAATAAACATAAAGGTTAATTCGAACACAATACAACACCCTTTCCGCCTAACACAATATTGTGTCAGCAAGTAAAAAGAAAACGGGCAGAATAGAGGTAACCTTTGTACAAATGTCAAGCGGCATGGCATCGTGAACTGACGCCTTGAGACAAAGGGTTTAATTCTATTGAAAACACATAACGATAAGCAAAAATCAACTTTAAACTAACATCACTAATGTAACTTTTCAGGTAAATTAAATGATGACAGTAATTTAGCATGTCACAAACAATATACAGGCGATGTATTATCGAGGTAGACATTTCTCTTGTGTAAATGTAATATAAATTTAAATGTTAATAAAGGGACGACAGGTCGCAGTGAGCTTGTCGTTGCGTATAATGAAAATAATTATTGCTCTGAAACATGTGTTATAATTTATATGGCCGGTAAATGTATGTGTAACATTGTAACAGTTCATAAGACATAATTGTATTTAAGTAGAGTAAAATGCAGGTAACCTGGACAAAGATAGGCAACCGCTGTTAATGGATTTTCAACACGGTTTGGCGATCTTCGATCTAGTTTAAAAGCTTTTTGACATCTTGTGTTCGGACATCGTTTAACACCTTTATTGTTTGGCTTCCTTTACATTACTTATATAGCGTTTTCGGCGATAAAGTGTCATTGTTTGAACTGGAAATGGAGAATCGAGCTTTTGTGACATCATTGTGTCTGGTATTCATTGTCTAAACTCTAAACAAACGCGATCAAACATTGATAGGTATTTACGCCCAGTCGAGTACAGCGTTGCAACAAAGAGGGAAATCGAGGTGTCCATACATAATTCACACGGTGAATGAACTCTATTGCGACGTGAGCAATACTGTTAATTGCCAAAAACCAATCATCAGATAGCGGGAGCCGCGTCCACGCTGTGAAATACAACTTTAGTTACAAAAGCTCGCGTAAACAACGCTTTCGTGAAACTGTAACGAATAGTTGGCTGCCATCGGTTTTATTACGATTTATTGAGATGGGACACTGTGACCTTTTCATAACTATCTCGCGAAGGAAGATATGTACTTTTGTGCAATCAAGTATTATATATATTATGTATCTATTGATAGTTATGTTAAGATCTATTTTATTGTTTCTTTCATAAAGAAATTGAATGTGACAATATGCCTTATCTAGTTTGTAATCTGTAAAATACTCCTAGAAATAAAACTATCTAGCCTAAAACCACAAATTTTTTTTGTTTACGTTGTAGGCTGTACATTTACTGTCCATCCATCTATCCATCAGCCATAAGAAGCCCACTGCTGGACATAGGCCTCCCCTATGGATCTCCAATAAGACCGGTTAAAAGCGGCTTGCATCCAGCGCAATCCTGCGGTCTTAATGAGGTCATCCGTCCACCTTGTACCGTGGACGTCCTACGCTGCGCTAGCCGGTACGTGGTCTCCACTCGAGAACTTTTCGACCCCTTCGATCTCAGTCCTCCGCGCTATGTGCCCTGCCCATTACCATTTCATGGCTATGTCGGTAACATTGGTTCTTATACGGATCTCCTCATTTCTGATTCGATCTCGCAGAGAGACTCCGAGCATAGCCCTCTCCATGGCTCGTTGAGTTCTTTGGAGCTTACTAATAAAGCCCATAGTGAGAGACCACGTTTCTGTGCCATAAGTCATCACTGGCAACACACACTGGTCGAAAACTTTCGACTTGAGGCACTGAGGTATGTCGGACAAGAAGACGCTACGCAATTTTCCGAACGCTGCCCAGCCGAGTTGTATTCGGCGATTGGCCTCTTTCTTGAATTCGGACCTACCTAAATGGTAAATTTACTGTAGTCAGTAAAAATATTTATTCAGCCACCAAATTTAGAAAGCGTCAAGTTTTTTATGAATAAGCATCATCTTTTAGTATTGATAAAGCTTTTTAGCTGCTCTCACCTTTGAAAGTTCTACACAGTAGAGTGCAAATATTACTGTGCCGATAATTAGTATATCGTGGTCAAAAGAATTTTTTAGAGAATATGAGGACTTTTATGATCAATTATTTTTATGCCGATCAAAGGCTTATATTAAGTAGAGACCAAAACCTGGCTGTTTATTTGATCATTTATGCCACACAGAAAAGTAAGCTTATCGTTTGTACCAAATTATTTCCGTGAGTCCATGTATCATATTCTATAGGTACACTTGCGAAAGCGATTACGGACTTCATTGAGGGCTATTAAAATTCAGTCTGACTAACATAAAACGGCGTTTGAGTCTGAAAAATATCGCCTCCGGACAAAATGACCGCGCACGAGCATTTTCAAGAAAATGTCAGTAATACGAAAATAATGCTAATGGTAAATGCGCAAATCGTTCTGGCCCCTCATTAATTTGGTTTTGGAAATCAAAATAATTGATTCTGAATTCCGGCTGTTTTCATAGCCTTATTTGTGTTCATTAAAATTTGTCATAAATTTCATGCTTAATGCTTCCATATACGCATACCTACTACGTTTGCAAATAAATACGCGGATTCAAAGCGATCACGGATTGTCTAATTTTCGGATTTCGAGTTCTAAACATGGTACATTATTCAGAGCACAAATGGTATATTATTCAGAGAAAAATCTAACCAAGATAATATCTTTATATATATACATCGTTTGAAAGCTTGCTTTATGGGCTTTTCGAAAATATTTAAAGTGTATATATATAAATTGTATGGAAAATAGAAATACATCTCACTTTTTTTGTTTTAACCATGTTAATGTGCTTCTATCTTTCTCTTACTCGCATTATTACCTGATCCGTCCATATTTGTCATATTTTGCTAAAAGTATAGAATTTATAAAAAGTTGGTGCATCCTGTTATGTCAATATTAAAAAAAAACATTAAAAATTGGGTCTAATTGATAAAAATGCTTATATTTTAGCTATTTCAAGATTGCTTAATCAGAGTTGCCAGAAATAATCTACTTTTTCTGTCAAAAATATTCATTTATCCTAAGAAATTCGAAATTAATTAAAAAAACGGAGGGCTGTTTTTTTATTTTAACTGATGTAATATATTCAAAAAAAGATGTACTTTTCGAGATGTAACGCATGTTGTGGTTAGATTTTTTGATTATTATTAAACCAGCCTCCATACATTTTGTGGACGTGTCCTTTATTTTTTCTAGGTACGAGTACGAATGCTCCATGTTTTCCTAGTATCAGCGTATTCTACAGAATTGCCTCTAGCTACAAACGGGAAATGCAAGCATAATGACGAAACCTGCATGTCTCAAAGTACTTCATGTTTTTAAAGATATATGATGTGAAATTTGCGAACCTACATTTTGCTACCGTGATGAATTTATAGACTAAATATGCCTTCTTATAATTAGAATAGAGTCGTCTTCAGTAATGCCGCGGCAAAAGATCTAAACTCATCGGTAAAAGCTTGAAATAGAAAAATAGCAGCTTATCATGCAAAGTTAATTAGAAAATTATCGGGCTACTAACATCCCATTGAAATAGAGCATCGTACTGTTAACGCTAGATTTATGATACGGGACTATTCCATTCAATACCCTTGGCAATTTTATAAGTACCTAAACATTTTCATATATCGCATTATGAATGGCTCGTAGTTCAGGGGCTTGATAGTTACACTAGTTCAATTTTAATGCCAGGTGCATAACATGCTATCGGTTATTCTAAATTGTATGTTGATGTATAAACGTGAAAAACGCAGTTATGTTAGGTTAATTTAATATATGTACTGTTTACGTGTTCCAGAACTCAAATAGGTAGGTATACGAATAGGAATATACATGTAATAAATAATCACGAAACATCTAAATAAAAGTAAAATATTTAGGATTGGAGTCAAAAACGCTAAAATATTTTTAGTCTCCAGATTATTATAGACGTTAAATTATGTTAAAAAATATTTAATGGAGTTTATATTTAAAATAAAACTTGCTACGATAGCACTGAATTGTTTCCTTTAAATCGGCTTTAAAAAAAGTAACAGTTAAATTTTACTAAGCGTAAAATTAATAAGTTACTACCACAGAAAAGAGAAGGAAATAGAAAGGAAATGTGGAGGGGGGTTTGTAGCCACTATCATGAGTTATAACTCAAGATACGTGAAATCGTGACATTTACTGTTTCAGTCGTTCAAGTGATTTCAGAGGTAATTTTTGCCCAAAAAATGCCAGTTCGCGCTATTGTAACGTGTCGAATACAGAGCAAAGACTTTAGTTTACAAAAAGGAGGAATATCCTTCCAATAGCAAGTCTAAATTGTGGGCATTTTTTTATATAAACGTTATCTTTTACTGCCTAGAATTTCGTTGATAGTGGTGGCAAAACTTGCAAACATTTTATCGACATCGATAAATTTTGCTACAAAGTTAATAATATGTCGGAATAAAAAAATATCGATGTCAATATAATTATTTTAATTTCAAATGTTTTGTAATTATAGCATATTATAATTATAATCAAAAAAATTATCGATATCGATAAATTTTGATAGTAAGTTAATGTTATCGAAATTAGACATTTATTGTTATCTGCATATTTAGTAAATTGAGCCAATCAGTAGAGCCACGGGGGATAGACGAAAATATTTGTGATTGTGGTGTACTTTTTAGTAATACATAATTGTATTTGCACCACATTCTAACTGTTATACTACTTATGAATAAAAGTTCCCAGCTGGGCTAGGATGCCCAAGAAGTAATATTTCTTTCGACGTGTCAGAACGAGCCAGCGTGATGGCGATGTATTATCTGTCACTTTTTCACACGTTGAAAGATTTCTTTTTGTAGCTTTTCGTGGTCGCATGCTGGACCAGCACTGACAAAGAGTAAATGGATCGAGGCAACAGGACGACATGACTGGATTCCTACATTTTTTTTGGAAAAGTGATTGCTCACATAATAAAGATGCCTGAAGCCACCATCAATACCTAAAATAGAAACCGTAATTATACATTCGATGATAAGGTATACACATAATGTATTCTGTAATAGAATTGATGGAAGACGTGTTTAGTGTTTTGTTAAAATATGAGTTATTTTGGGGGTGATTTGCCTTTGAATTAAATTACATTTTATTTTGACGTATGTTTGAAAATATAATCTGATTTTATTAGCATAATCGGCCTTGTGGGAGTCGCGCACGAAGGATGCCGTACTATTATTCAGTAAAGATTTACATTTTCTGAAGTACCTACCTAATACAATTTTATAGTTCATATAAAAAAAAATTGTGTGTCTAGGTATAACGGTTCCGTTTTTAAAAGATATCTATAATTATAATTATATTGACTAAGAGACGCTAAAATTGAAAAGATGTAAACGAATCACCCCGAAAAATCTCCCGCTCGCACAAACACGCGCTCTCACTCGGCCACGTAACCATTTACGTATACATTCAGCTAATCCAATGATTCAATTATAGAGCTCCAAACTAGAACAATTCGATTGTAATAAAATTATTCTGCTTCTTTTAAATATTGGCGTCGCATTGAATATGTATTTGCCAGTGTCAAGTGTAAGTTCTATTATGATGTTATGATAATTACTTACTACTATTGTTACATGTAATTATGGTGTTGTTTATTAAAATGTTTCTATTATGATATTATCATTTTATAAATAGTCACAGTCGTAGGTAGCACAAAAATCTAGATACAATTGATTATTTTTTGCCAACAATGGCATTTGGCCGACTTCCACCGTTTACAAAATCCAAATAGTTCGCAGGAATTGATGTGGCATCCATGTAGTAATTTTTAACACTATTGTTGATTTTACATTTTTTTTTCGGCTCAGCTGACTTTGATATCTTTTAATTGATTTCAGCTAGGGTCTACTTGTATACCATTTCAAAATTAAAATAAAAAATAAAACGGTCCATAATTGGCGAAAATACCGCTGAAAATATACAAAAACATACATACAGACGAACATAGTAGGTAGTAAGTAAGTAAGTTCGTATAGGCCGGGTGGCTAGCCCTGGTAGGTAGTAGGTACCTACCTTCACTTTTTGGAAGTAGGTAAAAAGTCACTGTCACATCTAAGTCATGCCTGAGTAAAGCAGTAGCGAATTTACTAATAGCGCCGCCCTTTATGGAGTTTTTGTAACAACACAAAAAATCACGTTACACATTACATTATTTTGTCTACACTATTGTACGTAATTCAGTTCATAATCTTCGAAATAGCACAAATTTTCACATATTACCACTGATAGAAACACAAGTTTTACAAATTAATACAATACGGCGCGTTGACATGATTTTTCAGTGTTTATTCCAAAACTTCCTAAATACTAATAAAACTGCACAATCATTGTCATCAATTATACACTATATAGATTCAGTTATATAATCCATATATTATGCAAAACGTATAAAATCACGTTATCGATAAAATTAAACTGCACAATCACATCGCTCATCACTAGCTAAATGCCAAAAAATAACTGTGATACCATATTCAAATTCGAGATTGGCCCATTTTTTTTTTTTTTGGCTTGTCATGTTGGTGCATTTGCCATTGTGATGTAACATTAATAAAATAAAGTGTATTTAATAACTTAAACTCGGCATTTAAATTATGACCAAATTAATGTTATGGGCCTTAACGTATCTTGGTGATGTGACAGAAAGTATACTACGCTCTATTTTAAAGTAAAAAAAATATTTCCGAAGCTAGTGGAAATTGCACAGTTATTGTGCAGATATTTTACAGTGGTAATACATACTTGGCGACAGCGGTTTTCATTGAAAATTGTCATCGATTTCCTTTCTAATTAAAGTAGTTCGCTGTTCTGTGGTTACTACATTTAATACGATTATAATTACTTTTTACAAAAACTCAGCATATTTCGCCATCTGACATATAAAATCTGACTGCTTAGATTTTCGTATCACGTCTGTCAGCAAATCATTTTTCAAAATAGTGGGTCACTCAATCATTTTGATTTATTCGTTTATAATTGAGTGAGACTGTTGCAGCAAGGGACACCCTTGCCGGCTTCCTTTCCTCATTACTTACTAAGGGATGTTATAGCAGTGCAAAGGGAGGAAATACTATTCCATAGTTCTCGCTCTATGATTCCGAGCCGTTCCGGTCATGCTTTAACCTTTGGCTAAGGAACTCAGGGATGGAGTAGGGATTTCAATTTACTTTTAAATAATGTTTTTTTAATGATCTGTGGCGGATTTACCTGTTTACCGTCTGAAGGCTGTTGAATTGCTGCAGCCTACTCAGGCTGCTGGTAAATCCACTGTTCATAATAATCATAATGCATGGATTTTATTTCCAATCTTTATTTAAGCCACAATAAATAAATATATAATAAAACCCTCTCTGATTTCACTCAGAAAAAATATAGAATATGTAGTAGGTATTAGACGACGTTATCTGTCGAGTTTCGCGGTATCTATTGTTTAAAGGGTAATTTTGCTAAAAGTGGTGCATTCACAAATGTAATCCAGAGAGAAAGAAATACCTAGTACACATATAGAATGTACGTTCATTAATAATACGTAAGCTCTTTTGAAACAATGTACAACAAATTGGTGGTTCCTACAAACATATAGGTATATCAGTTTTCTTGTACAGCACTGTAATTTTAAAAATAAAGACATGATAATGTAACAAAATTACTATGGCTAACGATTATAAAATTAACAGAAAACCATCGACACTTTTAAAAAAATATTTTAGTCGAGCAACACAGACACCGTTGTTCGGCCTACTTCTGGTAGCATCACTCTTTTTTGTTTTAGCACTACGTTCTATTTTTTTTTTCAAATAATATACGTTGTTATTTTATTCTAATCATCAACATGAAGCATTCTTTAGATTCCCTGATGGTTCTTATAATTTTTTTTTTATTATTTTCCTAAATCCTGCCCCTCAAGAGCCGAGTCGCAATTCTCATTGTTCTCGAGATTGTGTAATTAAATAACATGTAGGCCGTTACGTGCGGATGTCTTGAAAGGGTGCGCGGTGGAGATGTTACGCCAATTATGTACATTAAAATGTACGACAGGAATGGAGGGTTATCGATGCCTCTGTTCGCAGATATTCAATTCCTTGAAATGTCTCCATAATTAATGTTATAGAATTTGGAACTGTACAATTATATTTTAGTATTTTTTCTGCGGCATTAAAATGTAAATAATTTCGTGTGTCCGTGTGTCTTATCTTATAACATAATATCTGTATAATCAACTACGGTCTTCAGTGAGGACTGGTCTATAAAAAAAACAAATAAGAATACCAAAAAAAAAGTCTAGTCATTGACACGAAAAGAATGAATGAAGTGAGGCCTGGTAAAATTTTGTCTAAATTATTCTACTAAAGAAATATAGTGCCTCCGGTCAAAATGGTTCCGCACGAGCATTACCTAACTAATTTACGAAAATAATGCTAATACTTAATTTGTTCCATTCTCTGCAGCAAGATGTTTAATTCCCAAAAATCTCTTGACATTTTATACTATATATAACGGGACTAAACTCACGTGTAGGGATAGTCGTAACGACTATAGTTTCGGTCGCATTTGGCGACCTTTCTCAAGTTGGCGAGTGCTAGCACGCGGAGCCGTCTCGCAATGCACAGTGCCGAATGCGACCGAAACTATAGTCGTTACGACTATCCCTACACGTGAGTTTAGTCCCGTTATATCCTACTAATATTATAAACGCGAAAGTTTGTGAGGATGGATGGATGGAAGGATGGATGGATGAATGGATTTTTGTTACTCTTTCACGCAAAAACTACTGAACGGATTGAGATGAAAGTTTGCAATAATATAGCTTATAAATCAGAATAAGACATAGGCTATAAATTATAATTATATTGCGTCAAAAATCAAAATATCATGCGAGCGAAGCTGCGGGTAAAAACTAGTATAGTATAAAATGTGTGAAAATCACGTTAATTTCCATAATAAAATCTCTTGACATTCACAATTATTCAAATTAAACTACTCACTAAAGAAAGTTCAACTTATTTCTATCATTCTCATATCGTAAAATAGGTACATAAAAGAAACTGTTCGTGTTTTAATGCCTATCTGTTTTTTCTTCGTCCAAAATAAGAACATTAATTTTGTTACTTTTTTTTATTATTTCGCTATCTTAGCAAATATTTTAAATAGACTTAATTTCCATGTGTACTTTATCTTCTTACTAATCACAGTCACGTGTATACTATAAGTATCTATTAAAATGAAACAAGCGCTCATAAAAGTTAGTTATGATTGATTCAATCATGCAGATAACGTATAAGGATCATTAATTTTATTCCAATAAATTCTACGTTGCCAATACTTGTTATAATGAAATTTAATGCTTGATTTTACTTGGTTAATTAACTCTTGTTTTGCCATATTAAGTCACAACTTCAATTCAGAGTTATTGATGATAATGCTTTGATATGATGTAATAGTTGATAAGTAGCAGTGAAGTATCTTAGTAAATGTTACTATTTTGTATTCATTCAGTTTCGACAAAAATAGTTTAACATTTAGGGCGAAGGCGTTTTATCATGTGCCGCGGAACGTTTACGCAGCGGCGACCAAATAATTTCCATATTATTCAATTTGAATTAAAATAAATGTATACATTGTGCTTATACACATCAAGGCATTATAAGTAAGCAAGCTGTATAGATAGCTAATAAAAAGTTCGAGCCTTTTCAGCGTCTTACGAAACCGATTAAAAATAAAATAAACAATAATAATGGCCTTTGCCCAACAGTGAGACACCATAGAGTCAAAAACAACAATGAAGTGCTGCAAAGTACTAAAATTTACATGTAGATTTAAACTTTATCAACTCTATCTAGTCCATTTAGCACTTAGTATGTAGTTGAGCAAACGTTAATGACGATGTCCGAATCTGGCGAACAAAAACTGACGTGATACCCTCCCACAAGTGTATAACTAACATCAACAGACGTTGATGAGTTACTCCACTACAATAACCTATTGCCAGTCTGCCTAGCTTCAAACGTCGCCCGTCCCCACAAACAAACACTATCAGGGCCGGACAGTCCAGTGATCAAATTCAAATGAAATCGCTCAACAGGCGGACAATCGTATCAACATACGTCAGTAGTCAGTGTCCGACGCCACCCCTAATGATAATTGTATTAGTTGGCTGACCACTCAATCATGCCGGTTGCATTATTAGATATGTGTGCAAGTGTGCATTTCAGGATTTGATTCCATTTTCAATTGCACTCAATTTGCTATATTGTATGCAGTCATAGTTTATCTATATTCTTAATCTGCACCAAATAATTTTATGCCACGTCTTGGATGTAATCTCTGTGACTAAATTATTTATATCATATTTGACGTATCTCTATTTGTGACTAAATTGTGTAGCCAATAGCAATAGTTATCGATTATCATTGCATCTTCCACAATTGTGAAAAAAAATTGTGTCAGTCACAATCCATGTAAATCCAACAGCAGTTCATAGATTTGGCTTTGGTACGCCTTTGGCAATAGGTACCTAATGGATGCAATTTTGCTCTGTCAAGTCGGAAGTCAAAGCTAGATTCTCTAGGACAAAGCCCTTCAGTGAATTGAAAGGATAGCACCGGAAGCTTCTATTACAATTGCTTCCGTTAGTTTTGTTAGCTCTGGAATTTTACTAATGTCAAAGAAATCTTTGATTTATACAGGACTCTGACTAATGGTCCTTAAGTTATATTACGTGCCAAGTTATGTTTTTTTTTTTTGGAAATTTAGATGATATGGTATTTCGCACGTCAATATCAATAACGTCCCTTTATATTTCATATAGAACCAATTTTACACGTAACATAACTGGAAGACGATATAGAAACAGAGTCTTAGAATGTAATTATAAATGAGAAGATCTACAAAATTGTAATTCTTGCCAAAAATCTCGAATCTAAATTGTACCTACATCAATTAGAAGTATAGCGTTGGTGTTATTAATGTTCATTACTGCTCAAATTAGTCCAGATCCACGAGCATTACTCACTTAAGCTCATCGAAGAATTCGTAATGGCGTTCTGTTCATAAAAATGCCAATAATTCCTTAGCAGTCCAGTGGGAAGATATCAAAAAATATTCTCGATACACGGTAAATCCTGACCGCGACACGACGTGCGACCTCGCAGCGAATGCCGATCGGATCGGCGCCGTGCGCGGAATTCAATTACAGCCTCCAGTTATACCGACGTTGGGATTCTGGACTTCAATCCGACCACATGTGCTGGAAATGACGGTGCAACTTTTTTGGCAAAGTTCGGATTTCGCTCGTAGTTCCTGCGGACGACACGGGACTTCGTGATTTGATCACTGAATGGTGTGACAATCATAACTGTCTTGAAACTGTCAAATGATATAGGCAGCATGCATGTTATTCAGTAACCGCCTTGTAATAGTAAATGGCTGCAGATGCCGAAATTGCATCGCATCATCATCATCATTAATTCTTCAAAAGCTGTAAATTTCAAAGGCATAATCGATCTCGTTGCGGTGTCTTGACCGGTGTACATTTATTGCCATTTTTTGCATCAGCTCAGCTGAAGTTATCGGCGCTACGAAAGTTTTCGTGGACGGCGGGTAAATATTTACACTGGAACGCTGCTTGGTGGTTTTGTTCAGTTTTTTGCTTGAGGTTCCTGTGGCCTGGAAAAATTGTTTCAATCAGTTCGGCGCTTCGTGTTCATTAATACGTCTCGTTTTAGGTTTAGCTGGGAGCGATTTTATTGGACGTTAATAGCTGGCAGGTTGTTTTCTCACGATCACCAGGGTAGAAGTATCAAAACATCCAATTATTCTTTATCGCTACATTTGATAAAGAATCTTCGTGATTCTCTGCGATATTTTTTGCTGTTTTTATTCGTGGCCATTCTTTTCCCAGTTCTTATCACGTTGCCTTCGGTATCTACTACGTGACACATTTACCGATTTCTGAACACCTCGGTAATGCAGGACACGCCATCGTTCCGAACAAGGGATCAACCCGAACATAGTTTGTACATAAATTGACACTACGACCTGCGATGTGACATATTAATGTTTAAGGTAAATCTGAATTATGGAACACCATTTTAATGTAAGCTGGTATTTACTTATTACACGTTTCTGCTTCTACATTAAGGGACGGTAGAGACTTAAAAAAAGGAGAACCATTTTGTGACGTGCAAACTTCGAGGAAATATCTAGATATTTGCTTTTTATTAAGCATGTAAAGAAATAATTATCTACTAACTACTATGTTATTTTATTTTAATATTTCATACCGTACTGTACCATACTTTTATTAGTCTACTGCAGAACATAGGTCTAGTCACGAAGTGCTATCGAATAATTGGATTGTTCATCACAATGGCGGCATCACAAATTTTACGGCATGTGTGAATCCACCAACACCGGTGCGCGTTGGTGGATTCACACATGCCGTAAAATTCCTTCTATAAACATGTAAGTTGCCGATGTTTTCTTTCACCGAAAGCCAGTGTTGTAAATCCAAAGAAGCATCGGTTAGAAGAGGACCAAATAATAGACCAAGATAGGATAGGACCAAGTTTGAACACTTACCGCACGCTTGCAAGGTGACTGTTGTTCCACTAGTCCGTTAGGGTTTTTTGATATTTAGATACCTACCTTAGAATTAAATTCTCATAACCTACATTAGGTACCTACTTAATATCGAGTAGAAATCTAAACCAGAACTCGATTAGTGGCGGATGTTCTGGTGAAATGAAGCGGAATATGGCGCCGAGAGCGCGTAAGTAATGCAAATGATTAGATTTTGGTCGACTGTTCGACTGCTGCTGGGCTGAACTTGCCGGGAAATAAATCACTCCATTATACTCATATTTTGATCGAGTCGATCTGAAGAACATTATTTTGCTCGTCTGTCGTTTTCATTCTGTGATAAATCATACAAATACCTATCTAAACTGGTATTGTTTACATAGTCATTGTTGTAATGTAGATTAGTAAATAGTAGATTTTACGTTTGTAGTAAAGCACTTGTTGTGATCTGGTGATTTCAAAATTTAGAGTTCTAGAACTGTCATTGAATAGGCTATTTGACAACATTGAAAATATACTATTGATTGTGGTTATCCATACAGATAATAGCCTGAAAAAGACATATTTCACTTTATTTAAACTAAAATACGTCTAATTTTCGCAAATCTCACGAAATAAAATACGATATTTTTTTGATATTTTATCTGTGACGTGAACGCTCTAAGAAGGGCGGCACCTCTGGTGACGTGACATGCTAGTAAACAAGAATTTCTCGATTGACTGTTGTTTGTGCAATTTGTGTTTTGTGTTTTTGGAGTAATATTATTGGATCTGTAAGTTACTTTTGAAGTATTTTTTGTCAATTTTTAGATGTGAACTAGCGTATTTACTAGTATTAACTAACGTTATTTACTAGTGTGTAATGTCACAAACCAGCGCCATTACAGAATGTAGTTTTGGCGGGATCTTGAATATCTATTATTTGACACTTGATTTTCATTGTTAATACATTAGATCTCTCGGAAATATAAATGTAGTGTGCTTATAATGTACTAACAAATAATTTAAAACGATTTCCGAAAACTAGTCAAATAGCCTATTGTGTAATTTTATGGTAATTATTATAATTATTTATGGAAAGGAATGCAGGAAAATGATAGTGGCATTTAAGTTAAATACAATACAAATGGTACTTAACTGAGATTTCCGAATTTACTATAAGTATTTCTGGCAAATAGAATGAAAATCAATATTATAACCTTTAGTAAAACCTAATATCTTAAGACAAAGTCGGATTGTATCCCATTCACTGATGATAACACTAAAGACGCGTTAAAATGCACACAAAAGAGCGGCAAACTAAAGAAAGGTAAAAACCAAAGACATTACACATTTCACGGCTAAGTAGAATGCTGTGTCGGTCCGCGGAGCCTTGCCATTCACGCTGGACTCGCAAATTGACTACCTTTTAAGAACTACTACACCAATGTTTGCGCTGAATCCTGCCCTTATCAGGAATATAGCTTACGCAGTTTTAAGTTTTCTGGTCTATGTGTAAATACTTCAAATACGTGTAGGAGTGGCTACTGAAATCTAAGAACGCTCGACTAGGCAAATACTTATAGGTATGGTACCATGAGTTCGAGTTAGAGTTTCCTTGATAAATACAGAGCAATTTAGCTCTTGATTGATTGTTATTACGCAGCACTTACCTACAGCAAAGCTTAATTTAACATTGAGCCTGAGACACATTATCCCATATGGTTATGAAATTAAATTACAATCTGCAATCACTCGAATAGTTAAGTGCAAATTAAAACAGTTCAAACTAGGCTGAGATAGGCGTTCGCAATCAAGAATACCGCTGTTGAGCACAAGACGTTTAATTTAACAAACCATCAACATTGGTACTGCGATGAAACCCTAAGGAAGATCTCGGTACGCTGTAATTACGACAAGTATAATTACAAACTTGTAGCATCCGTACGAACATCGCTAATCAAGACTCCATTCAGATACGTTACACCTAAGAGAAGCAGTAAATATAACGCGCTAATAAAACCTCGCACAGAAATAATAATAAAATATTACAAGACCCGAGATTTTGTCTAATTAATTTTGTATATACGTTCTGCGGGGCTACAATGTCTTGGGAGTAACATACAATGAGTCCGGAAAACCGAAGGAGAGGTAACAAGATCCGCGAACGAGCTAAATTAGAATTTATGATTGTATGTGAAATTGTTAGAACAGGTTTCAATGTGTATTATAATGTTTGCGAGTAATAAGGAGTTGAAACGAACTTTCAGGGGGATTCGGCGAAATACATAATGAACTTTATAATTAGTGATGTATTGTCTGAGGTAATAACTTATCTACGTTATAATATTCTGAAGTTTTGGGAAAGAGTTTGTATTTTTGGCAGCATTAGTAAAGATTTTGAAATATTTTTGATGGGCTCATAAAAACTTTCACAAAACCTTACTGTTCAAGTCTGCATGAAATGAAATGAAATGAAATGAAATATGTTTGTTTGACAAAAAATGTTACATAGCTGTTGGATGATATGCCATAAGGGAAATTACAGACAAGAGTTTTTGGACTTAACTGCGGGTTCCAAACTCGGCTAGGCCTGTTTTTTGGTAACCCAAGTGAAGTTAAGAATTGCCGAAGTATACAGTGTGCGCGCTCTTGTTTACAGTAGGTAGATACATCATCAGACATGAGAATCAATCAAACTACTTAAGTTTCGTGAGATAGGTAATTAATTGGTTTATCGTACATAAATAAGTATTAGTTTACAATACGAGAATGTGGGATTATTTTCTACTTCACTACATCTCTAAAATGACAGTCACATTTAGAGACCGAAGGCTCGATTCCGAATACTAGTGTTGCGACGCGGTCGTGTCGATTATTCCACGACCGAACTGTCGATTTCGCTACAATCCACTGAACGCGCCATGTGCGTCCGTATCGTATTTGTAATCTGATACAAAACTTGTCTGATTTTACCTAGAAGTAGACAATAACGTTGCCATAACACACATGGCTAGATACCTGAAATATGTATAATAATGCGCGATAATCAAATGAAACTGGCGTGAATAACTAGCCTTGTAATTAGTTAAGTTTTGTTAGCTTTCAGTTTGAGCATTCATTTGATTCGATAATCGAAAATTAGAACGTTCGTGTTGTTTAGACTAAAGAATATACAAACAAATAAATTTTACATTAACCGCACAATGTAGAAATTGCCCATTGAGGCGTAGTAACTAGTGAGGCGAAATTGCGTGTTAGCGCCAGACCAGTGGGAGTTAGAACTCTGTTGAAAACCGGCGGCAGGCGGCCGGCGACACCCGTGACTCAGCCGACCACCGAGCCACGTAACGCGCCCACCCGTGCTGTTTACCTCTGACGAAACGCTGCCGCTACCGATAAACTTTTTAACAACGAGCCGAATCCCATTCAAAATCAGATTTGCTCTGAGCTTTAATTTAATCCAAAACAATAAGCATCCACGCGAACTCCAAACAATTAGCCCGAGTTGGCGGAGTTGCGTCGGTCCCTCGCAAATCCTCACCGGAACGGCAACATCGAGTGGAATTATAATTATCGAGAAAGCGGCTAAGTCGCGTTTTAATTATAGAAACAAACAAAAACGTCTATCTCCGATGTCTTGGCGAACTTGGAGTGAGTTGAGAGTTTAATCCAACTCTTTGTTGTTGCGGACAGGGGTGAGGTTAATGATTTCTAATTATGGGTCAGGGAAACGGAATTGAAAACCATTTCTAGAAACAAAGTTCTTTATAATACAATATGATCTCAGTACAACATCTACTCCCTAACCGAAAAATCACCTATAGAAAGTAAAAAGATTGGATGACATAATTTACGTCTAGTTTGTTCCTGCAGTCGTCTATGAATGCAGTTATTGCATAATAGCCTACATTTAATCAATCAAATCAGTATGGAAAATAGCAGGCAAATTAATTTACAGCGTAAACAGTCTAGTATCTGTTCAGCGGCATAGAATGTAGATACTCTTTTCCAGGACATAGGAAATTCAATAATAATTGAACTTGTGCCCGGCAGACCGCATCCGGTGTCTCGGGGAAATCGCTTATTGATCCCAAACTTCACTTCGCTGGGGAAGATTTTGATCTTGTTATTAATTTTATGATTTATAGATTATACTGTTTTTGCCTTTGTTTGGTCTCTGATGTTTTTTTCTGGTTTCACCGTCTGTAGAGAGTAGAAATTGTTAGATTTCTTACAAAATAAAAAAAAAAACTTTATATAGTTAGATTTTTCTAAGAAATATCAATATAGGCAGGTCAAAATAGGCATTAGAATGAAATGATCAGAAGGACCGCTCTAGATATTGCACATTATTCTATCTGAAATTCCTGAGTAGGGACAATACGGATGTTCATTAAAGTAATCGAGTAAAGTACAGTATCTAAAGATATCGCGTGAAGCATTTCTTGTTAATCAATAAAAAATCAATTAGTCTGCAATTGGAGAACGTTTCATTCAGGGATCATCGAGCGTATTTCTTGATGTATCGAATGCGAGAATCAATTTGCAATTCGATTGTTAAGTAAATTGTTTACGTTTGCCAGTGAGCTCAAAAACTCTGACACCAGGGCTAGCCACCCGGCCTATACGAACTTACTTACTTTAGTGAGCTCAATTCCAGTGTCAATGCATCAAACTAAGAAAACGAATAAGAAACTAAATTCAGACTTAATTGACAGCATTTTAGTGATGGATGTAGAGAACTAGTAAATTTAGAACAGGATGACAATTAAAACAAATATGTGTATTGTAGTGAAATGACGTGGAAATCAAGTCGAATACAAGAATCGATGGTAGCGATTCGATTGTGGACGAATAAATTGTTTACATTTGCCAGTGTACGATCATTACGATCTTTGTTTACTCGCGACCACACACCAGTAACAGACGTCGATGAAGCCATACGCCGATTTCATTGCAGGATATCGTATTCGTGTTGCTAATATCATATTTTACTGCCAAACCTGTTGGGGGACAAAAATAGACGGTAGATGTTTCCGCGCGCTTTGTTTCCTGTATAGAGTTACAACAAAAGGTTTTTTTAATATATAATATGATTATACTGTTACATCTAATGTTAAGTTGTAATAATAAATTAATAACAAGATTGAAAATTATGGTGGTAATTATAATATGTTACAAATTTTTATCTTAAAAAATCTTTTTGAGAGCATTTTTCGCCCGTGACATGTTCTCTCCTAATCGAAACCAAGTTATAACTTGGAAAAGTATAAAGAAAGGTTTTACTTCTGAAGTTACGCTTTGTCATGTGAATATTACAAATAATTCGTACTATGTTTACCTGGGGGTAATAATATAGATATACAAACTTTATTTATAGTTTTTAGGTATAAAGTCGTGCCAAGTGGCACTTATTAATATTTATTCTCAAATTGAACAAAACAATTTGAGAATCTACATACAGAATACTTACCTACAGAATTTCTATCTATCAAATTTTGCGTTAGCAAATATTCACTGGAACACAGTCATTCAGAAGCAAACAAACGCTACCGCAAGCTCGTTCTGAACACATATCGGTTTTTATAGTGAATCCATTTGCTTGTTTATCTTGTCCAGTATGTTATTACCCCGTTCCTATTACCGTTCAACTGTTTATTTGAAATGCTCTAAACTCACTAACACCATTGCGATTACGATTCGAAGTAATTACGTAAACAACTTGTTTCTATTAGTTCGTTCTTCTCTTTATAACGATGTTTATAGAATTTACTTAATAAAACTGTCTAAACTTACAGTTAAGTATATTATCTTTTTTTTTTAAATTAGACATTGACATAAACATGTTATAAACAGATAAATGTAATTGGACTACTATCATTCTCATTATTGCTTTTAATAGTACCTATATGTATACCTATATAGCATATATAAATAAGGTTGGTATCAACCATGTATTTTTAAAAGTTTTCAAACTTTGTCATTTTATTTCTTTCATTGCATGAAATAATGTTGCTTGAGTATTTAGAGGCTCCATCAAACACAGGCGGTACGAGCGGTAGAGCGGTACGAGCGGTAGAGCGGTACGAGCGGTAAAGGGCGGTACGGCAGTACCGCGACCGGACCTGTGTGAGCCCTTCTTATATAACCAGTACAATACAGATGCCCGCCCGTCTGCTATACCGCTCGTACCGCCTGTGTGTAAAGGAGCCTTAATACTAATATTTATGTTTTGTTATATTGATACATAACTGTCAACATTTCAACTTCAACTACACCCATTATGATTTGAGGATAACTTGATATTCAATTATTAATTACAGATATGGGATTGTCTCTTAATATATTTATATATTGTGTTTAATCGATGGATACTAAACTTTCAAATGCTCACATTACTATCAAAACTTGTCACACTCTAAACAACGAGATGCCAAGTTTGAATTTAGCAAAAAGTGAAAATGGTAGGACTGTAATTTAATTTTTCGAGCAGCAGACAATATTTCGCGCAAAATGAATTATACCCTGCCCTTTCAATATACGAGCGATGTGATGTTCGTAGCCAGACTAATCAAATGACGCGGTCCGAAATGACCCGTGCACTTCCATTTTGGAAAAATGTACTTACTTTTAATGGGAGAGACACTGTTTAATCCAAAGTTGATTAATCTCTATTATGGGATAAAATGTCCTGTAATAATGGTAATAGTACATTTAATAATAGTAAAATGGCTAGAGTATTGAAAATCATTAAATCCGATATAAAATGACCACTGAATTTGGTATTTTCCAATATTTTATCTCTCTACTGACCAAGTAGAGCTAAAAGGTTTTTGTGTGAAATAAAACGAACACAACAAAAAGCTTTTTGTGTGATTGACAGTTTTTGTTGACGAAATACTTAAATTAACTTTTGAAAATTCTGAATAAAAAACAAATGAAATCGCAGCGAAGGCGAAGTCTAGCTATTTTAAATTAGCTCAAAAAGCACAAATCACGTAGAAATGAAACAAAAAGCAGCGCGGAAGTTTTGTCACCGACAATCGTGCTTCTAATCGAATCAACTTTGATGTCAATTGGTTCCGATTCACACAATAAAACGCACCATTTAATTTAATGAACTGTCAAAAGGCTGTCGGCACCTGTTAGTGTTTACAAACGTACCGGACATACGTTTCCCGCTTCGGTTTTCCGATTTCGATGGGGGAATACGCGCCCTGCGTTCTGTGCACCGTATTCCCCCATTCGCCTTTTATTTTATCCCACTTGACTCAATCGAGAGCGATTTTTGAGCGTGAATGGGCAGCCTGTGTAATTTGCTACTGACAGTTCAAAATGTACATTTAAAGCTGTGAAAGGTCTCCATCGGGGTCGCGTATTCTTTATTTTCTTTCGTGAAATTATTCAACTTGCAATTTTTTTTTGATAAAAAAACGGTTTTATTTTTTTGTGAATTTAGCTAGATTTTTCTAAGCAGTATGCGTTAACTTTAACAAGAAATGGCGGTTCCATAAAAATAACTCTTGAGTGATACGAAAATAAAACTTCTGAAAACTTTGTTTCCATTTAAAATTACAATCTAAACGAATACAAAATTATTCTTAAACAATCTTAAAACTGTCAACTTCACCATCTCTAGATTTTATTTTATTCTTACTAAACAAATATCTTCCACGGCAAACTTGAAACAGAAATGCCGACAAAATGTTATTCCTTACTTAGTCACGAAAATTCAAAGGATAGTTTAAATCTGAACGTCTTCGAGGTATCGTTGTGCGAATCCATTTAAGTTTCAGACCAAGTTTACGTTAGCAATATTCCATAACCGTAGTTTGCAGAATCTTAGCGGACCATTTGAGCAGTACCCTCACGAATAGTTGCTAGACAATAAATTATTTAATAACCCTCTCGTTGGAAACCGACCCGTGTACTTAATCAGGGAATACATTCGTCTGAATCACCGCTTCGGAAACAATTAATACAGTGCTTATTGGGGTTGTTGCCCGTCTGGTTATGTCTTTGGGATAATTAGATGGTGTGTGAAATAGTAATGCTTTTAGTCTTTATTTTTATTGTTGTATATTTTTGCAAATATTGTTTCTTGGAGCAAATTTCCTTTTTAAGTTAATATTTAGACAGAGCACTAGTGAGAGAAGCTTAGGACATTTCTAATCAATTTTGTTTGTAAAAATCCATATTTAAAAGAGGTCAACGTCTAAAGGACGTCCATCGTAAGCACTTCATCATGATGATTGATCCAATTGCTTTAAGAAATTCTCATCTACTTCTACCGGTCTCTCCATTGAATCCCGTTAAGTTTATTTGTGTAATTCCTCTAAGGTTTTAAGTTTCAAAGCTTAGTGAAGTCTCATCTGTAATTATTGAACCCAACTGACCGCCGGTGGTGGCCGGTATCAGATTATTGTTAAGTTGGTAACAACTTGGAAATTTGAGTTAGGATTGTAGTTAGGTGCCACCATGGATACTCTGTAAGAGACACTCTATTGGTTCATAGTAATTATTATTCTCTTCAGCTAATTGTATAATCATTGTACGTAGCTGGAGTTAATTTGCACGTTTTCAATAGTGTCAATCCTAACGTATAATGTAATGCGTTGCGTTGATCGTGGATTTTAAGTGTCCCATTGCAAATAACCCTAATATGATGATATATACGTAGCCTGTATAATATTTAAGTATATAAACGCATATACTGTTAGAATTAGCTTAATTACAGCGCTGTAGAAGAGGCTCTATTAAAACTTAGTCCATATCGAATGACGAACGAGATATGCTTCAGTTGCAAAAGTTTTCTTTGCCCACAGAGTTCTTTGGACAAAATATTACTCTATACGTTTTCTACTAAATTTATATAAGGATTTACGTTGTGAATATAAACAAAAATATACCTTTCTCATATTAGTTACTTATTTAAATTAGTGATCAAAACAGATGACTAAAATATTTCGAAGCAACGTTAAAATTCATATTGCAAACTTAATTTACTAACGATATCAAAATGTTCTCTCAATTACAACTCTGCATAGAAAAACCATCAGAGGACTTTTAATTTTCTGTCGAACAGAACGCAGAAGGGGTGACCCATTTGATGTCCAGGGTCGTCGAAGTTCGAACGCTTTATTACTGTGTCCGGCTTTAAGTGGGTGTAAAGTTTCAACACCCTTTGATTTACTTCCCGTGCGGCAATAGGTGTGCGACGGACGGACCGAATTTGTTTGAGCTTTGTCTTTTTCCATCGTTTCAATTTTATTACCTTCCTTTTTTCTTTTTGTTTTTATTCCGTTTCGTCTGCAAACAGAAGCGCAGACGACCCAACCCTTTTATTGATTCCGGGTACAGGTAGCAAATCGAAAATAGTTACATTTGCTCCTAAATTGCTCTAATAATGTCCTCGGGGGAGTATAGAGGACAATGCCAACCACATAATGGGCGCCGCAATTATTACGCTAATACCTTAAAGGACCACTTTAATCCCCTAATCGGAAGCCAAACTAACGTGGCGCCGTCCCGCATAGAAATATCTTAAATTGGCAACACGGTCCGGCGGGCCGGCCATAAAACATCTTAATGAGTACAGCTAGCAGCTGCGGACCCCCATATTGCCGCTCTCATATCCATGCAAACTACCCACGGACGACGTCTTAGCAGCCTTACTTTCCTCCTCCTTGTTTACAAGTCGACAACTAATTTGATGCAATATGTGCATAGGACAACATTATGGGCGCTATCTCCTCCGTGCGTGTCTTGCATACATTTGCTCCTTCCTACCGCAACGACGCTCCTAGAGTACCAGCTGACCCTCCACTCAACCCTCCTATATTCAAATTCGGCGCCGACCGGCCATTTGGACACGGATTTGTTATAAGATTAAAGGAAGATTTCACTTGCGAAACAATATGGCAAACGATTTACATATTTCGTTTCCTTATTAGTTTCGGGATATTTGTTTTGGGGCCGTCGAATTTACATCCACTGACCGATTAAATGGCCTTTAGGCGTCTTTAATGGGGGTGCCGCGTGGTCGTTGTTAGCCTTCGCAAATGTGTGCTTATGCGTAATTGAATATTTTATGGGATGGAGCAAATTTAGTGCGGAAACTTTATTGATTCCATATTTCGAGTCGTACCTTGCGTCTTACCGAGAGCTAATCCTATTCGCATTGCAGAATATTTCCACCGGTGTGTTTGTAGAGTCAACATTCGCTTTCACATCTCGCCTCTTCAGTTTGCTCGTGTGTTTATCGTTTGCATTTATCTGTTGACTGTTTTTATTCCGCAGTTGACATTTACCCTCTGTTTCAACAAGCTCAGCATTTACCCGAAGAGTTTCTTTCATTCGGCGGACGAGTGCTCGCGTTGCATTACCTCTATTCACGCGGAGATAGCTTCACTTAGTTTCCTCTTTTTCAGTGCGGCCAGGTTAATTTCTGCATCTTTATTATTCGAGTGGCCGGTGTGTATGGGTGCAGTGTAGTCTGTCTGTAGCGTAGATTGTGTGGCGGAAAGCAAACTTGAATTGTTGGGTCGCTGCCGTCGCGTAGAGGTAATGAACGCACGGGTGGGACATGCTCTGGAGCTGGAGGCGGCTGGTTCGAGCGAGAGGCACGAGGGTGGCAGGGGGGCGCCTCCAAGGGGAGGGGGTGCAACGCGTCCTGTATGCACAGCGCCGCTTCCGCATTCGTTAATGCAAAAGCGAGCACAGACTTCAGGTGTACATTTTCAGCGCTTGTGTGCTTTATACTCGATGTTAAGGCGTGCGTCTTTGTGCAATGCTGAGCCTTAATTATTATTACATTTTATCTTCTATACGCTTCAATACGCTACGAGGCTCCGAGCTCTGGTATTATGTATTATCTCTTAGTGGTTTATGTTTAGCTAAGAACTAATTACTGAGATAAATAGGAGCTCGCAGACGAGTATGCATAGCGGACGGATGGGTATAGGCTTACGGCTTGGGTTTTATATCTTTCATTTTCATGCCGGTGTCTGTTAATACAAAACGAATAACCTGCGGCTTGGCAATTCATTATTGCATTCATTCATTTGGGCTTCATTAAAATCGCATTAGGATTAATTTTTCTCGTCCCCGTTTTAATTCAGAGTTTGCTGAGGGGATCCCCGGACGGTCTGCAATCATCTATTGTCAATATTGGTCGTGTTTTGTCTACCTGCGCCGCGCTACTGTGTTTTACGATACCATGAAATTGCTTGCGTTTATCACATTACCAGAGTTCTTTTTCCGTCGTCTTTCTTGATATTATGTAAATTATGACAATAGTGCAATAAGAACAACATTAAATGGGCATTAACTCAGTCGTACAGTACATCCAGTAAGATAATTTTAAATACAGTGTTTTAATTTATCGGAGGAATCCGATGTTACTGGATTGTGCGCACTTAGATAATCTGAGTTGACCTAAAGTAGCCAATTGATTGAGCTTAAGTAATTGAGGCATACCTGTTACCTTAGTTAATAGAAGCTGAAATGACATTCAAATATTCAATCCACTGTTAAATAGAGTTCTAATAACGTAAATCGATATTTGTTTTTCAAATTGGCCCACCGAAGCCTCTCAAGACATTCGCACGCGATTCCCGCGACCCCTGCCGACGAATATCTACAATATTATTAATTCAGGCATATTAACAAAAGGTGTCACGTTACGACCACACTGATGGCGCAGGAAGCATGCGCCGATGACCCGTTCCAACGAAAATAATACATCATTCGATCCCGAATCGATTTTTTACCACGAACCGATTCCTTTTATTTCATCTGTCTAATCTTGGATATAATGTTTCATATTTTGGTGTTTCGACCCGATTACGGGAGCAGATCAGAAAACATAAACATAAAATATTCTATTACTATCAAACTATTAAAATTTTATTCTCTACTAACATATTATTAGGTTACTACATCTCAGTTATATTCTTAAAGTATATCTTTCTCTATATCTTTGAAATCTGATTATACAAAATAAATATATAAATAAAATGTAGCGAAATAATTCGAGAGAGCAGAAATTGATGGGCAATCTCTCGCATTTAAATATATCTAAGAAACATTTTCATGCACAAATTGTTTGCCATTAGCCAGCCACAGCAATATAAACATGTAAATTTGTTTTTTCATCTCCGCAATAAGTCTAAAAGGCATCCAAAATGGGCGAGTAGCGCCGGGGGCTGGCAATATCAAGAATCGGACATTTCACGGTCCGTAAGTTCAACCGTATCGATACGGATATAATAACCAGTGGAATGGTAACTATAAAGAGAGATTGTATTTTTTACTAACGTCGTAAGAAGTCGGAATGTCCGACCGGCCCTTTGATCGTCATGATAAAACTGCGCGCGATATTTCTCTCTTTTTTCATAAAAATTTTCTCCGTGCACCTTTATTGATATTTTGTTGCTTTGAAACGTTCGATGAGATGTTATGAAAGATCAAATAATCTCGCTGCGTAAACACTGAAGAGAAAGTATCGCGTTTTATCACCGAAGGTCATTCGGAGCTCGTAACTAAAGCTCCCCATTTTTCTGACAAAAACAATAATCCGGTACAATTTTGAGGAAAAATGTTTATCACAAGAAACACCCGCGCCATAAATAGTGCCGCCCGAATAAAACAGAGAGGAAACAGATAAAAAGCTAAACGGTCGTTAGCGAGTGTACCGGGAGGACATTGGTGTGGACAGCTTTGACAAATGTCTCTGGGTGGGAGACAACTCTCTTCTGATTTATGGATTGATTTCTATGCAAACAGTGCGGAGGACCCTATATAGCGATACAATTTATGTTGCATTGATATATTCACATTTTATAAAGTAGGTACTCCCAATGTTCAGATTTTCAGCAAACATCAGACTATGCGTAGATAAGATTAACCCAAGACAGAGAATAAATGTACATGGATGAAGTCTTTGCGTAGTGGATATATGGATAGTGGATAGTTTAGGCTAACGATGACGATGGTCAAATAGCAAACAAATAATAAACAAATTACTTATAATGCTACAACTCGTTACACTTAGTTACAACACAACACTTGGTAACATTGTATATCATATCACAGTCAGTAAATCATTCAGTGTATATTGTACAAATAATTTTTTTTATTCAATACATTCGCAGATACGAACGACACCATTAACTATTCCTTATCAAGCGTCGAAGCGTCATTCCCTAATCGCGCCGCATCGGCCGCAGTCTCCAAACATACGCTCATCTGACACTCCTTATCTCGACGACATTATTTCATACACATCTATCGGAAAGCCGTTCCAACTGCGTCTGATTTTATTCTAGGCAATTTATTTTCAATAAAGAACTATAAAAAGACTTATCTAAATCGTTCAACGACGCTCGGAGGGGTGCAGACGTCATAAATGTCGATGCTTATTTACGTCATAGTGCACTACTGGGACAACTATGGTATTGAGTATCGATAGCTATGATTTCGCGATTCGTCAGTTAGATTTATATTTATTTAGCGTTACTGTTATCTCTAGGGAATTCGGTAACTTGAACTTTTCAAGAGCAACCACATGGTCAAGATAAAATTTTGCTTTTTCTTTTTTGGTACCTTTTGTTTGAATTACAGCTTTCATTTAAAAGTTTAGATCATTGTGTTTGCCTGGTTCTCTTCGTGCTTATTATTAATTTTTATTTTTCAGATCTGAATACAAAATAATAGTTCATACCCCTTAGATATAAAGAAAGATATGTCAACATGTTCCTAGTAAACGCTTAAAGTATTTTTAAGTCATGGGGCAAAGCAGTAAAGCAATGCAAACTTCCGTATCCGCTAGGGTTTACCGCGTATACTCAGATAAGGACACAATACAGGTACATCCCCAAAACCGGTTAACTCTGAGGTATAATAAAAAGCTATTAAAAGTCTCGTCATTCTTTAGAATGTCTTTCAACTCTTTGACATTTGCCCAAAATGTTCAAACGGAATGACAACGCCTACACGTGTACTTGTAAGAAAATGGAATTTACCAACCGAAATTACAATATAACGCAGATTCCAATTTGAATTTGTATCAACTTGCTCTCACAACCGTCTCATTTACATGTTATTCGGGCAACAAACCCTAGGGGACCGTATCAGCCATTTATGAGTTAAAAAGTATTAAAGAAAAGAAAACTCGATAGATATAAAAAGATACGTAGGTATAATAACAAGAGAAAGAAGCCGCGTGCAAGAATACAGCTCGCGGCGAATACCGCCCGCGGAACCCGGCATTGTTCCGCGACTTTTAAAACGGAACAAAATGAGCTAGGGGAAGGAAATCGGATGAAAATATGAAAAGAATACACGTTATACGTAAAAGTGAAACGAAACGTCGGAGATCGGGTCTCAGCCGCGGCGGTCCGCAAATATAATTTGCATAGTCAAGTAGCCGAACTTTTGTCTGCAACGGATGTTCGCAACCATATTCGTTCGTTGCTTTTTAGCCACACTCTCGTTCTGTATCGGCCTCGGGTTTTATTGCATTTTTTCCCCTTTGAACGGATTCCTTCAATATTTTGGTGGTTCGTTTTTATTCATACGCTCGGTCATCGAATTGTTTCGCTTCATATCGTACGCTTTGTTGCTCTCTTAATCGTCCGCTTATTGGTTGTTTTGTATTTTAGGGAATGTTGTGTTTATATCTATTGTTACATCGATTGAAACATGTAGCCATTAGAAACGTGATTTTACGTTCTAAATGCATTCAAATGAATTGTTTGTTTAATTTATCTCTCAATCATCAATATTTTATAGCTATCACTTTCACGTATCATATTATTGTAATAGTAAAATAGACACAGTAAATCTACCGACAAGACGGTATTGTAATTTGAATCAAAATGAAATAGAACAAAGAAAAGATTAACTGCATCATGGCTATTCAATCGTCTAGAATTAGAACCATCATCGAGTACAAAGGCGGCAACAAAAGACTCCAAACTTTTTGTTAAGCCAGCTTCAAATGAAATAATCAATCGAGAATTATTACGATTCATCGTCTGTGAAGTTATGAATGAGGAAGCAATAGGTTCGGATTACGAGCACAAAGCGGTGCCGACGGCTTTTGGACAAATATTGACTTGTAGAAACAATGTGAGGCGATTTGCCGACAGCGCTTCTGCCGCGGTTAGTGATGAGTCTAAGCTCGCTCTCCGTGGGAAAACAGTGATTGACGTTTTAGTTTCCGATTAAATTAGATCTCTAGAAGACAAACACCTCTTTGAAAATAATATTCACCAAATGAAACATTCACGCGTTAATAAACAGGAAAAATGAGATGAAAAGGTTCAAAAATAAACTTCAGTCGAGTGCAAAACTGTTTTTCAGAGGTGTTACACCGAATCGATACTCGGACTCGATGGTCCGACGAATTTTCCACTGAACGGACATTTGGACGTGAACCTTTGTATTGACGAGAAATTAAGTGAAAGAGGACCTTTCCATCCTAATTTTGTTAACAAAGTAATTATGTACGGTCACGTATATAATATTTGACTTTAGGGTTCACTTCTGTGAAACGCTTTTATGAATTGCGTTTTAGTATTGGCTACTGGTGAGATGCGATCAAAAATAACAAAACAGCATGAAATAAAAAGATATGAAATCCATACCCAGAGTCATTATGGTGCCGTGTCGAAGGTCGTTCGATGACAAATGATGCGTAGGAGTCGATCGCTAGTGAACCTTGCCAGTTTCATTAGCAACAACATTAATTACTAGCAAATCTTTAATGAGAAAACTGTCTTTCATGTTATTTTCATTCTAAAATTCTCCATTACTTTTTAAGTTAATTTTGAGTCTGGAATGTCAATACTCTCCAATAACTCAGAGATTTGTGTAAATCTACACACTTTAAATTCAAACTGCCTCAATTTGAAGGAGGCAGTAACTACTGTAGTTAGGCATTTTAAATTCTCAATAAAATTAAGCACCGCCTCTTCGCAATTCAGAACAGCGGCAAGGGGTGTACCTTTGTATTTTTATTAGTTTATTATTCATACCGTTTCCATAAAACGAACAAGTTATCTGCGACCTCATCGCGGGCCGACTCCATCAAAACTCTATCTTTAACCATCTCGAAACAGATCTCCAAGTTTACTCGCGGTTCAGGTAATAAGCTAACACGAATTCCATTTTGATACTGTTTTGTTTACTTTTTACAGCACATTGTCTTCTTCTACTAACTTAAAAGGAAACGGAATCACTTTCATGATTATTGATTTCTTGTGTAGCTCTCTCTAGGAACTTTTCTAGATGTTTATCTAGAAAAGTTACTACTTTTGATTTATAAGAGATAATAATAGTATGCTTTACCTACATCAAGTTATTGTTATGTATTAAAATAAATTGACATAAAATTAATAAAATACACAACTAAATTTTACTAATTTATTGGAATGACTACACTCCTCGAAAAGCTTGCAACCGACATGGATCGCGTTTTCTTGATTCCCGCCAACGCCCCTCGACCTATCAAAGTACAACCTCCATCGTGAATCACTCGACTCAATCATTCGTCAATTGAACTTATGAGTGAAAAAGATGAAACGGTACTCAATCAATATGCAAGAAAGAGAACTCCGATTGACGCGAGATCGAGCGATTATTGACGGGTTGAAATCGAATTGAGGATCTGTTGTTATTGCCTTCATATGGAGAAAAGGTTGTCATAAGAGTAAAAGAGACAGGTGGTTCGATTTTCAGGTTTGTTGATAAATATGGCGTATACGCATGGGCATATAATCGTATATTTAGTCTGGAATTTTGTTTTGCTCTGCGTGCGGCATTCAAAGTAATTGTTGTTTCGATACGGTACGGCTTGGGATCGATTTCACCGCCTTCTATTAATATTAATGCAGATATAATCTTATCACAATTATGATAAACGTATGAATTAGACGTGGATTAACAGATAATAATCATTGTCCCTTTGTTTTAGTTTTCGTTAATAACGGAGGTCTAATTTTTGATTCGCATTTTCATATTTTTAGGCTTTTAACTCTTTAAGTGCTAGGTACTAGGTACTAATACTCTGTGTTCACGAACTTATTAGAGCTAAAATTCTATAAATACTAATAAAATAATTAGGAGGAAAAAATACCTACTTGCATTATAAGTATTTTTATATAGTATAGCTGAAAAAATAACGAATCACATTCGGCTGCATTGTATGCTTACCCAAAAATGTCTACATAAGACCTTAATAGCTGTTGGTAAATTAAATAATACTAACTAAATGACTTATTTCTTCAACAGTAATGTACCAGAAGCGGCTAAAGAAAGAGAGAAAACAGCGGCAGATGATACAACACCAGCTCGAGATGGAGTTGAAGAGGCGGCAGAAGATCGAAGAGGCACTGAAGCAGTCGGGCGCTCCCTCCGAAATACTCAGAATTGTAACTGGTAAGCATTTTAATCCCACTTGTTTAGTGGACCTTAACACGAGTTAAAAAAAAACATATCTTAAAGTTTTACACAGGTAGGTACTCCTTAAACTTACAACAAAAAAATATCTTACTTGTTTCGATAGTAACATTTAATTTTGTTTTTTCGTTTCTTTGTCTTATTTAGCAGTATTGATGTTGTAGCCTGAAAACTAATACCTATATCGCTACATTCAAATTGATAACGTTATGACTAGTAGGTAAGCATTAATACTGAAGTGATACATATTACGAGTATCTCCAAAATCTTATCACGTCAAATTGTCAATAGCAGTGCTCATCATACTTCAGCAAGTTGCTACGTACGAGTGCCTCTGACATGTTAACTTGCCTTCTGTCGAACTATCTCTGCATCAGGTTTATCTTATCCAGTCCTATCACACATCTACTTAAACACGTGTGAACCAAGTTCAGCTGTACACGGTTGACATAAGATTGATTCTTGATCGCTGAACACATTAATTTGTTACTTTATCGCCCGATGGCTGGATATAGAGTGCGTGACGTAAGAAGGGGTGAGCACTGGTGAAGGCTTGTACTAATCTCCGTGTCAGGAAATCGTTTCGCAGACCATTTGAAACGAGGGTTGCTGAACTAACACGCATTCGAGTCGAGTTTCCTTGCATAATCGCTGTTTGCTACACTTATTGGCTGTCTATTTGATTGACTAATAGATGTTGAGAAGCTTAAAAGCTAGTAGCTCTGTGTGATTGTACTAGGACTCTATTAGTACTAGATATTTCACGTTTGAAACAAATATATCGGGTTAGCTATTACAAACTCCGGACACTTGGTAAAGAGTTAACGGATTATAAACAATCAATTTTACTTATCAAAAGAGCAAAAAGATTGAGCTGGTGTTAAAATTTAAGCCGATATTTAACAATCTACGTATGTGTAAAAATAAAATTATGAACTTCAAAACCAATAATCGCTCAGTTGAATCGCCTTCTAGGTACTATGTGCTCTTTAGAACAGTTATATAATGACTCCCACATAACACTTAACAATTCTTATTCAGTATTCAAAAATACCTAAAATACTTATAAAACTAAGAAAAGAAAACAATGTGCTTGATAAATTTCCGTGCATGGCAATCTATTATTAATTACTGATTTATTCAAAACATTCTGCAGCAGTTCTAACTTATGCAGTCTTTGCAGAGAACATGTCTCCGCCTGCGCAAGAAGTCCGCCAAGAGCGGGAGAACGGTTCGGAGAGCAAGCCCCCGAGCACGGAGCCGCCGCCCGTGTCGCCCCCCTTCCAGCGGGAACCCCCGCGCACTCCGGAGAAACCGCAGTGGAACTACCCCCCGCCGCCCGTGGACATCATGAGTGGAGGTGCAGCTTTCTGGCAGAACTACTCTGGTAACTTTACATTTTATTGAACACCAGTTTTTCGCCTGCGTATTATTTTAACTTTTGTGACATCCTATAAGAACCTTTTATTTTTCCGGGATAAAAAGAAGCCTATCCCACATTCCGATCTTGAACTATATCCATGTCAAAAATCAAGGCAATCCGTTGCTCTGTTGCAGCGCGAAAGAGTAGGAGACAAACAAACAAACTTTCGGATTTATAAGGATTTGTTTTAATATTTATTTTCTGTATATTTTTATCCCTAGCCTACAATGACTTAACTTAGAGGGTGTTACTAGTTTTCTATGAAGCGTTATAAACTATGAATACAAGCGTAGGTTTCATTCAGGGCGATGTACTGTACTGTACCAGCCTTTTTAATATTCCACTGCAGGACGTAGGCCTACCCACTAAGGGTGATTGGGCCATATCCACAACGCTGGCCCAGTGCGGGTTGGTGGATTCACATCCATCACGCCATCGAATTTCTTCTACGGACGTATGCAGGTTGCTTGACGATGTTTTCTTTTACTGAAAAGCCAATGGTGTGGAATTCCGTACATAAATTCCAAAGAACACATTGGTACGTGACTGGGTTTGAACCCACGACCTCACGATTGTAAGGCGGGCGTCACAACCTCTAGACCACCACGGCTTTTTTTTTCAGGGTGATAGATATAACCCAATCACCTTTCGTGGGCCTACATATTTTGCAGTAAATTATTAAAAAGAACAGTTGAGTACAAATTATTTATGGACGCATTTAGCAATATTCTAAAACGTCACCAGCCAGAAATTCAGCCCTCATGATAAAAGCTTGACGTTACCAAACTTATTCAATTGTTAAAAGTATTCATAAATCCGTATTATTGAATTCTTGGATCCGAACGGATACGTCCGACAATGTATGGTTTTCATCAAATGTAAAAGGGACGGAAAAATTCGACGAAATGAAATTTATACTCATCATATCGCGTGCCTTGCGAATCGGGAATTTCGGAATTTCAAGTATTTAAAAAGCAAAGCGATACGTGCATGCCCCTCGGTTTTTATACTGATTTTTGGGGGAGCTCTCTGAATAGTCTGAATCGTACCCTCTATACGAATGTCAGTTGGCTGTCAGAACTATAAAGTACATTGCCATAAAATCATTCATAACTTAGCGATAGCCGCTTTCCAGGACTTTCTGCATTATTTCAAGACATCTCTCAAGACCCTAAAGTAACAAAAAAAAAATTGCTTGCTCTTAGCAACCACCGCATTTGTTTTGTGAATACCACTTAAATTTATTTTCTTGACAATTTAAAGCCAATATTTGCTACTCATGATTTACAACGAAAACTTGGTGTAGCTTTACAAACTCTACGCCTAGCTTGTAATATACTAAGACGTTTAAGGTGCCGGTAAGGGAAAACATTGTGGAGGAGGAACAACATCCAAGGTATTTTCAAGTGCTCGGTTGGCCAGTGACCGTGCCAGTTCTGAAAATCTGTCTCCAACCTCAAGCTTGTTTTGCTTGACTTCCTTACGTTACAAGAACTGGCTCTTCAATAATAAGAAAGGTGCCATCTTGTTATCAAGAGTCATCGTCTCCTAACTACCGACAGTATATTGACGATTCAGCACTCAAAATGTATCCAGCCAAAGTTGTTAATGAAATGAGCTTTATGATCTTAACCTTTTATAAGTATAAGTTGCAGTAACAAAAAATGAGTAAGGAGATAAAAATCTAGAAACCCACAATTACGAATTAATTTTGTGACGACCAACCGAGGGTGCAGAAGTAAGCCGCTAAACAAGTAAGCACAATAACACTGATACCGATTTAATCATTTCCGTTTCCCCTGACGAGTGCCTTTTGCCGTCGGACTGCTTTTCCACCAGAAATTGCAACTAATTTAAGTGCTACTTCACCCCAAGTATCTCAACGCACGCGAACACGCGACGAATTGAAGCAGTATGTTTCATTTTGAGTACAAATTGCACTATCAATGATATTATCAAAGAATTCCAAAAAAAATTAAAGGAAAATAAATAGAACCAAAGAATATCAACAATAGGTGACGTACCAGTTGATGAAAATTCAAACAATAACATGATAAACAGTGCAAACACAAAACACTATACATACATTTTAAATAAGTAAAGCACAGGTGTTACTCACGCATAAATTAAGTAGAAAACTGCTAAGTACTATAGTTTCAATAGCATTTGAAAAAAATTGAAATCGCATTTGAATTTATATATACATTCTTGTTTCTTGGAAGATTATTTTGAATCCTTATTTTTAAATTTGCCTCGTTCGGTTAATTTCACTTAATTTAAACACATTCGTTTTATCGATGAAGATATAATACTAATAGTAACTAGATAAATCCAAGAAAATATTGTTTTAGGTAAGTAACCACTGAATAACTCAAACATTTTATTTTTTGAATCGAAAACAAATTGTTCCGGAACGCAAAAGTCATCTACAACTAAAAGCCAAAATAGAATACCAGAGGGATGTAAACATAAAAAAGGTTGGTAACAGAAAAACAAAAATTAAAACTTGGAGCTTTTCATCAACTTTGCCCACTGCCGCCGGTACTAGAAAAGAGAGAAAAACATATTTTATTATTCTTAAATTAGAAAAGTTTTTTCTCTTTGCTTTTATGAAAAACGGGATCATTCAAGAGTTGTGTATAAACACCTAGTCTTAAATATTAAGGCTTTACCAGTTACTAGTTTCAAATATTCTTCTGCTCGAAAGAAAAATACTAGAGGTATAGGTAAGTGTACATCATCATAACAAAACTCGTATCGTGAAATAATTAGTATCTTAAACCAAAACTTCGAAAGGAAAGAAAACAGAAACGAATATGTAAAACTTCGAATGAAATCAGAAATTAATATTAAGTAAAACGTTAGTTTAAAAAAACAAAGTATACATTTATATGAATAAATTCTCTTCTACTTGTCATTTTATTTTTTATTTGTTTTAATCTAATTATTACAAAATATATTTTCGTCATTAATTAATTAATATCGTAAAAAAAATTATTAATCTAAATATTCACAGACTTGAATCAAAATATACCCACAACAACAAAAAACAGAGGTTTTTAGTCGTATTATCAATGTTTATAGACTAAGTACCTATATGTATCACTACGCAACGAAATTGAAAAGACTATCAGCTGGTAATACTTTAATACCTAATTGCAAAAGATACGAGAAAATGATTTTCAGAATGTAGGTCTTGTGAAAGTAGGTTTACCAGAAGCAATCAATCATTGCATTTAGGTTTACACGTTATCATTAGGAAGAGAGGTAAACAGTTGCGTTGTACATTTATGCTATTTTAACTATCTAATTCGTTGGGGTTGAGTTGATTTTGCATATTTACGTTATTACTTTGATTGCAACTTTTTTGCAAACGATAAAATAGCAATGCGTCTAGATATATTAAAAGCAGAAGTTCCATAGTATGTTTCTCTTTTTAGCTACGTAGCTGCATACTAGTATCTACTTGCAGTCAACGTTGGTCGTTCTTTTTAAGGTCGTACCTATTCCATTATTGTCTCAACATAAAGAATCCTAATACATATACACACATAGGTATGTATATATATATATATATATATATATATATATATATATATAATATACATTATACATGTATTTAAAAATAGATGAAATGATTACATGATTAAAGAGATATTAGCAAAACAACTTTAGAATATCTCTTTGGCCGTATGAAAAGTTTTGTATTATTTCCCCGTCTCATTTCTTGATGTAAACTTCATTTGTGTAATTAATACAATTTTACAGATTTTGTAAACAAAAATTTACCGGTGCAAAATTAAATTTCGTGTTCAATCTCCCAGTTTGCAAGTAAGTATTGTGACTTCAAAGTAAAATATATCAAAAATAATAACAAATTCATCCGCGCCCGTAATACGGATAAACCAACCGATGTAACACAAGTAATATAAAGTTGAAAAATTAATAAAGAGGAAACTTCAGCTCGCCAGTTTTAGGTGAGCTTGTAAAATGAATGGGAATAAAATTGTACCGCACAGGTGCGCCCGAAACCTTTGACGATATTAACTTTTTTGTTTATGCTCCGGTAACGCAGAGGAATCATTGCGAAGTTTTTATCAACTGACTGTTATTAAAAATAATTTTTAGTATATAGGGAATTGAACTACAGATACATTAACCATAGAAAAAATATAGATGCAGGTTGCTTCATAATAACTATTTTGGAAAGCTGCATAGCACTAAGACTATGTTGATGACGTTGTCAGTGAGGAATACCGAAAACAAACGCAATTCAAAGAAAATATAGAAATCAAATTTTAAATTGTCTTTAACGAAAAAAACTTAATTACCATTTATGCGTTATTATTATAACCTATATAATATTATAATTTATCTCCAACTTAAAGATAATGATTATGAGGATTTGCTCCTTTGTGAACCAGTTGAAACCAAACCGTGTTAACGTACCAAACCAATAAGATTATCAAAAGCGTTAAATCGGACTTCGTCTTACTTTTAAGTAAATTGAATTCGAGTCGTGATCCAATCGATTCTACGAATAAGAAAAAAGTATACAGAAATATATCTCTAATAGAAAATCAATCCAATCAACAGGATTCGTCACGGGCCGATAGAGACAGCACCTCGTCTAAGCCTATCCTTTTGTAGTATTTTGTTCCAATTGTGTAATGACCAGTATCTGTTTTGTTAACTGACACCGTTCTCCTTCACACAGTCATTCTCACCCCTTTGTTCACAACCTTCTCGGATTCCCAACTGAAGAATTAATCAACTCACTTTTTATATAATTTACGTCAGTAATTAATTTCGCTTAAACGAACAGAGGTGTCGGTTGCTCTAAAAATGTTAAAAAATAATGACGATACTCACAATATTTAAATGTTCAAGTCCAATATCGCGTTACCAAATTAATAATCGAAACTTCACCAATTTAACTTTCCATCCGCTTGTTTTTTCTGACCCGTTAATAAATTCTTTGATGGCTACATTTTAATCCTGTTTTTACTGTTTCCCTATTGAATTACAATGAAACGTGAATGCAGATACAGAATTAAGTGCTTTTTTACTGTTCTGATCACATTTAATTTTAGCTATCTCATTTTTCGTATAATTTGTTTCAGTGAAACTATCCTCTACTTGCGTAGAGTCACAAAAAACTGATTATTCTCACTATCAATCGACGTAGTGACTTCTTGTTGCTCTCAAGTAAATTATTTCACGTCCGTCTTGGGGAGTCCTTTTTTGTCATTCGGTGACCATTTGATCGAAACGAAATCGAATATCTGTTAACTGTTTTTGTACGATTTACATCGTTCGCGTGAAAGTAAGTTTCATTGTAAAATGATGTCACTAAGAAATAGTTAACTTAAATAATGGCTTCTACTGCTTTACTTTTTATCTTACGTACAACCTTTGATATAAAATGAAGAAAATAAAGATTAAAGCATAACTTTTTATCAAGCTAAGCGCTCAACCATTACAGTTGTTTCAAAGAACAAATAGATTATAGCTCTCAAAGGAACCGGCAATTCTGTTTTAGAAGCGGCAAATGCAAAAATATTACGTATTCAAACAGACCTAATGGGACATTTAGGGGTGGCACCGAAGTGAAACGGCAAAGGCCGAAGCTTTTAAGTGTATAATATTTAATTGTGACGCCCTAGGCGTATAATCTCGCCCGAGATAATAGGTTTCTGTTTCGGAACAACCCTCCACGGTGACACTTGCGAGTGCCAAGCCCTCGAGCGATGCTCTACACTCAGACAAATCGGATTATAATCGAGTTTTTTTAACTGACGACTGTTACAAAACAAACACCAACAATTGACAAAAATGACGTTTAACTTTTGACTACAAATTTTCTTCGGTACACTTAGCAATAACATTAGCAATGAAAGTACATTTAGCAATAAGGCCATACTATTACGCTACTTATTGCATTAATGGTCAAAAGTTCGTTTTCCTGACGTTTTTGGACCTTTATTTGTATACACTAAAGCAGCCTCTATAATTATATCCATCTGTTAAAACAAGCTTAAAATCAAATCCAACTCCATTCCACCATGCGAAACACACGCATAGACAACACGACAGACAGATACAGTAGAATTTATAAAAGTTATCTGCATCGGAGGTTGAAAAACGAACCAAACATTACTAATTGCTAGAATACAACACAGACCAGCGATAAAAACTAGGTGAAGTAAAATCATAAATTTCTCTGTTCGGAGCATAAATTGTAAACGAATGTTGGGATGAGAAATTGAATTCCCCGTTGAGAGAATCTTCCATCAAAGTAAGCAAAAAACGCGATTCCGTTTATATCTTTTATATCTCGTAAATTGCAGGAGGAGGCAAGCGTTGCATGAAATTGAATAAGCATATTTCGTAAAACGTCGACGTTTTCGGAGACAATTGCCTTACCTCACCTACTCGCGCCTCTTCACGAACTTTGTCAATTTTCCTAAAATCTTATTAGAACGTCTGATGTTCCTGAGATGCGTTTCAATTTATCTGTCCTTAATTTGTAGCGAGTTATTTATGTTTAACGAAAATTTGACTATTGAAAAATGTATCTACAGACTCAATTGATACACTCTCAATGATGGTTAAATAACACATCATTAGAACCATCTTAAATGTTCTTTAAAGGGTTTAATATCAAATTATATTAAAAACAACATTTCAAATAAATTCCAAAATAACGTTTCTATTTATTCAGTTTAATCCGAGAACAAGCCCGCATCATATACATTGATTGAACATAATACACATTTTACTTATTATCTTCGTACATTGCCAAAACAACCCTTCAAGAAGAAATTTAATTACACCCTCTCCATTGCGTTCCATATGTTTTTAGCCAGCAAATATCTCGATATTAAATTAACATGTGCCATACGTATGTGAAGTCCGTTTGATGTGAGTTCGCTTCCCGCGCTAATGGCATTTTCCGGGGTGACACACTTGTATTCCGTAATGGAACTTGGCTAACGAACTTATATTATCGACTGCGTTTTGATTTACAACTTCTGACAGTACACTTTTATAGTTTATTAACTGTTTCAACGATTGGTCAAAGATCCTTAGAATGTATGGATTAAGATGAACACGAATTTTGAAATATCCCTATTTCAGTTTACTAAAAATCGTGTCTTAAAAGTGGTGTTGCAAACACTTTTAAAACTTTTAACTTATGAATAACAACCAAATAAGCACTTTAAGGCAATGAAGTGGGGTTTTTAATTTTCGATTTAGTGATATTTTTTATGAGAAAAAAGTTGATAAACAATAATAGAAAAAAAACTACATGACAATGAAGTGTTTATTTTTCGATTTAATGATATTTTAATATAAAAATGTCATTGAACATACTCTTTTGTCAACAGAATCACTGGCGCAAGAGCTGGAGATGGAGCGTAAGTCACGTCAGCAAGCCATGGAGCGCGACGTGAAGAGTCCCCTGTCAGACCGCGCCGCGTACTACAAGAACTCAGTTCTCTTCAGCTCGGCTACTTAGCTACCAACCCCCGGGGCTACCGAGTACCCCGACCAAGAAATAGACAAGGAACACGAAACGAGGAAACCGATGATCAGCGTCAAACCCGAATTCAGGGAAAAATAATTCCAAAGATTTAATCGGACGATGTTTGATGGCGACGCGAAATTAATCTGTTCGTATGTGTATCGCATTGAACTATTGACAAGATCTCAATATGTTCTACTTCCTCTTGTTGAGATTAAATGTAAATATTGTTACGAAGTAATGCGTGGGCTTCGCCGCGTAGAGCGGGGCCGCGCGAACTCTTCTTCCATAGAAAAATTTGTAAATATCTTTCAATATTATTAGTTATAAGACAGTACGGTTTTATCGACGATTCGAGTTATTTATTCGTCAATATTTTAATCTTTTGAAGAGTACCTTTACTTATCGTTAAATGCCATATTTATATGTTAAGTATCCATCGTTATTTAGCTGAGTGATTTTGTATGATGCATTTCTTTCGCTGGGAATGTCTCGTTTGTACCTACATACATATCATGGTATGCTTCGATGTTTTTATAATCCATGAATAGTCGATTGAGACAATGGTTGGAATTGATCAAAGACTGCTTTTTGAGTATTTTTCTAAAACTTGCGGCACTAGTCTCGACAGTTCTCGAATGATTTATGAACTTTTGAGTTCCTACAAAATCATTGATTCGGCAGAATTAAGATCTTTACGAAGCTATCGTCAGTAAAACTGAAGAATAGGTACACATTTTCATCATTTTACTGTATTGTAAATTAACGTTCAATAGTAATAATGTGATCTTCACTATCATGTAATTTATTCAATTTTAGTGCAATGATTAGATGTAATTAATCTAGTTTATTACTAAATCATAAATTGTACTATAGTTACTCTAAGTTAGTAGTATTAAAACATTACATTTTTACAATTCAAAGTAATTGACTGAATTCAGAAGATACAGTTATTCTGCGTACAATATAACATAAGTATTTTCTGCTAAAGGGTATGGTCAGATAGGCAAGAATAGGATTACTGGAATATAATATATTTAAAACCTTTTGTAGGGAGTGCAAAAAGGCATTAATTGTTATCAACTATTTTATTGGAGTTTATTCTTTTGAATGTTTATCTTTTGGAATAAACGTGAAATAAACTTTAACTAATTTTGAGGACAATCCCGGCACTTCGAAATAATCCTACAGGCCCTACAGCTATTTCAATATTTTCAATAAGTGACTGGTTTTAGTTACTTTATATATTTTTTTGCTACTGGTTAGCTACGAGTAAGCTTGGACTATTTGACCAAATCCTATCATCTAGTAGATGCTGTATAAATAACTGCGCTAAACGATCTGTATCGCAGATTCGATGTATAATGAGTAGAAGTGTTTTACGACTATCGAATAAGTTCAGTAGTTTTAATATAAAATATGAAACAATAGCGATATTTATGCTTAGTTAGGAGACAATTTTCATGGTCTTCATTAGATTAATGTAAGATATGATTGTAATGAGCGAAGAATTGGCGCTTGACTATTGAAGACATTTAGTTCTAGTAAAAACTTGTAAACAAATTACGTTTGAGATGGGCACGTGAAAGTTGCTAGGGTAGAATTTTGTTTAAATTAAATTGATCGAATCATCAAAAACCTATTTTTTTACAATATATTAGCAGATACGTATATTCAATCGTATTTTTTTATTTGTACATAGTTATTTTTACAAATCCATAAGCTATGTATTTAAGTTTCTTTACTCTTATTGTATCCTTGCATTTCTCTTTCTTCTTGGAACAAATACCGCTGCTACGAAATATAGACGAAAACTTTTTTAATCCAACAAAGTATTATACGAGTATGTATAATGTTTTCATGTATTTTAATCTTGATGAGATGTGTGGCACAGTTATCGTTTAGTTTTTGTCATTACATTTAAAGGTAATACTGAATTTAGTGTTAACGTTTTGTATTTTATTATCAGTATTTTGAGTAAATAGTCAAGTGCCGATATGCGAAGTCGCTCAATACGATTCTACGTCATTATCGTCTGCATCGGATATCCAGACATAATGAGTTAACTTAGTTGTTACTATAAATGTTTAGCTGACATGTGTGATTGTGTAAAGGGCATGAATGTGGTACATTTCGCAACAGTTATTTCTTCGTTTTTATTGAAAAAAATGACAATACTGTTATAAAATTTTAACTCAAAATTCGCACTTTTAAATTTATCTGTATTGTCGCTTCTAGAGTAGTTGATTTCTTTGTCTTTAGATGTCGAGGCTTCTCAATGTACCTATACTTTTTATAATTATGTAATAGTATGTTCAGAACGCATGTGGTTTAATTTATTGTTTCTATTATAATTATTCTTAATTTACTTAAAATTGTGTGTGTGCCTTGTATCGTAGATGAAAATATCAAGATTAAAAATTGAAAATATCAAGCCTGTGTTTTATTGTCTACAACTTGTTGCTGTTGAAATAACAGCTGATATTTGTTGATACCATACAATCAGAGCTAACATAGTTCAAATAAGGACTGAAAAAACTACAAATGAATTCTACAAAGCGGTTACGGGGTTTACCGTCTGTACCTACATAAATATGCTGCATTATAAATATAAATTAAAAAGCTTCATTCTAAATATTTAAGGCTAGGGCCACACTAGACGGAAATCGTCAATACATTTTATTTGTACAAATCGTCTTAACGGACCACCGATATTCTGCATAATGTATCCGGCCACTGCAAACTGTATAGAATAAAGTGAACCTGCAAAGGATTTTGCGAACTGAATAGCCGCCTAGTGTGATGCTAGCCTAAATTTTACTTACTGTTTTCAATCATCGTTTAGTTCTGTTAATAGCAAATCTTTTGCTAGTTTGAATGCACATGTCACTGCAATATTAGTAGGAACACGGGCACGAATTTTTTTCCCGTAGTCCTACTAGAGCGCTAGAGGACCACGGGAAAACAATTCGTGCCTGTGGTCCTACTAGTAGTAGGTACATCTGGTAGGACCATGGGCAATAAGCGCACCAAACAGATCTCGTGACAGGGACGACTACAGTAGGTACGTGCTCTGTGACATTAAGTTCTATACTGTGACTTCTTATATAGTTTGAGACTGTAGAATAGAAAACAGAGAATGGACAGTCCACCCACAAGGCGGACAGATGATCTCTTTAAGACGCTGTATCTAGCTGGATGCAAGCTGCTGCCAACTTGTCTTTTTGGAGATCTATAGGGGAGGCTTGTGTCCAGCAGTAGACGTCCTAGTAAATAAAAGAAGAAAATTGATATTCTGTGGGCCTCTGACTCATACAGCTAAACGTCGTCAGTGCCTCGAAACACGCGTCATATACATATAGTACCTACTTTGCTACATTATTAAAAATATAAGGAACATTTATCTAATATCTAATCTTATAAGTAATTTAGCATCTCTTAGACGTTTCACGAAAAAGCCTGCGGTAGCGCAGCTATATTATTCATTTTGCACGTACCAAATTAACTAGAGCGCCCCTATTTCAGGCCACACAATTAACGAATCCGCAAACCAATAAAACTAGGGGCTCATAAAGCAGAAAAGTCATAAGAACTCCCCGGTTTTATGTGCACGGGCGCCATTTTAAATCCTGTGAAATCGGAAAACTTCATATTTATTGCTAATAGATTTTTGGCCGATGAGCACAGGGTTATTTGGGATGCAATTTTATTTTGTCCATATGAATGATTTTATATTTGCCCCGGGGAAGGCGCGGCGATGCGACGCCTTTCCCTCTGATTTCGGACATCGGGCAATCGTTGACCCCTGAAGGTATTTCGGGTATTTCGGAATTGACTTCTCTGGTTGGTTTAAGACACAAATGAATCTAGGTGGGGTAAGCATTGGATAGGTAGTTTTTGAGATTTCGCAACTTTTTTTTAGTTACATTACTTAGTTATTTATTATTTATTTATATTAAATATTTATGTGCTACTTACTCTAGGTAATTACCTGTTTTAGATATTATTGATTGACCGAACGGTTTATTCCCAGTGTTACTACCAATCTCACTACCAGTACCTAGTAAGAACCTGTGTTACATGCGCCGACCTGTATGATTCACCTATCTGTCAAATCGTAGCTTTAATAACTTATGCCTAAAAAGTTATTGCAACTTGCCCACGTGCCGATTGCTTTTTGCGAAGGCGTTGTGTATAAAGTATATTTTTTCTCAAAACATAGAAAATATTTTTTAGACTTCCTACAATACCTACATACATATCTCTTTGTTTAGTTTACCTGAACTATGCAATTAATTAAAATGGAGATCACATTATAAAATTACTTATAGAGACATTCTAGGGCTAAGTCAGTAAGTATGACAGGGTTAGGTAGGTAGTTATTGTCAGTTAAACTTTCCTGTACTACCCTACCGTGGGTGGGGTGACAACGTCTAATTGTAGACTTTGTCAGATTAGGCTAGATATACTAAAAAAATATAATTGAAAAATGAAAAATATTTTATTTAATAACTTATGACAAATACTAGTAACAAATAAATGTTGATTGCCCTACTAGGCTAAGCCTGTATCAGGGCAACCTGTGAACCTGATTACAAATGTCTTAAATTATCAGGCCCCGTTTACAAGACACCTTTACAATTTCAATTAGTCCGTGAGATAGATTTAAAGTACCTACATATTTCCTTTTGATAATTAAACAAAACTTGATGAAGATATGGCCCGTTAAAGTTCCACGTGACGTGACGAGTGCACTACCAATGTACAGACTACGTCGCACTAGTGACGTCACAAGCCACTACTTCCAAACTTTGACAAGTTGTACCTTTGTCATTTATTGTTTGATTGACAAAAGAAAATATACGTGTCTAATATTTTTAATAATCTAACTTACGGACTTATTATAATAATGTTTTTTTTTACCCAGTTATTGTGCTTATTCTTTAGATGACTACCAACTACCATCGCGCGACGATCTAACTTATTTACCTAAGTATTGAGTATAAAAGTACGCCTAAGTACCTACTTATACAACATCGTTGTACACGTGTGAGAAAGTCTATCTGGAAACCACTTAAAGATATATTATATTGTGTTTTACGTGAAAGTATATCCTTGAAATTATTTTCCTTATAAATTAACTTTCACGCATTAGCAAAGTTAGGTCTGGTATAGTTATAGATTATAATCTTATTATTATTATTATTTACTGTTTTTGTATCTTTATTTCTTCTTATTATGGTTATTTCTTGGTGTGTAATAAAGCGTTTATATATCTATCTATTGATTATAGACATTGTAGTATATTATAGTACCTAATTTCAACTTATCTTAAAATATATACACGACCATCACACATAGAATCCTTGAAATCCATCCTTGAAAAGGCGCAAAAAAATAGTATTCGAAACATTTTGTCGAATGTATATATTATTATTAAGAAATACAATTTCATATTTATAATATTAGTATAGCAGCTAATTTTTATCGCGATTTCCATTTTAATCCAAAAACAAAAGTTAGTCAAAATGGTAAGTACAATAGTACAATGATATCCATATGTATGGAGTAATATAATATTTTTGTACGTTTGCCTGGCGTCCTACGGAGTTATTAGTAGGACGTAAATGTGCTTTTTGCAACTTTTACTATGGGGCCAACACCGATATCGCAAAGAAAAAATCAGCTAATTCTCACATTTTATTAAGGTTTGGCGAACATTGGACATGTCAGTATACTGAAAGTTGGTCATAACGACGAGCACAACTACGAGTACATAGTTGTATCCTGGATTTGCAGTCACCCCGTAAGTATAGACAAAATATCTCTACATGATCTAGATTTTATTATACTGTGTATTTGCTATAGTCACGCCTACAGCCAATATAATCCCAAAGTAATAAAACAATTGCGCGTTATACGACGTGTTCCAAGTTTGGATACGTTCTCGAGTGCTCGCAGAGTTAATATTGCGCGCATAAATATTGTCGCACACGACAGCGCCGCGCCGCTTCTAGTCTCTATTGAAGTATTGCTGCTATACAGGGCGTTCACTTTATTGAGGCTCTTTTTTAAACGGTTTTATTTAGCTCACCCCGTTTGTTTTATTTATTATTTATTCTTGGGTCAAATTTGGTAATTCAAATTTCACCCTCTTCCTGTCAACCGATTAATCTGAAATTTTGTATACACTTTGTTTACTAAACTTTTTACGAATCTCTGAGTTATTTAGAAGGGAATATAGTGTGCAGCACCTTATAAGTGATTTTTAAATGTATGGAAATATTTAGTGAAATGTTTTGTTAAAAACTGAACAAAGTGCGAGTCGTACTCGCGCACGAAAAGTTCCGTATCTCTACGTTGTAGGTATATGCTTGGATTCTACTTCTATTGATTCAGTTGTTTTTTTAGGGTTTCGTATCCAAAGGCTAACAACGGGACCCTATTACTAAGACTCCGGTGTCCGTCCGTCTGCCCATCTGTCTGTCTGTCACCGGACTGTATCTCATGAGCCCTAATACCTAGAAAGTTGAAATTTTCACATATGTATTTCTGTGGCCGCTATAACAGCAACGCTATAACGCCTCAAATAAATAGTTAAGGGCGACTCCCACACAACAAACCTGAATTTTTAACCGTTTTTTTTGGGGTCCGTACCTTAAAAAGAAAAAACGGAACCCTTATAGGATCACTTTGTTGTCCGTCTGTCCGTCTGTGTGTATGTCAAGACTCTTTATCTCGAGAACGCGTAAAGATATCGAGTTGAAATTTAAACCATATACGTAAACTTATGAATTCTTGCAGTTGTGAATAAGAAAAGCTTCTCAGTTACCGTATAAAAAAGTTAGAGCCGTTTATGTAGTAAAAAACGCATATTTCAACTCTCACAAAAATCAAAACCTACAGGGTACTTCCCGTTGACATAGAACTATGAAATTAGGCGAAAAGCATTGTCTTAGAGTACACATATAGGAATAAATCTGAAAACTGTACATTTTTATTTAAATCACATAAAAATAGGGCCTCAAAATTCACACAATATGGATTAAAAATTCAAAGTGAGGAAATCATATCATGTAAGGTATCAAATAAAATAACTTCATTAGCACATGCTAAAACAGGTTTTTAATTATTTTAACAATATGTTTGTACGGAACCCTCGATGTGCGAGCCTGACTCGCACTTGTCCGGTTTTTACTCAATATAACAGTAACAAGTAGACGCTTCAAACATTTACAGAATATTTAGTTTTACATTAACTTTAAAAATAAATAAATATTTAAGGGCTTCCATACAATATTTAGTTATATACGTAGGTATTCAGTTCAAAAATAAATAATTAATTTAAAATAAAAAATATGAACGGGAGCTCCCACACTCCTTCGTGCGTTAGTCCAACTTATTGTTCTAGTTGTTGTAATAAATTATTTCAACCGAGTACCTGTTGCCGTTATTAATATTCACGTTTGCTGTATGAGAGCCCCCCTTAAATATCTATTTTATTTCTTAAATATCTTTTTTTATCATTAAATTTGTGAAAATTTCATCTGTCTAGCTATCATGGTTCATGCTATACCTACAGTCTGGTGGCGTACAGACAGACAGCCAGTTTAGGCCTTGTAACCGTTAAATATTATGACGTCAAGGAAGCGTTTCATCTCGTAACATAATGGTGAAAATAAATTATCCCTAAAAAACTCAAAAACACGGCAGAATTATTGTATTGTCATAGGAACCTGACCAGTGTACAAGGTTTTAATGAAATCTGACCATTCAAAGGGAAAAACCAAGTTCAAACGTATTAGTATACAAAAATACAAGCAAAACTAATAAAATCGGAATTCAAACTCATTTAAATTCGTGTTTAAAGGAAAAATACGAGTAAATCATGTGTTTTATTCAAAATTTTACTGTGTTTTTTTTCGGACAAGACATCATCCTGTACGCGTACGCAAGCGACACACATCTACGTACGCACCTGCAGAGAGCGTCGTAGGGCGCAATTTTCGCTCTCCACCGTGGAAGGATTAGTTTTTCCTTTCGGTAATTAAATAACTTTGAGCTATGTTCTCGAGTGATGTATGGCTGTGTTTATTGTCTTTGGATATTTGGTTGTAACACGGCGGTGGGGCTTTATTTTATTACCTGTGTATCCCGTTATTTACGGGAATTGCGTCACTGAAATGTAGGTTTCCTCATTGAAAATTTTCCACATTGAAAATAAAGAATTAGATAAAAGCTAAGCTAAGCGTTTACAGCGTAACTTTTAAATATATCTTTCTAAGAGTAGATAAATCTTTACCAATTAGTTAACCGCCAAATTAACAAGTATGTGGTTTGAAGTGAAAATAAACGTTCTCGCCGTTTTTAGTCATTTTTATGTTTTAGGTACTGAAACGTGGAACGCTTTGCCTGAGTCTTTCTTTCCGTCAAAGTACAATGTAGGTGCCTTCAAATCTCGAGTAAATAGGTAAGTATCTTCTAGGTAAGCGTGCTACATCCTAGACCGCATATCTGCTTAACATCAGGCAGTGTGTAGTCAAACACAAACCTATTTGAAATAAAAAAACAAAATGTTTTACTGAACTGAATTTAACTTTGTCCATACATTTCTAAGACGACGCCAACTTTATCCATAGTTATTTGTATTTTATTCAGTTTCATCAAACTGTAAACTCCAGAACAACAAATTAGTAAAACAGTGGCAGTAGTAACGAGCGTCGACAGGACAGTCTTCAACTCACAAATTCATTAATAAAGGCACATAAACTTACTTCGCTTTTAAGCTCAAACCCTCTTGTTTGGAAATCCAATTGGATTTGTGACCGGGATGTACAAGTTCTTAGAATAGTCTTATCACTTATACAGCAACTGGGAAGATAAAATATTTACAGGGTTTACAAAAAAATCTCTATCTGTAAAGTGCGGGGTAGCGGTGCCGGTGGGTGCCGGACAAAAACTACTACTTAGAACGATTGTTACCGCATAGATAAGCGTCAAATTAAGATTGCCAGTCTGTCAAAGCCTTTGACCAATGTGTGAGTGTTTTTGTGAGTGTTAAGACTAATTGTCAATGGATAATCGTATTGGCCATAATTTTTTAACACAACGTTCTAAAATCTTACCTACTGTTCCTACAACATACCTACTTACATTTTAGGTAAAAGAAATAGCTGAGGAGCTATTTAATATCGATTATTTGTAAGTTGAAACTACAGTAGTTTTTGTGTACTATACAGAGTTCATAGAATTATGGTGTTTTAACAACGACTTTTCATATTTTAACACTCTAAAAGAGAGACTAGTATCTGAATCGAAATGAAATGCAAATGGGTAAAAGCAACCCTAGAGCAGCGAAGGGTTAAGATGTTTTCATAACAGAGTGTCGCCAAATCGCCTTTCGTTTTGATTTTAATTGAAATGAATAAAGATTACAAGTGCTGAAGGCTGTAGAATTGATAATAATGCTTTCTTCTCTTTTATAGGCACATTGGAAGTAGGGTTGAGAGGTCGGACCTACTTACAATGACTACGTATTTCATGAAATTATTTTTATCGTGCTTCACACACTAGGTGTATACTAATTCGGCGCATTCGCAGGGCGCGATTTAGCTTAATTGGACAAAGCATCTGAGCCGGTGTCCCAGAGGATACGTATTTCATACCCTTAGTTTGTGTCTGTCACTTCCATAGAGTTAATGTTCACTACCTACAATTGTCTATGGAATTTTTTCAGCGTTATCTGTTCGCACAGAGTCGCTGCCGTGTGATTTACAAAATTTTTGCTTACGTTAATTCTAACGTGTATGTAAAAACTCGACAAAGCCTTACTATACTCGTAGATATGTGCATAGGTCCAATATAATATAATTTGTCCAATAAAACTTAATGGAAATAGACACTTACATTCAAAGTTTTTCAGCCACTACCTCGGTGAACGTCTTACACTAAGCTTGCTGGTACATGGTTTCCATTAGAAAAATTTATCATTTATTAATCCTTTCAGAATAAGTAGGTAGGAGCATAAATTTGCATCCACTACAGAAATGCAGTCGAAGTTAGATTATAGACAGCAATCCGAATCGAATACAAAGTTAATGATCGATAAAATGGCGGCGAGCGATGAAGGCGGCAGAGACAATAATAAATTGTAATTACAATTTAAAATGAGCGGGCGGCGCCGGGGGAGTGGTCTCCTGCCCCCACGAACACCACCTTCGGCTCACGTGTGTGCACTTTTTACACACACTGGTAATTAATGTGTGTGTAAAGATTAGATATTTTTGATCTAGAATCTAAGCTCGACTTTGGGCTTTTCGTCACCAATCCAAATCGTCACTACATGCTACACTACTGCCCTTTTACATTGCTATACATCACTATTGTCACCTAAATGACTTCATCTTCAGTGGAAAGTTTTGAAAAACACAAGTACTTAAATTATTTATGCAAAGTTGCTAATCTAAATTTGAAAATATATTTGATACCTTATACTGAAATGTTAGATACTGGAATTTATTATACTAATAGGCAAACGGATACTGGAATTTAAGTAGGTACCTAAGTAGATACTCGGCTGTAATAGGACTTTTTTATGTAGACGTACATAAAACGAAATAAACTTTTCTATTAAACATTATTTTATTAATACTTATGGTAAATAATGTGTTCAAGAATTCTTACATTTTGGTACAAATTTCAATAACAGATTTCAGCTTTACAAGATAACTAAAGTTATTCATAATGATAAGTAATATTATGTTGTTCTTAAAAACACCCGTAACCACGTCGGATATTGCAAGCCTAGCCTCAACGCCAAGTGATATTAGATTTCAAAATTAATCCAAAATTATAATATATTTTGTTTCCGCGATTTTTGATGAGTAACATCACCGTCCAGCATTAATTTAAATAATCCAACCCTGTTTCGTTTCAGAAATGAATCGATACGTATCGGATAGCTATTTACCAAAATTACACGTTTCAAAGCTTCAAAGCATTCACTTGCTTTATTTTCCATTCCCTATATTCGAGTACGATTTTTATAAGAAAAAAACAATGGAGATTAATTTGAAAATCGTCTCTTTCGAGAATGGTTCTGTAGCATATTTTCAAGTCCCTTATAAAATGTTTTACTTTTTCTTAGGTGGCCTTTATTAAACTTTCCATTATCTTACTTCAAGCCATCTTTAAATATTGCAGATGACATTAGAATGTGGTTGCGAGAAGTAAGTGAAATATAATTACTTAACAACCGGATACGAGTGGGATTATGATCACTGAGTATGTGACACTTACGTGCCTCTTCCTTGATGTCTTTGTTTCATGTACTTACTTCTACTTATATGGAAACAATTATTTTGAGACTGCAGTGACTAAATTATTTATTTTTAAATAACGCTTCATACTGAGTAGGAGCTTGGTTAGTACTGAGTCTGGTTCAGGATAAATACTAAAATATTTTATTTGATCAGTAACAGTCACCCCATTACCTACATTAATCACTTATTATTAACATCTTGATGCAATTAATATAGACGTTACCACATCTTGTTTAGTAGCACATTACAGTTTGTCAGCCAGAGCCGGAGGTAGCATTTGCATTGCCTGCTGCAACTGAAAAAATGTCTGTAGCCTTTTTTTATATAGTATTGCATGAAGCTAATGTTTTTTAATTATGTTGTTCTTAATTGTTTGTATTAGTTCAATAATGTTTTTTTTAAATTATGGAATAGTCTTGTACGTGCAATTTAAAGATTCATTTGTAGCTTCTTATTCACAAATCAAGGTCAGCAAACACTTTTCAGCTTAATAAGTTAAATAGTGAGATCAGGCATAAATATTACAATATATTATAAAATTCTCCCAAATTGTCACTTCACATAGCATTTACTTTTTCTGTGCATTCACTTCAAGGTATTCATCGACAATTTTTTTCATGATATAATGAGGGGGGCAAAGTGCGCCTACCGGACAAGTGCGCCTACCTCAAATATCTTGAAAACTACTGATTGGATACTAGTAGGGACACCTTACATCGATGATACAAACTAAATCATAGTTCTTGGTGATAGTCACAGATGGCTCTAGTCATGTAAGTTTGAGACACACGCCATTTTATTTTCACTGTCATTCCAAGTGGTGAGGAGAGATGACTGAGGAGTAAGCGTCGTCATAAATCTCAAGAAATTGAGTGTTTATCGACATACGAGTGAGGTAAGTGCACAATTTAAATATTTTGCTTTAAGATATTGGCTTTATATCACTCCTATCTAGTAATATTTCTATATTTTTTGCAAGTTTAATATTCTAACCTGAAATTTATATAGTCGGGGAAGCGCGCCATACTGACTTTTTATATGGCGCACTTCGCCGCAATCCAGAGGTTACAAACCTTTTAAAACGTGTATTTTTATAAGCTTTTATTTAACTTGCAATGTATGTTTGCTTGTTTGTATGGTCGGGTTAAAACTTGCAACTGAATTTTAAAGCAGTTATCTTCAACTGATTGAGATGTAATTTGCATACATGTTTATTAGTGAAATATCACGACAAGCTTTTTTATAATTTAAATTTTGCAGGTAATGCAAATCATTGGTGGTTTTGATTTAATTTAAAATTTATTTTCTTATTTTTAAAGCACTTAAAAGCTTGTTTTAAATGTTTCCTACTAAGTATTCGTTTATTTTTTGTACATGACTGGTTCGTGTATTTTTTTTTGTTTTGTTTCTATAATCCAATGTCATATTCTCCTGAAAAACGAAAATATTAAAAACCAAATAAACACGAGTAAAAAAACCTATATAATTGGTTGAATGACTATGATTATGATGGGAATTTAAGTAAGATTGTGAGTGCAAATAAACATTACTTTTATTATTATTATTAATTCTTGATCCGTCATCCGAGTGTCATATGTATATATGTTTATTGATTGTGTTTTATAAAGCTACCCTACATACATGCAGACAATCACAATGGACCAGTAAAAGTCACAATAATTAAATATTATTTACCTATTTATGATTTTTGTTTAAGATGGGGCGCTATGTAAGAAAAACTGAAGGCCCTTCATGGTCCAGAGAGGCTTTGAATGAAGCAGTCGAAGCTGTTCGGTTAGGTAGGATGTCTGGGTATGCAGCCGCATCAACCTTTGCTATCCCAAGAAAAACTATTATGGACCACGTCACAGGTCGAAGGGGCCAAAAGTCATCAAGTCTAGGCAGACCACCTGTATTTAAACATGAGACAGAACGAAGGATGGCAAAATGTTTGCATACAATGGAAAAAAATGGCTTCGGTCTGACTCGTACAGAATTTCTAGAAATTGTTAAGGAATATGTCAATCAGAACAATCTAAAAACACCTTTCAACGATAATACTCCCGGCAAAGATTGGTTTTCAAGCTTCAAAAAGCGTTATAACCTGTCAATCAAAAAACCGCAGGCTGTAGAGGTTGCTCGTAAGAAAGCCGCAGACCCATTTGTCATCCAAAAATTTTATGACATGCTAGAAAGAGTGATTGACGAGTTAGGGCTTCAGGACAAGCCTGGTAGAATTTACAATTTGGATGAAACCAGTTACTGCAGTGATCCACAAAAAACTAAAGTTATAGGTCTTAGGGGATTTCCATCAACTCGGACTACGTCATCCTCCGGAAAGTCAAATATAACAGTCTTGATGGCGAGCAACGCTGCTGGGGAGAAAGGAGCTCCATTTATAATATATAAAGGGAAGCACGTATGGAGTAATTGGACCTCTGATCTAGCGTACCCTGGAACGTTATATACAGCCACATCAAATGGCTGGATAGAATCGCAAGCCTTTTTGGAATATATTGATAAAAGTTTTATTCCGATGATTGGCGATACGACTCAGCCAACACTTCTCATCTATGATGGTCACAGTACACATGTACAAATGGCTGTAATCGAAAAAGCCTTACAACACAACATAACGATCTTAAAATTACCTCCGCATACGAGCCATATTCTGCAACCGCTGGACTTGGCGGTATTCAAGCCTTTCAAAGATGCCTGGGACCAGGAAATGGTCAAGTGGCAAAGAACCCACAACGGGCAAAAACTGCCCAAAGACGAGTTTTCAAGGATAGTTGGAAAAGTGTGGGAAGCCCTTAACCCCGAAATAATAAAAAATGGATTTGCAAAAAGCGGTATTTACCCATTTAACAGAAATGCAGTTTCCGAACATAAATTAGACCCCGACGCTGTTAAGAGATGGAAAAAGATGCTGGTTAATAAACAAGAACCTCTTCAGTACTCTCCGATGACATTAACTAAATTATGCCTGAAAAAAATCAACTCTTCTTTAAACTTAAACACCATGCCAATCAAAACTTCAACAAGCAACATAAACTCAAAAACCACAGAAAAAATATCGTTTGAAGATTTGTTACTGGAAACTATAAAACAAGTCCCGATTCCTGGTCTCAAAAAGAAACAAGTAAAAATTTCTGGAAGCGCTGAAGTAATAACTCATGAGGAAGTTATAGCAAGACTGAAGAAAAAGGAAGATGACAAACTTAACAAAGAGAAAGAAATGGAAGAAAAACGAAAAATAAGAGAAATTCAGAAAATACTTAAATTAAACGAACAAACTAAAAAGCAAAATAAAGAAAAAGGCAATAAAAATGATATCAAGAGCAAACGCAAAGAGCCTACGGAGATTACAAAAACAAATTTAGTCAACCCTAGCCCAAATGATATTGCTGTTCCAAGCACGTCTAGTTTGACTGTCCAACAAAACTCACAAAACAAGAAAATACATAAATCAAACGAAGAAACTAAAAGGCAAAATAAAGAAAAACGCATGAAAAATGATGTGAAGAGCAAACGCAAAGAGCCTACGGAAAGTACAAATACGAATTTAGCCGACCCTGACACAAATGACATTGCAGTACCAAGCACGTCCAGTTTGACTGTCGTACAAAACTCACAAAAACCAACAACCACAAAATCTGTAACCCAACTAAACGCGAAAGTTACTGTTTTGCAAGATACATATTTAGAACCAAATGAAAAAGTATCTCGTGAAGATATATTTTTTGGGCAAAAACCTGTTCAACCGAGAGAAATTACTTTAAAAACTTTAAACAAAAATGAAACAAATAGAAAAATTAAATGTGAAATCAAACAAACAAAACCAAGAAGAAGAAATAAGAAACAGAACAAACAAATAGAAGAAGACTTGTCTACCGATAGCGAATTTAGTCTTCATGATTCAGATAACTCAGAAGTTGAGGACTTAGAAACGTATATTGACAAATACTTAAAAGAAAATGATTCAGAGGAGGAAATAGAAAATATGTCATTCGGATTTACCGACATCCAGTATTACGAAGAAAAATCCCACAAATTTACAGAACAAGACTGGGTACTGGTAAAATTTTCGGCAAAAAAAAGCCTTAAGCACTATGTGGGGCAAATTGTCAAAATATATAACGACATTCCTAACGTAAAATACTTAAGAAAAACACAAACTAAACAGGGATTACTGCACTTTGTATACCCCAATGTTGACGATATATGTGAAGTGCTGTATGTCCAAGATATTATTTCAATTTTGCCAAAGCCTAAAATTTCACGTCGGGGCCAAATTTCATTCAGTGTTGATTTTGGTGGCTTCAATATACAGTAACGTATCGTTTGTAGTTAGTTGTTTATACAAACAGCATTTTTATATGTTTAATTTAGTTTAGTATATTTAGTATCTCATTAATCACACTCATTTTTCAAATGTACCAAAATTTAAGTGCCATTTCTTAGATTGCATTTATAACTTATTAAAAAATAAGTCCATTGAAACTTTTAGACTCAAGTCCACGAATACTGAATTTACGTACATACGAGTATATGATACTTCTGTAAAGAATTTCTTAAAAGTGAATGTTTAAGCATTCAAGTGATCCTAGAAGTAAGTTATTGCGATATATCGTGCTAAAGCAAATGCTGTTACTTATTTTTAATACTTATAAACATTTGAATAGTTTATAATTTTTTATCTAATATTAATTAATTGAATTAGGTAATCTGGTTGAAATAGGTATATATAAGTACTGAATTTTATTATATACCAAATCTCAAGTGCCATTTCCAAAACATAAAAGTTAACTAGATACTCGCCTATTGTTTGTTAATACTAAAGTCAACGAAGACTGAATTTACGTACTTAAGTATTACTTCTACAAATAATTTCTTAAAAATTATTATTTAAGCATTCAAGTGATCCTAGCAGTAAGTTTTGCGATATATCGCGCTAAACCTAATGCTGTTACTTATTTTTAATACTTACAAATATTTTAATAGTTTATAATTTTTTATCTAATATTAATTAATTGAACTAGGTAATCTGACTGAAATAGGTATATAGCAGTACTGAATTTTATTATATACCAAATCTCAAGTGCCATTTTCAAAACATAACGTAAGTTAATTAGATACTCGCCAATTGTTTGTTAATACTAAAGTCAACGAAGACTGAATTTACGTACTTAAGTATTACTTCTGCAAATAATTTCTTAAAAGTTAATGTACAAGCATTCAAGTGATTCTAGCAGTAAGTTTTGCGATATATCGCGCTAAAGCAAATGCTGTTACTTATTTTTAATACTTATAAATATTTGAATAGTTTATATTTTTTTATCTAATATTAATTAATTAATTAATTGAATTAGGTAATCTGGCTGAAATAGGTATATATAAGTACTGAATTTTATTATATACCAAATCTCAAGTGCCGTTTCCAAAACATAAAAGTTAATTAGATACTCGCCTATTTTTTGTTAATACTAAAGTCAACGAAGACTGAATTTACGTACTTAAGTATTACTTCTGCATATAATTTCTTAAAAGTTAATGTTTAAGCATTCAAGTGATCCTAGCAGTAAGTTTTGCGATATATCGCGCTAAACCTAATGCTGTTACTTATTTTTAATACTTACAAATATTTTAATAGTTTATAATTTTTTATCTAATATTAATTAATTAAATTAGGTAATCTGGCTGAAATAGGTATTTAGAAGTACTGAATTTTATCATATACCAAATCTCAAGTGCCATTTCCAAAACATAACGTAAGTTAATCAGATACTCGCCTATTGTTTGTTAATACTAAAGTCAACGAAGACTGAATTTACGTACTTAAGTATTACATCTGCAAAAAAAATCTTAAAAATTAATGTTTAAGCATTCAAGTGATCCTAGCACTAAGTAACTGCGATATATCGCGCTAAACCAAATGCTGTTACTAATTTTTAATACTTACAAATATTTTAATAGTATATAATTTTTTATCTGATAGTATTTGATTAATTTAATTAGGTTACCTGACTGAAATAGTTATAAATAAGAACTGAATTTTGTTATGTACCAAAGCTTAAGTACCATTCCCAAAACATAACGTTAGTTAATTACATATTCGACTATTGTTTGTTAATACTTATTTCACTCGTTCTCCTTCACTCTTGTTAAGTTGCTGTAAGAGTAACAAGCATGACTTAATAAATGTTTTTGAATAATTTCTAATAAAATCTTACAACTAATATTTAGAAGATGTTTTTCATTTAGTTTCTTTTGTTTACCTAGTTTTGTAAAGAATTTATAATAAATATTACACTTAAAAACTAGCATCATAACAGCCATTTAGTAGTTCCATTCCATGGTATTTATTCGTAAATAAAAGAAAAAATATACTTGATACTCGATTATCAATATTTAGAAAAAAGGTTTACAGCCACTGATTCAAGATTGTATGGCGCACTTAGCCGAAATTTGGTTTGACATACATAGATTCTTCTAGAATGTGGCTATGAAGAAAAATTAAATGTTATGCGATTCGTTGCTTGTTTTCTTATAATAATATGAGGCTGTATTTATCCCTACGCTTCATTATTGCGTTTTACTAATACCAGGCGCACTTACCCGATTTGGCGGCAAAGTGCGCCTGGTATCATGTTTTTTTATTTTGTGCAAAAAATCATTATTTTAAGGTTCAGATTGCAATGACACGACATTAGTTGTAGTCGCAAAACATCATAGATCCATAAGATACCACGACAAGTGTCATTCGTAAACTAAAACACAAGTTATATTGCGCCAAAGTCAACTATGCAAAAAATATGGCGCACTTTGCCCCGCTCACCTTAATTCCTTAATCATTGCCAATAAAACTACTGAAGGTAGAAACATATTGTAACTTTTTATTATTTTTTGTCATCATTTTAATGCCTTCTATTCATAGATAATTTATTTGTATTCTGTGATAACTGCTGATGCAATACATTAGGTAAGTAAGTTAAGATTATTTTTCAGAAAACATTCTCTTCAGCAAATCAAGTAGTCTGAATTTGAAGGATCTCTAATAAAAAGGATAGAGATCGTAATCTTAGTGGCCCGCGTTTGGACCTCAATAAAATGAGAATACATTTAATGATTATTATGCCCTTAAACGATTCGCCGTGAACGATGCTATTGCATTTAGTGGATAATAATCACTGATTTGAAAGTTTCACCTATTTACGAAATTATTTTATGATTCGAATATAAAGCAGTTCGATGTTTTTTTATTGATTTATCATTCGATTATGGTATTTATTGTTCTATCTAACTGTTATCCAATATAATGGCTACCTCTAGCCTAAACTCTAAACTTTATTTAGCTTTAGTGTAAAAATTGTTTAGTGTAAAAATTGTTACGACTAAGTGACCTGATGATCAAGTTTAGATCTCGGTATATTTTTGCATTATTTATTTTAAAACTAAAATCATATTTTGAGTCTGTTAGGTGAGGGCAGACATTGAATTTCCGTCTTTTGTTAGTCATTTCTGGGAAGAGCCGCGTGCTGTTTTAGAACGATGTTTACTGCCTTACTGTTAGTAATTAGCTTATAGCTGTAATTAATTCTTTGTTGATACATTTTAAATCAAGTGTTTTATGTAATGTAAGTCTAATTGAATTGATTACAACATTAAACACTTAATTATATAATACACTTACGCACTCAATCACACTACACACTTTCATTCACATCCATAACAAAATGTATTAGTTATTTCAAAATTTTAAATTGGCATTGTATTTTATTACTACTTTTTTTTCTTTGATTGTATTATTATGATTTAGTTCCTACTGTTATCCGGCGGAGGGCATTGCTATTCCAAAACACAGGTTAGTTCCTAGCTTGGATGGCAATGTGTCTCAACTTGATTAATTACTAAGTTTTCATGACTAGTGTTAATAAGATAATTATTGATAAGAAATGTTTGTAACAGCCAATAAATTTCATTTTCATTTTTCATTTTCATTTTCATTTTCATTTTCAATTTAAATAACATATTGTGTAGACACAATATATTGTAGCTACGTTTATACAATATTAATTTGATTTTACGTTGTTTGAATCGTCCGGCTAATTTCTAACTAAATTTAAAAAGTGGTGTTTAATGCCCACTACGGTCTCATAACAATAATTTGGCGCCAGGAGTGGTGATTGATGGCCGTCGTAAACGTCAAAATTTGGACCCAAAATAAAAGATCGCAGGTGATCGAAGGACCATATCAAATGGGATCTGTATTATTAATTCAACTTTCATTTGGCTGATTCCTTTTTGTACAGCTTTGACAGACACAAAATAGTTTTTTTATCATAAACGTAATAATTATTTTTTTGCTAAAAATAGTATGACCGACTTCACCCGTGTACAGAATTCGCGAATATTTCGCACAGATCGATCTAGCATTTTTCACATTATTGTTGATTTATCAAAAATGGCTCAGCTGATTTCGATAAAATTTAAATGGAACCAATTTCAAAGTATATTCTTTTCAATAAAAAAAATATTGTCAAAATCAGACCACTATGAGAAAAGGTATGCGTTAAAAAGGTTTTGCATAAAAAAAATATACGCGTCGAATTTAGTACATCCTCCGGTTGGTTCGTCGGTCAAAAAGTAGGACCAAACTGGATCACTAAAAATCTCCAATAACTGGTTGGAAACGGCTTGAATCCATTTCCGCGATTTAGTGGTCCTAATATGTCCACTGTATTGCAAGCCACTATGTACCTACAATGATTGTACATGTACAATGTACATATCAATCAAGGTACATTTATAATACAAACGCATGCTGCAGTTAGAATACAGATTTTCTATGACACTTCGAGTCGACACTTGTCAAATTTAATGGACATCAGACGTTCTATGCTACGCTTAGTTAATAGGTAAGTTGTGCAGTGCTATCACTGAAATGATTGCTGATAATCTTAATTGCAAATTAAGCATACTTATCTACAATAAATCCCAAAATCGATACTAATTTCCAAAATGTAATAAATAATTTTGACGTTTATTTTATGATTTCTTATTACTTTTACAGTCACACAGTTTTTCTATGTAGATATGTGTTTGTTTTTGACTGAATAAATATCCGAAGAATTCCAAAGATCGTGTATCTACTTTAGTATCTCGTTTGCGTGCCCAGTACGCCTATGGCTCGTTGTATAAAATGCCTTCAAAAGCTCGGCTGTCGGGCACTCTTCGAGCATACAATACCGGGTTTGTTTGTCCCTCATGTTTGTCCAGTTCCAGTGCTGCTGGAACGCACGGATCTACAGCATTTTAGCCAGAATTCAACCCGACGCAGTACAATAATTTATGTTGTATGAACTCGCATGATGTGTTTTGGCTACGACAACAATGTTGGTAACTTACATACGCGAGGTGATGCATACCTACCTGGGATAAGTATTTTGTTATAGTCACACTGCAGACATTTTTTGCGAGAATGAGTGTGATGAGTGTGAGAGTGATATGATTGCCATGTTTTAGGTAAAATGTAATTATGAATTTTTTTTTCATACAATCTATGCATGAATGTAATAAAGATGTTGATGAAAAAAAGTAAGCAAACACAACGTAAATATTTTTTACATACATGTCTTCTGGAATTTTTGAGCTGTAGGTATGTGAATTGTGTACCTATTTATGCCTATTGTTTATTATTGCCTTATTTACCTAATAATTAAATTATGAACGATATGTAAGAAAAGAAAAACAACATCGAAAGCAAAAATAAAGTATAGATTTAAATCGAGTAGATTCGATACATTTAGGGCACAACGTTATATTGTTGTAGTTTTTATCTTCATAAACAAAAAAACACGTCTTAATAAATTCAGTTTTCAAAAGGCAATAATAACGGTGGGACCGAAGCAGCCGCCATGACATTTATTGTAGTAAAAGAGTAAAAAGCTACAAGTAGAGCAGTGTGTGGCCAATTGCATTCTGAGGCAGCGGAGTCGCGTGCTGGCTCCCATTAGCCCGCCCTTCTGGGCTGTTTGCCAGAATGTGACCGTATTACGTGTGCACTCTCTATCGCTATGAAAAATATCTTACATTGCGTGTTTTATATCGGCCATTAAATTACAATGTCAAATTCGGGATGATTTTGTTGTCCTTACCAGTGACAAGTTCGGTGTAAAAAAGTCTGTTCAGTATGTTTAACAGCTTTATATTAAATTTTCCAATATAGTCTAAGCCAAATATGGTGCTAGTGTCCTAAACTACATAGTTATAAACAGTTAACATTGTTTTTATCGAAGTAAAGAGTAAAATGCTACATTTAGAGCAGTGCGTGGCCAATTGCATTCTGAGGCAGCGGAGTTGCGTGCTGGCCCCCATTAGCCCGCCTATTTGGGCTGTTTGCTAGAATGTGGCCGTATTACGAGTGCACTGTCTATCGCTAGGTACATTGTTATATTTCATTTTTCGTATCATGTCATTAAATTACGATGTCAAAATAGTGATTTTGTTGGCGTTTCTCGTGACAAGCTCAGTGTAAAAGAATATGTGCAGTATTTTTAACGGTTTCATTTCGAATTGTTTGTTTTGGCAAACTGGGTTTTTTAATTTATGTGCCCGTTTGCAAAATTAAATATGTATGATATTCAATATATACTTGTGGTCTTTTTTATGTTTGATTAAGCTATTGTATTATAAAACTCCGATTATGTAATGTTTAATATAAAAGTTTTTTAATACTTTAACTATGACAAATAAGTTTATGTTAGTTTTTCTTTTTTTAATATTTGCCACCAAGGTGCTTGTCTCTATGCACAGGTGAAAATAAATGATCGTGCTTAACTGTACATAATATATAAATATCACAGTAAATAACAAATCTGCACGATTCCACAATTAATCAGGGTCAACTTTAATATGTAACGTATCGTGTGTACCAGTACATTAATGAAAAATTTTATTTCCCATGCGATGACGAATTTATCCATAAAAGTAAATTATTTGTTGTACTGTCAATAAACCCAATTTTTAAGTTATCCATCTTAGCACTTGACTTAACCTTACTCGATTATCATAAAAATAAACATAGACAAGTTAATTTCCTTCATGACACGTATTAGGCAATGGCAACGGCCAGCGCGGAGTGGCGACACGTCGTCTTATCTAGAAACCTATTTATTATGTCTAATGATTTTTTATTATTGGGGTTCTCCTAGTGACAAAGCTGAAACTCGGATTTTTATGTAAGTACGAGTACATGATAGTTTTGTACCAGTTTTTTCAATCATGCACAGCTGAACATAGGCCTACCTACCACAAAAGGCGATTGGGCCATATCTTTGGCCATATCCATCGCCCTGGCACAGTGTGGGTTAGTGTATTCTTCAGTGTATTCAGTTGTATTCTTCTACAGAGATTCGGAGGTCGCCTCAAGAAGTTTTCCTTCACGGCAAAGCCAGTAGAGCCATAGTAAATGTTCATCGACATTCGAATAAATAATAACCGCATTTTATTGCGAGATTGAATATTTGTTATTGTAAAAGTTACAATGAGTAATACAATATTTAAGTAAGTACGTAGTCATAAAATATCTTATCAGATTAATAAACATAATATTGCAAAATAAGTTTTAGTGTTTAGTTTTTATTTTAAGCAGTTTTAATAGTTATAGCTTTTTTCATTTAAATTGTTTATTTAGTTACATAGATATGGCTGATTAGTTTATAGGCAATAGGCATATGGTTAATCGACCATATTGCAATTATTTTCTTAAAACATTATTTGATTTGTAATTTTGAAACTTTTCGATTGACAAAGCTAAAAAGGAAAACATGTTTTAAATGCGTATTTTTCTTAATCATCCATTATAATCTTGGCTATATTTTCCTTAATTTTATAAGATCAATAATACATTACCTACCAAACTCTATCTAACTTAAATTGTAAGCAAAGGCTTGCGCATATTCTTCAATACTAGGATTACCTAGTATTGAAGAATATGCGCAAGCCTTTGCTAGACTTTTAAAATGTTTGCTTTGTTATTAAACAAAATCACCGTATAATTGTATTAGTCATTGGTAGACTAATTTAATACATAGATACTAATTTTAAAGCCTAACATCGTTAAAAAACTGGTTTTGCGGTCAAACAAAATAGCTTCGCGCCTATTCTAAATAATTAATCAATAGCCTAAAATTATTATAAACTGTGCCCAGTTGCCTGCTAACTACGAGTAAAAGGGTTGCATATTCAATCAATCCAAAACTCCTAAACTTTAAATGGAAAACAATACCCATTTCGCTTACCTAAGACGAATGAAGGCACAACTACAGCCACAGATATTTATCAAGATAGACAACGACTTTACTCACAATTTACTTACTTATCAATATTTGGGTGACCGAGTTTCGCTCGGCTTTTATTTCATGCTTTTTATTTGATAAATACGCTGTCCTGGAAAAAACGATTGCGTGAAAACAGATAGATAAAAATCCTATCGAATGAAAACATACTTCGCCGTTTAATTTTTTTATGTACCACAAAATTAATATTTAGTATAACCACAGTTATTGATCTTGATTAAAGACATTTTGTTTTAAAGATGTCTTATCTTGAAATATTATGACAAGTTTTCTTTTTGTACACATTGATGGATATGTGGTATCTATCTCTTTTAAATATTATATTCCAGGTGTTTTTATATTTCTATACATAGTTCTCAAAGATATCAGACATACATAATTTTTAACAATCATAGTTGCATTTTTCTTTCAATTAAACAATGTGTCTATAACTAGCCATATGGCGTCTCTATCTTACTAATATCTGTGTTTACAGCCCAATAACATATCCCCCGGGTTTCGGACCGGAACCCCCCTCAACCCCTATGACGAAACTTGTTTGTTACGTCAAATCTTAGTTAATAATTCTAGAAACATCTTTAAGCAGGATGTGGTTGGATCTTCCGAAAGGGTTGCCGAATTGTATTAATTATTTTGTTTGGATTCATAGCCGAAACTACTTGAATTACCTACTACCTACAGATCTTCTTTAACATTAGAGTTGATATAAATGGATGTGTTCATTTTTAGGGTTCCGTACCTCAAAAGGAAAAAAACGGATCCTATAAGGGCACTTTGTTGTCCGTCTGTCCGTATGTCAAGACTCTTTATCAGAACTTTACAAAGAAACGCGTAAAGGTATCGAGTTGAAATTTAAACTATATACTCGTACTAACCTTACGAATATCTATGGTCTCTTGCAGTTGTGTTAAAGAAAAACTTCAAAAATAGTTAAAGGATTCCTTCCCACCATGGCCTAATTCAAATTCAAAAATATCTTATTTAATATGTAAAATTTAGGTTGATACAAAGCTTTCATACAAAATGAAAATGTCGCTCGACCATGTGACACCAAACTATTGCTTTTTTCGGATCAAATCAAGTTATTATCATATAAATGTTACATTGTACCTATTTTATACTGTAAAGGCCATGTTTTAAAAGAAAAAAATAATCGATATCTGCTTTTTAATTAAAAAAAAGACTTTCTTTTTGTGATAAACATTTGTAAATGTGGAGGTCAGTGACAAATACACATATTTTTATTACACTTTTTTTTATTCTCGTGCCTACTTTATCATAATAGAAAGTAATATTTTGTGAAGCGCAAGGACTTTTGGTAATTATAAAATAAAGTATAAATAATACTCGTTGAACAATTTTCATAATGTGACCAACTTTGAAATCGTCTGTTCAAAAAATCAGTTGTTCTAAACATTTTATAGTTTTTATTTTGCATAGAACAGCTGATTTTCTTTCAGGTATTTGCTAACTATCCTAAATATTGTTGAGATTTCGGAGGTCACCTAAATTCAAAGACTACTTTCTTTAAATAAATCTAAAATGATTTACTAATAATGGAAAACCCATAATTCTGCAGGTGCACAGGTATATTACTTGAATGTATGATAATTAAATAACATTGTAGTGAAACATTTTACATTTTCAACATGAGGCAACTTTTGAAACAGAAAAGTTAAATGAACAATGTAACATACAAGCGTATCCAGCTTTTAATGGAACGTAACTGCAGGCTGTATAACTTAAAAATTGCAATTTCAACTTGAGGATTGTTATATTTTCTCTGCGTAAAGTTTCACATTAAAAGAGCTATTTTGTATCTACTCGGATACATAAATAGTTTGGTGCGTCATAATTGTTTCTCAAAACACAACTAGATTTGATACATGTACGATACGTATGATACTAATGATCTATGTTAGATTTTTTTAACAAAGAAATTGATTCTACTTGGTTACTTTATTTTTACGACTTTTTACGACTTTTTACTAATTTTACTTACAAATTTTTAATTATATCATTTTTTTAGTTCTAGTGTTATTTTTTTAATTTGTTTAGGTTTGTACAATTATTTATGTATATGTTGGTTTGTTTGTTACTCTTTAACGCACCTACGGAGCAAACAATCGACTTGATTTTTTGCTTGGATATAATTCAATAATAATAATACTTAAATGGCAATAAAACGTCTTCTCTTACTAAGGACCTTATTAATAAGCTCCAAGTGGCCTAATGAGCTATGAAAAGAGCTATGTTCGGAGTCTCTCTGCGAGATCGAATTAGAAATGAGATCCGTAGAAGAACCAAGGTTACAGAGATAGCCCAGCGGATTGGCAAGTTGAAATGGCAGCAGGCATAGCACAGGGGACTGATGACCGATGAGGTCAAAAAGTTCTTGAGTAGAGAAAACGTACCTGTTAGCGCAGCGTAGGATGTCAACGCGCAAGGTAAACTGATGACTTCATTAAGATTGTAGGATCGCGCTGGATGCAAGTCACTGTCTATACCAACCGGTCTTATTAGAGATCTATAGGGAAGGCCTATGTTCAGCAGTGGACGTTCTATGTCTGATAAATGGATGGATGAAGAAGACCATAAGCTAGATTTATTCCAGGAATATCAAAGGAGTAAAAGCTACTCCATAGGAAAATAAAATTAACTAACAGTACCTACATAGGTACATTACCCAACCCAGACAATGCCAGGCACGCTCCTCCGTAGCTTTTCAAAAAACTCCGAAATCCTATTTAGAAATTTCTATTCCAAACCTCCAAATTTCTCTAGACTCTTCATATGAAGTACTTGCGAAATTTTAAAGAGATTACACATCAAGTTCTGGTGGAGCTGGCTGCCCAACTTGTGATCGCATCTACTCGTGATGCCTTTTGTGTTTGCGAAGCGCCTTTGTGCAACATTGGTGCGTTTGCCTTACACTCGCTGTGCCCTGTTTGTGGCTTTTAATGGAATTGCTCGCAATTCCATCGTCTTTTCTGAACACTGGCAGTACCTAGTAGTGAAGAGTGCAGGCTGCAGAGTTATTATTTTCCTGATAGCAATTTACTAGAAAAAAATTAACACATATTTTAAATATGTATTTTTTACAAGTTAATTCATTTCTTGCCTTTTTTATGTAGTATGCCTATTAGTAGTGTACCTATCATATTACCGAATTGTCGATTAGATACCTCTCTACACCTACACTGTAGCTATTGGCACCAAATAATCTATCCGTTATCAGAATTACATTCAGAATACATTATTTGAAGTAAGTACGTATTACTATCATAATATCGGCCGCAGGATGTTCACACCTGGACATAGCCTTCACCGCACTGCTGTATTAATTAGTTTGTTTACAGTTTCCGAGTAGGATGCTCCAAGCTGTTTACTAGTTCGTGTAATGATAGAAAAAAATAATCAAATGGAAATTCGAGTATCTCGCTGTCCTAATTATCAATTTAGTTTACTTTATGCCTCAACCTCTGCTGAAAGATATTTCACAGAGCGCTGCTGTCCCTACCAAAATTTTATTACACCCATTGCTAACACTACAGATGCACGAGGCATCACATCAGATAAAGGAAAGTGTCGACAAAACGTTCGGCACGCGAGAGCGATAATCCCGACCCGAGACCTGTGTCAGACACCTCCGAGAGTCTAACGAAGTTCTTATAATCCTGCCTCCCCCTGTAATCGAGTTATTGCCTTGCATCTCGTGTCTTACGAGTTTCCGCACCGTCTAATGATATCTATACGCGTTTTGGATAGGTAAATGTTTGGTTTAAGGTGTTTTGCTACGTCTCCGCGCCTTAATGGCGGAGGTGATTTTCAGACACTGAAGAGATATTTTCAGTGTTTGTTTACGTATATATGCTAGTGACGGATTTACTTATACAGTAGAACGCCGATTACCCGACTTATCCGAATCGGTCCTCCAAAGGGGAAGAGGCACAAGACCAAAGTGTACCATTTCACAGCGAGGCGTTTATGTGCTTCGATAACGCCCTCAAGTGGATGGAGCGGCAACCCGAATACGACATTGTACAACTTCTTGCCGTCCAGCGCCTATTATTTTATGTGGACAGTTCGTTTTTTTTAATACCCCAGTTTATGTTTGATTATCCGAATTCTAGATTATCCGAATCGACCTCGGTCCCAATTAATTCGGATAATCGGCGTTCTACTGAAGATACACTTGCCTCCAATGGGCCTTTTAGATAGGAAAAGAAATAACTTATCGCCCATACCAAGCTCTACAATTCGATAATTTATTCGGCCCTAGTTCACATTATTATCAATATTGTACTTACCTATCTATCAATAAAGCCATAGTTTTATGATTGTTATACTGTCGGTAAGGCTTGGTAAAGGCCAAGGAAGTTTAATACGTATTAAACTTCTTTGGAAAAGGCAGATCTAATAATTGTCAAGTCAAAACAACAAGTCTTCCACCGTTTGAATTTTTACATTCAAGGCTTCAGTCTACGTCAGTCTAGTCTAAGTCTACGTGTAATACCATAGCACCAATTTTAAATAAGTATTTTTATGCACGCGAATCAAACCAGCTAAAAATCTGAGAGATAAAAGAAAATTTTGTACCCACGTTGTAGCAGAAACGCTTCACTTGCTCTGCTCGCTAGGTCAATTATCGCAAAATTACTTAGCAGTTAAATTCAATTACTTATTCAAGTACATGCTAAATGAAACAATTTGTAGTGGACGTTGAGTTGTTTATGGAATATTGCGAAGACCCGACCGCAGCATGATTGACGTAGTCTTTTATATGCGTATATTAAACAATGTGTATACGTTGCTAACAACACTTATAACAAAGTTCACGGTCGAACGTTCAAAGTTCTAATACGATATTAAAATTGTCTTTTTACTTTTACCTAATACTTTACAAATATCACTGAGAAAATGTTTTTATTTTACCTTTTAAATGCACTTATGTTGTTATGAAAATCTTAATTTTACTATGCTAATTCAGTACCTAGCTATATCTAGAAATAGGATACATAGTGTAGATGACCAGATGTTCCTTAACGATCATCCAAGAGAAGCATTGGACATTATGGTTAATTTTCAGAGGGGTGATCATGGGTGGCATTTACAACAACTCTACCATGGTTCGGATGCTAAAGCCTAAGTGAACGTGACACTATGGCCTAGTTACATGCCCTATAGATATTTAAATGAAACACTAAAATTATGTTGAAATTCCCTTGGCTCAGACAACTAAACAAAACCTTCACCGACTTACCACAAAAGTTATTCGCACGCTTTCGACAATGTTTAATACTACATATCGCATTGTTTAAATCTTTTGTGGTAAGGCGGACAATGTTTAATGTAGGTAACTCGTCCAATATTGACGCAGGAGGCATTCAGCTATGCTTTTAGCCATCTTACAGCGCACATACTATATAGGTACCTCATCTACAAAAGTACTGCTTGTTTCCTGACACGGTTCATAATGCAAATGAATTCGACAACCTATAACGAAGTAAAACAAAATAAATACCCTCAAATTGATTGCACAGGCCAGCAAAGAGCTGCGAAGGCTCGGCTTCCGCTCGCCTCTCGTTTTAATATTTCACCCACTCGAGGAATATTAAAGATCACTATCTGTCAGGAAGGCGCACTATTAGCTTCGCTTCGTTTTCATTAAACTCTTTCGTTCGCTATCTTTGGATCTGTTAGTCATATTTTCATTTATTAATATCCATGATATTTGATGCCTCTTGGTAAAGTCAGTATCCGTTGGGGGGCATAAATAAATAAATCAGTGAAGAGTTACATTCCAAAACGATATATAACTGTATGGAAAATGTCTAAGCATCAGCTGATTATTGTTGTGACGGCCTTTTTATAGTCCAACTGAATATAGGCCCATATCCACAATTGCGTAAGTGCGGGGTGGTGGATTAACATAAGCCATCGATTTTTTCTACAGTTGTGTGCTGGTTTCTGCGCGATGGTTTCCTTCACTGAAAAACCAACGCGTCTCTCATTTCTATAACAGGACACCCATAATTATGTACTATAATTACTTAGTATAAAACTTGCATAGCATTGCGATAGTCACTCTGAAATTTACATATACCTCGCTACCCTTTAAATTTATCTGAAAACATTGTCCTTCAAACTGTAACACATTTTTCAATAACTGTTTGGCGGAGTTCTCTGTCTTTTCACAGAAAATTGTTTGTTTGTCATGTTCTTACCTAACCTAAGCTACTTTTTATTTCATAGCTAATTTACAAAAGCGATTCGCTTCTAGCTCTTCGCCAGCCCCTGCCTCGTCAAGCTCGCTTCGCTCGCTCAGCTCGTGCTTTGTTCGTCATGTTCTAACCTAACCTATTTTTGGTTTCACACCTAATCTACAAAAGCAATTCGCTTCTGGCACTTTGACGGCTAAGAAATAGAAAGTATATTAACCGATAACCCACCAAAAAGGAAAAAAAAGAAAGAATCCTCAAATGAATACAAATCTACATATTCAGAGGAAAAAATATTGATGTGCATTGCTGCCAGTTTAAAGGTTTAAGGTTATTTTTGAGATTCTTACCAATGATTCTACCAAACAAAATGTTGTCATCCAAAAATTTGCTATTTGTTAGTTGTCAAAGTTAAACAAAGGTGAAACGTTGGTTGGCAAGTGATAATCCAATGACAATTTTCCGCGAAAACGCAGGATACCGTTAGGCGGTTGAACTGTGCAAAAGTGTGGTACTTTAAGTAGGCCTCAGAAGAATGACAAGTAATAGAAACCTTGCCAAATTTTATTCAAATAAAAACTATGTAACAGTTGTCTTATTCATTTCTGGTTATACAGCGGTTCGTCGCTAGTACCATTAACAGTTCCACGCATGGTCTGTCGGCATACATCAAAATCACAAGTTGGAATGTCAGAATGGTTATTTGAACCCTCTAGTTACAGCAGAAGGTTTTTTACCTCTTTGAATTTGGACAGCCGAGATATCTCAGTGTTAGTTTGTGAAACCCTTCGCTTTTGTGTTTTGCTAACACCTTTTATATTTCATATTTAAAGTGGGACAAAGTGATGTATATCTCTTGCTTTTTAGAACGGTTTTAATTAGGTAGGTAATTGTCATTTTTCTGAGAAGTAGGTTCTACAAAAAAACTTAGTAGGTACTTAATCTATCCAACTATATTCAAATATTTCTTACGACAAGCAAAACTACCACGAGGTCCTGAGTTACCAAGTGAATGAAGCCGTCACCTATCCCACTAAACCCTCAGCACCGTCCAGTGAGTTTTTGCCGCTGGCGAGGTATCTCGCCAAATCGAATTATATTTCTGCCGCCATCCAACCAGTAAATGAAGAATTAGCAGGGAAACATCATTTTAAAACATGCATCGGGTTAACCCTTCTAACGAGTTTTACTCCCGATCGTGTGTTACCAGTGCTTGTACTATTTTCGACGCCATTAAGTTAAATATACGCTCCAAAATAAATTTCAGGTCGATATAAAGTAAATATACAGTGTTTTTATCAGATTATATATTATCCAGTAGTGATAAAAAACTAAAAATTCAAATTTAAAAAAAAACTAAATAAGTAAGTACATTATTACCTAAATTATATCAGATGTAGCTAGAGTCTGGCCAACGAAAGCTGTCCACGTATTATTTTCAGAATTTTTGAAATGGCAATAACTTAAGACTGTCAAAATTGACACTTTGACGTTTCGTACTACTGAAAACGAACTTGAACCATTCATAATACATGTTGGGGACAGTAGCAGTAGCAGCGAAGAAAGCAATGAAGCTGATTCAATATCAGGTGTAGAGTTTTTGGAATCCGATTTTAACTATGACTATAGCTCCTATATTTGTACGGCTCCTCGGAGTCCTCGACTGTACATAAATAATGGATTATTTGAAAATAATAAAAAGACAGAATTAAAAGTAATCTTTTATTTGAAATTCTTCATAATACATTCGAAAATTTCAACAAAAGTTGCTAACAAAACAAAATTTTTACAACTCGAAAAAAATGTACTTGCTGAAAAATAAATAGTATCAACTCCGTTTATGCAGTGTATAGCCAGGGTTAACAGCTCTTGATTTTTTAAAATTCCCGCCTTTTTTCTTGGACAGCTTTCGTTGGCCAGACTCTAGTGTATTGTGTAAGTTCCGGTAATTTTTATCATATATGATGCATACTTGAGACAAACAAAATATATGGAGTAGGTACATATACATAGAGCCAAACGATTATAATATTAACGTAACTTAAAAATTACGTGATTCTTATACGTTATATTACGTTTCTTGTATTAAGTATTATCTAAGATTAGTATTACTAGAAACATAATGGGACTTAATATTAAAATATTGCACAAAAGTGTTATTGTTATTTGAAATTAATATGTTTAACTTCATAGCTAGTAATTTTTATAGTAGTTTTTCTTCTGAGATTGCCTATCGCAAAAGAGACACGACACGCCATGATAACGATTTTTACCTCAAGATGGTTTAAGTCAATCGTGAACCAATATAATTTCCAAGAACATCTGTATCCCAACATTCAAGAATATCCTTATCATTTTCAATAAAATAACAAAAGCGCTATGGACAAAATAAAATAAGCTTGCCTTCTATTGTATAACTAAACTCCGAATAACTTACAATTCTCATGAAACCGATTTACAAATTCTCTTTTGGAAAACAATAACTGCAATAGGCTGGTTAAATAAAAGAAAACGGGAGGGAAACCTCTAGAGGTTCACGAAAATAATAGAGCCTGCGAAATGGTATCGTGACAAACATCCATGCCTCACGCGGCCTCGGTAAATCATACAGAATCCAATTACTAGCAAAAAAACTGCTAATCCCACGCTTTGGTACTTATTTACTTTTATAATACAAATAATTTTCATTTCTCTATATTATTTTGTATGTATTTATGGCTAGACTTTCATTGTATCGGAGCAAGTTGGTTATGCCTTTGATATTGTTGTTTTAAATCAAGCGTTACTATTTATATTTCGATTCGTGACAGATCTGTAGTTAGAGAACCTAGGTTGATACTTCGGGTAACTTTTAACATTTTTTTCTAGCATTTTTTCACATAATGAAAAGTAACGCAAAAATAACTATTATTTGGTTTTATAAAAACGACTTTTATAAAGTATCGCTGCGTACAGACCTGAAAGAAACTTTGATACCCAAGGGTCGATCAGAAGTATTTTTATGGAGAATGAGATGAGAAACAAAAATCCTACTAACTTATTTTGTTTCCCTCATAATAGTTATTAACACAAAATGAAATAAAGTGCCAACCTTCATACATATTTCGTTTTAAAAAACTACAGTCATATAATAAAATTATTGAATTTCGCAATTTAATATTGGCGCGCTCGCTCACTGTTGCCCATAATTACCAATGCGGGCCCAATTCATCATTCTTTATTACAAGCACAAAATTCCATGTAAATTTCATGCGCGCTCGGTATACGCCGAATGAGATTCGTTATATCGGAGGAATCACCTTTTACGTCTCTTTTCTTTTTATTTCAATGTTTTAATGACTCCAATCATACTAAAATTTCGATCGCGGTGGATTGTTCAAATTTCTATAGCTCTTGTTACAAAAATAATGTGCCCAGCTATAAAAATTGGAAAATTATCATATTTCACCATATAAGTATATTAATTGCATGGTGAAATTTGGTCACCTCTTTTTGATTTGATCTAGAAAATATAAACGCAATAAAAAATAAACTATTATTTTACATGTGGTCAATTGTGCTATATGGACACAAATTCCTATCAAGGCCCGCCAAAAATAATGTAATTGATCCGTTGGATTTATATATATTATGAAATGAATGGTTTATTACCAGTATTAGTACCAATCTTGCTACCAGTAGTAAGAACGGTAAACGATTTACCGTTCTTACTACTGTACTTGAAAGTTGTTAGAACAGCAATAAAAAAATTACCCGTATTAGCTCTGTACCCTGCGCAATAGAACACGTTTAGTTTACAATTACACCACGTAGTAAACAGTTCTGAAATTTCTCCTGAAATTAACTCAATTTCCAAAATATATCAATGGATTTTATGTGAAATGATTCACGTTATAAAAGAAAAGTGTTTAAATTATGTGGTCACTTCAAGTAATCCCTCATATCATATTTTCTAAGTCTCATCACAAAGAACATTGCACAGAAACTCTGAGCAGGAAACTCCAAAATTCTTATCCAAATCACTGCTCAGTTTTTCCTCAACAAAATGACTTTCAATATCATTGTCTCGGCGTAAACAACGACATCCCCTTTCCCACTGAAAATGTCATTAATGTCTGAGTGAAATTCGGGGTCTAATCTCGTCACTGCAAAGCTTATTACATTTATACAAGGGAGTAATCTTCGAATAAAGTTTCAATGGAAAGTGTTGAATCATTGAGGATCGCGAACCCTTGCCTCGCTGTGAAAGAACTCGGTTGACTGATGCCAGCGGTACAACGATACCACTTTTACGAAGAATCTGTGCGGTGCTTTTCATTTTCTGTATTATTTACCCGCGTAATATCGAATGGCGTTGCGTTGATGCGTTCTCATTTCAGATTGAATCAAAATTCTATCGGATAGTATCTAAGAAGCATTTTCTTCATGGACAACGAAACATGTTGTTTCAAACATCACAAGTAGCCACAACTGCTTAACTAGGCGGGCATGTGATACTTTAACTCATTGATCGGAATTAAAATACAATATAAGAAAGCTTTGATATTACCTTTGATATAACCAGATACACATTTTTAAGCCTTTATTGTACTAATATCACTATTTAATTTAACCTCATAACTAATTCTAGCACATTGGACTCCCCGGTACAGTATTTGGCGTTTTGTGTGACACATAAGACTCTTCCAACTGTTTCCAGACCGTTCTATTACTGACTTTTTTTAGCCAAACAGCTTTACCAATATTTTTGATATCATCCATGCATAGACTAAAGACGTATCCGAACCAAAACCCCTCAAAACCAATATATTCACCGTGAAAAAGCGCGCAGAACCTCCGCAGGTCCTTTCCATTTTCCTTGGGATCCTGCGGCCAAACCGCACAGTCATTGCATCGCAATAACCAATTGTGAGAGTATTACGTGTCCTATCACAAAGCCCCGCGCTCTGCCAACCAAAATATGGAAATACTAGAAGGGATACGTGCTGATTTTTATTCAAAGTTGTAAAAGTTGCACAGCTTGAAAAAAAACAACCGAACATCGTAAACCAATCAAACGTTTGGATGACTTGGATCTTAGAACATCACGGGTTATCAGAATGCCAATCAACTTTTTAATATAAGTAAAAATAAAAATCATTAGAATTATGAGTGATGACATATAAAGTCGTCATCTAATATTTATTTTTGACATGACATTCATTGCTTTTTTTTATACTCGAAAGATACATATAGGATTTGGTTTTTTTCTTTTTATGGTCTTTGCCAGAGAATTGGTAAATTAATATGGCGATGCGTATCACTTTTTTCAATGGTATCACTCAAAAATGATGACAGATGAAGCAGCGATTACAGAACGTACATGCTCTCGAGTGGAGACCATGCACTAGTAATATATAGTAATCGTTAGGTATAGTACCTATTTAAGTAATTTACCGATAAAGTGAACGAATTTCACTTATAGCATTAGGTTTACAAACAGTGTTATTTAAAATCTAACCGGGAGGCTCTTAAAATCCAGCAGTAGATTTATAATCTCAAACTGCTGCAATAAAAAGTACGAAATTATTAATCTGATACACGGTGTTCTAAAAATATTATGACCAGACCGTATAAGTGTGAGCGTAACAGCCCTAAACATGGTCGCCAGGAGGAGGTGCAAGGAAGTGCACTTGCACCCTATCATCAAAGAAAGTAGGAGCAGAAACAAATGGACTTTTGGTGATGCCAAAGATGAGCCACTGAGATGCAGATGCACCTCCCTGAAAATAATTCTGTCTGCGCCCATGCCTAAAAATAACTACATAACCACAAATACCACAATTTGTTTTGGCCACGTTAAAAATCCTTCCAGTGAAAGCTATCTCCACGTAGAGATTTTTTATTACTTTGACTGTGATGCGACAAAGTCGTTTTTGCGCAAACATATCGGTGACAATGGGAAACGGGCCTTTGTATTTTTTACTTTGATTGATGATTTTAATTTCCTACTTGGTTCGTTGATTCTGCGGTTGATACAAGGTGCGGTGAGAGAGTGCTACTGAATTTTCTATATTGGATATATTCTTCATACTATAAATAGTATACCTACTGCCATGCCGGCCGAGTATAATTTTCATACTTACCAAGTCTTCATAATCTGGTTTAGTTTTTAAAAGCTTCGCAAAATGCGATTGAGGGGCTTGATGGATACCCACTTTCCTTCTGATAATGAGACCGGGATTTGAATATACAAATTTATTATTTCTCCCACTTACTACTATTCCACGCGGTATATTGGTATGTACCTACTAGTAATAAATATATTTTAACTACACAACTAGAAAACTGTACCTACATTAAAAGTTGTAGTAGGTACATGAGTGTACATAAATTATGTACTTAACTGCATATTGCACGTTGTCTGAGATTAGAGACTGTTTAAACCTTTTGTAGGTTTAAACATTCTCTAATTTTAACTAGTTTTCTTTAGATAGGGTATTTTAGTTTAGATAGGATATTTTAGTTCAGATAGGATAATTTATTTAAGTTTTATTTTGATGTTTTATAAGTTTTTTGTGTAAATAAATGTTAAAAACTTCATATAGGGCGAGTGTCAAGCTCTGATATCAATGTCTGTAAAGTATCTGAAGAATTCGAACATGGCTAACGGTTATTAAAACAACCAGAATCAACAATTTAACGTGTCACCCGAGCCTCGGCAGCGCTCAATTGTCCATGTCATCTACGAACACCCTACTCACTATGACTTGAAAAAAATCTTTTCTATTCGTCAATCGTCGTCATTTTCGTTTCAGCCATTGGACGTCTACTGCTGGGCATAAGCCTCCTATAGATCTCCAATAAGACCGGTTGGAAATGTATTGCATTCAGCGCGAACCTGCGGTTTAATGAGGTCATCTGTCCACCTTGTAGGTAAAAAATTATTAGTACCTATCTCCAATACAATTGTTAAAAATATGGCCATTTTAGCCATACGATAGAATCGAACAGGATTTGCGAATGTGACAGCTCTGATTTAAATATGGCGGCGATGGCGTCGTCATCCCTCCAGTGACACTGCGGTCGACCATAAATCACTCTCAAAATATTAAAGTAAGTCAATATCTACCCACCACGGTGCCCAGTCCTGGTGTCAAATGTTTAAGCTATCTAAAAGCAAGCTAATTGGTTATAATAACTGGAACTTACAATTAACGTGTCACCCGAGTGTAAATGCTACCCACGGTCACTCTTTAGTAAATCTACTTTCAAAATATTTCCTTTTTCACAATATCTACTATGAAAGTGTTAAAAATATGGTCATATTACCATACGGTAGAATCGAACGGGATTCGCGGATGTGACAGCGCCGATTTAAATATGGCGGCGATGGCGGCGTCATCCCGCCAGTGACGCTGCGGTCGGCCATTTATCACTCTCGTAAGCCTCCGTCGATATTATGATCAATGCCATTCGCCCGCCCAGAGGCACCTAATACGTATCGCCATGGGGATAGGAATTATGTACTGTTTTATATGTCATCGTGTAAATAGCATTCCGTAATCTCTGAAAATAAAAATAGAACATTTTTGAATTATGGGCCGGATGATCCATAATTCAAATGAGAGTAAAGATAACACACCAAACTAACATGAAATAAAAATTGTATGCCTACATTCTACAACATGTTAACATACTTAACACAAAGTTTTTGTAAAACTATTATTTTAAAACACATGTGCACGTGGAATTTGCTTGCCTCAGCCAGAAATATGCATCTATCAAGGCCAACCTAAAGTATTCCACCATCGATGGTGATATTTTACCTAATCAAGTCATGAAAGAAAACAGACAGACATATAAACAACGGTCACAAAAAATATATAAAACCTCAAGTATACAGCCAATGAATTTTTTTAATTGTACCACTTAATTGATTGATGAGAAATAAAAGGCTTTTTTATTTTTATTTTATTTTTATTTATTTATTATACAGCCAATGAATGACCTTATTTTTAAAAAACCCTTTGCATCAAGACACGTAACAGAGCCAAAGGCGGATCGCCCGCCTTGCACACTTTGTATTCTCCCAGTCGCCACCTGGGGGTAGTGGCTTTTAAAAAATTCCTTTACGTTTCACTTCGGGGAGTATCGTTATTTTTGCAACCTGTATCATACGTAAAGTTAATGTTGGTTATTTTCTTACTTCTACTGTACTCAGTCGATTGAGGCTATTTTGTATGAAGCCCGTAGGCCGGCTGAATGCTACTTTGGAAACTAAAATCGACGAGTAAAGTACAGAGTATGAATATGACGGTAAGTTGCAATATAATAATACAATTACGCGTGTGTCTGGTAGTAACAAAAGTACTTAATTAAGTATTAGTTATGTTGATGTAAATATATAATGAATAATTTACAAAATAAGTATTCTAAGACTAGCATAAGAGTAGGGAATTAATAAGCATGCTATGCGATCCATCTAAAGTTAAAAAATGTATAAAGACACGCAAGCACACACTTGGACATTCTAACAGGCTAAGTTTATTATTACTTTTATCTCTAATAGTATAGAGATAAAAGTGCAAATACAAATGCAATAAAAAAACACATTTGTTAATCATAATCTGAATACAAGAGTATTGTTAATTCATTTATTATGTAGTAGGTATCGTAGTCATCATAAGAGTGTCATGTAATCATCAACATTTTCAAGTTCTTGTACATTTATAATTATATAGTGTACACCTGTACGCTCAAAAATTTGTTCTACTTAATTCTGTTCAGTTTGACATGACAATTTCAATGCACTCGAAAAAATATATTTCCTATGAAAACGGTATCACATCCGCGTAGCTTATCAAAGCCGGTAACAAAGACATCCTATCGAGTGGCGACAGACCCGCGTAACAAAAGAAAGAGAACCGGAAAGGTAGGTGAGAGCCACTCGAATATAAGAGATCTCTCGATTGAACGGACTCGACGCTCAGTACTTACTACCAGGGGGTTGCTGGTTACAGAATGCTAGCTTGGAACAATTTGTGGCCACACCTTTAATGTGATGAGAAGAAGGTCTGTGTGTCAGAAGTGGGTGAGGCCCACTGCTCTATATACAGTCTAACCAAACTAAGCCATAATCTAAAATAAATAAGCATTGAGAAGCTAGGAACCATCCTGAGACTGTAACCTGTAACAATTAAGAAGGTGAGCCTTCAACTCAAGTACCTACCATAAACAGGACTCTTTCAAGTAACTATGCCATAAACAGAGCTTTTTCCTTTATCTTACCTTGAATCAAATAAATGCTTCATCATAGGCATATAAGCCTGGACAGCCGCTGGATTTTTTTCAATAAAACCTGTGACAAGCGGATTGCACCCAGCGCCTAGCTAGTTACCTACTTCCTATCTAATCAGACCTTTTGTGATGGAAATCCTAAACTACGCTTGCCGGCACGTGGTCTTCTTTCGAGTACTTTACGGCACCATAAGTGAGGTGAAGTCTCCTCTCCTGTATGACAGTCGCTAACCTTATGTAGTTAGCACTCACCTACTTATAGAAACATCGTCACGAAGAAGCTGAGCTCCGTCGGTAACTTTAGGCTAATAAGAAATGAGTACTACCTAAGCACCAATAAAAACAGACCTTTAGTACTGTTGCCGTAGTAGCTGGTGTAAGGGCGGTACTCGTAGATTGTGAATGGAAGGCCACTGTAACTGAGGATCTGCGTGATCAATGATACCATCACGACCTACTTACTGATATTGCTTGTGGCGAATTTTTCCGTTCTGAATGACCACTTATTCCTCCGCTGGTGTTATTTCTGGTATATTCGTTGGTTTATTTGTAGCTTTAGTATTTCGTTCTGTTGTATTTTTTGTTATGAGCCTGTATTGTCCCACTGCTGGGCAAAGGCCTTCTTGCAGACTGCGTTTCAGACGATAATTTCTTCCGAGTCAACTGATTATAAAGCAAAGTTGGCGACCGAAACGATACAGATAAACTCTTTGTTGTTAACACCAACAAAACATGTACAGGATAAATGGCTCACAAAATGTGGCACACTTTCAGATTTGTTTATTTCGAAAACAAAAATATTAGATTCTTTGAATTTATTTGTGTCGGCCTCATAATCTACCTATTACAATGTGTACGAATGTCAGGATTAAAATATCGTAGTAAAGGTAACCCAAATCGAATAAATATCTGGTAACAAATCTGGTGTAAAAGTCAAAGTAGAAAAAAACTCTAGCTAGTCGAAACTACAGGATAAAGAAATAAAAGGCACCTCTGTATAGATACATTTTATAATACATATCCTACTATGTCAATACAATCTTATTATGTTCGTACTCGCTAAACTTTGCATAAATAAAATAGGTAGATATATATCATCACGAAATCACTCAAACTTCACCGATAAAATACCCTGAATAACTCCTTTCATAATTGACACAGCAAGATGTTAGAACGCGTTGCTACTTTGAAATATCGAGAAAACCAATCAAAGATCTTAACACCATGATAACTCGCCTTCCATACTAATGAATATGAAAACACCCACCTAAAACCAAAACAGAACGGAGGAAAAATTAAATTGAATTCTAATTCCAATAGCGTTTTCCACTTTAAGGACTAAGTTGTACTCAATTATTCACCGTGCCCTTTGAGCCACTTGAAAAAATACAATCAGCATAACTCGTCAGTTTAATATCGATCCCCAATTTGCCAGCACTTATCAAATCGCTTTATGCATAGATATAAAATTGAACACCATACCAAAATCTGCATACGTCATAAGCAAAAGTACACCTTACGTCATACGGAATAGCAAACGATTTTCTCTCATTGCCGTGCGTGTATCCTGGTGGAAGCACAAAGCCGAGTGGTTTACTTAGAGTTTAAAATATTCATAGCTTGTACTGGATCGTATTTAAATATTTACATAAGTGTCACGCAGCGTCACTGACGTTTGTCGATAAAATGTATTGAGTGGAAGTGGAGCCGTCTTCGATGGGGTGGCTAAAACTGCGGGATGAAAAAATTTATGCGACTATTAATATTTTTCGGAAGTGCAGTTTTCTTAATGGGTATCTTATGTCGGTGGCAATGTAGGTTACGATTTATCGCTTGCATGTGTTCTAATCATAGATGAATTAGCGCAACCTTGAAAAGTGTTTTAAAAAATTCATTCATTCACTAAAACGTATCTAATGCAAAAAAAACAGTCACATGGTACGCCCAGTGGAAATCTTCTTTCTGGCTTCTGTTTGTATATTAGATACAAGATTTTTTTTACTCATTGCACATAGATATTAAATTAAACTACTGAGTTAGAAGCCACATAAGACAAATCTACATGAAGACAAGGAAGGTATGAAGACAATGTTCAATATCTATTGTGCGTTTGCGTTTATAGTAGTAGTAGTAGTGGAGAGATCTTTTAATTTTGTAGTTCTTGTAATTTATTTTGTCAGTTTGAATCCCAGATTAAGAGACGAATATATATTTTGGTATAAGCAGCCGTTTAGGTGTAATAAATACTATGATAGAGAATTGGTAATTTTTTTCATCCAAAATATCTTAGTGATCCGAATATACCGCAAAATCAAGTCAGAGACCTTCAGACAATCTGAAACCACTGACGCCAAGGTTGTTCACGCGGCTTATTCGAACTCACTTAGGCACTCTTCAAAACCATATTATTCAAAAATATTAGCAACATTTCACCTCATTGACACCCCTCGGAGGAGCAGACGTTAACTCGGTAGGCAGGGGGCGACACTTCTAAACGTGTATTCGAACCATAAAAAATAATGGATCTTCCAATCGTCGCGATATGCGCGGAAATATGGAGTGAGGTGAGCGCACGAAAAATCGTAATGGCGACGAGAAATGGGGATTAGAAACCGATCGAGTTGAAATCGATGCGAGTCAACATCGCGGGCGACCGAGACTTCAGTGTTTACCTTTAGAGATGTGGTGACAATATTCGCGATGGTAGGTTTCGGTCGAGGAAATTACTTAAAGAGATATGATTGAAAAAATTTTGCTCACTCATCACCATCACCCTTTTTTTATATCAGATTGTTTATCCCTCTTAAATTACCAAGTTTATGAGTAATTAATCGTAAACATAAAACATATCTTCAATCTGTTTTGATGCAATGGTGCATCGACGATCGACTCTTTAACGCCCCGTTCTTTCTAGATCATCACCAATCTCTCTATTTCGTCTAGGTCTACCTTACCGAAAATTTTCATTGACTTATTTCTTTAAAACCAATAAATTAAATAAATAAATAAATTCTTTATTTGACCAAAACAAAGTTTACATATTTTAACTTAACTAAGCTAGAATAATTGACTAAGAAAATTTATAACAGGTTTCTGTTGCCGAACTAGGCCGAAGCCTGTGTTTCAGCTTACAGTGCCCTCCCCCCTATATGCACATTTCCAGCCATAACATTTTTGAAAACTTAAGTTTTAAAAACAGGATGAATAAAATCTAAACGAGCAGGTACCCATACAAAACCAACTTAAATTAATTTAGGATGACGGTATTTACAAAAATGTCTAGTTATGATTAAAATTGTTTCCCAACCATTCAATAAAGACAAGCATGCTTTTTACAATAAGTTTAAATAAAATGAAAATGTTCGAAGCTATTCAAAGCCAATCAGACAAATGTGTCAAGTAATTGCTCAACCTGCTTAATTGTCGTGTCGTGGGTAGCTACGAGTATTAGTCAGACTAGCAGGTAGGCAGGGAATATTTATATTCCAATTTCACCTAATCCTTACTATTCTTAGAACAAAAGCATGAAATACAAAAAGAGAGACAGTTAAAATTAATCCAAGCATTACTAATTACAGTATGAAGTACCGAAATACCTCTTTATTAATTAGTATAATTATATTACTAGTGATCGATGAGCTCTTACAATTGGAATTGAAATTGTTTATTTCCAAAAAGTTATGAACTATGTACATATTGGTTAATAGTAAAATACACAAGTAAATATATCCTAAATTAACGTACATACAAAATATTAGATCAATTTCGATTTCAATTTCTTACAATCCTACTAATATTATAAACGCGAAAGTTTGTGAGGAGGATGGATGGATGTTTGTTACTCTTTCACGTAAAAACTACTGAACGGATTGAGATAAAACTTTGCAATAATACAGCTTATATATCAGAATAACACATAGGCTATAAATTATAATGATATTGCGACAAAAATCAAAATATCATGCGGGCGAAGCCGCGGGTAAAAACTAGTTCTTTATAACTGTAGGTAAACTGGCATCTTGCTCAAAACAAATGGAAAATTTCATATTTGGAAAATCATTAACTATTGACTTGACAAAAAAGTGACGCCAATTGCCCATTTGTCCGTCTAGTACCCATTTTCATTTCCTAATTAAAGTGGCCGGGTAATTTAGGCTCATTTTATTGAGTAAATCAACATACGCTTTTGCAGTATAAATAACATAAAATGTTCCAACCTAATTTCAGCTAATCGTGTTGACTTGCCGAATGCAAACACGGCCCGCCTGTAATGACGGAGACCAGACTACTTGGGGAAAATACTGGAAAACTTACCTTACCTACCTGGGTTAGGTAGCACTGAAGTCCTTGAGAACATTTTCGCTAGATTTTCTTTTGCAATAAACTTTTTCGTCTCCTCAAGATAGTTAAAAACCTATTCGAGTATTTTGAGGAGTTTGTATTTCGTAAAATATTTTAAGTCAAGAGTTTATTAGTTTAATAATAATATAATAATAATAATCGTTTATTACCAAAAATAACAATTACATAATTCATTTACATTAATTTTCAAAACGCATGCATAAAATACAGTAAAATAATTAATTTGACTTAAGCGACATAAGGTATACATATTATTTTCATGCATAACTATGGGATATAATAAGATAATGTCTGTGGGCCCCAAACTAGGCTTAGCCTGTATCTTGGGCGCCCGGGAGATACCAAGAAAAATATCCAATGTTACTTGTGTTTACTTGCAAATATCGATTAAATAACCTGTCGTTGCTTGCAGGTCTGCATTGAATTATCAGTGGTACTGTTGGACAAATTGAATATAAACTTGTTGGAATTTCTGTCTGTTTGGGTGCAACTTTCTTAACTTTCAACATTTATCTCGTAATTTTAGTGCGCGATTAGTCCCGTAGTATATAATAATTACGTGTTCAAATCGCAAAAGTTTAAAAACAACATCAACTTGAATGTACGTATGACATATATCAGTGCCCAAAAAAATGCACAGATCACTATTATTCACAAGATTTTTTTCCAGTATGTACCACTAAAAAGTACTCTACCGTTGCGTAATATTTTCTCGATGATTCATTCACCAACACTGTACAAATATATTAGACATCCAACACTGAAGCCTTCAATTCAATTCAATTAGTCATTCCAAAAATTAGATTGACAAAAAACTAAACACGCTAACCATTGATCAACTAACATATTTACTAAAACCAAACAGATTTAGATATAGGGTTGTGACCAACGCAAATGGCCGAGTCACAGCAAATATAAAAAAAAAACCGTAACGATATTTATTAAATTACCATGTCCTACATAACTAATGTATTCTAGATCGATCGTCGAGATATGTGTCCTTCCACTAAAGCTGAAGTACATCCGCCCAAAACATCAGCGGACCTTCATTAACCGCCCACATTTGCCCACGTAAGGGCACCTCCAAGTAATTCGTCTCAAGTTATAGGAGGACAAACAAAGTTGCGGCCGACGGGAGCTCACCCAATTATCTATAATGAAGACAATGATATAAGCGCGGTTATTGATCTAGATTTGAATTTCATAACGGGTCAGTCCCTTGCTATGTGCCAGCCCTTAATGCTTCTTAGTAAGTTTTGGGTACGGCGATCGATCAGTCTTGGTCATTGTACCCTACTGTGTTGAATACGCTGGCCCATATAAGTAAAGTCATGTAAGTATGTGACAAGAAACTCAAATCATTAAATCAACATTACATAAATTGTTCAATTCAAATTCAATCAATTAATACATAGACTGTTTGGAAGCAAATTGCATCTGCAGAGTTTAGCTCTACCTATTTTCAAAAGTGTATGATATTATGTTAGGTTAGAGTTTTGATAAAAAAAACTACGCATTAGTTACTTTTTTTAACCATCCATCAAAATTTAAATTAGTAGCCTTTTATTATATTTAGACATAATAACAATTTTAAAATGACAAACGTAATAATACTTAATGAGTTTTAGAGAAAAAAGATCTGAACAGTGTTTTATAGAAAAATAACTGGATAATGTAAGTTAATGATGGTTTAGTGAAATATTTTGTACCTAAAATATATAAACTCGACCGTTCAACGTGCCTTGAAAGTATCAAGACATATCGCTCCCACTATTCCGAAGTTTAATGTCCACTAACTAATTTCTTATCCCGAAACATAATAATGTGAACCAACACACATACACACGTACAAACATCTGAAATTATGATTAACGACCGCACGCACACATCGGCAGCTTTTACAGACCTTCGCACACTTTACGTGGCAACACATACACGTGAGGAATAGATCACCATGGGAGATTAAATAGGCCTCTTGTTGTTAGGAAGACCAATCAATATCCGCACACCCGATTTAAGATAGCGTAGATAGGAGTTGACTCTTTCGCGTATTTTGCAAAAAAATAATTCAGGAATGAAAATCATCGAATACAAAATGTACCCTAAAATTATCTGGGAACACAAAACCGTCATTAGATTGGTCACCGATGTAGGTTATCAATGGAACATGTAAATTGTATTTCTACATTTAAAAGTGCCCAAAATAAAATGAATTGAATGAGAATACGATCGGCGGCCTTATCGGTTAAAGCAATTATTTCCAGGCAACATTTATATAGCTTAGACTCTAAATAGAAAACAGGAGAAATGGTCAAAATCTGTGTCAACTATACATGTTATTGTTATTATCACTGGGCAAATAGAAGATTAAATACCGAATAAAGCTGAAACTAAGAAGGAACAGAATGTGTTGGAAAAATCTGAGCTCTATCAACGTCACTGAAAATATTCTCTCGGCTGAAAACTGAAGGACAGCAGAAAATAGTGCTTGCACCATTTTGCTTTTGCATTTTGCGCGCTTGCGCGAAATATTGTACGTAAAAAGTTGATGCCTGGCTGGATCATTCGCCCAAGATAGGTATTGACTCAAAGAGAATTACCTACTGTCTTCTACTTGTTACATAAAATAAATTTGGATACGACAATTTTAAGTGGTCACTTCCTCTCTTCTGATTTTGCTGCGCTCGACGGGGTACCTACACGCAACATTATACTCAATAATAGCCGCGTCCAGACCGGCCGAGCCCGGCTCGCGAGTTTCGCTCGCGAGCCAATAGTTCGGCCGGTGTGGACGGCGCTCGGGCTTCCTCGGGCGCACGTTGGCTCGCCCGAGCGCCGCTCGGCCCCGAGCCATGCGTTGTCGGTTTTTATCAATGCTCAAAGGCGGCTCAGTCTGAGGTGCTCGCCCGGTGTAGACGGACGTAACGACACTCGCGAGCCCGTGAATTAAAAATGGATAAAGAAGACAGTATTCGCTTAATACAACTTTACGGAAGCTTCAAAATGTTATGGGATTCGAAAGATCCAGATCATTTAAATAAAAGTAAGCGAGAAGATTGCTGGAGGAAGATCTCTAAGGAAATGAAGTTACCTGTACCCGAGTTGAAAAAGAAACTTGACTCATTGACAGGATCATACCGACGCGAAAAGTCAAAGCAGAAAAAAAGTTATATCACTGGTTCAGGTAATCATTTTTTATTTAATAATATTGAATGTTAGAACATTAATTATATGAACAACATTTACTATAGGACACACCATAGGAAACGAAAAATACCTATACCTACATATTTGTTACAGGCGCTGACGAAATTTATACATCGAAGTGGTTTGGTTTCAAATATTTTGACTTTATGTCAAATAAAGATGACACAGGAATTACAAAAGAAGGCGGAATAGATAACGTAAGTCCTTTATTTATGTTTATTTTCAAAATTAGTTGAACATTAATATTGATGCTGCCATGGAATTATTCCGTTTGTTACAAAATGTGTTGCTAAATGTAGACGAATATCTTTAGCACTAACAGTACCTCTGCGCGGAATGGCCGTTAGAGGTAATAGTGCTGTAGATGGAATATTGTTTCTCCATTGACCAGGAATAAATGAACCATCCACTTCTCTATCATAATATTCTGGTGGGATAGAATAGTTATTTCGTCGTAAGTAATTATATAAATACACTGTTGCTAAGACAACTTTTGTAGCTTTTTCTGGCTCTAGGAGGATAGGTTTCCTAAGAACTCTGTAGACTGAACTTAAAATACCAAAGGCATTTTCAACGACTCTGCGAGCTCTGCTAAGTCTGTAATTAAACACTCTTTCTTTGGAACCCGCCGCTGGATTACCTTCAAATGGTTTCATAGTATATTTGTTAAGCATAAAAGCTTTGTCGCCCAATATGAAATATGGTATTTTCATTATGTACGGTATTTGTAGTATCTGCGCTTCAGGAATGTTCAGTTGACAGTTTTCTAATTTTCGATATAAAGTCGTATTTTTAAAAACTCCGCCGTCGGAAATACGCCCTTTACTACCGACATTAACAAACAAGAATTTGTAATTAGCATCCACGAGAGCGAAGAGCACTATACTAGGAAAATTCTTGTAGTTGTCATAATCAGTACTTATATTGATGGGTCTTTGAAGAGTTACGTGTTTCCCGTCCATAGCCCCTATAACATGTGGGAAATTCCATTTTATTTCAAATTCATTTGATACTGCTATCCATTCTTCTTCTGTGGACGGTGTCTGCAAATAACAAAATAAACATTATTTTTACAGAGCAATTCTTCTCAAAAACTAGAACCATCACAACAGTCTACGCCATCGCCACAACAACCCGAGCCATCGCTACAACAACCCGAGCCATCCCCACAACAACCCGAGCCATCCCCACAAGAACCCACGCCAACGCTACAAGAACCATCGCCATCGCCACAACAACCATTGCCATTGTCACGACAACCATCACCATCACCTCAACCATCGCGAAAGAAAAGACGGGTGAACACGAATGCACAAAATGATTCTATTGACAATATATTGAAGGACACTTTTGCCATAATTGAGAAAAGTTCAACTTCCTTATATGATCCATGTGTAGCATTCGGTAATCATATTGCACATGAACTCAGAAAATATGATCCTTACACTCAATCATGCGTAAAAAATGCTATTAATACTATTATTCACGAAGCGGACATGGGAAAATATCAGATGTATAGACCAGGATATTACACACAGCCACCTACTACCACGTCAACCATAACTTCCGCTGAAAATCTGCAGAACACACAATTTAGTCCTGCTACTACAGAAACATCAGACTTTAATTTTAGTGACAGCTCCATCATTTAAATATGAGACAAATAAATAAATAATTTGATTGCTTAGTTACCATGACTTTTTATTTACCTTAACGTAATCACTGAGGGCTTCTATAATTGCATCACACGTTTCTGGAACTATAGTTGATATAGATTGTTTCGATACTCTAAAAAGATATTGAAGACTGGTATAGGAGTCTCCTGTTGCTAAATATCTCAATGTTATCAGCACTCTTTCAGATACAGTTATTGCTTCTCTGTAGTTAGTGTCACATTTTTGTATTTTCACAGCCACTAAGGAGCACAAATATTCAATGTCTCCCGCAGACATGCGTGTAAAATTTGAGACTGAATGGTCGATTGTTAGTTCCTTTAACAAACTGTTGCCGTATTGGTTTCGGTTTTGGTATAATTTTTTAATCCAGACTTTTCGTTTCTCTTTTCTTTTTTTTATTATATATCCAGACAACAAAAGCGCCGTAGCACCTAATAATACGTGGTTTTCCATCGTAACACGGAGAGAAACTGAATGCTCAAACCGGCTCACCTTGGCTTGCGAGCCCGGCTCGGAACTTTTACAAATTAGCTCGGGTGCCACGGCTCGCGTGCAGGAAGTCTGAGCGCGGCTCACGAGCGGCGCTCAGCCGGTCTGGACGCGGCTAAAATGTCTCAAAACTATATTCACCAGCAACCAACTCGAACCACCAACTCGTATGATAGCAAAATGAATGAATTACATATTACTTCGAATAAAAGTGCCTTACGTTCGCAATTCTACGTAATTATCTACTTGAATTAGCAAAGGTTTAGAATCTTCATAGAAAATATGTAGAGCAGACCTACTTTTACGCGCTTTATAAATTCGAGGCTGACCGCAGGCCGCGATATGCAAATATTAGATAAAGTTCACTAATGGATCTCCGCCAAGGGTTTTACAATGGTATGTAACCTTTACATTTTCTCTTAAAATAACTATCTATCGTAATAGTATTGGAAATGCAACAAAAGTACGATGTTGTAGATTTTTCAAACAACGACACGAGGATGTCCAAGTAAGGAATTTAGTGCACGTATCATGTGGGGGTAGAACATTTATGAAATGTTATTTTTTTTATCAATCAAAACCATAATTGTAGATTATGTACCAAAAGAACCAACTGGTGTCTTACGTCACGGGCGACAATTGGACCCTGAGCGTAGTGAAGGACCTTATAGTTAACTCCCGAGCGCAGCGAAGGTCTTTTAAGTTAATTCCCGAGCGAAGCCAAGGAATTATTTAGAGTCCTGAGTGAAGCGAGGGGTTCATGTCGCCCAAGACGAAGACAGACTTGGTTCTAGTGGTACATGTTGTGAGGTGACCGAAGACTTGAGCGAAATTATACACCGATCTGACAATTGCGTTAACTTTATTCTTCATTCTTCAACTACAATATTTCTTCCATTTTCAGTATTCTACAGCTAGGCGCAGGTACAATTACTTGTTCTCAGCTTGACGTCTGGTTCCAGAATAATTCCAAAAATCCCTCGTGAAGCCAACCAAGAGCTTATTTTTATTTTTCTCCATATCCCCCGCAATAGCCAACCACAGCTCGTTTCCGGTAGCATTTATTCTTTTAAAAGTCTGTAGTTGACTACCGCTTTCGTTAACTTGTGAAACTATCGTATCCGTTCAAAAACGGCACATTATTTAAAATATGCAGTTTTTGTCTAAAACCCAACATTCGTCCATCATGACAACGTGCGTGCCCTCACGCATGACCCCGGTGGTAACCCAACATTAGGCATCATGGTCGGTTACACAAAAGTTGCTAGATCACCTAAAATTACAAGTCTTATATAATTTACGTACCTAGTTACATCGAACTTACAAAGAATCTACTAAATGTATGTTTTAGGTAGTTTTAGCGCAACAGAGAATTATCAAAAACAAACATCGATTTTGGAAAAAAATAACACGATCCATCATAAAATAAATCACAAAGCAATTCATTGTGAGAATGTTAAATACTTATCAGAGCATTTATGAAACGAATAAATTACTTCGAACTCAAGAAATAATCTGGTGAAAAGCTTACTAGTACAACAAAGAACTTCAAAAACAAAATAAAATTTACTCGACTAGATCAATCAAAAAAATATATATATCACAAAAGTTATTCAATCTGTGTGATAATACTTATGATATCAAATACTTTATTTTGTAAATATTTATAAAACTTATTAATTTACAACCTACTGTCCAAGTCTAGAAAAGTTTTATCAATATTGAAAAATAATTATAACTATTAGTTTGAGTAACATTATGTTTCGTCTATTCTCTACAACAATATTGCATAGCAAATGTAGGTATACGCTACTCAATTCATTTGACGATTTATTATTTAAAACTTCATCTGGTGAATGCTCATGGAAACAGGTACTACATTTGACATGATAAACAAGTAGGTATTATCAAATTGAATTCTCGATTATTGCTATGATGCGTCGCTTTTACTAAATAATCATTTGTCGTATTTGTTCAGTGTTGCATTAATGTCAAAAATACGCATTAAAATAGATTATGATACAGAGATACTATCATGATACTATTATATTTACTGAGGATCAAAAACGTGTATTAAGCAACGATATTTCTCTCTTATTGCTCCATCAGAACTCTCTTTTTTTTGCCATTCTACAACACTTACACAAATACTCTTCTATGCCAACTATCAAAATAATGATATCTTATTCAAGACTAGCGATCGGTCGATTAACTATCCTTACCCCTCGATTTACTACATGCTATTCATCAAATCAAATGACTATGGGCAATGTGGGCGATGTTCGAAATTTTAAATTTACTTTTCAACATTTTGGCAGGCATTGGTTTCAGCATAAAATTATTTTTTTGCCAAAAATAACACATTGACTTCAACATTTCGATCTTTGTAAAAACTTTGAAAAGTTCGGTGGAATCTATGCAAGCAACTTTTTATTTATATTAACTTTTTTTTAACTATGCAACTACATTTTGACAATATGGAATTAAGAAATACTTTTTTCAATGTAAAAAAAAAGCTTATCAATATCGGGTACTCTAAAAACTATGCGTATTCATACGCAAAAGTATATACGCGTTGGCTTGAGTAGGTACTTTTTTTCTCGGTATCGTCGGCTAAAAATACGGCATTACAGAAAAACGTCGCCTAACAAGAATACCCATTGTCATTTAAATTCTGCTTACAAGTTCGACATACTATTACGGCCAAAACTACGGGGGCACTCGATCATGGATAGATTTTGTTGATTTGGTGCTACAATAATGGCCTGGCCAGTAGGGTCGCGTTTTAGATATCACTTAACTTATTTCTCAATCAATAAACTGTACATGCTGTCGCATAAGATATCTACTAAATCTACTGATAACGGCCTACTGGTGGCAGGATCGTATCGAACGCATTATTGAGCTCGACTCTTCGCTTCAACGGCCTACGACGCAACAGCTGCGACACAGGATCAAATCGCGTTGTTCATGCTCCCAGGATTCTCTCTCTCGATCCCTTCATGGAGAGCTCGACTCTTCGCTTCGACCAACGGCCTACGACGGATGTGTCACAGGATCAAATCGCGTTGCTGATCTGAAATGACATCCAATAAAATTCTGTAATAACATGCCTGCTTAGTATAGCAGTAGATCTGTCGATAAAACTTTCGAATTTCGGGTGCTAAGATTGCTTGTTTTCTAATGTAGGTGGTTTAGTTTCACTTAAAGAACCAAGTCACCATAACATGTGTAAAATTAAACTTACTATTACCATAAACTGCTTCTGCGATTGTGACGTTCTAATGCTTATAATAATAGCCCTTGTGCATATCAGTAACTCATTATATAAGGATATTATATTCTATCTCTAGCTTTTGTCACTATTTGGGGCGTACAGAATAAAAATAAACAGATTCAACATCTAGTATGAAAAGCCAGGGAAATACGACATATTTGCGTAATATAAATCTCAGAATAACACACACACACACATACACAAAAGTGTTTTTCACTAGTGCTCATTATTTCATTAACAAATCAATCGACAACTACTTAACTAAAAGTTCGATGCAATCGGCTAGTCTGTTTTCTGTCGTATCTCCCTTGTATGTATCACTTACTTCGACATTGATGGTGTTGATCTATAGTCAAAATATAGTCTCATCAGTCTCGATCCAGTAACATGAATTTATAATTATGACTATTTTTCAGAATTAAAGAGCCGATTACAGAGCTAACTCGTTATTTTTACTTTTGTGACTTGTGTTTACACATGTGACGATGTGCTGCAAATTGTCAATAAACTACAATACAAAAACGACTTCACGAAAGAAATGAAAATACCTTTTTCGAAACTTGCCCAATCACTAGAAAATACCTGAGATGATTAGTTTTTTTTTTCTTTGACACTTGCAATAAAATTTAGTACATATACCCATATTTTATTGCAAGTGCATCGTATCTGTGGCCGATGTCGAAATAACTATACCTGATGTTTTGTTACGTTTTTGACATAAATTTTATCATGCTACTTTTACATCAGCATATTACCACATTAAATAATATTCAACAAACTATTTCGATGGAAGTGATGATATCAGAGTCAGTCAACTTTAGCGTTTGGTGTCCGAATATCTTAAACAATCAAGATTCATGCGATGTGGTTCGAGTGATAGTGGTAATTAATTGCACGTAGAACAACTGAGATTTTTCTCAGTACTAGGATAGATTCATTTGCGATGTCGCTATTCGAGTTTTCATTTACCCGCAGTTTCTTCAAAAGATTACTTTTATTGATTAGAATATGATTGAGATAGGTAAATAGCTGGAACTAATAATACTTGTACTTGTTCAATACGATTGAAATCAACTCTAAAATACCTTTAAAATTTACGCATCCTAGTGGATTGCGTTCTCATATATTTACAAAATTATTGGGCTATTTATTGGACTGATCGGGTTGTTGTTGTATCCCTAAGAACTGAGTGCGGCAATTAGGTAATTGCGGTAGTTCGAATGAGATAAGAAACGACTAGGCGAGGCTCTGAATGTAGACGGTATTGGCTTAACATGCTGTGGATGTGACTCGGCGTTGTTATAATTATAATGGACGCCGATGAATTTGGTAGGTGTGGTCAACGGCGTATACGACGGTTCTGGTACGACCCTTCTGTATTATAGTAGGTAGCTGATTGGAATTTTCTGTTTTTCCGATTCTCCACCTGAAGGAGAAGTCCATCAGGTGGTGACTATCCAGCAGCGACATTAGTATGCATGTGGCGATATCGTGGAATCTTCGTCAAGCTGGTCCTGGTGTCTTTGTGTCCTTTTGCTAAATTCAAACGATACTGTCATCTTTTTTGTTTTGTTTTCAGTAGGTAAGTTTGCTTCAGTTTTATCGTGTTTAGTACAATCTTTAATAGGTAATAATTCGAGGTAGCAGGCAATGTATCGAAACGAGACGTACCGTACTGGTTAACAGAAAAGTAGAAATACGTAATATAAAAGTATGTTTCGTTAAATAATACAAGTTAACAACTTGTTATAGGTATATCAATTGTGGTTATATTTAGATACGATTTTGTAATATTCTTGAATGAATAAAATTCCTAAAGTTAACAACTTCTTTTTTTTTTGCTGCGTTTCAGTAGCTAACTTTATACGTGCAAAGAAATTTTCGAATCAGCCTTAAAAAAATTAAGTTACCTTTTTACAAAATTTTCTATTATTTTTTTTGACGCTTCTTTTGGTAAATTAATCAATAAAATAACCGTTACTCTCGACCACAGAACAGAGAACTTTCTCTCATCTCACCTCTACCTCATCTCGATATTCTTAATTGGCATATTATGTCCTAGCTACTCAATTTATTGGGAAACGAATCGATAACTAGGTGGCTACAAATGGAAATGTGTCAACTTCGAATAGTAGACGTGCCGGAAGTGCGAAATGGCATTCGATTATATCATCGTATAGTAATAGTGGATACCTATTTAAGAAAGTTGTAATGTATTTTGTGACAACTGCCTAAAAATTAATTTAATCCGATTTTCTGCTAGTTTTTCTAATTTGGAATGATTTGAAAATAGGTACCTTGTGCATATTCATATTGTAAACATGTACAATTGCTGTAAGTTTACGAGATAAAAACTTAACGAAAGCCATACTTCTAGAATCTGTCAAGAATTGATTTGAAAATTCAAATAGTAATACTTATTCAATCAATACAATTTCAACAAAGACCTTTGATTTTCTAAACAGATATCACAAATAGAACGGCCCAAGTTTAGACATTTGGCACGAACATTTTGTTTTTAAACTGTCAAAGTGAAGTATTTAGGGATACACTCTGTATAAAATAATTACCTCATTAGTCATCACAGGAACGTATCGAAATGATGCTTAACTTTGGTGAGCGCTAACATACACCTAGTCAAACTGCGCTTCATCACATATTTATAATTATAATGGCTACTAAACTGATTAATTCTATGACCTCAACGAATATGTCTTCTTAGAAATAATTCGATGTCTAATATCGGTAAAACATGATAAAACATTCATGTATTACGCTTCTTCACCAGTTGTGCCTTGCAACTACGAGCTAGTTCGTTAATCTGCGTTTTTTTTTTGACAGTTTAGGGTAGTTAGTCAAATTGTTAATTCTGTTTCCAGCTATTCTGCGTTTTCTATCGAGTCACTATAACTATCTTTAATTTGAATACAAAATATTCATTAAAATGATATTGACTGATCACGTAAATTTCGCGGTTCATGATTTTACATTTATGTGTTGATCTGTTCTTTACTTATATCTGTTCGAATCAGTTATACTTAGCCAGGGGGTAGATATCCAAACACGAATATTATTATGGTGGATAAGTAACATCGGCGACACAATTATCAACGCTAACCTCTTCGGCTATCCTCAATTAGACATTTATCGAAAACACCATGGAAAATACGATCAATAACTCTAAAATGATAGTTGTACGAACTCGCTTCGAGACAAGTAACCCGCCTTTAGAATAAAAAGATTTTGCGGAAGGCGACTTACAAAATTACACGTTTGCTCAGTGCATTAATAGGTAGGTACCTACATCTCTGAAAAATCTTTTGAAAGCAAATCTATTAGTCATTTTTGCTAGTATCAAAACAGCAAAAGTATGTTTCATCTATTGAGTCATATTCTAGTCGAATATTATGTTCTTCTTGTATCGTACGAATCTAGTGGAACATGAACTAGGATTAGAACTTGTGCGTGATTCGTAACTCGTCGAAAGACGAACAAAATGGAAGATTACATGACCTTTCAGATTGTGATCCGTCGTCTTCCCTCGTGGCTCGATGCTTCTGGTCTAGCTCAGCTCTGGCCTGCGTCCATTGAACACGTGGTCAATCGTCCTGATCAGCTGGGCTCAGCTCAGCTCTGGTGCGAGTCCCGTTGAACACGTGGTCGACGTCCTGGTCAGCTGGGCTCGCTTCACCTCTGGTCGGCGTCCAAACGAACGCGTGCTCCTCGTTCATGACATGTCAAAAAAAACAAGCATTGGGTTACATATTATCTGCTATCGACAATAATTTAATAATGATGATACTTTGCGAAAGTATCAAAGTAGGTAGAAGCTACTAAATTGGAATAAATTACAGAATGTGCCTACATGTCTCGGCTATGAATGAATTATTATTCCTAGTTAAAAACTTTCCGAAGAAATATTTTAAAATTGAAAACCACTTTGCAATCTGTTGTGTAGGTACTTTCAAAGATCTAATCGAATACACAGACAGACAACCAGGAATGCTACCTTGCTTTGTAAATGTAAAAGGATAGCACAGTTCTATTCAAATAACTGCTGGTTAAAATATCAAAACTGAAACGGAATAAAACTCTGCAACTAAAAAAAACGATCACATCGAATGTTAGCTATAAAATTGGGCGTATACTTGCATTTTTGAAGTAGGTTCCGATGACACTTCTGAGTTGTGAGGTGACCGAAGACTTGAGCGAAATTATACACCGATCTGACAATTGCGTTAACTTTATTCTTCATTCTTCAACTACAATATTTCTTCCATTTTCAGTATTCTACAGCTAGGCGCAGGTACAATTACTTGTTCTCAGCTTGACGTCTGGTTCCAGAATAATTCCAAAAATCCCTCGTGAAGCCAACCATGAGCTTATTTTTATTTTTCTCCATATCCCCCGCAATAGCCAACCACAGCTCGTTTCCGGTAGCATTTATTCTTTTAAAAGTCTGTAGTTGACTACCGCTTTCGTTAACTTGTGAAACTATCGTATCCGTTCAAAAACGGCACATTATTTAAAATATGCAGTTTTTGTCTAAAACCCAACAATAGTCTGCTTTTCATACCTACATCTTGGGAGAAAATAAAACCCTTATTATTAATACTTACGTCATAACCTCACTAAGAGTGATAAGTATTGTTCACATTAAAATAAAACAAATTAGAATATACCTACGAATTTTCATAGAAAAGCACACAAACCCTTAATAAAACAGAATGTAAATACTACGTGAAAAACATAAGAACATGGCCAGCTCGATTATTATGGCCTAACACAGCCATTGCAAAGAGGTTTTTCATTCAATAAAATTGAACTGATACGGGCACCAAAGAGGTTATTATATTCTGTAAAATCGAATAAATCCTCCTTACATGCCCGTTGCCGTGCAATGCAAAGAGGTTTAATGCGGTTATACAAATAAAACCTCTTTACGCTGTCCTTAAATGTTCTAAGTTAAGAAATTTTCATACGAATCAGAAGTTCCAAATTTAAATCACTTTACTCTCTAGGGAGTTTCATACAAAATTATTGACCTGCCATAGCCCCATAGACATTGTGATAAGATAATAATGGCTTATTTTACGTGGAGATTGTACGACTTATAATGAGTCATTTTCGAGCAGGTGGTATGAAAAATTTATTAATTAAACAGGTTACTTCCTTCACACAATACTTAAATATGATTAATGTATTCCATTATGGAATCAAATACAAAAAAAAATATTATAAAATATTTTTTAGATGTTTTCCTATCACATTTTCAACTGTGTTGCAATAATTCATATAATGCAAGTCTTAAACTAGTGCTCGAGGTATATTCGTTTTTAATATCAAATTTTATAAATTCCTTCCTAGTCTAATACAGTCCTATATTTATTTCAGAAGAAAAACACAGTCAATTGCTAACAGTCATAAACTAAAGTTATTTGAAATGACTTGCCAAAGCTGCCTGCGAGCAAGCCTCAATGTATCAAAGTACAACTTTATACCAACCACTGTTTTATTTTTTCTTTTGACTTATTACAATCGAAACATAACCATATTTCACCGTATAAAAGGGTATTTCACAAAGAAATGGGCGAATGTGCGGCAAGATGGGATCGTTGAGAAAGCGGGCCGCGGTCGGGGGTCGCCGAGCGGACGATACGTTTGCCGTCGGCCTCCTTGGGGAATCGCAATAACTACTAGTATCTATGTTTCCAACTACACACTAAGATGGTGAAAACGAAGACTGTATCTTTCGCTAATCTATCAATTCAGGTTCAATTGTTACCAACTCAGTATGTAAACATCAATTCACATCTTGGACGAAGAACTTTGGCATCCCGATGCCTTTTGAAGAGCTCCAATACACGTACAGGATTTAGCCAAACATATTTTTTTTTAAATTAGTATAACATGCAAATGATATCTGCTGTTTTTATAAGCATAGAAAAAATCTCGATCTGAAAAACTTCGTGTACAAATATTAGGTAGTGACTTGTCTTTCTCTCCTAGATCGTAGACGATGTAGCAGCCGCTACAAAGCTACGAAATGATACATGTATTTTGTATAAAGTCAATTTTCTTTATTGGTGTTTCTTGCAAAGAGCACACATTTACAAAAGTATGATATTCATCATTTTAATACTTTTTTCCAATTGAAATAATAAGCTTTCTCTGCAAATAAAAAGCTTTTACTCTTAATAAAATATTTAAATTTAAAGATATTAGAAACAGAGAACGATTAAAATTGGATTGAACCCCCAGCAGAGCGTATCGATCGCTCGTGTGGAGCGTCGGTTTTCTTCGTTAAGATGTTAATGATTCTGCATAATAATTGCATCGGAGTTTCTTCGCGACCGTCTTCAGATCGAATGACATTATAATTTGTTCGGCGCGATACTGGGATAATGGTTTCAGAGTGTAGTTTGTGTTTTGCTTAGTTTATGATATGTTAGTCGCAAAAGCATATTTAATGCATAAGTATAATTGCTTCCCTAGATTGATTTGTTTATGCATGAAAATGTATCTTGTAGCAAAGAATATTTAATACTGTTAATATAAGAGATCTAGATTGTCTAGACAAACCTAATCTAGGTTTTAAGACAATGCATGAACGAGTTATCTATCATTGTAATTTATCAAATAAATAAATAAAAAAAACTAGATTTGAATTGTGATAGTTTATAAATTAGGATATCGCAGTTTTTGTCAGAAAATGCATTGATATTATTTAAAAAATATACTCTGTCAATTTGTAAACAAATTTAATATTCCACGTAAGTATAGTTAAATCTGTGGTAAGTAAGTATTTTTGACCTTAATACTAGTGAGCTAAAGTAAGTGATCTAAATTCTACATAAGTAAGGTGGCTATTTTGCAAAAACAAAATAAAGCTGAATGTATCATAATAATGTATACATTTACTTAATATTAATCATATTTTAATATATACATTTTATCAAAGGTTAACGAACTTTTTGAATAATGAGAAATTTGGGTCAAACTATGTCCATGCCAGAAATCAAGTTGCTCCGTTGCTGCGTGAAAGAGGAACAAACCAATTAAGCAACAAACATACTTTCGAATTTATTATATTAGCAAGGATAAGGATATAAATCGCAATCAGCTTCTAAATCTGTAAAACGTAAATAAGACGTAATAAAGAACAGCTTGTACCTATAGGTATCTGTAAGACGTAAGAACGTCGAGCGTCCAGCGGACGTGGCCGCGGCTACCCAGGGGACAAGCCTCATCAATCTGCGATCCTCTGTCGATTTATTAATGCCCCACACACCCAGTCGCACATGTGACCTGGATACCAGTAATGAGGCGCTCTATTACGGAGGAATTGAATTTATGGTATGTTGTTGCTGAAGCTATGTGGAATGAAAATTATTACATCTTTCTTTGTCTACTGCAACAAGAGAAAAAAAAATTTTTTCTCTCTGCCTGAGGCATCGCCTCAGAGAAAAATGATGCAACAAACAAATATATATATACAGGCAGGCATTCACGTCATTGTTATAGTACCTACACGTTTATTTTTAAATCAATTGTCAAAAACAATAGGTTCGGTAAAAAGCGCAATCGTAACCATCCGACAACTAGATATTTTATATATTTATTCGTATTATAAAATTATTTTCAAAACAATAGAAATACTAAAACTCTGCTCTGACCCCGCAATACCCATGATATGATATTACCTCATCATCACCGCCTCAGCCATTAGACGTCTATGTACATCTTGACATAAAAGCCTCCCTTGCAGATTTCAGATAACTCGTTCCGTTCTTTCGCTGATTTCTTTAATTACGTTCTTGTAGGTACCTAATTAAATAAATAACAAATGAAACACTCATATTTTAACATTTTTTTCAATTTTTATAAATCATACATCATCATTATGAGTAACATACCTAGTAATAGACTAATAATAGAGATACCTAATTCTGAATGCACTACTTGACATCGACATTTGTTTGTGCGATCTAAGAAAAGTCTACGGATTAAGAGATAAGTATACATATTTATAAAGATACTTCGCTTTAATCTGTTCCCTAACAAAACAAAGTAATCAAAGTAGAATTATATCAAAGGAAATAAATTGTTCGCCACAAAATAATATTAATTAATTAACGGACGAGCGAGCTATCTCGAAGCGACACCTAGCGGCCACCGTTCTCTTTTGTATTGCCATCTTTTCATCGTCAAAACTCATTTCAATTAATTTCGGTAAAAGTAAGTAAATGATGTGCCCTTTAAAACCGAGATATCATTAACACCGGCAGAGGGAAGCTGAGGCGATGGTAGGGATAGACACCGCAACGCAAAACATCATGGTGAAAATAAAATATTTAGATTCAAAATAAATACAAAATAATATGCCAATTTAAAAATATTTTGCAACTTTATTCAACTGGACGAATAAGTTTGCTTACCTGAAAAATTTACGAATAAAAAATCCTATCAATGTTCGCATCAGAATATTCAATAAAAGTACTTCTTTAGCTTTTTCCCAACTTCGCGTGGAAATACACTGATTCAGAGATATAGATATGAGTACCAAGTATACTCACAGATAATTAGTTAGTTATTATATAAAAGTTGATACTTGCTGATTGATTAAACTTCAAAATAATGCTAGGTAGTATTTCCCAGTGAGACCCTACATAAAAGTCTTACAATGTGTTACAATAAATTACAATGACGTAATATTTTTCTTATTTATTAATGAACTGCTCACGTGATCCACATCTACAGGCATGGCAAGTGTTTTGTTCAGCATAAGTATTTTCTTCGGATTTACCTAATTTTGACCTAAATTTTTTTTTCAGTCCATACCAAGCTAGCGGGCGCGGCGTCGCACTCATACAACGAAACACGATAATTAAAGAAAAAATAAGACGGCCCACTCCCCCTCACCCCTCCCACGGGAGAATCATTAGGAAAAAATCGTGTTGATGGATTTAATTACAAAAAATAATTATTCCAAAGAAAGTTGGCTGAATAAACTCGGACGGAGCGGGTTCTTCGATTCCCCCCTTAATCGGATTAATTTACTTTTAAAAAGCGGGGGGTGGCTGTTGTAATTAATGGAATGATAACATTACCCACCTCGTGGTCGGACGCCTTTGGAACTGCTTGTGGTGTAAACAATGATCTAAGGAACAAAAGGCTTGTCGCAAACGGCTCTTTTTCAATTTACGTACGTACGTATTTAGGTCACTGTTCTACAATTACATGAGTTATAAGACATCTAATGGCATTAAAAGCAAGTCTTCCGCTTGATATTGTTATAACAATTTAAATCACCACCACCTAAAACCACCTAAAAAGTTTTACGAGCTTAGTTTGCTTATTTTGAAAGCTTTTTTGACATAGGTAATTGTCTAAACAAAAAAAAACGTTTCTGACTTTATCTAAAGGACTGCAATGAAAAAGACTAACAAAATTAAGATAAACTGCAAAAAAATAAAAATTTCTTTATGAGTCTAGCAATGAAATCATCAAGAAACAACTCGTACCGACAGAGCTTCCAAAGAAACATTTCTCCGAAGTCGAGTCGAATGATGAGAAGTGCTTTTTCCAGTCGGTTACCGTCCGGTGATCTGTTCCGAACGCATCGCCACTGACGCAAATCATATTGAGAGGAAGGGTTCGGGATTGAGATCGCGCAGATCTCGCGAGATTGCTCATGTCGGTTTGATCTAGTATTAAGGCTCTTATCAAGGGCGGATTTAGTTCATAAAGACAAACGACTTTTGCAATGGGATCAACCCCAAATCGCAAAAGTATTCAATACATGTATTAAATATTCAAAGGGTTTTTTCCATGGTACAGCTAATCCTTCTTTCGTGGATTCGGAGTTAGTCGGTGGAATGAAAATTCATCTTTATATTCCACTATGAAAAGCGTGGTTTACGCACATTTTAATTAAGTAAAGCACAGGTGTTACTTTCGCTTTATTTTAGTAGAAAGCTGCTACTATAGTTTCAATCGCATTTGGTGATCTTTCTCAAGGTTGGAGTAATAGCACGCGGGCTCGTCTCGCATAGCACTGCGAGCTGCGGCGCGCAGCGCTCGCGATGATAGCGGTTGCGGTGCGGGGGCAGGGGCGGCAGCGGGCAGAGAATGTTGTAGCGACGCGCGCACTGAAGAAAGCGTGAGTAACACCTGTGCTTTACTTAATTAAAATGTCATCTTGATATACCTAAGTACTATAGTTATTTTTAAGAGGATGTGTGTAAGTTACCAGTGACCCTGTATATGACTGACGTCTTTGCCTCAATTTCCATTTCAGACACCTGCTACGCGGAAGCCACAGTTGTTTTAAAGGCATGGGAAACAAGGAGGATATAATTATGTCGAAACACCAAAAAGAAACAAAACTCTTTGTTTAAAATCACAACTATATAAGTATCTATGTCAATGGCTCGATTACAGAGACGCCATCGTACTTAATTATAATAGCTAAATAGCATAGTTCTGTTTCTTTTTCACTTTAGGCATTCGATAGAGAGAACACTTTTTACGTTGCTATCAAATTTACGCTGGCGCCTCTGTAATCGGGCTTATAAAGTCAAAAAATCACAATAATTACTCACAGAACACAATAAATCACTCATTCAGAATTACGCGATCGAATACAACACAGAAGTTAGTATAACGTAGGTAAACGTGCTTTACGTTACGTTAAACAGTAAATACAATAGTTTTCTGTACAGCGTCCTTGGTGGAAACTTGGAAATAACAAACATGTATGGAGCCACACGAAACCGTCTACTAGGTATGCTAACTCATAATAAGGTTTCTACATTTTATGATTTATGTTTCGTAAGCATGCATTTTGCGGTGTATGAGTCTTTGCTACATAGTCTGGCGTGCCGGGTAACGAGAATACCTCTCTCTGCATCTCTTTGTTGGTAACGCACCCGTTGCGAACGCCCAGTCATCCTAGCTGATTTTTACTCGTCCCCTAGAATGTAATTTTGTTTGGCAATGTCATGTCTGCGATGTCAGATTGCGGATTTCATTTGGTTTCGGGGAAGGATTAGTTTAACTAAAAAGCGTGATGATGTATTTTTTGAAACTCTCATTGCGTAGATGTTTTATTCGGTAAGTCACAGGTCTGAGCACGGTTAGACTACTCACCTCAACATAATTGTATTGTCGTGAAAATGTATCAGATATACACCTCACCATTACTTTGTGTCGTTTCAACATCTCGATAAAGTTATATCGTGATACGTATGCTAGTCCTAGAGGTGACTTAATACTTAACTTTAAAACAACGGCTAGTCTGGCTTACTTAGCTTTGTTTGACTGTAGCGTACATACCTACCTAATTTAGATTCTTCACACATTTACTTTCGTAAACGTCAACATCATATTCAGCCGTAGGATGTTCACTAGTGGACATAGTCCTCCAAAATGGATTTCCAATAAGCCGGACACCTGATTCTTGTCTGATTCTGACCACCTAATCTAGCGGAAGGCATGATTCGGGTCGTGTACATATGCTAAAAGTTTTTTCAACAAAGACTGAAAAGTTTTTGCCTATATTGTGTTGTCCTTCCGAAATCCTAATATCCTTTTTACAAAATAAGACTGAAAGAAAAACACACTCGCTAACCGTGCGAGTAGATAGACAAAATGTAAAGAATGAATCTGCCGTGAGACAGCACATCGAGGAAAAATTACGCCCACGCGCCTTCTACGTGTGTAACTTTACCAATTTGGGGTGCGATTGCTGAGGAACTCTATTTTTCATAGGTGTTTTCGTCATTGTTTCCTTTGTGAGATTCCTATTCTAGACACTATGAAGGCTAGCTAGTACTCAAAACTTGAAAAAGATCGCTTAATGCGGTCGAAACTCGAGTGCCTATACTCTATAAAATTTAACTTGATCTCTGCGACAGTGACATTGACATAGAAGATTGACATTTTTAGAGTTGAGATAGTGGTGGAAAAAATCGATTTTCAATGAATGTTGTAATGAAGTCGAATGAGTAGTTGAAGGTAAGAAATTGCATTTTATTTACTTACTATTATTTAAGATCAAGTATGTACACATGTATATAATGTTATGATATTAATTAAATACTCATAATAATGTAACGAAAGTATTTATCGACGTTTTTCACTATTATCGATGCTAATGTAACATATAATTGGGTTTAATTTAATTACACATGTAAAAAATGTTATGATATTAAAATATACAATAAAATTAATGATAAATTATGTTTTATTTAAAATATCGTTGGTATAAACTATCGATATTTTAAATAAAACTCTATCTAAAACTCTGTGGTCACGATCATTCATCGCCCATCACTAATCGGCATGCCCATAAAGTATGACATTGACAGGTACTGTCTGTACTATTAAGACATTCAGGACTTCATAGGCGTGATTTTTCTGCCAGCTGTCGCAGAGATCAAGTTAAATTTTATAGAGTATAGTTATGACCTAGGAATAGTATTTATTATAGGTAATATGAACATATTTTAATAGCAATGTGCAATATCCACTTTAGATTCCATAAACATTATAAAAGGCCTGGTCTATTACTATTATTACAAAAATATTTAATTTTATCATGCGTTGCTGTGCAAAGTGCAGAGATTTTCAGAGGCAGATGCGAATAAACATTTATAATAAACATTACAACCTCAAATCAGGTGTTTCATCATGAATATAAGTCAACTAATTTTTTTAAGTAACATACTTTAGGGGTCCCTAGCCAAAGGGTAAAAGCGGAACCCAACTGCTAAGACTTCGCTGTCCATCCATGAACCATGATAGCTAGACAGTTGAAATTTTGACAAGTAATATATTTCTATTGCCGCTGTAACAAAAAATTTAATAATTATTTTATTATGTTTCTTCTTCTTCTCCTATTCTACGTTCTTCTTCGTTCTATCATACAACAAACGAGTCATTTTTTATTATGGAAACTAACGTGGTTTTCGCACATTTTAATATTTTATATCACGGGAATGCACTCACGTTTCAAAGTCATTACATAGTACGACTATAGTTTCGATCGCATTCGACTATATGCACAGCTCCGCGTGCTAGCACTCGACTTGAAAAAGATCACCGAATGCGATCGAAACTATAGTCGTACTAGGTAAGTAATGACTATGAAAATAAACGTAATAAACATTCCTGTGATATCAAATATAAAAATGTGTTTATTACTGGTTATTGCTCATATTAATAACGGCAACACGTAGACTATTAAAATATTCACAGAATATTTAGGGGGGCTCCCAAACAGTACGGAACCCTTCGTGTGACCGACTCGCTCTTGGCAGATTTTTATTTTAGTTATATTAGGTTCACGCCCATTAGTAAAAATTATCCTGAAAACTCGTAAATAAGTATAAATAAATAAAATAAAAAAAGTCTTTATTTCTCATTATTAATTAATAAGTTACATCATTTTATTTACAAAATTTCAATTAAGTAAATAAGTACTTGATATAAAATATGTCTTTTTTTTTCAAAAAACCGTCAGTGGTGGTAACGTTAAGTAGTACCTTCTTCATCGGACAGAAATTGATTTTAAGTGAAACAAACAAACGAAACAAATTATGGCGTCTTAGAGTCGTCAATGGTCCACGTCAATTGCTGTGACGATAAACAAACCTTAGACGATAAATAAGCCTTAATTTAGCTATCAGGGCCAAACTGAACTGAAACATTTGTTAACCTTGTACGTACGTTTTCTTCGCGAAAGCTGTCAAGAGCCGTTCCAGTTCCAGTTACGGTTGATGACGTAAATTGTGTGGTGTGGTGTTTGACATTTTTCAAGCCAGAAGAACGGATAAGGTTCGATTCAAATTCATGTGATCTTAGTAGAATTGGCCCGCTGGTATATACAATATACGGGTAAATATCATTAATTCCGCTTTATTACTGCTTGTTGACAGAATGTAACCAGTTGTATGCATTATATTTCCATTTAATTGAGACTGTTCAATGATTTAATTGACTTTATTGACCAGTTTCGAGGCGTCTTAAAAGCATTGCAATCCAGACACCTCTTGTTGCGTCAGTCAAATTCATTATGCAGGTATTCGACTAGATTTTATAGCAATATTAAATTGATCAAAATATGTCAACAAAAAACAATGTTGTTTAGTAACTGCTCGTATGCGTGCGTCGTTGGGTAAATGGTATATTATGTATCCCAACGATTTTCTAAAATAGGTATAAAAACTTTCAAAAAACTTTTTTTACAAAAAGCAACTTCAAGATTTTTGAGAAAATTTAAATTTTAATAACGTAACATAGTATTCATTGTTCATAACATATGCATAGGTACTATATAATATGTACCAGTGAAGCCATAACTTTAAACATGATCTCAAAATGAAATATCGATCTAAATAGAGTCATAACGAGGAGTGTTATTGATAAGATGTCTCATAAACAGTGACGATATATTGTTATGTTGATAACAACATATGCACCTGATTATACCTGTTCTATAATTTTATGCATAAAATTGTTCATGGGATTAAATATATAGAGGCGGTGATCTGATCAAAAGTGTTTTCCTTCGCCACAGGTGTGGGAATCCATACAAAAGTTCCAAAGAACCCATTAGTAACGAGCTGGGATTTGAACTCACTCACTCACGCTAGTAAGCCGTAGTGGTTTAGAGGTTGTGGTAGTAACGCAAGAATTACCAAATACTAATAAGCAACCACGACTTCAAAAATTTTAAAAATAAATCATATCAATGCAATCTTCGAAGTCATGACGTGACCAAAAGAGTCCGATTTGTTTTTGTTAGAGTCAGCTTTTTAATCTACATACTTGCCTTGTCCTTTGGAACTGATAAGTCTAGCTATCATGGCGAGGCGGTACAAAACAGTACTGCGACATGTCGTTATTACTAGTTAAATAGACATGCAATCATTGATTAGATATTAAAGGTACAATGTAGTGAGTTTCAAAGAGAAGAGCGGTTTTTAAGCTGTTCAAAAGCTCAAAAAGTCAAAAAGACAATAAACGATTCTGATTCTTATTCTGAAAAAGTACTTGTATCATCTGCGGTCATGTCGGTCTTTAGCCAGGTGATGGTTTTTGCTTATATCGACGTCATATATTAAAACTTTAATGCTTGCTACGGCTCTTGTACTTGAAAAATTTTCGCGCTCGCTGCTCTGGCACATTATGGCAGTACAGTACTCCGTTTAGATCATATGTATTTTGAAGTTACTAATAATGCCGTAAATTATTTTCACTCACTACGCTCGTGTATAGTAACAATAATAATTACAGTTTGCTACGCTCATACTTTTTGAAATTATTGTAAAACCTGAAAATTTTTTCTCGTGCTTTTACTTTGTACACTCGTGCATTATAGCAGTAGAGTGTTGTTTTGCTCTATATTTTTTTTGAAGACACTGAAAAAAAGAATCGTTTTGTTCGCGCTTGCTACTGTACAAATCCATCTGTACATAGCTGTCCACATGTAACTACTTATATGTATTTCTCATGTAACAAACTATGTCTCCCACTAGGTAGGTACATTTAATTGTTAAAATTTAATATTTTGAGCAACTCAACTAGAGTTATAGAAAATAGCTCCACAGGTGCTAAAATAATGTAGGTAATAGATGTAAGATATGATATATTTTACCTTTATTGATGTACTACCACAATGAGAAGAAAATTCACACGCTTTGGTAATAATGGGACGGGCCTGGACGTCGGATGAACAGGAGGCGGGTCGCAGAGAACGAGAAACGGTGGAAGCTTCCTTTCCTACGCCGAATCCAGGCTGGAATAGATTAAATTAGGAATAAGTTTCTTAATTTTCGTATCCTAAGAAAATCAGAAAGAGATATTAGGCTGTCTGGAGGCTTATGTACGTTTCAAAGGCAACTTGCACAATATGTATGGTATTTTAAAGTCTAACTAGTTTGCTGGCTGAGAATTACTAGCGTTTATTAGCAAGAAATCAGCATTTGGTGGGCTTGGTTATGTACAGTACAAGTCCAGTAATTTTTATTGAGAAGAACTGTAAAGAGTAGTAACTTGCCTTGCTATTTTGTTATAAAGATGACAATGCCTTATATAATTTTAGCCAATTTTAAGGAGTTTTGCCGCTGTCGCCAGGTTAGAAGCTGTCCTGCAAGCTCTGGGATCTTTTATATGGAGCTGAAGACTTTTCAGAGACTGGGACAATGTCGAAGACTGGGAAGAGTATCCTGAAACGAACATCGAAAAATTAGATTGGAATGTTTAGTTTACATACGCAAAGAATCGTAGTCCAATTGCAATACTTTACTTACCATTCAACTTTAAATACTGCATATTCGTTTAGCAGTAATCTTCTATTAATATTTATAGGTATTTCGAGCTATTTTATCCGATTATTTTACTAGGATTTAATATTTACACTTCACAATAACAATCATCGCAAAGCCGGGCCAAAAATCACTATTGCCAGCGCGTGATTTTAAAAAAAGAAACAGTAGTGGTGTAATATTATTGTACGGTAATATTTGTTCAAGGAGAAAAGCGTTAAAACAATGGCATAAGATTGATATTTATTGTCATCGGATTAGATGACTATTATTCTAGCTACATTGTGTAAAGAAAATAGTTTAAATCGTATTTGTAGAAATAACAGGGAATCTGTAAAAGTAACGGAATATTTAATTTAATTTTATGGGTGGCAACATTGTAATAAACTACCAGTGACGTCACTGACATAAAGCGAATATGCTCCATAATGCAAGAATTGCAAATATTTGCTTTATTAGCGTTAAGATCCAAATTGCGGGTATGCTGGTTATCAACGTTAGTTGCCTTATGCGTTCTATTGAGGGTATTGCATATTATTGCGTTGTTGGGCTTATGTTCCGAATGGGTGTTTTTAGCTTTAATGGCATTATGTGCGTTGTGGTGATTATTTGCAATATTGGCCTTTTTAGCAGGAACCGTGTTATTGCATATAGTTGTGTTAGTGCGCCGATTGCAGTTAAAGCAATCGTATAAAAACTAGTTTAGTATAAAAGGGCGGGGGGACCAGCTCCGGGATAGTAAACGTCGGGATTTCGAGGAGGTCGTACCTCTGAAGGATACAAAACAGAGTTTAATTCGGGAAATTGAGGAGGCCATATTGTTTCTTACGGATATAATAAATAGTGAACGTCGGGAATTCGAGGAGGCCGTACCTCTGACGGAAATAATACACAGTTTAATTCGGAGGCCATTTCTCTGATGGATTATCGGGAGTTTTATTTCGCGTTGCCAAATCTTTGTTGGAATTATCGGAAAAGTGAAAATTAGTGACATCGGCTTTGTGATAGTGTAATTCAGTGCGGATCGTTTATATATCAGTAAAATTATAATGAAATGTAGTGCAAATTGAAGGAGAAACTTGCGGATTGATTTTGTTCGATTTGCATAAACGTTTGGTAAGCCAGATTGGCACAGCTAAGTGCAACCTGAAGACGGTTCGATGCAGCGCTGGACTTCGAAGCTAAGGAACGGACATATTTCCAGCGTGCCGCTGAACTACTTTGGAAGGGAAAGCTAGCCGACTACGAGGACGAGAGCCATAGGATGGAACATTCTCATTTGGTGAGGCAATTCCGATTTATTTGTGGGATATTGATTTGTAAAAGTATACAACTTGTAAAACATTTACAAAATACCTACATTATTTATTTTGAGTCTGGCGTGTACCCTTAGTTGGACCTTAAAAATACTTGATTTATTTCAAAGAATCTTTTGACTGGATACCCTCAATCTCACACGCACAATCTTACTTTTTATTTGTATTGTCGATTTGTTATTCATGTGCTTGCTTGTTCTTACTGTGCCCATTTGCAGGGTTGGACTTTCTTATATGAAATATGTTGTGTTTTTCTATACCTAAACGGATTATATTAAGCGCCTTATTTTTAATATTGCGGTGTCTAAAATTCATTTGATTACTGCGCTGCGATTATAGCGTATACCAAAGTTCAACGGAACCTTGAAGATTTATGATTGTACCTACATTTATTTATCTTGATGATATTTGTTTACGTGAAATACCCGGATTTGAAATATATGTTTTAATCTTCGAAAAGTCTTACGTATTTTTAGCGTACTCAAAGCGTTTAGTGTACTCAAATTCATAGTTCCAATATTTAGAGATTTGCTAAAGTGTATTAATCTTTAACGGGGATTGTCCCATGTTTACGATCATATTTGTGTAACATGTTTTATATGAATGATTTTAATGTTCATAACTAACAACTATACATTGTTATAGTGCATTTTCTAAATATTGTAATATTTAGAGTACTCAAGTTAGTAGTACAGACATAATTACATCATGTAAGGAATCTGAAGGTTCTATCAAAGGATAGTTGATACTTTGGAAATTCACAGGGGTTTTTAGAATTGACTTTGCCTTTTTTATACAGATATTTCATCATTCAATTTTAGCTATTTTACTCACAAAAGTTGAGTGGCGTCAGGGCTGGGTTTCTAGCTGTAAATGCCTCTAAATCAGACCATCGATCTGGGGACCAGTAGCCTCTCGACCGAACGGCGGGTGAACCATTCCACTTAACAGAGAAGTTCAATTTACTGACTATAAACCAAAGGCTTGATGCTGTTACTGAATTTAACTCGTTGATAAGTAAAGTCTTTCTACAAGCAGAGAACTATAAATATGATCACACTTTGAATGTCCTTGATAAGCATTCCGATTCTTAGAGTGGGAGACTCTAAATTGTACTATCGTTTATATTTAACTAAGTTTTGGATATTCTTTGATGTAATTACTTTAATGTTAAGACGGTTATACCAGAGACGTAGGTTCTCTTAGCTAGCTGTGAAAATATAGGCAGGGTAATAGCCTAGGTAGGTAGGTAACTTCCATAGGGTCTAGGGGATTCTCTTGGTTCCATTCTTTGGGACTTAGGGAAACCCCACAGTGAACTTTTAGATCGGACCCCTCATATATCACCATATGAGGTTAATTTTGTGGGAATGGAGGAACCTGGGTTCCTCCATTAGGGGCTTCGGACACCGTAACCGAAGATTGGGACAATTTGCAAAAAAGACAGTCTTGCCCCCTTTTGTGAAGACATGACAGACAGACAGCATTGACAAAAGTAGTATAGCCCTTCTGGCTGTTCTCATAACAACAATACGGAGGACTCCTGCCCAAGTCAGGTCAGACGAGGGAGACTATTTGGCGCGGTGGAGGGGCGCCTTACCTATGCCGTGATATCTGTTGTTTTGCTATTATAATATGATATTTTTCCATTTAAAGTTATAATTCCCAGGGATTTTATCAATTTTATTAATCCTGAGGAAAGTGACTTCATAACTGTCTCTTGAACCATTTGAAGCAATGTTTATTCATTATCTTAATATTTGTACTCTATCCTTTAGGAATTAGTATTATGTTCTCTTGATAGCTCTAAGAAAATTGTGTAGAACGGGAAATCTTGACTATTTAGGTTTACGGTCCCCAAGTAGTCAATATGAGTATGAGTTTTATTATGCGTTAGAAATATCCTAGCTGTAGGTCATTATGTAGTGAGTATTAGAATTTTAGTTTGTTTAAATATCGGTTAGGTAGTTTCCAAAATCACCATAATCTGGGTTTTGCGGATCACAACGTTGGGTTCACACTAGACGATCATTGGCCATATTTAGTTCATAGTTAGTTCATATTTAGTTTATTTCGTCAATAATTAGTTAATAAATAGTTTTAGGTTTAAATTTAAGTAAGAATAGCTTTAGTTAGCATGGTAGGTCTTGGGTAGACGGTAATATTATTTAAATAATTTTGGGGATACATGTATAGAGAGCATATATCTATGGGGATATATTTTTATTTATATGGGGGGGATCTTTACACTACGCTCGCGCATATTAGTACTACAGAGGTCTCCTTTGTTAATTCTTCTTATGACTCAAAAATGCCTACTTGATGTTATGACATTACTTACTGAAAAAAAAATTGTCAAATTTTTGAGCTCGCTATGCTCGCGCATGTTAGTCGGGCAATGCTCTGTTTTATTCATTCGGTTTTTTTTTCAGTAAAGTTACTAATAATTTAAAAAGTTACCGAAAATTAAACATTGTACTCGGCTGTACTTCCCCCACCCCCTTGATCCCTGTATAAAAGAAAAAGAATAATCGCTAGTCGCTACGCTCATGTACCAAGCATGCGGCGCATACGCACAATGTGCCAGCTAGATTCTCCCACTGTAACTGACCTACGAACCTATGCGGAAGCTGCCACAACAAGTGATTTGCACTAAACGAGTGGACGTTTGATACAGATACGAGAATTCTTTTTGCGTGGAGGAAAAGTTGCTAGAATTGACCAAGGTAAGTTTTTGTTGATTTATTACTTTAATTATTTATCGTTTAAATTTTCCAAAGATTTTCAGTAAAATACAATATTTAAAACCTGCTTTTCCTCATGTTATAGGTTTTGATATTTAGCTATTACATTACCTAATTAAGTCTGATTTAGAGAAAGAAACAACATGGTAGAAACGAGGGGTATTATTTAAAAAAAATGAAATAATCTAGCTGGAAAGCGGTGAGCATTCTACTACTACTTATCTACAAAATTGCGTTTACCATGAGTGTTATTATAATTTGTTACCCCCTTTTGCTTGCATGAGGATGGTGCGCAGGGAAGGCTATGTCTAGTATTGGAAGTCCAACAGCTAATTCAATTTAAAACAAGCTAATTGTCTTATCTCCTCGCCATTAACTACTTTTATTAAGCAACGTATCTTGGAAAGAAATTTCTATAGTTGGTTATTATGGTAATGTTTACCCTCACTTGAAATACGGGATAATATTTTGGGGTAATTCTGTGGATGCTAAAATAACTTTTAAACTTCAAAAAAGATGTCTAAGAGCAATATTTAATCTACATAGTTCAGACTCTGTGAGAAATATATTCAAAGAAAACAAATTTCTTACTCTTACTGGTATTTATATTTATGAAATCTGTATGTTTGTTAAAAATAATCTTAATTATTTTTTTGCTAATGAATCTATTCGCTCCGATATTCAACGCTCGAAATACAAACATAATATACATGTTCATCAAGTAAATACTCGTAACACAATGTACTATAAAAACACATTTAATACTGCAACAAAAATGTATAACAAACTTCCATTACATTTAAAGAATTCAGATGGTAAGAAATTCAAATACTTATAGTCTCAAAAACTGGTTGACAGATAAAACGTTCTATACCTGGATGAATTTTATACATATACCGATGATTATATAAAAAATTGTAGCTAGAAAGTTAGATTTAGGATTATTTTCATTGTATTTTTGGATACTTGAACCGATTTTATTTCAAAAATAAAACACCGAATTACTTCTGAGAATTATTATTTAACAAAAATAATCAAAAGTTAAACAATCGGACAGCGATTCGACACAATTTAACGAAATAGAAATGAAATATCGGACGATGTTTCCACGACGGTGGCTCGAGTCAAAGTGACGGCGCGGCGTTTGCGCACCGCCTTTTAAATCATTCGCCGGCTGGTTCTCGTCTACCTTCCAACACGGCCTTTCTTGATAAATGAGACCGTCCTCGGTCTCCCTTAGCTCTGCAGGCCAGTCTCAAGCATTGGCATCGAAGCTTAGATGGTGCTCAGGCTCGGAGGGTTCATATGCCACGCTTGAGTAGAAGTCTCTTGGTAGTTCTATGCAACCCAGACGTGCAGACCCAGACGGAACCTGTTCATTTTCTTTTCACAGCCCTGGTACCGGAAACAGCTAGACTTCAATTTGTGGCTGTAGCTCAGCCGCAGCCGAAGTAGTTTCTTCCTTTTCTAGGTCAGCATCTGTACAGAACGTGAAAACGATTTGCATATGTACGAAATCATAGAAAAGGCTTGAAGGCAAGCCAAAAACTATCCTGACATGGAGTTTTTCTTGCTCAAAAAGATTCAATCATTAAACATGAAACTGAACCGAAAAAAAAATTGAAGTCTACAAGTATCGCCTTGCAAAGTCTGTCAAGAAACATTTCTTGTAATGGTCACGGATAAATCTTAGTTCAGATTCGTCAAATCTTATTAAATTCACTCTTAGAGTATCCGGGTGATCAGGGCAGCAAAGCAAAATTTCATCAAAGGCACTTTGTAACCATGACTATGATTACGACTAAATAACCAAGAAAGAAATACGTTTGAAGTGTATCCTGTGTTATGACTAAAAAAGAAACAGACAATCGTTACTTAGCCAAAAAAACAGCAAAAATGTCAAGAGGCGTATACTTAACTAGTGAGCTACGGCGCGGCGGCGTGAAATCTATCTATCCCGAGCAAGTAAGCAGCACGATTGGATGCTTTACTTGCTCCCAAGGACAGAAGCACGGTGTGAAGCCTGTCTCGACCAAGCAAGAAGCACGACTTGTTGCTTTACTCGCTCTCAGGGGCAGAAACACGGAGTGAAGCAGTATCTGAGTAAGAAGCACGACGTGAGACAATACTCGTTTCCCAGGGACAGAGGCACTACGTGAAACAGTAAGAGGCACAACGTGAGGCATTACTCGTTTCCCAGGGACAGAGGCACTACGTGAAACAGTAAGAGGCACAACATGAGGCATTACTCGTTTCCCAGGGACAGAGGCACTACGTGAAACAGTAAGAGGCACAACGTGAGGCATTACTCGTGTCCCAGGGACAGAGGCACTACGTGAAACAGTAAGAGGCACAACGTGAGGCATTACTCGTTTCCCAGGGACAGAGGCACTACGTGAAACAGTAAGAGGCACAACGTGAGGCATTACTCGTTTCCCAGGGACAGAGGCACCACGTGAAGCAGTATCCCGCACAGAGTAAGAGGCACGGCGTGAGGCATTACTCGTTTCCCAGGGACAGAGGCACTGCGTGAAGCCGTATCCCGATCGATCTGAGACAAACCAGAGAAAACACAATTAGAACTATGAAACGTAAAACATCACCACTGAGCCGCTGCTAGGGTCATAAAACGTGTCAATAACAAGGTCTCTCAATAATCATCTAACTCAGAAACAATTGCAAAGCTTTTACGTTAATCGTTTGGGGGCACATTTCCCTTCAAATAGATGAACATCACCCTTAAATCAACCTTCGTGGGTATGCCCGTCAACCTGCAGTGGACCGTCAAAAGGCTAACACAGTGCAGATGAAAATAATAAGGATCAGATGTATCTTTTTACAAAAAGTAAACATTTCACATAGCAACACATTGTTAAACGTAGGTACTTCTATAGACAGACAGAGACGTAACAAAACACTTGGCAGGTTACGTTCATACTCTTCAATTGATCGGGCACAAACTTGATCATTATTTGATCATTACAAGTTTATCAGTGTACAGTACTCCCTACAAATTGTACCAGTAAATGAATATTGCACGAACAGTAGATCATATTAAAATTAGAAATCTTTATTTGCATCTGTAAGTTATCGCTTATCGGGTGTTAGCGGTGGGCGACTGGGCGTTACGTATCGTAGCAACTTTATAAAACTGTTTCTAGCTACATAGCCGAAAAATTGCTCTTTGCAATGTCGAAAAACTGCTACACATAATAACCTAGCTACGCCGTGTCGCGCTCGTGTCGTGGCTTTTCTGGTTACTAAAAACAAACTGTTTTGTTGCAACCCACGCGACACCGACGGCTACGCGGCGACGGTCCAGAACTAATCACGGCTACATACACAGTTAGTGAAGAATCAACTTTAGTTTTCTTTAGAGAAGGTTAAATTTAGCTTGCTCTAAGAAAACCAGTTTTTTCTCTGTTTATGGCGCCATGATAATTAAATTTCACCGTTATTTCGACTAGTTAAGATTTATTTTTGCCTGGCCAGAAGAATGTAACCGGTTATTTTGAAAAACTAGTGTTGCGATCAGGTTTTCAAAACTCAGAAATCTAGCTACTACCCATGTCTATCGGGTGTAGTCCTGACAAGTTATCAACAACACCACTTGTCACCAAAACTTTCACGACTGCCGGGCGATGGTGTAAAACGTTCAAGTCTACGACTTATTATAGTCGACAGGTCACCAAACATTTTACCTTTTCCAGCGCAAAATCAAACATTTAAGCACTCACAACTGGGCCACCACATTCCATCACATTCAGTGACCTCGATGAGACGTACTCCCGCGTTTTATCGGAAACGCTGCAGCATCACAACTACAAACAGAGAAAAAGCGTTTAAAAAGAGTTGAGCTTACTCTCTTTCTTCTTTGTCACGGCAACTACATAGATAACACTTTTGATAAAAACAACCCTAAGTACATACTTTCAAATAAAACCCATCAGAACGCACAAACTGCAGCTGCAAAGCTGCCGGCTTTAATGATTGCCTTACTTGCCTGCTACTTTCGTCTTCGACTACATGTGAAAAATTACATAAGTAGAACTTAGATCTTATCAGAGCTCGGTCACACCTGACCTTGACTTTTATTTTAAAAGGCTCAGTTTCTTTCACTAGAAAATAATCATTCCGAAATCACACAAAGTAGAATTTACAGTTCCCCAACAAACATCTGACGGGACTAACCCCGTACCTATCTCAAGTCATATTCAAAATCTAAAAACAATCTATCGAAACCAGCTTTTTCTTTAAGTACTAAAACAATTCACAAGTTTTCTTATTTCACAAGACTACGAAATTCCAATACCACTTCAAGGCATTGCGACGCTGATCATTTTGCATCGAAGTTCAACGTTGCTTATGCTACGCGTTATCTTTTTTCACCAAAACAATTTTTCACATTAGAATCCCGGCTATAAGCACGTTTAGGATTTAAATGAGTGTCAAATAATGTCAGTTGACTTTCGCAGAAAGGCGGACAAATTCACCACGAAAAAACAATGCCTGTCTTATGAGTTGAACTTCACAGCATCTATTTAAAGGCACATACTTGGCTACATTATTATTTTTCACAAAATGTTTAATGCGTAACCTACACAGCAAAAAAAATGACAAGTAGGGTAGTTTTGTTCGAGTCGTGTTCCTGACTCTGAACAAAACAATCGCGATGTCTAGCTACAGATAAAATAGTTCGTGTTCGCAATAAAATAACCCCATGTACGATCACTCACCCGTCATAAATGTTTACACAAGGGCCTGAATCATAATTTAAACAAAACCCGATTCGTAAAAAGTCGGTAGTCTAGTACTTAGCACGGTCTATTTTGCCATTGGTAAACATGGGCATAAACGTAAAATGTAAAAGTAATGGATAGCTCTCACCAACATTCTGAAGAAGTGTACTGCATCAACAATGCAATCTGGTACCGTGAACTTGTACCTGACCGTTGTCTGCCACAAACAGTTTACCAGCCTCTCTTGGTGCTTAGTGCTGCTGAGCGCGATGAGGCTTGCTGATGACAGTGATTCCCGCTGAGTAGCCGACATCGCAAAGGTGGCAGGTAGCAATGCCCACCGAACAGGTGCGAAGCCTGCTGAGGGCGGCATGCCCACCGGTCAGGCGGCGAGGCCTGCGAGTTGCGGGAACTGACGAACCCTGTGAGCTATCAAGCACTGCTCCAACACTTCACTTCACTATTAACTCGCGCCTAGTTTCGCTCTTAGGCAACTACCTTCATGAAGATTTGGCGCAAACTACTATTTCGATGGCCATTACATTGTCCGACATTTCTTTGCAACATAATGTGGGCAGAGTAGTGAGATAGGACAACGCGTGAAACGTAGATTCTATCCCACTTCTGATTTTGGATACTTGAACCGATTTTATTTCAAAAATAAAACACCGAATTACTTCTGAGAATTATTATTTAACAAAAATAATCAAAAGTTAAACAATCGGACAGCGATTCGACACAATTTAACGAAATAGAAATGAAATATCGGACGATGTTTCCACGACGGTGGCTCGAGTCAAAGTGACGGCGCGGCGTTTGCGCACCGCCTTTTAAATCATTCGCCGGCTGGTTCTCGTCTACCTTCCAACAGTATAATAATTATGTCATATTTGCGACTATTGGTCTATTTTCATTAGTAGGTATATTTATATTTAAAAAAATGGTATTTTCATATTAGTATTATATTAGTAGTAGGCTTGTATATTAGTAATTTTAATTAGCATATAGTAAACATTCTATATTACTATTTACCACCCCTATACTACCTATATTGCATGTCCGTTATTAGGATAAACTGTTAGATCTAAAATATAATGTAACACCTAAACTTTGTACACAATTCAAGCAATAAATATTACTCTGATTCTGATTTTGATTCTGCAACTCTGAATTCTCTAAAAGAAAAAAAAGTGATAGTTAATAATAATTGTGCGGAACCTTCTCCACTACAGTTTGAGTCCAACGATAAATAAAGGTTTATGTATTTGTTCGCCAGGTTTTCTTCTGACATAAGCCAGAGACTAAGACTTATGATAAGAAACATTTTCATAATTACTAACGTAGGCAATACTTACTATGGTCACGCTCTATCCACACGTGAGGAAAATAGACGCCAAAACAAGGTCGGCAAATGAATACTTACAACTCAGCAAAAACTGACTAAATGTGAGGCCTTCAAAATCTCTGTATGCTGTCCGAGTCCAACGCGATGGACCAAAATTAAATAGAATTACATAATTATATTGTAGTTACGTAGAAAATTAAATATGTAGTTTTACATACAAAGACCTAAATAATAAAACGTGATACTCTGTACAGTACTGTACCAGCCTTTTTAATATTCCACTGCAACATCAATATTTATAACCGAAAAAATGACAAGTCAATGCACTGCAAGACGAAGGCATACCCACAAGGAGTGATGTGCAAACTGTAAATACTCCTTCACAAAACCTTCACAAAATATTCTTATTAGTGGGCTAGTTAGGTTTTCAGCCGACCACAGCTGCCTCATTCGCGCATTTACAACTTTGAATACATTGGATTTCTTAAAATTCTATTGTTGTTTTCTTGATTAATAAGTAGTTATATACATCTAAAAAAAGTTCGTCTTGAAATAAATTTATTGAAATAAAGAAGTGAGAAAAGGACTGTTATTTTCGTTTTCTTATCGACCTACTTAAAATAACTTAAATGACGTAAAATATCTCAAAACGTGTGTGATGATATTGTGATTTTTTAATTGAAATTAGAATATTTACAATCAAAAATTTTATACATACCTAAGTGTCAGGTGACGTACAAGGAAAATTCCAAAAAAAAATTGAAATTGCGTCAGTAAGATTTGGAAACGTGCTACATAAAGTACTATACTCTATAAAATTCAACTTGATCTCTGCGACAGCTGTCAGAAAAATCACGCATATGAAGTCCTGAATTTCTTAATAGTACAGACAGTACCTGTCAATGTCATACTTTATGGGCATGACGATTAGTGGTGGGCGACGAATAATTGTGACCACAGAGTTTTAGATAGAGTTTGATTTAAAATATCGATAGTTTATACTGACGATATTTTAAATAAAACTTAATTTATCATTAATTTTACTGTATATTTTAATATCATAAAATTTTTACATGTGTAATTAAATTAAACCCAATTATATGTTACATTAGCATCGATTATAGTGAAAAACGTCGATAAATACTATCGTTACATTATTATGAGTATTTAATTAATATCATAACATTATTTACATGTGTACATACTTGATCTTAAATAAATAAAATCCAATTTCTCACCTTCAACTACTCATTCGATTTCATTACAACATTGTTTGAAAGTCGATTTTTTCCGCCACTATCTCAACACTAAAAATGTCAATATGTAACTGTCGCAGAGATCAAGTTAAATTTTATAGAGTATAATAAATAGTACGTTTTCCATAGACCTGACCTCACTCTACACCAATTACATGCAACAACTCATCATCATTTTCCAATGAAGGCATACGTGTAGAAACTGAACGTCATGTAATCCATGATGTTATCTCGCTATGCCTGAGTCCTGACCTTTGAACAATTGAAAGCTAATGTAGTTCCATAACAACTGTAATCGCAGAAACAATAGCTAGTCACGTGGCACGATAAGGTGATTACAAACCGTACTGTAAATACTGTATTACCTTTAGACATACCCGTAGTATTTTATTGCAGGTTTTATAGTAGAAATTTTCTTTATTTTTAACAACTTATGACACACATTTCACATAAAATCAAAAAGTCGCATATACTAGATCGTTAATTGTTTGCCCATTCTAATTAAGAAAACCGATTTATTTATATCATCATCATCATAATCCATACACAACTTTTTTAATTCCACTTTTTCACGCTCTCTCTCTCTCTTACGTGTTACTAGCCTATTAGCCTCGGACAGTATCATGGGTGCAAGGAATAAAGAGATTATTTCACTACATAGTATAAAACAAAGTCGCTTCCCGCTTCCCGCTATCTGTCTATCCTTATATATGCTTATATATATCTTTACAACTACGCAACGTATTTTGATGTGGTTTTTTAATAGATATAATTATTCAAGAGATTGGTTTATATGTATAATACACCTATGCAAAGCCGGGGCGGGTCGCTAGTATATCAATAAAAGTGAATAGACATAAGTGAATAGAGATAAAAAAAGAGTATAAATGGTCGTAACGATCTTTAACATATATTAACGAACCATGAATGTAAGAAAGAAGTAAGTACTTACTAAATGTAAAATCAAAACATACACTGACGTTAAAATGTGATTTACCGACACTGCATTGTGTGTCGAATTACTAGGAAACCATAACAGCAGACGGTTTGAAATTAAAAGGCACTACGCAGGACATAAAACGTACCTACTCTCCACGTAGTTAGCTCAGTCGTTAAATGACGACAAATGTCAATCGTATTTTACATCGTAAAGTGTATGACGATGTTTGACTGCAGGTTACATCACCTGGCTGTGCCTGGGTCGTAGGCGTGATAGTTCATAATCAGTGACTGAAATAGAGTCATTTATGGCAATTTCATAAAGAGAACGTAGCATAGATAATGTAGAGATACCTCATTCTCAAAATTCCAGGATTTTTTTTATATACATTTTATACAACAAAAACTGTTTTTTTTACCTTAAAAATGTCTATACCTTACGTGCCTTTCCATATAATTAATTTAATAAATGTAATAAGTATAGAAAAATTGCATTTACAACATGGATGTAAGTTAAAGTAGAGGCATAGAATCAATATTTTTCCTAAAACGGTATCATTTCCGCTCACAACAAAAACAAAATAAAAGACAAAAGGCGTCAAACCAACAATTAAATGACTTTTCAGATGTCAAGGAAGCTTTTTCCAAAAATGGCAGATTTCCGAGATTACCGGATAAACCGACGCCCAATCCTCTTTCTCACATCCACGGCTATTAATCACTTTTAGCACTGATTCTTTAATTCTAGTGCACACATTGAGGTCCTAAGATTATAAGTGCTTACCTAGTATAAGTCTTTGTATTGTATATAACTCCTATGTCAAAGAAAATTCAATCGTATGTGCTTATGCGATAAGTATGACGGTCTTATGTCATGACGCGCACGTGAGTGCGTAGTAAGTAAAATACGTACCTACCTACATACGAAATATTGTAGTAAAATTGCATCTACACTCAACGTAACGTATATATTGGCAATCCATGGTTTCATATCAATCAGTTCACTTACGCCATTGTTTTGTGCGAGATTTATTGAAGCTGCGGCATTTTTTTTTCGTTTTTGATTGGTAAGTGATAAAATTAATCATTTAATATTTGGTTATCGGCATAAAAATATCTGTGTAAGTATTATTTGTTTAATAACAAAAATACAAGGTATTGTGTCAGTAAATTCTTAGTAGAAGCCTAAAGAGACTGTTAATATGACACCAAGTGCTAACAAAGAGTTAGATAGATACTTAGATAAATAACTTTTTTATTTACAACTCAGTTGACTGAAGCAATTCAGAATAAGTATGAATTTAAATTATTATACTTATATCGACGACTTTTATTTTTTATTCTTTGACCTAAACATAAATACGAGGACAAGTTTATGAACGAGGTAGACGTTATCAGGAACCTTGACAAAGTGAAATAAATTCTACGATAAGGAAAATTAACGATTGTGCGTTGTGCGTGGAAAACGCGGATACTTCACCCGGCTGAACCTTTATAAAGAGGCTTGGAATTATTTGTACTATAATATTATTGTTTGACCATCGGGCTGTAATACTTTTAGTTCCTGTTTCTTTGATAAATTAGACTAAACGTTCTCCGAACAGTAGACTTCAGATATGTTTAACTTAATCTTCATAAGCCTATATATTTCGACTCGCTCAGGACCTATTTAATTCACAGTCGCAAATATTGTTATAATGATCATTGATTTAGATATTAAACGATCTTATCAAATACGATCGGCTGATAAATAGCGTGACTAATGATGTTATTAATCGTACTTAGCGCCCCGTGCTTATGAGCCAAATATATATACTATGAACCGAATTAAACTTAATGGCGTCTTTGAACACGAAACGAGTCGTTGTACACAAGCAAAGTCATTATGTCAGCAGCGGTCAGGAGTGCGGACTTAATACGTAGCTTGGAACTAACATCACAGAAGACATTAAGTTTGATTCGATCAACTATATATAAAAATAGTATTTTCACTATTACATTTTATTATTTATTGGGAAAAGACATTTTTGGGCATTAAATACTATTGCACACATTTCTATACAACGTGTAACGGAAAGGTTGTATACATAAAAAGTGGGTTGATACTATACCTTATATAGATGCTGTATTCGAAATTTCGAGCCAAAATAACAACATTCACTTTTAAAAAAAAATTAAATATGACTGACTAGAAAAATCTTTTGCACGTAAACAAACATGTCACAACAAGGAGGTGTGGTCTGATTTTGATGGGCAAGGTCGTGTTATTGACCTCACAGCTGTTTAGTGTGATAGTGCTGTGCAAATGTGAATTAGTCATAAAAATGACTAGTTTTTCAAAAAAAGATTAAAAATCAGCAAACGAACTTACAGGGCTAAACATGCCCCCAGCTAGTTTGTTACCGTTATCTGATTTGGTACTTTCAGTATGTATACAGTCTTTCCGTTACACGTTGTATAAACTTACAATTAGTGGACGTGTACATTACAGTAATGGTTATTTTATTTTGCTATGAAACAAGTCAATAAACAATATCTTATCTCAATTATTAAAAATGTGGTTTCTCTTATAAGCACAACATTTTTTTTTATTAAAACATTATTATTCGCGATAATATACAACATATTTCTGTAAAGTTAAGTTCTGTTCTGTTCTTACTATTAATTGACGAGTACCTACATTACAGTCATCATTATTATATTTAACTATGGAATAAGATATTTACTTAATGTAATTTTCTCATCCTTAATATAAAAATGCAGTTTTCCTAATTAGTGCATCAATTTTTTGTTATCAATACCTAACGGGAATTTCTTAGAAACATTTTATTTAAAAAAAATGTATTGAATACACCCAAAAATAAAAATTAAACAGAAGCCGCATTATTTTACTGTGTGCATTATTTATAAATTGTATTACAAAATATTTTTATTTTTGTTTTAGGTATGAAATGGAATTGTAGTATTCCCATTTTTTTCTTAGGATGTACTTAATAAGACAAGGAGCTTCGAGTAATAAATCGTACACATACAAAAACAAAACCCTGTTCAATATTACAGACACGATACAAGTACGAAAGTACTCATATTACATACAAGAAATCCGTACATGTACGAGCAATGTGAGCACACATACAAACGTTTCCGTACAAATTCTGTACCGAAAACCCAACATAAAAGGCAACTTACATAAAAGTACGAGTAAAGCGAGCTTTTCTCATTCTCAGATTGTTACCGTTGGCGTGGGCGATACATAACTTTAACTTCCGAAGCACACGCTCTGAAATATTTATTCCTGAAACGTAAAGATCGGGTGGGGGTGGGTGGGGGTTTATCCCGCGGTTTCCTTCCCGCCGTGTTTTACTTCGAGAATGGGAACTCGCCGACGACGGGTCGATAGCGCCAAAGATAATGTATCAACGAGACTCGACTATTGACGAATTTTCCTAGTGTCAATAATTTGTGTTCTGGACTTTTAAATTGCGCTGGATGCAAGCCGCTTCCAATTGGTCTTACTGGAGATCTATAGGGAAAGTATGTGTCCGGCAATGGATGTTCTATGTCTATTGAGGTTGCAGTTTTCTATTATCCGTATATATTTTAACTAGAGCACGTTAGGTGGGATAATTTACTTATTGAAGCCAAGAGTGAAGTACTTTATTATTTATGGGTACCTACGTATTGATTGCTTTTGATTTGTTTTAGGTTTTAATGCAACGCAATAAAAAACGTGTACTTACCACTAGTATGAGCGTAGCATCCATATCACCTCTTAACAATTTTCAGTCAATAGATAAGAAAGGATAGTAATATTTTACTGATTTTATAGTAAGTAAACTTATATTTATTATCTAAGCGGATTGAGGTAATTAAATAATAATTACTATAATTAGGAATGTATGATTTGCTCAAATTTTTTAAAACCTCCTTGTTCTATCGTGATATTTTTTCTTAATTTGTAACCGGCCAGTGTGAGATCTGTAGAGCCCTCTGCAACAGTGAGCGTAGATAATCTGTGGCAGTTCCCCGACCTCCAGTGGGGTATACCCCCCTTTCGATTGTCTGCGAAGGCTGGCCCGCCGGTGCCATCTGATGTGCCGAGAGCACTCCAGATCTGCATAGAACGTTGCCTTCGTTTTTTCCCTATCGGAAAATCAATACTCACAGTTTCATAAAGTCGCCCGAGAGACACACCTTAACTTTATTACGGACTAATTCTTAAGCACCTCCTTTTACGTGCTTGAAAGCTTTTTAATATATTTTCCTCTGATTTTTTCCTAATATCGAGACGGATAACTTTCTCAAACTTTATTAACTGCCGCTGTCGTTTCTATGACAGCTTATGTTGTATTTAGGTACGTTGCGAGAAACGTAATGTAACAGAAACGTACAATCGTACATGTGGCCCATTCGAAGGTAGCGAAGGAAAATCGTACATAATGTGGAAAGCGTCCTCCCAAAACCGTTTGGAGGTTTCCGCCGGCGCCGCTCTCAAGGGGAAAGAGGCTCAAACGCCCGGCAATAAAGCCTTTGAATCCGAAGAACAAATACAACGAACATTCCAATGCTAGATATCACTCGCTCCGCCCACACAGTTGGCATTACGACTGTGAGCGCTCTCATTGGTCGCCGCGAAGCCTTCTCCATTTCGAATTGGTTATTTTTTTTTTCTGCAATTGAAATTGGAACTGTCCGTTTGTTCTGTACGAGTGTAATACGCATGCGTGCGCGGGAGGCGTCACGTCACGTAGACGTAGATACGTTTTGATGCTACGAATATTTTATTGGATTGCTTTCTCGGTTCCCATTCGTATTTGGGATTCAGATTGTCGATTTGTGGCTGTTTGCGTTCTATTGCGCAGACGTAGCTGAAATATCGTAGAGATTAGTAAGCTGTGTGAATATATGTTTTCTAAATTAATAGAAGAATGAAAATCAAATCTGCGAAAAGCTTTTTGATGCAAATTGTCTTTTAGTTCGGTAAGTAGGCTCAATAACTAGCCACATACTAAGTAAACATGACATATGTTATTTCGGTAGCTCTGTGACTACGTCCCATGCGTGATTCATTTATTTACTGTTGAGTAGATCAAGTAGCCATTACTCGGGGCGTCTTGCTTGTACATTTAACTAAGTAGTCAGTTTCTCGTGACATAAGTCGCAGTTTAAGCAAAAAATATCAGTTTTCAAAACTCACATGATGAAAATCAATGCGCTGGTGGCGTATCTATGTATACCATGACAACAATACATCTTCTATCATCGGTTTAAAAAATGATAATCCATATTGATGTCATCTGTACTGTACATTTAGTGTAGTACTACTTTAGTGTTCATAATTTCACTTTTGTTTATAGTTTATTAAAAGTGGATTGTTTATCTGCCTACTTTTGTGTCTATTTACTCAAGTATAGATATGTAGTTAAACAATATTGGAAGGATAGGTGTTGTAGGTGGCAGTTTTACCTTGTAAAATAATTGGAACGTAGAGCAGAGGAAATTGTAATTTCCTGCGTTCGCGTTGCACTTATTTTTCATGCTTCAGTCGCGCTATGCAAGCAAAGGTCAACTCAAAACGAAATTCCGTGAAACCTTTAATGCATTTCATCAGAATTTCATCAAAACCACTCGATAGCAATAATGCGGTGACAACTCTTGAAGCGTCACACGAAAGTTTGGCTTGTCGGTATTGTAATGGGGATAGAGTTCAAAGTGTGACTGTTTCTGAGCGGGGGTGGTAGCAACCGGTTGGCATCCGCAGCTAGCTCTGTCCGGAACAATTTCATTTGCGACTGGGCGAGGATAGCGCTGTAATTACAACAACAATCGATAGAGGCGCCACCGTCTGCCGCACGTTTAATCTCGCCAGAATCAAAGGACCGTCGCCTCACACCCACCCTTTTACTCAAACACATCCTCCACGCTGCCATCACGTTCTACTTTAATTGTACACCATCCATTGCTTCTCTTTCATTGCACTTATTAATAGGTTTCTTCAATAAGCAGCAATGTATAGAGTCACGCTTAAGAGTCCCTCATGAAATTGTGTTATGGTAAGTATTTTGTCTCCATGCCTATATCTGCAAGGCTGTACTTAGGTTCGGATGTCCCCAGACCAGATAGTTGCATTTCCAGTCTGTACTACTAACTATTCCTGGAGTTTTATTAAAGCTTAACATTGTTTGCTACTTGTTTGCGGGAGCTACGGTGGTGACATATTTTTTTGTTTTTCACACCAAATGGATGCTAGATCTAGGTATTTATTGTGATTTAACCGACGTATGAAAAAAATGGGGATTTTTTTTATTCTTGATAGGTCATTTAAATTGTTCAAGAAGTAGAGTAGGTATTTCACTTTAATATAGGTATATATGCGGAACCAGTACCAGTTTTTATTTTATTAGGTAAGTATTTCTCTAACAACATTTGTACTAATTTTACTGTTTTGTTGTGAAGTATATACATCAATAATTAGATCATTATTAAATTTAAACTTTACTCTCACTTAAGTATATATAATCAACCGTATGTTCTATTTTCATTCCTTGTCAAAGATAAGATCTTATGATAGAGTTCTTAGCAATGATAAGGTTTCCAATGATATCCACAAAGTTACCAATTACATCAGATCAAAAATGTCCTAGATACACCAAAATAGCCAAAACTGGAATTAACTTCGTCTCAACCGCTTCCATATATCACACACGTACACCGAATGCCGGGACGCTATAATTTAGCGAAACAATGAGCTAAGTCTAACCGCGCCGCTGCAAATTATTGACAATCTATAACCAGCCATATTCCAATCCACAATGCGCGAATATCGTAGTTAAAGCCATTTGCACATGGTAATTTTACAGAATTATTGGCACTTACAACTTAGATTTACCGTACTAGATGTCACATTATTCTTTTTCTTCGTGTCAATGGTTCAAATAATATTTAAAAGCATTTTTTTTATTCTTTATTACTACTAATTTATCCAAATCATTACAATTGTCAAATTTATTATAATGAGGCGTTTTCCAAAAAAATATAGTTTCACAAAACTTACTGGATGGCGTAATAGTCATATAAATTGATCTGTCATTATCAACTGGAATAGGGTGTGAGAGAGAAACCTATATTAAAGTCTCCAATACATTACTGAAGTATGACTTGGACTACGTTTGGACTTGACCGCGACTTTATTGGACTATGACGTGACTATTTTGATAAATTATTACTAAAAATTATTCAATCTTAATACTTGATATTGGCAAATGCACAACAATGCGACGCCAAAACATAAAAAAAGAAGAAGAAGACATCTTGACAATGACAGTACGATTTCCATAGTCAAAGGATCGACGATTTCAACACTATTGTCGCCATCTATTGGATACTTTTATCACAAATTTTTTTTTTTTAGAAAACTCCTTATTAAATTAGTATTTATAGGGTATTTTTCCAGTGTCTCGCCACTGTCACTCCGCGTCGTAAGGTCCTGAGGTCTGCAGGTATCTGGGCAGGGAAGGCATGAGACATTGCCTTGGCATTTTTGACTTGAAAACTTCATTAGCGGCGTTTTGCACTTTTTGGGATAAGTAAAAAACGTTGAACTCTCATCAGGACACGTGACCTGATCGAAAATTCGTAAGACGGCGAAGGTCGCTTGCGCGAGTGTGCGCGTGTGATATTTACCATATAAATGATAGTACTTTATACGTTCAAGTTTTCACTTCTGACGGCACTCCCGGAGTGCAAACCGTTTTTTTGGCATGAGAGATGATGACTCTTTAAACCGTTTACTCGGCTGTTTAAACCGTTTAGCCATGGATACCGTGAGGCGGTTGAACACTTGTGACTCCAGGTCTGCCCACCCGACCTATACATACTTATCCTTTACAGAAAGCAATAGTGGATATGTAATATTAAACGCGAATTTTTCAAGTCCTACTTCTACGAATATTGATAAAAACAGAGATATTTTCACGAAGGTCTATTGTGGACGCACTTATTTTCAGGATTAATTTTGCGCAAGCGTGGCGAGTGTGAAAATGTTTCATAAAGGGCAGGTAAATATAAGAAAACTACAGCTTAACAAAGCGCGAGCGCAACAACCGCGAAAATCTGGGGCTTTGGGAATTGACTATTTTGAGTAGATTTCACAATGTCAGTCGCTATGTCTAACATTTAAGAGAGGAAGAGGAACCCCAAAACTGCAATGCGCAACCAGAGAAAGACCCCCTGTCTACGCCATGGAACGATAACGTCAATGAAAGTTTATCAGCTAGTCTACCTTCCTCGATATGTAATACTCAACAATCAATCATTTATTGTAACATATGTAATGTACATGAGGTATGCTATCGTTGTCTTGTTGCTAGACTCTAGCAATAGTACTATAGTCTAGCTCTAGTCTGTCGGTTTCGAGTGATGATATTTCGTAGCAGTATGGCCCAGTATCTCCAGTGTGTACGGGCATTAGCGCGACATGGTCTCGATCCTGGTTTAATTGAACGGCGATTATAATCAAGCTGTTCATTACGGGACACGTTCTAACAATACATCGGGCTATTTTGTACCTTTTTTGGTTTCTTTAACATAACTTACGTACTTACTTACCTTGAGAACTTTAACGCTGATGCCATCTGGTTTTCACGCAAAAATAAATGAGAGAAGTAAAGACTCGGACATTGGCCTCTAGAGTATAACTAAAAAAATAAATCTTTCGGAAGATAGTTTTCTTTGTAGCAAAAATATATTGAGAAATTCAACTAGTATCTAACTATAGGTCGTTTTCTATATAAACTATATGTAGCATATATGTATGTTAGTTTCCATCACTCGGAAAATAATTTAGATATGAGTATCTTTCTGGAGTTGTTAGAGTAAGTTAAATATAGAGTCAAAATTGTACAATTCAAGTTTTTGTTTCACTCTAAAACTGCTAGCCAAATTCTAACAAAACAGTCATACATGACTCTTTTTAATGTAGGCCTTGAAACCTACATAATTAACATCACAATACGATATTATGATATACTACAGGACTAATCGCGCACTAAAATTACGAGATAAATATAATAATAATGTTTTCAAAACGCGAAAGTTTAAAAACAATAATCACAATACATGTCCTGTATTTCATAACTGTTTGAATCTATCGTTTATGTATTTATAGAAATACCTTCTTCTCTTAAGAATCTTAATAACTTAACGACACGAACATTTTCTGCAAGCAAGTATACCTATCATAACAATTTATGCACCGTGCCTATTTATTCCGAGCACGAGAATAGATATCGACTATGTGTTAGAACACTCCTACTGGTGGAACAGTCCAACACATATAAAGCTCTATCCAGCTCTACGGAGCGCTGCTCGAAATCCTAGAGACGTACTACGTAACCTGCGTTGAATACTTAGACTTAAGATAAACTACATAGAGCAAATAAAAAAATCAAGAGATAACGTCGTTTAACAGACTAGTGATGCCGGTTTTTTATTTATGTAGTGAGTGCGTCGGTGTTGCGCCGCCATAGTTCAAATGAAAAGCCAAGGCTAAGTTTCGTTGTACGCGTAAGTGTGTGTAATTGTGTCTGTTCACGGCGAGGCGTAGTTTTGCCGGCCTCACAACATTCTGTCTTGATTTTTTTATTTGTTCTGACCTACATTGAAACTGTACGCCTGTTATTCACAACTACTATACTACAACCCCAAACAAAAAAAAAACTCTGACACCAGGGCTAGCCACCCGGCTATACGAACTTACTTACTACATCCCTAGCAATCATGTTCCATGAAATGTTTTTTTTTTTATTTTTCACGGCTCAACTCGCTCAATTTAAAACACTTTCTTCTACTTACATATGGTTCGTCTATGTCCATACTAAAGATTTTTTGTCACGTAGCAAAATTGAACCAGTCGTGAAAAATATTTTACTGGCTGAATATTAATAAGGCTGAAAACGTATGGTACAGAGATACTGTATTTTTAAATATCTCTTCAGATTATCTTGAAAAATGTCGCTCACATATCCAAGTAGTGTCCCACTGATTCATAATAAAAAATATGTTGTACAGAATCAACAATTTACATATTACATATTTTTTTCGGATATGCTTAGTAGGTAAGTGTTTTCTCTTTTTCTCGATCTACCTACATTTTTACTTAAAATCCTCGGACAGTTTCGAAATCTAGAGTCAGTTGAGAAACACACACAGAAACTTTTGCATAATGGAATTTTTGAGTAATTATAGAATTTGTTTTAGTGTCCCCTCTATGCCAGTTATGAATAGCTCCGTCTTTTTATATGTCTAGCAATTCATTTACATCAGCCATAAGATGTCCAATGTTGGGCATAGACCTCTCCTATGGATTTGCATTAAGACTTTAAGCGCGATTTGCATCCAGCTGATTCAGTGACTGCCTGCATGCGCTCTTGATTCGGTCTAGTAATTCTCTAGTGCTTATTCCTTCCTAGGATCTGCCAACAGCGTTACGTTCTACGTCCCACGCTACTTATAGAATAGGAAGCGAGTGTAGGTAATGGCGCAAAATAGTGACGCAGTATTATTGCAGGGGGAGGGGCACCCCACCCCCACTCCCGGTGGGGGGGAGAGAGACTGAAACGCTCGCGAGAAAAATAAGATCCGTACTCCGTCCCGTTTATTCTTAGGAAAAGCTTTTTGTATATTTTTTAGATGTTCGAGTGTGCCGTCTCTGTGTGGGTCGGTAAATAATACGGTATACGAATGTTGTCTTTGTCTGTGTTAGACGTTTGTAAATTGATGTCGAGAAATGGTTTTTTCTTGTTTCGCAGGAAAGTAGCTGTATTGGAGGAAAAGTTTGTGAAAATAATCTTTCGCAAAGCCAACGTTGGCATTATATTTTTATTTTGAGATTCGCAGAATCTCATCTCGGCGAAGTCTGTAGGCTTCCATTTACATTGACAAGTTTAGGTACCTACCTACCTAGTTATCAAAGCTTTGTTAAATTTGCCCACATTTTCGAAAAGACATGAGAACAGAATGCTTCGGGACTATATCAGGATGAAAATGATAATTATGTTATAAAAAATATGAAATGAAAAGTACTACAATGATCGTGGTTTCTCACTATAGGCTTTAATAGTAACCCCCATTAAAATTACTTAATTGAACTATGGAGGTTATCGGAGTGTCTCTGTGAGATCGGAGTGTCTCTTTGAGATCGAAGCAAAAATGATGAAGTCTGTAGTAGTAATGACAGTAGGCAGGGCACATAGCACGGAAGGCTCGGGAGGTACGATGACTGATGGGGTTGAACATTTCTCGAGTAAGAACTACTTACACACCAATAAGCACGCAAGGGATAGACTTTAGACCGACCGATATAGGCGATATTGACACAAAAATATACGCTGTAGTTAGATAGGTGGTAGCTTCAAAATAATATAGGTATTTGTGACTAGTTTTTGACCGTGGCTCCACTCGTATATACTTTGATTTTGTGCTATACCATAGCAACCTCTATTTTTCCTAGATTAAAAATTAGCTTATATTACTCTCCGACCTTTGAACTATATTCATGCATAATATCAATTCAATCCGTTCCTCTGTCGTTGCGTGAAAGAGTAACAAACATCCATACATAACTACTCGCAAACTTTCGCATATATATAATATTATTAGGATTAGGGTAGTGGGATTTAATAATATTGCTTGTTAATAGAAAAAGCCATGCTAAATTCGACATAATTTTATCAAGATTAAAATCGCAAGTTCTCTAAAATTGAGATAGCTGTAGCATTGGTAAAACTTTGCCCGCGATCTGCGTCTAAATCCTGAAATAAATAATGTATTTTATTATTATTTATTTATTTATATACAATATTAAGTAAATATTGTATACGCCTATAACTAGTCAACCCTGTTAGCCCAAGTTAGTTTCATAGCAAAAGTTGTTCATACTTAAATAGGTACCTCTACATTTCCCTGCACTTTACAAAGCAACACCTTGTTGCGACAATGGGCAGTAATTGTGTACATGTTGTTTTTACTTTCGCGATTTGAGCACATTATTATTATATACTACGGGACTAATCACGCACTAAAATTACGAGATAAATAAATACCTCCTCATCCCGACGTTTCGGCCGAGTTGCGTCGACCGTGGTCACGGGTACACGGGTATTTATTTATCTCGTAATTTTAGTGCGCGATTAGTTCCGTAGTATATAATAATAAAATTGTGTCCATCCATCCGTCCATCAGCCAAAGGACGTCCACTGCTGGACATAGGCCTTCCCTATGGATCTCCAATAAGACCGGTTGATATCGGCTTGCATCCAGCGTGATCCTGCGGTCTTAATGAGGTCATCTGTCCACCTTGTGGGTGGACGTCCTACGCTGCGCTTGCCTGTACGTGGTCTCCACTCGAGAACTTTTCGACTCCACCGGTCATCAGTCCTCCGCGCTATGTGCCCTGCCCATTGCCATTTCAACTTGCTAAAATTGTGTACATCTACGTAATCATACGTGATATGCCGAATCAAACTTCGTGGCGACTGTGAAGTTAGCTACAAGCTGCCGAAACCCAATCCTCGTGTAGCTGTTAAGTGAACTTCAGTCAGGATTGGATTTTGCATAGCGTGTACCTTAACATCATAGTTGCTAAGAAGTTTGTTTCGACCTATCTATACGTACGATTCAGATATTAAAATATTTCGGTTTTAAAATTTGAGGCCTTATACTCTATAAAATTTAACTTGATCTCTGCGACAGTGACATTGACATAGAAGATTGACATTCTAGAGTTGAGATAGTGGTGGAAAAAATCGATTTTCAAAGAATGTTGTAATGAAATCGAATGAGTAGTTGAAGGTGAGAAATTGGATTTTATTTTCTTACTATTATTTAAGATCAAGAATGTACACATGTAAATAATGTTATGATATTAATTAAATACTCATAATAATGTAACGATAGTATTTATCGACGTTTTTCACTATTATCGATGCTAATGTAACATATAATTGGGTTTAATTTAATTACACATGTAAAAAATGTTATGATATTAAAATATACAATAAAATTAATGATAAATTAAGTTTTATTAAAATATCGTTAGTATAAACTATCGATATTTTAAATAAAACTCTGTGGTCACGATCTTTCGTCGCCCATCACTAATCGGCATGCCCATAAAGTATGACATTGACAGGTACTGTCTGTAGGTACTATTAAGAAATTCAAGACTTCATAGGCGTAATTTTTCTGACAGATGTCGCAGAGATCAAGTTAAATTTTATAGAGTATAGTAGATATGAGATTATCCGTAAAACGAAAACTATGGTAAACAAGTATGATTTGTTCCTATTGTCGTTTTCTTGTCTCGTCATCCTTGGTCTCCACTAGCGGCGCTTTACGAAAATATATGGCATATACTCAGAGCAAATAAAAAAATCAAGAGAGAATGTTGTGAACTAACAAGTGAAGCCAACCAAAACTACGCCTCGCCGTATACAGACAATTACAAAGACATCCAGGTAACTATGAAACTACGCCTTGGCTTGTCAGTTAAACTATGGCGGCGCAACAGCGACGCACTCACACATGTATAAAAAACCGGCTTCACTTGACTGTTCAACGACGTTCCCTCTGGATTTTTTTATTTGCTCTGAGGGCATATAGTGATACAAAACAAAACATATCATAATTTTCGTATTATGATGATTTACATACCTACTAAGGGTAGGTAGTTTTATATACTTCGGGTACCTATAACTAGGAATCTTTCATCAATTGCATAATTAAATCTTGAATCTTATTACGACCTCAGGATTACACGGATTTAAAACCGATTCTGACTTGTCTATAATTATAATTTGAGATTTATAAGGGATGCCTAAGTCCAGCAATGGATATCCTATGGCTGAAGAGAAGAATCTTTGGAAAAATTCCAATTGCTTGAACAAAGCGCCACCTCTTCATTTTGTACGTAACTTCAATGCTCGCTGTCTTTCCATACCGTGACACAACATCTCGTCATCTTATAATTCAACGATGAATTCTCAGATGGCAGTAAACATTTTAAAACACAATTTCAATTTAGGAGTTACATTTTAATTAAATTATTGTAATCATACTTTCCTACCTACCATTGGGACAGTTTATAACATATAATAAAATTAATAAGAACAAAAACGTAAAGAATTATTATGTTAACAAGTACCTATACCATTTATGACTAAAATAAAATACTTATGCAGTATGCTGAAAGTAAAAAATGGAATAAAATTTCTAGATACAGTATTTTTATATGTATATGCGTAGCCCTTAGATAAATTATTGTCAAGATGGAGTGTAGCGCTGCAACGGTAATAATAATAGGTGGCCAGGCTAGGCACGCATGTAGGAGTGTTCACGCACACAGATGAATTGCCTTACACTGTAATTACAAGCGCCCCGAGTCCCATGTTTGTGTGCGTAATGTTGCTAGCTTTTAAATAATTTCCACAAAGTTGACAAATATGCTGTGATGTGAAATAATTTGAATAACCGGCCAAGTGCGAGACAGACTCGCGCATGAAGGGTTCCGTAAACTTTCGTACCATCAAAGCGCTTTATCCGCGCTTTGATTGGTTATAAGTAGATTTATACTGGTTATAGGGTTATAATATAATGTTAAAAATAAAACATATTTTGTTACAATTTATTTAAATACATTTTTTTTTACAAATTATTTATTTTCATGTAACAGGTACATACGAGTATTTATACAAAACTGATGACACAAATATTATGAAACCACGGTATTTAGGTTTTCGTATAGCTATGCATTTGTTATAAGGACAATTAAATTTACATTTACTTATTGCGATTACTAACTGCAAAGATTCTATTTTGTCTATTAAGATTTAGCTACATCGGTATCTGTATCCACACAAAAGAGAAACTAGTACTTAGCAAAGGTCATCAAAGTTTACCAAATTAATATTTGGTGAACTTTAATGACCTTCTCTTTGTATTTGTTTTTTTCGATTTAACATCGTGGCTTATGTTATTTTTTTTAGTTTCATGGTAATAGCGCACCAAGCGTGCACCAATCAAACTTCAACCCATCACAGAAGACCGCATCAAAATAGGACTAGTAATTTTGGAAATTAAGAATAAAAAAAGTAAAATTGGTTTGCCTAAACTTTATCTTCAATTTGTTGGATTATTGTTATTTTTCTCAAAAAATTCTGATCCAAATGAAAAAAATATATTATTATATGGGACTAACCTTGAAACACTAGTAAAAAAAATTTTTATCGGTTCATCAATAGCGGAGTATTCGCGTAAAACACCCATAAAAAATATTTCAAAAGAACTGATAACCTCCTTGTTTTGAAGTCGGTTGATAATTAAAAAGAAACGTATTCTGCGAGTATACGCCACCACCTTAGGCACAGGGACACATTGGTTCAGGGCATACATACACAACTACATACAATGTAGTGTACTAAAAAAAATACAAATATACAAGGATACGGATTTCTCACGGAACCCTAAAAATATAAAGAAAAAATATAAATATTTCACCTCCTAATCTTCTTATAAAAATGGTACAAAATATGTGAACAAAATTTGGGTAATATTCAATTTGAAAGCTGGCAACTAATGACACAGATATCACAGTAGTATGTATAGCGATAGTTCTATCACTGATTTTCTCTAATTATACAAGATAATAGTTGTTTGAAATGTACTTACCTGTGATAAGAAATCGTTTTAGGTGTTTTCAAACGTCTCTTGTAGTTGCGGCACAGATTGATAACACAGTACGTCATATTTTCGCCGCGAAACAGAGAATAATACTAGGTGTTATCAGCGCGGTGTCTGTGGCGTCACTAATGGGCGCGGGCGGGGTTAGAGTGTAACAGTTATACTCTATTTTTTTGGGCGCTTTTGGTGCGTTACTAGATATCTAGACAATAAATAATCAAAGGCGTAGCCTTAGTATAGGTTTAGCTACCTACTTAATTCATCATAATAACCATTAAAAAAAGCTCAAACATTTTTATCTAGTTGACCCAGGAAAAGTTTTTTTGTCATGTACGAGTGAAATGTTTGGTTATGACTATAACTTGGTAAAAAATGCGAAGCATTTGACATTATGTATTTATGATTTGATAACAGATGGTCTAAGAGCCAGCGGCCCCCAGGCCTTCGGTAAAGTATAAAAGCTGTAAGTTTCTCAAAGTATGTCCCCAACACAAGTAAGATTTTACACAATTTTACACACCTTTATTACCTGATAAGTTTTATAGACGGGGTTCGTTCTTACCTGTGTTGGGGACACACTTTGAGAAACTTACAGCTTTTATACTTTACCGAAGGCCTGGGGGCCGCTGGCTCTTGCTATAAGATGCCTATACTATGATTTTTGTTTAATTGACATACAAGTAAGCTTTCCATAATGTCGTTGATTAGAATATCAGAGCTAGATAATTACGATTAAAACGCAATAAATGCGTGGTGAGCATTTTGTGCCGTATCTGCTCTACTTGAGTCCTAAATCAAAATATTTGAACTTGTTATGAATAAAAAATAATTTTAATGGATTTAGTCGGTAGGAACTTGTTAGGTTTTAATTCGAGCATATTTCGTACCATACTTATTGTTATCAACACACCTATCTTTCAGATAAATACGATTATTCGACTATAGAACAAATTTAATCCTTTGCAACAAAGACTTCGTTTTCTGGAAAAATAATGAGCACACTATTGAATGAATTGCAACTGGGTAAAAATTAACCATTCTGTATGTCCAATTGTCTTATTGAACCCAACCCTTCTATAATCTACGATTGAAACATATGCCATGAACATAACCGGAAAAGCACTAAGTAAACGAAATAATATTAATGCCAACAAGCAAATAAACGCTGGGTACTGCGTAGGTACCTACCTACATACTCGTGGGTCTGATAAACAGACCTTTTCTAGACATCCCACGGACTGATGACCCTAATTCGTATTCAAGGCATCATTTCTAAGCCTACGACAACTTCTCCTTTTTGACCTTAGTCATAACATAACCTGCCTTAAGGCCCGGCACATTGGCCGTCAATAAGAGACGAATTTAACCGACAACGATGACTAAACACATGCACCTCGCTCACTCACTCCTGAAGCAATGATGACGTACAAGACAGAGAAAGCGAACCAATTTAAAATTTGGGTAGCAGTACTTGGGGCAATGTACTCTGAAACTGGTTGGGAGAGGACGAAAGTACGAATTTTTTGCGAATACCTAATAAGTGAAAGATTGTGCGAGTGCACAGACTTTCCAGAGACCATTAAAGGATACTAATTGCGCCGGAGTCATTGGTTCGTAAAGAATTCGTTCTGGTAGATGTTAACATATACTTATGTATTAGCTATCAGAGTGCAGTAGGTAGGTATATGATAGTTGTATCAAATCCAATCCAAAACTAATATAGTAACTTACCTATCTATTTTAACTGTGGATTATAGACTTCTGAATAGTAAGCTATAGAAGACAAGTTAATTTAACAGAAAGGTCAACTTAATCAAGTTGCCTATGTCAAATAGATCGACTGATTTTCTCAAAACTTTCATACATATCTTACTGAAGTAAAAGTTGAATAAATAATTTATCCTTAATTACATGATTTATAAAAGAATGAGCTAAATTTGGTGCAAGATGAGAATGGGAATGCCGATGTCTAGCAGTAGACGTCCTACGGCTGATTTGAAGATAAACTTCTGTAAGCAGTAAATAAATAAATAAATATTTTGGGACATCTTACACACGGCCTCTGACCCCAAACTAAGCAAAGCTTGTGATATGGCTGCCAGAGTCTGATATACTACAAATACATATTTCTAAATACATACTTAGGGTAAGTCCCGGATAGATGCCGCACTGGGATAGACGCCACGTTTTCAAAAACTCCAATATGCGTAATTACCTATCACTTCTAATGCATGTCATGACCTTGCTCTTACCCTGCCCCCCGCCGGTCAGTCGCTCGGCAGCGTGTGCGACGACCGTGTGCAACTCTGTGTGACACGAAAAAAATTTACGCGCGGAAATATCCTTCATTTTTATAAAGACGCGTTTTCAAAAGGTGAGTATTTTTTTTCTAATCAATGTTTTGCTTTAATTGTTTATAAATGATAAAGTTAAACTATTATATTAGCTTTTAATGTGTATTTTATAAAAAAAATCTGCTTAATTTTTAAGTATTTTTAAAATGCATCTATCCTTCACTAATCGGATAGATGCCACGTTTGAAGTTGGGATAGATGCCTTTAGAGGCGCATAACCTTCAACTAAGGCATCTATACTTGACTTGTAAATAGTAAGTACCCACATGAGAATTAATGTGTTGCGGTGTATAAATGCCCAGAAAATACATACAAAAACCAGGTGCCATAAGCAGTGTGCCAGAAAATAGAATGAATATGATTTGGAAGCTGCCTTAGCAGTTTTTCATTTAGATTTTTTTAAGAATGTCTTGAGAGTAAATATAAATTATTAATTAAAAAAATATTAAGCAGTTCAATTTTGGTAGCTACTCGTAATCATAAAAATGTGTTTTACTGTCGCTATCTCATTTATTTTTAAATATTTTTAGATCATTTGAAAGGGCATCTATCCTTTGGTTTTATAACATAATATGGATTTTCAACAAACAACATAGAGGATAGATGCCCCAACACAAACGTTTAAATATACTTAAATTATTATAAAAAAGTAAAGTAAAGGCGTTTCGAACGAAAGTATTGAGCTATGCTTTTACTTGACATGAGTATTTACAACGAGTATTAGGTGGAATGTGTTTTTTTTCGTTGGAGCATCTATCCTTAACCTTGATACATAGTAAATGCTCCTCTCAATATTTATCTATGTACTTTAGGTGTATCATAAATCCATTATAGATCATATTTACGCATAACTAACTTTAATTATTAATATATTTCTCAAAGTGGCATCTATCCTCCGGTCTAATTTATCAGGCGGGGCGACAATCCGGGGTGGGGCATGTATCCGTGAAATTTTAGAGGTCGACAAAAATGGTTTTATTTCCTATTATTCGTGGCTTTGACTACTGACCTTGTATACTAGACTGTAGTCTAAAGACCGTACTTTGCGATCTCCTAACCAGTTTTTAAATATTGTGATTATTATTGAAGCTATGAGACTTTTTCAAAAAGTGCGGCATCTATCCAGGACTTACCCTACATAGATAGAAACTAAATAACACCCAGACACTGAGCAAACACTTATGTTCATCACATAAATATTTGCCCTGAGTGGGGATCGAACCCACGCCTCTTTGATCCAGAAGTTAGGGTCACTAACCACTGAGCCACAGTGGCAGTCCAGTCAGTAGGTACTTCTATAGTTGTGGTTTATGTTTATTTAATGGGTATACCCAAAAAACTACATTTCTCTCAAGTGATTCATGCACCATTTTGGCGTGACGATTGATGTGATCCAGTAGATATCTATTATCGATCAGTAAGGTATTATTTCTCATACACAAGATTTATACTACTATATACTAAAAAAATTACTCAAAAAACCTGTACCAATTTACTTTCTTAAACTAAATACAATAATTATTTGTTATTAATAAATAAATATTTTTGGGACAACTTACACACGGTCTCTGACCCCAAACTAAGCAAAGCTTGTGATATGGCTGCCAGAGACTGATATACTACATATACTTATTTTTAAATACATACTTATATAGATAGTAACTAAATAACACCCAGACACAGAGCAAACACTTATGTTCATCACATAAATATTTGCCCTGGGTGGGGATTGAACCCACGCCTCTTTGATCCAGAAGTTAGGGTCACTAACCACTGAGCAACCAAGGCAGTCAAATTATTAATAAAACTAATGTACAATCCATTTGACATTGAGAAAAAACCTAAGTACCTGTACATTTATTTACACTTCTCTTTCTACAGTAAGTATACTAGTTAGAGTCACACATCTCATAGGGTCGAACACCTCCAGTTACGAAATCCATCTAATTTACAACAATGCGGGGGCAGTACTTCCAATCTGGTCATTGCGACAGGTTTCCAACATTTTTCTATTACTTTCACTGGGATTTCGTCATTGGAATCCCTGAGTACTGATGAGACGGCCCAAACTCCCATTCAATAGATAATTTGTTGATAAATGAACCGTGGATAGGGATTCAGTCAATTTAAATTGTAAATGACTTGATAACACAGTGAGTTATTTTGAATTACTCGATTAGTTTGAAGCGAGAGTAAAATGTAATTTGGAGTTAGATTTTTTGTTTACTTTCGTATGGTTCTCAGGCATAGAATATGCACACATCTTTGACACTATTTTGGCTTGTGTGCGTTTAATTAGACTTATTAAAGTAGATAACATCAACTACAAATTAAAATAGATTGAAGTTAATCACGAATTATTTTGAAAATTATGACCAAAAAACTTTTTAACCCAAAAAATATTTATGTTTATAGTTTGAAATCAATCAAACAATATTTAAAAAGTACGACGGTTTGTTTTGTATGGTCAACGGAAATATTTTTAACCGACTTCCAAAAAGAAGAAGGTTCTATGTTCGTCTGTGTGTATATTTTTTGTGTATGTTCATCGATAATTTCGCCAGTTGTGAACCGAATCGAATTTTTTCTTATAGTTTGAAGGGGTATACTCTCGTGGTGCTCCTATTTAAATTTTATAGGAATCGCCTGAGCCGTTTTTGAAAAATCAACAATAATGTGAACAATTTGAGCGAAATATTCGAATTTTGTACGCGATGGAAGGCGGTTTTCCCATTTTTTGCGAAAAATAATTATTTCTTACGACTTCGGTCCAGAATAGTCAATTTTTTTCGTGTCAAAATCTTTGATAAGCAGTTAAGCACATGGCACGTTCATAGTAATATTTGTGCGGATATCGCAAAACTCCTACTCTTTGATTGAAATGTAGAATTCACAAAATTAGGACTGGCGTATACAGATTTTTTTAAGTATTTAAAAGTCTAGGCTTGGCTATTCCTGAGAGCAAATAACTTAAATTTTGAAATCGTTTTCGTGTTTTGTTGGAATTCTTTACATATCCTGCGTCATAATATGCTGCAATCGGTTAAGAATTTATGTGTCTACTTGTAATGAAAGTGACACCGAGCTCGACCACTTGCATCAAATGACCATTACCACTTTCTCACGAATACAAAATTCTAAAACAGCCTCAAACTTAACAAGAATAAAATCTTATCTTTTCCAGTAAGTAGTTGGATGAATTTAACGCAAATGTAAACTGTGTTTATATTTACATCGGTAAAGTAACCATGTGTTTGACGGGATTTTTCTTCTTGATATCGCAGCTAATTATGTAGGTACCTATTGTTATTATGCACTGTTTTTTCAACTCTTGCGGAATCAGTCCATCTTGTTCTCACAAGGATGCCGCAAGAGCTTAGTTTTGTTTGCCCTTGGACGTTGTACGCTGCACTTGCCGGTACGTGGATAAATACAATCCGCATGCAACCGATCTTATTGCAGAGAAGACCCATGTGCAACAGTGGATGTTATATGGCTGAAATGATGATGATGATGAAACTAGTGCTGACGTCAGCAAACCAATATTGTTGTATCATAATAGGTATTCCAGATGAGCCATCAGCCACAAAAACCGTAGATGGTGCGTGATTGCGCAGGCCTAACATAATAGGTATATACTTACCTACTCTCTCCGTAGGTACTGTTATATTATTTATACAAGGTTCTCCTTCGCTAGGCTGAATGCTTATACATATAATACTCATCATTATGAGCAACTTCTCTACAGAACCAACGCCAAAATATAACAAAAAAATCTTTGACTTCAAGCATAGAATTGCCTTGCCCCGAAACTGCGAAGAAATATTTATTTCATAAAATGAAAATGAAAAAAATGAAAATGTTCATTAACTCCCAACAAAATGTATGAACGAGCTGATTTTTTTTGATATTCCCTAAATATAGGCAAAATATCACTAAAATTATCAAAATTAGACTTCTTGCAATGATGATGGTTACCCTGGGTAAGTATAAGTGTGCGCAATAAAGTTCCCTTATTGCGAGCCCTTTCTCCCGAGGACGGGCATTTCGGCGGTTGAACCCGCGCGGGGTGACATTGCGAATGCAACTCGCTGCAACCAAGACGACTGCGCCGCGCTAGGTTTGATCGTTTGCGAAACAATCTCTAAAACGTTGAAACATAATTATGTGACAGCCATGTACATTATTGTTGATTTATCAAAAATGGCTCAGCCGATTTCGATGAAATTTAAATGGGACTACCTTGGGAGTAGGTATACCCTGTCAAAATAAAAAAGATTTTTTTCAAATCAGTTCGCAATTGGCGAATATATCGATAGACATTAAACATACACAAAAAATACATACATACAAGACCAGTAGGTATAGTACCTCCTCCTTTAAAGTTACTTATAAAGTTGCCTTAGCCATGATTTGGAAAATAATTAAGTTGTAACATATTAAATAGGCACTATTTTTTAATAATTTTATTACCCATCTATGTAGGTATCGAATAAAATAGTCAACACTTAAGCTTTTATATAGCAATATATAGCAAACGTATAATGGATAATGCTTATTTAGCTCTGAAAACCTTTAGAATTAAAACTTAAACAGAAAAAAATATTAATTTAATACTTCTCTAGCATTTTAAGTGTTGTAGCAGAAATATAAAGAGTGTTGCTTTGCATTAAATCGCGCCTGTATGAGTGAGGCTCTAAATGAACAAAAGAAAAGAACAATATAAGGAAAAATAGTCAAAACTCATACATTGTCGTTATCGCTTCGACAATATCACGCTATTGACTTGTCATCTCTTACATGCCAAGTTTGCACGTGTATCCAAGTAGGTATTATCTACAATGTTACATTACAATGAAAATACAACAATCACTTTATAATCTAACATCTTTGTAATGTCGAAACAGAGTCCTATTGACTATTATATTGTTGCTATTTTTAAAAGTAAGGTCAGGACTTGTGAAAAAGCAAGACGTATTTGACGATATTGTCCTCTAGATAACTTTATATAATAACACACTGGTAAGTTATTAATAAATCTGCCTAAATAAAGTTCTGTAACCTTATCATATTTCATAATAGTTACTTAGTGTAGCATTAGGTTTATTATACATATACTTATTTCTATGAAATCGAAATATGTAGATACTCAATGAAATAGTAGAAATACACATAAAAAATAATGCAAAAATATAGCGACTTTAGGCCATTACCTGGTACAGTATTTAGTATATTCCTATTATTTGAAATCCTATTATTTTCTTTAATAAAAATCACAATTTAAAGCAATTTCATATTTTCGGATCTTGTTATATTTTGACATTGCTTGTGATGGCCGCCTTGAACAAATATCAAATTAGAAAATACGAAATCCCATTTTAATTAAGCATTAAATACCGTTGTTTTATTCTGTGCATTTGTTTACAACATTTTAAGGCGTTTTTAAAGGGCTGTATATTTAATTAATAATAATACAATAGTCTAAGTCCATTTTGCAATATCTTCTTTTAATTAATTTACACTATTTTTCACATTCCGACGACTTGAATATCGATTTGTAAATCATTTTATTGCAAATATCAGATTGATCAATGTAATTATACTCTAATGATTATTTGTCAAAATATTGTCTTACAACCTACAAGTTAAATGATCAATATGGTTTCTACTCTTACAAGTATCCAATTTTATGTGCCTTCTTATTGCCTTCACTCAAATATCAAGATGCATCGGTCACTGTAGTGTTTTTTTTAATATTCACTGCACTTGCATTAAAGCATACGGATGCACCGACTTATATTTTTTTGAGTTGGTTTTTAACTTTGTCCTTGAATTTCGAGTTTAGATTACGTCCTGCATGTTACCGAAACGTGTTTTACTTGAAAAGGCCTTATTTCAATTACCGTGGGTATGGTTATTACAATATTATTTTTAGAAAGACGTAGCTGCGTCTTTGTAATTACTTCATAAAGTTACAATAAAATTAAAAATAACCCTTTAAGTGTTTATAAGGAGTTATTTGAGGATTATCAACAATTCAAAGAAAAAGTATTAAGTAGGTATGTTTTTGTAAAGCCTTGATTATGCGTCCTTATCCAAAAATCTCAGTATCTAGGTATAAGTAGGCATAGGTATATCTATGCCTACTCAGGTACGCCAGAAAAAGGGCGAGTTTTTTTAGCTTTTCGACTAAGTTTTTATCACCTAAAAATTGTAAAGCTCGTTATCCCTCGCGAGGTAGCTGGATTTAACTTTTAAAATAAAATAAAAATAAGCAGGGGGCGGCAAAAATATAAATTTAACTGAGCTAAAATTGTCATTGAACGTCCACCTATAAGGTGGGCTGGCAGGTTACCCATTTGAAACACTAAATCAAAGATCAAATTTTACATAGGCCTACTTTCGAAAGACCATTAGGTCATAAACGTGTATGCTAGTGACTCTTTCTATATTGAAGGATAGACACGCGCTAAATACTTATCTCTCCGGACGCAAAAAAAATCCTCTCCATGTTTTCCTTCACCGTACGGCCAGTCCAATAGTAGGTATATAAATTCGAAAGTACATTGCAAAGAACTAGAAACAAAAAAATATATATGTACCAAAATGAAAAACGTCATTCGCAGTTTCATTCATAAAACAGTATACGTTATGTAGAGGAGGCGCGGTCACGATAAATCACATTAGGATAGGTCAAGAATCTACCTAACAACGCTCGAGTAGACGTCCAAAACGACAAAACACCAATAAAAATATAAAGCAGCCGATCTGAGCTCGGGGCAATGCTCTTGCATGCGTGTTCTGACATCGCTCAATGCATCAAGTATTGCCGAAATTCTGTGACCGGAATGCCGAATTCGGCGAAGCGCTCTCAGACTGAATAGCAGTTTTATGTCCATTGGATAGCTATCAGTTTTCAGGGTCAATTTTTCCGTGCTTTATTAGCTATGGGTATTCCTAGTAGCTGTGCGTTGAATTCATAAATTGAACCCAAAATATGTTAGCCCATAAGGACAAAAAAAAATGCTGCACATTGAAAAAGAACTGTGGCGGTATGTGTCGCTGAATACTGACGATGTTATAAAACGTAGAGCTCGTGCTCTACATATCGCACATATTATCGCTAAGCAGTTGTCCCCGAGCCGCACTAGCATTCACTCGTCCACCCAAATGTAATATTAATTTATTCACAAATATAATAGTGATCATCAAGGAACTCTATAAGTTATTTTTTTCATCCCGCTAGTCAGGAGAACACGCAGTAAGATTCAGGGGTCGACGATAAATTCAATGGATGACGTTATATCTTACACCGTAATCATAATAATTTATTTCATAAATGCTATTTACATGTGAGGTTAATACATCATAAATCAATATAATATTAGCAACAATGTCAACAGATAGTACCTACTGGCTATATAATAACAACAACACCCCCGAAGAACCATGTAAATTTGTCCATAAATGGTGGAAAAATTGGGTAACATCATTATCCGCAGGCCTCATTACCCCACTGCGTGGTATAGGCCTATCTCTTGTAGTGCCAAGTCTTTTGCTAATCGTATCAAGATCGACGCGATGTCGACAATGTCGTCAAGCCACCTTGCTAGGCGCCGTTTAAACTAAATCCATTAAAAATTAAATCGATCTCTGCTGATATTGCTGCGTGAAGATTTTCAGATTTTTTTAATAAATTGTTTTTTTTTTACCTACTTTATCAAATTAAGAGATTTATCAAAGAAAATTACTACAAAGCGTGCATAATGTTATGCTAAGGCAACAAAGGCTTTTTATAGTTTTTGGTAATTCCTGTTGTGATTTTTTATATTAGGTATATATTCATTAATGTCGAATTAACTTAATTTGACGCATCCAATAGTTTTAACCAGAATCAACAGTACATAATACTTATAATGAATATGGTTCAAGCCCTTTTATGTGTGTTGTAAGATACATACATCGTAGAACTTAAAGTCACAACTACTACACAACTAGTACAATTAATTATTAATATCGGGAAACAGTTTTTTTTACAACTTATTTCTGTACAACTTGTCTTCCGACAAAGGCCTCCAGAGATTTGAAATCAAATTGAAATTAAGTAACGCTAATTACTCAGATATCTTAAATTCCTTAATTCTGTGTATACATAGATTCAGAACCTCCAAAGGAAAAAACGGTACCCTTATTGGACCACTTTGCTGCCCGTCTGTCAAGAGTCAAGACTTTCTATCTCGGGGACGTGTAAAAACATCGAGTTGAAATTAAAACTCCGCAGTATTGTAGTTCATTGCATTTATAAAAAAAAAACAAACTAGTCAGTTACTTATCGTAAAATTATATTACTTTTAACGAGTATATGTCGTAAAAAACCGCATGTTGCGACACTCTCAGAGTAATCAAACCCTTTAAAGTATATTTATCTACATATTTCCTTTTGACCTTGATCTAGCAATAACCATTTCCGGGTTCTATACTGAAACTTCGGTGGATGTGGCGAATTTTCCATTGAAAGTTAAAGGGAAAGAAACTAATTTCTACGTGCACCATGCAAACGTTTCATGCAATTCACTTCCTATCACATTAGATTCGATTTCAGTTTGGAAAGTTGTTCTGTATAAACTACAGAACGACTTTCCAATGACAATTGTGCCTATGTACCTACCTATTGTATTACCGCACAAAGGTGTCAAACTACACCACAAAATTATTTCAATACGTTGCATTAGCACTAGGTAGGTAGATCTAGGTACCTCAAAATCAAAACTTGCTTAATTTTTTGGACATACGAAAATACGGTTAGAATCGTCTTATTACAAAGGTTTTCGATAACATAATATTTACTAGGTACAAATTTACATATTCATTAATTACAAAACTCTAACATAAAATAATCTAAAAATTTAAAATAATCTAGTATCTGCAATAGCATCGTCATCAATAATCAAAAATATTAAATTTAAATAAAATTAAAACATCATTCAGCCAAATTACCAGCCACATACCAGCAAGCACGGAGCGTAGGACGTCCACCCACAAGGTGGAAGAACGACCTCATCAAGATCGCAGGTTCACGCAAGATATACTTAACCCGCTTTCAATCGGTCTTATTGGAGATCTCTTTGGGAGGCCTGTGTCCTATGATTGAAACGACATATATGAATAGTATCCACGTCAAAACTTAAGTTGTTTCGCAAAACCGAAAATAAGATAAAAATCTCGTAACACCAAAGAATTAGATGAAGGCCACTGATTTTAAATTGCTCAACAAAAGAACTAACAAAAAAGCAGACGGCGTCGATCGCTGATAGACAGCCCATGTCTATTTTCGTATAATATACCCATGGCCATAGCTTAGGAGTCATTCATAAACTATGTCACATTTCAGATTTTGACACCACTTCGACCCAGTCCCTTCCTTACCCTTGGTGGATAGGACTGCTAAAATATTTCACTGTGTAGTGATAAGCTTATTCACATACCAATGTTTTCTTTTCGTCAAGAAAATCGAATAGATAACACAAAGTTGCAAAAAAAAAGTATTATGAAAAGTGTTTTGATGCTTAGTTTTTTTTATATTTAAAATACATTAATTAGTAAGCACTAAACAAATTTGTTTTCCCAATGAGACTCATTTTGGTACATTTTCGCTTGTGGGAAGCATCTGGAAGCTCTCTCTGAAGCCTCCAACAATAGTCTGCTGTCATTGGGACGGTCCGTCATTTCTGGTCGTTCCATCTTTTTTCCATCTCCATAATATCTTGGATATTGTTCACCAATTTCTTTACTCATGTCACCTAAATATGCTATGGTTCCTATTAGATACCTACATATGACTTCAAAATAGCCCAAATAACCTCTTTTTTGCAAAAATAAAATGTGTTTAGCAAAATAACCCCATTAAGGATTTTTTTGAGTATTTTTTTAAGTTTTTAGAAAACAGTTGAAAACGTCCAAGCACCTCGGAGTAAATAAAAAAAACAAGAGAGAATGTTGTGAACAAACAAGTGAAGCCAATCAAAACTACGCCTCGCCGTGTACAGACAATTACACACACATCCACGTACCTACAACGAAACTATTTTTTTATTTGCTCTGAGCCAAGCACCTTATTTGCTGTAGACCAGTGTAAATTTATAATATTTTTCTTTATCAATTGTCCTAAGAGGAAGTTATTTAAAAATTAAACTAAATTATCATACAAAGTGTTTCTTTAGAATACGAACAAATTATTATTTAATAATATCATAGTATATACTACAGGAACATACGAGTAGATATCATTATGACCAACTGTTGTTATGGGACAGGACGCTGAAATCGCTAGAAAGAATCAGTTACTCTAAGCAAAGACTTTCGATATTTATAGAACAGCTTTCGCGATTTTTTCTAGAATAAATCCGTCGTCTATAGAAACACGCTGCACTACCTACCGTTTAGGTCAGCATATGTAGATATTTTGTAATTTGAGATATTTTACAGTGACATATTCCCCATTGCTTTTGGTATAATGAAACTGACCAAGGTATTCCCGAATTGTCGTATTACAAACTGTTAGTTTACTTCTTGACGTAAGTAATTTGTGGGTGAATATGAGGAAAACATTAACTTAATTTGTATAGCTCAAAATTCTGATTAGTTTTCTCACCAATCCCAGAAACATGGGTAGAAGAGCTGAAACTGGCCTTGAATCAAACGAAAACATTATATACAGTTCAAGAAAAATATGACCTTATGATCTATATGACCTATGAAAAGAATTACAAAAAAATTACAATTAACTAGCACCATCTCCTAAGAATAAAGATAAAATAGAACCTGATGCAAGAACTCTAATCAATCGGCGGAAAAAAATGCTTCTGAATAGGAAAAGTAACAGGAAACAAATTGCAGAAATTAGCAAATCAATCGGTAATAAAGTATTAGAAAATTTAGAGAAAGATCTAGTTGAATAATTAATTATTACTAATAAACTGACTGGAAAAACAGAAGGATTAAAACAGGCTATGAAAGAATTGACTGAGATGAAAAGCTGGATACCTACATTCATTGACATAAAAAATAAAACGGTTACCAAGACAACTTAGACTTAAACTTAAAAGTTTAGAAACTGCCACTGACCTTTATAAAGACATTTGCAATGATGATAAAGAAGATATTCAAATAACTGAAGAATCAATAGGATAAAAGATGATGATGATAAAATGCCAAAACTCAAAAATGCGAAGTGGAATTTGATGTTGTATCTCTTAAGAATAAGAAAGCTTCTGGAGACAATAATTTATCAAATGAAGCGTTGAATGGTACATTTGAAGCCATAATAGATCCATTAATTGACCTAAATCGCACCTCAAATACCCTTTAAACGAATCAACCATAAGAGCAGGCAGGGTTCAGAACTAACTACTCCACAATAGATCATATCTCTGTTATAAGACGGATTAACAAGAAGAATCGCGAATACAATAAGGGCTACTATTTAGCATTTGTGGATCAAAACAAAGCATTTGACTCTATAAAACACAAAGAAATGTGAAAATCTCTTAAAGAACAAGGTGTCCTCTGTTAAATACACTAACACAATACAAAATTTAATTAAGTATATTACAAAGCACATCACAAAATACAACTGGAAAGAAGTGGAAAACCATTCAGATTATGAAGACAGGGATACCCAATGTCTCTAAAGATATTTTCGGCGGTTTTGGAGACTGTATTTAAAAAACTGAACTGGATTATATTGGGCCTCAATATCAATGGATCACTGTTTACTAATCTACGATTTACAGATGAAATTATAATCCTAGCAAAGGATCCAGATACACTACAAATAATGCTATAAGATCTAGCCAAAGAAAGTAAGGAAATGGGATTAGTCCCATGAACCCGGAAAAGACTAAGTTAATGACAAACAAAATTAAAAAAAACCATTAGGATTGATAACCACAAAGTTGACTATGTAGAAGAATATAAATATTTAGGCCAGATCCGTGTCATAGGGCTTATTCTGTGGGCCAGATAATATCTAATGAAAAACAGATAGACAAGGAAATAGAAGCGAGAGTCGGAAACTTGTCGAATAGATTCTGTTCTCTTAAACTTATATTAAAACATAAATCAATACCTCTCCATAACAAAACGAGAATATTACATTACACAGAATTAACAGCTGCATCTTCCCAGTACGGGCGGTCGTACGGGATCATATGGCAGCCTCGTGATATGATCCCGTACAAAACATAATTCTATAAACTTCAAGTGTGCCAAAACAACATAGAAAGAAGTATACTGAATGTAAAACTGATTGAAAGTGAGGCTGCAAAAAATCAAAGAAAAGACAAAAACACATAACATGTTATCAGTTTTGTAATCAAACGTCAAAAATGGCGCTGGGCAGGCCATACGATTAGGGACACGAAAGGAAAGTGGAATAGAGTTGTAGTTAATGGTAGCCTGGAGATAGAAAAAGAAAAAAGGGGAGACAACAATTTAGATGGAAAGATGATCTCAAGAAAGTTGCTAGATTTAATTGGAAAGAAGCCCAGGAAGAGGCCTATGCCGGAAGGCACGCTAAAGGTTGAAATATAAGATTACGTAGATAATAATTAGTTAGTGATGTAATTGATAAAAACTAATATTAATAAATATAAATTAAAACTAACAACATACCTACTCGTATAATCATAAATAACAAAAAATGCAGTAATTAATCTTTACATCGCATGATATTATAATGATGAAAAAAAAAACAATCAGCAAAAAAAGGCTATAAACTACAAATAAAATAAATTATGTATTGACACTCCTTATAACTACTTATTTACATACGTAAATAGGTATACATAGATATACAGGTTGAAAATATAAGCCATTTTTTTCTTTCTTAAAATTTCATGTTTTTTCTTCTTATTTCTTTTATGATGACTGGTTATTAGTAGGTACTGATTGTGATTGTGAGTCAAATTAATGTCGGCGTCAGCTCTCCACCCTGTTTACTTATTTCCTTCATTTATCGCCTTCCGAAAAAAGTAGTCTATTGAACCTGTTCTATTCTACTGCATGTCTTAACTGAAAGTTGTACGTTATTTTTGCGGAATAATTTGTTATTTGATCATTATTTATGTGTTTCATTTTCTCATAACAATTTAACTTTGAATTTAACAATTTCAATATACATTTCGAGTGATTAAATTTGCTTTAGAGCCTTGAAAATTACCAATATTTGGATTATACTTTTTGCAGTATCGAATTAATTTCGTAGATAGTTTCGTAGCTTTGTGCTACGAGCGAGTAGATAAGTCGTAGGTATTCAGACTTGACTACGCTGAAAGGACTTGACGCTGGGACGGATTGACTAGATATGTCGTACAATATAATTGCTTAAACTTATGAAGGTTTTTTAGTCTGTAAAAAAATGACTTTTGGTTTTTAAAACTAAACGGTTATAGATTTGTTACTTTATTATACACAATTTGTACAGAAGAAGAATTAAATGCTAAAAGCATTATCTGCCAGTCAACCCTTTGATAGATAACAATGGGATGATAAATAGAAAATTACGAATAAACCAACCAATAATCTCCTATTTAATATAAAAAGATATATAATATTACACAATTTAAAAAGAAACTATTCGCTGTAAAAAATAAACACATCATCCATGAATGTTCCGACCGGTTCCCGATTTCCCAGATACAAATTTCCATAACAAATCTTCAAGTACTTAGCGAAAATGAAACGAAATATCTAATCACGCATAATTTACTTCCTCTTCAGATCGTTCCCGATAGCAGCCATCTACATATCCAGCTACTGGAGGCGTCGAGTGGTGGCTCCATATAAATGCATACGACTGGCACGCTACTCTCGACAGTCCGATCAAAACGTGTAAACTGCGAACACGCTATTCCAAACCCAGTGAATAAATAATCACAGTCATGAACAACGCGGAACTGTATGAAAAAAGCAATAGTCTCCAGAAACGGGACGCCATAAAATGCCTAGATGAATACGCTACGAAAATCAAGTGGAAATCTTTTGGCGATAGAGTCCTAGATATAGGATGCGGAGATGGCGGCGTTACCGATATCCTGAAGAATAATTACATGCCAACTTACTATAGCAGAGTGGTCGGCTGTGATATAAGTGAGAATATGATAGAATTCGCGAATGAACACCACGGAGATAGAAGGACAGAGTTTCAAGTACTAGATATTCAAGGAAAGGTACCGGGATCCTTACGTGGAGGCTTCGATCATGTCGTGTCGTTCAATGCACTGCACTGGATAAAAAAACAAGAGTGAGTTTTATTTCATTGCTACCGTTATATTTCAAACAAATGAAAGAGTAAATTTTTATATAGATAAGTGCTTTATAAATACTTGATTCTCAAGATAAGATTGATTTTAAGACACGTACAAGATTTTATTTATTACAAAATTGTGTATCAAAATTTTCTGCGAATGAACTTTTTAAGGAAAATACAGTTTTAAATATTATACTTGACTTACTCGTACCAAAAGCGTCTGATCGTAATACTCGGATAAGTAATTCTAAGTTGACAGCGATTCTGAAATAAAATTAAATCATTTTTAAAAATTATTAAAACTTCGGCAGATTATGTAGTAACTACGTAGTTTAGAAAGAAGAGTATTATTCTTGTATTATACGACCATTGTACAGATTCAATTATTGATATGTACATATGTATAATTATGTACATAGACTTATACTTAATACTCGAACCTTGCTAAAAATAATTGAATTAACTTCATAGTGAAAAAAATACTTAGAAAATAAATATAGTAGGTACATATTGTATTATGACTTACTATATACATTCTTTTTTGAAAAAAAAATTAATATATTTTGTTGATAAATAGCATCAATAAAATATAAAAACAATAAAAACAAATAGTCGATGGAATAACAAAAATGCCATCAATCTAAAATATTGTCATTTTTTCTAAGTACGTACAATACGAGGTGGAGAGTCGTGGAAGAACGGCCGTCACTCATCTGATGACTAGATGAGACATACTTTTTATGAAATGTTGTTTATTACAAAGCGAAGTGTTCATAACTATATTTAATTGGATTCTTTTTTTACTTTCGCCCTTATCTAAAGGGCATTTTTTAAATTTCAATTGATAATTTTCAATATAGAGAATATTCCTTATATTCCTTGGTACATATGCTTACTTAATTTTGTTTATAACTGTAGGTATACCTGGCAAACAGGTATGAAAAAGTAAGTATGTGAATATAAGTAGGATACCGATCTATTAACCAGTCAGAATTGGTATCATAAGATAATGCAATTGCAAAATTAATCATAACTAGCCTACAAAAAACTGTTTATGAAATATACCTAGGTATATAATAGATACACATCCAAATTAATAGATAACTATTATACAAATAAAAACGTATGAATATTGTTAAAATTGTCTTTGGATGCTTAAACAGTATTCGTTGTCATAGTGTAAAAAAAATTCCAGGGCTGCATTCAGAAACATACACAAGATGCTAGCAGAGAATGGCGACTGTCTGCTGCTATTCCTGGGCCACATGCCGATATACGACGTATACCGCATCCTATCGCGCAACTCTAAGTGGAGCGAGTGGCTTAGAGATGTCGACCAATTCGTGTCGCCTTACCACGATTCACTGGTGAGAAATTCAAATTATTTTCAAAAAAAAAGGAATCATAGTTTTTAAACGTTATTTTTTTATAAATAGATTAGAATATTTGATACTCGATTTCAACTTACGGTGTTTTAGCTAACAAAATATAGGTATATCGTACCTAGCTTACTGACTTATTTTTAGGATTCTTCTAGCACAGTGAATTCCTGAGCATGAAAGCTTAATCCTAGTAGTGCCTAATAATTCCATTAGCAAATTACTATAAATTAATATTACTAATAAATCTCATTCGGACCTTAAGTACATTGAATGGGTAGCTACTTCTATTACCTTGCATCGACCGGTCTTTTTAGAAATAGAAAGTTTCGTAATGTTGATGTTTTTAACTTTCGACATGAGAAGAAAACAATTATTGTGAAGAAAACAATAGATGGATTTATTTATATTTGTTTGTTTGCCATTTCAGGACCCTGAAAAAGAGATCGCCAGTATGTTAGAAAAAATCGGATTTGAAGATATTGAAGTAGAGTGTAAGCGAGCTGAATATGTGTTCAACGACGAAGCAAAATGGAAAAGTAAGTCTAAGAAATGTCTTAGATAGCTTTGGGAAAACTTTTCACCTCTTTTTAGGCAATTAAATACTCAGACGCTTCGATATTAACGAGGTAATTTATTTTAAAAAAAAAACATATTTTTATTATAAAAATAAATTTATTCGTTATGATATCGTACATTTGTTATGTAAATTTTCTTTTACCTGTACAATACCCTCGATATTGAACGTTAGGCTTAACGTGACAGTTTTTAACTAAAAATATAACTATCTTTCAAAATAGGTAAAGCTCTTTTTTTTTCTCTTTAAAAATATAGCTATCTGTGATTGCGAATTATTAGACAAAGAAAGCAACACTTCAATATTAAATTTAGAGCTGTCAAAAAGCTTTTTAAATTGTGCCTAGTTTCCATCCACTAGTACATTATTGTATTTAATGTTTATCCAGTTATAACTTGACGTGTAAATTGCCATTTTACCAATAAATGACTTATGACTTATAAATGAAAATCCAAATTCCAGTTGCTAAGCACCTTTAATTATCTTTATTGATTTCTAACTCTTTACGGCCAAAAGTGCTTTTATTAACTACAATATGATACAATACTTTATATACTAAAACTATCTACACTACAACTACATAGAAAGCTATTGGATCATCCACAGACCCTTGTAAGTCTATTATCTAACTTTATTGAATATAATTTTAATTCATTTCAGAAGCCGTAGCAGCTATCAACCCATTCGGTATTCCTGAAAAACTGTTTGGAGACTTCATGGAAGATTTCAAAGAAGTCGTAATGGACATGAACCTCATGGACTTACAAAACAACAACATTAAAAAAAGCTTTACCATCGCTTTTTCGTACAATTCTCTTGTAGTATATGCAAGGAAAAGAAGTAATAGTATTACTAATTTCAGAACGCATTAATATTAGGAATTTAAATGAACAATTTGGCAATTTTCAATTAACAAATATTGCTATCACTTTTTTACCGTATGCGCTAAAAACAAACAGCAATAAACAGGTAGACATCTGACACCGACATTAAATGAAATCACATATTTGGCCTTCCCTTTTAAAGTCTTTAATAATTTTGAATTGAAAAAATAAAGCTATTTATTTGGTCATGTACAATTTTCAATACATCATTTTGGTGCAAACTTATATTTATATATTTACCAGACTAATCCCGCACAGAATCTGTATCTAAATAGAGTATGGATACGTTGACAGCTCTCTGCGCGCGTCAACCTAATGTCAAAATAGCATAAATGAGTTCCTAAAACAGTATAATTATGATGCCCAATTATAATTACTTCCTTTTTTATTATTTAACTAGCTTATGACCGCGGCTTCACCCGCGTGGTATTTTAATTTTTGTGCTATCTTATGGAATCATTTTATTTTTCTGGGATAAAAATTAGCCTATGTCACTTCTGTCTTTCAAACTATGTATATGCTAAAAATCAAGTCAATCCGTTGCTTTGTTGCCGCGTGAAAGAAAAACAAACAAAAAAAAAACCAACAAACATACTTTCGGTTTTATAACATTAGATACTTATTCAAAATTTCAATTTACGGATTTTTTTTCCTCCTTGCTTTTAAGGTACTGGTTACTAGTACTACTTGAGGGTCCAATTAATGTTGGCGTCAGCTCTCCGCCCTGTACGTATTCCACCCTGCCGAAATAAATAGGTACCAATACATGTTTTGGTTATAAGGCGGTGCTTGGCATAATATTAATTATAATTTTTTTTTTACAAATTAACTTATTGTGGTTGTTGCTAGATAGATTCATGTTGTTACTTCACGGAGTTTGGAAAAGTTTAACTTATGAAAACGTGAAAAATATTGAGTAATATTGATGTTATTAGACAAAAATATTGAAGCTTTGTAGCTGATACGAGAAGTAATAATTTATTTATTATCAAATTCTGTTGTGTGTGATTATGGTTTTGATAGGGTTCTAAATTTGTATGTGTTTCAGTGGTTTAATTGATTGGTTTTTATGAAATCGCTCTTCGTAAAATTTCCACAAAAAATGTATTGAAATCCAAGTCAAAAATCTGTTTATTTCGTAGAACATGAAACCTACTTGAAATCATCGGATTACAATGTTATTAAATCTGCCTAAATAATTTAGTGACAGACTAATCTAGACTTCACGTTTATTTACTATCGTGACGTAAATGTGTGTTTTTTACTGTGTCTGTAATTCTGTTATTATCTGTGCTAGACTTTCAAACAAAATAGAATATAGTTTTTTGAATGATTACTTATTTTTGATACATATACTTACATGATACTTACCTATTACAACTGTATACCATGGAGTATTTTTAGTAAATAACCTGGGGCCTTATTTTGTAAGCGCTCTGACGTTCGGCTTCGCTTTTCCTCCCGCTCGCTCTCGCGGCGTGAGTAACTGGCGCGAGCAGGAGAAAAAGCGAAGCCGAACGTCAGAGCGCTTACAAAATAAGGCCCCTGGTAGGTATTCGTCAAATAATTTGGTATCCAAAATTTCAGAGAGAAAATGAGACAAAACATTTTATTTATTAAATAATTTAAATAGTATAATTATTTACGAATCTTAAATAAGTAGACTTAAATTGAGGTATTTGTATTGTTAGTACTTAAGTATAATTTATAGTTAATTCTAGAGCCGTTGAAGTATTTATATTAGTATTAAATGTTAGTTTTAAGTTACTTTATGGAATTGCTCTTACATAATTATTGGTTTTTGGTACATAGAAGTGTTGTGAGAAAATAAAATTGTTTCTTTTTACTATACCAACGAAATTTTAATTTGCATGGTTTTAGTAGCTACGTACTAGGTAGGTAAGGTAAGGTAAGGTACACATCTTCTCACAGCTTAGGTACTTACTTATTCCTACTTTCACTAGAGTCTTGTAATTTTGACATTTTATATTCTTTATCTAATTTTATTTTGCTAAACCAATAGCGTAGGGTACCTAGGTATCTCAGTGATAGTAGGTATCCTTTAGGATGACTACTCAATAATAGGTATATATTTTTATTCGTAAAAGACTTCCTTGCTCTGAGCTTAAATACCTACTCTTTGCAAATCGAAATTGATGTTTTAAAGTCAATATTGACAACAGAAATATCTCAATTTTTGAGAATGTTGAATTCAGAGTGTTGAATGAAGGATTTTTTCTTTAGCGAAATCTTGGGAATTATTGAGATATAAATTCTACGATAATAATTTATAATCACACTAACTCAAGATAAAATTTCTTATTGCTGTACCTACCTATCAACCTAATAGTGATACTATCGTATGTACGTGCTTTAGTCAGGCTTTAGGTGTTCAAAGGTTCCTAAGTAGTTACATAATAGATCCAAGTACAAGGACCCGAGATGAAAAAAGGAAAGGTATTTTACCAGTATTTTACTTACATAGGTACCTATAAGAAAAATAAACAACCTAGAGATCAACCTAGAATCAGCCACAGGTGATATTATAATGGAAATTGTTCCAATTATCTACATCATTGAAAAACTCACGCCGTAGACAATAAATGCAGTAATGTAGCTAAACCTATATCTCAATTTATAATCATTTGTCTTTTAGAGCAAAACGCATACATTAGAGCCACCAGAACCAATTCCTGAGCCTGAGCCACTACCACTAGACGTACTAACAGTAAAAATCAAAAGCCTTCGCTTACCAGAAGACACCCCAGCGCTGTTTACTGTCAACGTCACGTTTTACGACCAGGTGGTTCTCACTGGGGTCATAGAGTCTACTCCAGCGAGGGCTACAATCAAAGAGAATACTGTTCTAATGGGGTGTATGTCTTATGACCCTTCGGATTATGACAAAATGAGCATCGTTCCGGGCAATCCGCTCTGTGGTGGGTAAGCTTTTGGCGCATATCTTAGATAGTTGTTTACAAAATACATATTTAATATATACGCTATAACTCTTACTGATAAGTGACGATCGTACGCGAAAGACTGAAATTCTGATGTTTTAAAGTTTAATATTAGCAATAATTCTTGTGGCATCTAAAAGTTCGTATGTCGTCTCTATGTCCTTAGTTGATAGGTAGGTACCGGCTTTTGTAAATATGTATTTGAAACACTCGGCTATATTACCTTCTTCGAAAATTGTTTTCACAGTACAAGTACATCCCCTGGATACACCATCTTCGTCAAATTCAACCCCAAAATCAGAGCCAAGTAAAGGTAGCAAAGGAAGCCAGAACAGTAAAGGCAGTAAGAGTAAGCCTTCTCCACCATCGTTGTCGGACACTTATCTTCAAAGCATCAGTTGCTGTAACATCGATATTTTGCCATTATTCATTGGTAAGCATTTCAGCGTTACAGTCAGCACTTAGGTTGCCACTGTATTTTTTTTTTAATATTTTCCTGTATAATTAATGGTAAAATCTAGAACGCAGCACTGAACTAGCTATATACGTACGAGTATATCAGATTACTACAAAAGCTATAGTCTATTGGCTTCTTTTTCTTCTTTAGTCATTATCACAAAAAGGTGATGATGGCCAACTGAGAAAATAGACGATTAGGTAATAAAGCAATGCATATAGGTACAGGTACCTACATATTTGTATGAATAACCTATACTTATTTGTATTTTTAATAATCTCAACACACAGACAAAGACAAAATACACGTGAAGAAGAGGTTGCAACCTCGGATGAAGCCTACAAGTATATTAAACTACAAAAGTTGGGACAACTTACCCCTCCTCAATATAAAGATACAAATGACCAGGAACCCGTTGAATGAGCGCCACCACAAAATTCTGAAAGATGCAAACTGGATACAACTGACAATGATTGGCGCTTACAACATGCTGATTCCGTATAACAATGAATACGTATACTCAGCAGCTTCTAGAATGCCTATGCATAATTTAGCTGTGAGTGTTGAAAACCATTAATATCTCTTAGGTTTCTGTAGAAATTTTAAGACAGTTTCGCCCGAATTTAATATACTTTATCCCTTACTTAACCTTACTTTTAAATCACCCTTCGTGGGTAAGCCTACGTCCTACTGTGGACTATTAAAAGGGCTGGTACAGTACAGCCAACTAAGTATAGTTAAGTGCCTTGCAACAGTAGATCATCGACCTGATGATCTACTGTTGCAAGGTTGAACGATGCGATATGTTTTTTATTCAAAATAAGTTTTAGTCACCTGTCTCAACACATTTAGTCGAACTTTAACTTGCTTCAGATAGTTTAACTTAATTCTCTTCATGCATTTTTTTTAGGAATTTGGCTTGGTGACATTTAACCATGGCTATAGTCCAAAAAGATTTTGCAGCTTGAACTTCAATCCTAAATGGGAGAACCTCAGAGTCGGAGACAGAAATTTCACTCAAGGAGAAACAAAGTTTGAAAGCAGCATAGAGGAAATACAAAATGATGATAACATTCATATTGGACAATATTTAGATAAGCCTAATTGTTAGTTCAATTCCATACGGTAATCGTACCTATATTATATCTGTGTTCATAGCTCATTCATTATTTTTCACTACACAAGAGATTTCCCGAAATTCCTATTTTCCATTATTTCCTTTCGTTAATAACAAACTTATTATTATTTTGGTAAGTAACAAAGTTTTAGTCTTCGCAAATTTGATCTAGAATTCTTATCTGTAATCTATAATCTGTAACAATTCCTGGCATCCTGGTAACGTCGCATATGAGCCCCAAGATACAAGCCTGTGCTTAGTTTGGGGCTCGCCGTCTAGCTTTTTATTGAAATTATTGCTGATCTGTACTAGTTTATTTGTAATCTTAGAAACTCTAGCCTTTTGCATTGTATTAGTTTTAAACTTTTTTTGATGTATTACTTTAGTTGTGTATTTCTTTTGGTAATAAACTTATAGCTTCATTCAGATGTTAATCATAACCAACTTTCAATTGGCGGCAACCGCGAAATAGTTACAAATCATCGATTGTTTAGAAAAAGTTAACTTTCAACAAAATTACTCAATTATGGAACAGCTGTTTTTTGCAACCTAGGCTTGATCCCCATAATTGTGAGCACAATATCTAATGTCCTAAAAGTCATCTAGAGATATACTTCTCCTAATGCTATTTACGCCGTATATAAAGAGAGATACTCCGTCTACGTATTACCACTCTCAAATCAAAACTGATATTTTTTAGCGACGGCAATCTGGGGCTCATTTCATCGTGCTCTGCTACTGAACGCTGATACCTTGTTGTGGAGACACATCCGCCAGTTCCACTGGCCTCTGGAAGTACATATCTACGGCGAAACGCGAGGCTTCAGCTTCATGGCGTTTTTGAACCTGTTCAAGTTATTGTATCCTGGAGGTAAGGTCTCAATTCAGACGTTTGAAAGTTTTAGAAAGATTAAGAACTCTGAATGTCTTCACTAAGTTCGAACACTCAGGTGCATTACGTGTTTACATTTCAATAATAGTAGGTAACTTAGCACTCTACCGGCCCCTCCCAGTCGGCAGCCGGAGGTATCCATAAAGGATTTTCCTGCGTCAAAAAAGTAACTTAGCTTTAACATAATACTGATTCTAACTGATTCATTATATCACGTTTCTACGTTATTCTTTTAATTGTACTTAATTCTTCACCCTAACTATTGGCGCAAGTGTCGGGCAGTACATGGTCTAGCACACCGGGACGGAAGCCCGAGTAGGTATATTATGCCTTATGCAAGATGAAATTCTGCGGTCACGATAAATTTAATTGATTATCACAAAAAGACTTCTACTTAATTCTTCAGAGGACACGGTACGCATTGCGGCGCCGCTGCAATGGATTAACGCAGAGGCAATGCAACGCACGTGTGGCTGCGATTTACTGCAGACGCCACACGACAAGGCGTCGTCAACATACACGACTAAGACTGCAAGGCAAGTAACTAGTAGGTAGGTACTTAATACTCTCAATATCGTCTACTGTACTGTACCAGCCTTTTTAATAGTCCACTGCAGGACGTAGGCCTACCCACGAAGGGGTGATTGGGCCATATCCACCACGCTGGCCCTGCGGGTTGGTCGGGTTGGATGCACATTACGCCATCTAATTTCTTGTACGGACGCATGCAGGTTGCCTCACAATGTTTTCCTTCACAAAAAAGACGGTGAAGCAATACCGTCTAACGTTACGAAATCTATCCCAGGACTAGGGCTACCATGGCAGATGGAACACACTTCATGTTATCTGATTACATTATCTGATCATGAAAAATACTTATTATGTAATTTATTTTTAGGGTTCCGTACCTCAAAGGGAAAAAACGGAACCCTTTAGGATCACTTTGTTGTCCGTTTGTTTGTCTGTCCGTCTGTGTGTATGTCAAGACTCTGTCTCGGGAACGCGTTAAGATATCGAGTTGAAATTTAAACTGTATACGTATATCTATGATCTCTTGCAGTGGTGTAAAAGAAAAACTTCTCAGTTATCGTTTAAAAAAGTTAGAGCCGTTTATGTCGTAAAAAAACCGCATATTTCGACACTTACAAAAATCAAAACATACAGGGTACTTCCCGTTGACATAGAACTATGAATTTTTGCGAGAAACATTGTCTCAGAGTACACATGATAGGAATAAATCTAAAAACTGTACATTTTATTTTAATCATAATAAAATAATAATAGGGCCTGAATATTCACAAAATATGGGTTCAAAATTCAAAGTGAGTAAATGGTATCATGTAAGTGATCATATAAAAGAACTTTATAAGTACATGCTAAAACAGGTTTATAATTAATTTAACAATGTGTAATTTTCGATATATGACGAGAAAAGTGAAAAAAAACTTTTTTGTCGATTTTCTAGATTTGTACGGAACCCTCGATGTGCGAGCCTGACTAGTACTAGTCCGGTTTTTTTTTTGTGATGTGAATGACTTGCTTCTGCTTTTTATCGAAAAATTGCCACGGACTATTGTTTCGCCGCAAACATCGCGTTACGTTACAGGACAGAGAGGGCTTCCAGTGTGGACTCAAGCTCGAATATTTGGACCACGGGTGCCAATGATGACAACGCTTTCGTCTTAGTAGAGGTCAAGCTGGCACGCCCTTTGAGAAAAGTGGTCGTACCGCATCAAATTCCTTCGTGAGATTATTAATTTATCTAATCTACGAATCTCTATAAGCAAATTAGTGTTAGAGGCTGAATCATACAAGTCGGCGTTTGTGAAGTTACCTGCGCGAAACCCAATCAATGCGCAGCTTTATGTGAGCTTCAGTCAGGATTGGATATTGCACAGCTTGTAGCTAACTTCACAACCGCCGACTTGTATGATTCGGCATATAATACACGGTGTTATATTGCTTAGTCCATAAGAAGAGTAGAAAAGGAAATAAACTTAAACAGAATGGAATATACTTAGATACTAAGTAAGTAAGTAAGTTCGTATAGGCCGGGTGGCTAGCCCTGGTGTCAGAGTTTTTAGGCCGCTTGAAGGCCTCTGACATGGCTAAACGGTTAAAACAACCGGGACCTACAATTTAACGTGTCATCCGAGCCACGGTAGCGCTCAGTTGGAAAATGCCACCCGCGGTCACCCATCCAAATACTGACCAAATATAGATACTGAACCATATATCAAGTACATCACTATAAAGAACTTTTACTACAAGCCCAACGATGAAATCGTGAAAAAAATCAAATGTTTCATACAACATGTTCAATAACCTTCAACGATAGGTATATGGAAAAGCCTTCATGGGAATCTTCAAGATTTACGAATTGGTCCTAGAGTAAAAATTGGTCATAGTGATGAGTACAATGATATCTTAGAGACTTATTAGAATGTTTCCGTATACATACATCGCGTATTTTAATGTTTACAGTTCTGACTTAAACGAAATGCTGAAAGAGGTAGAGCAAGCAGGGCCATTGAAACGCGAATGCACCGGGCGCGGGCAACAAGATCGGGATTGGAGAACTACTGTGAGAAATGCTGCTACTGCTTTACGAAAAGTACCCTACTATGGTAATGTCTTATTACCTCTAAGTCTCAAGTGAAAGTAAGGAAAAAATTAACCCCTGACTCTAAATGATGATGATCGTATTATCTAACTCGGTTGCCCCAACTCGGTGCTACCTCGTGGCACTGACAGGCCCCCTACTAGATGGCGAGACGAACTGAACATCTTTGATCCAAATTGGCAGAAATCAGCACAAGACTGATAAAACTGGAAGAACTTGAGAGGAGGCCTTTGCCCAACAATGGGACAATACAGGTTTATAAACAAACAAACAAATCTAGGCAAGTAGATGTAGGAACTTACTTCACCAGAACCAAATAACTTCAATGTTCATATTTATTCATATTGCCGAAAGTCAATGATTTATGTGGAACAGCTGATTTTTGAAAGTAAAGGCAGTTAACGGTTATGATGATGATGGTGGCTGTGATGTTAGCTAGAAGTTGCGGGTAGCCCAATCCTGAGTGAATCTGACTTGACATCTGCACGAGGATTAGGTTATCCGCAGCATGTAACTAACATCACAAACACCAAGTTGTATAATACGATCTGTACTGTACTGTACCAGCCTTTTTAATAGTCCACTGCAGGATGTAGGCCTACCCACGAAGGGTGATTGGGCCATATCCACCACGCTGGCCCAGTGCGGGTTGGTGGATTCACATACGCCATCGAATTTCTTCTACGGACGCATGCAGGTTGACTCACGATGTTTTCCTTCACCGAAAAGCCCGTGGTGTGAAATTCTGTACATAAATTCATAGGTACGGGATCGGGATTTGAGCCCACGACCTCACGATTGTAAGGCGGGTGTCATTACCACTAGACCACTACGGTTAATATATAATAGGTTAATACGATCTATAGCTCTTTAATTATGGCAAGTTAAGAATACAAGACAAAAGCTTGTAGGTACATGATTAGACAACTAAATTAAATACTCGTATAAAGGATAGCGTGCGTAGTTTGGTTTTAGAACCTAAGATCCTTGTGTTATTCCATTTTAGGAACAACAGAATTATGCCAGTTCAATCGGCAGTTGAGTGAGACTAGAACTCGAGTTGAGCTGACCACCTCCTGTTGGCAAGATGCAGCCATCTACATCAATAACAACTTTGTTGTTCAAGACTTTTTGGAGTCAGATGAGTCATTTGAAGTATGATCTTAGCAAGATAGGTCACTTGTTTTAGACACAATACTTTATAGAAGAAAATTAACTAAAACCACCATAGATTATGGTAACAAAGAAAACATTTACTAACAATTACCTAGTCTGTTTTTTGGGTTTAGAAAAAATTCAGCTGAGCTTAGCATTAAAATACTGGCAAAACGCGGCAACGATGAGAATAAATTTATATTTAGCCTTGATAATTATGGTGATAATGATTTACGGGACGTCGCATAGGTCGACGTATTTTTGGTATACTTAGGCCTCTAATCCTAAGCTGGCTCTAATTTGATACTTGAAGCAGTTTCGCAAATAAAAGGCGAGAGAAAATATTTTATGATTTCAGGAGATGGTAATGATAGCTCACGCTTGCTTGGTAAAGGCTGCTTGCGTAACATTAGTCGGCAAAGACAACAAACCAGATTTTGATCCCACACTGAGAGCCGCCAGACATGCTCGTCAAATGCAGGATATCCCTCATGCTACAGAATTATACCTTCAGGTAAAGTAGAGTTCAAAGAAACCACACTATGTATGACATGGTAATTTTGAAATCAAGGCCGTTACGCAAAGGAAAATTAAGAGACGTCTTTTAATCATATTTCCATCCCATTAGAGAGTAGGTAGATACCTACGCTCTGATGTTCGAATTATGTATGTCTGTTTCCAGGCTGCATCACAAAAACTTCGAGACGCCAACTGCTGGCGAGAGCTGTCCACCTGTCTCAAGGACGTGGACAGAGATTGGGCCAACGTCTGCATCAACAAATCGGTAGTAATGGACCCTCGACAACCTTTATCGTGAGTAAGGGACTTGCAAAACATGAGGGCACAAACCCTGCAAAATGAATTATATTTTTTTTTTTCAAGTGTTAGTGCAGTCTATAAATTATTTCAACGGGCCATTATTATTGCTTACTAATAAGATCCAAAAGTTAACATCGAAGAACGTCAATAAAACCGTGAGGTGGGAAAATCGGCAAGGTCCTTTAAATAAATGTTTATGGCCAGTAAACGACCTAGTTTCAATACCATGAGTCATCAGTCCTAGCACACATTATGGGACCGAGCTGCCTTCGTCCGTGGGTAGGAACCCTTTTTTTTGTCCCCCACACGTGGTCCTGGGTGGTGCTAACCAGGCAGCAACCATACTGGTGGTAGGCTATAGCCACGGCGAGAGACCACCCACCAGACTAAGCCGCGCCGCCAAGCGACTCTCTCGAGCTCGTGTTCCGGCGCGAAGTTTGGTGACGCCATTCTGGGAGTCGGGTCGGAACAGTAGCGTCCTCTGGGGATTCGAATACGGTGCACACATTGATTTCCGCATCGGCCGACTAGTCGAGGAGGGCAGCGGGATCCGAGGCACGGTTTGTCGATGGCCGACCGCAGATAGTAGGGGGCCCAAGTAGTGAGCTAGCCACTCACGAAAGGCTGCCCCGCCATCTGTCGAAAAATCCCAGGGATGCGCCATCGTGCCGGTTGGCGACCGGACGAGAGGGCCCGATGGACATCCTTGGGGGGGCTCGGGCGTCCCCGCGGTCTCCAGGCTAGTCTACCGTGGATGTGTGTGATTTTTGTGTTGTACCACTGAATCTGCAGAGTGACGTCTCGTTCCACTTCCGACTTTCTACCTACTTTACTCCGCCATTAACCATGAGAAACACTAGAAGAAAAATCACGTGTACACAGCGGCAGCACTCCCTCTCACTTAAAGTGCACCTGTGCAATATTCGGGGCCTGCACTCCAATCTCACGCCTGTCCATCATCATCTCGAGACAGATCGTCCCCACCTATTGTTTCTCACGGAGACGCAGATTTCTGGTCCATCCGACGTGTCGTATCTTTCCTACCCAGGGTACTCCCTGGAGCACCGTTTCAAACCACGTGCGGGTGTATGCGTGTACGCCCGGGATGACATTTGCTTTCTGCGCCTTCGTAGGTTTGAAGACTCTTCATTTTCCGTGCTCTGGGCTTTGGCGGACACTGGCGTAGAGAAAATTATCTACGCCTGTGTATACCGATCACATAGCGGAGACCAGGAGACGACCAGACTCACCGAATACCTTGGTGAGGCGGCGGATGCTGCTCAGCTCAGCTACCCTTCGGCCCAATTAGTGATCCTGGGGGATTTTAATGGCCACCATAAAGAGTGGCTTCACCCATACCTGGACACAAACCATGCTGGGCTTGAGACGCGCAAGCTTGCCTTGACACTTGATCTCACCCAGATGGTTCAAGGCGCCACACGGGTACCTGATGTTGACTCGCACACGGCCTACTGCTTGGACCTTCTGCTGACTACCGATCCAGACCGTTATTCAGTGGCGATCTCCCCACCGTTAGGTACATCTGACCACTGTCTGGTGAAATCTGTATCCGTCTACTCCCCATCAGACCCCAGTCCCAAAGGGTCACGGCGCGTGTGGCGGTACAAGTCAGCAGATTGGGATGAGATGCGGTGTTTCTTTGCTTCTTATCCTTGGCAGCCTGTTTGTTTTTCTTCCGATGATCCTTCTGCGTGCGCGGATGCCGTGACAGATGTGCTTCGTACCGCCATGGAATACTTCATCCCATTTTCGGACGTGCCTCTGTCTAGCAAAGCTCGGCCCTGGTTTGGGCCTGAATGTGGACGCGCCGAAGCGCAAAAGCATCAGGCATACCTGGCTTGGGTCGATGCTCGAAACCGTAAGTTGAGGGACGTTAGTATGAGGAAGAAGGCATACAATAGGGCTGCTAAGTCCTGCAAAAAGGTTATGCGGAGGGCTCGCTTTGACCACATTAGTCGAATAGGAAACAAGCTTGCTTCTTACCCTGCGGGTAGTAAGGCATTCTGGTCTTTAGCTAAATCGGTTGAAGCGAACTTCTGCCGCCCCTCACTGCCTCCGTTGCTGAAACCCAATGGTTCACTGGCCCATACCGCGGTAGAGAAAGCAAATTTATTTGCATCTCAATTTGCTGAGTCTTCGCGTCTAGACTCCGGTAGTGCGAGACCTCCAACTTTGCCAAACTGTGACACTGTAATGAGTGAAATACACATCCGGCAAAAGGAGGTCCTCAAAGTTCTCCGCAGTCTAGATGTGAACAAAGCCAGTGGCCCTGATGGTATTCCGGCCATTGTATTGAGGACTTGTGCGCCTGAGCTGTCGCCTGTGCTGACTCGCCTCTTTCGCCTATCTCTGAAGACAGGTCAAGTGCCCAAATCTTGGAAGCTTGCTAACGTGCAACCTGTACCCAAGAAGGGCAGCCGTGCCGACCCTGCCAACTACAGGCCAATTTCGATCACGTCTATACTCTGTAAGAGTATGGAACGTGTTCTAAATAACAGGCTCCTGGCCTACCTGGAAGCGAATGACTTACTCAGTGACCGCCAGTACGGCTTTCGCCGAAACCGGTCTACTTGGGACCTTCTAGCGTACGCCACACACATCTGGAGTGAGGTCATGGAGAAGCACGGGGAGGCGTTGGCTGTCTCCTTGGACATTTCCAAAGCTTTTGATAGGGTCTGGCACGAGAGCCTTACTGGCAAGCTTCCATCTTACGGCCTGCCTGCTGATTTCTGCACATGGATATCAGATTTCTTGAGGAATCGGTCGATACGAGTTGTCGTTGATGGCTGCTCGTCAGACCAAATGGCTATCAATGCCGGTGTTCCTCAGGGGTCTGTGCTCTCTGCGACACTCTTCCTACTGCATATCAACGATATGCTTAAGCCCGGGATCTTTGGGTACGCAGATGACAGTACAGTCGTGGAGAGCTACACGTCCGATGCAAGAACCAGCGGGCCACAGATCGAGTTATACAGAGAGGCTATGGTTGAACGGCTCAACTTGAGTCTGCAGGCGGTATCCGACTGGGGTGATGCTAACCTGGTCAAGTTTAATGCCACAAAGACTCAGGGCTGTCTGTTTTCGGCCAAAAAGAGACCCTTTCAATTGTCTCCCGCTTTCCGTGGTGTCTCCGTTCCGGTAACTGACAGCTTGGAACTATTAGGCGTTTCACTCTCATCTTCTCTTAACTTTTGCTCTTACATAGAGTCCAAAGCCCAATTAGCCTCCAAAAAACTTGGTGTTCTCTCTAAGGTGAGACGGTATTTCACACCTGAGCAACTGCTTAGTCTTTATAAAGCACAATTCAGGTCTTGCATGGAATACTGCTCTCACCTTTGGGATGGCTCTGCCAAATATCAACTGGAGGCTCTGGAATCGATTGAGAGACGAGCCAGGAGGCTGATTGACAACGACACCTTGACTAAGACGCAGCTGCAAAGTCTTGAGCATCGTCGCAAGGTAGCGTGTTTGTCGGTCTTTTACCGGATACACTTCGGAGAGTGCGCCCAGGAGTTGCACAATCTGGTCCCCCCTGCCCCTTTCTTCTATCGTACGGCTAGACGGACGCGACCAAAGCGTCACCCTTTTATGGTGGACATTCCGCGCGTTAGAACCAAGCGTTTCGAATCCTCATTCCTCATACGAACAGCCGGAATGTGGAATACTTTGCCTGGGTCTGTCTTCCCGTTAAAGTACACGGCGGTGTTAGTATATACGTAAACCCTAACATAAACTTCTCAAAATTAGATTGGATATCGGACATGGCTATCGAAAGCCATTTCGAAAGCTGTGGCATAGCTATTGACGAGCTGAACGCTATAATTATAGGCTTATACAGAGCGCCAAAAAGTAATTTTAACCTATTTATTAATACACTTGAAACATTGCTCATTAAACTCATGAGGAACCGGAACAATACAAAAAAAGTGTACATCCTTGGTGACTTTAACATAAACACGATAGAAAAAAATAGGAGGACTGAACAATTTATTACTACCTTAAAATCTTTTAAGTTTCATCCAATTTTCACAGATCCTACTAGATACACTTATCACAGCCAAACATGTTTGGATAATATATTAACTAATTCAAAAAAATACGAAGCAGAAATTCTAAATGTTGGTATCTCAGACCATACTGCCCTGAAAATGAAAATTAAAACAACCTTGAGTTATAAAGAAAATTACTGGTACGTTGAAAAAAGAAACGTTGATAAATATATGGATATATTTCTAAAGTACCTAGCACAAGTTAATTTTTGTGAAGTTTATGACCAATATGACCCGAATGCTGCGTACGATAAATTCATCGAACTTTACTTGCTAATATTTGATATATGCATTCCCGTTGAAAGAATTAAAATATACCATAAGAAAAAACCTAACTGGAAAACAAAGGGTATTCTTTTATCGAGTAAAAAAAAGAGAGCGCTGTATCTTAAGACTTACTTAGCTAATGATGATGTAAAAGTTAATGCCTACAAGACTTACTCCAGAACTTTTAAGAAGGTAGTAAACGTTTCTAAAAAATTGGCTAACATTAGATATATAAATAGAAGTGCCAACAAGACTAAAGCAACTTGGGGCCTCATCAAACAACACACTGCTCCTAATAATAATATCCGCTCAACAGTCAATAATTTGAAGATAAACGGTGAAGAAGTATCAGATCCCACTCAAATAGCTGATGCATTATTAAATCAATTCTCCAAAATTAAAACAAGCAACTCTACCAAAAATAGCACAAATAAATCTGAATATCCAAATTACAAGTCTATTTTCTTATCACCAACTGATACTTCTGAAGTCGTTAATATTGTCAATGGTTTTAAAAACAAAAAAACTACGGGTTATGATAAAATTCCAATAGAAGTAATAAAACAAAGCATATTCTTCATATTAGACCCTCTAATTCACATCATTAATCTTTCGCTATCATCCGGCATCTTTCCACTAAACCTCAAGAGAGCTCTTATAAAACCGGTCCATAAAAAAGGACCAAAAGATGATCCCAACAATTATAGACCAATCGCACTCCTTCCCTGTTTCTCAAAAATCTTTGAAAAAGTAATTTATAAGAGATTCTACAAGTTTTTCAGTCAAATGAACGTAATCAACGAAAACCAGTTTGGCTTTCAACAAGGTAAAAATACCACCCTGGCAATTTTTAAAATGCTTAAACGAGTAGGGAACGCTATGAATAAAAAAGAGGTTGGGGCTGCCCTGTTTTTGGATTTATCCAAAGCTTTCGACTGTGTTGATCATCACGTATTGCTGAAAAAACTTGAAAATGTAGGCATTCGAGGTCAAGCCCTCAAACTCATCGAAACATATCTACTCAACAGATCACAATCTATAGTTCTTGATGTTTATAACAGATCCACAAAAACAGTCCAGCAAGTCGTCTCCAAATCTATAGATATAAAAACAGGCGTACCCCAAGGAAGTATCATTGGCCCGCTTTTATTCCTCATTTATATAAATGAACTGCCCCAAATAACTAACCATTTATGTATAATGTTTGCAGATGATGCTACGATTTTCATTCCCAAACACAATTTGAGTGATCGCGAACATGAAATAGAAATAAATAGCACTATTAAATGTATTGGCGACTGGTTAGAAAATATTAACTTAAACCTAAACGTAGAAAAAACTAAAATGCTGCAATTTAGAAACTATAAACAACCCTTAATAAAACTCAACATTTCATACAACAATAGCCAGATAAATTTAGTTGAAGATACAAATTTCCTAGGTGTTAATATTGATACTCATTTGAACTGGAAATCACATGTGAATAAAGTAAATAATAAATTGTCCCAGTATTGTTATGCTATCAGTATATTATCCAGCATCGCCTCTAAACAAATTGCTACCAATGCCTATTATGGATATGTTTATCCTCAGTTGATATATGGAGTTATTTTTTGGGGAAATTCAGTAGAGTCCAATTCAATTTTCATTATGCAGAAAAGATGTCTTAGAATTATATTTAAATTAGATAACACCGATACACTTCGTGATGTATTTAAAGATAATAATTTTCTGACCCTTACTGGTATCTATATCTATGAGACCTGTATGTTTGTCAAAAATAATAAACCCTTTTTCAGTGACCTAAAGTCAAATCGTACCGAAGTCCAGAGATCAAAACACAAATATAACATATGTATACCTCAATTTAATAATGCCATGTTCTCAAATAGTGCATACGCTATGGCTATTAAAATATATAACTGTTTACCTATGCATATAAAAGTATTAGAAGGAAATAGCTTTAAAAAAACTCTTAAGTCCTGGCTAGTTTCAAAAGTTTTCTATTCTATCAAAGAATATTTTGAAAACCACAAATTAATTACCTTCGGATTACCCAATTTATAAAGTTGTTGAATTTTATTATGTTACTCTAGCTTAAGACTCTTTATTAAAATAAGTTTGTTCATATTGTACGCTCGAAATGGGCAGGCTGTTTGAACTTTTAAATTTTATGTAACATCATTTGTACACAGCTAAACAATAAAGTTTTTTCTATTTCTATTTCTATTTCTATTAGTGTCTTCAAATCCCGAGTAAATAGGTATCTTCTAGGTAAGCGTGCTACATCCTAGACCGCACATCTGCTTAACATCAGGCAGTGTGTAGTCAAACGCAAACCTATTCGAAATAAAAAAAAAAAAAAAAAAAAAACAACCAACGAGGAGATACTAGATAATTAGATAAAAGAACATTTGAAAACAGGAGTGGATTAGGTAAAAAGGGTAGTCAATTTGAACTCGTCAAGCTTGGAACACTGCATCAATCGTCAGATCAAAGGATAGATAAATAATAAATTACCTATCTTTTTAAACTGTTCCAGATTGTTATCAAAAGGTTGCATGTTATTCGAAGAGAACCCGGCTTTAGCGGAACCATTTTTCGTGGCTTTACTGGCGATGTTCCCTCTTTGGTCAGTCGGTTGCATAATCGCGAATGCATATTACATTCAAATGGAGATGTATTACGTGGCTGAGACTATTCTAGAACATAATGCAAGGTTGGCATGGCATCATTTTTATCTGCTCGATACTCGATGAGCTGGGGTCTATGACCGATTTTTTTTTCCTATTTTGGTCTTGATCGAAGTATTTTGGCTAAAGATGCTAAGGCTGATTATGACCTCGCGGCCAGTCGAGATATCCTGAAAAAGATGCAGTGATTTACAACGGCACGAGTTAGAAAGAGGTATGGTTGGTTTCTGTCATCTCGATGTGTGATGTCAGATTTTATGGTAGGTATGTGGTAGGACATTTTGGACTACACGATGACAGTTCATACTAACACATTAAATTCAATACATTTATGTCGCAAGAGCCTTCACCTGAATTTCTTCTTCTTTTTGGGGGATTCCGTTTGTAAATAAATATTTTTTTCTTTAATGATACTTTCCAACTTTTTTTTCAGAACATTGCCGTCCTTCCTCATTAGCATAACGTACGCCACGCCGCCTCGAACCTGGGAAAGTGAACTTGGCGACTGGTGGGACACCGCCCCAATATTATCTGGGATGAGCCAATATTATAACGCTGCTGATCTATTGCTGAGACTACGCTGCATTAGAGTAGGTTGCATTTATTTCATAGACTAAACTATTAGTCTTATATTGTAGGAGTAATCGCGCTTTGTTGACTACATGGTACCCCATTGTCCCTAAGTTACATCGGTCGTGCTCACGAGCAGTCTGAATGATGTGCTCAAATAACGAGATTTTAAGAAAGACTAGGCTATTTTCAGAAATGAAGAGATACGTAGAAGAACTAATATTACCGATGTATAGGTATAGCTCAACTGATTGGCAAGTTGATATGGCAGTGGGCAGGCCACATAGCACGGAGGAATCTGGAATGGAGGGATGGGGTCGAAATGTTCTCAAATGGAGGCTACGTACCGGCAAGCGCAGTGTAGGATGGCCACCTACAAAGTAGACAGACGACCACGACAATAACGTCGCAAGCAAGCCGCTTCCGACTGGTCTTATAGGAGATCCATAGGGATGGCCTATGTTCAGCGGCTTGCATCCAGCGACTTTCTGCAGTCTTAATTGGATCGTCGGCTTACCTTCTGGGTGCACGTCTTACGTTGCGCTTGTCATTAGGTACGTGGCAGATTAATACAGACTGTCCAAACTTCGATGTAAGAAAGTAGGAATTCGAAAGAACCATAGACGCAAAAGTGTCGCCCAATAGTGCAAATGTATGTACTTATACTCGTACTTAGGTATAGACTCGAACATCTCGTAGCTACAAGCAGCGGATAATGCAATCATCGCACAGTTAAAGTATTAAAGCTTTAATTAGGATTGGGTTCTACGCAGCTTGTAGCTAACATCACAGTTGCCAAGATATTTGATTCGCCTATATGTTTGTGTTCAAGTTGGCAGAAGTGTGCGTTTCCCTGGCATTGTGCGAGGGTGGCGAAACCGCCGTGTATTACCACCTCGTCGCTTTGTGCTGCCGGCTGCAGGGGAACATACAAGATGCTCTATGCCATGTACAGGCGGGGATCGGAAAATACGGCGAGGTAAGATATGGTTTAATATCATACCTTTAAAAAAATATAATAAAACTATATGCTTAAGCTTATTTCTACATAAGAAGCAATTGAATCCACATACCCTTGAATGTCTAAATATTCGCTTCTTCCTTCATAACGCGGACCGCCAGGGACTGGAACGCCCTACCTCCGTCATTGTTTCCTGACAATTAAAATTTGGATATCTTCAAGTCAAGAGTGAATAGGCATCTTCTAGGTCTACATACTCCATCTTCGGCTACAACTTCGCTTCATCAGGCGACGTTCTTTTCAGATAAGCTATTTGAGAAGCCTAGAAGCAGAATGCCTGTACAAGCTGGGAAATATAACCGCATCTACGGCTTCTTTTGAGAAAGCAGGCAATTGTACCGGTAGTTACTGGTGAGTCTAATTTACCATGTGGCTTACGAAATCCTCATTCACACTCCTCCGAGTTTCGGGTTCTACAACAACCAACCTGCCCAATTGGTAATTGTAGAACCTGGGACAGATTATGGATTCAGTAGCCTCTTTGGATTGGTTTGGATTGTCAGGAGAAATATCAAGTCACACAGTGACATTGACTATTTAGGTAATGGTAACTCTGTACCGAACTGACTCTAACATGTGTACTTATATTTTTGAAGTATCCTGCTGTCGACGCTGTGTCGCGAGCGGCAACGTGTCCGCACCATCCTCGTGGACCTGTCGCGTCGGCAGCCCAGCGCCTACGTCTGGATGGCTCTTGCTGATGACTGGATGACGGTATCATGATTTTGCATAACATTTATGATTATTTAAAGAGAAATTGCTATAGCTGAAATTTGCATAAGTATTCACCACCCATTTTGTAAACAAACCAATGACAAAGATCCATCACATCATTCATCACTTATTATGTTATCATAAGTAAATATAGATAACCCATAACTTCTGTAGTTACTCTGTTAGTAAGTTTGCTACCTAATGTGGTTATCGTTTTATAGACGACGAATGTATCGAATCAAATGTAACCTACCTATCTATAATACCAGAATGATGTGGACTGATTAAAAATCAAGAGAGTAAAGAATAGTTGCGCTCGGATGCAATCCACGAAACTTCTAATTGTACCTATGCCATAAACAAAGAGATGATGAGAGGATGAGAAATATTGCAAAATTAATTTCCCTACAGAGGAGCGCAGACGAATAAAACTTACGCCCCTCTTTTATCTCCGAAGATTAAAACTAAGTTTCCCGCAGAGAGCCGGTGAAGGTGAGGCGGACACCTCCGGGCAGACAGCGCCCGCGGCCGCCAAGACTTGTGCTGCGATGTGTGCCGTCCAGGCGCTTAAATGGGACCGGAGAGCGGGCAGAGCCTGGGCGTTGCTCGCTAAGCTTGTTAAACCGAGCGCGAGGCGCCTGCATTGCATGCAAATGGCTTACGAAGTAAGTCTCTCTCATAAAACAGTACAGCTACATTATGTGCTCCGTCTAGGCGCTCAATCAGGACCACACAGCAGGCAGAGCGTGGACGCTGCTTGCTAAGCTAGTTAAACCAAGCGCGAGGCGCCTGCATTGCGTACAAAGGGTTTATGAAGTAAGTCTCCCTCATAAAGCTGTGCTGCGAGTTGCGCCTCCGAGGCGCTCAAGAGGGATCGGTGAGTGAGCAGAGCCTGAGTGATGCACGTGAAACTCGTCATGCCGAGCGCCAGGCGCTTGCCACCGAGATACCAAAGGGATAATGTGGTCGATTGAGAAAAGAAAGAAAGAGATACAATTATTTAAAATTACATGAGTTAGAAAGAGATATGAAAAATATCTCGATATCAATGGCTTACGAAGTAACGTGGCGTTCATAAATCGTTTTGCAGATTTGCGGTCAAGATTTTTTTATACTAAAATATTAAACATTACACGACTTAGTAATAGTAGGTTTCACTGACATTACGATATTTCCGAAGTATTTTACCGGCAAAATGCTGCAAATATAGCAGTAGAAACAGTTTGTGCTAATTACAAAATCTTAATCAATATTTATCATTAATCAGTGTGGATACACTACATCGGAAGGGAAAATGGAAACCGCAGTAAAGTCGAAGCAGTCTCTTTGTCACCGCTTGGGCCGACCTCTCAAGGAATGCCGCTGTTGTTTTTGTAAAGATGGTAAGGTTTAGTTCAGTAAATTACTCAAATGCCACTTAGAACTCTAGCTATAATTATACTAAGTATTTAGTACTAAATACCTACATACTTATTCCACATAATCGTATCGATTATATTACTAACCTAACAAAAAACTTTGTTTTATTGTTGCGTGAAAAACAATCAAACACAACTTAAAAACATTAGAACGAATCATATTTAAAGGTCATTGTGGTATTAAAACAGGCGAAGTTCCTCTTTTACGAGCTTAGCTTTATAGGAAAACGTTCCATAGAAAAACGAGTTTCCGAGAAATGAGTTCATAACTTCTTCAAAGTTTATGGAGTAATATTTCACACATTTATACTTTTAGTAAAAGCTAGTTTTTACCTACCCGCGGCTTCGCCCGCATGATATTTTGATTTTTGACGCAATATCGTTATAATTTATAGCCTATGTGTTATTCTGATATATAAGCTATATTATTGCAAAGTTTTGTCTCAATCCGTTCAGTAGTTTTTGCGTGAAAGAGTAACAAAAATCCATACATCCATCCATCCTCACAAACTTTCGCGTTTATAATATTAGTAGGATAGTAGGATTTATTATAGGTATGGAACTCTGCTGGTTCAGGCAAGACGCTTGATAGGGAAATGCACAAAACACCCCATGCCACGTCAGTCTGCCACGCCAAATAAGAAACAGACTAGACTGACTAGGTACGAGCAATAACAACTTCTTACCTTCTTGACGAAGCAGTTGACAGCTTGCATGTGCTAGTTTATCAATGATACGTAATGCATGTTTGCATGGATTATTCAGTTTATAACTCCACAGGATGGTCTTTTTGTTTCCCTTTATGTTGTGGACGTTGGCTTTAATCTGTAATATAACATACGTATATTAATTTACTCTAAATATTATGCTTAGCAAGAGTTCGACAAGTTAAATTAGGGGAGTTAAGATGAACAATTTGAACTTGTTCTCCAATAGCAAAAAGAGTGTATTTGATGCAAAGTTCATGTTGCTTGACATTTAGAGTCGCATTAGAGTAAGATTATACATTATTATGTTTTCTTCATATACCTACCTACATATTCGTGTTATGCTTACGGGTTCCTCTTAATATTCAAACCTTATGTTGTAAATATGTTATAATGTAGGGACCTAATGCTTTAATGCCCTACTCTCCATACCATTTATTTTATATAATGCTTACCTCATCAGTTTTAGCATCCATCAAAAAGTTGAAATTGATTGTTCCAATCTGAAGCTCTTTATCTAATCCAGTAGTCGTTACAGACATGTTTTTCGATTTGGGCCTTTGCAATCCGGAATTTCAATAGTCATTTGTCCAATGAACCAGAAAACGACATCAAACTTCACCCAATATCATGTAGGTAGGTACAACACAAATGGAGCCCTGCCATGTAATCACTGTCCTAGGATATTCTCTGACAAATTAATACTTGTGGAGTACTTTCCAGCCCTGTATTCCACTATGCAGGGTGAATTCTAATCAATTAGCATCCTTTTAGGTGCTTATTATATACATAAACTAACAACTTTTGTTCAGCGACTTTTGTCAAAACTCAAAAAAAATCTGCTGTTTCATAGATTTTGTGGAGGGTGAACGATATTTTTCTATGGAACAAAAACTTTTTTTTTGAGAATTTAAAAAGGATGCTAATTGATTAGAAATAACCCTGTAATTCGCAACCACTCAGATGCAGAAAATTGTCGCCGTGAAAAGCACATAGGTACCTAATAAAGTTTTTTATACTTATCTAGTTATTGGCATTTGTAACCATTGCATTAAGGTCGACAATATTAATAGCTACTTTTAAAGTACAATATACCTACCATACTTAACATATTAAATAAATATTATATTGTTTACCAAAGTGCGTACAATACAGAAAGCAAAAAAGCTATTTAATTTACGATACATCATACATATAGAGATATAACCTACATGTAAGTTTAGGTACCTACCTACATAATCTGTATTTAATTGTGATCTACGCCGTAGGTAATTTAGCTTTCCATTACTATCAATAGAGTAATAACAAAATTGACATCAATATAAACGTGCATTCATATCAAATTAATTACCTACATACTTTCCTGATATGATGGAACTAAGTACTTTATTTATGTAGTGCTTCCAGTTTCCACATTAGAATTATCTCAAACAGTTCTAAATGAGAAAAAGCAGCGCTCTTTGGTAAGTTTCTTCGAACCTCAGTTTCACAGAACAGCATTTCCTTCTCTTCTGTGCTCAGTTTGCATGGCACTGTTATTTCCACACACGCTGACTAATACCTACAAAGTGCGTGAACTAAAAATAGTTTTAAATTGAAGTTTTATTTTATATTTTACCTACAGAACAATTAAAACTTGATCATCGAATAATATTCTTTATTTGATATGTGAATAAGTATTGTGATAACAATAAGATTCTTAGTTAATTTTCTTATTAAGAGTTATAGTAGAATGGAAACAGGCGATGTTTCCCGTTTTAGAAGTCAAGTCCGCTCTGTACGCGTATGTTCCGTAGAAAAACGAGTCCCCAAGGAAAGATCTCACCACTGTTCCGAAATTCATTTCACAAGAATAATTTCCCTGAAACAATACAATATCTTACCGGGTAATTTTGAAAAATCAGTTAATCCTTGCTCGAGTTCCTTAGACAGTCCAAGGGCAACAATAAGCCCGATTACAGAGGCGCCACCGTAATTATAATAGCTAAGTAAATAGCATAGTTCTTTTTCTTTTTTACTTTAGGCATTCGAGAGAACGCTTTTTACGCTGCTATTAAATTTACGCTGGCGGCTGCTACTAAATTCGGCCCTAATACCTACCTAGCTGATATAAAAAAGGCATCTATGTATGTGTTTTAAAAATCTATGATTTTAAAGTGGCAAGGCAAATAGCGAGAAGCCTATTGATGGCTAACGGCACATACTGGCAGTGTAGGACATCCACCGACCGCCGCCGCCGAGGTGGACAGAAGACCACAGGGGTTAGTCCAAGTTTACACGTAAATTAAAACTACAGCTGTTTCCGTATGGCTCTATACATTTTTGTACAGCGCCCCTGGCGGAAACGAGGAAGAATTAACTAAAATAATGCCACACGCAAACGCGTAAGTTTAAGTAAACTATGCAAAAACTGGACTATGGGCTCTGCTTGAGACCGCAGGAATACACTGGATGGAAACTACTTCCAACCGATTTTATTAGAAATCTATAGGGGAGACTACTGTACAGCAGTGGACGTCCTAAGACTGATATGATAATGATGATGCATATTTTAGTACACTGACTGAGAGTCTAGATAAATTCAACATACAGAGCTCAACTGCTTTCCATGTATGAATACTCGTTTTTCTAAGGAATAAACCCTAACCAGAATCAATACTGGACCGCAATGACCACATAATATGTTTAACTTAAAATAGATTGGTACAACAGAACTAAATCTACAAAAAGTGTACTTATCCATACCAGGGGGGATAGCTCGGTAGGGATTAGAAACCGAGCCAACATGGTATATGTATGGGTCACAGAACATGTTAATTTTCATATAGGTAGAGCTATAAATTCTTGTAGAGAAGTTACGACACTTGTCAGGAATTTTTGTTACCAATCTAGACGGGCCTTAGCGCTAACAGCGTCTTTCTAGCGGTGATCATTCTATGATTAATATACCTAGCAGCTAATATTAACTTGAATGTAATAACTTGTGAAAAAATATACTTATCGAATCAAAGGAAAACGTCATGATTATTTGAAATTTTAATTCAAATAAGTATTTTAGTAATATCACACAATAGAAAAAAAAACCTATTTTTTAAGAACACCAAAATGTTAACATGTATCTTATAATGTACCTACTATAGACACTGTATGTACAATAGGTATGTAGGTACGTAAGAAAATAAATTAATGAATTTTCTTCTTCAGAGTTAAAGTTGTATTGAAACAGGCAATATTTCCCATTTTAGAAATCAGGTCCGCTCTGTACGCATATGTCCCATAGAAAAACGTGTCCCCAAGGAAAGCAGTCGTCACAGCTCCGAAATTGATAACACAGGAATAATTTCCCTGCAACAATAAATATAATAGGTGTAGGTGCGGTCGCTCCTAGCTCCAGTTTATTTGATATTTCTCTTTTACCTACCCAAGATCCCAAGGTCATAAAGGGAAAATGATTCTTTCCTTAGTGAATTGTTTTTAGACGTTTAGGTATAAATGTACCTATTGTACAAAAATAAATTGTACCTACCTACCTACATACATAAGTCTACTTAACCTAATTTCGGATTTATCTCGAAAAACCTGTGTAGGTTTTTGATCTAGAAATTAAGTATGTGTTTAGTAGGTAGCTTTGATTATGTATGGGCCGTGCCAACAAGTTGACGGTTGTGAAGTTAGCTACAAGCTGCGCAATATCCAATCCTGACAGAAGCTCACAGAAAGCAGCACGTTGATTGGCTATTCCGCAGCTTGTAGCTAACTTCACATCCGCCAAAGGTAGGACATCACATTCAAAGGTAGGTAGATACCTAAGTCTTTTTTTTATTAATTAGGGCAACAATGTAACTATAACAAATATTTAACTTGGAGCAAACCCCCAGAAAAGTTCCTATGCTGAAACCGGAGTTACAAAAAGAGAGAGAGCGTATGCTATTAAATAAGGTGAATCCGTTTTGTTGTTCCTGTAGATCTTGGGACCCTGGGTAAGGTACAACAGCTGGATACATACCGACCATGCGTAATTTACTATAGGATGACAAAACGATTACTCACCTTCTTGACTAAGCAGTTAGTCGCTTTCAGATATTCATTTATCATCGCAGCAAACGCGTAATGCTTGCAGGGGTCACTTAACTTGTGGTTCCAGAGAAACGTTCGCTTGGTTTCTTTCACGTTGTGTACCTGAAGCTTCATCTGCAATATGTGAGATATTGAAGAGAATAAAAATATGCAGAGCAAATTATGATACGACTAACTCATACACATGGCGTCACTAGAGGGACACGAGTGAGCGGTGCCCACCTTATTTTCTTTGCCCATTCCAGCTTATTTTTCCTCACCTTCTTTTGGTGAACAAAGGTACGTAGCTGCCCCCTGTAGAGAAAATCTCTACCCACGTCAATGCTTATACATTATAGACTGATAGATGAGTATAGGTACCTATCAATTACTCTACCCTAGACCGCATCGCTACTTAGGGATGATTTATTTTGAACAGAACATGCACGGGACGAGCCCGGACGGGGCCGCTTGTTTCAATTGTTTGGGATTGTCGCACTGAAGAGTCGCCAAGGGCAAAGCAGGTACATTTATAAGCTTACCTCATCAATTCTAGCATCGACTAAGAAAGTCAAATCTATTTTTCCGGTTTGCAGCACTTTGTCCAAGCTTGTTGTCATCATGGTCAAATTCTTCGATTTCGGTCCTTTGCAAATTCCGTAATGATCAAAAGTCAAGGTAAAAGGGCCCTGTGTATGATAATTCCATCAAAGTTAAAAAATCTACAATCGGTGATGTCATAATCATATTATAATATATAATTTAAATGAAATATGATACACCGGTGCGTTTCTAGTCACTAACCGCTTTATAAACCCAGAATTATTTCGAAATAGTTCGTAGGTATGTGTTGTATTTTACGCGTGAATTAAAAATATCAAAGAAAGGCAAAGACAAAACACTAACTACTGTGAAGGAACTGGACATTTATTAATAAGACGGTAAGTTTAGTTTCACCGCATACGAGCCAGAAACGCGACCATACACGCTACCTTTGCACAAATATTAGTGGCCGGTGGGGACGTTTGTGGCTCGTGGCAGCGTTTGCGGTTGCGTTTGTTTGCGTAGCAGCGTTGCCGATAGGACACTCGTTGTGCGCTGCAAAGACGCAATCACTGATAGCTTTCTAGAAATGTTAAGACTACGAAGAACCAGTTTTGTTACTACCCTATCATCGCACAGAAGCCACAAACGCCGCCATCCGCCATTAACGTAACATGTGGAACTGTAAGAAAAACATCAGTGGCGACGCATTTTGGTGTCTTTGGAAAATTGTTAGCGTTCAAGGAACCTCTAATGGGACTGCTTGAAGGGTCCTTGAAGACGTACTCTTCTAGAGTCAACGGCGAGACATAATTGGGCGCAGAGCGAATATTAGACTTAAAACTGCAATTTTTCATACAATTCAAAGAAATGATAATCGGGGCGTTCTTTTCACCCAGAAAATATCTTTTTTTTTTTTAAATCAATGCATGGCCCACGGCTTCGACGCCCAAGCAATCTAGGCAGGTGGATAGGTTGCAAGCATAAAAAACCTATAAAAATAGCCCGCCCTCAATCATCACACAGAAGGGCCGTATAATAGGTAATGGGGTACTTACGTAATTATCTGCATTTTTAACCAATGGCTCAAGGTACACTACACTAATTACTAAAAGTAATAAAATGTAAGCTACTCTGATGTACATCATACCGTGTAGTTTAATAAATAACTAATACATAAGTGCGGCAGGTAATGAAGTTATTTTGCCAAACATAATAGAGGCAAAATAAATCTATATTTAATTGGCTTGCGCAGCAATTTAGTACTCCAGCTTTTGTATGTTACGAACAATTTATTTGCAGGGTTTTAATAAGGACACCTCTTCCGTATTGTGTGAACAAAATTGATGATACGTATCCTCACTAAATAACATAGTATAAAAGCAAAACCGCTTATTTGTGTGTCTGTCTGTGTATCCGCTTATATCTTCCAAACTAGATAACAGATTGCAATACGGTTTTTACTATCTTTTAGAATATTTCTTCTGGAAGGTTTTTAGCTATAACTCATCCGTAACCGGGCGAAGCCAGGACGGGCTCTTGTAGATACCTACTAAACTTTTAGTAGGTACCTACAAGAGTAACTACCTACTACCATTATAGTATAAATAGACGTTCGAATTTGGTACGCTCCGCACCGACGGACGGTACGGTGCGCTCGACACGCCACACCACCGCACCGCACAAAGACGGTACAGTGCTTTCCGAGCTACTAGACAGTGATCACGTCGAAATACCTCGAACTTTATTCGAACAAGCTAAAATCGCGTTAGTTGCGACAACCATCGGAACTAAGAAAGAATCGATAGATGTAGTATCGATTCTTTTTTATTTTCCTAATTTTTTTTTCATCTCTTGAATGTTGAATCTTTGTTGAATTAGGTCGTGAGACGAACCCCATAAACACGGAAAAAAATGATAAGTTCTAATATCGAATTGGTGTCTATTAAGTATCAAACACTTTTAGTAGCACTAGCAATGCCAGAGCAGTGTTGTCAACGCGCTGTGTCAATGTAACAATAGTACATTGTTCACCGAGAGGAGAAAGTGACCGATTACCGTCGAGGGTGTCGTTTAAAACACCCGAGATCGGAAATCGCACTTTCTCTCGAGTGATACATAGTGCTTTATACTACACCTACGAGGAAAATAAATAGTACTTTTCAACATTGAGTACATAGACCATAACGTACTTGGTTTGTATTTTTGCGCTTTTTCACTGAAATAAGCTAGCAAAACAGTTTCAGAAAAAGATGCCGCATTTATTTCACTTTTCCATTGCAAAAAATCGTCATAAGTTTTATTATATTTTTTAATTGATTTCTGTGGTAAAAGGTTATCAATCAGTATTTTTGCTGTTTCCTTCAACTGCGGCGGAGTTAAAAAATCTTCATCATCACTATCACTACTTATCATTTTGATAGTTTTATTTTACTTTTCTACGAAAACTGAATCCTCAAACAACACACAAATTGAAAATGGCGCCAATGGCGTCTGCAATTTTCACATGTTCTTTTTTCAAATTGTTTGACACCATCCAACACACAGCTAGTGGCCAGTGTCATATTGCGAACTTGGAGATAAAAACTCACTGTAAAAACTTTTTGGCTTTTGATATTTAGGTTACCAGCGCATAGTCTTACCCAAAATTAAAAAAGAAAAACCACGTAAGAAATGGATTTTCATACACTTTTCTCCCCCGCTCAGATGCGTTTTCTCGCCGCATATTTGTTCGATATGCAATGACGTACTTTCTACCGTAAATTTGATAAAGTATCAAGGTACTTTCCGAGCAGGTGTAGTATAAAATTAGTAAAATGGCACACGGGCGACCTCACCTACGACGCTTCCCTTTTTGCACGAACTCTATAAAAAAATCCTTCTACAATATAATATGTATTATAATAGATGCTACTACAGTATATAACTTGATAACTAGCCTAATCATTTTCGCGCTTTTTTTACTCTAAGGGCTCCCACGAGACCGGCCTAGCCAAGTTTGGGGCCCACTGTTAATCTTACAGAATAGGTACAGCATGATTTTAATAAACACTAGGTTTAAATTGTTATCTGGAACCTTTTAGAACTCATGTTTTAGATAAATAAAAATGTTCTTTCTTTCTATAAGTTTATTTGCGTTTTATCCTTGCATGGGTGGGGGAGGGATGTAGTGGCGGTCTCCAGCCGGGTCTGGAGTGGTCACCTCATCCCACCGGGGCGGACTGGGCCATTGCGACATCTTCTTATACATCCAGATCAGAGCGTAGACAATAAGACCCGTTCCAGATAACCTGAAAATATGCTTTTGATAATTATTTTGGACTAACTATGCCTCCCTTCCACTGCGAGCAGAACGGATCCGTTACGGACTCAATTTAGGTAAGTCGCAAAATAAACAACTCTATTAACCAACTTCAAAAAAGGAGGTTCTCAATTGACAACATTTCAAATATTTTACGTAATTGTTTTTATTTTTTTTCTGAAAGAATATGGAAAATTAAGAAACACGTATTTTTTATTTTTTCGATATTAAGTACTCATATTTTGCGCAAAATTAATTTTTGAAAAAGAGCTTATTCCAAAAGGTCGTAACTGCAAAATTCTGGACTCATAAAGACTAATGCTGTAGCCACTTTCTAAAAAAAAATAGGCGCATGCTTTGCTGTCACTGTCAGTAGTGTCAGTGACAATCAAAACATTCATGAATTCACAACTAAATAACATTCCACGAAAATAACAAATTCAATCATAAATTACTACGCTATATCTTTAGCCTTTATATTGTAATAATAACTAATTAATCAGTCATCTATCTTCATCGGCTAGGCATAGAACCTAAGGCCATAGATTGGAATTTCTAGGGCACAAAGGAAGCACAATTCTTGGCGACTAGATCCTATAACTGCGTGTTTTGTGCGTTTTCTCGCATATATTGCAGTAGCATCATGTAATCTACTTTAGGTACCGTGAAACATGCCAACTTTGCATCCAAGGGTTTCTTTGCCCAGAATGCAATCTGCAAGGAGATCCGTTTGTATTGAAAAATATTCTAGTGTTATGGGAACATTCCTAACATTGGTAGAAAGTAGGTTTTACGTGTCACATCACTGAATACATCGTTGGTAGCCAACTTCATTCAGTAACGTGTCGGAACCTGTCGAATACTGTGCATGTTTACGCGGGCAAATTTTTGAAGAAATTTTGCAGTGTACTACAAGACATGGCAAAAACAAAGGGCGGTTTGTGTTATTGTATGTTATAAATATCGAATTGCTCAGTGTTTTAACCGTAGTTTCGGCGATAAAGGCTCACACAATCAAAAGATATGATGATGGGCAAAGTTATCTAATGATTTCAAGACCTCAGAATGGCTACTTTGCCAGCGTTCAAAAAAGTGTTAGGGTTGTCACTTTATAATAAAACATGTTTTATTTTACTAATTACTAATTTGCTAAATTAAAGAAAAAATATGTATAAAAATATATACTATATTAATTTATTATTAATATACCTGTATTAAAAGTTGTTATTTTTTTAAAAGAAAAACAAACACAAATCTCGGATCCGACAAAGAAAGTCTAGTCCAGACGTAAAATAGGGTCGAGAATGTACAAAAATTACTCTGAAAAAATGCTAAAATTAGCATGCAAAGCAGTTAAGTCAAAAAAAAATCTTTCAGAGATGCTGAACAACAGATTGGTGTACCAAGAAGGATAATAATCAATAAAATTACAAAACAACATGTTAAGTCTGTGGGGCATCCAACTGCAGAAGAAGAAAATAACACTAAGGGTTTTACAAGTTTCTGATGAATATGGGTCTCCGATATATGAAAAAAAAAAAACTCACAGACCCATAAATTCAAAAATCAAAATCCTGGTGATGCATGGTTCTAAAACTTTTGGTCTAGACATAGTAATGAATTAACTGTAAGAACTACTCAAAATATTTCAAAGGCAAGAGCAGAAAAAGGGCCACAAAGAATCGCAGAATATTTTGATAATTTTAATTTTTTGTTTTTATTATTATTATTTTGAGCCTGTGTTGTCCCACTGCTGGGCAAAGGCTTCCTTTCCCTCCTTCCAGACTCCGCGATCTACTGTGTTGGTGGCCCAGTGATTTCTTGTGATTACTAAAAATTACTAACTCAAATGTGGCAGCCCTATCACATTGAAATCACAACTTTTATTTAGTATGGAAAAGAGAAAAAATAACAAGGTAACATTGCCCACTCATTTCAAAAGCAAAGTTGTTTCATAATCGGTAAGATTTTTAAATTAAACTCCTTCATTGTCCTAATACTTTTAATAGTTTGTTTCTCACTGGCAAAAGGGCTATACTTTCATCAAAAATGAACACGGGTAATGTTGGCTAGAATTGCAGATAACTTTGCCCGCCATTAAAATCAATGAAATGTTGGACAAAATGTTGACTTTTTAAAAAACTTACTAAACTGGACCATGCCCATGATCCTGCAGATTACGGCATTAAAGAAAAAATACCTCAGAACTGGTAAAAAAAACAGATACTTCAAGTTTTCTAAAAAAAACGGGCAAAGTTGGCATATTTCACGGTAGATTACGGCTGTCGGCCATTGTGTAGCCGTCCGAAACTTTCATTTTGTTAACGTAAGTAATCAGGAGAGATCAAATAAAAACTTCCAAGAGAACACCAAACAATTTTAGGACGTAAATTATGAATTTAATGATAAGATTTATGTCGAGTCGAGCATACGTATACTTGCGTATAACCTTGCTAAGCCTTGCTTGACACAATAACGAAACAAAACGTAACCGAAAGTCAGTGTCAACTGTCATTTTATATTGCTAGTGTTTTTTTTTTATCAAATTATTTATAATTTTATTTCAGACAAAGTCCATAAAACAGAATTCAATAAATACACTCAAAAAAAAATTTAAAATAATCAAAACATAGTTAAAAAAAAATCGAAGGCAACAAAGGCAACTGAACATGAATTATGAATCCGTAAACGGCTTGACGGATGGTTTTTATTTAATAACTTTGTAGTTACTGCACCAATAATTTTGGAAAAATAAGCATAATCATCAGCATCGCAATATCTCGAAATGGTTTTGGAATTTCTTCACAAGGCTATGAAATTCCAAAACCATTTCGACATATCGGGATGCTGATCATTATGCTTATTTTTTCAAAATTTTTAGTGCTGTAACTGCTAAGATATTAGATAAAAACTCTCACCCAAGCCGTTTCGGGATTCATAATAAAAGTTCAGTTGCCAATGATAAAAAAATACGAGTACTAGCAATATAAAATGACAGTTTACACTGACAGTGTTGACACATAAAATGTAGTTTAAAACTGAAATGTCAGTGTCATTTTCAAATTACTTATTTTGCTTTAGCCAGAGAGGTAAACGCAAAAAATGCAAATACTTTCCAAAAGTTGAATTATTGGTATTAAGTTATCAAAATGGTGTACAATACCCTGGAGTCAGTCAGCTGGGTTCCCTAGCATTTGGTGGACGAATCCGTTTGAATTTTATAAGTATCTTGGAACTAGTACTACTTATTCTTCTTCTTTTAAGTGGTGCTAATTTAAAGCCTGTATGGCAGAATCTGTTACATATTTCAGGTGATTGGCAGTTGTTAAACTTTTTTTATATTTTTCTTCCCATAGTATACCGCGGTACATAGTGGACTATTTGCGCTGACCTCCCGGCCTATTTGTTATGAATTGTGACAGATTGATTGGCATTGATAGTGACAGGAACGCTAGCACCTATTTTTTTCTAATGTGGCTTCAGTAAAATTGTTTATGAGGCCTAAATTTTGCAGTTACGTCCTTTTAGAATAAGCTACTTTTCAAAACTTAATTTTACGGAAAAATAAGTCGTTTTGGAAAAATAAAAAATACGTATATGTTATTTTGCAATATTCTTTCAGATAATAAATAAATATAACTATGTTAAAAATTTGAAATGTTGTCAATTCGACTATGTTTTTTGTACGTGAGTTACGCGGTTGCTCTGCCAATTATGAACAGATTGTAATGATTTTTAACCTTTTAACCGGCTTCGACAAGGAGGTTCTTAATTCAACTGTATCTTTTTTTTACAGATCATACTTTAGAGATGGTCCCATTCAAATTCTGTCAAAATTGGCTGTGTCGTTTTTGAAAAATCAACAATAATGTAAAAATTAGTATATCAATGATACATTGATTCGTCGAACTAATCCAATATACACAGTTATGCCATTTTTGGCGAAAAAATATTTATCAGCGAAAGTACTTGTATGAATTTTGTCGTTTTGCCCATAAGGAGCCGGTTCTGCGGGCTTAGCATATGGACCATAAAATAATACTATGACATGTCAGAACGTGACAGAGTTATGTTAAAGCATATATCTGTCACCTTTGCAGACGTCGGTAATCTCTTGTCGTGGTCTTGTATGCTAAGCTAGCTGGTCGCAGTACAATGCTATCATAATAGTCCCCAAGCAATGCCTGTCAGGACCGCAGCTAACGTTCACAGGACGTTATGATCTCTCAAGCATATTACAAGGCATCGCCCGAGAAGTTAGCCATAGAAATCAGTTGCTGGCTTGGAGACTACCGACATTAAACAGCGAGCTAAAGCACTCCTACTAGTGACTATTGCTATTCGATTTTTGTAGGAGCTACTGTAAGTTTAATAATTTTTTGTGGGACTGCTTTTTAACTACTAAGCCAAATTATTTATTTTTGGGACCTTGTAGCGAACTTTGTTTACTTCCTTCTTCTACAATCATAAAAATCCAGAAATAACAGAGCAATTGCATTACACGAAAGAAATACGGCAGACATACTCTAAACTATTTATATTTGGTGTTATTTATGTATGTCTCTTCATATCATACCTATTTTTAATCAACTCTGGTTCTTTCTGAACCTTGTAGAAGTCCCCTAATTTTCTAAATTTCTCTGATTCTTCTACTACCCTTTTGAAAGTCCAGAACTCCCACAAAGGGGTTATTGACCACTCTGGGAACCTATGATTTTGCGAAAGCTGGATCAAAGTTTATCTAAAATGTTATGAACATGCAACTCGAGCTAACTTTAATTTATTATGCTAAAATTACTTACATGTTCAACATCTTTATTGGATTGTATGTACTTTTCTGCAAATCTTCGTAGGATGATCTTCACTTTTTATCACGAAAGATTTTTATAATTTGCTTTAAAATTGATTTTAGAAGTAACTTAAGTGTAGTTCTACAATTATCCTTTAAAACTTTTGTTCAATCAATTTCAAAATATCAAAAGCATTTCAATTTGTTAAATGTTCAATCTTGTAATAAATATAATGATGTGATATTTTTTGAAATATTGAAATGTAATGAATACACTAGTGTTCAAACAGAGGTTGACACGACGATATCGGGGTAGATCCGATGGTGGTATGTAAACAATAACAGCTATACAAGATGTTTATTGTTCAGGAATGCCACAACATCTTTAAACAAATAAACAGAGTATTATTAAATAAGGTGATAACAGTAGAGAGCAATTCACATTTCAAATCTTCGTTACATTTAGTTTAAGTGAGTTAGATATGATTGACTTGTTGACTAGTTACATTTAGTCATGCAGACGGTTCCGAAGGATAAAAACGGTCGACTAAATCCTTAGATAACAAAGTCAAGAATATCTCGAATTTACTTATTTAAATATTCATACAGACCACGGCCTTCGCTTTCTTGACTAGGGATATATTAGGGTAAAAAACAAATAAATATAAAAAAACAACACGCGTCGGTTATGTTGCTTTTTACTATCAATTTTTGGATGTATGTGTACAAGTATGAATTCGAGGAAAATAAAGGAATAATTATTATGTAATGTTTTATATAATATATACTCTACAACGCAGTACTCATTACGAACAAACATTACTTATCGTTATTCTCGATACAGTACTTCTACTCAATCATATTTTTTTGTTCGAGCGCTCCTCACTTTTAATTAGATATCATGAGAGCATTAACATTATTAAATGTTACAAAACCAAAAAGAAAAAAATATTCTCTATAGAATCCGATCGATTTAAATAATAATAAAAATATTCTAGCTAACGAAACTCCGTCCGTCCTCAAGATCGGCGAACGCCGCCTAACAATCTAACTGTACAGACACAAATACAAAACTCACGGAAACGTCCGGGACTCGAGCACGTCGCAACGAACGATATTCACTGCGGTTCAAATCGGTGAAAAAGTCTGCGATAAAACGTAAAATCCACGTACCGAATAGTCTAAAAATATAATCGAAACGTCTATACATAGATGGGTGTCGTTCGCGTTCAGACGAAGACTTTGGCGAGGCCGTCGGCGCCGGCCGAGGCGATGTAGGGCCGCAGCGGGTGGAACGCCACGTCCAGGATGCTCTCGTCGAACTTCTTGCGGTGCGCCGTGATCTCCTGCACGCACGTCTTGGTGTCCAGGTTCCACAGGCGCACCGAGCAGTCGTGCGAGCCCGACAGCAGGAACAGCCCGTTCGGGTCCAGCGCCAGCCCCGTCACCGCGTCCAGGTGCGCCACCATCGCGTGCGCGCAGCGCCCCGACACGCCGTCCCAGAACCGGATGTGGCGGTCCTCGTGCGCCGTCACCAGCAGCGGCAGCGTGGGGTGCGCGCGCACGCGCGTCGCGCCCGACTCGCACGTCACGCGCACCACCGTCTGCAACACACAGACAATACTCGTATGAGATATTCGTACAGTAAACCACGTACGGTAAACATAACATATGATTTTATGTTGCCAAACAACCTTATGTCAAACTGAATCTTTATTGTAACAAATATCACTAGCGCCACGCGGGCTACGGCCCAACGCATAGAGTCGTAGAACATCTTCAAACCGCGCGATAGTGCAAATATGCATCAATGCTACTTCACGCATTGCTTACGACTTACCATGCACCACCCAGTTAGCGCAAACCTGTGTGACAATCGGTTTATAGACTGGCGCCGCTGAACTACGAACAGACTCTATCTAGTATCCCAGTGTGCAGCTAGTTAGCTGTGTGCCGTGGGGCAGTGCCGTCGGGTGTAGCCAGCAAGCAGCCTCACCTGTCCAGTCTCCAGGTCGTAGAGGGTGAGCGTGCCGTCGCGGTAGACGACGGCGGCGCGCGCGGCCGCGTCCGCGAAGTCCGCGGCGGCGGGCGAGAGCGCGCTCTCGTCGCGCAGCGTGGCCAGCAGCGGGCGCGGCGCGCGCGGCGCCCACAGCCGCGCCGTGCCGTCCGCCGACGCCGACAGCAGCCGCCCCGCCGCCGCCGACAGCGACCACACCGCGTCCGTGTGCTCGCGCAGCACCGCGCCCTGCAACAACACAAATACTCATTATACCCCAGACCAAATGTATGCCCTTGTGGACCGTAGTCGACAAGCTTTATATCTATCGACTATAATCGAACTCCGCGACTTCATTCCCTTCTTACCTTTTCTATCTTACCTACCGAGCGCAAATATGAAGATACTCTAGGCCGGCCGAATTATTACCGAGAAATGTACAAACTTGACACCGATACCTTTCAAACATACATTGTACATTATCTTAATAATCAGTGGCCACGGCAGGTTCGAAAGCGATGTATTTTCCACAAAAACCTCATTTAAGTCCAGAGTGGCCATAGCAAGGCAAAAGACACCATATAAGACATAAGAATAGGTCGTACCTGCACGGCAGGGTCGTACGGGTCATAAGGGTCGGCGGTAGGCGGCGGCAGGTTCCACACTCGGATGGTGCCGTCGAGTCCGCCAGAGTAGCACTCCTCGGAGCGCGGCGCGCCCATGGCGAGACACAGCACGGGCGCGGTGTGCGCGCGGAAGGTGTACAGCGGCTCGACGTCGAGGCCGGCGGACTTCTTGGCGGGCACGGTGCGCTGCAGGTTCCACAGCTTCAACGTGTGATCTTCGCTAGCCGTGACTAGAGCCGCCTCTGTCGGGTGGAACGCCAGTGCTCGCACCTGGAAAGATAAAACAAATCAGTTGCAAACTTTTTTGTTACGGAGGAAAATCTTCACAAGATACTCGCATTCGAGTTATGATTGTACTCACTAAAAATCTTTTGGCTATCCTGCCCGTGACTGTATAGGCCGAATCAAACTTTACCTATGCCTAGTTTAGGTTTAGTAGGCGTCAGGCGAGTCATTGCACAATAGTCAATTCATATGTTAGCTGCGCGAGGAAAGGGAATCTTCGGCGAAGGAGGCGTCATAGGCGTCAGCCTCGTTGCCGACGGTAAACTGCACTAGTTCTCCCAACTCTCTTCGACCACTATTATCTTAGTAAATATAAATGACCCCGTGGAATGTATTGCACAGATACTGACCCCGTCGAAGTGCGAGCGCAGCGTGTACTTGGGGTTCCAAGTCTTGCGGAAGGACTCCTTGTTGGCGGAGGAGACGTCGTACGCCTCGGGCTCGTTGCTGACAGTGAGCTGAGCCAATTCTCCCAAAGCTAGAGGCTCCTCGTCGGCCTCGCCCGCGCCCCCCGCGCCGCCCGCGCTCCCCGCAGGTATGGCACCTACGGAACTACCGGCCGGGAATTTCGCTGCAACACATAAAACCACCATCATTATTTTTCGCCAAAAATAGCACAACAGACTTGAACCGTGTATAGGCAGAATCAAGGAGCATATTAACTAGTGGAGTGGTACGCGGGGCGTCCTCGCTCACCATCGATAGGCGCTTTAGTTGACAACCGACTAGGGATGCTCGATCCAGGTGCTTTGTATCGATACTTTGGATTGCAATGGATCGCATCGCAGTGTATCGATCCACTTTTTTCGATACGATATTTTGGATCGATCCGGTATCGTATTTTAAAAAATAGAACATATTGTCTTGTATACCATCAAAGTTTATTGTTTTAGATACATAAACAATACTTATTTACGTCGGCCAACCTGTAAGTGGAGTACACAGAAATAATATTTTCTAAAGCCGCTCTTATGCTGAGACGATACAGTTGTGTGATTTCGATACGATATTTGATACAATATCGTGCCAATAGTTAAAAAGATGTGTTATTGCGATACGATATTTTATTCAAAGTAGAACCAAGTCAAAAATATCGATATCGATATTTTGCTAGTAACATTTTAGGCACCACTACAAGAACTGTTGTCATTGCGTCATTTTGGCGTCAACCAATTACAGCCAGCAGAGCTCACCTCTTCCCCCGCTTAAAATCGGTGACCTATTGTTTCAACAAAAACGGGGCCCACGCGCTCTCCAGTCTCCTCCATGGGCCGAATATACAACTCGGCGGATGTGAAATTAGCAACAAGCTGCGCAATATCCAATCGTAACTAAAGCTCATCTAAAGCTACGCGTTGATTGGATACTACGCAGCTTGTAGCTAACTTCACATCCGCCGACTTCGAATTCGGTACGCACGAATTAAAGTATCATCGATGTAGTAATATTTACATTATCACAAAATATGGCTATTGTACAATGTATGTACATTTTTAGGTTATCTGCTTGCCCTGTACTAAGCCGAAAGACGGTGATTCAGACCATCATTGTGAACAACTTTTACTATGGGGCCAATTCGGAATTCGACAAAAGAAAATCAGATGTTCTGTAAAAAATTGCAACACGGAATCGAAATATGTATAAAACTGCTGATTTGTTATTCAGTTCCGAATGACCCTGTATAGCAGGTGTGTTTGTGTAGATACCTGGCGGGTAGTCGTCCCCCTGTCCGCCGCTGTCGGCCTCGCTCTCCGTGATGAGGTTGAGCTCGTTCAGCACCTCCTCGGCCTCGTGGTCCACCTCCTCGCCTGCACACAATATCTTTACATCACTCACTCAACTAAAAAATACAATAAAAATGCCAACAGACTAAAAATACCGAAACTGAAGCAAAGCTCGAAGGCACAGGCACTCCATAGGCTAACAGATACACTGATGCCCTTAAATGCAGACCTCAAAGCTAATAGCCTACTTTCACGAAGGAGCCGAACGAAGCGCAACCAATTGGTAAACTTGTATGCGATATCGCACACCTCCTCGCGCCGCTCGATTTGCGTTTTTATCAAATACTGTAGACGTCTACAGTTGAAGTTTCCTTTAACGCGTACAAATGAACTTTCACCGTAATCGCTTAGTCAGACTCAGTTAGTCAGAATCAAAATTTGCATTTTATTACTGCACAACAACTCGCCTCGCGTTCACAGCAGCCAAGACATTCGGCTTATACATTTAGGTTGTGTGGATAACCTAATCCTCCAGCAGCTGTTAAGTGTGCTTCAGTCAGGATTGAGCTATCCGCAGCTTGTAGCTAACATGACAGCCGCCAAGACGTTTGATTCGAGCTATATATACCTTGTTTGTCATGGTGGTGGTGGTGCTGCTTGGTCGCGTCGAGGTCGTCGATCTCGTCCATGTCCATCTCCTGGTGCGTGAGGAACTCGAAGTTGGCGAACACCGCCGCCGTCTCCTGCACCGACAGCCCGTCCTCGCTGTACCCGCTGCCGCTGCCCGCGCCGCCGCCGCCCTCGCCGCCCTTGCGCTGCTCTTTACCTGTCAAACGAACCACATTGTTGAACCATATTGCAACCGAACCGTAAAACTTTTTATGCCAATCTCAGAACGAAAGTATTGACGTGAATACGTCTTTAAAATTGCAATATAGAGAGGCCTCAAACCAAATAAAAAAATTAAAACAGAATGTTGTGAACAAACAAGTGAAGCAAACCAAAACTACGCCTCGTCGTGTACAGACTATTACACACACATCCACGTACAACGAAACTACGCCTTGGCTTGTCAGTCGAACTATGGCGGCGCAACACCGACGCCGACTTGTATAAAAACCGGCCTCACTTGACTGTTCAACGACGTTCTCTGGACGAGGGAAGCAAGTCAAAAAAATACGAATGATAACAAAATCGGGGGACACAGTTTGGTCTTGCAGCTTTAGATCTATCATCTCCATCATAAATTCAATTCCACCGTTTGATAGCTAAAAGATCAATGAATTGATTACGCCAAGTGAGAACAGTGACGCAACGCGGGGAGTTGAAGGGGAAGCCCCGCCATTTTGAGGTCATTTTGCTTAAGTAAACATATTCACGTACAACATAATGGCCATGTTCATGACACTGCCACACCACATTTTTCAGCATAAACTGTAGTTTTCACGCGTTCGGCAGTCTTTCTCAAGATTCTCAAATTATATAACCAAGTGTTACTTGATCTGTACGCAACTACGCACCCATAAAGTAAATTAAAACTCGTACCTCTTGCTTCAGTATTTTTAAAGTATGACTCCATTTGGTGATATTATAAAATAGCCAAGACATGCTGATGGTATCAACTGCATTACCAAATCCTATCAAAAACTTAGCCAAAAATACTTAATTTTGACATATAATACAATTACAACAAAAAATGCAATTCCCATATTGTCCTGATTTTTTTAGCTGTCACATCTGACTTTGCAGAAGAAAAATAGTATACCAAATTTTCCCTTTAAACACATTGATTTATTTAAATTTACTCAACATAAAATTATGATAGGGTCAGGTTAATCGCCGGTATACGAGTTTATTTTATCCCTATTCCCGGCTAATAATAAATATGCTAAAAACGTACTCGTAAGGTTATTTATTTATTGGTGTTACCTTCCCTCCATGTTGCAACGGAGTAAACATAGAACATGATATTTGCGTATATTTTATTTAGATATTAGGGAAGTGCATTTATCAAAAACGTTTTATATATCATTATCATCTAAGTTGGAGGGATTCATTCAGAGGGTTAATTTGAGTTTAAACTATAGTAAATTCCGTGTGGTTCCATAAATTTGTACAGGACTCCTGGCGAAAACGAAGAAGAACTAACAATAATGTATAGGGTCAGACGAAAACGATGATAGAAGTTTTCGTTTACTGTGCAAACTAATACTAAGGCCTCAGAGCCGGCAACGGTCTTTCCAATCAAAGAAAGGGTCGGTTGTAAGCGGCTTCCATCCAACGTACTATACGCGTCTTCGTCTACAGTCCTAGAGTATTCGCAAAGAATGCAAAGAACGCGGGACTCTACCAGTATTTTTAAGAGTCTTTTAATATTTTCATCTAAAGTTATTCAACAGCTAGAAAATTGCCGCTGTTTTCAATATTGATAGCCTATTTAAAACCAGTTTTTAGGCACGAAACCGACAGTATGCCCAATTATGAAGGCACCATCGTAATTATAATAGCTAATTCTTTTGGAGAACTTCAAAAAGATCTAGACCGCATTCAGAACTGGACCAGGGACTGGATTATAAAGTTGAATACTACCAAATGTAGTGTGTTACATCTTGGTAGAACCAACCCTAGAGCGACATACACACTTGATGGAGTTGCTTTAGCATCGGTAGGCCAACAGAGGGATTTGGGAGTCATCATTACTGAAGATTTAAAATGGGAAGAGCATATATCTATGATAGTCAAACTGGCTAACTCATTTATTTATATCATACGCAAGTCCTTTCAGACAGTAACAATGGATGTTTTTATTAAGATTTACAAAACCTATATAAGGCCTCTGCTAGAGTATGGGTTCCAGGTGTGGAGTCCTTACTTTAAGAAGGATATTGATTTGCTTGAAAGTGCACAAAGAAAAGCCACCAGGATTCCATATGCTCTGCGCCGCAAGACCTATGAAGATAGGCTAAGAGCTCTTCGTCTCACGACCCTCGAAGAACGCCGTATGCGTGGAGACCTAATTGAGACCTTCAAGATTCTCAATGGCTTTTATAATCTTCCGCATATTCACGACATGTACACCTTAAACGAAAATATGCGGGATAGCAGACGCCATAAATTTATCTTGCAGCCTACACCATCACACACCAACACTGCACACCACATCCTATGCAATAGAGTTGTCTACAACTGGAATAGGTTGCCTGAGGATGTCGTCTCAGCAAGAACTATAAACACATTTAAGAATAGACTGGACCTTTGGATAAAGAAGGAAAAAAATTATTTAACAGATAAATACTAATTCTATTTGATTCTGCTTGATATAGGCACATCAGTATACACTGCTCGCCTATAAACAAATAAATAAATAATTAGGCTACATATTTCTGTTTCTTTTTCACTTTAGGCATTCGATAGAGAGAACATTTTTTACGTAGGAATTAAATTTACGATGGCGCCTTCATAATTGGGCCTACTGTTCCTTTAACATCGTCCTAAAACATGACTCACGGTTTTACGAGTGAAGAAACAGAAAATGTATACAATCATTCTAATAGAGCAATTCGTAGACAAAATGTTTTTGTTTTTATGTCTGACCACAACAAGATATTATGTGAAGATTTATATTAGACCGGGCCGTGTACGTGGGCCGGACGGGGCAAGGATTTGAAAACATACATTAAATTTGTGTGAAGCACCGTATCCCGTCCAGGTAGACGGGTCTGGACACAGATCATGTGTCAAATAAACTACTTATTAAACTTACGTAACGTTTTAAATATGTACCCCATACGTGCCCCGTCCGGGCCACGTACACGGCCCGGCCCGGACACGGCCCCGTCTAATATAAATCTTCCCTAGTTCGGCGTAGGCCTGACTAGGCTGGCGTTGCGCCAGTAGATGAATGTGATTATCGCATAACTTGTGGACAATAATGTAGGTATGCGTATCTATCACATCGTCTAACAAAGAATGAGGAAGCGTGCTGTAATCAAGAATTATGACTACGATCCCGTGTAAACAATGGTCTCCGGACATAATTAATGAAAAACGTCGAATTCGCGATCGTTTGGCGAAATTTCGATATTCAAAAGGCTGTAGACGATTTACACTTCGGCAAAATGATTATGTACCTTCTAGTGTTTTAAGTCTTTAATTCTGATTTTTTTCTAAGCACGACGAGTCTGAGCGCTAATACTTGATACTATTCTAAAAAAATGCTGTCACATTATAATACAACTAGTTTTTACCCGCGGCTTCACCCGCATACGCAATATATCATTATAATTAATAGCCTATGTGTTATTCTGATATATAAGTTATATTATTGCAAAGTTTCATCTCAATCCGTTCAGTAGTTTTTGCGTGAAAGAGTAACAAACATCCATACATCCATCCATCCTCACAAACTGTCGCGTTTATAATATTATTAGTAGGAAGTAGGATTTGAGCAGCGAAGAAAATCGTATACAACGTGTAACAGAACGGTTCAACAATACTGAACGGCATGTATGTATATCCAGTCACGAATCACCTGTATGAATTGTAGACTTCTAAAGTCATCTTATTTTTTCCATACAAAACTAAAAAATAATTTTTTCAAATTATTTTGGACAACCCTAAAGTAGTGAGGTCGGTGACCCGGCGCGGCCTCGCCTCGAAAGGTTTGATGAAGTCGCCCGCGCCGCACGCCAACAACAAACGAACGCGAACGCGCCGTGGCGTCTTATTTTTTAGTTTTAGGTTCAAAATCTACAAGGAAATGCTAGTTAGGCTACGTAATGCTGTTGAAGGAAGCTACTTACCTACAGATTCTTAGACCTAGTCCCTAGACCTAGTCGAGACCTAATTCACGTTTAAAAACAGCTAAAAATTCGTGGCCTACTTGTAGGTATCTAGTTCCATAATTACCTACTCAATGTTTTATTTTAATGCGTAACTTAAATATGTAAGTACCTAGGAATTTTCAGAGTAGATAACCAATTTAGGTATCCTATTTTTGACAAATACCTATTTACTTACCCTAATTGTAAGGTTTCTTGACACTCTTGAAAGTAAACAAATGTTATAGGCCGCGCCACACAAGTTGGCCGACGATGTGAAGTTAGCTAAAAGCCAATCAACGTGCGGCTTTATGTGAGCTTCTGTCAGGATGGGATATTGTGCAGCTTGTAGCTGTTGGCTTCATATCCGCCAACTTGTGTGGCGCAGCCTAGGTACATGTGGGTACTTACCCTATCTTTGGCATATAAAATTACTTACCTAGGTAATTAGATCCTATGGGCACTCAGAAGTGATAGAAAAAAAAACAAATTGATAGATATTTTAAATTCACTATTTTTATTTGCCTACTACAAATAACAACTAGGTACCTACCTATACAGTTAACACACACAGTGGCGTCCACAAAAACTTAATAAAAGTCGAAGGAAAGGCTCGAAATCCTGACCTCCTCGCTCGCAGCACAACCGAGTACGTAGGCACGACGAGCCATAGATTTTCTCACGTTCACCACCTCAAAATTCCGTGTACGATACGAGGGATCATCTCTCCTGGACTGGAGTCGCACGGCACAGAATAAACAATATTTTTAATGTACCACCACAAAAAGTCTAATCACGTTAAGTCCGGAGACCTTGGTGGCCAGCACACCACGCCCCTGGGTCTTATTCACCGTCCTGGAAACCGCACGTTCAGGTGGTCGCTGACGCGGCGCGCATAATGCGCGGGCGCTATTAAATGTCCTCCAGACCTCCATCTGGTTAATGTAGAACGCCGCTTCTGCCCGATGCGTGCTGGTCCTTGGGCTATCTTCAAAATGCTGCAGACTGCGCGTCTCGAGATTTGAACCAACTCGAGCACCGGGTCATCCTTCGTGAAAGTTCCCAGTAGGTACTGAGCAGACGTACACATCCGTCTAAGAAGTCCGTAAGTTAGAAAAGAACGCCAAATTCGTGCGCCGCGCCGCCGCCGCCGCCTCACCCGCGTCGCTTATCGACGCGGGTGATGATGATGAACACTCTTCAAAATGTCAGCTCGTGCGCGGCACCGTAGTTGCCATTTGTATAATATTATTAGGTATCCTAGACTTCCGAGACATCGCGATGGTAGAAAGAGTTGATAGACGTCTTCATTTCCGCAAGGTCAGAGGGCGACTGACTAAAAAATTCCTATTATTTCTATTAAAATTGGAATCAAAATTTTAGGGTTCAGTGTTCATATTTTGAATTTCGTTTTTAGTGAAAGTTTTTTTTTTGATGCGCACATAGTTCGAAGAACGGATGGCCGATGGGGCCGTAAAGTTCTCGAATGGAGACCACGGACCAGCAAGCGCAGCGTAGGATGTCCACTGACCAGGTGGACTAACGATATAATAAAGATCGGAGGAACGCGCTGGATACAGGCCGCTTCCAACTGGCCTTATTGGAAATCCAAAGGGAGGCTTATGTCCCGCAGTGGAGTCTTTCGGCTGTTGGATGGATAGATGGCCGTAAATGGCCGTAAAGGACGATACCGTTAATCGACACTTTAATTTGTCACGCGTGTCGAATGCCTAAACTAGTAGAAAAACTAAGGTTCGATTTATTTACAGCATATCTTTTGTCCGATGGGGTCAAAAAGTTCTCGAGTGGAGACATGTACCGGCAAACGTAGTACAGCCCCCCGACCGCCTAAGCAATAGCAATCGTTTATGACTTCATTTTAGTCATTTGGCACCGCCTATGTGACGTTAGCCATCAAAGTTGTTCATTCAACGATTGATTGTAGCGCTCGTAGCGTAGTTTGACTAGGTGTTTGTCAGCGATCACCGAAATTAAGCAACGTTCCGCACGGTCAGTATTTGGATGGGTGACCGCGGGTGGCATTTTCCAACTGAGCGCTACCGTGGCTCGGATGACACGTTAAATTGTAGGTCCCGGTTGTTTGAACCGTTTAGCCATGTCAGAGGCCTTCAGGCGGCCTAAAAACTCTGACACCAGGGCTAGCCATCCGGCCTATACGAACTTACTTACTTTAACGATTGCTTTCGCAATCCGCGCAAAGCAATTGATGGCTAACGCCACATAGGTGGTGCCAAATGACTAAAATGAAGTCATAAACGATTGCTATTACGATTGCTATTGCTTAGGCGGTCGGAGGGCTGGACGTTCCCAGTACCACCAAGCCAAAGAATGGCCACCCCAGAACTACCAAGCCCAGATGTGGCCAGCGATGGCCACACATGTGGCTAGCGAGGGTGCTGAGAGAAGCCGCCCGTCCTCGCGGACGGGAAGGGTACTCGCACCCTCCCAACATTGCCCCTCAGCTCGATAGCTGAGGCGTCCAGCCTCCGAAAAGAGCGCAAGCTCGAGTCGGAACCCTCACTCCCGCCAAACACGGGGGGATAAGAACCCGGATGATGAGGACGTTCCCCCTACAAGGTGAACGGATAACCTAATTAGATCCCTAGAATAGCGTTTGATGCAAGCTGCTTCCAACAGGTTTTATTGAAGATCTATAGGGGAGGCTTATGTCCAGCCTTGGACATCCTATGCCCGAAAAGACGACGACAAACTATGTCGTTTATATTCTGTTACTAAAAGAGGGCAATAATAAATATGGGTTTGATAACAGTTGGAATTAATATCAAAAAGTAATTTTAAAGACGACGGACATAGACACGCACCCACAAGCTGCGGATAATCGTGACTGAAACTCAGCTGCGCGATAATTGGGTTATCCGCAGCTTGTAGCTAAAATCACAACCGTCAAGATGTTTGATTCGACCTATACAAGCTGCGCGAAATCCAATCCTCGGTGAGCTTCAGTAAGGATTGAGTGGACTCGAAATATAGGTATACGCGGTAGCCAGAGACGAGACGCCGGGGCACACCCGCCTGTCAACCTCATGCCTTCCGCGCGCTCTCTACGCACTACGACACGCGGCGTCGGAACTGTGCACACATGCGCAATAATTAGCCAATCACGGCGAAGTGTCATCTGCGGCTAACATCTCATCCGCCGATTTGTATGGCGCTTAGTATACCTAAATAACACCACAGCCACACAGGCTTACTGTAATGTACACAGGTGAAAAGTTTCAATATCATTCCTGTTACGATCTAATCTAATGCAATCGTGACGGACGTGCAGTTTTTAACTGAAAGGTCTACTCGACATTGTGATCATTAGGAAATAGCATACAAATAGACATACCATAAGCATATTTGCGGGCCATATGGTTCATGGCGTAGTCGCATCGGTCGTGCTGCTGCTTGTCGTAGTTCCTGTAGTTGGCGTTGTCAGCTTCTTCATTGTTGAGGCCGAGCAGCGCGCGGACCCGGTTCGAGCGCACGTCCAGAATCGTGTCTGTGTATCCGATCTCCTATGGACAAATAACACGATGTTATAGGTCTATCAATCAGAATATAGTCGGGACAGTATAGCAAAATGGAGATATATAGACGGTCCAAGATCGCCTTTAGTGGCGTGATACTGCAGACTAAGGCCCTTCGCACACGTAGGCGTATCGTAAGAGTATCGTAATACGCGCCTACGTGTGCGAAGGGGGTTAGTCACATCTGGCGGACTCGTTCCTTGCTCGGTGAAGGTCGTTCCTTGCTGCTTGAACTAGGCTGGGGCTCCTCTGGGCACACAAGAATTTGGAATCGTTTTGGAAAGTAAAGAAAGCTTATTACACTAACGTGAAGAAGTTAGAATCAACGCTTTGTGCTTTCATTTTTCAATCCTTTCAAATATAAAGTACCTACCCTACCCTGACGATGACGTGGACACGGGCCCCGTGTGCCTTTATGGTAAAGTGTGCAGCATGTCTTAAAACCTGCACAATATAGGACTTAAATGAGGCAACAGTTCACTATGTCGTACGTGATTTCAACATAACTCCTTTCCATGAAGAAAATATGCAAGCATATTAAGGAATAGAACAATTAATTGGGAACTCAAGGGTGCTACGAAAATATAGCTAGCTCTCCAGTAAATCCAATATCATTGTAACGCCTAATAATGCTAGCTTTTTAAGACTGACCGCTAGCATGACGTCAGTTCCTCACCCTCTTTAGGTATGCGATCGTTCATGGCATCGATGTTCTCGCAAGGAAGAAGGCATAGAATTGTGACGTGCGCAAAGTTCGCTAAGTCAGTTCATAAAGTAGGTAAGTTCGTATAGGCCGGGTGGCTAGCCCTAGTGTCAGAGTTCTTAAGCCGCCTGAAAGCCCCTGACATGGCTAACGATTAAAACCACCGGAACCTACAATTTAAAGTGTCATCTGAGCCACGGTAGCGCTCACCCAACCGAAGGCTGACCGAGCCAAACGTTGCTTAGCTTAAGTGATCGCTAACAAACACGTAAACAAACTGCGCTATGAAGCGCTACATAGTCAGATCGTACTTACGTACGAAACAGGTGGAGTTTGATCAGAACATTAGTTGGTAATGTTTTTTTTCTGAATTAAATAATTTACACACAGGTCACCCTTGAAAGAGTTTGAGTTTGACCTACGATGCTACAGATTAACACTTAACGTACATTAGTTTGGCTTCCCTTCGTGAGGCAAAAAGACAAACGTGTAACTATCAATTTCATTTCGTCACGATTCTAAGGCAGCTGTTGTAATGTTAGTTGAATGGATAAACGCCGCCAAAAACGGAACAGAAATTGTGATTCTCATGCAAATGAGGCTCCTTGAATATGGCAAAGTAATGAATAAAAATATAGAAGCCCTCGTGCTTTAAGATTATCACTGAATGTCAATAGCAATAACTTTATAATATAAAAATTGTCATTGTCATAGTTAATGCTATGCTCTACAGCTCTGTTAATTAAGTCAGAAATCGTGTGTAGGAGTGAGAAAATGCGTAAGGAGCGTTGACGCTGGAGGAATGGATTATTACTATCCATTTTTACATAACACTTTATGAAGACATTTTTACTTCATCTCTTAATATCTCTGAACCTCTCGCTACCTTATCCCATATTGAACTTGCAGCACTTTGTCACAAAATGGCATTCAATAATGTGATTGAGTTTGTGGCATAGGCCACCGGTGGTAAAAGCTAATGTGTGTGGCTAAAGGTGGTTGGGTAAAAGCTAATGGCTGATATACATCCGCCGAAAATTTAAAAAAAGTGCCGTTTCATACATAATTGAAACTCGGAATTGACAAAATTTATGAAACAGCTGATTTTAGGCCGCCTGAAGTAGGGTTACCATCTGACCGGATATAGCCGGTCTAGACCGGATTTTTACGTGTCAGACCGGACTCCGCCCGGATTTTACGTCAGACCGGATTTTTGTCATACTTGCATGTCCTCCCACCCGCTCAAGCGGCGCACTGAGCTCGGAGAGAAACAGACTCAGTGGAGTCAGTGAGAGCCATATTGCTTACGCAATAATAACTATAATAGCTGGAAAAAACAACTATTTGCATGCGGTTGCTAGCAACCAAAAATATGGAACCAAATATGTAATATAAGTAAATAAAAACGTACTTAAATACTATGATTTTTATTTAATACAGGTGCGTGACTGGACTTTTTTTTCAAAATCAGGATTTTTAGACATACCAGGCAGGATTTTGCATTTTAGGCCTGGTAACCCTAGCCTGAAGGCCTCTGACATGGGGCCGTAACAGTACAAGTCGGCGGATGTGAAGTTAGCTACAAGCTACGCGAAACCCAATCAACGCGTAGCTTTATGTGAGCTTCAGTCAGGATTGGATATTGCGTAGCTTGTAGCTAACTTCACATCCGCCGACTTGCATGATTCGGCTTGTCCCATTTAAATTTTATCCAAACCGGCTGAGCCGTTTTGGAACAATCAAAAATATTCAAAAAATGATGTAATACATACATCGATTCGAGGAACCATTTGAATTTTGTACACGATTGAAGTCGGTTGTGTCGGGTGTGTTTTTGGGGAAAAATAATTATGTATAGCACTTAACATGCGAGTGCGTAATGTACCTGCAAGTATTGTTTGATGAGCTGTCGGCCTTGCTTCCAGTGCGCGCGCTCGGCCGGCTCGGGCTCGGGCGGGGGCTCGTCGGGCGGCGCGCGCACATCGCCCTGCTGCAGCTCCACTCCGTACTTCAGCTTGTGGAACTTGGCGCGCTCCTGCTTCAGCGCGTACTCGAGCATCTTGATCCGCCTCACGAGGTCGTTCTTCAGATTCTCTTGCCCCTTCCTCTCGCCTTGGAGGAAGGCGATCCGCGCCTAAAACGTACCACGTATACAATGCACACATGTTATACAACATTGAGATCGTCGTTCTTATTAGCTCTGAGCCCCTTACCGCCTTACCACAAAAGATTTGAACACGCTTTGAACACTGTTTTACCGTGCTATTTGTACTGTTAAACATAGTCTAAAGCGTGTGTAAAACTTTTGTGGTAAGACGGTTAGTGTTTACTTAAACTTTCGAATTCGCGTGAGGCTCCATACATTTTAGTTATTCCTCGTTTCCGCCAGGGGCGCTGTACAAAAATGTATAGAGCGATATGGACTGTACTAATCCCTTTGTACAAAAGGCTCTCTTTGATTATAAGGGCACCGGTGATCACACTAGTTTTGAAACTCTTTTGGAGTTTGTTGAAAGTTAATTGGTTCTGTTTTTAAAAACTTCAAAAAGTTAGGTATCAAATATCTTGCAGACAGCTGCGGTCTGCAGCTGCAGCCTAATCATCAACCAATCACAGACTTTAATTTTACCATTTTAAACACTGTGATTTGTCGAACACTAGGGCCTAGCCGCAAGCACCAGTTGTCTGCGGACCACCTTATAAGGCTTCTTTCTGTGCAGTTTATAAAAGGAAAGTTAGAATGGTTTTGATAATGACTGATTTCCTTTTCTAAATAATCAAAGACGCATAGCATGATAACAAATTGTCAGTTTGGTTTGAACATCTTTGGATAAGTAATAGGAATGTTTTCATAGTCTCGCTTACGCCCCAGCGCGATTGGTAGCGGCTCGAGCCACAGGCTTCTACCTAGTTCCTTTTATCGTTTAATTGAATCGGACCCTATCCGCGAGCAGTTGACCAGTGCTGCTTGTTTCGTCTTCACCATTACAAGTTGCAGCTACAAGCTGTGGATAACTCAATCCTGGTGTTAAGCTTCAGTCAGCATTGGGTTATCCGCAACTTGTAACTAATATCACAGTCGCCAAGTTTGATTCGGCCTATACCTTTTTGCCAAAGGCGACCCGCTTCATTATGGGCGTACCTAAGGAGCAGAGCATGGCCCCACAAAACTTGAAGTCAATACATTAAATTTTTCTGAGGTGGGAAAAAATAATCAGTTGCCTCTCCTAGAGAAACCCTCTAACTATAACAAATCGAGTCATACTAAACAGGTGCAGATCATCATCTCATTTATGGCCTGTCACTTGCAGCCAAGCCGGCAGTCAAGGGGACTATGAAACCAACCTCAATAGCAAACACTCGCTCACAGTCTGTGAATGACAACATTTTTTGTGTGAACCCAGCCCTATACACAAGTTCTGTAGGTACCATTTAGTTACTTCATTTTCTCTGACTTGAGCTTAACTTCAAATAAAATTAATGTTGCGACCTCCAGCTGACGCCGCTATAATTGTTACTGAAACTTTTCATGTAATATTTAAATGTGTTCTAATACTTTAGTTAGCTGTAAATTTTAATCTAAGTTTATTTTTCTTTGTCGTAGTCAAGGCTAACCAATCTTTATTCATTAGAGGATTCAAATGGATGAAGGACAGTCATATAAACAAACTTCCTTTCAGTTAAAAAAAGGCTCACAGCCACAAAATAAAATTAAATTCCAACAGCAGATGGGAAAAAAGCATCCTACACATAAAGCTGAAAGACCTATCTGACCAAAATTTATAAGGCTGGGCAGAAGCAGATATAACTCAAAATAATGTTTTGTTGTGTTACATGCAAAAATCACTGTTATTTAGTTAATTTTCTGCTTTTTATGCACTTTAGTCATTGTTTCAATACACACATGCTCTAGAAACAGCCAATAAAAGCCAAAAATAACAAAATAACACATACAACTTTTGCCACAATGTTCAACATTGATTTTGTATTTCATACTTTTGATTTTGTTCAAACTCTGTTTAGAAATTAAGCTTTTAACACAAAAAGTATTCCAGTTATCTTCTATTTAGCATGTATATTAATCTATCTGACACTCTCAAAACTCTGTAAATGTTTCTACTATTCACCAACTTATAAACATGATACACTATTATGTATTCTGTGAGCACACATGTGTTTATGTTGGAAAATCAACAGTTGGTGAAGTCACATCATGTACACTCTAATGGCATATCTACCAAAAACATATCTAACACATTCCAATTAAGAATGAGGGATTTATAAGCAAATATTAATTTACAGTAAAGGTTGATTCAACTTACAGATTCATTGCACTTTTTATCAATCCTGACAGAAGCTCAGTTAACAGCCGAACTACACAACCTCCAAACAGATTTATTCGGCTTATAGCTCAGAACACCCACTCAAAAGATGTAATATTTAATACTAGTTTTTACCCGCGGCTTCGCCCGCATGATATTTTGATTTTTGACGCAATATCATTATAATTTATAGCCTGTGTGTTATTCTGATATATAAGCTATATTATTGCAAAGTTTCATCTCAATCTGTTCAGTAGTTTTTGCGTGAAAGAGTAACAAACATCCATCCTCACAAACTTTCGCATTTATAATATTAGTAGGATTTCTTATTACATTCATGTTACATATTATTGCAATAATAAGTAAGCAGGGAAAAACTAAGTAATGAGAATTATGATGAGGTATTAATTAGGCTTATTTTATAGACTTCTAATATTTTTTTCATATCAAAGACCATACATTTTTCTGCGTTATGGTGAGTATCAATTGATGGGCTTTGAGGTAAAGAAACCAATTGATACCACTTACACTGGAATCAAAAAGGCATAGTCCTATATTTTATTTGCTTGCAATAAATAAAAATAAAAAATGCAAAAATTAAAAGACTCGACATAAGGATTTCCAAACAAAAGGGTGTAGTTGATAATATTCTTTCATGTCCTTGTAATATCAGCTAAAGTTGATCAATGAGACAAAAATAAGTTCTGGTTAAAATCAAAGTAAAGTTACAGGCACTTCAATTTCATCCTAGTCAAAGACTATACTATACCAAACTGTGTAAAAAAAACATAACATTCTGTGCTTTGTAAGAAAGGGATAGTGATTTCTATCTCCATTCCTAACAAAATCTTTAGACACTTACACGCGGTCACAATAACTCGACACATCACATTAATTTTTAAGCAATTTTGACTCGATCTGAATAAACAGGTAGAAACATCTTTTATAGAAGATGGTTTGGATGATTTTTTCTTTCATAACAATTATCATTTAAAGGTATTTCATATTCTCGTATCTTGTTATCTTTAGACATTGCTTTTAAAATATGGCGGTGTGATGGCGGCCTCAAACAAAAATCAAATTAGAAAATATGAAATTCCATTCAATGCGGTTGTTTTACTCTGCGCATTAATTTACCATATTTATTAATGGATTTTTTGAGCTACTGTACACAGTTTGGTCCTCAGTCCACTTTGTAAGATCTTTCAGTGGCTGAATTTCGCCACTGTCTTGTGATTATGCCACTGCCATCAAATCTATAGAATTTGTATTTAAACTGTATTAATTGTATGACAGATTTTTATTTTATTATTTTTTTTCACCTTTGAAACAAATACAGTATAATCTAAAAGTGAGAGAAATACAATGCGGTCACATTAACTAGACGATTGACCATGTGACGTTATTTAAGCACTCAAGTATGGTGTGCAAAAAAACCGGCCAAGTGCGTGTCGGACTCCCGCACGAAAGGTTCTAAACCATCTTCTATAAAAGATAAGTTTCTACCTGTTTATTAAGATAGAGTAAAAATTGCTTAAAAACTAATGTGATGCGTCAAGTTAATGTGACCGCGTTATAGTTTAATACAAATGAAAAGACTAGGAATGGTTTGATAAATGATGAATTTATAAGGTAGATCTTAATTGGTATTTTTTACACACATAAATCAATATTTTACACCCTAATCATTGTGTACCAAAGCTGATATTGCTATTATCATATTTTAAATATGCCTGTGTATTTATACAGATGGTGAATCAGATGACCAAACAATGTGTTTTTGGACCACAAGGATGTAATTTTAAAAACATTTGTGGTCATATCATGATCACAATACTTTGTACATTTTACAATTATGTGCATCATAAGAAGTTAATGTTACAAAAGATTGACTGGGTTGATGACTTTACCTGATGATTTTGTGTTAGAAATCACATTGAATTTCTAATCAGAATTGACACCAATATTTTAGGATACGTAAATTACATCTCAATTTCACAATAACAACAAAAAGTAAACTGTTTATTCCACTCAAAAATGTAAATGAAAAGGCTGGATATAGTAAGAAAAACAAAAAAAATCACCTCAAACTCCGCTCTGTCCACCTCCCATTGTGATCTTTCGAGCTCGAATCTCGCCCATTCGTGCTGGATGAAATGTAAGATGCCCGGTATTGAATACTGGACACTTTGGCTAGGTTCGTCATTTTGTTTGTTATTTACACTGACTCCAATTTGAGATCCCACTTGCCCTCCGTTGTGATGAGACACGGAGCTATCATCCATGGCTGTGGGGATTTTCATGACATGGCCACCATTACCGAACTTGTCACACACCTATTTTACAAAACTACGTACATCAACTATGCGAAAGGAAATACTAACACATCATTATAACTATATTTCAACTAATGTTCACGTAGGTGACACCATCTAAATTAATTTCTATCGACGAATTCATGAATGACAAAAATTATTATTGCATGACGGAAAGAAAAGTCGCAACGACGTCCGTCCGCATTGCTATTTTTTTAAAACAATGTTACCAGAATATCCTAAGTTCAATACATATGCTTTCAAGCTTTCAAGCATCTGCTTGATATGACAGTAATAATTTTCTGTTGGTAGCACGAAGATTGTCTATGGAAATATTAACGCCGAATTGCGATGTTTCTCAGAAGTTTTTTTTTCATCTCTAAAGAAGCTTCTAGTCAGTGTTACCAACTTGTAACTATCATCCAAGTAACGGTACTATTTTGTTTGGTAGTCTGTTTATTTTTATTGATTTTGTGACAAAAAATGAAACTACAGCTACTGTTTCATGATTTATTCATTTAGTTCTAGTTGAAATTACAACAGACTTGATTGTAATGAAAATAAAAATAAAATTTAGCTCAATTTAAACAAAATAGATAAAAACTCTTTTAGAAGATAGAAACTTTTAACGAAATGGTACTGGTAGTACAGCTTTCAAGCTGAGTATACCAAGGACTTTGTATACTATCTGGACTGCGCACAGACGAAATTTGGCTCAAAGTTAGTTTAGGAAAATTCAACCTTAATGCGTTGTAACAAAACATATATTCCTTTGAAATGGCATAAGAGAGACGCTGTGCCGAGTGAGACTTCCCAAAGTGATGAAGTTGTCCCGCTCGCACCATTGCCATTTCGAAACGACACTTATATATGGTAGAATTATTACCTGTTAAGCCGCCACTGTCTTAACCATTTCTTAGTTTTTTTGACAATATAGTTTGATAAGATTTTAGTTAAAATTGCGAATAGATGCCAATAAAACAGAGTTTGATATTTATTTTGTATGAATATACGTACGTTTTTATGATTAACGGCTATTTTTTATTTTTGACTAGAGTATCACCGTCGATTGCAAATGGCGTACTATGGTGTATACAAAGAAGTGTAGTAGGTTGACTATGCTGGACATATTTCTTAAACATGCTGGGTGTACAATTGGGGTAGAGTCGTGGTTGTCATTTTTAATTTTTTTGGGTTGTAGATTTCAAAATTGGCATCCATATTGGAATTAAAAACGGCAGACGTCACTTTTTTGAAAAAATCATGGGTGTAGTTTTCGAGATTTTTTGGGGTGTAGATTTCAAAATTGGCATCCATTTTGGAATTAAAAACGACAGACGTCACTTTTTGCTTAAAGTCGCGATGAGTGTCGCATTTGAGGTTTTTGGGGGTGTAGATTTCAAAAATGGCATCCATTTTGAAATTAAAGATGGCGGACGTCACTATTTTGAAAAAGTCGTCATGGGTGTCGTTTAATAGGTTTTTGGGGGTGTAGATTTCAAAAATGGCATCCATTTTGAAATTAAAGATGGCGGATGTCACTATTTTGCAAAAGTCGTCATGGGTGTCGTTTAGTAGGTTTTTGGGGGTGCAGATTTCAAAAATGGCATCCATTTTGAAATTAAAGATGGCGGACGTCACTATTTTGAAAAAATCGTCATGGGTGTCGTTTAATTGGTTTTTGGGGGTGTAGATTTCAAAACTAGCGTCCATGTTGGAATTAAAGATGGTGGACGTCACTTTTTTGAAAAAATCGTTATGGGTGTAGTTTTCGAGGTTTTTGGGGGTAAACATTTTAAAAATGACATCTATTTTGGAATAGAGATAGCAGATGTTGCTTTTTTGAAAAAGTCGTCATAAGTGTTATTTTTTGATAATTCGGGGGTTTATATTTCAAAATTGGCATTCATTTTGGATTTGAAGATAGCGAACATTACTTCAAAATGGATGCCAATTTTGAAATATACACCCCCAAAAACCTCGAAAACTACACCCATGACGACATTTTCAAAAAAGTGAGTCCGCTTTTTTTTTTATTTCAAAATGGATGCCTTGTTTACTACGGAAGCCTTAAAATTCTGTTAACTACAGAAGTCTATTCGTGGACCAGTTTTCGTGATTAAGATTTTTCGTGATAAGGTCTATTTGTGACAAAGTTTTCCGTGAAAAAATTTTTCGTGTTTAAGTACTGACACGGGTTGCGTGATATGTGTCAAGATTACATCTATGAAATTTAAACGTTGTTCAACACCGTAAATATGGATTCCAGACCATTACTGTCGTCACAAAAGTGAAGGAACTCATCGAGATCTACATTTCCGATGACAGCTGTCAAACTTAAAAGTGGTTTATCTCCGTCATTATTAATTCTAGACCATTGCTGTCCTAACAAAGGTGAAAGAACTTTTCAAGATATACATTTCCGATAACAGCTGTCAAACTTGAAACTGAATTATCTCCGTATATATTTATTCTAGACCATTGTTTTTAATAGAGATCTTCAAGGCCTATGCCCAGCAGTAGGCGTCTTATTGCTAAAGCGACGACGATGACGAAGAACGACGAGTTAGGGGTAAGATAACTGCGATTCCTGCGTGCAGTAACATTCCAAAGAAAAATTATATCCCAAGATGATCAAGATGTTTTGGTCATCCTACTTGGAAAAGAGACACAATCATCTGATGTGGTATCCTTGTCGGCACGTTTTTCTTTGCCAGTACTCAATCCTGTTTATATGATAAATCCATGGAGTATACAAAATCCTGGCAGGCTGATGAACAGAGTTGCCAATTTGTGGAGATCTCCTTAACGATATTGAGGATCCGGATTCACAAAAAAATGTAATCAGAATATCTTTCAGTGTAATACTGACTTATCTGTTTCTTTTCGATAATCAAGTTACAGTGATTTTTTGACACTACTTTCTGAAAATGAATCTGCTATAGTTTTTTTCCTACTAGCATTGCTAGCCGTCCAGCGTAAAGGCTCCTTTACACACAGGCGGTACGAGCGGTATAGCAGACGGGCGGGCATCTGTATTGTACTGGTTATATAAGAAGGGCTCACACAGGTCCGGTCGCGGTACTGCCGTACCGCCCTTTACCACTCGTACCGCTCGTACCGCTTTACCGCTCGTACCGCCTGTGTTTGATGGAGCCTTAAATCTTTTTTATCAGTTTTTGGGAAATAAGAATTGTCAGTGCTGGCAGCCCTGCCAAACCCGCGCCGCACACTGCGTGCCTTGTGGAATTTTACTTGATCGTGGATTGAACCGACCGACGCCATTTTGATTGGTGTTGGATTCGTGACCGTATTTCTTTGAGTAAATGCAACTTGTTTCGTGTGTTTAGATTTCCATGCCTGGTAATTATATGTTCCATAGGTTTTTAAGATCTACGTGAATAATCTATAAGTCTATAAATTTGAGTAAAAACGGAAAACTTATTCCATGTCGCAGCGCTTTGCAAGTATGTATTAGATTTGTAATTGTAATGCCTCGTGTTTTTCAGATAAAATGTCGCGGTACGGTGACTGTAAAGTCTACGTGGGTGATTTGGGTAACAACGCCAGTAAACCCGAACTTGAAGATGCATTTTCATATTATGGGCCGTTGAGAAATGTTTGGGTGGCTAGAAACCCGCCCGGCTTTGCATTCGTAGAATTCGAAGATCCTCGTGATGCTGAAGACGCTGTAAGTAATCGTCTAATTATGATTTCATGGATTAAAATCATCGACCGAACCTAAAGTGAATGAATAATAAAGGCCTTGAAATCATAGATCCCTATTATTGAGTTCGTATTTTTCAACAGATTCGTGGTTTGGACGGCAGAACAATCTGTGGACGTCGCGCACGCGTAGAGATGTCGAATGGAACGCGCGGATATGGTGGGCGCGGTCCACCTCCCAGGTCACGATTACCACCCCGACCCTATGACGACCGCTGCTATGATTGTGGAGACAGAGGCCATTACGCTCGCGACTGCTCCCGGCGCCGGCGCCGCAGGTGACATCTCTTACCAATCGCACTGGAATTTGATTATTTTCCATGAAGTGGGATTATTTGAGTAGCTCACAAAACACTCATCACCAATCCTTTAATTTGCCTAAGCTCTATGATCATATTTTGACTCCTAGTCTTGCAAAGAATCTATCCACTTACATGGACTCACATAAACCAATGATAACTATGTTATAGGTTATCATTGGCCTGTGCGCCGAGAACGAATTCGGCAGTGCCTGCACTTCTTATTGTCTGCGCTACGTAGCTTTCACTTCGCGGCGTGTACTACGATATGTTTGGCCGCATCGTTAACTCTGCTCCGTGAACTACGTAGCTACCGACTGCGTGCACGCTTCACTTGTCGCCCTCATTGAGAGTAAAGTTCGTTCTTCGCGTCGTGCCTCGCAACGCACGTCTATTGTAATCACTGCGTGCGCCCAGTGAGTCACACATTATTTTGATATTAACAATTCAGATGACCACTATAAGTACATTATTATTTAGGTAATATGCTTCGAGAGGTCTACGAAAATGACGAATGAAGTTATGAGCTTCGGGTGCATCAGGTGAACAATCATGAAGACTACGATCACAATGCTATTTTGTCTTAGCCGACGGGCCAAAAGTCTCATATTGAACACTGACAGTACTGTTTGAATTTAGCTTGTTCTGGACCAACAATCCTAACTCTTTGTGACATGGTGATTGTGTGTGTTCGCAGCCGCTCGAGGTCCCGCCGCCGCACGCGCTCACGCTCGCCGCGCTCGGGCTCCCGCTCGCGCTCTCGCAGCCGCTCCCGCTCCCGCTCCAAGCCGCGCTCCATGTCTAGGTCGAGATCTCGCTCACCGTCTAAGGAATCCAAGAAGTCCAACTAATTATATCATTAGCTTCTAAATACTTGTGAACAAGTGCATTTTTTTTACAACCTACCAAACCACTGACGGTATCAAAACGATGCTTACCACCGTTTTGTCGATGTAAGATTTTATTCATTCCTGTGAATTTTGATTTAAGTATGTAAACATGTATTGATTTTCTGATCAATAAATTGACGTTTTTGGGAAAGAAATGTTTTATTAGCATAACCTTTTACTCATATTCATACCATAATTTACACACCAGTTTTTACCCGCGGCTTCACCCGCATACGCAATATATCATTATAATTTATAGCCTGTGTTATTCTGATATATAAGCTATATTATTGCAAAGTTTCATCTCAATCCGTTCAGTAGTTTTTGTGTGAAAGAGTAACATACATCCTCACAAACTTTCGCGTTTATATTAGTAGGATAGACAATTTACATAAATAGGCTGGCTCATACTAGCGCCACGCTACGGTCTAAGAAGTTATAATAATACTACGCAACGGTTACAATGGTACTATAATCCGCGCCACACAAGCACGGATTACAATGATAGATATCATTACTCAACTCTGCGGATGGGAAAAAGGTGCAGAACGCTGTGCAAAAGGCAAAATATGGGTGCGCGCAGAGTCAGAGAGACGGGACGCCGGGTCACCCGCCCGCCAACCTCATGCCTCCCGCGTGCTCCTTACGCCCGTACACACCACTACGCCACTTGCGTCGGCGTGCACACATTCGCAATAATTAGCGAATCGCGGCGAAGTGTCACATGTGTGTACAGCATGTATACATGATTCATTATGGGACAATAATAAAAACGCCTAGTTTTAATCCTCCATCAAAAAATGAAGATCATAGCAGCTTTTTTATTACTGTCCCATAATTAATACATGGCTGTACAGTCCGCGCCACACAAGTCGGCGGATGAGAAGTTAGCCGCAGATGACACTTCGCCGCGATTCGCTAATTATTGCGAATGTGTGCACGCCGACGCAAGTGGCAGTGGTCATCGCTTCCCTAAGACCACTACGCTATATTCAGGGGTCCTCTGTAGTAACAGGGCTATTAGTTTTCTGCTGTTCTAAAGATGCATCGTCGCTCCTGTCCGAACTGACCCTAGGCTGTGGCCAAACAAGCATAAATTCTTCAGATGTGAGTTGAGTAGTCAGTTGCTGAAATTGAGCAAAATATACGCCCGTCTAAAGCAAGCTTCTTAAGCTTAAGGCTCAGTGGCGCCACTAGCAGCGTGAGATGAACCATCCAAACGCGCGCTAGTGGGGCTCCTCTTTCTTGAGGTACCTAGCTATAAGGTAGTCTTAAAGGAGGGTCGATAGTTAAGCGTACGCGAGAAAACCCTGTGGGCCAGGGGCTGCCCGTTGCTGCGGCCACGCTAAGTTAAGCCGCCACTATATAGGTACCACCTTTTTTTTTCAAATAGGTTTGAGTTTGACTACACACTGCTAATGTTAAGCAGATATGCGGTCAGAGGTGGCGATCGATGATGACTATAAATAATAGTTAGTTGAATGCCGCGCCGGTTAGGGTTTCTGCATTTTATGACTACGCCTCATAATTAACTTATTGAACGGCGAAAGACGCCTTCCACCCAAGCAAAGTATAAGCGGACTGTAAAGTTAGCTACACGCTGCACAAATCCTCATAGCTCGCGCAGGTGACATATCGAATTTGCTGCTGCGCAATGACTCGCCTAATGTTCATAGACGCCATAAAACTTGTTTCTGCTTACAATATACAGGGTTATTTTCTTGCCCAGTACTAAGCCGAAAGGGGTTAATTAAGACCATCATTGTGAACAACTTTTACCATGGAGCCAACGACCAAATTCGAGAAATAAGAATTGGCTGTTCCATACATAAACGCAATCGGAATCGACAAAATGTATGAAAAAGACGTTTTTTTTCGAATTCCGAGTTTGCTCTATAGTTGTTCATAATGATGGTCTAGATCACCTTTCGCCTTAGTACACCAGTTCTGGATAACTCTGAACGGTGAAATTGGAAAAAAGATGTGGATTTGCTTTTCGCAGTGATATGCCCTAAGACAGCAACAGATTTTCATGGCTAATTTAATCTCGGGATAACTTATAATATGCTTCAAAGTTGCATCATCTAGCCCCTTGAACGACAGCCACGACAGCATACATACATACTAGCCTTTTAATAGTCCAAGGTGCAGTGGCGGCGCAAGACCAAATTTTTTTGTGGGCAAGTTACGTTTTGAGACGCCCTATTTTGGTGAATGCAGGATCTGGCAGGTTTTCTTTGTTAATCTCTAGTTAAGGCCACTATTTCTTGTTTTTGTCAGTTCATATTCGTGCAAGGTTGCTTCGAAGAAATCGCCATGGGTGATAAGGCCGCCACTTTATAATCATATTTTTTTCGTGTAAATATGTAGTGTTTATTTTTCAAATTGTGGTTGTAAATAGATTTGTCTGTCTGTCTATGTCATAGACTCTATGAGTCGACTTGATAACAGTATATACTTAGTAGGAAAATAAAACAGGAAAGATAAATTTGATTTCTTTATTAACACTTATTAAAACATTCTACAATTACAATGTTTTATAAAATGGCGCGCTGTATAACTATGTATGTTTGTTTGGCTCCTTAATGACTTATGTAATGGTCGCAAAGTTATGAACCATTGAAAAAAATTGCAAGCTTACATTAAAATTTATTACTGAGATCATTTGATGATATCCTATTAAATCCACAAAAAGTGAAGCAGAGTTCTATTAGGTCTGAATATCAATAACATACATACAATATTAAGAAATTATTTCCATTTTTTCAAACTTAAGTAGGTACATTTATTATGAAAATCACTGTTTTATTTACAAATTTAAAAATACAAAAATAACCACATTGTTAATCTCACTTAGTCTGTTCAAACGACAGACTAATCCACTAGCTTCATTTCATTCTTTCTGTCTTATGCTTAATTATTCTTTTATCTCGCTCACACATTTTTTGATAATGGATTGTCTGTCGTCAGCGCAGACTATTAGATATACTTTAACTTATTAAGTTAAATAGAATTATATATATTATACTTATATTTTAAAAATCTATATTTATTTCGTAAAAAAAATATGTTTTATGTCTACGACTCATAAGCAACGGTAAATAAATTACAGAACCATTCGGTAAGGCTTTGTTGTTCTTTCATTTAAGAAATATTACAAAGGCGGGCAATAATTGTAGATTTTATGGTTGCTGTTGGGTACCCGACTACTCAAGAAAGTAAGAAATATTATCTGGCTAATATTAATATATCTTTCGATAAATTATAATTTTGTATTAATTTACTCAACCGCTTAGGCGGTATGGTGATAAATATACAACTAATAAATAATAAACCTTCCTTTCTTATGCAGTGAGGTTAGAATAGTGATGGAAACGACACCTATCAAAGAAAATTCAAAGTTAATGAAATATTAGTGATAGGCCATAGTAAAGCAAATCATTTTGTACCTAACCTTTTTTTTGCTCGCCAGTGTAGATCTGATAAGTATAAAAATGTAATACAAAAATGAGATGAGAAATGCACCGCTAACTACACCATTTACACTTAAAATAGGTTTAAATTATAAAGATAATACGGTGGTTGAAAAATACGGTAAACGCTTGTTACCACTTCAGTGCTATTTTTTGAATGCAAAATTGAATATCGTAGCTACAATAATTTGTAGCTTGTAAGTGTCACCGCACACGAGCTACAAAAGCGATCACATACGATCGAATTATCGAAATTATTTTCTTTTTCTTTATTGCACAATATAAAAAAAAATCTCACGTGAAAATCTGCGCAGTATGTGGTGGTGAGATGTGATATAGTTTCAAAACTGTCTGGAAATTTAATGTACACAATATTTTTAAAGCTTAGCTGGTTTTAACAAATAAACCAGAAACATATACTTTAACATGCGACATAATGCAAACAGCGCAATGCAGTTAGTACAGCATAAAAATGATAAATTTCTAGTTTATGGGAAAGCGACACTTAAACCTATTTTGTTAGCATTACCAATCATCATCTCAGCCACATAAAGTCCACTCCTGAACGATGGCTATTCGATTTTAAGACTGTATTAAGTCCTCTGTCCACCCTGCGGGTGGACGTCCTACTTATCAATACAGGGTGTAACTAACATAAATTATTACTCGTATCAAAATATCTGACTTAACAATAATTGACGAGACTCGACCACCAATCATTAACAAAATAAACATTTCACAGTACTTGAACGTACTAAATCCATACAAACTTTTTTGAAAAATTACTAATACATTCTTACTAAAATTTTGGCGCAGATGTTGGTGCGTACACCTTGTTTTAGTAAAAATAGAAACTAAACACTTTACTAGAATATTGGGCTCCTTTTTTCAACGCTTTCGAACACTTTAAACCTGTTTTAAAGTGTAGTTATTACTGTCGTATAATAATAGATAGTAATAATAAGACAGCATCCAAAATTGTACCCGATATACAATTTGGGTGTAAAAATTACATCGGCATTAAAATAAAACGTGACCAGCCTCCATAATATTTTGAGTCCGAATCCAAAAACAATTCAAAAACTCGACTTCATTTCCACAAACTTATCTATCGATAACGCAAATGATGAAAAACATTTGTGAGGCCATGTTAACGTTGAGATTGGGCACAAAATACTAGGACAGAATTAATAACTGACACAACTTCCGTTCAACATTTCTATAAACTCGAACAATTGCAGCACACAATTTAAGTTGCTCAGTTATCAAATTGTTCACCGCAGCTACATCATTGTCGATATATCGAATACACCCTGTATAATTGATCAATCTTACATCTTACAACATAATTTGCATTGAGTGTTTCATACAAATATCATAACACTACGAAATACACATGAAAAGTATAATTACTATCACATACATACATATCAAATACATATCTCTATGAGAATCTAAGGCTCAACCACTACAATGGTTCTTGTTAGGGCAGAATTAGGGCGAAAATCTTTCCTACTAACCAAGAGTTAACTTTGGGAATCACTATGCAAGCTCGGAAAGTATCGTTATATATAAAGCCTTTCGGTGGTTCGTTTTTTTAATGAAACAATTTACTTTTTTCGTAATTTTTCTAAACTAAAAATGAGACTACCCTAAAATTGATACCATTTTGTTCTTACAAATGTTAATAACAAAGCAAAGGCATGATCATTTAGCCCAGTCGATTAATTTTAATAGCAATCAAAAAGTCGTTATCGTAATATTAAAAATGATAGGCTTCATGTATATATACCCGATATAAAATTAATGAGGTGCTTGCAATCATTGCAATGAACGTTATCAAAAGCGTACAATCGGAAATCAGGTCTACATATTTTGTTTATCTATACAGGACATTTCTTTTTCTTTCAGGACAATTTCAACGCAGAATGCAATAAATCATTCCTAACTAGCAAAAGATCTCTTGTACAAACATATAGGTACAACTACATATGTATAGTATAGCTCGAATCAAACTTAATGGCGTCTATAAAGTTAGCTACAATCTGTACACTTCTCGCGCAGCTGACATAACGAATTTGCTACTGCGCAATGACTCGGCTCGTGTTCACAGATGCCATGAAGTCTGAATCGACCTGTATAAGAATTAAAAGTGGCCCATAAGAAGCCTTTGTTAGAAGGCTAGTTCGAAATAACTCTTTCTAGTATAGTTCAACCACATATCAGTAACGGAAAATTACTGAGTTAGAGTTTTTGATGAACGAATGTTTGTTTGGTTCTATCAATAAGCAACTGTATTTATACACGATAATTTATTTCGGACATTCTAGTAGTCTAGCTAAAACATTATTTAGACTTCATTGCATATTTTAAAGTTCAATGAAAGAGGGATGAACTGGACAGTTTTAGAATTAGCCATATTCACACTTATCGATTTATCAGTGTCTCGGAAACTGTAATTTCCTCTAGTATAGCTGAAACACTAGGTATTTGAAAATCAACGAATCGCATATTGTCAAGTTCAATGAAAGAGAGATGAACTGGACAGTTTAAGAATTAGCCGTATTCACATCTATCGATTCATCAAGGTCTTAAAACTGCAACTTTTAGTAGTCTAGCTGAAAAACTAGGTACTTGGAATTTAACAAATTGCATATTGTAAAGTTTAATGAATGATAGATGAACTGGACAGTTTTAGAATTAGCCGTATTCACATCTATCGATTCATCAAGGCCTCAAAAACTGCAACTTCCTCCAAGTCTAGATGAAACATTATTTGGACTTCAACGAATTGCATATTGTCAAGTGCAATAAAAGAAAGATGAAGTAGGCAGTTTTAAAATGAAACTCAGACTGCTTCATCACGAGTACTCTACTACAGCCACATACGCTAACGTTTGTATACGCCAGATCAAACTTAAAGGCTCCATCAAACACAGGCGGTACGAGCAGTAGAGCGGTACGAGCGGTAAAGGGCGGTACGGCAGTACCGCGACCGGACCTGTGTGAGCCCTTCTTAAGGCTCCATCAAACACAGGCGGTACGAGCGGTAGAGCGGTACGAGCGGTAAAGGGCGGTACGGCAGTACCGCGACCGGACCTGTGTGAGCCCTTCTTATATAACCAGTACAATACAGATGCCCGCCCGTCTGCTATACCGCTCGTACCGCCTGTGTGTAAAGGAGCCTTTATATAACCAGTACAATACAGATGCCCGCCCGTCTGCTATACCGCTCGTACCGCCTGTGTGTAAAGGAGCCTTAATGGCGTCTGTGATGTGAAGTTAGCTATTGAGCAACTACTTTGATTGGGCCAGTTGGGCCTATATTAAATGTTAGTATGGACCGCGTCACACAAGTTGGCGGAAATTAAATTAGCTGCAAGCTGCGCAATATCCAATCCTGAGTGAACCTCACACAAAGCCACAAACAGCGTTTACGTCTCGTGAAGTCGTGTGCGGTGAAACTCAGACTTTAATGATAGTACATAATACCTCGTCCAAAGTTCAGAAAATGTCATTTAGGATACATAATATGACAACTAAATGGGCAAAGTTTAGCCTGATGATTCTACTTGGGATAAACGGATTACGGAAGCAAAATAAAGTACGCAGAGAATACAATGACACTTATGTGCGGTAGTACGTTAGGTCGATTTCGCGGGAAAAAGCAAGGCAAAAGTCATGACAATATGTAAAATTTACAAGTCATGTTCCTATCTCAGTGACGTCACTATAACACACCTACTATTACCGGGAATATTCCATAAGTTTCCTGTGTACCAATCACCCTTGACCATTTAAGTTCTTGGATATTACTGTGGTATTATTTTTCCTCAGAGCAAACCACAGTTTCTTTACAAATTATTTTACCAAACCCCTATAGGTATGACTCTGAGTAATACAGAAAGAAAAGATGAGGGAATGAGGTTACAATTGTAGCTTTTGATAACAAATACATTTAGAAGTTGTAATAATTACAGCATCTTTACAACTGTAATTGTTGATGAAGATACTAATTTAGAATTGCATTGTGTTTAACAATTGCAATTATACAATAATAAATAAACAATGCAGCTTATTTGGGTGTGTTCAATTTTAATTCCTTAAAATCTTCAAACCAAGAGTAACATTTTAAAAGATTATACCACACCATCAATACATAAAGCAAAGTCACCTTTTTTGTGTGTCTGTTTGTATATCTGCTTAAATCTTCAAAACTACACAACAGATCGGAATGCAGTTTTGATCATTGTTTATAGCTATAATTCATTCGTAGGCGGGTGAAGCCGGGAAGCAGCTAGTATGTAATATACTATACAGGTAAACTTAGTAATTTTAATAACTGATACGAAGCCCATATTTCGGAAATAACTTTACACCAAAAGAATGTTTGCATCTGATTATTATCCATTTAACTTCAAACTGTAATAAGTCCTTGAAATACGGTAGGTATATATTTCTATTTATATATATTGTAAATTGGTTCTTTATGGAGAACACCGATTGTGTGTAGTTTAAAATATACCTATTCTAGGAAATTTTTGAATGGGCCAGTTACGAAACAATAGTGAGTATCCAAATAATAAAATTCAGTTGTCTAAATACTTTCGAGCATGAATAGTAAAGAAAAATATTTAAAAAGAATACCAAAGTGGATGTAGACGTATTTCTTTCATGTTGATTGACTTAAACAATATTGTGGTAGTATATCAATACAGATTCTTAGGAAATCATTGCAGATCATTTATAGATATAGATTTCATGGACATTTCTAAGATTTTTTGAAAACATTTGCAGGTTTCTTAGACACAGGGATTTTACAGCAAATTACAGATTTCACAATGAATTCTTGTAGATTGTTCAATTTACTTTTACTAATTTCTCTTTGAACCCTTATAGATTCCTGAACAATTCCTTACAGATTTTTTAGATTCTTTACAGATTTTCTTTACATTTACATACAGAACCCTTAGCTCCTTAGAGAATCCACAGATTTCTCAATTTATACTGTGATTCTTCACCACTTCTTGATTAGATCCCAGGTGTTGCTTAGACTGTGTGTTATTTTTCCGGTTTCTTGACAAGATGGGCGTTGACTGGGTACCTGAGGTTTGTGCACAGCTGTTCATTGTGTTCCTCTAATGAATTTACAGCGTAATGTAATACAAGCTCGTTCAGAGTTCTGCAAACAAAATATCTACACTCATTATAAAGTTTTTTACATTTTTTTTTTGCTTGATACCATTTAGCTCTAAAACTACCAGACATGAATAAATTCTTTCATCAACATGAGATAAGAAAAGTGAAAAGATAGCAAGAGAAGAAAACTTGCATCTTTTTAACCAACTTAAAAAGGGAGGTTATCAAATTCAACATAGTTTTGTTTTTATACAATGAGATTACTCTGCCAATTATGAACCGAATTTGATGATTCTTTTTTTGTTTGGTGTGTCATACTACAGAGGTGGTCCCATTTAAAATTTATAGAAATCGCCCAAGTCGTTATTGAGAAATCAACAATAATGTAAAAACACTAAGCTGGCGTTGCTGATCCATTGATTCGTGCGGACTAATCGAATTTTGTAAAAAATAGTTATAGGCGAAAATGTTATTTTAGAAATGTTAAAATGTATTTATTTATGTATAATGAGTTCAAATCTATCCTGGCAGTTTTGTTTATTCAGTAATCCATATATGTATTAGAAAATAGAGTTCCTCTTTAAATCTCCAAATTATTTCAGTTAATAAAAACGAAATATACAGGTAATTGAGAAGCTAATATGATACACAGTAAAAATAGCAAAGAACACTTACTCATAAACATTGTATGGTTCCGCAAAACCATAACCACGATCAGTCTTGAAAATAATGCAATGGTAAACCAAGTCATTGCAAACAATAGACAGTGCCAGCTGTCCGGTTGAGTTAGGCCTTATCAGGAAGGTTCCCTGGGGTTTGCCAGTCAGCATTTTCTCAGCCATTTCTCTGGTACAGTTAACTTTCCACGTATTCATCTCTCTGTGCGCATAAAGCTCTTCTAATTTGTGAATATTGTCTTCTTCTAATGCTTGGAGGTATTCATCGGTTTTACCTCTTCCTTGCAACCACCTGAAAATTTTAAATATCATTATAGACACTTAATAATAAAAGTAACTAGTTACTATTGCCTAAGCACAAGATCACTGTAAAATGCTACAAGAATCTTGTATGACTCAGTAACAAGAACAATACCTATGTCAGTAACAGTTCAGACAAGTTCAGAATTTCATCATAATATATTAATCATGAATTAATATTATGAAATTCTCAACTAATAGTGCTTCATGATTAACAATAAGATAATTTTAAAAGTTTACCTCAATTTTCCTGTAGTAAAATAATTATTATTGTCTGTCTGTCATTGTTTATTGCAATAAAAGTTGATTTGAAACTTAGTGTGCACATAGCATATAGTTGCCAGTTACATTTTTTAACACAAACTAAACTTTTTAACAGAACCTAAACTTAAGATTAGAATTTTTAATAAACAACAGAAAACTCACATTTTGTATCGATCCTTCACATTATAAAGATTAAGAACATCAGACTTGAGTTTGGTAATCTCTCTTTCAAGTTGTAATTTAGATTCTAGAGTATTCCTTAAAGTATCATTTAAATTTGCTTTGGCCCTCTTCAGATTCTGTACTTTAGCTATTAAATCTCTGTTATTCTCTTGGAGGATGAGTTTTTCATGTGGCTGGGTTTCCGGCAGCACTTTTTCTTGTAGGCTTAAATGTTCCTCACAGATTTTATAAGTTTCCTTAAACGAATCCAGCGCTTGCCTTTTGAGGTTGACCTCTTCTCTTAATCTTGTATACTTATAGAAACGGACATCATAATCTCTTGATTTGAGGACATACTTTTTGTGTATATCTTTGTACCTAGTTTCGAGAGTTTCATCACTAATGTTCTCTCCGCCTTCATTTTCTTGAAGTCTTGACAGAGGGTAAAGGAGTTTAATGTCAAGACTGCTATTACAGTGCGCAAGAGAGTATTCTGTGTAGAACCTAACAAGATCAACAACAGATGTGAACTCGAACGGTTCACAGAAGCCATACCTCCCCTCATGATTGTATATTTTTATCAACTTGTTTGCACCACCTTTTCTTACTGTCAATGTATATCCACTATCTTTGTTTGAAGCATTACGCACAAGAAATGTGCCATCACAGGTATCTCTAAGTTTTTCCGTCGCCTGATCTCTGTAATTCAAAAGATTTCAATATAGAATCAATAATAACATTAAATACAAATACTAAAAAATTATGAAAGCTTCTAGAATGAAATGTACCTATTGCACATTCAAACAATTATTTTATTGTGAAGTGTAAAACATTCTATAATTTCAAAGATTAAATACCTGAATACAAGATGACCTAAATTATTTAATTGATATAAATGTACCTATTGAAAGTATACTTATAATTTTGTCATGTAACTAGGTAGTTGGAGTCAATAACTTCTGATAATGGTGAGTTAGATGCCTAACTTAAAAATGCTTAAACTAATCGAAGGTCTTACCTTGTAATATCGCCCCAGTACCATTCGGCATTTTCAAGGCTGTCGTCAGCTGATTGTTGAGGTATCCCTATTTCGACCATTATTATTCCACAGGCGCCTAAACTCCTAACATAATTAGTCCACACTGTCTTTTATCACAACTGAACATTGGCACTATTCATCACCTAAACATTTTAAACTGAATTCATTGAAAAGGAGCCTAGGTACTACAAATCGGTGCGGCTGCGGCTAGTAACGAACTTCCGCGTTCGAGGTTAAAGAAGAATTCTATGTTATATTTCACTTCTCAGCACCGAATTAAACCACTTTCACAACAAATTTGATTCACTTTATTACACTGTCTGCCCGAACAAAACTAATATACACAGGAATTGGAAAAAATGTAAACTAGATCACAAAGGAAATGGGCAGGCAAGATGGGCTGTTGCTATGGCACGAATACTTCCGTAGACATGGCTTTAGGGGGTTGTATGTCCATGATTAGAATCAATGCTAAGACGGTGATTTAAGTTACAGAACAATTTTGGGAATACTCTCATTTAAACTTTAAAAAGTGTATCAAACAAGATAAAACTACACAGCTCGTACATATCGCCATTCGCGTTTCGGCTGAACTTGCATCTCGCTCGCGCTCGCTCGCATTCGCAACGCAATGTTGCCACTTGCCATCTCCTACTCTAGGTGCGTTCGTTTTGAGCTTGATGGCGTTTTTGGCATTTGCAAAATTAGCGTTGATGTAAACTGTTCGATTTGGGAATTTCACCCATTTTGCCAATATTGCTACTTTTGCTCACCTCCCAAAACGAATGCTAAAACGTCAAACTTAAACGATCACAAAGAACCCACCTCCGCAGGTGGGTCAAAAGTGGTAGTTCACGATGGCATTTCTAACTGTTTTTGAGCTATCCGAACGGTGTACGAAAAGAGCTACAAATGCCATTTTTGCTCACACATTCTTAAAACGATTGCTGAATGTGATTTGTTTTTGGCGTTTTGACCTGTTAAAGGCTCCATCAAACACAGGCGGTACGAGCGGTAGAGCGGTACGAGCGGTACGAGCGGTAAAGGGCGGTACGGCAGTACCGCGACCGGACCTGTGTGAGCTCTTCTTATATAACCAGTACAATACAGATGCCCGCCCGTCTGCTATACCGCTCGTACCGCCTGTGTGTAAAGGAGCCTTAATTTTGCCATCAGTAGGCTATCCGAACCACATCCGAACGCACCTTCAGTCGTCAGTGTGACCATCTTAAAAATTACTTTGCCATAGAGTGAGCTAAAAATCTGCTATTTTCTAAAGGATATGGAAAAGATGCGGGTTTTGAAATCTTGCAGAAACAAAAGTTATACCAATAGAAAGCTTACATAATTATCTTTTCAAACACATATTTTTTAGAATTTTTTTCATCGCCATTTAATTTTCAAATGGGTTCTAAAAACATTAGAAAAATGAACTATGTGCTAAACCAAATATTTGCATTAAGCCTAAATTGAAAAAAAAACCTGACAGTGACATTAAGAAACAGCAAAAGGAAATGACATTGTCAATATTGAACAACCAATAGAGGGCTGGTCGGGAGTTTTGGCGGGAACGCGGAAAAATCATGTCGCCTCATTGTATTATTTTGTTAAACTTGTGTTTTTATCAGTGATAATTAGTGAAAAATGGTGGTATTTCGTTGATTATGAGCCGATTTACGCGCATGAGTGTAGGCAAGTGATATAATGTGACGTATCATGTTGTTCCGTGTTGTTACCAAAACTCCATAGACGCCTCTAGTAAAGTCTCCACTCCTTTACTGAGGTATAACTTGGACTATGACTGGACTTGACCGCGATTTTATTGGACTATGACGAGACTACGACAGTGACTATTTTGATAAAATATTATCAAAAATTATTAAAACTTATTACTTGACACTGGCAAATGCACAATAATGCGACGCCAAAACTAAGAAGAAGAAGAAGAAGAGGGCTGGTCGCATAGGGGCGCCCTAGCACGAAAATCATAGCTACGTCATAGCATATCTCGGAAACATGGCGTCGATTTTGCCCCGCCCCCTTGAAGCGTTGCGCTAAATCAATACTTCGAAAATCGATTCAAAACTCGAATCGATAAAAATATCGATTTTTCCGAGAAATACCTGACTGCCCACAGAAAAGAGACATTCTCTCTTCTGTGTGACTGCCGATGTACTAAACTTATAAAGCGTAGTTTTTAAGCTATACTAGGCCCAATTATGAAGGCGCTATCGTAAATTAAATAGCAAACTTAAAAAGTGTTCTCTCTATCGAATGCCTAAAGTGAAAAAGAAACAGAAATATGCTAATTAGCTATTATAATTACGATGGCGCCTTCATGATTGACACGACACCTTTTAAATTTACTGTCATAAATATGTATAACTTTCCTTATTACTTCGCACTTTCTAAACCACTCAAAAAGTCGTAGAACAAAAGTTGTTAGTTTTGATATGTATTATGTATACAGAACAAGCCCAATAATGCAAAACAATGCTAATTGATTAGAAATAACCCTGTTTATAAGACATCATTCATTTTGGGCTATATCTGAAAGAGTGCCGGCCAAAACAATTATTTAGGAAATAATATTCGTAGATACATAATATTATCCTGTACATTTTACCCAACATGACCAACCCTCTAGAATCACCTCCTGTGCAGTAGTTAGTTACCGAGTTTTGAAAACAATTATTTTAAAAAAGATTTTATCAACCAGCTATGAATGAAACTGAGACACTGTTTAATGTATCAACATACACTTAGGCCAGCGAACGAATATTTTGATATATTTGATAGTAGACCCTTTTGTGTTCTCTATTGAACTTAAAAACATTTATTTGAATGACAATCATCAAAATCACTGAAGCCGTTTCCGAGATCCAAAATCAATATTAGGTAGTTTAGAAAATACTAAAAAACACGCTTTCTTGGCATATCAAATAAAAAGTGTAAAATGATTTTTGATATAGGCAGAAAATAATAATGAACGAAAAATATTAATACTATTGTAAAAAAAACCAGACAAGTGCGAGTCAGGCTCGCACATCGAGAGTTCCGTACAAAGATATTGTTAAAATAATTAAAATCCTGTTATAGCATGTGCTAATGAAGTTATTTTATATGATACCTTACATGATATGATTTACTCACTTTGAATTTTGAACCCATATTTTGTGAATTTTCAGGCACTATTTTTATGTGATTTAAATAAAAATGTACAGTTTTCAGATTTATTCCTATATGTGTACTCTGAGACAATGCTCTTTGCCAAATTTCATAGTTCTATATCAACGGGAAGTACCCTGTAGGTTTTGATTTTTGTGAGCGTTGAAATATGCGTTTTTCAACGACATAAATGGCTCTAACTTTTTTATACGGTAACTGAGAAGCTTTTCTTTTACACAACTGCAAGAATTCATAGGTTTACGTACATAGTTTAAATTTCAACTCGATATCTTTACGCGTTCCCGAGATAAAGAGTCTTGACATACACACAGACGGACAGACGGACAACAAAGTGATCGTATAAGGGTTCCGTTTTTTCCTTTTGAGGTACGGAACCCTAAAAAGTGTTTTGTGCCATAATTTTTCGTAAATCGAGCACCCCACGCTTTATTTAAAATATTATTAACATTTTTCGTTCATTATTACTTTCTGCCTATATTGGAAATTATTTTACACTTTTTAGTTTGATATGCTATGAAAGAGTGTTTTTTTTTTTTTACCATATTTATTTTTCAATTATAGATTTTTTTCTATTTTTTTAGTAAATGTTTTGTCATCCATCTTTGATAGGGGTGGAAATTTAAAGAAAATGTTATCACTCAAAGTAGGTCAAAATCGAGCTCAAAGGGGTTGGTTACAAGCAAGCAAACATACAGGTTAAACTAATAAAACCATGTTAATAAAATAAATAAATGACAAGCCAACACATATTAACTACAGTAAAAAGCGTCTAATACTCCTGAATATGCAATGAACGGTTCTAATAACTTATTAGCAAGTAAATTGGTGAATATTTTTGTTAATATATGAAAATAATTAATTTCAAAATTCGATAACTACGCAGGGAGTGATCATAGAGGGTTGGTTCCATGGTATAACATGTTTAGAATCATATGCATTAATACTATTTGGTCGGAATTATCAGGATTAGCCCAATATGAATGTTGTCTTTTACAAACCTAATAGTTAACCAAGATTCTACTTAAAAACATAGGTAGTCATTAATTGGTAGTCGGGTTAAAAGGAAGTTTGGCAAAAACGAGTACTGTACAACCATAGATTTATTATGACTTCTACCGATTATGCACCGAGAGAAGTATCGAATAACATATTGCAATGCAATAAAATCGTAACTTTGTCCATCATTATTTAAAGTAATGTAAACATTCAATATATTTGCTTTTCTCAAAATTATCGTTTTATGCTGTGTTGTGAATTAAAATGGATAGTTTTAAACGTCATTTATAGTTCCTGCACTGAACACTTATTCATAAATCAAAAACATAGACGTGAAAATACAAAAACTACGACTAACCTAAAAATTATAAACATTCGCTTTTGTTCTTAAAACACGATTCGCAGCCCCAAACACAGCAGGTAACCATGGTTGTTTTTTATTGTTTGTGCCCTTATAATGTTATAAATTCTATTTATTTACACGTTTAATACAATATTTGTAGAAATCACAATCAGCTTTGCTATAGCCAAAACACAAATATGAAGATAATTTCTTATTGGTTGGATGGTCTCAGAATAATGACGGCTACAACTGTCAAAAGCCTTTTGGGGTATAGTAGATGGCGGGAGGCGAAGAATTTGATTACATATTTTTAATGCCATAATCTTAAGATATAGGGAAGCAAACAATAAAATTAAAGCAATGAGGTGATGTAATGAGAGTTGGAGGGCAAAAATCAGAATATAATCCACGCCCTTCGTTCCTACAGGACCTCAAATTAGCAGACCACTATAAGGTCTGAATCTTTGCGGGAGGACATAAGAATTTACTTCGTATCTATTCCCTCTATAATCTAAGGCTGGTCGCCATGTTTTAAAAAATAAATAAATGTCAAACTCTAAAATACCAGCCCGCTATTGGTTGTTTGAACCACATCCGAACGCACCTTCAGTCGTCAGTGTGACCATCTTAAAAATTACTTTGCCATAGAGTGAGCTAAAAATCTGCTATTTTCTAAAGGATATGGAAAAGATGCGGGTTTTGAAATCTTGCAGAAACAAAAGTTATACCAATAGAAAGCTTACATAATTATCTTTTCAAACACATATTTTTTAGAATTTTTTTCATCGCCATTTAATTTTCAAATGGGTTCTAAAAACATTAGAAAAATGAACTATGTGCTAAACCAAATATTTGCATTAAGCCTAAATTGAAAAAAAAACCTGACAGTGACATTAAGAAACAGCAAAAGGAAATGACATTGTCAATATTGAACAACCAATAGAGGGCTGGTCGGGAGTTTTGGCGGGAACGCGGAAAAATCATGTCGCCTCATTGTATTATTTTGTTAAACTTGTGTTTTTATCAGTGATAATTAGTGAAAAATGGTGGTATTTCGTTGATTATGAGCCGATTTACGCGCATGAGTGTAGGCAAGTGATATAATGTGACGTATCATGTTGTTCCGTGTTGTTACCAAAACTCCATAGACGCCTCTAGTAAAGTCTCCACTCCTTTACTGAGGTATAACTTGGACTATGACTGGACTTGACCGCGATTTTATTGGACTATGACGAGACTACGACAGTGACTATTTTGATAAAATATTATCAAAAATTATTAAAACTTATTACTTGACACTGGCAAATGCACAATAATGCGACGCCAAAACTAAGAAGAAGAAGAAGAAGAGGGCTGGTCGCATAGGGGCGCCCTAGCACGAAAATCATAGCTACGTCATAGCATATCTCGGAAACATGGCGTCGATTTTGCCCCGCCCCCTTGAAGCGTTGCGCTAAATCAATACTTCGAAAATCGATTCAAAACTCGAATCGATAAAAATATCGATTTTTCCGAGAAATACCTGACTGCCCACAGAAAAGAGACATTCTCTCTTCTGTGTGACTGCCGATGTACTAAACTTATAAAGCGTAGTTTTTAAGCTATACTAGGCCCAATTATGAAGGCGCTATCGTAAATTAAATAGCAAACTTAAAAAGTGTTCTCTCTATCGAATGCCTAAAGTGAAAAAGAAACAGAAATATGCTAATTAGCTATTATAATTACGATGGCGCCTTCATGATTGACACGACACCTTTTAAATTTACTGTCATAAATATGTATAACTTTCCTTATTACTTCGCACTTTCTAAACCACTCAAAAAGTCGTAGAACAAAAGTTGTTAGTTTTGATATGTATTATGTATACAGAACAAGCCCAATAATGCAAAACAATGCTAATTGATTAGAAATAACCCTGTTTATAAGACATCATTCATTTTGGGCTATATCTGAAAGAGTGCCGGCCAAAACAATTATTTAGGAAATAATATTCGTAGATACATAATATTATCCTGTACATTTTACCCAACATGACCAACCCTCTAGAATCACCTCCTGTGCAGTAGTTAGTTACCGAGTTTTGAAAACAATTATTTTAAAAAAGATTTTATCAACCAGCTATGAATGAAACTGAGACACTGTTTAATGTATCAACATACACTTAGGCCAGCGAACGAATATTTTGATATATTTGATAGTAGACCCTTTTGTGTTCTCTATTGAACTTAAAAACATTTATTTGAATGACAATCATCAAAATCACTGAAGCCGTTTCCGAGATCCAAAATCAATATTAGGTAGTTTAGAAAATACTAAAAAACACGCTTTCTTGGCATATCAAATAAAAAGTGTAAAATGATTTTTGATATAGGCAGAAAATAATAATGAACGAAAAATATTAATACTATTGTAAAAAAAACCAGACAAGTGCGAGTCAGGCTCGCACATCGAGAGTTCCGTACAAAGATATTGTTAAAATAATTAAAATCCTGTTATAGCATGTGCTAATGAAGTTATTTTATATGATACCTTACATGATATGATTTACTCACTTTGAATTTTGAACCCATATTTTGTGAATTTTCAGGCACTATTTTTATGTGATTTAAATAAAAATGTACAGTTTTCAGATTTATTCCTATATGTGTACTCTGAGACAATGCTCTTTGCCAAATTTCATAGTTCTATATCAACGGGAAGTACCCTGTAGGTTTTGATTTTTGTGAGCGTTGAAATATGCGTTTTTCAACGACATAAATGGCTCTAACTTTTTTATACGGTAACTGAGAAGCTTTTCTTTTACACAACTGCAAGAATTCATAGGTTTACGTACATAGTTTAAATTTCAACTCGATATCTTTACGCGTTCCCGAGATAAAGAGTCTTGACATACACACAGACGGACAGACGGACAACAAAGTGATCGTATAAGGGTTCCGTTTTTTCCTTTTGAGGTACGGAACCCTAAAAAGTGTTTTGTGCCATAATTTTTCGTAAATCGAGCACCCCACGCTTTATTTAAAATATTATTAACATTTTTCGTTCATTATTACTTTCTGCCTATATTGGAAATTATTTTACACTTTTTAGTTTGATATGCTATGAAAGAGTGTTTTTTTTTTTTTACCATATTTATTTTTCAATTATAGATTTTTTTCTATTTTTTTAGTAAATGTTTTGTCATCCATCTTTGATAGGGGTGGAAATTTAAAGAAAATGTTATCACTCAAAGTAGGTCAAAATCGAGCTCAAAGGGGTTGGTTACAAGCAAGCAAACATACAGGTTAAACTAATAAAACCATGTTAATAAAATAAATAAATGACAAGCCAACACATATTAACTACAGTAAAAAGCGTCTAATACTCCTGAATATGCAATGAACGGTTCTAATAACTTATTAGCAAGTAAATTGGTGAATATTTTTGTTAATATATGAAAATAATTAATTTCAAAATTCGATAACTACGCAGGGAGTGATCATAGAGGGTTGGTTCCATGGTATAACATGTTTAGAATCATATGCATTAATACTATTTGGTCGGAATTATCAGGATTAGCCCAATATGAATGTTGTCTTTTACAAACCTAATAGTTAACCAAGATTCTACTTAAAAACATAGGTAGTCATTAATTGGTAGTCGGGTTAAAAGGAAGTTTGGCAAAAACGAGTACTGTACAACCATAGATTTATTATGACTTCTACCGATTATGCACCGAGAGAAGTATCGAATAACATATTGCAATGCAATAAAATCGTAACTTTGTCCATCATTATTTAAAGTAATGTAAACATTCAATATATTTGCTTTTCTCAAAATTATCGTTTTATGCTGTGTTGTGAATTAAAATGGATAGTTTTAAACGTCATTTATAGTTCCTGCACTGAACACTTATTCATAAATCAAAAACATAGACGTGAAAATACAAAAACTACGACTAACCTAAAAATTATAAACATTCGCTTTTGTTCTTAAAACACGATTCGCAGCCCCAAACACAGCAGGTAACCATGGTTGTTTTTTATTGTTTGTGCCCTTATAATGTTATAAATTCTATTTATTTACACGTTTAATACAATATTTGTAGAAATCACAATCAGCTTTGCTATAGCCAAAACACAAATATGAAGATAATTTCTTATTGGTTGGATGGTCTCAGAATAATGACGGCTACAACTGTCAAAAGCCTTTTGGGGTATAGTAGATGGCGGGAGGCGAAGAATTTGATTACATATTTTTAATGCCATAATCTTAAGATATAGGGAAGCAAACAATAAAATTAAAGCAATGAGGTGATGTAATGAGAGTTGGAGGGCAAAAATCAGAATATAATCCACGCCCTTCGTTCCTACAGGACCTCAAATTAGCAGACCACTATAAGGTCTGAATCTTTGCGGGAGGACATAAGAATTTACTTCGTATCTATTCCCTCTATAATCTAAGGCTGGTCGCCATGTTTTAAAAAATAAATAAATGTCAAACTCTAAAATACCAGCCCGCTATTGGTTGTTTGAAGATTCCTGTCTGATACGTAGACTACGTAGACCTCCTCTTAGTATTACCAGTTCAGTCTAAATATTTTCTACTTAGTGATTTAAAAAAAAGAGATATTATAATAAAACGGCGATACACAAAAATATGTTTTTGCTTGAAATAATATTCTTAAATATGGCACTAAACATGAAATAGCTCGCATCGCTGCCGGTTTTCAAGGACCGCCTCCCATATAAAAAGTTTACCAACTCCTTTCTGCCAAAAATATGTTTTCAGCTACAGAGATACCAGAAGGATAAAGGCTCCTTTACACACAGGCGGTACGAGCGGTATATCAGACGGGCGGGCATCTGTATTGTACTGGTTATATAGGAAGGGCTCACACAGGTCCGGTCGCGGTACTGCCGTACCGCGCTTTACCGCTCGTACCGCTCGTACCGCTCTACCGCTCATACCGCCTGTGTTTGATGGAGCCTTAACGTGGTCGATCGAGAAAAGAAAGAAAGACATGCTATTATTTAAAATGGCATGAGATAGAAAGAGACATAATAAGTATCTCGATTCAGTGGTTAGATGCCGTGTTTATCCCTTAGTAGTGTCAAATTCCAATAGATATCTGACAGTTTTGACGGCGCTGAGCCAGATATTCCCTGATATTCCATACATTGTTGTGGTGGAGAATGAGGAATGTTCATGGTTTTGTAAAATCACTTGAAACTTTGTTACAGTAAAGATTTATAAATACAAATACACCATACTATACCAAGTAGTTTTGATTTTACAATCATTCAAAGTTCGCGTAAAGGACTTCATTAATTTTGGGCTAAATCTGAAAGAGCCGGCCAAAACAATTAATTAGAAAATAATTGTAGTACATATTATTCTGAGCATTTTATACTATGGGACCAACTTTCTAAGATAACTTCATGGGGAGTCATGTAGTTTTGAAATATTGTAAAATTCAACATTTCTTTATTTATTGCGTTTTTATTAGAACTTTCAATTAATTAATTCGAGAATAATAGTAGTACCTATTATTTGGAATATTTCATGATAAGAAATCAACCCTCAAAGATCACTCCCTACTCCCGAGGGAGTTATCGTGTTTTGAAATATATTTTTTTCTCATATTTATTCTTTGACTAGAGCTTTTGAAAAACTAAATAAAATATTCTATTAGTACATACTGTTTTGTACATTTTATATTATGAACTAACCCTCTAGGATCATTCCCTGAGTATTTATAGAGTTTAAAATTAATTATTTTCCAATTTTAGACCCTTCGTAAGCTTTTTCTCGGGTTAGAAGTACTATAAATCCGAAAGATTGTTAAAGTAGATCAAAACGATTTATATTGGATACAAAAGTTTTAATAAAATATTACATATTCTCTACACATTCTCTCACAAAGAAGTGTCTGATTCTAATGTGCTTTATTCTCTGGTGCATTTCATATGAGGGATTATGGGCTAACTTTATTGCAGATTCGTTGTCCACATACAATTCTGGTAGTATTTTTATGTGGACCTTCTATGCTCTTCATTAATCTGCTAAGCCATATCATTTCCCTCGATGTCTCACTTGCTGCGACTATTTCTGCTTCCGTACTGGAAATTGACACGGACGGCTGTCTATGACTCTTCCATGAAACAGTTCCTCCAGCAAACATACAGATCATGCCCTTCGTCGATCTGCCTGTGTCGAGATCTCCTCCGTGGTCCGCATCACTGTAGCATTTTAAGCCATCAGTACAATCTGCTAGATATTTCAGGCCTACATTTCTGGTCCCTTACAAAAAACGTAATATACGTTTAGCTTTTACGACATCTGAGCATGCGGGATTTTCTAAATGTCTTGAAACCATGCTCACAGCGAAAGCTATATCTGGCCTTGTTCCGACCATCAGGTATGCCAATGCTCCTACGAGCTCTCTATAGGGGAATTTTCCTGCAGGTATGTCTTCTCTTAAACCTGCCGTACTGTCTTTCAGGATAGGCGTTTTTACTGATTTACAATCCTGCATTTGGAATCGTTCCAATAATTTCTTTGTATAGGCAGTCTGAGTTACCTTTATTGAGCCATCTCTATGTTTTTCTATTTCCAAGCCCAAGAAATACGAGGCTGGTTTCGATTTGAGCTTAAACCGTCTTCTCATCTCTTCAAGAAAATTTTCTGCTTCTTCTTGATGCGATGATGCTAGCAATCCATCATCAACATAGAGAGCTAATATCAGCTTCCTTTCTCCTCTCTGCCGAATAAAGAGACATGGATCTGCCTCACTTATGTGAAATCCAGAATTTGCCAAAAACTGATTGATGCAATTATTCCAACAACGAGGAGCCTGTTTTAGCCCGTATAAACTCCTTTTAAGTTTACATACTTTGTTAGAACCATTGTCATAGCCTTCAGGTGGTTTCATATATATGTCCTCATCCACATTTCCATACAAAAATGCTGTAGATACGTCAAATTGCGTCAAATCCATTTTGTCTCTCGCAGCGATACTCAGTATTACTCTGATAGTACTCATTTTAGCAACTGGGCTAAAAGTTTCTGAGTAATCAATACCTTTTCGCTGAGAGTACCCTTTGATCACCAGTCTAGCCTTATAGCGCTCAATCGTCCCATCTGGATTTAATTTCACCTTGTAGAACCACTTACATGGAATCGCTCGTTTACTTTTTGGTAGGGACACCATTTCCCAAGTTTCATTCTCTTGTAACGAGTTCATTTCCTCATCCATAGCTTTTTTCCATTTAGCACAATCTTTGCCACTAATGGCTTCGCAATAATATGTTTGTGATTTTTTAAAATCATTAATCTCATTAATATTCTTGACGGCGCTCATGATAAATTCTCCAAATCTGTCTGGAGGCTTGAGCGTCGACCTATCTCTGAGAGTCATTCTGCCTTTCCCGAATAGGCAAAATGTCTTCTCTCTCAGGTTCCTCTTCATTTGAATGTACTGATTCGTAATCACTCATCTCAGATTCATCATCCCTATTTACTAAAGTTTCTTCGAATACATCTTTGTTTGATGGTTCGTCAACTATGTCATTGGGAAATACAGCCCTATCTGGCGGCGATGAGTGCTGAACCCGTGTTGTCAAAGGTATGGGCGCATCAAAAACTGTTGGATTTGTCTGATGATCCTGAGAAATTGGATCTTGAGTCATTGGTTTTAGAGTTTTTTCTTGAAAAAGAACATCTCTCGAACGCATTATTTTGTTTGTCTCTTGCAACCATACTCTATATCCTTCGTCGTGATCATATCCAATCAATATGCCCTTCACGGCCTTCTTATCTAACTTTTTTCGCGTTACCTTTGGAATATGAGCATAGCAAGTACTACCAATAATTCTCAAATGCTGAATCCTTGGCTTCTCTTTATACCAAATCTCATATGGAGTCTTATCCAAGTTCGTTGGCCCAGTCCTATTCAAAATATAAACACTAGCTTGCACCAGTTGAGCCCATAGTTTTTAGGTAGCCCTTTTGCTTGCATGATTGCTCTAGTTGCTTCAACAACTGTCCTGTTTTCTCTCTCTGTACTCTCTTTCACATGTCTCTTATTCTGGTGACCGAATCTCTCATGATATAGCTGAAGAAGGTCTTTTGACTCTAAGCTGTTAATCTCTAATGGCATCACAGGCTTAACATTAGTCAGTCGCAGCTTGTACAAACCACCTTGTTTCTGCCTGTCCCCCTAAAGCTTCACTGTCCCGTCAACCGACAACTTACATATTGTAACTGTTGACGTGAAAGTACTTTTCGATAGTTTATCTTGAGCTGCAAGCACCGAAAATAAATTTTTCTTCATGTTAGGAATGTACCAAACATCGTTGAGCGTAATCGTGTATTTTATACCCTCTACGTCAGATTCAACTACCGACGTTCCTTTTCCAACTGCTGGAATGGCCTCTCCACTCGCAGTAATCACTGTACGAAGGTCATTAAACGGTTCAAATGTCTCAAACAATTCTTTTCTATAGGTCACGTGACTTGTTGCCCCATTGTCGACATACCAGCCTTCACTATCTGAACCGTCTGTTAGTATGTTTACTGTAATGACAGCCATGGTACCATTATTTGAAGGTGATGGTTTCGGCGGACGACCGTCAGACAACCATTTAGAACACTGCCTTATCCAGTGTCTGTCATTTCCGCAATAATGACACTTTCCTTTCTTTCCTTTAATCTTCTTTGAATTCTTTGCTTCTACGCTAAGAACTTCTTCTCTATTTTCACCATTCTTACTACACAGAGCTCTTTCATGCATGCACAAACTACTAGTAAGGTTTTCTACTGTCCTTTCTGACTGTGACATTAACAACCAGCTCGCCTTGAAAGAGAAATATTCTTCAGGGAAGGTGTCCAAAATTTTACACATCAGAAATATTTCTGGCAACTCTCCCTTAATATCAGAATTTTGCATCTCTTGCGTCAGTTCAAACCATATGTTCTTCATTTTTGACAAAATTTGTCGCAATGTCGTGGTCTGATTGTTTCTTATAGCCAAAAAACTCTAGACACAGGTCATAGGCTCTATCTCTCGGCTCACCTGCGAAGATTCGATGTAGCTCTAACCAAACCTCTCGTACATTTGTGTATCGCATGACTTTTTGAATATTCTCATCGGATAGATTTGTCGTGATCAATAAGAGAGCAGCACTATTTCCTCTGTTGTAGTCAAGCATCTCCTTGTTATACTTCTCCTTTTCATGAGGATCCGACAGCACTGGCTTGCTGACCCTTCCTTCGACGATGTCTAGGAGACCTAACCCGCCCAAAGCTGCAATTATTTTGTACTTCCATATCGTCCAGTTTGATTTTTCTAGGTTTCCAACCTTCATTTTGGTTGCCTCTATGATGGCTTGCTCCATCATGACAACTAAAAATGTGATGTACCACCTCCTGACTAAAATCTTCTCTGGATTTATCGGATTTAACGCTCTGCTACCATGTTAAAGTAGATCAAAACGATTTATATTGGATACAAAAGTTTTAATATAATATTACATACTTATATTCTATAAAAATTAACTTGATCTCTGCGACAGTAGAAGATTGACATTTTTAGAGTTGGGATAGTGGTGGAAAAAATCGATTTTCAAACAATGTTGTAATGAAATCGAATGAGTAGTTGAAGCTGAGAAATTGGATTTTATTTACTTGCTATTATTTAAGATCAAGTATATGTATACATGTAAATAATGTTATGATATTAATTAAATACTCATAATAATGTAACGATAGTATTTATCGATGTTTTCACTATTATCGATGCTAATGTAACATATAATTGGGTTTAATTTAATTACACATGTAAAAAATGTTATGATTTTAAAATATACAATAAAATTAATGATAAATTAAGTTTTATTTAAAATATCGTTCGTATAAACTATCGATATTTTAAATAAAACTCTATCTAAAACTTTGTGGTCACGATCATTCGTCGCCCATCACTAATCGGCATGCCCATAAATTATGACATTGACAGGTACTGTCTGTACTGTTAAGAAATTCAGGACTGCATAAGCGTGATTTTTCTGACAGCTGTCGCAGAGATCAAGTTAAATTTTATAGAGTATAAAGCTCTTAGCAGATGACATAACAATTCATACAGAACAGTATTTTACAAAAGAGTTCAGTTGACAAAGTAAAAAGTTCCTGTTCTAATAAAGATAACCCATTTAACATTTTTTTCGACCACCTCGACCACAAAATCTTTCCCATCAGAGTGAGGCAATTTCGATATGGGCAACGGAACCCCAGGGGCCAGAGGCTGGCAGACTTTCTGGAGAAAGAGGATTTTCTCTTCATGATGAACTCTTTCTTCCAGAAGCCACCGCACAGGAAATTGACTGGAAAAAAACTTTGATCACCATTTACTCATAAGTGAAAAATTCGACTTACTGTGATTAGAACCGGTGTTATTGGAAATCATTAGGGGAGGCCTCTGTCCAGCAGTGGACGTCTTAAGGCTGAAATGATGATTATAATGTGACCTGTCATGCTAGAGTTGCATGACAGGTGACAAAGTGACAGCTGCCAAACTAAAATATGTTTTCATCAGGTCATAGTTCTAGTCACAAAAAAGTTAGTTAAAGTCAGTGTGGTACTGCAGTTGACCAGCTCGGTCACCACGGTCTCTCTTGCTCAAGAAGCGCTGGTCGGATTGGACGCCACGCCAGCCTTAATGATGTCATACGCAGGGCTTTTGTCACCGCCAATATCGCAGCCGTACTCGAACCGAGTCGGTTGGCGCGTGGTGATGGCAAAAGGCCTGACGGCATGACGCTGGTCCCATGGAAGTGTGGACGGCCCTTAGTATGGGACGCAACTTGCGTCGATACTTTGGCACCGTCACATCTTCCTGAGACTCAGAGTAGGGCTGGAGCGGCGGCCAATTCAGCTGAGCAGCACAAGCGGCGCAAATATGCTAACCTCGGTAGTGGTTACATATTTGAGCCATTTGGAGTTGAGACTTTGGGTCCGTGGGGGCCGGGAGCTCATCTCGTTTTCAAAAGTCTTTCTGAGCGTCTGGTGGTCGCGACGCGTGACCGAAATGCTGGTGTTTATTTGGCTCAACGTATAAGCATTCAGCGTGGCAATGCTGCCAGCATGCTGGGCACGCTGCCAACTGGCAGTAGGCTTGAGCACTTGGATTATCTTTAGACCTTCAAGGGTCTGTGGATGATCCAATTGCTTTCTATGTAGTACTAGTGTAGTATTGTCATTTATTAAAAAAAAAAATCAATAAAAAAAAAACACAGTTACAAATAACAGATATCAAAATGACTGGTGTCATTCTGGAATTCAATGTAGAGTTGCATTACAGATGGCAAAGTGACAGCTGTCAAACTTAAAAATGGTATAGTCCCGTAACTGTCGATTTTAGACTTTTGGTGTCTCTGCAAAAGTGAGAGAATTTAACAAAATCTGTATTTCAGATGACAAATGTTAAACTTCACAAAAGTGACAGAATATCTCGTCGCGAGAAAAGAGTACCTAATGCTCAAGAATCGACGAACGGAGATAAATCATTTTTAAGTTTGACAGCTGTCACTTACCACCTGTCATGCAACTCTAGTATTAATTCCAGAATGACAGCTATCACTTACCACCTGTCATGCAACTCTAGTATTAATTCCAGAATGACAGCTATCACTTACCACCTGTCATGCAACTCTAGTATTAATTCCAGAATGACAGCTATCACTTTGATATCTGTCATATGTGACGTGAACTATGACCTGATAAAAACATATTTTAGTTTGACAGCTGTCACTTTGACACCTGTCATGCAATTCTAGCATGACAGGTCATATTTTGTTTTTTTTTGCTATTGTACTTTTACGGTAGTAACACGGCTAATTTATTTTTACTGTTGTAACAACTTTCAACTGCAGTAGTAACAACGGTAATTCATTTACCGTTCTTACTACTGGTGGTAAGATTGGTAATTACATAAATTAAATTAATTAATTAAATTTTAGTTAATTAAATTAATTTAATTTTAATTAATAATTTAATAATAAATTTTGATTACTTAAATTAATTTAATTAATTTAATTTATGTAATTACCAATCTTACTACCAGTAGTAAGAACGGTAAATGAATTACCGTTGTTACTACTGCAGTTGAAAGTTGTTATAAAAATAAATTAGCCGTGTTACTTAGTAACAACGGTAATTCATTTACCGTTCTTACTACTGGTAGTAAAATTGGTAATTACATAAATTAAATTAATTTAATTAATTAAATTAATTTAATTTAAAATTAATGAATTAAATTAATTTAATTATTAGTAATTATTGATTGATTACACTGGGAATAAACCGCAATAGCACCCTTGTTTCCCATATATATTACGGCACTTTACTGAAATTATGCCTTTTACATGAAATAGTTTGATAGTCTAGAGCCCCTTTTTATCTTGCGGACTGACTACGATGCGACTATCTTGCATAGACAATTTTTTTCTTCTTTTGTTATCTATGTTTGTTATTTTAGCGGGAAAGCCAAAACTTCAGTCAGTCTTCAAGTTCTTGGAAATTGAAATTATTGAAAATTTTATCAAGATTTAAGTTTTAAAGTAACTGTATAAATATGTTTTATCCAGAAGATGCCCTAAAAAAGGGCGGCAGGTTTTATTTTCTTTGGGTGGCGGATTCTTGGCCAGATAGATTTCGAGCAATTTCGTACCGAAAACTGTGTTCACAAGATATTCGAGACCTATGGTGCGTATCTTAAAATTAGCCTATATTACTCAGTAGTCCTAATCGCAATCCATTGCCAATCATTATGTTAACTGCCAAAGCTACATGACAATATGATTGCTTAGTCTTGAGTGTATGTTTCACAATTTCAGTGACGAGTTGCAAGAAGTAATTATAAGCGAGTCTGGGCGACCCTCTCACCGTTACTCGCTGCGTCTCAGCTCTCAACTCTTGCGGGGGCTTGTGAGATACTACCAGAGGAAAGTTTCCGTATACCTCAGTAAGTATAATAAAACTAATTATCTGTAGAGAAAATCCAATTGTATGGTCCTGAAAGTATAATTGAGTCTGAAATCAGATCACTAGTAGCCATTTTATATCTTGAGCATTTATGTCTATGATAATAATAAGCTCCAGGATAAATAACTAAACTTACTAAATACCTGAGCCTTACTAACTATGACTTCTTATTTTCAGATGAACTGTGTATGTTACATGCAACAATCTCTAAAAATACCAGCAAAAAGTAAGTAACATTGCTTTTCAGTCATTCATTTATGGTTACAATTAAAATCACCACTACATTCTTGTTTCATAAATTCGTAGAGACAAAATACCTAGTTCCATTTACAAGTATAGTGTATTAGGGTAGTGTATGTGACTTGTAATAATGGTAATTACTTGGTCGCTAGTGTAGTATAACACAAAGTAGACCCCCTGATTCTACTTGAATTCTGAAAAGAATAAATCAGATTTACTATGTGAGTTTTACATGTGTATAAACCTATAAATAAATAATAACCCATTCAACTTATTCATATATGTAAGTTAAACATAAATGTTTTCTTTTAAAATAAAATGATATCTACCTACCAAATTCTTATTGTAGAAAAGAACTTGCTTTAAATAAAAGAGACTAATTGTATTAAACTACTACTACTAACATATGGATGCCAAACCTGGGGCCTGACAAAGACACACATTCAAAAATTTAAAGTATGCCAACAGGGGATGGAAAGAAGCATGCTCCATATAAAGTTAAAAGATAGGTGGAGACAAACAAAAATCCGAAAGGCCACAGGCGTAGCAGATGTAAGCCAAAAAATAAAAAAAATAAAATGGCGTTGGGTTGGGCATGTACTGAGAAGCAAAAAACATAAATGGACCAAAGAGGTCATGCAATGGTACCCAAGAGACGGGAAGCGATTCAGGGGACGACCTCAAAAACGGTGGGACGACGACCTGCTGCCAGGGTGGCGCAGGAAAGCCCGAGATAGGGAGCTCTGGCAAATTCTAGAGGAGGCCTATGTCCAGGGTGGACAACCTAATATTTAAGAAATAGAAGTAAGATTAATGTTTTTTCAAAAGGTATTTGTATATTAGTGAATAAAGGCTATTTTTATTTATTTTATTTATTTTAATTGTATTAAACTAATGAGAGTTTATGACAATATGTTGCAGGTTCAGACCCAAAGATGCAACAGAGCAACCCCGGCAGCCGCAAGCTCCAGAGCAGAGGACGGCGGCTATATTACCACCCGAGGAACCTGAGAATGAACCGAGAGTTGAAGAAATATTGCAGGTAGAATAGAAATCATGATGTTTCGTCATTAACATAACTAGAACGTTTATCTAGTGCGAACTGCCTACTTATGACAGATAGACAGACAAAACTCTTTATTTATAACCACAAAACAAAAATTAGACACTATGTACACATTTAAGACTAAATATGATTATAAACTGACTTATGCTCACTCCAGAAAAATATAATTATTAAAGTGAAAACTCCTTTAACGGCATTGTGCACTTTTTGGGATGGGTAAAAAATGTTAAATTACTTACAACTTTATTTTAATTGGTATCAAGTAGTGATGAACTACCCCTGCAGGGGTAGCATGGCATAGGTACAAATTGTCTTTCCACCGTTATATCCCCTCGAAGAGGAAATAAAGTATGGATTGACAATGGCAACTGACATTAAAAGTGAATAAAATGGTTTTCTCCCTTTGCCATGCTACCCTTGCTGATTACCTATTCTATCCTATTAAATATTTTTTATTTATATGTATATTTTATCCTATAGGGTTATCTGCTTGCTGTAATAAGTCGAAAGGGGATGATTAAAACCATCATTATGAACAAATTTTACTATGGGGCCAACTCGGAATCTGCAAAATGTATGAAACAGCAAGTTATTTTCTCGAATTCCAGGTTGACCTCATAGTAAGAGTTATAATGCTGGCCTAAATCACCTCCTTTCGGCTTAGTACATTAGTTCTAGATAACTCTTTATCTATATTATTTCTATTAAGTAAATGTATTTAATTTTTTTTTGTATTTCAGAGAAGTAACAATGTGGTTGCCAATATCGAACAGATAACTCTACGCGAGGCGGTCATCAACGAACCCGTGCTGCCGCCAAATGTAAGCTATCATCATCATGCCTTGGTTCAGTGGTTATAGTGACCATAACTTCTGGGTCAAAGAGGCGTGGGTTCGATCCCCACTCAGAGCAAATATTTATGTGATGGACTTAAGTGTTTGCTCTGTGTCTGGGTGTTATTTAGTTACTATCTATATAAGTATGTATTTAAAAATAAGTATATGTCTCTGGCAGCCATATGAAGCCATTCAGCTCTGTGAAGTGTTCCTTAACCGTGCCGTTGTGTTCTGCAATAAATTACTAGATATCACAAGCTTTGCTTTGTTTGGGGTCAAAGGCCATATGTAAGATGTCCCGAAATATTTATTTATTTTATCATAGATGTCAGTTGGGGAGGCCTATATGCAGCAGTGAACATTCATTTTTTTATTTGCATGTTAATGGTTAACAAAGGTCTTAAAAATAAAATAATGCATTATCTGCTTGTAACAACTTAATTATAAGCCGAATCATGCAAGTCGGCGGTTGTGAAGTTAGCTACAAGTTAAGCCATATCCAATCTTGAGTGAAGCTCACATAAAGCTTGGCGTTGATAGGATATTGTGCAGCTGGTACCTAAATTCACAACCGCCGACTTGTATGATTCGGCCTATGCACGGTGTGCCAATCTTTAGCTGATGTGGCTGATATTGTCATGATGATAGTCTATAAAATTATAGAGGGGACAACCGACATCATTTAAGCCTAAAATTAAATATTAATTATTAAATTTTTTGTACCGTGAATTAGGTAAGTCCGCGTTTCGACCACTAATTCGCCTGATGGCATATAGGTAGATCCTGTTGGTAAGCGACGTTGCGGTAGATGAAGCACGCAGACTTACCTAATTTCCTATTAATTCTGACCTTGAAAATCTTTAGATTAAGTACCTATTATTCAATAAATTATTTCATTGATTTAACACACGTTTACAATTAGCTCACATTAATTGGAGCTGAACGCTACCGTGGGTCAGATGACACGTTAATTTGTAGGTCCCGGTTGTTTTAACCGTTTAGCCATGTCATAGACCTTCAGGCGGCACACCGGGGCTATATAGCCATCCGGCCTATAGTTCACTGCAGGATGTAGGCCTACCTACGAAGGGTGTTTGGGCCATATATACTACGCTGGCCCAGTGCGGGTTGGTGGATTCACATACGCCATCGAATTTCTTCTACGGACGTACGCAGGTTGCCTCACAATGTTTTCCTTCACCGAAAAGCCAGTGGTGTGAAATTCCGTACATAAATTCCAAAAAACCATTGGTACGGGACCGGGGATTTGAACCCACGACCTCACGATTGTAAGGCGGGTGTCACTACCTCTAGACCACCACGGCTTTTACCGGCCTATACTAACAAAACAGTCAACAATAAAATACAATAAGAAGGATCAGTCATATAATTACCTACATAATTAAAAATATGTATATCTCTCAGGAAACAGAAAAGTCGGCAGACTTCCATTTCTTAGCCAGAAATGTTGAGTCAAATTGCTTCGTGTTTTATTCAGGAGGGTTTCGGCGAAGAAAACGCGGAGCAAGCGCTGCGCTTCCTGAGCGAGCGGCGCTCCGACGACCGCGCGATGGTCGGGCCAGATGTCGCGCAACCCACCATTGAATTGCCCACGCTCGATACCACTGTCGAACACATGATGGTGGCGCCAGACGTCGCGCAGCAAAGCGCGCTCGATCTTCCTGCGCTCGACACCACTGTTCAATCGCGCGACAGGTCGCGGCTCGCGCCACACGACGCGCATACTAATATGGAGAGGATCTCGGAACATGACCTCACGGCGCTCAGACCATGTTAGTATCTTCAACTACTTTACATACTAAGATTGCTCGTTATCTGCGACTAGTCGCACCCAGTCGTACGACGTCTCAAGTCGCACACCACACGAAGCCCATATGGAGTGGATCTCGGAACACGACCTTACTGCGTTCAGACCATGTTAGTATCTTCAACTACTTTACATACTAAGATTGCTCGTTATCTGCGACTAATCGTATCAGTCGTACGACGTCTCAAGTCGCACACCACACGAAGCCCATATGGAGTGGATCTCGGAACACGACCTTACTGCGTTCAGACCATGTTAGTATCTTCAACTACTTTACATACTAAGATTGCTCGTTATCTGCGACTAATCGTATCAGTCGTACGACGTCTCAAGTCGCACACCACACGAAGCCCATATGGAGTGGATCTCGGAACACGACCTTACTGCGTTCAGACCATGTTAGTATCTTCAACTACTTTACATACTAAGATTGCTCGTTATCTGCGACTAATCGTATCAGTCGTACGACGTCTCAAGTCGCACACCACACGAAGCCCATATGGATTGGATCTCGGAACACGACCTTACTGCGTTCAGACCATGTTAGTATCTTCAAGAACTATACATCATCATATTTCATCCTAAGGTCGCTTGATAGGTATCTGCAACCAGTCCCACGACAGATGGCGGGTCGCGCCACACGACGCTCATATAGAGAAGATTTCGGCACATGACCTCACGGCGCTCAGACCATGTTAGTATCTTCAAGTACTCTACATCATCATCATTTCATCATACCAAGTTCACAGTGCGTTAGATAGCACCGACCAGTCACACGACAGGCCGCAGGCCGCACCACACGACCCCCATATGGAGAGGATCTCGGAACACGACCTTACTGCCTTCAGACCATGTGAGTACTTTCAAATACTCTACCTACATCATCATAATTTCATCGTACTATACATAAGTTTTCAGCGCGCTCGATACCACCGACCAGTCGCACAAATGGTCGCGGGTCGCACCACACGACGCCCATATGGAGAGGATCTTGGAGCACAATCTTACTGCCTTCAGACCATGAATTAAGATATTAACATTGTTAATCAAGTGCGCATCTGTGCCTCCAAGTTCCCTCATCATTATCAAAATCCTCATTTCGTCATTTATTTTATTTATTTCATGTAATCTTCAGCGTTGCTTAATCTCTAGATACAACTACAGTAATTAAAAATAGAGCCAATACAGATTACAGTAATTTAGTATAATTAACAAAGTATACGAGTAATTTTACGACTAATACGATTTAGCAGTTACGCAGGTATTTTAAACGATTTACATTTTGGTGTGTGTGTGTGTGCGTGCGTGCGTGCGTGCGTGAGTGCGTGCGCAGCACGCAGCTTAATATCTTGACGTCACTGAGCGCCAGTGCCGGATTAACCCTATAGGGGTTCCTAGGCAGTACAATTCCCGCCCTGTTATTTGAATACCGGCCATCTTAGTGATTTGTCGTGATTTGTAAGTTTCTTTATTCGTTCACGGGGTCTCGTGCCCGTACTTAGGCCCCCCTACTCGATGCGGGGCCCCTAGGCAATTGCCTAATCTGCCTTAGGGATAATCCGCCATTGCTGAGCGCTACCGTTGCTCGGATGACACGATAAATTGTAAGCCCCGGTAGTTTCCGTTAAGCCATGTCAGAGGCCTTCAGGCGGCTTAAAAACTGACACCAGGGCTAGCCACCCGGCCTATACGAACTTACGTCACTTTCAAGTTCAGATATTTTTTTTCGAGCTCCATAAATCCCTACAAAGGCTACACCCGTGCTCTAACCTGTGTACTTTATTTCAGCCGATGGCGGATTGCTGTCCACGACTGGTATTGGAAAAGGTACTGTCAATAATCCAATGATTCCAATCTCTCAATAACTCCAAATAATAATTAAATCATCACGTCCCTCCTTCCCTGATAATAAATTGTGTGTTAATTCCTGCAGAAATATCCAATATTCCTGATACTTCGATTGTCCCGATCCCTGAACCCGCTCCTGAAGAAAAGTTAGTTCATTTTCGGTAACATGCAATACGTTACTTTACCTACATTTTTTAAATGCAAATATAATGCATAATGTATACCTATATATAATATAATGTATATATGACATTGCTTTGCAAACTGCAAAGGTGTATATGCTCATCGTTATGTCCGACTTTTATTTACTATGAGGCCAACCCCCAAAATCGCACAAGAAAACAACTGCTGCATACAATTTATCGAAAGCTGATGAACTTATTGTAAAAAACAGCTGATTTCGTTGAAGATCATCGAACTTTTTTATGGAACAATTGAATTTTTTGCTATCTGTGTTGGTCTAGTAATAAAAGTTCATCATAATGGCGTTTGCAATGATATCCTAAAATATGGCCGTCGTATACAATACAAATTATTTTATTGCACAATGCATTCTTAGTAAGTAAAGTTCTTAAGAAAATTACAGTTCGTAACCTAGTGACATTGACCCGTTAGGGTGTCGCCGGAGTTTTAGCTCTACAGGGTTATTCCTAATCAATTAGCATCCTTTTAGGGGTTCCATACTAATCAGCATCAGCTGTTAATTAGCTGTTCCATACATATTGTCGCGGGTGAACGATATTTTTCTATAGAATAACAATTTTTTTTAGTTTTGACAAAAGTTGCAGAACAATAGTTATTAGTTTTGATGTACAGAAGAAGCCCCTAAAAGGATGCTAATTAATTAGGAATAACCCTGTATTTTTGTCTTTGAGGAAAAAGGACGAAGATAAAATAGCAATCTGTCAGAGAAAGATGGAGAGGGAGGAGCATGCTAAATATAAGGCTTTCAGATATAATAAGCACCCAAATCATAAGGTCTAAAACTAAGGTACCGGATGCTAAAGAAAGGATACGATGACTAAAATGGAACTGGGCAGGTCATATCTGTAGACTTGAAAGTCAATATGGCCAAAAAGAGAAACAGAATGGACCCCACGGGACGGTAAAAGAAAACTAGGAAGACAGAGGAAAAGATGGAGAGATGTTTTCACAGATAGAGCTGGACCTGACTGGAAGGCAAGAGATAGAGAAGAGTGGAGAGGACTAGGGCAGGCCTATGCCGAAGAGGCAAATTCTACGGATAGATATTAAGTTGTACATTCCTATATTGTAAATTGTTAAGTTCTACCGCAGTAGAATAAATGGCTTTTTATTTATTTAAACCCTGTATTTTTCTATGTAGGTATATATTACAGTTGAACCTCGATTATCCGGATCTTAGTTATACGGATTTGCGATTATCCGGACCTCTACCCGCTGTCAACATAATTTATTTTTCAAGTTGAATCCGTTGAAGCGGACATGTCAGGAGTAAAAAAAACCTATCTGCGCCCCGCTCTTTCTCTGCTCTTCGCGAATTATTATTGTCGCTAAGTGTACTCTGCGCTGTGTTGCCGCGAGATCACTGAACTTTAAAAAAATCGAAGCGTAGGTAAGCGAGTGGCGTTATCGCTTAATGATAAAATAAATACATATAACTGATTCATTAAAAAAGGGAGAAACTATTCGTAAGTTAGCTAAAATAATAAGAAAACCTATTCTTTTTTCATTCATTCAATTATCCGGATTATCGATTATGCGAATGCTCAACGACACGAATTAGTCCGGTTAATCGAGGTTCTTCTGTATTTAGTGCCTGATCTATTATATTTATATATTAATAAATTATATTTATCTCTAGTGTTTCGTAAACGTGTGTGGTCTCTATTACTTCTTATAAAATATTTTTGGTTGAAATAGGCAACCGGAAGAACGAGTGGTAGAGCAAGAAATCCCAACCGAACAACCGAGGCAAGAGGCGCCTCGACGCAGACAAACTGATGAAAACCTGGAACCAACTCAAATCGAGTTAGAGGCAAGTAAACAATTAACTTGGTAACGTAACGAATTTTAAAAATATACACAAAATATGTCTACTCTCCAGCCATTGACACGAGGTAAAAGTATGAACGTAACTCATTTACCTAGCACTCGTAGCGTAGTTTGACTAAGTCTGAAGTCAAGCAACGTTCGGCACTGTATGTCTTCGGATGGGTGATCGCGGGTGGCATTTGCAACTGAGCGCTTCTGTGGCTCAGATGACACGTTAAATTGGTGCTCATACTAAGGCTAACAAAAACTGTTTTTTTTTATTAAAAATGTCTGAACCACTGTCTCCTGGGTCTGAACCTTTTGTTACGTGACGTTTACAAGTAATTGAATAGTACTGACGATTTGGTTGTTTTTTTAATTTTTAAATAAAATATAAATAAATATTTTGGGACATCTTACACAATATATGCAGGTCTCTGACCCTAAATTAAGCAAAGCTTGTGATATGGCTGCCAGAGACTGATATACTACATATACTTATTTTTTAAACACTTGTGTTCATAATATAAATATTTGCCCTGGGTTGGGATCGAACCCACGCCTCTTTGATCCAGAAGGTAGGGTCACTAACCACTGAGCCACTGAGGCAGTCGTTCTTAATATCGTTATGTCGGTTTGTTCGTAATAAAACTATTTATTTTGTATGTTTATTAATTATAGGAACTTGAAGAGATGGGGCCGCGAGCAAAGAGGCGCAGAAGGTTGATCATCGACAAACGAATTAAAATCTCCTACGATGTCATGAAACCCAGGATACGGAACCCTCGTGTAGAACTCCGTTGTGAGGTCAATACGATATTTTTTTAACTTTCGCGATTTGTATTTAATATTCTTGTTAACGGGACTCATCGCGCACTAAAATGACGAGATAAATTAATACCTCACTATACCGACTGAGTGACTGAGTCGCGTCGATAGTGGTCACGAGTAGACTGAGGTATTTATTTATCTCGTGATTTCAGTGCGCGATTAGGTACCCGTAGTATACCTATAAGAATAAAATAAGATCTATATTATTATCCTACTAATATTATAAACGCGAAAGTTTGTGAGGATGGATGTATGGATGTTTGTTACTCTTTCACGCAAAAACTACTGAACGGATTGAGATGAAACTTTGCAGTGATATAGCTTATATATCAGAATAACACATAGGCTATAAATTATAATGATATTGCGTCAAAAATCAAAATATCACGCGGGCGAAGCCGCGGGTAAAAACTAGTTTCCCCATAATTTTAGTGGTTGAAACTTCGAGCAAATATCTACAGAGCCACAGTCCCTAAGTGAAAGTAGTGAAAAAATGTCCGAGCGCCGTCATACATACCGACTTAGATATTTACACAATGACCCGTTGTCTCGAATCTCGACGTTATGTCACTTAATTACTGCTTGTAACTGAGCACTGCATCTCGCTGCGTTATAGTCGGCTTGCAATCGCCTTACGATTAACTAAAAGCCTGCCCACTACGTAGCTTGGGCAGGGTTTTGGCGGACACTTCTTTTGCACGATTGTGACTGTAGAAATAGATATTTTAAATATTAGGGGGACATCTTACACACGGTCTCTGACCCCAAACTAAGCAAAGCTTGTAATATGGCTGCCAGAGACTGATATACTACACTAGCGGCCCGTCCCGGCTTCGCACGGGTAGACATAAATAGATACTATACTAATCTAGTACTAAACATAGCCTATGTTACTCAGTAGCTTTTTTTTGTTTTTTGAGTTTATTCGTTACATACAAAAATACAAATCTTTCCTCTTTATATAAATATAGATAGTACCTAAATAACACCCAGAAACAGAGCAAACACCTATGTTCACAATAATGTTTGCCCTGGGTGGGGATCGAACCCACGCCTCTTTGATCCAGAAGTCAGGGTCACTAACCACTGAGCCACCGAGGCAGTTTGGTTTGGCAATTTGGTCGAAGGATTGAACATTGAGGCAATATGTCTGGGTTATTTCATTACTACGCATCCACACATAGGTATTTTGTGTGTTACGCATGGCCATGACTTTGCACATCTCCAAATATACAGGCCAGAGAGCTGATGCCGACATTCAATGAAATCACATATTTGACCTTCCTTCCTTATGACTTCCAATAATTCTTCTTTTTTTACAAAAATGTCATGACCGACTTCAACCGTGCAGAATTCGCCAATATTTCGCACGGATCGATGTAGCATTTTTTAACATTATTGTTGATTTATCGAAATTCGATTCATCAGCTCAGCCGATTTCGATAAAATTTAAATGGGACCAATTTAGAAGTATACTCTTTCCAATAAAATAATAATTATCGGACTACTACGTAAAAAGTTAAATTTTATCAAATCGGCCGTGTCGTTTTTGAAAATCAACATCAATGAAAAATAACTATAAGCCGAATCATACATGACGGCGGATGTGAAGTTGTGCGCGAAACCTAATCAACGCGCAGTTTTATGTGCCCTCCAGTCAGGATTGGATATGGCGCAGCTTGTAGCTAACATTACATCCGCCGACTTGGGGAGCGTTCAAGTATTACGTAACGCAATTTTTGAAGATTTTTGACCCCCTCCGCCCACTGTAACGCTGACGAACACTCAAGTGATCATTTTTCGATTTCGAACATGCGAGAACAAATTAAAAATGACGATCAGACTAATACAATCGAGGGATCCCCGTAAAACGTAAACGAAAAGGGTTGACAATTTGGGAGTTTTAATTCCCTAATTTTTTATATAAAAAAATAATAATGTTACGTAACGTGATGTAAAAAAGACCCCCAAGCCCCCCAAATTTCGTTACGTAATACTTGAACGCTCCCTTGTATGATTCGGCCTAGGTATACATCGATTCGTTCGAACTATTCGAATCCTATGCACAGTTGAAGTCGGTTATATAATTATTGGCGAAAAACAATTATTCGATATAATGAAAAATGTTTCAGGAAGTGTCAGATGATATAAGCAGTTACATCATTATACCTAGCGAGCTGCTCATGAGTCGACCCTGCCACGCAGGCTATAAGGTAAAAAATCTTAATTATTTATTACACAAAACTGCAGCGCGAGTACCGTTCTTATACGATCGTTAATTTGACATTTAAATCGATAAAATTCGCTAAAAATCGGTATTTTCTAAGAGTTTTAGCGAATTTTATCGATTTAAATGTCAAATTAACGATCGTATAAGAACAGTACTCGCGCTGCAGGCCGTGCTAAATTAAGCCGTAGTGGTCTAGTGGTAGTAACACCTGCCTATCTATATATATAAAAATGAAACCCGTTTTTCGTTGTCACGACATAACATGAAAACGGCTTGACCGATTTGGCTTATTTTTTTTTGTAGTTTTCTAATACTCTGTAAGGTTCTTACGGAAAGCGAAACGAAGTTTGCCGGGTCCGCTAGTACTTTATAAAATTTAACTTGATCTCTGCGACAGTGACATTGACATAGAAGATTGACATTTTTAGAGTTGAGATAGTGGTGGAAAAAATCGATTTTCAAACAATGTTGTAATGAAATCGAATGAGTAGTTGAAGGTGAGAAATTGGATTTTATTTACTTACTATTATTTAAGATCAAGTATGTACACATGTCCAATGAGCTCCTACAGTAAGTACTTACTGTAGGAGCTCATTGGATTAGAGTGGCAGGGGATAGGAAACAGTGGAAAGAGTTGGAGGATGCCTTTGCCGTAAGGCACACCGAAATCAGAGACATTTTGTAATTGCATGATAATACCTATTACCTTTAAGTTTTTATTTAGTTATTAATTTTAAATTTTCGGTAATAAAGGCTATATTATTATTATTATTATGTACTCATGTAAATAATGTTATGATATTAATTAAATACCCATAATAATGTAACGATAGTATTTATCGACGTTTTTCACTATTATCGATGCTATTGTAATGTTACATTAGCATCGATAATAATTGGTTTCATTTAATTACACATGTAAAAAATGTTATGGTATTAAAATATACAATAAAATTAATGATAAAATAAGTTTTATTTAAAATATCGTCAGTATAAACTATCGATATTTTAATTAAAATTCTATCTAAAACTCAGTGGTCACGATCATTCGTCGCCCATCACTAATCGAGTCGATGCCCACAAAGTATGACATTGACAGGTACTGTCTGTACTATTAAGAAATTCAAGACTTCATAGGCGTGATTTTTCTGACAGCTGTCGCAGAGATCAAGTTAAATTTTATAGAGTATAGCAATCGTAATACCGTGAGTTCAAATCCTGGTCCCGTACCAATGAGTTCTTTAGAATTTATGTGCGGATTTTCACCCCATTGGCTTTTCGGCGAAGGAAAACATCGTGAAGCAACCTGCATACGAGTACGTCCGCAGAAGAAATTCGATGGCGTATGTGAATCCACCACGCTGGCTCAGTGCAGCTTATGACCCAATCACCCTCCGTGGGTAGGCCTACGTCTTGCAGCGAACTGTTAAAAATGCTAGTACAGTACATATAGCAGGTATTCATAAGACCATGTGGGCCCTATCTACCAAACTAGGCGTAAGCTCGGTTTTTTTATATGACTTCAAGACGAAGAGCAAATAAACTAAGACAACTAAGTATGAATCTAGTTTGTTGGCGACTGTGAAATTAGCTACAAGCTGCACGAAACCCAATCCTCGAGCAGCTGGTAAGTTGGTGGAGCTTCAGTCAGGGTTAGGTTTTCCTCAGATCGTAGCTAACATCACAGCCGCCAAGACGATTGATTCAACCTATACTGGCTCGGTGGCTCAGTGGTTAGTGACCCTAACTTCTCGATGAAAGAGGCGTGGGTTCAATCCCCACCCAGGGCAAATATTTATGTGATGAATATAAGTGTTTGCTCTGTGTCTGGCTGTTATTTAGTTACTATCTATATAAGTATGTATTTAAAAATAAGTATATGTAGTACATCAGTCTCTGGCAGCCATATCACAAGCTTTGCTTAGTTTGGGGTCAGAGACCGTGTGTAAGATGTCCCAAAATATTTATTTATAAGCTCATCCATCCACCAGAAATATGACGTCCACTGCTGCACTGCTGGACATAGGCCTCCCCTATGGATTTCCAGTAAGACCGATTGGAAGCGACTTGCATTCAGCGTGATCCTGTGGTCTTGATAAAAACTGTCCACCTTGTATGTGAACGTCCAATTAACACTGCGTTTGCCAGTACGTGGTCACTACTCGATAACTTTTCGCCCCCTTCGATCATCAGTCCATGCCTATTGCCATTTAAACTTGCCAATTCGCTGAGCTATGTCGGTGCCTTTGGTTCTTTTACGGATCTTCTCATTCCTAATTCGATCTCGCAGAGAAACTCCGAACATAGCCCTCTCCATAGCTCGTTGTGCTACTTGGAGCTTACAAATTCTTACTTCCTTACTAATATTATAAATCCGAAAGTGTGTCTGTTGGTTTATATGATTTGATTTTGAATAACCTTTATTGACATAATAAATTACAATGTTTTGTACAACTTAGTGTTATAATTTACCACAATAGTACAGTGTTTTGTAGGCTATTGTCGCCTTTTAAAACTTATGTCTAACATTAAGTTATAAATTTGCCAAAGTTCTCATTAAGTCGTAAGTAGAGGGTAGATAGAAAATAAAGGTTAGTTATTTGGTACGTAATACTTTGCGATTTCGTACGTTTACAGCGTGTTGTTTTTTTGGCTTGTTCCTCTTTCACTTTTGTTTGATTGACTTGATCTTTGGCATGGACATGAAAGACGGAAAGTGACATAGGCTACTTTACATCCCGAAAAAATAAAAAAATCCTGTAGGATAGCACAAAAGTACAAATATCACGAACTAAAGCTTGTTTTCTACTATAAGCTCAATAAAGTGTAATTATGCTGAAGGAACGAAGCAACATGGCGCCGGCGCTGGTGCGGCTCTTCATGAGCAATCTGGGCGTCGTCCACAGAGATACCCGCCGAGCGTCGTCGACTGAGGTAATATTTTATTCCTTTACAAAACTCAGTTCTTATATTGTCGCATTGTTTGTGCATTTGCTAACGTCAAATGTGAGTTCCGATTTGTCATATTGTATCCTCAGAGCAAATAAAAAAATCAATAGAGAATGTTGTGAACAAACAAGTGAAGTCAACCAAAACTACGCCTCGCCGTGTACAGACAATTACACACACATCCAGGTAACTATGAAACTACGCCTTGACTTGTCAGTCAAACTATGGCGGCGCAACAGCGACACACTCACACGTGTATAAAAACCGGCTTCTTTATCTAACAATTCGCGGCTGCCGTATCTCAATTTTTGGGGTATGCTGCGAGTCCGAAATTGCCATTACAGGTGGCAATGTAAAATCTGCCGTATGCCGTATTTTTGCGGAAACGCTAGAATCGCCGTATCAATAATAACACTGCTCCTACTTGGCTTATTGGTAAATCCGCTCTTGCATCATTTTTATACACAGCATAATCCAAGTCGCACTTTGACTTGGATTATGCTGTGTATAAAAATGACGATCCACGAGTCTATGTTCACTAACATAATGGTTATTTTGTCATGGTCTCAACAATGTGGGTAGTTCTTAATTTTCATGACTGAAAAAAAAATGTTTCAAGCATCTCAGATTTTTTTTATTTAATTTGTAACCCTTGTTACATAAATCTTCACTTTCAAAGAAAGCAGAAAGTTTTGCAGGTAAGTTTTTAATATTTTTCCGATTTCAATAGGCTGATTAGAGTTGATAATTTGTTTTTTATTTTGTTCCTATTGTTTACTATTGTATTGTATTGTATATAATTATTGGTTATGTAAATACGTCAACTTCTTTAATTATTTATCGTTATTTATTAAGTTTATTATTACTTTTGCCATAATTGTGTTTAAATGGTTGTATCGTATCAGGTATTATTGTTGTAATATTTTGTCCATAAATCAAGTATAAGTTATACCTACACAAGCCTAAAAAAAGGTATACTAAGCGCCAAACAAATCGGCGGATGAGATGTTAGCCGCAGATGACGCTTCGCCGTGATTGGCTAATTATTACGCATGTGTGCACAATTCCGACGCCGCGTGTCGTAGTGCGCAGGGAGCGCGCGGGAGGTATGAGTTTGGCGGGCTGGTGTGCCCGGCGCCTCGTCTCTCTGGCTCCCGCGTTTACCTACATTTCGGCTTTTGCGCAGCGTTCTGCACATAACTTCCCATCCGCCGATTTATGTGGCGCTTAGTATATAGGGCTCAACCGGCCTAAAATTCGGCCAAGTGCAAGATGGAACCGATCTGTAGCAATGAATGGTGTTGAATGGTAGTAAGGGTCAACTTTCAACACAGACTCACGAGACTCCCCTGAATTCGAGTTCAAATTTGAGAATCGACAGTATTTTTAACAGACTTCAGAAAGAAAGAAAATTTTTTATTTACCAAAACGTGATTAAATTAATAATTACAATATAATTTGCCTAATACCAGTATTGTAGTTAGTTATATACATAGTGAAATTAACAGTGGGTCCCAAACACAGACATATAAGAGTAAGTACTTACTCTTATATGTCTGTGGTCCCAAACTCGGCTAGGCCGGTCTCTTGGGAGCCCTTACAAGTGGAGTTATTGTAACGAAATTCGCGCTTTAACATTTAAAAAAGGGTCTTTGAAAATTATATTAAGAATTAGATAGTATTAATAACATAAAATCGGAATCATAATTAAGTGAAATTAAAATACAATTAAATGAAATAAATCAAATCGATTTAACATTTAAAAATTAACGCATGAAATTATTCAATAAAAATTGGAATTAAAATTAATTGACTTCAAAATTAGAATACAAATTAAATTAAATAAATCACATCAATTCACAATTAATTTAGCTATATCATATTGGCATAACAAGAATAGGATCAACATCAAAAAGAGATTGAATCAAGTTTCACACATCAGGCCTTTCATACAACGCAATAATATACAAATCAATCAGGCGACGCAAATCAAATCAACAATCCACATGAGTTTTTGTGCAGTTCCGCAGTTAGAGTGTATATGAGTGTGTAAGTGTGTATAGCACTGCAACTTCAAAAAGGAGGACCTGAATTTGTCTGTTTGTTTTTTTTGTATGCATGTTACACGATTACTTCGCCAATTATGAACCGATTTTGATGATTTTTTTGTTTGGTAGATCATACTTCAAAGTACCCATTTAAATTTTATCGAAATCGGCTGAGTTGTTTTCGATAAATCAACAATAATCAAAAATTTGTAAATATAGATTTGAGCAGTATATTCGAATTTTGTATACGATTGAAGTCGATTGTGCCATTTTTAACGAAAAATAATTATTTTATGAATTTAGGTTCTGAGCATGCCTGCCTATATTGCCCATAAAGGTAGATCCGCGCCTGGTTATACTATGGTTTTATCATTTACCAACAGCCTTTACTGTTGAAAGTTTCTTCCACTGTTGAGCATAGGCTGACCTACTTTACACTTAACAGGAAGAAGAGATGCGTGCTCAAAGAAACCACACGAGGTCTCGCCTCGAAACGGTGCCCGAAACCGAGGAGCCTCCTGTCCCCGCGCCGCAAATACAACAAATAGAACCACCTCAAGAAATGTCCGTTATTGAAGAAAACTTGGCTCCATCTGAAATGGACTCGTCAAAGGGACCAAATGTGACTGAAATTAACCAAAACGATATAGCAGACATGCCCACTCAGATATTGAGAACTCCCTCGAAGAGTCAAGAGGCTAAGAAACGGCCCAGCGGAGCTTTAACTGGAAAAGCACCTAGTGTAATTAATTTTTCTAGTCTCGTTGTTCTAGTCCTAGTCGTTGTGTAAGTTTTTTTTCACACCACTGGCTTTTCGGCAACTTGCCATGCAAATTCATTGGCTTATTTGAATCCACCTACCTGCACTGGGTCAGCTTTCGTGGGTAGGCCTACGTTTTGCACGGACACACTCTTTTTTCAACTTTGGCGACCCATATCTTAAAATATGGTATTATAAAATATGTGACAAAAAATGTTTATGCAAACCATACATTTATTTAAAAACCGTATTCAACGATACTCCATTACCCCACACGAAAGGGTAAAGGGGTCAACAGACGGACACAACGGAACTATAAGCGTTCCTCGTTATACTACGGAACCCTAATAATAAAGCTTCTGGATTTCCAGCCAAAAAAACCGAAGCCTACGCCCAGAACGCCCGCCAGTGGGAGCCAACGCGTGCTGCAAGAGTTGGTGACCAACCGCGGCGGCTACGTGTCCTTGCGCGAACACCAGAGGCTGCGGCAGACGTCCGCCCGCGTCAGCCACGGTATGACGTCATCTCAGCTATAGGAAGCCAACCGCGCTGGCTACGTGTCCGCGCGCGAGTAACACCGGAGGCTGCGGCAGACGTCCGCCCACGCCAGCCACTGTAGGACGTCAACGCAGCCGTAGGACGTCCTCTACTGGACGTACGAAGCCAACCGCGGCGGCTACTTGTCCGTGCGCGAATACCAGAGGCTGCGGCAGACGTTCGCCTGCGCCAGGACGTCCTCTATTGGACTTAAGAAGCCAACCACGCTGGCTACGTATCCGTGCTCGAACACCGGAGGCGGCGGCAGACGTCCGCCCGCGCCAGCCACGGTATGATGTCATCTCAGCCGTGGGACCTCTACTGGACAGAGACTTGCCCTGTAGATCTCCAATACGACCGTTGGTTGGAAGCAGCTTGCATCCACCCCGATCCAGAGGACTTCATTTTTTTTTAACGCGAATAAGTCCGCGCTTGATAACCCACTTGCCTGATGGTAAGCGACGTTGTGGTCGAAGATGAAGTACGCAGACTTAGAAGATACCTATTCAGTTGGACTTAAAAAATCTTCAGATTATATCTGACAGGAAACAGGAAAGCCAACGGACTGTTCCGTCAGAATGTTCGAATCACAAACATTCGATATGTTGCAGAGCGTCCATAATTGAGCATAGCTCCATATAGATATTCTACTACAGATCTGTTCACTCACGAAGGCGCGCCTCTCCATATTTATTGAATGTAATTGTACGACAGTGTAACCCTCTAACCTAAGTGATCATATTTTATAAAAAAAATTTACTGTCTGTACTATTAGCCTCTACACGCTCACTAAGGTGTTGTGTACAAACGAGGTCTACGCGTATAAATCCAAACCAATAATTTACTGTGGAGGGGCGCGACTTCGTGAGTGAAACAGTCTATACTTTACTCTAGTCCCTACTTAATATTATAAACGCGAAAGTTTGTGAGTATGGATGTTTGGTACTCTTTCCCGCAAAAACTGCTGAACGGATTTAGGGACCGTTCAAGTATTACGTAAGTACTATAGGGGGGTGGAGGGGTTTATCATTTGCTTATTTTTGATGACTTGGGGGGTGCGGGGGTCTAAAAGGTGATTACGTCAGTAATAAATTCGCCGGGTCAGCTAGTATCCAATAAAACCGTGGTTGTTGTCTCGGAGTGAACATTTTGTAAAGGCTATAGCGAATTCGTTGTCAGCTGCGCGAGAAGCGGTGACGTGCGCTGCTTATACCACAGGCGCCAAGATTCGGCGCGTACTGTACGCCGAATCATACAAGTCAGCGGATGTGAAGTTAGAAGCTGCGCAAAACCCAATCAACGCGCAGCTTTATGTGAGCTTCAGTCAGGATTGGATATTGCGAAGCTCGTAGCTAACTTCACATCAGCCGATTTGTATGATTCGCCCTATACTATAATGTATTGTGCTTAAATTCCAGAATCCGAAAAGCTGCCAGAAATCGACACGGAGTTGGAAAAGGAGAATATTGGGATGAACCAGCAAATGCCCGCCATTCCCACCTTGCAAATCTCGGCCATGCTGCACGAAGCCGGCATCTCCGACAGAGTCCAAGAACACTATGAACCTGAGACTGTAACATCTAGAAGACACCACGAGGCTGCAACGTCCGATAGACGACAAGATCTTGCGATCATTGAACCGACGGTCCCTGAGACGTCTGTAAATATAACGTTTAGAAGGCAAGGACCTTCCAATAGGCCACAAGACCTAGATATTGAAACTACAGCGCCCGAGCCTCAGCCTACAACGTCTAGAAGGCAAGGGAGCGATAGCTCGCCCCTCTCGGGCAGCCCCGACAGGACTAAGGTGTCGCTGGGAGATTCCGACGCCACTACAGAATCTAGAAGGTTTATTAAGTAAGTTTGAATGAATAATCTAATCTCAGAATAATGACAAGTAATAGAAACTTTGCTTAATTTTACTCAAATAAAAACTACGTTACAGCTATTCATATCTAGTTATACAGCATACGCGAGCGTGAGTGGAACAAAACAACGCATTGTCTGTCGTCAACCGTCGAAGTCACAAGTTGGAATGTCATAATGGTTGTAATTTGGTCTACTTTGTCTTTAGCGTTATGATAGGAAACTTGAACCCTCTATGAGAAGGTTCAAATCTCTGATGAAGATGATGATGAAGGTGCAAATCTGATCTGGGAAGTTATGCGTAGAACGCTGCGCAAAAGCCGAAATATAGGTAAACGCGGGAGTGAGAGAAACGAGACGCCAGGGCACACCCGCCCGCCAACCTCATGCCTCCCGCGCGCTGCCTACGCACTACGACACGCGGGGTCGGAATTGTGCACACATGCGCAATAATTAGCCAACCACGGCATGTGCATGTGTCATCTGCGGCTAACATCTCATCCGCCGATTTGTGTGGCGCTTAGTATACTTACTACCTTTTTGAATTTGGACAGCCAAGATAGCTCAATGGTAGCTGATGATAACCTTCGAAATTACGAAAGTTCGTGTGTATGTGCATCTTTTTCCAACACCTTTTAAATTAATTAAAATGGGACAAAGAAATGTCTTTTCTTGCTATTTTAGTAGGTACGGTTTCTATTACTTGTCATTATTTTTACACATTTATTCAAGTAAACGTAAGCGAAGTGTCTCAGCTTAAATTTTGCTTTCATCTGACCAGATGTTAATTCTCCTCTTCATTTCTGGTTGCATTTCTCAACGAATCTTTGTTTGAATGATTAATTGACTAAAGAAATAATATGATGAAACTTCAGTAGTATTGATGTGTCCATTATTTTTGATAATAATAAACTTACAGATGGACTAATGGGCATGACGACTGGGTAAAATAAATATTATTATAATTAGTGCGTCAGTTAGATTACAAAAAAATATTGAACACGAATTATTAATTTTGTCAATGAAACAAAAAATTGCAAAAATAAAGCGTTTCATGGTTCGGGAGTGGGGCAGGTGACGTCACTTAATGGGTAAAAAGTCTACCTAAGCGTGACGCGGAACTGTAACGGGCTATACCTTTTTTTTTAAATAGACAGAATAAATACGTTTCTGATAAGTTTGGTTAAAATCTTTCTTTAGTCGTCTAGCCACACTAGCCTATTAAACTGTGTTATCATATTAATATTATAAATCTGAAAAGTTTGTTGATTTGTTTGTTTGTTGGTTTGTTCCACTTTCACGCAGCAATGGATCAACGGATTGACTTGATTTTTGGCATGGATATAGTTCAAAGACCCGAAAGTGACATAGGCTACTTTTTATCCCGAAAAAATAAAAGGTTCCTGTGGGATAACACAAAAGTGAGAATACCATGCGGGCGGAGCCGCGGGCAAAAGCTAGTACTTACTTATAATATAAACTGTAAAATGATATTTTCACAGAGACAACTGGGGAGTGGAAGGAACTATGAAGATGATCGTGAAATGTATTCACGACAGACGCGCCGGAGAGCAAATAACTATCAGAAACCTCGTCGAAAAGGGGCCCATTATTGCTGAATACAAAAATATAATTCTTGCAAAATGCTTCACCTCAGTTCTAAGTAAGTATTTCAATTTCGTTGTTCAAAAGTTGCAATTCGTTGCAGTTTACTTATGAAAAATGTGGGTTTATAGCAAGTCATTACATATTGTTACGAGATGGGTTCTTGGTTAATCAGTTAAAACGCCGATTATTCGCTTTGCACTTTATTGCACAAAGTACCAATACACACGACACAACAGATTCGCACAAGCACTTCACACTGGCACTGATGTTCACACAAACTAGTCACTTCACAATCACTGGTACTACACTTGAACACGGGATGTTTTCGCTCCGGTATAAACACGTTAACTAGTCCCCAAGGGTCAGCCGGCATATTTCTATCCGTTATTACCTACAGTCTCGAACCTACGAGATAATTCACGACATTACTCGATCTAATAAACGCTATTGTGTTAACAAGTAAACAACTTAAAAGTTCGAGACTTCCCTATTTGTTCTCAAATACATAAACACCCAAAAAACTAAACAATAGACAAACAGACAGACATACAAAGGACTGGTCCCGCCCGAGTCATAAAAGCATAAATCTCGCACTTAGGTGTAAACAACTTGTAGCGTGTAAGCCGTAATTACCGCGCGGCCTAATGCGTTACACTAGGTAGTAAGTTCTTTATAGTTTATAGATTATGGTTTCCTGTATAGTTCAATTTAATACTCATTGTAGGTTTTCTATTAAGCTTAAAATAGCTTAACACAATGTAGAGCGCTACGTTCGGTGACTTCAGTCTCTCAGCGAGATCGAATAGAGTTGTGAGATCCGCAGACGAATCAAAATTACCGACATAGTCCAGCGGATATAAGCAGGTTGAAGCGTCAGTGGGCAGGGCACGTAGTTTGAAGAACGGTTGCTTATGGGTTCTTGAATGGAGATCACATACCGACAAGCGCAGCGTAGGACGTCCACCGACTAGATGGACCGACGATAATATAATAAAGACAGAGAAACACGTTGGATGCAAGCTTCCGCTTCCAACCATTGTTATTGACAATCTATAGATGAGGCCTATGTCCAGTAGTGGACGTCCAACGGCTGATGGATGGACAGTTTTGGAACAAAATCATTGAAGCGATAATAAGTATTATCATAAGTAGTTTTTCTAGTATAGGCCGAATCAAACTTAATGGCGTCTATAAACACGAGGCAGGTCGTTGCGTAGTAGCAAATTCATAGCATCGACTGGTGATCTCCGTAGATAACTTCACAGACACCAGTATGTTTTGGCCTTTACTATACGATCCTAGTACGTTCTTCAAATAAAATTGCGTTACTCAGTTACAGTGCGACCTAAAAGAATTAACAAGAAATGAGGACGCCACAATCGCTTTGTTAGCAGATTTTGTATAATTTTGTTCATAATAATACTGTTTTCCTGTTCAGCATTTACAAAATGACACAAAACGAGAATATTGCAAGAATATTTAAATTTTAGGCCGAATCATAGGTTCGAGTCGGCGGATGTGTAGTGTAACTACCAGCTGCGCAATATCCAATCCTGTCTGAAGCTCTCATAAAGCTGTGAGGTGATTGGATATTGCGTAGCTTGTAGCTAACTTCACATCTACCGACTTGTATGATTCGGCCTGTAGCAATGATCTGTCATTTTGCGACTAAACGTGATTGACGTAGTGCTTCCAATAAGAGTGATTTTTTTGTTCCGGAATAAACTTCTACTCTGTTGTGTCGCACTGTACATTAGTGAATGTTCCACGTTTGTCTTTCAGAGTTGCGGCAACATGGGCTCATAACAATCAAAAAGTGTCCCACCACACTAGAAATCTTGGACATTACCGTCGGGCCCAAACTACAACATTTCACAGCAAGTTCGAACTAAAACTCCGCACGATAGTACCCTGATGGTACACTGATTTTGATAACGTTTACTTTTTGATTTGTTATTTGAACTTATTGATATGTTTTTGTTATGAAATTGTCTAGTTTAATATTTTTGAATTACTATTTTAATATTGATTTGTAATTTGAACTTTTTGATTTTGTTATGAAATTAATTATTATTTACTTTAGTACTTTGAATTACTAACGCTGATTTGTTAACACTGAATTACATTATATTTTTGGTAATTATCAATTTGGAAGGCGTGTGATAGCCGTTTTTTAAATTTAAAAAAATATTAATTTCGATTTGTTATTTAAGCTATTTGATAGGAATGCTTTTGTTAAAAATTAATTTATTTACGTGTTACTAATTTAATTTATTACTTTTCTAACGTTGATTTGTTGTAACATAGAATTTTGAATTTTTTGGTACTTATCTTTATATATTTTGAAGGCGTGTCCAATGCTTATTCGACGTTATAGTCCGACCGCTTAATCCGGCGGGTCCCCGCCGCCCGAACCTGTCTCAGTCTCCTTTGTCGTCTACCCTCGCGCCCCTGTACCCGCGCAGGCGAGGACCGAGTTAACCGGTCGGATTATACATACTATGTAATTTGTATTACGTTTAGTGCTATCAGTCAAAATCAGCCCACATTCCCTCAAGGATATGCTGATCTAGTGCCGTTGATATTGTTTTTCTATACATATTTTTAAGCCTTAGTGTCAGTAGTGCAATTGATTTGTTCCATTGATGGTACAAGTGACACAACTTTGTATCCTTAGTACCATTAATGGTACTAGTGACATTTATTGCCTTAGTGTCAGGCCTTAGTGTCAGTAGTACCATTGATTTGTTCCATTGATGGTACAAGTGACACAACTTTGTAGCCTTAGTACCATTAAAGAAAAATGAGGATATTCCCCCATAACTGTTAACCTATGCAATTAGTGATACCTACAACTTTGTATCTCAATTACTATTAAAGAAAAGTAAAGATTTTCCACGTAATTTAATTTTTAGCATGCATTTATTTTGTATTATCACAAAACTATAAAATTAAAAAAAAAACTTCTAAAAGCAAATAAAATAAAGTAACACAACTACCGGCGTAGTTTTTCTAGAAATAGTGGCACATTAATTTCACCATTACATGCTGCAATTTTGAACATACTGTATATAATATATGCACTACGCTTAATAACGAGTTTTGACCGTTTTTAAACGGCATTGTTGTTATCGCTCTAACAGCGGTGAATGCTGGATCTTCCTTAACGTTTTCAAAAGATTGTTGTGGGTCTTGTCTTAACTTTTGTTAAATTGCCCATTCCACCCTTCGCATACGTTATATTAATTGTTCTATGTCTTTCGCCAAAACAACACCATGTTGCTTTCTTCGGCATTCAATGGTTTTGAAAATAACACAAAAATGGTCTGAGGTTTCCGTGCGTACCAATAACTTGACTTTCTGCAAGCACATAATTCCACCCTTCCTCAATATCTCGTTCAGGCAGAAGTGGTAGCACAATGCAGAACCCAATAATTTTGTTCAAATTTATATCATTGTTTTTGGTTGAATGTTTAGCTTCTTTGCTATTCCGGTCAATGTATCCTGGAAATGAAAATAACGTTCCACTTGCGCTATATTCCTCTTTCTCCAATACATCAATATTTATGATGGTACTACTGATCCTAAATAAATGTCACTAGTACCATTAATGGTACTAAGGATACAAAGTTGTGTCACTTGTACCATCAATGGAACAAATCAATTGCACTACTGACACTAAGGCAGTGTCAGTAGTGCAATTGATATAAGATTAAGTGTATGCGAAGGGTGGAATGGGCAATTTAACAAAAGTTAAGACAAGACCCACAACAATCTTTTGAAAACGTTAAGGAAGATCCAGCATTCACCGCTGTTAGAGCGATAACAACAATGCCGTTTAAAAACGGTCAAAACTCGTTATTAAGCGTAGTGCATATATTATATACAGTATGTTCAAAATTGCAGCATGTAATGGTGAAATTAATGTGCCACTATTTCTAGAAAAACTACGCCGGTAGTTGTGTTACTTTATTTTATTTGCTTTTAGAAGTTTTTTTTTTAATTTTATAGTTTTGTGATAATACAAAATAAATGCATGCTAAAAATTAAATTACGTGGAAAATCTTTACTTTTCTTTAATAGTAATTGAGATACAAAGTTGTAGGTATCACTAATTGCATAGGTTAACAATTATGGGGGAATATCCTCATTTTTCTTTAATGGTACTAAGGCTACAAAGTTGTGTCACTTGTACCATCAATGGAACAAATCAATGGTACTACTGACACTAAGGCATTTTTAATGCTCTTATATTCTAATGTACAACTCAGTAAACTTAAGTTTTAAAATACTGCAATAATCTTTATCTTTTAGTGGTTGTGGATAGTACCAAAAAGTGTTGACAATTATTAATATTTCAATAAATATTTAATGATATTTCTTTAGAATGTTGTAGGTAATTCAGCATTTCCTGGTTTTGTTAAACTATGACAGTGCCAGTTTAGTAAAACTAACCTGATGATTTAAAATAATTATTTATTCAATGTTTTGTTTCTGTTATGTTCAGATAATAATTCCCTCTTTGTTTTTCGCTGATTATTTTGGGGATGATTTATAATAGGACGGGGCGGGCGCGGGACGGGCCGGACGGGGCTCGTACGACGCACGTCCCATACATTTTTGTCGGGGCCCGTACGACGCTTTTACACAAAATGTATGGAACATGCGTACGGGCCCCGCCCGGCCCGTCCCGCGCCCGCCCCGTCCTGATATAAATCATCCTTTAATGTAATAATATAATTATACTTTGGATTCAAATAAAAGCTTCTGATTTGATATGAACAATTTATTTTGAATAATTTGTATATAATGATATGGATTTCTGTACAACTTTATACAAGTCATCAACTAGATTGAAGTCAACTAGATAATTATATGAGTATCTTAGTGGCTTAATAATTTACAAATACTAAATAGCGTGAATGGAAGCTGTACAATAAACAGTTGACTTAAATTATTACATTAGCTTATATAACTTTATCTTAATTACATAAAATTACAGTCATAATACAAGGAATTGGAATATTTATGCGTAAACTAGTAGTTACACTTATAACATTAGGACCATAGGCAAAACGTTTTACATAGTAACTTAAATACTTATTGAATTGAAAAGTTTTGGAGTTTCCCTAACTTGGTATAAAGCCATATCACTATTTTTATACAAAATCAGTCTCCTACTATTTGTTACCGAGCTCTGCCATAGTATTGAAAATGTTTAGATACATTTAAACTAATTATCAAAAGTGTTCGACAGGCAGTAATGGCGGCGTCGGACGTACATCATTGGACGTTTGGACGAATATTAACATCAGTATAAATGATTATTCACGGAGTTGACTCGCACAGATCTACCGCGTGATCAATATCTTTAACAAACATCGACTAATGTCTACTCTACGACACTTCATCAGAACAACCTCGAGCACACGTCACGTGTTCACAGCCTTGCTACAGTCGTTCCCGCTCCCGCTCACTTATCTAGTGCAATGCGATCAATTTTCCTCAATTTCGTGGTAGCGCCACTAACATAATTTCTGTACAATATAAACGAGGAAATCTTAGTTTCCTCATAAAGCTACCTCTGCAGGTAAGTTGATCGCATTCACTGTACATCATGCAGTCTGTTAAGTATATTTATTAGGAATGATAAATATTTGTACATCTTCGCTCGCGGCGGAGACGCATGAGGCCGTAATTTAATCTTAATATTTCAGGACGAGACGACACAATACATAGCATCTAATAATCCATACTTATGATATAATTTTATAATAAAAAAATTAGACTTTATTAAAATTCATATAATCATAATTCAAACACGACTTATTAAAATAAGCCCATGATACAATTCATATAGATTAGGATTTAAATTCATTACACCTACAAGAGACACCGACAAAGTAGATAACGTGGCATTTTGTATAGAAAAGATCGCACTCACCTAAGGCGTGACGAACGACGCCAAATAATCGGCCGCTTCATCAGGCGACTTTTGTTAGTTTTTAATTAAACGTCTATAATGGTAAATTCAGACGTTCGATGATCGACAAATCCACCTTTTGATGACAGTTAAAGTATGTGAAATATTAAAAGCAAGACTAATTTATTAACATTCTTGATGAGACACATTTTTGCGAGTAGGCGACGACGATTGATAGCACATTATTTGGAATTGTTTGACTGTAGCTCTACACGATTGATATTCGCCAAGTCGAAATGATACCCAGCAAGTTACCAGCTACGTGGTCTACCAGTTGCCACAAGCCTGTAACTTGGCACATATCGATGCTAAATCGATCGTGTAGAAAAATAAATCCGACTGCAAAAAGTATTCTATGAAAATTTATGCATAAATACAATAAAATCTTTTTTGGGCAATCTGTTAAAAAATCACTTGGGAAGGTGATACAAGGCTAAATATAGGTAGGTATGTAATTTTGCCTAGTACTGAAAAATATAAACCTAATGGACCGAATAATCTAAAGTAGCCGGCCCAGCGGGCTCATCCACCCCTATTGCAATACTAAAAGTTACTAAGACAGTCTGCCATTGCGGCAGCGACTTCAGTGATGAATTGAAAATTCAATAACTATCACGTACAGTGCTGTTCAATGGCGGTCAATAAGTCATGGTGGCCTTCGTAGGTTCTACAGATCATTTTCTTCCAATGTTCAACAGTGGACTATCAACAGGCCCGTACAGTTACAATACAGTTTGATAAAAATTCGAAAAAAATTACCACCCGACAGAGAAATAGAAATAACTAATCAAAGCGAAACACCGCCTCCCCGACAATCGAGAAAATAACTAGGTAATAAAGGTAAAATGCGAGATTCAAATCAGTTGGCGAGCGAGTCGCTGTCGTAGCGGTCAGAGTCGTGATCACCGTCGGCATAGTGCATGCTCTCGAAGTACCGGCGCGGACGGTCGTCCCACAGGTCGCGGCGCAGCGAGTCGCGCAGCTCGCGCGCCAGGCTGCGGGGCTCCACCGCGGGCTCGGGGGGGTGCGGGTGCAGCTCGCGCGGGAGGGGGCGCGCGCGGGGGGCGGCCAGCAGCGGCGCCAGGCGCGACGCGCGCGCCACGTACTCGGCCACGAGCGCGGCGGCGCGCGCGAACTCCGCTGACTCCCTCTCCTCCCCCTCCACTCTCTGCCGAACGTGCCAACTGATTACTACGCACCTTCTTCCTCTCACGTTTGCAGCCCACGGGTTAGCTCCCCCCACGGGTTAGTGTTTGCGGTAATTGTTTGACGCACATTGTAACGAGCGTTTATTTATGCTCATTGAATAAGATTAACTTTTATAGTATCTTGACAGACCCTTTAAGATATTTGTCGCACATTGAACTTTTACATTTCCGACAGGTTAGAGATAAATGTTTGTCACACATTAAAATAAGGGTTAACTTTCTTTTCTTGAATTTTCATTCATGTTAATGACCCGTTTGAGATAAATGTTTGTCTTTATCTGATCTATTATAGATCACTTTTTAATTATTTTCCAATTTTGCTAATTTGCAGATTAATTTTCGAAATATTAGTTTGTTGCATATTCCATTTAACATGAACGTTGTGGATATCACATTTTTTATGAATGTGTATTTCCCACTAATATCGTGACTACCATTTTAAAATTCCCCTCTACTACATTAGTAACTTTTATATAGCAATATTTCCATTGGCTCACACAATTTATGATTTAACCACATTCATATTACCCAATACAACGATTATAATGTGACTAACGCGATATATGTGTATCGAATTTTGTCGCATTCTTTACGAGTAATAAACAATCATTGTATTCATTACTTGTACATGACAAAAGCTTTATTTACCAATATCCCATTTTCACTTAGTCCTCTTATTACACGACCTGGAACGTTTACTTCGCAAACGAATTGAAGAAAATTTTTAACGACGTTAAAGCAACAACTACAAGTTCTGATTTCGAGTGCGATAGCTAGATCGAATTGTTACTTTCGTACGTGTATCAGCTCTAGGTGTGGGAACCTAATTACCTATAAAGTGCGATCAAACGTGAGAAGAGAAAACTGTCGGCGGCTGGTTGTGTTATTTCTACGGTTATTATTACTACAGTGAGTAGCCCGCGCCGGTGAGTCGCCGATGTTTAGTGAGTTAGTCAACAAACCGTCGCCGGCGGCCGTGTGAGAGCATTGTTATTGCAAGTAGCCAATTAGTTGCCGTATGCCACTATGTCAACAAAACTCAATTAAAAAAAACTAAAATGCGCAAAATAGCTTCTCTACGTATTAGCGGCATAAATAATGGATAAATAGCTACGATGTAAAAATGTAAACGATCACTTACCACGATATTATCTGTTCTGTCCGCATCACTTGACTGCTAAGAGTTACACTGCATCAAATTATTCACGTTTTAACATGAGTTCATCGGTGAAATTAATACAAACATAAAATCGGTGTATAATGTAGTGTCCCACGCCAATGTTATTTTAGAAAACAGGCTTTCGCCGGAGAACCGATCATTTCATTTTTATTCGAAAAAAATATATTCTAAAAATTCATTACAACTCCGGCCGCTCCGACGAACGCCCACTTTTACAAGGAATGTGACGATTAATAATTAAATTAACATGATACATGTAAAATTGCGATGGCATCAAAATCGTATACCAACACGCGAAAATAAAGATATACACTCGGTACGGTCGCACGCGGATCGGTATAGGGATTCGTATGCCGGCGCAGCGTTAGTGACGACGCCGGAGCTACGACGCAAGCGAATCAAAACAAACGCCAACCAAAACTGAGGATCGACATAATGGCATCGTCGCGGTCGCTCTCACAGGTCGGGGTCTAATCTTTAAAGAACCAGGTGTTCCAGAAGGAGCGGGGCCGCACCTTGTGTTCGGGCGCGTCGCGGCGCACCGGCACGGCCGAGCGCCGGCCCGACGCGGCCGAGCGCGCCGAGTGCGAGCTCGGCGGCCGCGGCGGCGGCGTGGGGCCCGCGCCTCCCGGCCCGGCGCCCGGCGGCCGCGGCGCTGCGCCCTTGTGCGCCGTGTGCAGCGGGATGCGCGAGGGCCGGCGCCGCGGCGTGTCGCTCAGCTCGGCCGACGGCAGCGCCAGCGGCTCCATATCCCGCATGGAGGAGTGCGGCGAGCGCGCGCGCCCCGCCGCCCCGCCCGCGTTGCGCCCCGCCGGCGTCGCGCTCGGCGTGGTGGGCGCGGGACTGCCGCCGCGCGCCTCGAGCTGCCGGACGAGCGCGCGCGCGCCCTCCAACTCTATACTCTTCTCTTCCAACTGAAAAATTACAACGTTACTCGTCACTTTATGATAAAGATTCCCCTACATACCGCCCAGCCGGGCGAGTCATTTCAATCCCAATTGATACTGTGTTCCACACCCACTTGACCCACTGCTACACGTAAGCAGCTTCTGGTAACGACAAAAGCTATGCCATAGGCCATTGTCTGACCCAATGCTGTCAAATACTAACCATACCAAGTAAATGGCAAAGTAAGTCTTTAAGTAGATACTAAAATAAGCAAAATAAAACTGAATTGTAAAAAGTACTGCAAGAACTTACTGAAACTTAAGTTAAGCCCCCTGGTGATGTTAAGGATAGCTTGCGGGCCAGAACTATCCTAGTGAAATATAATTTGACTGATTTACTATTTAGTAACTACATCCAGTGACTACATCCAGCCTCAAATGAGGCTGGATGTAGTCACTGGACTGGTCTGTCCGGTACTGGTCACTAGTCAAACGCAAACCTATCTATAAAAAATATAAATAAGTATATCGTATTTTCACACTGAGGCCTAGAACATCCACCTTCTAGTATCTAACATTAGTAGGCAAGTATTATTAGATCGATCGTAAACCTTAAGCGGCTACCGCAACCGATGTTAACTCGTATATATTCGATAAATAGGTGCCATTAACCCTGAATTTAAATCACGAGGAAACTTCAATACCAACCGTTTTCCTTTACGCATATATTTAGCTTGTAAATAAAATATTAATAGCACATACATTATTTAATTATTTTTACTTGTAACTAAGCTATCATTTAGATCAATGGCATGTTAGAATTCGATAGCCGTTGTATACGATGCCAAGATAATAAATAGAATTTTCAGAAAAGGTTTTAGTTTCTGTATTCATTTCAGCCAAAGTTTTGCGTAAAAATATGACTTTTTAGAGGCTTATAACTTTAAGGTCATTTAAAAAACTGTCAAAACGAAGACGTATAAACCTAGCTATTGAAGTGCTGTTACATGAAAAAAATTTAGAGTTAGATAACAGTTTTTTTTTTGATAAAATTGTTAATACCTTTGCCATGCTAGGGGTGCAGTTATAAAGATCAATTTAAACACAAAATATAAGCAAGATTTCAAACAACGATTCGCTAAAAGATCGAATATACTTACATCAAACGACCACGAATGATGACTATAATATTACATACGACCAAAAAATGTCACCATCACGCTACGTCAGTTTGGCCAAAAAAAATATAGCGCAGTACATTTTGTTTTTATAGCAACAATAAAATTGATATAATTGTAATCACATGTCAAACAAGTCAAATGTAATTTGAGTAATTTGGCTGGCATTTTTTTGTTATTACAAGTCATAAATTAAAGAACTGCCAGATATGATTGCTTGAAACAAAGGGACTTAATATGTAGTTATGTATACAAAAGCCTAAAAACAGTGGAGGTCTAGTAGCAGTAACGCTCGCCTTACAATCGTAAGGTCGTGAGTTCGAATCCTGATCCCGTAATAAAGAGCTCTTTGGGACTTATGTGCGGATTCTCACACTACCTTCTTTCGGGTTTTCGGTGAAGGAAAATTACATGAGGCCACCTGTATACAAGGTTATTTCTAATCAATTAGTATCCTTTTAAGGGCTTATTTTGTACATCAAAACTAACTACTTTTGTTCTGGGACTTTTACAAAACTAAAAAAAAAGGTTGTTCGATAGAAAAATATCGTTCACCCGCGACCAAATGTATGGAACAGCTGTTTTTTTTTTCAATTCTGATAAAAGTAGCAGAACAAAAATTGTTAGTTTTGATGTACTAAATAAGCCCCTAAAAGGATGCTAATTGATTAGAAATAACCCTGTATATACGAAGAAAAAAATCGAGGGTATTGAATCCACCAACCCGCATAGAGCCGACGTGGTGGACGTGGCCCAATCGTCCGTCGCGTGAAGTCCTATATTCAACTGTGGTCTATTATAAAGGCCGATACAGTACAGAACCAGAGCAAGATCTTGAGGTGTCTAATGCAGTCTAGATGGCGAGAAATAACTAAAACCCTGGCGCATATTACGCAACTGTAGTGTAATTGCGAAAAGCGGAGTTCTAAAAATGGAATGGGCGCAAGTTTTGTTTTCTGTGAAGCTGCTATACAAGCTATTCAAAAAGGGTGTACTAAGTCTCACATAATCATTTTCAACAAATTTTACTATTTGCCAACTGTGAATTTCCAAAATTGGAGAATAAAACAGCCGTCCCATGCTAAATAGCAACTCGGAATCAACAAAATGAATGTACTTATAGGTCGAATTACACAACTTGGCAGCTGTAATGTTAGCTACTTTCAGCTGCGGATAACCCAATCTTCGCGCAGCTGTTAAGTGAGCTTCAGTCAGGATTGAGCTGTCCGCAGCTTGTAGCGGACATCACAGGCGCCAAGTTGCGTGATTCGACCTATGTTTTAAAGTAAACAACTTACTCTGAATTTGAGGTCGTCGGTGAGGTCGCGCTCTTTCTCCAGCCGCTCCAGCAGTAGCGTGCGCTGCTCCGCCGCCCGCCTCAGACGCTCACACAACACCTGGAACCGATAAGCATTTCTTAAATTTTGTTCAAAACACGGTCATTTCTTATCTGAAACACGGCAATGTAAATTATTTTTTGATGGCAGCCCTGCACCGATGGCACGTAAATTTTGATGTAACTTAAAATACCAGGCGGAATCAGTGCCCAGCGGCCTTAGCATACGGACCATAAAATAACACTATCGACGTGTCAGAATGTGACAGAGTTATGATAAAGCATATATCTGTCACCTTTGCACACGTCGGTAAACTCTTGTCGTGGTCTGGTATGCTAAGCTAGCAGGTCTAGTAAAATGGTTTGCAGGAACTATATAAGAACCAACACACTGTATAAAAATAGCTAAGAGGTCGTAAAGTAAATGAATAAGTGGTCGTGCAAACACTGCAGACAGAAGGAAAGCGATTTTGTTTTATTTATCTATTAGATAAAGAAAGCTAACTTTCTAAGTGACCTTGACTTTGCTTGCAAGACGCAGTCTTGGACATTTTATATACGAGTATATATACATTGATTTCAAACTGATAGCAAACTAATCTACATATACATACCTACTGTTTTTTATCGCTACAAAATACTTCAACAATTCTTCTTTACAACAACTACCCGTCAAAAATCTAGCCGATAACTCCTAACTAGAGCAACTACTATAAACAGTAAGACGTCAGAACATTATTATAATGGTAACATTACAAAATCAGTGCAAAAAACCCGAAGGTTGCTATTGTAAAAACGATATAAATTATACGTTGTTAGAGAATGAGTAATTGCCAAATGTATTATGGCCGATAACGGTGGTGGCCGATATTTTTTATGAGACAATGAACTTTAGACATGAGTTATTGTGCAAAGAAATACGAGCAGTGTTTTAGGCATTTGAATTTCTAAGAAAATTATAATCTGTTTTATTAACGAGCATGACTCATGGGAGAAGAGATCTCAACTCTCAAGAGCTCCTGTGAGCGATTTTTCTCTTTTAGCTATAAGCCTATCTTATTCTCAGTACGCTCAAATGTATTATCGTCATGAGCCTGTATAGAGACCCACTGTTAGAGATAGATCTCTTCTTACTTGTGCTATTATTCTTATGACTTTTTTTTAATTAGTATACGTTTGACTACTTTTTGGAAATCGACTGACCACTATACTCAGGTCGAATAAAATCGAACAAAAAATATCGATCACAGGCGTTTTGATTGTGGGGCGTGATGCGTACACAACTGCCGATGTCTAGAAAAATATTAATAAATTTATTAATTCTAGACCCTAGACTCTACTCATGTAGTACATTTACCTAGAAGATACCTATTTACTCTGGATTTTAAGACACCAGTAATGTATCTTAGTAGAAAGACAAACTAAACAGGTATACGCCTAATTTATTTTATCCAAATCTTCCCTCCGTCTTACTTTAGTCCTTAAAAGAACTAAGCAACATTAAATCCAAAAGATTGACCATAACTAAGTCACAATAAATGGCGTTAAAAGAAGATAAAAGAACGGTTGTCATAAATCACTCGTTCAAAACCGGAGCAAGAGTTAGTATGGATAAATTATGCATGTAACCCAGTTACGCCGACCGGCGACCGCGGCGCGGAAGAAATGGAGGCACACCGGCGACAGTGCGGCGAGACCATAAGAGATCTATAGACAAGCCTTATATTTGCTCAGCACGTGAGACTTTATCATCTTTTATAAGGCCTAGGACGTCCACTGCTGAACATAGGCCTCCCCTATTGAATTCCAATCGGACTGGTTGGAGGCGGCGTGCATACAGATGGTCACATCTCATAGTCTTGAATAGAAAATCAGCCCACGTTATTGGTTGGCTGTCTGGTACTACGAACGATGTGCCCTGCCCACTGCCGTTTCAACTTGCTAATCATCTAGGTTATGTCGGTACCTTCAGATAGTCTCCAAATCTCTCCATTCCTGATTCAATCTCGTAGAGACTACGAGTATAGTCCTCTGCTACTTTCAGCAAGATACTTTCAAGATTTTACACGTAGCAAATACGCAAACAGCAGAATGTATACGTATTTACGAAATATACATTGCAGAATGCAGTGTTGTGTGAGCGCATATTTTAAGCGATTTGTTGTGCACTCTAGTAGTAATGATTATGTATTTATTGGCGTTACGTGTAATTATGATTTTAAGCCTTTTTGGGAAATTAGATCCCCGCTAGATCGAGACATGTTCCATCTCATGAGATCTGTGGGCGAGACCCGTGGATAAGATATCACCTTTTACGTCGAAAGGCGGCAAAACTTGCTAGAATTTGGCGACATGGAAATCTACACCTGTTTCTAATTTGTCATACAACTGTCTATGATGGGTTTCTAATCTTGATGGCTGTTAAAATTAGCTTGTATCGTTTTGATTGGGATTTTGAACATCTACACACGATGTGGTTAAGTTGGAGCAACCTGTTTTTAATTTAGGGATTTTATACGGCAAATTTCATCTCACTCGCATTCATTTCACATTAATAAATAGAAAAAAATCACATTTGAATTTTAAAAATAATAATATATGTAGCATTTGTTGATTATAACGCTACACACGTTAAGTAATAAGTTTTTTTAGTTTTAAAACTCATAATTTGATCGAGTAGGGTTTTTAGAAATATGATGTCATGTCGTACAGGGAGGTGAAGACACTGGCGGAACACCGCGAGACATGGAAGTTGCTCCACCGACAAGAGCCGCGCTCTTAAATTCTGAATGAACGTTGGCTATGTAGGTACTTAAGTACCAATAAAAGTGCGAGTGAGACAGCTGTGACCGGTTAAAGGCCGTTGAAAGTCGTATGGCATCTAGATCTACATTTTAGCCAGCGTGGTGGACTATGACCTAACCTATATCGTAATAACAGCATTGAGATTCGTTAAAGATATTAGTGTTAGTGAGCCTAATACGCAATCCAACTCTTTAATTCGTTGTATTTGAAAATTAAAACTCTATTCAGCAGTCAAATTACAAAATTATTTTAATAGACAATTACAACGAGCAATTAGTAGATTCTAGAGTATCAGTAAACGCATCCGTTGCGAAGTACAAATATGATATTTAAATATTTATAAAGATTGAGAAACTCAAATTAAGGAAATATAGTCAATTGTGATCTATCAGTGTAGGTCAAGGTTTATGACGCATGCTTTTAAATACCTTGAAAAATTTAAAGATGACTTAGAGGGAGAGCAAGGTTTGTGTGGATCTTTAGGTAAAGACCATTCCAAATAAGTTGTAGTCACTGCAGAGATAAGTACCTAATATTATACGCACAGATGAACATTAGAATGAAAGACTGAAATATGGATATGGATATGGATACCGAGATAAACGCCTGGTCTATCCCTAGACATATAAAAACGAAAACATAACTCCCTACAAAATGTATGGAACGGTTGACTTTTTTCGCGATTTCAGAGTTCATAGCAAAAGTTGGTCACAATCATGAATACTAGGATATACCGTTTCTTCAAATATTTTACAATTGGACTAACAAAAATGACATAGAAGTCATCAGGGTCAAAGTAATTTTTTGGCAAGCGATCGTGCGCAGACGCTTGTTTTCCGGTATGAAATTTGAAGGGTATAAGTATTTTATAGCCAGCGTAATCACTGGGCGTTCATTTATGATTACGAGACATTAAAACGGATATTCTCAGGGAGTCGGCCTGTCGGTGTTGCCTCACAGGATGTACGAATCAAAGGTCAATTGTTATGGGCAGGCGTGCTCAGCTCGAAAAATATATACAATACAGAACAGTCCATAACAGCATGCATGCATCATCATCGTTTCAGACGTAGAATGTTAACTGCTAGGCATATGCTATTTCAATTGATTTCTTCTTCGTTACCCGTGTTACAGTGCGACATAAAAGACTTGAAAATAAATGAGGTCGCCACCATCGCTTTGTTAGCATATTTTGCATTATTTTTTGCATAATGATACTGTTTTCCTGTTCAAAATCCACATAATAACGTAAAACGAGAAAAATGCTAGGATGTTAACAATGATTCACAGCTCAGATTGTAGTTCTAGTAAAAGTGATAATTTAGTTCCCGAATAGTTCATTTCATCTCTTTTGTGTCGTACTGTACCAGTCTTACTATAATCCGAATCACAGAACTTGGCAGCTGTGATGTTAGCTACAAGCTACGGATAACTCAATTCTGACTTAAGCGCGAGGATTGGATTATTCGCAGCTAATAGAGAAGTTTCCTTTATCATAAAAACTAAAAATAATTATATACATTTAAGGACGTTAGAATTATATTAGACACAGTGAAAAAATTACTCGAATATCTTAATAAATGACAGAGTTATGGATCTCTAAACATGACCGCACGAAATCAAAAAACCTCGCGACGGATTTACGCGTGTGACGTCATTCGGCTTCAGAGCCGCGCCGTGGGTTAGGCGGGATTAAGGAAAAAAGGAAATAAAGTGCTTCATTCTATGCTGGGTATTTTTCTAAGCCACGAATACGTTATAGAATATCATTGTACTTATCTTTATGTTATGATCAATGACACGGTGCCCGTGGCAACACTCAGCAGATTCGCTAGCCACCACTGGCAACCCAGTCTGTGCGACACACCCTGATTTTAATATAAACAACAAGATGTCTTTTTAGTAATAAATCAATATAATAAACCGAATCTTTATAATATCTAGTTTCTAGTTTGATTACTAAACTTACATGGTGCCGAACAGCTGCCAATATGAGCAGAAATGAAGAATCGGGGCAGTCAAAGCCACACGAAACGGAAAGTGGCCCGGTCGGATTGAGACCACCAAAAGAATTTTCCATACAAAATGGCACGGCAGCCTGGAAGCTGTGGCTGCAACAGTTTAAATGGTATGCAGTGGCAACCAACTTGTACAAAAAACCACCAGAAATACAGATAGCAGTGTTTATGACAACAATAGGTGAGGACGCCATACTAATATACAACTCATTTAACATAGAGCAAGGGGCTTCTTTGGAAGAAATTATAAACAAATTTGACGAGTACTTTACCCCAAAAACAAACGTTACTTACGAGCGTTACTTATTCAATAAAACGACACAAAGCGAGAACCAGCCATTCGACGCGTTTGTTACAGAGTTGAAACAAAAAATAAAGAGCTGTAAGTTCGGAGAATTGTCAGATAGTCTCCTTATAGATAAAATAGTACTAGGTATCAACAATGGGGCTACTCGAGAGAAACTGCTCGCAGAAACTAACCTCACCCTGGAAAAGACAATAGATATATGCCATGCGGCAGAGCAGATTAAAGCCCAGCTGGCAGTGATGGAACCGGCCACAACTCCAACAGTGGCAGTGATCAGGTCAACAAAGAAACCTCAGAAGAAGGAACAGGACCACCGGTTCAACTGTCAAAGGTGTAGTTCCTCCCACGAGCCCAGAGCATGCCCAGCATTTGGCAAGCAGTGTAAAAAATGCAAAAAGTTAGGACATTATGCCAAATGCTGCAAAACGGCCGACAAAGTAGTGGAGACTTTACAAGACAGCTCGTCAGATGAAGAACTTTTTGTTTCAGAAATACGGAAAGACTGGCATGAGGAAGTGGTTCTTCTTCCTACCAAGACAAAGGTAAGATTCAAACTGGATTCAGGTAGTCAGTGCAATGTCATTACAAAGAAAATAGCAGACAAAGTAAAAGCTAAAGTGCTACCCTCTAGATCAAAGTACCTGACCTCATATTCAGACCACAAGCTCAAAGTATTGGGAGAAGCACACATCAACACATTAGTAAAAAACAAAAATTACAAAATAAAATACCATGTTATAGAAGAGAACTGTTCCTTGGTGCTGGGTCGTAACACCTGTGTTGAGTTAAAATTAATACAGCGAGTAGATGCAATAAATATCAACGATGAAATATTTGACGGTATAGGCTGCCTAAAGCAATATGAATATGACATTGATTTGGTTGACAATCCGAAACTCCCCATCTGCCCAGCTAGGAAAGTCCCTCACATTATACGACAGCAAGTGAAAGAAGAACTAGACAATATGGTTAAAAATAAAATCATAATGCCTGTTACAGAACCAACACCAGCAGTGTCACCAATGGTTGTCGTAAGGAGAAACAACAAATTAAGACTTTGCATCGACCCATCAGAAATTAATAAAAACTTAAAAAGAAGACACTATCCATTGAACACCATAGAAGAGATTTCAACCAGAATAAATGGATCCCAGTGGTTCAGTTTACTAGACTGTAAAAAAGGCTTCTGGCAATTGAAGGTAACATCTAGGACTTCAAAGTACTTAACATTTAGTACCCCATTTGGAAGATTTTCCTGTCTCCGCATGCCATTTGGTCTCGCTTCCGCACCAGAAGTATTTCAACAAACCATGAGCTCATTGTTAGCTGGTATCCCAAACACAGAAGTCTCGATGGACGACATCTTGATTCACCATCCAACAAAGGAAGGACTAGAAGCAACCACAGAACAAGTAATAGAAAAACTAAAAGATGCTGGACTAAAATTAAACCAAGAAAAATGCAAATTCACTCAACAAAAGGTTAAATTTTTGGGCCACATTTTGACAAGTGAAGGTTTGAAACCTGACCCAGAAAAGCTGGACACAATAAACAAACTCAAACAACCCGAAAATGTAAAAGAATTACAGAGATTTTTAGGACTCATAACATACTTGTCAAAGTTCATACAAAATCTGTCAGATATCACTAGCCCTTTAAGATGCCTCCTACAAAAAGACACTGAATGGTATTGGGACTCACCACAACAAGAAGCATTCTTGAAATTAAAGGAAATGCTAAAATCACCTCCAGTACTAGGATACTATGACCCAAAAGCTCCAATATTACTTTCAGTGGACAGCAGCAGCTATGCCTGCGGTGGAGTTCTAATACAGAAAGGTAAACCAGTGGCATATTGTGCCAAAGCCTTTACAAAAACAGAACAAGGATACAGTCAACTAGAAAAAGAAGCAAATGCTATATTAATCGCTTGTAAAAAATTTCACACCTACATCTGGGGCTGCAAAGACCTAACAATTGAATCTGATCACAAGCCGCTAGAAACAATATTTAAAAAATCACCACCTAGAATACAAAGAATGCTTTACCAGATTTTGCCATATAATGCAAAAATAATATACAGGAGAGGTAAAGAACTGTATGTAGCAGACACACTCAGCAGAGATTGCAGAGAACTAACTGACGAGGACATGAACCCAGAAAAAATAGAAGTTTGTACCATAATACCATTCTCTGAAAGTAAAAAAGAAGAGCTCAAGAAAGAAACAGATCGAAGTCAAGAACTTAGTAGCCTAAAAACAATAATATTGAAAGGATGGCCCAACAACATAAAAGAAGTGCCGGAAGAGCTAAGGAAATACTGGTACTTCAGAGAACAGTTAAGTGTATACAATGACTTAATATTCAAAAATGACAGAGTAATGATCCCTCAGTGTATGGTGCCAACAATACTAAAATACTCTCACTTAAGCCATAAAGGCATCACTGGCACACTCCGACTCGCTAGAGATAGTGTATACTGGCCTAACATGGCAGCAGATATAACAGAATATGTCAAATGTTGTAAAACATGCCTAGAAACACAAAAAGATAAGCCCATGGAACCTATAGTCCAACAAAAACCGCCAAAACGACCATGGAGCATAGTAGCATCAGACTTATTTCATCTGAAAGGTACCGACTTTATAGTTATTGTTGATGCTTACTCTGGATTTTTTGATTTTCAACCCCTTACTAAATTGACAAGTGCAGAAGTCATAAAGTCATTAAAAAACTGGTTCGCCTTATTTGGCATCCCGGATTTACTAAGGACAGATAACGGGAAACAGTATGACTGTCATGAGTTCAAGATGTTCGCTAGTGAGTGGCAATTCGAACACAAAACGTCCAGCCCACACTTCCCACGTTCAAATGGTTTAGCAGAACGTTATGTACAAGAAGCCAAAAATCTGCTAAGAAGATGTACTAATGAGAAATCTGACATACAACTGGCTTTATTACACCATAGGAACACTCCGAGGGACAATTTAGCATCACCAGCTCAAAGACTGATGGGTAGACGAACAAAAACATTATTACCTACGAATGAGAAATTATTAAAACCCAGAATAGTAAAGAATGTATATAAAAACTTAGAAACAGAAAAGAAAAAAGAGAAAAAATATGCAGATAGGGGAAAAAAGGAAGAGAAACAATTTAATCTAGGAGAAGACATCATGCTGAGAGAGGATAAAAAGCAGTGGGTACCAGCCAAAATTATATCAACAACCAGAGAACCCAGATCATACATAGTGGGTAAACAAGATGGTTCATTATATCGCAGAAACACCTGGCACATGACTCCAGTTCTGCAACAAGCTCAACTTGCGACACTGGCTGACAGAGATACTAGCCAAGGGCCAGCAGCTAATCAAGCAGTATCTGTTTCAGAACCTCCAGTCCATACTGTTCCTCCAGCAGCAAAAGCTTATTCACAATGCACCACATCAGTTGCCCCCACCAATGAGTTCCACATCACTCCTCCACCCCCTCCGCCAACTATGCAGGCACAATCCGTAACAAGGACCACTCGCAGTGGGCGGTCAATCATCATGCCAAAGCGCTACCAAGAAGGGGAGGGATGACACGGTGCCCGTGGCAACACTCAGCAGATTCGCTAGCCACCACTGGCAACCCAGTCTGTGCGACACACCCTGATTTTAATATAAACAACAAGATGTCTTTTTAGTAATAAATCAATATAATAAACCGAATCTTTATAATATCTAGTTTCTAGTTTGATTACTAAACTTACAATCAACATTTACTATGGGACTAACCTCCCAATATAACGAATAAAAAGTCAGCATTCCCATGATTTTGCCGTTAGTAAATGAACTTTATTTCTAAATGGAACAAGACTTGGCGTGTGTACCTACTGTTCTGCGGTTATTATATCTGTATATATTGACTAGTAGTTTTCCAAGTAGTAGACCTCACAAGTATACATTTTGGTGAAAATTTTCTGGTAATCAGTTTTCAAAAATGCAACAACTTGCACAGGCAAATATAATCATAATTACAATATTCTGTGCTAAAATATCATTGTAAATTATGACCAACTTTTACTATGCCAACCAACTTCTCAGCCTAATATTTGTTCTTATAAAGTCATTGTAGGTAATAGGTTTTTCAGGACTTATTTTTTAGTTCCGAAAATGACAGATGTCAAAGTGACAGCTGCCATTATATGGCATATTATTATAGAATTCATACTAGAGTGGCATAACAGATGTCATCCGAAATGTAGATCTCGTTGAGCTCTATCAATTTTGTGCCTAAATTAACGGTATAGAAACGACAGTTACGGAGATAAATTACATTAAAGAGCTGTCATTCGAAATATAGATATTGTTGAGGTCTATCACTTTTGTAAAGACAGCAATGGTCTAAAATCGTTAGTTACAGAAATAAACCGCATTTAAGTTTGACAGCTGTCACTTTGAGACCTGACATGTCATTCTAGTATGGATTCTAGAATTTGACAGCTGTCACTTTGTTCAGTCATTTTTAGGGTTTCGTAGTAAAACGAGGAACCCTTAAAACTTCGTTATGTCCGTGTAACGAACGGACGCCGTTTACAGACCATATTAATGAAAATTATTTTGAGCACTGTGGAATAATAAATTTTAGAGCTATAAAGAAAAAATTGAAATTTTTAAACATTAGAGGTCATCGACCTCACATGTATATTTCATACAAACAAACAAACACCTTATTAGACAACTACATAACATAAAAAAATACAGGGACAAAACAATACAATTAATAGGTTTCTAACTGGTGGCCTTATCGCTTTAAGCGAATTATCCCAGGCAACCAAGAATTCATACTAAATTACGTTTTCCTAGTAATCAACCATCTTAAAAATTGGTTTTTATCATCATCATAATCATTGTCACGTCTACGGAAGCCTATCATACGCATGTCTTGACACGCACTTGACAACTTATTGGGACTAGAAAATAAAAGCCTTGAAAAAAATTATCTAAATTATTTTATTATAACAAAATATATTACGCTTCACCAGTTCTAGCTAGCTAACCCTGTATAGGGGATCAGTCCCAAACTCTGACACCAGGGCTAGCCACCCGGCCTATACAAACTTACTTAGTCCCATCTTCTTCTTCGTCGTGTCGATAATCCAAATATATATTTATAAGGTTTTTTCCCACCGTCTCGCAACTGCCACTCCGCGAGGAGATGCATGGTGCAGATCCTGGAGAGTGCAGGTTGGGCCCTGAGGGCATGCAAGCAGGTGCTGCATGTTTTGCACCGGGGCTCCACACTCGCATTGAGCGCTCTCTGAGTGTCCCCATTTCACGAGGTTATCCCTGCAGCGGCCCACTTGGGTCCGGAGTCGATTTAACGACTTCCACGTGGGCCACGGAAGGTCACCGCCGGCCGGGAGTTGTTCAGAGGGCGCTATATAATCAGGTGGTGGGGCGAGTGTGTCTTTCCAATGTCTGATGCGGGCTTCTCTGGGGAGAAGGTCAAGTGCAGTGGTTCCTATTAGAAAGCTGTTACGGCTCTTCAGGCGGTTTTGTGGGGCGTTTACTCCGTACATTGGATGCCTGGTATCAGTTTCCTGTTTATGTTTTTCCAGTGCACAGGCGATGTTTCTGCGGGTAGATGGTGGAGCTATACCCGCTAGAGGGTAGAGTAAATTAAGAGGGGTGGGTTTGAGGCAGCCTGTTATTTTCCTACACGTCTCGTTTAGGGCGACGTCAACTTGTTTGGCGTGAGTGGAACGATGCCATACTGGGCAGGCGTATTCACCTGCTGAGTAGCATAGCGCTAGCCCAGAAGTCCGAAGCACGTGAGGAGAGGAGCCCCATGTTGTTGATGTAAGGCGGGAGAGCAAGTTGTTACGTGCGGTGACCTTTTGTTTGGTTTTGTGACAATGGTTTTTGTAGGTAAGTGACCTATCAAGGGTCACCCCTAGATATGTAGGAGTGTTAGAATGTAGAATAGTAGTGCCTCGCCATTTGATATTTAGTGTCCGGTTTGCTTGACGGTTTCTGAGATGGAAGACACAGGACTGCGTTTTTGACGGGTTTGGCCTTAATGCATTCTCATCATAATAGGCTCCAAGATCTTCCAGAGCATGTGTGAGAACTTTTTCTACTTTCTCAAAGGTGTGGGATTGGGTGGAGAGAGCGAGGTCATCTGCATAAAGGAACCTATTGGTGTGAGAGGGGAGAGGTTGGTCGTTGGTGAAGATGTTAAACAGAATAGGAGCCAGAACACTCCCTTGAGGCAAGCCGTTTTTCTGGGACCGCCATCTACTGTGCTTTGAGTTCAAAGATAGCGACGATTTCGGAGCATTTCACCCAATATAGATATGAAGCCTTGATCATCTATCATCAGTGAGAGTTTTGAGAGTAGACGTTTTATGTTGACAGTATCATAAGCTGCAGATAGGTCGACCAGAACTACGCCAGTAACGAGTTTTTCCTGAAAACCGTTTTCGATGTGTTGGGTAAGGTTAAGGATTTGCCCTGTACATGACTTTCCTGGTCTGAATCCTGCCTGTTCGTTGATTAATTTGGGTTCTATTATTGGGATGAGTCGATTCAACAGCAACCTCTCAAATAGCTTGTAAGTGTGACAGAGGAGGGAGATGGGCCTGTAATTTTTGGGGTCGTCTGCCAGTTTACCTGGTTTTAGTAGCGCAATAACTTTAGCTTTTCGCCACGCTTTAGGGATCTTGGTGTTGGAGAGGCAGTGGTTAAACAATGCGAGAAGCCAAGAAATTGCAACCGGGCCCAAGTGCTTAATCTGCTCCACTGTAAGGTCATCGACACCAGCAGCCTTTCCGTTCTTTAAGGCTTTTATGGCTAGGATTATATCAGTTATTATAAACGCCTTGCTGATGTCGTTAGAGCCGTCAGGGTGTTTCAGAGGTTTATCAGTTTTAGGAAGTTTGCTGGTGGCTTTCCCGTTCAGTAGTAACTGATGTGCTACTTGGTTAGCAGATACTGAAGTGGGGCTAGATGGGCCAGGTAAATCATCAGCGAATTTGCGTAGAGTGGACCAAGCTTTCTTGCTATTGTGGACCATGTCTATTTCTGTCATGGTCTTAATCCATCTTTCTTGCCTGTTTTCACTGACTTTGAGCATGAGCGCTTCTCCAGTCTCAATGGTGTTTTGCGAGAAAGGGTCTTCGGCATATAAGGTTTCGTATTTTTCTAGTAGTTTTGCGGAGTCTGTGTTTAACCCTGGGATGTATTGGGTCCTGCATCCTCTAGGGATTGTTTGTCGCGAAACAGTTTTAATGATATGGACGAATCGGTCATAATTTGAGTGGGATGGTTCTAAGCCTCTGATTTTATCATCAATATTATGAGCATATTGATCCCAGTTTGCTTTGGAAAAGTTAAATCGGCGTCGGTAAGGGGTTTCAACAGGTTTTAGGGCAGAATGAACTTGGCATGATATGGGTCTATGTTGCGTGTTGGGGATAGCTTTAGAGATGTTCTTTTTGCAAATATGACTGATGTTTGCACTGACGAACAGGAGATCTGGATTATATCCACGCTTCCAGCGTCCACTGTTGAAGGAGGCAGGAAGTTTAGGGTCATGAATCAGGGCTAGGTCTTCAGCCTCTGCCCATTCTTCAACTGCTGCCCCGTCAGTGTTTGTTTCTCGGTATCCCCAGTTAGAGCTGTGACTGTTAAAGTCACCTATTATAATCTTTTTATCCCGGTTGCGGAAGTTGTCTGGTTCATTAAATTTAAACGGTTGGTAGGGGGGTTTGTAGATAGAAGTAATAGTGCAATGTCCTGTATCTACAGTTATAGTTTCGATGTTGTCTTGGGAATTGATTGAGGTAGATTGGATGGAAATGCATTGTCTGATGAAAATTGCACTTCCGTGTTTAGCATGCGGTATCTCGGCAACCAGCGTAAGTCCCTGGATGTGAGGTCGGGGTTGGTCGTGGTTGCGATGGGTTTCTTGAACACATAAAATGTCGCACTTTGATTGGACGCACATTTCAGATAGCAAATCTGCTTTATTTTGTGAGAAACCTTCTATATTTATTGATATAATATTAAGAGCAGCATCGGTGAGTCGGAGTCCAAATTGGCTCTGAGAAGAGCCGTTTGTGGTGGCACTGATAAGTGCCGTTGGCTGTGGCTCTAATAAGAGCCGTTGTTGAGGGGCCCTAAAAAGAACTTAGTCCCATTATAAACAATAATATCTTAGTAAAGAACCTTACCATTTTTATGATTAAGAATATATTTACCTGTGAAAGTTGTACATTTTTGAGAACTTATTACAAGAAAATGTATACTTGCGAGGTCTACTGTTTGGAGAGCTACTAGTTAATGGTTACAGATGTAAAAACCGCAGTACACTAGACACATACACCAAGTCTTGTTCCGTTTAGATATAAAGTTCATTTACTCACGACAAAATTATAGGAATGCTGACTTTTTATTCATTGTATTGGGAGGTTAGTCCCATAGTAAATGTTGGTCATAACATAAAGATAAGTACAATGATATTCTAGAACGTATTCGTGGCTTAGAAAAATACCCAGCATAGAGTGAAGTACTTTATTTCCTTTTTTCCTTACTCCCGCCTAATCCACGGCGCGGCTCTGAAGCCGAATGACGTCACACGCGTAAATCCGTCGCGAGGTTTTTTGATTTCGTGCGGTCATGTTTAAAAATTCATAACTCCGTCATTTTTGAAGATAATTGAAAAATAAAAACACCATAATTTATTGCAGACTTAGTGTAATTTAATAAAAATAAAACTAGAAAACGGGAAACTTCCTTATTGTTAATTATAGTAGTATATTTTTATTTGCAATTTTTTTGTTATCAATGTCACATGTAATCTAACGTTTTTCGAGTAATTAAAGTGTAAATTTTAATAAATAGCTCAAAATTATTTATAATAATTAAAAAAAAGCTTTCGAATTCGAGTTTTTTTGATTTTTTGCATTTTCTGAGAAGATTTACTATAGTAACATATATATTTTTTTTCACCATCGGAAAGTAGAGATTTCAACGAACAGAAAACATACTAACTTTTTGAAAAAAGCTGATATTTTGACGGGTGAATTTTAGATTGAAAATTAGGGTGTTTTTTCGATATTAATTCAAAATAAGGTGAAAAAATTAATATTTTTAATCAAATAAATTAAATATTTCAGCGTATTTTTTAGATCTTTTTTGTTTTTTTTAGTTTTGCCGGAAATCGAGAAAAAACGTTAACCCCCCCCCCCCCCCCCCCTAAATCCCCTTCCCGACCTCAGATCGCCCGTAAATTATTTTTCCTTTTATTTTTATAATATTCCCCTCCTTTTCTAATGGGTTTCATCCTACTATTATTTTTTTTGGCTATAAAAATTATCGACCCTGGTGTATCACACCCAACAAGTTGTATGATTCGGCATGTACCTGTATTATTTTACCCCGTGCTACCACAAACTGCTATAGTCCGAATCATACAAATCAGCAAATATGAAGTTAACTACAACCTGTTGATTAGGCTTATATAAAACTGCTCTGGGAGTAACACGCGATGATTTTATTTCCCATAATACTACCTGGCTATTATTCCATTATGAGCGATTGTAAGCGGTTTGCATTCAGTGCAACCCATGTGTGCTTGCATAATTATGTGCATATTCTTTAGCTGTTGACAGTAAGCGATTTGCTGGTCAACGTCCTTCAAAAGCCCGAAACCTCGTGACACAAAAGGTATTACCAAAACATATAGCGACGGTACGAGCCGACAAAGGCGGGCCATGGCGGCCAGGCTGCGAAAATGGTGATTTTTCTAGTTTAATGACGCAGTATCTCGGCCACACTCCATTAGCTCCTCTTTCTCGGTTCCGCGTAATTCTGACCAAATTGCGTTTTGCGTCACCTCTTTGGCGTAGCTCTCGTTAGCGCGACGACAGTTTTGTTTGTCTTTTGACGGCACGTACTAAGTTACGTAGCCAGTTTTATAATTGATCTGCAGGTTTCCATTTCGCAAGCGACTGTGGGGTTTCTGAGGAACGTGACTCATCATATACGGCCTTGCTCTGTCGATTGGCGTTTTTATAATTCAGATGTTCGAGTAAATCGCGTGGGATCGATACAGAAATGGACAAGGCGACGTGTAAGGAAATAAGTGAAGCGCTTTAGCACCAATTACAATTTCCTTAGCTGTATTGTTTCCAAAATGTTGTAAAAGCTTCGTTAAAGTAAATATTTTAATTAGAGGACGGACAGTTCTCGAATGGACTGTCGTAAGCGTATAATCAGACGACATGAACCAATTTCTACAAGTATTTTGGGAAATCTACTAGAAAAGGGCATGCATGCATATGTTTAACACACGTCATACGTTTAGACATTCTACGATGTTGTACGATGAATTATAACGATCATGAACTAACAAACTACTGTACGTTTTACGTTGTATGAGTCATCGCAGAGCGGTTCCGGCACTTGCAGTCCTAAACAGGTGAAGGTTTATTGTACTTTGTCTTAGGACATCGGACTACTTAACCATTTTAATCAGACACCTTAATGTTGTAGTTAGCAAAATATTGCTTTGCACAGTGCTGGGATTTTCAGTAGTACATAGTACCTATACTACTACTTATCATTATAAACGACAGTTACTTTTATAGCCCCATCTCAGAAATGGCGCAAAAAAATTAAGTTGGTTCTATAAACTGTGTTCTGAGTCAATTATCTTTTTGTGTGGAATAGCAAATTTTTCTATATTTCGAGATTTGTACCATAGTAAAAGTTGTTTATAGCGGTAAGTATTTTATTTACCTACCTACCATTGAACGTCTCTGCCTATTAATAAGTAGCATCTCTTAGAGACGCCTCACAGACATGCAACAGGTGCTTGTTACTTAGTATTGATCTGTGCAAGGTCGCGATTGGACAAGTCCTGTGGTAATTAGAAAGGCGTCATTTCGCGACAGTGTTCTCGAATTGGCAAGTTTTTGTTCTGTCACGCAACGGCTAAACGTTCCACTGATTACATCTGCAATTGTTTCAAATTCGACGCGAAATAGAGGCAAGAGCAAAAGTGTGTCCCACTTTGGCAGTTTCTGGGGCGCCGGGGTATGAGATGGAAAACTAGAAGTTCCACCAAAAAACATGCGCTGAAAATCTGAGCAGTTGAACACCAATCGTTATAAGGCCAATGTTTGAGTATTATTGTATATTCTATGGTTCAAGGGAACAGGCTCAACGCCACGAGACTACAGTAACCGCTTCTCGGACCCTTCAGGCACAGCTGATATTGCTTCTGCGTTCTATGCAGGAAGCCCCGAATCCGATTCCCGGCCGGACAGTATTGGGTCATAGCATTAATAAACACCTAGTTCTTTGGGTTTGCTCTGGGTGGTAGCTGATACGGATGTTACATGGCAACAACACAGAATCCTAATGAGGGGTTATGAGTGTGATAGGTTCATCGACGAGCCTCACCTGATTGGTGACGGTGGAGGTGAGCAGCTGGCGTTGCAGTTCGACCGGATTGCTCTCGAGTAGAATCGCAGCGAACTTGTCGGGGTCGAGCGCGGCGACGCGCGGCGAGCGAGGCGTGCCCAGCACCGCGTCCAGCCGGCCCAGCGCGGCGGGCGAGGCGCGCGGGGAGGGGGGCGCGCGCGCCGCCGCGGCCGCCGCCGCCTCCAGCTCCGCCGCGCGCGCCAGCAGAGCGTCGCGCTCCGAGCGAAGCCTGCAGGGAACACCGCGTTACGACCTTACGATAACTTATACTGGGTTGGAGACATCATTGAAATTGACAAAATGTGCTAATCACATTAAATAATTAATCAATTGGCAAAATTTTCAGAACAGGACTGGGCTTACACACTAAACTTGCATTGAATAATATCGAACAGCATATGTAACTGTGGTGTTTTAAAGAAATAATTCTTCGCAGTGCTGCGAAAGTTGATCTCGCTGCGCAGCTGCACGACTATACCTCGCCTTCATCCTTAGACGTCGTTGAACAGTATACCTAATATAAATTATTATTATGCTCAGGTTTTTTTTTAACGCGAATTAGTCCACGCTTGACCACCAACTCCCCTGATGGTAAGCGAAGTTGTGGTCGAAGATGAAGCACGCAGACTTACAGACATACCACACGGGCGTTGACGCCGCGTAATTGCACCGCGGCGTCACCGCCGCTGCACCGCGGCGGTGCAGCGGCGGTGCTGAGCGTCGTCGCGGCGTCACCGCGGTGACCAGTGTTGCCGGTAGCGATTTAGACATTAAATCTAGAGTATTCGAGTATTCTATGAATTTTTAGCGGGAAAAAAGGTTTTGACGACAACCGTTCAATCTTAAACTGAAGATGAGAAAAATCCCTCGTACACGTTAGAAATCAGATCGTGTAATTTGTCACGACGAATGTCACAGTAACAGCTTTCCAAGTGACAGCTGTCAAACTTCAAAGTGATTTATCTCGGTCATTATCAATTCTAGACTACTGTTGTTTTCATAAAAGTGATAGAACTCGACAAGATCTACATTTCGGATGACAGCTGTCAAACGTAAAAGTGATTTATCTCGGTTATTATCGATTCTAGACTATTGCTCTCTTGACAAAAGTAATAGAGCTCGACGAAATCTACATTTCGGATGACAGCTGTCAAACTTAAAAGTGATTTATCTCGGTAATTATCGATTATAGACTACGGCTGTATTCACAAAAGTGATAGAGCTTAACGAGATCTACATTTCAGATGACAGCTGTCAAACGTAAAAGTGATTTATCTCAGTTATTATAAATTCTAGACTACTGCTCTCTTCACAAAAGTAATAGAGCTCGACGAGATCTATATTTCGGATGACAGCTGTCAAACTTAAAAGTGATTTATCTCGGTAATTATTGATTCTAGACTACTGCTCTCTTCACAAAAGTAATAGAGCTCGACGAGATCTATATTTCGGATGACAGCTGTTAAACTTAAAAGTGATTTATCTCGGTAATTATTGATTCTAGACTACTGCTCTCTTCACAAAAAAAATAAAGCTCGACGAGATCTACATTTCGGATCACTTTGAAGTTTGACAGCTGTCATCCGAAATGTAGGTTTCGTTGACCTCTATCACTTTTGTGAAGACAGCAGTAGTCTAGAATCGATAATAACCGAGATAAATCATGTTGAAGTTTGACAGCTGTCATCCGAAATGTAGATCTCGTTGACCTCTATCACTTTTGTGAAAACAGCAGTAGTGTAGAATCGATAATAACCTAGATAAATCACTTTGAAGTTTGACAGCTGTCATCCGAAATGTAGATCTAGTTGAGCTCTATCACTTTTGTGAAGAGAGCAGTAGTCTAAAATTGATAATATCCTAGATAAATCACTTTTAAGTTTGACAGCTGTCATCAGAAATGTAGATCTCGTTGAGCTCTATCACTTTTGTGAAGACAGCAGTAGTCTAGAATCGATAATAATCGAGATAAACTCACTTTGAAGTTTGACAGCTGTCATCCGAAATGTAGATCTCGTCGAGCTTTATTACTTTTGTGAAGAGAGCAGTAGTCTAGAATCGATAATAACCGAGATAAATCGCTTTTAAGTTTGACAGCTGTCATCTGAAATGTAGATCTCGTTGAGTTCTATCACTTTTGTGAAGACATTAATGGTCTAGAATCAATAATAACCGAGATAAACTCACTTTGAAGTTTGACAGCTGTCATTCGAAATGTAGATCTTGTCGAGTTCTATTACTTTTGTGAAGACAGCAGTAGTCTAGAATCGATAATGACCGAGATAAATCACTTTAAAGTTTGACAGCTGTCACTTGGACAGCTGTTACTGTGCCACTCGTCGTGACAAATCACACAAGTCCATACTCGATGGGCTTATGAGATATTTTTCATGTCACTTTGCACAAATCAATGCATCTATTTCAGATTTTATCGATCGGCCACATTATTTCTCTAATATATCAAACGAAGAACAAAACACTTTCTTTCTGCGGTTGGCTCACACAAAATCAGACTGTATATGAGAGATTTTACTTATCTTCAGCCGGTTATCCCTAAAACCTTTTTTTCCGCTAACTGCCTAGATGTCATCAGTGTCTAAGGCAACACTGGGCGCCGCGGTGTCGCCGCGACGACGGTCAGCACCGCCGCTGCACCGCGGCGGTGCAGCGGCGGTGACGCCGCGGTGCAATTACGCGGCGTCAACGCCCGTGTGGCATGTGCCTTAGAAGATACCTATTCACTCTGATCTTGAAAAGCTTTAGATTATATCTCTTAGGAAACAGGAAAGCAGGACGACTGTTCCATTCCCTGGCGGTACGAATGTAGAAATGTTGAGTCAAACCGCTTCGTACGTATCGAAGGAAAATCGACAGTGTAGGTCTGCAGATCTCCGCCATCGCAAGCGTGTAGCGATCTCGGGAAGGAATCTTCCGCAGTACCGCTGACATCGATCTCGCTGCGCAGCTGCTCGTCCCCGTCGCGCAGGCGGCTGCCCTTGCGCTGGACGACGTTGAGCAGTCTTACTAGTCTAGTAATCAGTACTCACGTCTGCAGATCTCCGCAATCGCAAGCACGGAGCGCTCTCGCGAAGGAATCTTCCGCAGTACCGCTGACGTCGATCTCGCTGCGCAGCTGCTCGGCCTCATCACGCAGGCGGCTGCCCTTGCGCTGGATGACGTCGAGCAGCGCCCACAGCTCGTCCTCGGCGGGCCGCGAGCGGGACGCAGACGCGGACGCCGACGCTGACGAGTGCGCGTCTTTGCCGCATGACGTCTCCGTGCTGAAGCCGGAATCCTGGATAACATAGGACATTATCGATTCAGTACGCTTATAAGTGGTACTATTCCACAGACCATGGAGTGCCTGCTTCAATGTTCACCGTACTCTAAAATGTATTCACAAGACGAACTCTACGAAGAAACCCTGCAATTTCAGTTGCCGTTTCTGTGCCTGCCTACTGATGAAACTATAATATCATATCTCAATCAATATAAATTTTATGATCAAATCGCTAACTCGAAAATAAGAAGTAAGTTTGTACCGTCGCGAAGAAGTTGTATAAAAATGGACGCTGATCGAAGCTTTATAAAATGGTTCGATTAAAATATTGAAACAATAAAATAAATAGGAAAATATCCTACAACATACTACCTGCCAAAGCTAGTCTTTGAAAACCACGTATTTAATGTTATTTTTTTTTAGTTTTATTCTTCGGGTTTAAAGTCATGACGAGGTTTGCCGGCATCCTAAAACTGTGACATCAGTATAGGCTCTAAACTTAAATGAACCTTATTTATTTTTTGTGCAGAGACTTAGGTACTGATGCTTCAATTTGCTTAATAGCAACATTAGCAATCCAAGATAGCATCTGCATTCTAGATTAACATTTGTTAACAGAGCTGGCTGACATCATTTAAAGTGAAGGGAAAAATACAACTATTTATAAAAGAGGTATCATTTCATATAATAAACGAAAAAAGTGTATTGCTTATTTGAATTTCATTAGTGTTGGTTATATTTATGCATGCTATTGTTTTTAGTGTTCATAATACAAAACCAATGCCATTGTTTGCCATTGGAATATTGTTTTTCCAATATGAATCATAATAGCCACTAACGTGACTTTCAATCCACGACTTCCAAACCAATCGTAGAATGAAATACTTGATCGTGTTGTTATTATGGCACTGTAGTTAGGTGTACGGCTTAGGTAGGGTTGATATTCTATAAGCATTTGCGGCTATAATTGATCGACATAGCGCAGAAGAAGTAGTGAGAGTAGTAGTTTACATTGACAAGTTGAACCCGTACCGGCAAGCTCAGCATAGGACGTCCATCTACAAGGTGGACAGAAGACAATAGAATCACGCTAGATGCAAGCCGCTTCTATAACCAGTGTTATAAATAAAATAAAAATAAAATAAAATAAAATAAGCCTTTATTACTGTAAACATTACATATTCAATTGTGTTATCGTCGGCGTGCGTGTTTTCTGTTTCAGCTTGTCCTTCGACAAAGGCCTCCTCTAAAGACTTCCACTCCTTACGGTCTCTTGCTTTTTGAATCCATGTTGGTCCAGCTAATTGTTTGATTTCGTCCTCCCATCTTTTATTTTGTCTACCTCGACTTCTTTTGCTGTCTCTAGGATACCATTCTGTTATAAGTTTGGACCATTTTTCTTTTTTGTCTCTAATCATGTGACCTGTCCATCTCCATTTTTGTTGCTTGTACACTGTTTTTACATTCTTAAATTTGGTTATAGCTTTTATCTTCTCAAGTTTAACTCTGTCTCTTATTTTGACTCCTGTTACGCTTCTTTCTATACTGTTCTGGCAAACATTTAGTTTTTCAGCTAATTGTTCAGTAAGCGCCCAGGTTTGACATCCGTACGTTAAGCATGGAAGGATACAGGTATTATAAATTTTTCTTTTTTCTTTGATAGGCATTTCTTTGTTTTTCATAACTTCGCTGAGAGACCAAAACCTTTTCCAAGTATTAGTTACTCTTCTTTGTATTTCCTTTTGCATTGAGTTTTCTGTAGATACCAGTTGACCTAAATAAATATATTCATTTACGTATTCTATTTCTTTGTTGTCAATTTTGATGCTTTTTGTCTGTGATGAATTTGTCATTATTTTTGTTTTTGATGTGTTCATTGACAGACCTGCCTTTGCACTTTCATTGGATAGTTGTTGAAGCATGTTTTGTAGGGTTTCTGAGCATTCTGAGAAGAGAATCAGATCGTCAGCGAATCTCAAGTGGCTTAATTTTTCGCCATTTATGTTAAACCCATACTGATTCCAGTCCAAGTTTCTGAAAATCGACTCTAATACAGCTGAAAACAATTTGGGTGCCATGGGATCTCCCTGACGTACGCCTCGTTCGATGGGAAACTCCTCTCCGGTTGTTTCGAGTTTTATTTGAGCCGTACTTTTCGAGTAATTGCTTTTAATCAATTTTATATATTTTTCTTCAATACCTTGGTCGTCTAGAGCTTTCCATATGTATTTATGTTCTAAAGAATCAAAAGCCTTATTGAAGTCCACAAATCCTAAGTAATAAGTTTTATTATATTCGTTAAATTTCTGTATAATTTGTTTCAATACGTGAATGTGATCGATTGTAGAAAAGTTAGTACGGAAACCCGCTTGCTCTTTAGGTTGATTTTCGTCCAATCGATTAGAGATTCGGGATAAAATTATTTTAGAGAATATTTTATAGATATTTGACATAAGACTAATGGGCCTGTAGTTACTAATGTCTCCTTTGTCCCCTTTTTTATGTATCAATGTTATAGTTGATTTGGTCCAGTCTTATTGGCAGTCTTATATTATAATTAACCAGTGTTATTGGCTATCTATAAGGGAGACTTATGTCGAACAGCGGACGTCCTATAGCTGAGAAGAATAATTCATCGCCTTTCAATACTTACGTGACTTTGTAGACATAAGAAACAAACTTTTTGAAATCCAAATTCACCAGACGTTACTTAACCCTCAAGCAGACCGCTGACGTCAGGCCTTATCTTACAAAACCAGATAGGAATACTTCAAGCGTTCTAGACGTCTATACTATTTTGAAATGGTAAGCGGTAGCCCTAACCACAGTGCCATAATATCTACTCGAGGAGTGAAAATCATTGCGTGCAGGAATTCTGCAAGCTTCGTAACCACACCAGCCCAAGGTACAGTTTAACCAGCACAAGGCCAATCGGTAGCCTAGATGATAATGATACGATGCAACTTTTGGTGTTGGTACCCTACGTGTTACGTAGTCATGATTTTATTTACGTTTATATTAAAACTTTTTAAGTTAATCGTAAAATCATTTTTATTGAACGATTTTGATATAAAAAATCTGCATCCTAAACAGCAGGATGGGACAGGATAGGAGCAGGCGGGTTAGGCCGTAGTCTAACACGCTAGCCTAATGCAAGAAATCGCCGATAGCATAAATAACTCTCAGATATACCGGTTTTCTAACAATGTATTATTTCATCAAATAAGTGTTACCTCACTGTATAGTATAGACAGCGTAGTAGTAGGACACATAGCCCGCATAACATATAGCCGATAGAGTAATAAAGTTTTCGAATGGAGACCACGCACTGGCAAGCGTTGAGTCCACCAACAAGTATATCTGATAAAGCCCAAAGCGATGCTCTGGAAGCAAGACACAACCGGTCTTATTGGAAGTCCATTGGGGAATCCTTTGTCCAAAAGTGCACATCCTAGTCTCATATCAATTAGGGAACCCTATATCTAACAGTGGATATTCTACGTCTGATGATGGTGTGTTACCTGTACAGAAGGCTGCGGCTTGGCGCGCGCAGAATCGGTGGAGGCGGCGAGTTTCCGGCGCACGCGCACGCCGGGCTCCCAGTCGCGGCGCGCGCCGCTGGCGGGCGTCGACGGCGGCATCTTCGAGCGCAGGTTCGGGAACGTCTCGATGACGAGGTCGCGGAACTCGAGCAGTGCTCCGACCTCATTCTGAAGTTCCTGCATCAACATCACAACTGAATAACCCTCGCTATCACTTTGCTTCGGCTAGATTTGTTTAGATCCTTTATTTGATATTCTTAAAATACCACCAGTCCCCTGTCTGTAAGTAAGCTTTCGAGTTAGCCATCGCTTTCCATTCCGAGCAAGAGTTTCGATCGCCGCGAGCAGGATAAAGTTCGAAGTCAAGGGCCTTACGCGTGATCAAGGGGCTCTTTTGGTAAGAATATTATGAAGTCAAGAGAAATAATAATTTACTCTTTGACTTTCTCGAGCCAAAAATGTTTTAGTTTTTTTCATTAATAGAATAAAATCTCTTTATAGAACGAACATTGTTAGACTAGTAAAATTAGCAGACATTTAGAAAACATTGTGAAAATTTAGAAGAAAATGCCTTTACGCTTCAAGGCCTTATAAAAACTTCTACGTCTCTATTTTCAAATATGAGGATAGACCATAAGAATGATAAGGAATACGTAGAAACATAGGTCCGAAAAACATAACTTTATCTAAGTACTTTTTCAGTAGTAGGATCAAAAGTGTTTATTAAGCACAGCTAGTTAAAGTGAAATACTAAAGTACAATATGAACAGGCAATAAAGGTTAGGTCGATTTCCAATTTCATTCGCGACTTGTTACCAGATAATTTCCGGACCAGGAATGTAAATTCCGTTCCCCCAACTTTTTCACTTAACCCTTTTCACTGTCGAATTCACTGAATCAAAACTTTTACAGTCAAAAATCGATTTCATGGAGAGCTCTACCTTGTGCCGCTAAATAACAAGCAAGTAACTTTGTTGGGAACTTTTTGCTCTATTGGTATAATTCATGTCAAAGTTATATTTATGCTGCTCTGTAATGTACAAGTTGTTGTTTTGTAAAGTGTGGACTTTCAGAGGTGTATAAGCTCATAATTGTGAACAATTTTTACTATGGGACCAACTCCTAAATTACAAAAACAGCTGCTCTATACATTTGGTCGAGTCATTTTGTATGGAACGATAGATATTTTTTTCGCGATTTTGCAGCTGATCCCATAGTAAATGTTGTTCATCATTATGACCGTAAACAAACTTAAAAGTTTTTGCACTTCGCAGAGCACTTCGACTCATTCAACGTAATTCATAATCACTACATAGTATAAAACAAAGTCGCTTCCCGCTGTGTGTCTGTCCCTATGTATGCATAATTGCATATATCTTTAAAACTACGCAACGGATTTTGATGAGTTTTTTTTAATAGATAAAGTGATTTAAGAGGAAGGTTTCTAATATCATAAATTTGAAAAGCTTTTTGGTTTGTTCTTCTTTCACGCAGCAACGGAGCAACGGATCGACTTGATTTTTGGCATGGACATAGTACAAGTAAAATACACCTGTGCGAAGCCGGGGCGGGTCGCTAGTAAAATTATGTATATAGAACACTTTGTATAATATGCTGAATGAGACTGAACTTTTTTAATAAAATCAAGTTTATGGCAAATACATTGTAGTAGACACTCAAAGGTAATTTTAATGACTCACAAAATTCAATTGCAGTTTTCTCTTTTCTCTTCCCTGATTTATCTCCTACTAAACGGATAAAATTAGCGATCAAGCGGAACATTCGTGTAGAAAGTATGTATTTACTGGCATTCCATCGACTAATATAAAAGACACATTTCAGTGACGAGAAAAACAGTGATTAATTGCTAATTAATTTGCTATCACTCGTTTACAACTTTAATCTCTGGTACAAGATAAACATGAGAATTAAGCAGCACGCAACATTTTAAAACATATTACTCGTAGGTTTAGGATAGACCGGTGTTACATTGAAATACCTTAGTACTTTCCCTTTAGATTTTTAAATAAATTATACACAGAGCACTCCCTGCGCTTTGTTAGTAATATTTTAAAGCTACTAAAACAATACATTTAAGTTATCATGGACATTACAGTGCAAGTTTTATTTCCCGAAAAGTACCTACAATTAATTTGAGATTATTGTATTATAATTAATCCAGAATAAGGACACATTCAACTTGCGTTGAAATTCAGCGTGAGCGTGATCAATACAATATTGCATCTCCGTTCTATATCATGTGATCAAACGCGAATATTCTTTCAAATCCTGACTAATAGTATAAATCAGAAAGTGTTTGTTACTCTTTCACACAGCAACAGCGCAGCGGGAAGGATCGACTTGATCTTTCGCATGGATATAGTTTAAAGGTCTTGTGGCATATATACCAATTTTTATTCCGAAAAAAAAGGTTCCTTTGGAATAGCACAAAGTCCAAAATACTAAGAGGGCAAAATATAGTAAAAAACAAAACACTGACCTGTAGAGCGACGAGGGACTTAGCCTGCTCCGAGATGAGGTAGTGAAAGGGTTCGGGCGGCGTTCGCAGGGGCAGACAGTCCATGCCAGAGCCGCCCGAGCCCCCGCTGGCGCTGTCGGCACCGCCCGTCTGCAACAAACAACACATCTGTCACCAACTATCCGCTTCCCACATATCTGCCGCGGACCATGGACTCGGTCGGGATACTGAAGTATTTATTTCCTCGTGTTTTTAATGCGCAATTAGTCCCGTAGTATGTATAAGAATAACGTGTTCAAATCGCGAAAGTTGGTTTAAAATTAATATCGGACGCGAACTGACGTCACAGCGAATGGATCACTAGCCCACAATAAAACTATGAACTATGAAATGAAGAGAACTAATTAATTACTTGTTTGCTTTAGGTTATCACTAAGATAGACTACAATCTATATTTGGAAATGTTTAATGAATAATTATATAAATAATCATTTTTGAATCATAGAGTCGAATAAGAAGAAGATTGTTTTATGAAAGCAAGGATAAAGGAGTACTAGTTATTTTTAAAACCTTATTGATTATATCAAAAAATCTAGGATCTGGAAATAAGAACGCAATGATATAATTTCGGAAAACCCATCGTTATTTCAGATGAGAGAAGTTACTGTTGTCGTCTTACATAATTCTTAATCGACGTAGCATAATTTTAATGTCTTGCGAACATAACCACAATGAGGTTGAAATTTTCTCAAAAAGATGTAAAGATTGTGAAGTACACTTGTTCATTTTGCAAACCTTGCCATTTACTCAGAGCAGAACAAACTGAGGCAATAAAGTGTAACGACCACTTGTGCCGGTCAAATTATCCGAACCATTTAGAAACACTATATTTGTTCAGTGCGAGTCATTAGGAGTGTTTACAACAGAACCATTCTAGAATGGATAAATCGCCTAGTCATTAGTGGTGGGTTTCCAAAGGAACAGAGTAGTGTTGTAGAGTGCTGCACCGTTAAATTGCGACACGGACGAGTGCGCGCCGACCGGGCATGGACTCCACAACACAACGTCTCTCTTCCTTTGCGACACTGGAACGTTACATTATCAAAAATGCCATTGCTAAACCTTCCTTTGAATGGTAAGGTACCTACTTCCATCAGCCTAAGAGACATTCATTGTACCGTCTGCCTCTTTAATTACAGTTTCGGTAAGAGCGGATCAGTACACTCTGCTTAGTTTTAAAAAATTCAATAGCTGATGAAATGTTTGTATTTAACATAATCTTAATTAAAGAGGCCTACGTGACGATATTAGGACACATACCAGCTGTGTTATCACCAAACGTAATGTTTTGAATAACTTACTAAACCTTTTATCATATTTGATAACAGCATACGCACTAAAGAGAAATGTCGATGTCGCTTCCCTCATCGTAACAATAAAATATGAATCAGTTGTATTTCGAGATACTGAATAGAAAAGTGAACAGTATTCGAAGAATGTCGTTGTGAAATCACATTATAATCTACGTAGTGAGTAAATGATTGGTCGTTACTTGTATACTCGTTTGAATCATACGATGAATACTTACTGAAGAAAACAAAATAGAGCTGAAAGTTGAAGACAGTTTAGATTCATGCTTCTTACATGAACACGTCTATTTATCAACATGCCAATTACAACCTTTTGAAGATATGGTTATAAACCGTTTATCGCTAATATTGCAAATTGCAATACAAAAGGTGCATGCGTGTATAATGTAGCGCGTGAGGCTAACCACACAGTAAAGGAAAGTTTAACATCGGTGTATCTCGCCTCAAATTCCGTTTCCGGTGAATATTCATAATGAAATAAGAAATTTGAATATTTAGTTAACAATTAACGGAAACATCGACACTGAGCGGCAGCGGCGGCGGTCCGTGTGAAAGCTTTGTCTGTGGTAATCGCTTGTCTACGGATTGTTGACAAACCACTTGAACAATCGGCGGACCAGCGGCATTTTCATTCAATGACACCGCGTTTTGGTAGCAATTTCATAGTTTCACTTTCTTCGCGACGCGGCACGTTGCGTCAGAGCAAGGCCGTGGTTACATCTCGTTAGACACTAGATCTGTGTTATTATAAGAGCAATTCACTAATGTGGTATGACATTAAGCGGCGGATTGTACCACTTGCGAGATTAGAAGAGGGAACTGCCGGATCTGTCAATTGTTTATTTTCACTCGCCGAGACGTAACAATACGCAAATTATAAACGGTCAGACGTGCATAACGTAATGGATGTTTTATGCGAGCCAGTAATGAACCTGCTGTTGTGCCTTATCCAAACACTCGATGTGTCAAAGACGGATTAATAAAAGACGATATAAATGAAAATTTCCACGAAGACAGACCTAACATTGAAACAAATTGAACTAAACAGCTACGCGTTAAATCAATGTGTCAAGTTAAAAGTAGGCAAGTCGACGTCACACCGCTTGATTCATGTTGATTCGATAACAATGATTGATAAATCACGCACGCCAGACCAATCGAGAGACATGGTGTTCCGTGCTGTCGCTGTTAACAAACTATTTCGTAATATGGATAGAGCTGTAGAAATAATGACGGCAGTACGTAACCTGTCAGCTGCCTCCCGCCTAGTTAGACCTCACAGAGACCTTTGCAAAAATATGATGCTAATGAAGCAAATCACAAAGGTGATATGCATGTAAAGGTAAACAGAGGTCAGGTGTCAAGTTTAGAGCCTGCGATTCACACCTAAAACCAAAATGATTACGCGGAAAGCAACTTAAGTAATCATAAATGGTGGTAACAGATAATTTTTGAAATCAATGTATCCTTGACATAACATGAATGTTTATTGAAACGAAATTAGTTTAATGACATGTAATAGAAGAAAATACAACCTTTAGTGCAGTTTTATAGAACGCAAACCTCACATTATCAGACCTCTTATGCTATGGTATGAGACGCTCCAAAACAAGGTGACGATGATAAACACGTTAATAAACGTCACCACGCTACCACATAATGCCAATTGTTAATGCTAGAGTATCAGCACTTTGTAAATAGCTAACGCAACAAAAAAAGCTAGTAATTAGCCACAACCTAATCCTTTACGAACAGCAAGAGAAAGCCTTGCAATATATTACACGAAATTCAAATCTATCTACTGAAAAATTCAAACGAGCGCCACTGACCCGGTGGCAAGTGCAGTGTACATTTGATTGACGCTCTACTTCTCCTATGAATAATCACTCGCATTACTGTTCCGTTAGCGAGTTACTTACGTTATCTCTTACCATTATTATTGTAGGTCTCTCGGTTCTGTGATCTGTAATCTACATCAATTTTCAATCTATAATTGGAACAATTTTCGGTTCGAAGGTTATTAGGGAGGAACTTAAAAATTCTTGGAAGACAAATCAGAAACAGACATCAGACAATAATTGGCCTAAAATTGTTTACGTTTTCAATGTATTATCTTCCCTTGTATAGATATTTCAGTTGTCCACTAAGTAAGTTTTAAGATCAATGATGTAATTATTATCAGAATTTTGCCGTGGCAGGATGTTGAACAAGATTATTTCCAGTATATAATGATCATATAAAAGGAAATCAAATGAGAAATAACAGCTACATCATACTAATCATTACTAATGCAGCCGCAAGTATCTAACAGCATGTAATTACAGAATCCAAATGATACGTTAATAAAAGTCTATAAATAAATATAGACTGTGAATAAGGACAAGGATAGTAAACAATGAGGCTGAAAGTTATTATCCGGTCGGCTATTGGGCAATTCTCGAACTGCACTTCCTATGCTCTCTTGTAGGAATATTTATAAGATCAGTTTCAAACATTGAACTTGTGGAACTGTATTTCATAAGTAACACCACTTCTCACAATTCAGAGAACAACATTTATTTGTATTTAAAATTGGAAAACCTTGTGACTGATTGGACAGATCTGCTCTCGCTTCAATAGTATTGTTGCTAGTAGGTATAGGTGTTACTCGCGACAGTTATTTAAAATCCATCGTGATACAATATTTAAAAAAAAAAACCGGACAAGTGCGAGGGTTCCGTACATATCCACAAAATTTCACAAAATTGGGAAGTTGTTAAAATCTCTATACTATGTATAACCATTGACATAAAAGTTTTTTTTTTTCACTTTACTCGTCATACATCGACAATTACACATTGTTAAAATAATTAAAAACCTGTTTTAGCATGTGCTAATGAATATCTTTTATATGATACTTTACATGATACGATTTACTCACTATTTTGTGATTTAAATAAATATGTACAGTTTTCAGATTTATTTATTCCGCGGTGACTAGTTTTTGAGACAAGACAGTGGCGGATTTACCAGCAGGCTGAGTAGGCTGGAGCCTAGGGCGGCAAATTTTAGGGGGCAGCAAGTTTCGGAGCATTTTACTATTGATAAAAAACCAGACAAGTTCAAGGCTCGCACATCGAGGGTTCCGTACAAATCCAGAAAATTTCACAAAATTGGGAAGTAAACTTACTTTAACGTTAAAATCTCTATACCTTACATGATACGATTTACTCACTTTGAATTTTGAACCCATATTTTGTGAATTTTTAAGTCCCTATTTTTTGTGTTATAAAATTGTACAGTTTTCAGATTTATTCCTATATGTGTACTCTGAGACAATGCTTCTCGACAAATTTCATAGTTCTATGTCAACGGGAAGTACCCTGTAGGTTTTGATTTTTGTGAGTGTCGAAATATGCGGTTTTTTACGACATAAACAAACGGCCGTAACTTTTTTATACGATAACTGAGAAGTTTTTCTTTTTTACTACAAGAGACCATAGATATACGTATACAGTTTAAATTTCAACTCGATATCTTTACGCGTTCCCGAGATAAAGAATCTTGACATATATACAGACGGACAACAAAGTGATCCTATAAGGGTTCCGTTTTTTTCCGTTTGAGGTACGGAACCTTAAAAAAAAGATCATTATAATTAGAAATTCACCAGGAATGCAACATGCTGCTAGTCCATTTAACTGTTCATAAAAGTATACGGGTCACGCTGCGTTGGCCGTGTTGATAGACATGATAGGAAAAGAAACGTGGAAGCAAACTAATTAAATAGTTCCAACCGCAGATGATATAACACTTCTGGTTGATATTGCAAAATATCTACCAGAGCTATAGCGGATTTCTATGAATATTTTTTCTAAGAAGTTAGTCAAGTTCTCTAAGAAGCTCTATGTACCTACCTACTTATTTATGTCGCGAAGATACTCGTCTAGTATGCATAAGTATTTATATCGCATCTATAGATACAAGCCAACAAGATAAGACGAAAGAATTTCCTAATTTATATCATTTTTCTTAGAAGCTATTTTCATCTTTGTCATAATATTTTCATATAAAATGATGTATACAGACTCGTACTCGTACAAGGCTGCAGACAATGAGCGCGCCATCGTTGTCAGATCAGGCCCAAATTAGTAATAAAAGATTCTGATCTTATTTCTACGTCCTTCTAATATACCGGATAAACAATTATTGCTAAGAGATAATGGATAAGAGAGAAAACATCCGGCGCTTCAACATACGAGTATGTAGGTCTCTACAAGCGAAGCAATAATAACGGCATCTTAGTTATGTTACGACAGAATAAAACTTAATATAGCAATTATCATTTTAACAAGAGCATAAAATGCGGAGAATGTACCGGTGCCAGATAGGATTTTAATTAATTGCACCCATGAACTTATATGGAACTTTTAATTACATAGTTTACAACATCCAAAAGAATCAGACCATAAAAGTAAGTCACGAAGGTAAATAAATAAGAAAAATTAAGGTGGTAACGCGCACTAGTCCGATTAATTTTTCTGAATAGTATTTCAAAGGCAAGAACATGCTGTTAAGCCTAAATGTCACGACTAGTGACTACATAGAAATAAGTGTTATGTATTTGGAATTCATTATTTTCACAGTAAGGCAATGGTTAAACAAAACACACAGATGAAAAGTAGGCATTTCGTTGAGCCAGTCCTGTGAATAGCTTCTTTTAAAGATTTTCAACACGTTCCAAACAGAATAAAACTACAACTCAACATAGAATGAGAAAAGCAAGTTTTATTTACTTAAAAGTTGCCTACTTTCAGTGGGCGAACATTGTGCATTGTAGTTTCGACATTTCCATTGCATTTCACGCAACATGCATGTGTTCATAATGCGGGCGTTAGCAAATTTACATGTGCCGATTCCGACGAATTTGCAGCGAAAGAATTTGTGTCAAATTCTACATTCGATACACACCGCGACCCACCGGTATATTATTGTGGATGCCACAGCAGGCAGCAGAGCTCTCCTTGCGAAACGTTACAAAAATTGGCAATACGATAACCTCAACTGTTAAATACAAAAGTCAAATAGATAACACATGGAGTAACACATGTGTTGGAGTGACACAACGTTTACAAAAGATCGCTTGTCATTATTCCGCAACGTTCACTTTGAAGTCACGGCACACGACTGCTACTGGCGACAATCGGACGCTGTACGGAATTCATTATGGTAATGACGAATATCATAACGCTGTCATGCTCTATTTTTTCAGCTTTCAAATGTGTAAATTGATTATATTATGGATAATCAAATCTAACAAATGGCCGAAAACACTTAAAGAACGATATTTGCTATTAACCTGCTAAATCAGCAAACATAATTTAGCAGCTGCAGCGGATTGTCGCGACGTTAATAAAGCAAAACAAGTAAGTATCAGAACTCGGCAGTAAATAAGAGAACATGCTGATATATGGAGTCGTTTCTTTGAACGCAAACACATAAGATATAAAACTTGACACAGCACTGAATATTCGTACCAGCTGTGATACTCTGCGTGCCACGGAATTATGTTTCCACACGCGATATTACGAGCATAGTCATCAAATAGCGAGTGTAAAAAATAGGACAAGCATTATATTCGGCCATGTGAACAAGCAAAAAATATAATAATAGTACACAGGGAACTAGTGTCGGTAATTGCAAAATTGCTCGTTTTAACCGCTAAGCGAGAGGGCAAGGTTTGCAATGTGATTGACGGTCGAGAACCAGACGAGAACAAACAAATTATAAGTAGAGTTTTAACTCGTGTCACGGTAATGGTATCCAAGTGTGCTAAGAAGGTATTAAAGGTTCTTCGCCGCCACATTTAGCCATCATCATTACCGGAGTTAGTTAAAAAAAAAAGTTTTTTTTAAGGATTGAAGGAGAAAAATCAAAAGAATTTAATACGTCATTACGTAGTGACTAGTGACGTATCAAGAGAATGTAACTATTAGTGCGTCATCGTGAATTCGTGACATTTGATTTTGAATCGATTTGATTCAAATAGAGCTCGAAAGCTAGAAGCTTTTCTAACATATCTTCGTTCTTAAATTAGATTTTGATGTGTAATGTCGAGCTTGAAACCGTAACGAGCTTTAATGTTAGGTAAACAAATTACTTGGTCTTGTTTGTACCGATTTGCCTAAATCACGACATTAAATTCCCGGAATTTCCTTTTGTCCAACACCTAGTCCGTACTGATTACGTTCCTTTCTGCCGGGGGCAATCATGTTCTTATTAGATTAGATTGCTTTCTATTTGGGATATTTGTCATCTTGTTTATTTTTAATTGAGATTTCCAAGTCACCGTGTTGTAAACTAGAACTTACTTATAAGGGCGACGAGCCTGATCTTGGAATCTGGTTACGTTTTCTTCGTCAGGAATGGTAGCGTTAGTGTCGCCGGTTAAGATAAATAGAGAAGCGTAACTAGCGCGAAATTGGATGTTGGCAAACAGTTACCTCCAATAAGAAGTAAAAGAACGGGGAGCAACGTTATTTAATCAAGCGTTACGTGCTTTCACTCTTCGGTTGCTGGTTCCACATTAGGGAATTTACTACGTACTTAGTACAGACGGTTACAATTTCGCTATCGAAATCTGAACCATAAGACAAAAGGAGTGAGGCACGACTTTATCAACAAAAGAAGAATGAATGAATAAGAATCTAAACAAAACTTAATCTCTACATGAATCAGTGATTAGCATAAAGCCCATATTAGTTACACCGATGACTTTGAAAGCAACGTTTGGCAAATTGCTTCTGTACTTTCGTAATGCGATGTTAATCTGGTCGGAATTAAATTCGTGGTCGAGCAAAGTGGACGGTAGAGCACATCGTATGAAATTACATATGTATTTCGGTTGAAAACTGGTGCACGAATACGGAAAAGGCCCGCATGCCAGCGGCCAACTGAGCGTGGACTCGCTACGCCCGAACACAATTGTATGCGTGAAATGAATTGAAATAGTTTCCATTGAAAAACTACTATAGTGTTCCAATGCATGTTCAACTAATTTCAATTTATTTCCTTCAACGCCTCGTAGACTGGTCTCTGCGGTAAATAATACACAAGGTAAAGCAATTCAGTGTAACAGACTTTAATTACGAGCAGAGTAGAAGTTGAGTAACTCTTAGCATCCGGATTGTTTCAAAATAACAGAATCACTTTATAAAAGAAATGTAATTACGTCTATAATGCGGCGTGTTGAATTGAATTTTCAGTATTATTGACATCTGAATGGTGACAACAGAACAAAGATACAGCTGTGAGAAATGATACGAGTTGCACAAGTTTCATTTCAAATGTTTTGCTAGCTATCGTATTTTATCGAACAATACGATTAGCAAATGTATCAGTATTCATATTTCATTGAAATCAATATTTCGATAACCGATAAAACATACGGGCACACCGTCTGTCATGTTAATGTAGTTCACACGGTTTAAACATACTTTGATTCGTTATTGAAAGGTATGGGCAGGGCACGAACAATACTCTTTTCGAGAATATCCAATTTGGACGTATAATCCGATCGGTCTGCATTAGACTTGACCTGTCACGTTCTCCGAATATATGGGAGTGCACGTTTCAAGCGCCTGATGCGAGCACGTGCAACGATCCAAACTGACTAATAAAGCCTATCTAATTAGAGACATAATCTTCATTACGGGCACGTTGAAACCTATTGTGTTGACATTCGGAAAAGGTCGTAACTTTGCGATAAACAAGAAACAAAAAATCAAGGCAAAAGCAATCGAATGTGCATTGTACACAGGTAATAAATTAGCAGCATTTACTCGTAGGCTGGTGTTCTCCTTACAAGGCAGACGTTTAGAGCCTCATTCATGGTTCATTGTTTTAGCGTGCGTGGGTGACCGATTGTTGAACCCACCCATACGTTTAGAGGCAGCTGATGGATTGCACAGTTCGAAGTAAATTAATTCCAATTAAACTCACAATGAAACGGAAATGCATCAGGATACTAAACGAGGTCACAGTTAAAATTTACATGAGCATGAATGGTTGTCATGACTCAAAGACTAATCTTGAAAATTGAAAATTTATCTGACCAACTTCACGCAAGAAACCTAATGTTGAAAACCATAATATTATGATAGTTAATTTTTTTAATGACATAAAATGTGGCGTTGATTGAATTTCGAATCATATCATACCAGTGTAACATACGAAACACCGAATAAGTAAAGGTTAAATGAGCCGTATTAATAAAATATAACGTTAATTTCTCAAGACATGAGAGCGTTAGACATAATAATATCGTAATTAATAATCACAGACGCCCGTCAGTCTTGAAAAGTGATGCACATAAACATATAATTGGTGAGATTGTTTCACAAACGTTCAATTATCTTTCACAATGGCCACAAATAAGTATCAATTAGACAAATTATAAGACGGAATGTGTGTGGCAAGCTGTGCAGAGTAAATTATTGTTTAAATTGATAATTCGAGCGTGTTTCGAGTCGGGTATGCAAATGTAATAAGGGTGCGTTATTCAATAGCGGACAGTTATCGAACAACTGGTCCAGTAATAATTTCTATCATGCAAGTGTAGCAATTTTCAACCGTTAGAATTAATAAAATTGCCGTGTTTACAACTGCGTCGCATTCGACTGCTTTCTCTACTAATTCGCAAAATAATTACAAGACTCAGAAAGGCTAGGGCGACGGCTAATTCGCCGGGACAGCATAAGATATGCAAATATGTTAATATTCGCAGTAAGTATGCCTATATATATTTGATGCGTTTCGTGTTGAGACATTGGGAACCGTGGAAGATGGAAGCATATTTTGTTTTTGATGTGAAAACTTTTTTAGCGGCGTTGTGCACTTTTTGGGATGGGTAAAAAATGTTATACTCGCGTCAGAAAAATTCGTAAGCTGATCGAAAATTCGTAAGACGGTGAAGTGAAAACTTGCTTGCATAAATGTTATACATGAATGTTAGTACTTTTATACTGATAAAAACAAATCAATTCGTGCGAAATTATTCTCTAACTATTCCAAAATATTCAAAATGAACAACGTTAATATTCAAGTTTTCATTTCTGCCGGCATTCCCGGAGTGCAGTCCGTTGTTTTTTTTAATCTGTCTGAAGGTCGTCTGTAGGACACGACGCGTGACCAAAATCCTGGTATTTAGGTGTTCCATCGTATACGACGAGCCAGCGAGATAATAAATAAATAAATAAATATTAGGAGACATCTTATACACGATAAATTAATAATTTAAAAATTTAGATGCACGTTAGTATCAAAATCGATATGAATAAAACTAATGTTACTAGAGTGTATAGTGAGTTACTAGAGTTTTACGCAGATGACATTACATAAGTAAATCTACAGTATTTAGAACATGTGCCTAGGGTTTTTGTCATACTATAGAACCTTAAAAAGTATACCGTTCAATTGCCGTTCCAATAAATTTTAAGCTTATTAGTCAATACCAATGAATTATTGATTGCTAAGTATTAGTCAGGCCAGTCGTATAAATTAACAGCCAACTGTGTCACTCGACTATTGAATGGAATAATGATTCGTATTATTGTTTAATGTTAAAACTTATTAGATATACATCTTTAGCAATCTACAACTAAGTAGATGCGATTTGATTGCAAATACAAAATGCATAGTAACCACTTTCAAACAGGAGGAGGTTCTATCTTCGTGTGTATGTATTTCTTTGTGTATGTTCATTAATATTTTTACTAATTGTGAACCGAATCAAAAAATATTTTTTTTAGTTCGAAAGTACTTCCGAGGTCCCATTTAAATTTTAAAGAAATCGGCGGCGCCGTTTTTGAAAAATCAACTATAATGTAAAAATTGCATACATTAATTCGAGCGAACTATTCGAATTTTGTACACGATGGAAGTCGATTTTGCCATTTATTGCGGAAAATAATTATTAGAAAATGCGTTGTGAAGAGCGTCTATCACTATGCATAATTTTATAGGTGAATATATAAATGTTTACTTCTTTGAAATATACATTTTGCAAAATGATACAGACATATTACATATATTCATATTTTAGCATTCAGATTAACACAAGGACGACTAGTCGATAGGTATATTGACCCAGCAAGATCAACTTCATGATAGCATTATTTCCTATGAGACCCATTAGTAAATAAATGGCTATGAGCACTTACAATAAAAAAGTGACTTCGAAGCACAACGATTTAGTTTTTTCCGCCGTTATTTTTCTATGGCTTCAAAGGTCAAGTCACATAAGGGTACCAAAGCGCGTGCAAAGATAATTCTCTTTCTCTGGATGATTTACAAATTAAAAAGTTTCACATGTTATCGGCAAATGAATTGTAAATAAAACGAATAATAATAGCTTACACTAAAGAAAGTTAAGAATGGATGAAGGAAACCAAGTAAAACGTAACTAATGTTACTCAACAGATAGATTGTGATCATTCACAACGCAGCGTCTGATGTTAAATGTGAAGATTATATGAACGAAACGCGTCCAGATATGCACATACGGCTGTCGTCGCTATCTTAAGTGCAATTGAAGAACCTAATTGACGTTTAAGTTGTCTGACATGTCTGTGAGGAGTGTGCCATAACTGGCGCCTAACAGTTGTGAGAATCATTTATGAGTACTCAGAGTTGTCTCCATGTTACAAAATGGTATTTCACATAGGATTTAGCAGTTATGAACTGTAAAACGGATGAAGGAGGCCACAGCAAAAACCGGACCCTTGTTTAAGCTTGGACTAATACTAAGCAGAAGAAATGCGATACTGATATCGGTTCAGGTTTGATTAAAACCATATATTGAGAACGTTAGTCTACCCATGTTCGTTTAACTAAAGATAAAGCATATATAATATGAAATGGCATTCATTCTCATAGAGCTTTTATTTTGGCGTTTATAGTTTATAATACATCAAGGTACCAAACACAATATCATCAATATTTTAAAAAGATCTTAGTGGTGTGCGTATACTTGAAGTGGTTGCCTGCTAGGATACCATTGACACTACACGCATCAGTAACATCTAAACATCGGTTAGGTGTCTCTACTGTCACGGCGTTGGGCGACACGCTTTATGGCCCCTTAACGGAACTAATGAGACCGGCCCCTCGTCACAGCGCCCGCTACTGTCTTTTGCGTCGCTGATTCGTGTCAGTCCGATCCTGTTGCCTTTGTATTGTATTACTTCAATCAAAAGTATTGTATTTCTGTCAGTGAGATAAGTTTCTGTCTCCAAAAGTATCACGGCGTGAAATGAATCATCATTTGAAGCAACTAAAAATGAACCAATATTCACAGTCGACTTTATCACTGATGCTGTCAATATAAAAACAGCAAGTGTTTTATCAGTAACATTTCTGAATGGTTGCAAAATGTGACAAGATCAAAACATGAGCAAATAGGTCAACAATGGAAAAGGTTGCGACATTAAACAAGAGCAAACAGTCGAAAGCGAGATAGACAAAGTCTTGAAAAAAGAGAAACAAATGTAACGAAACGCCAACACCAATGTTACAAAAGATAAACGATATCACTTTCGGCACCTCCAAGTAGGCCGCCGAAGTGAAACATGGTACTCGAGATATCTAGGTACGAACTACCTACCACATGGCCGGGAGCGTAAAGGCTCGAAGTGTGGGTGCGGACAATACAGTGAATCATCACAGCTGTGAATGAAACGTATTAGACAGTAGGTCGCTGCTCCCGAAACAAAAATAGACCATCCGTTGTTGCACCGCGTTCACTATTTCATCACTTCAGACGTTTCAGGTAAACGAATGAGAGGAATGGTGCGCTTCTTTCCTTCTTTGGATATAAATATATCAAAGTGAAAGTGTCTCGAACCATGTAACCAAAGTGAACCAATGAAAAACTTAATATGTAACTGTAACAATGCTCTTATTTTAAATATCAATACTTAATTACGAAATGTTAGTTAATTTTACAAATCAATAAGGAAGTTGTGACTGCATGTTAAAAATGAAATATTGAGCGAAATGAGGAACAGCGATATTACGAATATCATAAAAGCTAAATAAACTCCCGGATGATAGCCATTATGCTTGATGAAGCGTAAAAGCATCAAGGCGACTACGTTTGTCCCCATTTAATATTCCTTTTTATAGTACTGGAAACCGATAAAGTTCTCGGACATAGAACAGTATTACTCGTATAAACAAGGAAACGCATAACTCTTTGGAAAGGTAATCTGGGTCAACTTCAACAGTTTTACGGAATTTCTTTCGTCAACAAGCAAAATCAATGCAGCAGTAAAACAATGGGTATTATCATAAAGAACAACGAGAGCATTAAACGAGAAGTTATAAATCAAGACGTGTAGAAATAGTATTCGATTGTGTCGAAAGCCTTATGAATATTGCAACATAAGCTTCTAGGAAGTCTGAGATATCCTACTAATATTATAAACGTGAAAGTTTGTGAGGATGGATGGATGGATGGATGGATGTATGGATGTTTGTTACTCTTTCACGCAAAAACTACTGAACGGATTGAGATGAAACTTTGCAATAATATAGCTTATATATCAGAATAACACATAGGCTATAAATTATAATGATATATTGCGTATGCGGGCGAAGCCGCGGGTAAAAACTAGTTTATCATATATCTTAGTGACACTTCAAAGAACGAGAATCGATTGTTCCGAGAGTGGGACACTTTCACCGGTGAAGCCCTGGCTCACGCCTTTTTAATTCAAAAACCTATTTGATCCAACACGTTATATTCGAAGCCGTGAATTAAAATCGTACTGCACAATAAATTTTATTCACATGCACGCCACGTCTCGCAAAGGTTACAGTGAAAGAATCTCGAACACATTGTCGAAGTCGACACTTTCTATTCATTTATGTAAGTAGACGAGTTTTATTTTACGACTCATAAAAACGACGACAATTTTGTTGGTGATAAGATTAAGTGCCACGACAAGTCTTTATAGGGTTTAATCGCATTTGACCGAGAACTTGAACGTACGGAATTATGTAAGAATATAGTTAAAGCTTTGACTGGTTTATTCGGATATATTAAGGTTATATTTATTGTACAAAAATGCGTACTTTAGTTATAGAAATATCATAGAAATAGACTAGATAACAAATATGAACGCAAAACAGAAATACCTCAAATGATAAGACATTGCAAGCATCATAAATTCAGTTTCAAGCGATCATACAGTAAAAAACTGCACTGTGACAGATTTGGCGCATAATATTAATAATGCATGAAGTAAAAATCAAATACAAGATATACGAGTTCACGGAACAGGTCACTCAGACACAATAAGCAAATTAAACCGTTGAAGACATTAATCAAATATACAACCAGAGCATAAACAGAGCCACTTATATTGACTTCAATGATTAGCCAGGTAGTGTTTCTCTACGCGCTAATTGTAGTGCACGTCGAAATCCGATAAGACGGTATCATGTGGCAATGTGTCACTCGAAACTACGACATACCGCGGGGCGCGGCCTCACTCGTCTCTGGTTTCTTGCGGTGCCACCGAGTACGGCAAGTATTGGATGTCTGGAAACGTCCCCGTATGGAAGGATATGGGTTATAGGTCTTCCTGAAAAGGATTTATACAACTAGTGAAGACGAGTATGTGATTTAATGGCGACTGCGATTGTGTTTTCGAGTCTAGCTTCTGTGGTAAATACAGACTCTAGATTCTGTGACAGCAAACAGAACACAATATATTTTGTCAATTATTTAGGTAAACCAAGATTCGTATAAATTTGTGATATCAAATGATCTTTACGTGTCAGATCTGCTCACAAATTCTAGAACTGCGATATACTAGTATATCTTGAATATCTTGTGTAGATAACATGTGTTCAAAGAAAACTAGCGACGCAGCGGCCGTGTGTAATATTACACGAACCGTTTGGAGCTAGTTTTGACCACCTCATCACAACTCGAAAACTAATTAACCTACATACATGAAAACCTCTTAGCTCATCAACAACCCAAAATTTTATAAATTTTGCTCAAACGTTTACTAATATATTAGGGTTTGAAAATCGGGGTTTCATTTACTGATTCACTCACTCACTCGCTTATAGATCAAAAACCTAACCCACTTCCAGATGACCTAGAAACTTGATATTTGGCACCAAGGTAGACTATCAGCTATAAGGGATGTACTTACGTAATTCAAGCTCAAGATTTAACTTGGCTAGTTTTGTACAGTACAAACACTCTTTATACAAACATAATTTAGCCTCTACGTCAAAACTAGCCAAGTCAAATCTTGAGCTTGAAGTACAAAAGTACATCCTTTTAGAATGTTGTGTGTTCTTGTAGTTGTTCATTTTAGGATTTCCTACAGAGCACATGGCGTATGTAGATCATAATTCTTGTTGGGAAGTTGGCAACGACGCATATTATAATTCTTATATTGAACGCATGGCTCATATTTCACATTTATGTTTTTGATGAGATAAATGATTACAAGACTTGGTGTATTTATTTCACCGGATTAATGAAAATAAGTGTTTAAGACATTGAGTTCCCTTAACTAATAAAACGTTACGTTATTAAACATTTTAATTCAACTATAAATACATATTTTATAATCATTGATATATGGAAGTAGTAAAATATGTAGAAGTTTTGATTTAGCAGTTAATAAAATTGTACTGTACTATACTGTACCAGCCTTTGAAATAGTCCACTGCAGGACGTAGGCCTACCCACGAAGGGTGATTGGTTCATATCCACCACGCTGGCCCAGTGCGGGTTGGTGGATTCACATACACTATCGAATTTCTTCTACGGACGTATACAGGTTGCCTTATGATGTGTTTCTTCACCGAAAAGCCATTGGTGTGAAATTCCGTACATAAATTCCAAGGAATTCATTGGTACGGGCTGCAATTTGAACCCACGACAAATTGTAAGACGAGTGACATTACCACTAGACCACTATAGCACCAATAAAATTGTAGTAAAGTATAAACAAACCAAACTAAATATTAATAAAGTACATGAACATTTCGTTCATATGAAACTTGAAACGTTTCTCATCAATAATACAACATAGCCGTACTGGAGTACGAAAATGTAAATACACAAACAAATAGCTCAAAAAACTTTAATCCGAAAGGTATTCTACCGTCTAGACTGGTTAAATTAAGCACGGTAGAAACAAATGTTCACAGTAACAAGTACAAAACAAATAATCCAATTAGAGATATTGAAGAATCCGATTTCATCAACTCGATTAAGCTAGATTACAACATGGAAGTCGGATTAAACAGTTCACATAATTTTGTAGAAGGCGGAAATAGTGGCGGAAGCGGCGTCACGGTCCATGGGACGGGCGCGCACTATGACGTGACGTCACCGAGCCCACTCCCGGGTGAACACAGGTTGATGGAAATATCAATTTAGGTTGCGCACCCACCTAAGATGAAAATGTGAAGATGAACGATATATAAGTTATAAGGAAAAGTCTTTCAATAGAGTCACTTCACGTTATATCGGTTCGATGCACACGAAAACAGCCTTACGCGAGAATATAAAAAATGATAGCTACGAGTAAATCGATCCTATTGGTACTGATAATGTCATTTAAACTGCGATCCACTTTGAATTGAAGGCCACTGACTTTGTAATCTGGAGGTTTGAATCCCAAAGCTGAATCCTTTGTCTTATCTAAGTTATATGACCGCTAGGCTCTAACAAAACAATGCAAGAGAACAACGCATAAGGAAAGCTACTAACATGAGATTTGTTCTTGGAGATATAGTACAGGGTTATTTCTAATCAATTAGCATCCTATTAGGGGCTTGTTCTGTACATCAAAACCAACAACTTCTGTTCTGCGACTTTTGTCAAAACTCAGCTGTCAAAAAATCAGCTGTTCCACATTTTGCGCGGGTAAACGATATTTTTCTATATATATAACACCCATTTTTATTTTTAGTTTTGGCAGAACAAAAGTTGTTAGTTTTGATGTACAGAATAAGGCCCTAAAAAGGTGCTAATTTATCAGAGATAATCCTGAATAAAATATGTCAACATATTAAAACGGACTATGTATTTTAAAATTTACAGAAGGTAATAAGATCCCACCGATTGGAATGATATACGATACTTGTATGACACTCAAGTAGCTCCACTTTATCAAATATCAAAATTGTAAGTATCTTGTGACATTTCAAGGTGTTTAGAATACGATATGTTATCGAGATATGGAACGAAATATATTTTGCAATCTTTGTTCTTTTCATATTTGAATCAGTATTTTTACTTCACAGGTAAGACATTTCTTTCAATAAATATGAGTCATGGTTCTTCAAAATGAGTCAAATCAAAATGCTAGTGATCTTAACATAAGTCATTTCGTTTTTTACGAGTCTTCAAATTGAGATCTTTAGTAGGTTGGTTATTGATCATGACCGTAATAATAAACTCCTATTCTCAAAATTTCGAACCAAAAGCACGACGATACACGTACATGGGAATATCAAGTTACCTTGACTGCTATGGAACTTAAAGGTTTTGTTTGAAGCATGACAAAAGTACACTACCTAATTCCATGCAAAAAACATGGAGTTTGGGTTTTTGTACTTTTATATCCGGTACCGGAGGCAGAACCCCGTAACGCCCGCGACGTCGGTATGACCATCCTCTGCATTGTGACAATGACAAAATATGCAAAAAATATGAGCAAGCAAAAACAGAATTAAAAGGTAATTCCAACACGATTCAATGTCAAATGCCACATTGAAAGTTAATAACGTAAATTAACATTAATCTTTAATTTAAGCTGACCAAGTGACACACACTAGGGATGCTATAGTGGTAACTAGTTAACCAGAAAACTTTTCATGAAAAGACGCACGGCATTATTTTTACTCTAGATACAAAATATATATGCGTGTATCGTGTAATTTCTTATAAAGAAAACGGTACTTAACATGGTTCGCATGCATTCTTAGAGAATCTCAGGAGAAAAACTATTAGAAAGTTCATTCATAGTTGAGAACTGTACAGAAACAACATCGAAATCAAATGGTAGAGTTAGTATTAATAGCATATCTGCCGCTCGAAAGTGTCACGCGAACAATATCAAATATTTATTCGATATATTGGATATCTCGATCGCACGTAATATAGTTTTGATAGAGAATTAGAGTTGCACAATATAAATATTAAATAGTTAACTTTCACATCTCTACTCTAACTACACATCCGGAATCAAAAGTGATTATTTGCTATGTGTAATATAATAGGCCTGGAGTTAAGGCTGAAGTGTGTAATTTTATGGGCAGCTAGTGAAGTAACTGATAGTTAGAAGTTTGTTAATTTCCGCACCGGACCTTTATAATCATTGAACTACGAGAGTAATAGCAATAAAACAAAATTGATAGTGATTAAATGGTTCGTAGTCATGATCAGAATATATGTACAAAAATCGATTAAGTGACAGCCCTACAGAGTTACAATAAATATCACTTAAAATGATAGATGAGGAAGGGATCGTGAATCAGACGACATCGCGCATAGCCCGTTTCCGGTACTCGTTCGTGAAGTTCAAACTGAGTTACATAACGTTTTGTGATTCGAAGTAAAATTATGATTGTATTTTGCAGATGTGGACGATTTGACGAAAAAAATTAGGCGAAATTGGACGGTGCCAAATCGTCCCAGTAAGTGGACGGTATCCCCTCGGACGTTTTGATGAATAAGTCAAATTAACCATGTGGCTAAGTATTGAATAACAATGACGTCAATCAGTTTATTTCAAATTTCCCTGTAGATCTATTCTAGTCAGTAATTTGACGGTAAAATAACTACTTGGTCTACTGAATTATTGATTTAAACAGGTCGAAAATTTTATTGTCAAGGCTACATCATTATCCTTATACTACGGGACTTATCGCGCAATAAAACATGAGATATGTAGTTAAATGTTTCTTTTTTTAAATCGCGAAAGTTTAAAAATAACAAAGGCTGTATTCACAAAAATACGGTAACAATATGACCGATATTGGATGTGTTCTCTAAATAATACTACTTTTTAGTAAATCAAAATATTATCTCTACATGATAGCTAACAACAAATTGTTCACAACGGTCATAACGAGTTTGTTGATCGGTTAAATTTCTATAAATTTGAGCAGACCGCACAAATTTAATCAGCTAGTGTTTTACCTGGCCAAGAAAATTTGTAGTAGCTAAAACCCGGTTTTTCTATTGACCGCTTGTAAATATCAGTAGGTTCTTAGTATCACATATGCAGAGAGTGATAGTTGCTATAGTTGTAGAGGGTCGGGCCACTAACCTATTTATGAGACGGGTGGTAATTGAATTACAAGCGGACGCCGCGGAAGATTCAATCTAGAACTATCAACACTCGTGTATTGTGGTAAATATAGGCGTTAATCATTTAGAAAACTAGAAACGCACAAAACACGTAATTCAGAAAGATTTAAAACATGTTATTGTTGACAAGACAATGGATATACCCATACAATATTTGTAGTACTCACGGACGTGTAAACATTGCGCAAAACGTTGCTTCAGATGTGTTTGGTGCTTACCTGAAAAAAATAAGAAAATAAGTTAATATTTATACATTCAAAGAAGATGCAATAGGTAGCCTTGAAAATGACGAGTACGAAATCAGAAAAAGATAGCAATCACAATGAAGTAACACATATCATTTTCTAGCTAATGAAAAGAAATGCATGGAATTAAAACTTGGCAACCGGCCATTAGTCATCGAAATACGAACAAACAACATGATTATACCTTTACGAAATGCTAGACAGCGTGTCCCAAAACAAAGGCTTACCAAACCTCGTACCATTCAATTACTAGGCATAAAAGCAGCATAATTATAAAACACAGTAAAAAACAAGCTTATGAGTATTTAATTACAGTTCCATTAGGTGATTGCAAGAATATGATATAGCTTACATCACGGTTCTAAATTATTGGAGTAGGTACCTACGAATATTTTTTTATGTAACTGCATTGATCTGCATTGTGACCATTATTTTAATATTATCATCCTATCAGCATACTTCATTATGACGCAACCGATCAATTTAATTTCATATTTTGTGAAGTGAATAAAAATAGCCATCGAAATTTTGTGATTAACCTGCTTTCCAATATCAATAATATCTTACGAAATGGATACGGACGCAACGAGTAGGGGCATAACTTCTGTTGTGATATCTTACGTGATTTCATTATCAATTTTGCGATAATTCTTTCCTGTAGTTAATGCACGTGGGTTGATCACCGACAACGGACCATCTTCGTGACCAGAAACTATCGATCAGTTCACATCAAATTTAAGATGCCTTACATCACATCTTGATTGTATGAGAGAGCACAATTTGCAGTTTGCGTATAATGTGTTTTACCGTTGTTTGAAATTGATAATTACAGATGTTATTTTACATTTCATCATTAACCATGGAATAAAATTTAATTTTATAAGATTTAAGACCATAAAATAACAAAAATATAAAATAAAACACATAAGTAAAGGATTGCGAGTTTACAATCTGATCAATGAATCTCAAGAGTAAATTCTCGTAGATTTTAACTATTAGTAACTACTTATTTGCGATGAAGATTATTTTTTCAAAGGAGCAGACGTTGACAGAGTTCAAGTAAATAAACTAGAAGTGTAAAGAGTGTAAAATGTGCGATAAACAAATATAAATTGTAACATTTTCCTAAATGATAAGCGTTTTAAATTCAGACTTTAAGTATTATTATATACAGGATGGATAGCTCTACTAACATTAGGCAATAAGTGTGACTGGTCTGACCGTCTCGTCGAGATTATTGATACAGAAGAAATAAATATAGAAAGTAGAAATAGTAGTAATATAAAAAGTGAAATAAATATTGGTAGTATTGGTACTGTGCAATGATCGATGTCAGTGTGTCAGTATATGTGATGTAAAAACGTATTTTTATTAATTATTCGAAGTGTCAAAGTAAATGTTGATAAAGTCTAGCTAGAGAGCATTTATACGATTAATTAGTAAGTTAAAGACAATTATTATTATTAATGATATACGAGTATCATTTATAAAACTAGAAGTATTGTAGCTAATGTCCTTTTCTTAATTCGTTCAACAGGCACATTGATTACAATGGCTTTCAACTGTGACTCTATAATTCAGAGTTGAGTTTTAGTCCAGCTAGAGTAGAATACAAAATAATCTTTTACATAATACATTAGTTATAGTGTGTTAAACACACAAAATGTCTAAAACTTTCATATTAAAACTAGCCAATAATTTTATTTAGTAAATAAGTAATTTTACGACATTCTTGACTCATTTGAGAGGGCTTGGCAAGAGGTTGCGATGGATTGCGACTCATGGAAAGAAATGCGGGAGACCTTTGTCCAGGAGTGGGACAGTATAGGTTAAAAAAATACAGGGCGTTTTTTTGTAGTTGACTACAAGTTTTTAGTATTTCAGATCAATGCTTTCATGAAAAAACATACGAACAAACAAATACATATAAAAACACTACATTTAGGCTAACAATAAAACAACGTCTGTTAGATTTGCTATTATGCAAAATTATGTGACTCTGGTCATTTAGGTGGCTAGATGACAAATACAGTTTAAAGTGGTGTTCAACAGCGGCTGACCGCCGCCCGTTCTGCATGAGCGGTATCCTCGTCTCGTTCAATGGAACGTGACCCGTCCGCGGTGTCCAATCGAATCTCCCTTCACGACGGAAACCATTTATCCCCATGTACAATACCGTTCAATTACTTAACACGCAACACCCGGATAACATTACGATCATATAATATTCACTACCGCAGAAAGGTGAATTTATTTCATTGACTTTACCAAAAACAGGATTTATTATATGCGTGTGAAATTCGATTGAATTCACGCAGCGGTTGGCCTTATCCTAAATTTCTCAACCATCGACTCTCGCATTACTTGAAATCAATGATGCTACTATATAAGGATGATGCAGTTTCTGCAGTAGTAAGCGAGTCATGTGCAATCCGTGGCAGAGGCTAACGGCCCAACGGCAAATAGCCGCGCGTAAACGGCTCTAAAAATGCAGCTAACAAGACGTAATTAGGAAGGTACATCGACAAGCGACGAAGGTATTCCGTATGGCAAACGAATGCGAAGCATTTGACACTTTCTATTTATGTTCAAGCGTCGCGTCGCCATCGTGACTGTTGCCATATTGGATGACATAATTGTAAACCTCTCGGGGTCCGATTCTCTTCCTACAAAGAAAGATCCGAGTGTTTAAACATTACGTGTGTTAACGGAAGTACGTGTGATGGTAGCTGATCACGGCTATTGCCTCATAGATTTCCGTGCTCAGAATTCCATTTCCATCAAAATTACGACGCTGTGAAATAGTATCCAATAGAAATAATCATTTTATAAATCTTAGAAAACGCTAGGTCGACGTCCGTTCGAGACGAATGCACCGTAGATGGCAAACAACCGCAGCACTTCGCATGCGGTTGCCGGCATTAGCCTGGAACACGAAAATGGCATATAACGCTACTTTATTGATAGAGACATAAACTAGCTGCCAGGAAATTTTCTAGCCAACTGATTGGAGAATCCACATACATAGGAATGAATATAACGATATCCTAGTACAGTGTTCAATCATGAGTGAGTCCATGTTTCTGAAGGAAGTCCTATAAAAGAGCACGTTTTCAAACGAGAGCCAACATGGCCAATGTCTGCAACAGGTCCGCTGACCCAGAAACCGACAGTGAGCGATCAACAAGGCGTTAAATCAGATTATTGAGTTCGCAACATTTAATCAAGCAGCCCCTAATCGTGCCGACATCGGCTACCGAGAGGAAAGAGGTGGCGATTTCGAGATAACAGATAGAAAGCGCCGTCGGAACAACACCAACCGCGTTACGCGAGTTGAGCAAACTCAAAACGGAACGTAGTTTCACACAACAAACAAGACGGATTTATTTAAACTAGCTTTGTTTATACAACCTACAAAAATAAGAAATACAATATGCTAACATACAGGATTCAAGGATACATTCATAAAAAGGTGGTGTGATCTGATATGAGATCATTTCGATAGGTGCGCGGGCGCAAAGGTCTCGCCAGGACCAAAACTCGATTTGAAATCGACGAATCCAATGTCAGACGGCACACGGCCACCTCTCACGATAAACGCCTCTGCACAGCAGAATTCGCGAAGCCAAGCCAACGAATCCGCGAGCATTATCTCAGCCATCACTACATATTTGGCTTGAAACTCTACATGTTGACTATTGTTGTTTGATTCGTTTTTAAGCACTGACATTTAAGTCTTCACGGTATGTGGTTGTTTTAATAAGGTTTCGCCTAGGCAGACAAACAATATATGCTGCTATAGAATAAATATGAATAGACAGTTTACCATTTCAATAGAAGAGCATGTTCTGAATACTTTGAAGATAAATACAGAAATGACGACAGCAAAGACGGCTAGTCTCTCGCAACGTCATTTTAGGATAACATGTTTTGATAATAATCTTTTTCAATAACGTGCACGCTTAGATTATACGTGCACGTGACTTTATTGCCTTTGTGTCATTCATGTTATGTTTAATTGAAATAGGTAGAAAGTTGAACGAAACCGTGCACAATCGATCACCTATCGGCAGGTGTTATCACGATTAAAGCAAAACATGGGTCGGTTTCCACGTGCCAACTTGACTCCGCCGGCATCGGCTGTTGCATAAATGTGCAGTGCAGTAACTAAGCACATAATAATATCCGCGAAACACTTTCAACTGAATATAACTAGCTTTCTACCGATTTAAATTACAGGGAATTATTGAAATCCCTCAAACAGGTAACCCAACTACACAAGTAAAATAAGTGCAGTTATTTTTAGCTCTTATTACATTTTAATAGACCATAAAAACTGAAGCATTAGAAACCGCCGTTGAATCGACAACTCGAACCGATTTGGGGAAAAAATATTATGTAGTAGTGAAACTCGGCGCGCTCTCAATTTTAACGTCACGATGGAAAATAATCGTAGTAGCGTACAATAAGTTGGTAAGGTCATTGACAATAGCATTTTCACGTCAAGCCAGCTCACCTAATGACCTAAAAAGTGGGTAATCATATTGATAACATTCATATGACTTAACTTGAAGCATCAACAGCGGCAGTTATCTTAAAATCCAGTTTGATATACCTACCTACTTATATTTGCTATGTATTTTATTTTGCTGTATAATTTATAACATCATCATTTTAGTTTTAATGTATTAAGAGTCTATTTGGAGAATTATAAAATAAAAACGCCACTTATGTACATACTGAGAGAGTAGGAATATTTAGATGTACTAGTAGCCTAATAAAAATGTAAATGGAAATTATAATACGTATACTTCTATATCGGCGCGGTGCATTATGTAATGAATAAATAGAAAATACAAAAAAAAATGCAACACAGTGCAATCTAATGGTAAACGATGTAGATAAAGAAAAGTTAACAAATAGCATAGGACATAAAAGCCGTAGTGGTCTAGTGGTAGTGACACCCGCCTTAGAATCGTGAGGTAGTAGGTTCAATTCCCGGTCCCGTACCAATGAGTTCTTTGAAATTTATGAACAGAATTCAACATCACTGGCTTTTCAGTGAAGGAAACATCGTGAGGCAACCTGCATGCGTCCGTAGAAGAAATTCGATGGCGTATGTGAATCCACTAACCCGCACTGGGCCAGCGTGGTGGTTTTGGCCCAATCACCCTTCGTGGGTAGGCCTACGTCCTGCAGTGGACTATCAAAAAGGCTGATACAGTACAGTATAGGACATAGAGGTATAGAGGTAGAAAAATTCATAAAAGCCGGTTCACGAAGCATGCGAATTGCGAATGCATGCTAAAATGAAGCCTTTGCAAAATGCAGCGAACGCGAAAAAATAAGCAGGTGTTTAAACTTTTAAATTGCATAGCTGGGTTGCGATACCAAGGATAAAATATTCAGAAAAAATACGGGCCGTAGGTAGATAAGGCTATATGGAGTTTTTGTGCGGGTTTCGGTTAAGGAGAGTCTTTCAAACTAGTTTCGTAAGTGAATACACCTGGCGATATAAAAATGAATTGGTCTAAAATTCATGTGTAGAGTGAGGAGCATGGTTACAGTGGCTAAGTACTTTCTAAAATGACTCATATGAGTTTGAATGGAGATCTCTAATAGACATAGGTATAAATTACTGTTTTGAAATGTTGTTATTCACGTCTCTGTCATGGTAACCATTTACAATAATACCTATAATTTGAATAGCACAACTTACTGCGATCCTTTTTAAACAACATTCCCTAGAAATGTAATGGTTTTGGGATTTGCGTATTTTTATATTGCCACAGTGATTTGATAGTAGGTACCTACATATATCACATTTGGTTCCAGGATTACTGTTTTTTTTTTCAGAGAATTTCACTCTATTCAAATTATTTATTAACTAATAACTAGAGCAAGAGATCATTTATCTTTTACACAAAGGCCAATCTGATCGAGAGAAATATATTTGCCTTGCGAAGAATATAAACAATTTTGTTTTGCTGTAGCTACTGCCTCTATCTCTTATCATGTTTGTCTGCGATAAGAATAGATTTACATATATTGAAGTCGTTTTCAAGTGTTTATGTCAACTTCTGCATACCAAATATTGAAAAATACATATCGAATGCAAGTTTGACACCCGGGCGTGTCTTATCAAGTGAATTGCTTAATGGTTAATCCCTTCACAATTTACCTTGGAAACTTGCTCATAAATTGTCTTAATATACACATGAATGAGGTAGGTTGGTTTTGGTGGTAATTATTCAAAATTATACGAGCTTTATTAACAAGCTCTGGCATAGGGTGACCCCTGAGTATCTGTATCAGAATGTAAGAGGATAATATTAATATTTTTATAAGATTTCCTTAGATGAACAATGGATGAAAGCGAACCTGTGGTGAAATAGTTGTGTCGGAGTGTGTAGCCGCCGTGATGCCGGTGTTCGGTGCCACTAGTCACAGCCCCGCGGGCCAACATGACGACCTCTTGGAACCACTACAACTGCACAATCCTCCATCGGTCACCGGTTCCTCGCCTATTGCAAGCTGCATACGATTTCACTGGGGACACTACAGACAGGGGCCTGGGAATCACTGGGCCGTATCCAACACACGCACTCGCCGGTAAAACGTTACCGCTCCCTATAATTTGAATATCGTCATATTCATGTTACACTTTTTTAACCGCACGACAATTCGCATGTTTTGGAAACAATAGCACGATTTTGCTCGTATCGTCGAGTTTCGAGCAAACTTTGCCAATTGTTCGCCGTCAAATGAAATATTTCGTCACTCGAAACACTGGCAAATGATACGTGATTGACGGTTATTGTTATGATTTCGAAGGTAAATCACGTCGTTTTATTTCGTTACGTTCGATATCGTTTGTGGCTTTCACGTGAAAACAACGTAACAGTCCGTGTCACTTCACCGCTTTTACCATACTGGACGGAAGGCAGCGGCGCGGGTTTGGGAAAGAGAGAGAACTACAAAATGACGTGTCGGGGCAACAAGATCTTAAGCGGCGTAAGTCAGATTTGCCGATATAAACGGTGTTTCGGTTAATATAGAGTCTATTTTGTCAGTATATTTATTCACAGCTGAGTCGATTTCCACCAGCATAGATTGTGGAAATTCGAGACAGAGCGAGAAGTGTCAGCATTGAGTGGGAAAGAGAAGGGTGCTGATACCGAAGGCTGGCGACTCAGACCGAGCGGGGCCGATCGCCAAGGCCGGCTAACGTCACGTTTTGCGAAGACTAGACGTGCCTCCATGCACACTGTAACAGCTGCTGCATCTAAGTTTGTTGCACTAAGTGACTAAGTTCAATATAAAATACAAGCAAAATGGAAGTTATTCACATTTGGAAAAATAAATAATTGCTGTACTTAATACAGCAATTATTATTTTAGACTTTTCAGCATACAAGTAATTTTCTTTCTTTAAGGAGTGTATTTTTATTATAATCATTATAAATAAATGATAAAGTTTAATAGCATACACAATGACAAATATTTTTGATAAAACGTTGTCCGATTAATTGGTATCGGAATCAGATAAAGTAGGTAATGCTTACTTAAATAGTTGCCAAAAATAAGTCGTTTAAATAAAGTCCTGATTTCTGACTTCGCCGATAAATTATTATTTACACATAAATATACCTGGGTGCGTTGTAGAATACTTACATGTAAACCTAGTAAACCAAAGTATAAAAGCAATTGTTGCTATGCTAGAAATATAAATATAATAAGCTCCTTGTTTCAGTAAGATACGCTGGATATTTACGGGTAATAAAATGAACTGATTGTTATAATATGCGCTTACAACAGAATGTATTTCAGTCAGCAAACATACTAGCTGAAAAAGAAAGCTAAAATATCTAGAACTAGTTTTTACCCGCGGCTTCGCCCGCATACGCAAGATATCATTATAATTTATAGCCTATGTGTTATTCTGATATATAAGCTATATTATTACAAAGTTTCATCTCAATCCGTTCAGTAGTTTTTGCGTGAAAGAGTAACAAACATCCATACATCCATCCATCCATCCTCACAAACTTTCGCGTTTATAATATTAGTAGGATAGGATATTAAAGACTCCACAGAACTCTACATATTATACAATTTTATCATAAATAACATATTTGAAAAGATCATCATTATGTCTCGTAGGAATCATGATGCAATGCGATAGACTAAAAACCCGAAGTCAATGGACTGCAAAAATATGCAAATTGGTTTGTATGTTGTTGTGCATGTATATTACGGCCATATACCTACTAACACTTGCTAGAACATTCAATAAATATTTTCTCATCCAGCGTCCGTTAACCGTTGAAGCGTGAAAATCGTCTGAAATTATGTATAGCAAAAACTACGCCGACGACAATATTACACTTATCTCGGTTTCTACATTCCGACACATCCAACTCTTCGACATTAAGAGTTCTTACACGTCAATAAAAGCTAATTTTCATCCTATTATAGTTCTTAAATGTCAATTCCCTCGAAGCCTTATTCTGATCGTCATACGACGCGACGTCTGCCCACGTGATTTCCAATGACTAAATAAGTGGCCCTACCAGATTTCTCAATTCGCATTAATTGGATTGCCGGATGCCACGCATAGTGACGTCAGCAGATACCTGCAGATATAGAAAACGTTTGACAATCTTGAACAAAGCTGGAAGGCAATCGATAAACACTGTGTGGGCGGCGGTCAGCGACCGCTCCAGGATTTCTGTTTGCCAGGATTGTGTCTAGAGCTGAGAAAGCACTAAGTGCTCGAATTAAGGAAATTAACTTCGTAAGTCGTAAAATATAATACCTGCCAAGAACATACATCGCCAGAAAAGTTAAATCCTGAAGCTGTGAAAACTTTTTCGCTGAAAAGATTTTACGAAATCGCTGCCAAAATTTGATAGTGGTAGAGTGAGAAAAGTATTAAGGTATTTATTTCTGATTAACTAATCCTACTTATATTATAAACGCTAAAGTTTGTAAGAATGTATGTAATAATTGGATGTTTGTTACTCTTTCACGTAAAAACGACTGAATGGATTTTAATGAAACTTTACAATAATATTGCTTATACATCAGAATAAAACATAGGCTACAATTTATAAAGATATTGTGAAAATTGTCTAAAACATAACGATAAGTGTCGACTTAGTAGGAAAATTCTGCAATCTGCGAGCTATTCTATCGTGCGCCGCAAGAATGTCAAAATAAACAACTGTCGATTTTTGGCATGGATATAGTTCAAGGGCCAGAAAGTGACAGTCTTTCACTTTCCGGCCCTTGAACTATTTTTATCCCGAAAAAATAAAAGGTTCCTGTGAGATAGCACAAAAGTCAAATTTCACGCGGTCCGAGCCGCGGGCAAAAGTTAATCTAGTATCTATATTAATAATTTCGTCAAGGGGTACGGTAGACTCGATTGAAACCTTTCCTAAATGATAAAACTTAAAAAAATAATGATTTCGAGTCGACAACATATATCCGGAAAATTAGGATTATCGAGTATTTTAATAAATTATAACGGTTCTGACAAATAAATCGCAGTCTCCATATTGTCAGGCACATGACATATCTTGAACAGTCATTCTTCTTCTTCTTTTATGTTTTGGTGTCGCATTGTTGTGCATTTGCCAGTGTCAAGTATTAAGTTATAATAATTTTTGATAATATTTTATCAATAACCCTTAGATTATAGAAGGGTATAACCCATCAATATGGAATGTAAGAAAAAATGCCAAGTCGATGGTATAACCATAGGTACCAACGTGCTATGGAGAGGGCTATGCTCGGTGTCTCTCTGCGGGATCGAATCATAAATGAGGAGATCCCTAGATGAACCAAACTTACCGGCATAGCCCAGCGGAATAGCAAATGAAAGTGGCAGTGGGCAGGACACATTGTTCGAAGAACGGATGGCCGATGGGGCCGTTAAGTTCTCGAATGGACCACGGACCAGCAAGCGCAGCGTAGGATGTCCACCGACTAGGTGGATTAACGATATAATAAAAATCGCAGGAACACGATGGATGCAGGCAGCTTCCAACCGGCCTTATTGGAAATCCATGGGAGAGACCTATGTCCAGCAGTGGATGTCCTACGGCTGATCTATCTAGATAGATAACCATTTAAAAAATAATACTGGTTAAAATCTTTACAGTTGAAGTTGACTTTCTTTACGTAATATAAGACTGTACATTTTCGGTAGTAGGGACCTACTTAATCATTTATTTTTGAGTAATTTTAATTTTGAGCAAAACATTTTAGTTTGGGATATTGTATTACACAAACATAAAAAATCATAAGTACCTATTTCTTAAAATGAATGTCTTTCATTGATCTTTCATCATTGTTTTGCTTGATGATACCTACATCATTTAGTTAACAGCTGAATCTCTTTGCATTTGGTATATTGCAATTATAACATTCTCATAATTGTGGAAAATGGATGCAGCGAAGGGCATCTTCGTTAAGATGGTGATCGAGTAACAGCAAAATTATTATCAATGTGTGTATTATGAGTCACATTTCACCCGAGCGAAGCCGGGTTGCCATCTAGTAATAAAATAAATCCACGCCTTAAACGGTTCAAGTTACTTCTTGTCATTACCAATACCTATACCATTTTCCATGACACGTCCTGATTACCGTAAATAGCTGCCAACCAAGAGAAATTGCAAAAAAAGTTGTGTGTATGACACTCGAGTCGAGTTCAATATCAACATATCAGCGTCGCATCGGAGCGTAACTACTTTCTTTTTACGTCCCAGAGGCAGAGGTGACTCGTCCAGTTTGTTAACATAATGTAAATGTCACTGAATGTTGTCTGACCGGTTGAATCATTTGTTTTTTTCAAACCTTTAACCGCCTGTTGCTCAAAAGGTGCAAACTACAAGGCTCTCGCCATTCGTCTACGTGATGTGATGTGACCTTTGCAACTAACTTAACAACGGCATTATTCACCAACGACATGTGAAACAAAAAGCTCCATACCCTCTTGAGTATACAGTCAATTACAAGCGAATTGTAATTAACACGATTCCCTTTAATGATTTGAATTTCATATTATGTCGCGGGAAATAAGTTCACTCGAGTCTTGACTCTGGAGACTTAAATACTCGTTGATAATAATGCATGCAAGAAAAGTAATTGTAAAACATAATGAATTGTGAGTATAATGTGTAAAACCATCCATCCAACCATCCACAGTCGACATAGAAAGGAAGGTTGCATGACTGCGCGCACGTTCGCGAAACATAATTTAGTAAAATTGTTTTCAAAGCAAACGAATCAGTGTAGTTTGTATTAGAACGGCCTCGAGACAATTGAAATTTAATCAAACCGCAGCGCCTTCAACGACGCGTTTGATGCTCACCAACGAACATTGATAATTACAACAGCAATAAAAGCATTGAGTGGAATTGACAATGTCCAACACAATTTACTTGCAGCCAGTGACCCCATCGATGCTAACGAAGGCCCGACACACGACATTTTATTTGTAATGCAAAACTGCAAACATCCTATCGTCACGATACGACGCATTGCTGCCGCATAGGAATACAACAATGACTTAACGTATGGGTAATAAAAACATGTAACCTTTAGAAAAAATAAACATTTTTGATTCTTGTAAGTTGACGTCACAATAACAATAATCATATGAATGATTCATAGAATCGAAGTAACCGCAGTCAGAAAATGACCACGAGTAATATGAGGAAGTGAATAATGTAAGGCCACGCACGTCTACTTCATTTAACGTAAGAACTTTTTGTCTAATTTACAAACACGACGAGGTTCCTGACATCAATCCTCCAAATGTATTAATTCATCTATATTTAGAGAGAGTGTACAATTTAAACGATCTTCAGAATTGCCTCTTTGATGCACGACATTGTTTATTAATGAGGAACAGTATAAGCGGTCCTTTGGAAGTGCGCAGGAAACGAGCTAATAAAATGCACAAGAGCTTTTAAAGTCGCGGCTAGCTTACCAATGTTTATCTTCTTAAAGAAGGGTACCAAAATTCACAGCTGTAACTTAAAGCAAGTAGTTGGCGCGCGTTTGATGTAATGCGTACAGTAAAAGCCTTAATTATAATTTCTAAACCATCAACAATAGCAACAGCATGGTAGGAAGTAATTATACAACTCTAATACAAATTCTTATGAATTAAGAGCGGCGAGGTATAGTAATTAAGATCTATATACATTTCATCATCTTCGATGAATGAGTGGTGTCGGCATAGCACATTATTTGTGAAGTTTTGCTTGTTACAGACGTAACAACGCAGCGGCAGGCGAGGTGATGATGGATCGAGGCGAAGGTAGGCGTGGTGACTATTAATCAACATTATTCCTATTTTATTTCAAGATACAGAAGAGGTAGCAATTATCCCGTCATCGTCATAGCAAAAGGTTACGTCAACGCTTTGTATCTCATCGTAACATGATGTGTGAATTGAGAGCATCTGCCGAATATGAAGTGGCGTATCTTTTGTTTACCGTTGCCGTTGTTCGCTCATATACGTAATACAAGTGTTTCGAAACGTAATAGAATGTGTGAAATTAATGTAAATTTACATTTATGTCTCGGTGTATTAGCCCCTTGTTTGAAATGTGTGCACGTCCGTGCGTCACCGCTGTGACAATATTGATACAAATGCAAATTCAATTGAAACATTGCGAGGCAGAAAGGAAATATCAGAACATTACATTTTCATAAGAATTTCAAAATAGCATACGCCTTTGATTCTATATTTACGTCAGGAAATGCCGAGGAAACAACTTATTGATCTATTTATGAGTGCTCCTCACCTAAATGGCTCTTCGGACAATTCTGATTCAACAGATGTAAAATTGAAAATGCTGAAAATCCTCGATGGAGAATTTTGATAAGCTTTAGCAGAACTATTTGGATGAAGTAATATGAGTTTTCGAACAAAAGAAGGCCATATCAAAATAAGTTTATTCGTTTGGGAGAAATTACGCATTTAGGTACAATAAGTTGAATTATCATAATGTTGAATTCCTAAAAAGTATAATTTTCCATAATGTTAAATTATTAAGGATTCGCAAATAATTGAATTCTTATAATGTTGAATTCTCAAAACGTATAATTTCCCATAATGATGATTTATTTAGGATTTGCAAAATGTTGAATTCTCAAAACGTCAAAATGTGTAATTTACCAGAATGTTGATTTATTTTTGTTTATACGTCGTGGGGAATATACGAGTACACACTTGTAAACCGACACTTGTAATTTTTTTCGAAAACTTTTCACATTAACATTTTTTTAGAATGTCTTTTTTCTAGATATTTATTTTAAATGACAGATGGACACTATTGACAAAAGGCATACACAGACACACCTAGGTCAAATTTACAATAGTTAAGCTAAGATCTTCTTATAGACCGGAGGTTTAAAATCTAGTTTTCACGTTTATAGCTGCACTTAATCTTCTCCTTTGATTGATAATGGAACTCGACAAAAAATGAAAATGAAAAAATGAAAATATTTTTATTAACACAAACACAGGAAAGAATTACACACTTGCTGCATATAATAAGAACAATATTACCTATGTTTATGAGAGTTTTACATAGACAAAACGTAGTACCGTGATTTCCGCACTAGGCTAGGCTTGTGTCGCGGAAATCTAATACGATTTTTCATGTGATTTGGAACCTCTGATGTTGACATTTTTTCTTTGTGTTTAAATTTCTGCTAAGAAATACAAAGTTAAGGATGCTTATAAAATGAAAATAAAATAAATTGTTCTTATAAGTAATAAATAATATAAATATATATACATAGATACGTGTAATTAAATAAAATATATGAATACATTATATCACATAATAATAGAATATTATATCTTAATTATTATGACTTAATTTTTAACAAATTCTCAGTCTCGGGAATCAAATGTAATCAATTTCATTAACTAGCTTCAATCATGAGAAAAGCCCGGAAGGATATACAAATTATATTGTACTGATTTCTAGAACTTTCTAAAGTAACACTGTTAATTTCGACGCAATACGTATCTACTGCAGTTGTCTCGTAAACGCTTTATTTTATAATAGCTATTATATTACATTCACTACCTCTATATTTATTTACGACACAATTGCCAAGTAATATCTTTTTATCAAGGCTTGTTCCTTTCAGGTGGTCACTAGACGACATGTTCCGCTTTAAAACAATGTTGACATTATTTTATGAAATATTGTTTGATAAGAATTATTGGTCGTTCTCACCCTGGGTTTAATCTTCTAACATTATAAAACGTCAAATGACAATTACTAATTTACCGTCAGCGAACGTTTGCACAGAAGTTATGCTCCAATTTCTGGTAATTGCATTCGCACTTGTTATGCAAAACTAAGCAAGAAGCCAACCTCGTCGATCATTATTGGCCAATTTATAACGTGAACATTTCTTGAATATTGAAGCGACTGTAGAAATTGTATACCCGTTCATGTGCATTCCTGTATTACACTTACTTGTCTTGCCAGTAACACGTTTCACATTGAGGTAAAATATAAGTTAGCGCAAAATGTTACGCAAAGCCATGATGATCTCGATTATATCGTGATGCATTCGCACGATATGTATTATTAACAGATCCAATCACGACAGTGCAATTCTTATTTCATGCAACTCTTTCTGTGAGAACGACAATGCTGTAACACGTGGCTATTACAAATAATGATAAAGAAGATGCTAGAGTCAAGCACGTAATAAATATATTACTAGTGAGTCAAGTAAAGCAGACAAATCACCCGGAGAATCTAAGGCTTCGTCCCTACGTAATGAATGCGTAGTCCGTGATGCAACCACATATTTAATTATCAGCCCACGCCTACGACATAGGACCTTCCTCAATCCCACACTCGTGCAAAATCAATGCAAGAACGTGAATGTTTTAACATAAGCAATTTTACAATCAATACTGACGAAAACAGTCATCGTGTAGAGCTCAGTTATCAGATGGCATTGTAAATTATGGCGCATCGCTCCGGTACCTGCCGCCGACGTCACCGCCTACAAATATTACAATATTTTCGTGTAGGCAAATTGCTGAAACAAGCTTTATAGATTGCTGTGTCGACCATAAAAGCACAACTTAATACGAGTATACATTCTGGAGTCCGAATTAGATGTCGAATATCTATTATTTATGAAATTATATAGCTTGAAAATGTAACGCAGTTGCAGAAAATATGCTCTTTTTCAAAATATCTATTAAATTCTCACATTGCCTATTTGAACATCGCGTACATACAAATTAAATGTTGTCAGCCTTAATGTCCGTTAGGTCTGATGAAAACGGGCTTTAAATATGTAATCTAAATTTTAATCTAACGCCCAATTGATTGTGGCACCAAGAACGTATGAGTCATCTTACATTCATCATGAAGCTGGTTCAGCTCGATTCTTCGCTTTGGGGTCAAACAACTTTACCGAGCATGGTAATTACTTCCTTATAGTGCCTCTGAAGTAGAGGTATCGCGGTAGTATTGTGTTCACTTTTTCTATGGTACACGTGCGAATCGGCGTTGAGGCCTCGCAGCGAGGGCGGAGCGGTCGACCAAGCGTGAAGGAGTTATTGTGCCCTTCTACGTAATAAATAACCGATGTACTCTTATCACCAAAAATAAAGGACATTAATTTACGTAACTGTCCACCCTTGCGGAGATTTCGACAGAAAGAGCCGTCAATCCAAACAGAATTTCACTTTCTTTCTGTCTATAGCTGGCGATGGGCGTTACCGGAGCCCGACGGCTTTCAGCAGTCTGCTGATTGTATACTTTCCCTGTTTTGTTGGGAATCTCACAGGTTTTATCAAAGAGTAACAATGCTGTGAAAGCTAGCGTGGATCATATATTTTAGATAGTAATGATACATAGGTATTAGACAAAAATGATGCCTATATACATACCTACTGTTTGTATCTCTTGAAAAAAAAAAACTTGAAACTTACTAAAGTATTATAAGTTTTGTAGAATTTAGTTAGTTATGAAATGTAAAACTAGATGGCGTTAGTATCGACCATCAATATTCTGAATCGCGGTGGCGTTCTACTCGCAGAAATTACGATGCCTTATTTGTGATTTCTATAAAAAAACCTACACTGGGGAAAGAGATAACAAGTATTTTCTTTCTCCCTCACACACCCGCCTTTAGGACTTGTTCATGGTCCTTCGGAGTCGGATAGTTTAGAGCTGGTGGACAACGGATTGTTGTCGCAACATCACCAAGCTACACCACACCGGTGGAGACGAGGCCACGGCAGTGGGCGACCGCATACTAGGTGCGAGCGTCTGACTGTACGCGCCACGCCCGGATGTACTGAGAGACGGCTACGGGCCATACACTAAACATCGGTGGGACAGCGTGCTGTCAGGAAACAATTTGGGTGACGTCAGTGGACGTCTGAATCATCAACCAAGTCGGTCACGCAGACGGCGCAGGGAGCCCGTTCGTGTCCCGTCACGTGAAGTCACGTGCGAAGAAGTGAAGCGACTGGGAGTAGAAGTGCGGCAAAAAATAGGATAAGTGAAGTGAAATTGTGAGTACCTTTTACATCATTATTTGAAACAGAAGAAACCTGAAAAATTTATTGGACTATAAAATAGTGGTTTAAATTTAACGTTCAAAGATTAATTTAACTTCAGATTGCATCTTTAAACTGTGTTATTTGTGTGCATGCTAGGACTTAGAATAGTTTTAAGAAAAACGGAAACACGGGGAACCTACGGCCAAAATCCAAAAATCTTACTACGACAAGGTTCCATACACTTAGAGAATTTAGCTTCAGTCTGTCATTAACATAGAATATTTTCGTAACTTTTTAACACTTTGCTTACATTTTGTCATCAACTTTAACTTTTTAAAACACATCCTTTGCGTAAAAATCATATTGTTAACTAAGAACTAAAATGGAAAAAATAATCAATTTTCAGCGCGATCTGTACTCCAGAATTTCAAGGGCTAAAGCAAACTTCAAAAAATCGCCAAAAGATAGAATAACCAGGGAGTATATAGAAGGAAGACTTCAGTCCGTTGAGCAGTTATGGTCTGAATTTTTAGCAGGCCATAAAGATTTGTTGCGTAGCTACGACTTAGATGAAATACAGTCTTCCGACTATACACAATCTGACTTATACGATAAATGCGAAGACATGTTTCTGGATTACAGATGCGAGTTGAAAACGTCAGCTTCTAAATTTAATCCACAACAGAAGAACGATGTAATGCCAAATTACAGTCAATCAATAGCGTCACAAGTGAAACTTCCAAAGATCAATATTCAGCCTTTTTCTGGTCGGTATTCTGAGTGGCGCGCATTCAAGGATTTGTTCCAATCGCTCATCGGTCAGAATGATTCTTTGGATAATGTACAAAAATTACATTATCTAAAAAGTTATCTGACTGGTGAAGCGGAACAGCTCCTAAGACATGTGCCCATCCAGGAAACTAACTTTGATAGATGTTGGCAATTGTTGGAGGAAAGGTTCAATAACAAAAAATATATTTCACACCAAGCTTTGAAACGGCTACTGAGCCAAAAGAATTTGACGGTCGAATCAGCCAACGGCCTAAAAGACTTGGTAGACACAACGAACGACTGTTTGGCAACCCTCGCTAATTTAGGCATTAATGTTAACAGCTGGGATATATTAATTATCCATATATTATCTTTGAAATTGGATCCTGAAACGAAACGTCAATGGGAGTTCCATGTCAGTACTAATATTTCATCGGATGAACTGCCCACTTACGGACAATTCAAAGAATTCCTAACTCAAAGGTTTCGAGCAATTGAGTTTCTGGATCCAAAGTCAATGCCAGGTTTCAAAACACAAACAAATAAGATTAAATCACTTTACTTAAGCAATGAAACAACCATTTCATGTCCGTTTTGTTCGGAAGGCCACAAGTTAAATCAATGCAAAGGGTTTCACAAGGAATCAGTTGACGCTCGACGTAAGTTTGTACTGGACAATAAAGCGTGCTTCAATTGCTTGGGTAGCAATCATTCTGCCAAAGACTGCCGCAGTTCTTTCAAATGTCGCATATGCAGACGAAGCCATCATTCGCTGCTACATCCTAAGGGTGCGGGATCAAGTGTGAATTCGAACACAGCTGAAGTTAATCACGGTGGGCGAGCGGCCACTTCGTCAGAAAGTGCCTCTTCGTCACCGGCGTTATCGAATGCAGGTCAATCAACATCAGGTGTGGTTTCGTGCTTTGCTAATGGCAAAGGCCAGCAAGAAATTTTGCTTGCCACGGCCATAGTTTTGGCCATGGCCAAAAATGGTCAACGTTACTCGATTCGAGCGCTCCTCGATCAGGGGTCGCAGGGATCATTTGTCACTGAATCTACAGTTCAGTACTTAGGCCTGAAAAAATCATCAGTCACAAATCAAGTAACGGGTTTAGGGGGAAACAAAAACATCGTTTCCAAGGCTATGGTCACCATAGAAATTCAGTCACGGTTTGACGCAAATGTCAAAATTCCTGTTAGGGCTTATGTGCTTAACAGCATCACTTCTCTGCTCCCATCAAGAACAGTGGAAGTAATCAATTGGGACGAAATCGGAGAAGCACTAGCTGATCCCCAATATTACATTCCCAATAAGATAGATATCCTTTTGGGAGCAGAGATATACAGTAAAATCCTGCTAGGTAAGATTAAAAGGGGACCTGTGGGTACACCTACAGCACAATCCACAAGCCTTGGTTGGATTCTGTCTGGAACCGTAAATACCATTGAAAAAACTCCTCCAAGCATCAGTGTTATGCATTGTTGTACAGATGAAACCAACCAAATGTTGAGAAAATTCTGGGAACTTGAATGCGATGTTCAACAACCGCGCGAAGCACTCTTCACAGATGATCAAAGACGCTGTGAAGAACATTTTGCTGAAACAACTCGACGAGATGAAGAAGGCAGATATGTCGTTCGTCTTGCGTTTAAAAATGGCATTCCAAAGGAAGTAACTGGATCTAAAGAAATTGCCGAAAAAAGATTGAAGGCATTAGAACAGAGGCTAAATAAGGACCAATTCATGAAGAAAAAATATGGTGAGGTGATCAATGAGTATCTGGCACTAGGCCACATGGAGGAAGTGCCAGACAACGAAGTCCATAACTCAAAGGCGATCTACTTACCTCATCACTCAGTGGTCAGACAAGACAAAGACACCACAAAGGTTAGGGTTGTCTTTGACGCCTCCTGTAAAGGAAAAAATGATTACTCATTGAACGACCAACTTCTGGTTGGACCTACCTTACAACCAGACCTCAGACATATCGTCATGAATTGGAGAGAAGCCCCAATTTGTATGGCAGCCGACGTCGTGAAAATGTATCGACAAGTGAAGGTTGAAGAACACGATGCAGATTATCAAAGGATACTGTGGAAAGATGAAAAAACATCAGAACTTAAGCACTACAAACTTACCCGAGTCACATTTGGTACCGCATCTGCACCTTACCTGGCAGTGAAGTCACTTCAGCAAGTAGCTCTCGATCACAGCGCAGAATACCCAGCAGCATCTGAAAAAACACTGAAACATTTTTATGTCGACGATCTAATGACGGGAGTTCAAAATCTTGAAGAAGGAAAAAATTTATACAAGGAGATGAACGAACTTTTGGCAAAAGGTGGATTCAGTCTACAAAAGTGGACAAGTAACAGTAATGAACTACTTCAAGAAATGAAAGATAGCGAGAAAGGAAAGGAAAAGGATCAGGTCGGAGTTGAGGTTGAGGAAAAACTAAAAATCAAAAGCGACGAAGTCATGAAGATAGTTGGACTTACCTGGAACCGCAACGATGACTCATTCTGCTATCAAGTCAACTTAGTTGAAATACGAGAACCTGCAACAAAAAGAACTATAATATCAGACATAAGTCGGTTTTTCGACCCGCTTGGATGGGCAGGGCCAAGTATAGTTATTTCGAAGGCGATTATCCAACGACTATGGTTGGCAGGACTGGATTGGGACGAACCCGTACCATCTAACATCCTAAACGAGTGGAAAAAGTACAGAAACGAACTCAAGCTTTTAGAAAACGTTTCCATACCTCGTTGGATTGAATTTAGGGTAGGCGATCACATCGAGCTCCATGGATTCAGTGATACTTCGAAAGATGCGTATGCTGCTGTAGTATATGCACGCGTGAGAGACGCCGAAGGAGTGATCCATGTCTCTTTAATATCAGCAAAAACTAAGGTAGCCCCGATAAAACAAGTATCAATCCCACGACTGGAATTATGTGGTGCAGTATTGTTAACGCGTTTGATAGTGGAAGTTGCGTCGGTTATGAACATTGACAAAACTCACTTGCATGCCTGGACCGACTCAACAGTAGTTCTCGCATGGATAAACAGCCACCCAAGCCGCTGGAAGGTATTCGTGGCAAACCGTGTGTCTGAAATTCTGACGAACCTTGATTCTCACCACTGGTCCCACGTGCCCACCAAACACAATCCAGCAGATGCAGCGTCCAGAGGTCAAATCCCGTCGGCACTGATACACAACACAATGTGGTTTAATGGACCACAGTTTTTACACAACGAACCAATTCAATATTCCAAACCAAAAGAGATATATTCGAAAGTGGAGGAAGAGCACGTAAAGGCTCATTGCACTGCTGTCACTGATGACCCACTTGAAAAGTTTTCATCGCTAACCAAAACAATTCGGGTAGTAGCATATTGTAAACGGTTCAGCTATAATCTAAAGGTAGCGAAATCTCAAAGACTGGTTGGATATTTAACTGCAACGGAACTGAGAAAATCTTTGGACTACTGCATTCAAAGATGTCAATTGAAAAGTTTTGACGAGGAGATAGACATAATAATCAAGGGCCAAGACTTACCTAGGCGCAACAGTTTGCGAGCTCTTAATCCGTTTATCGACAGAAACGGCATATTACGTGTCGGTGGAAGGTTGGAACATTATCAGTTAAATGTGGACAGGAAACATCCAATTGTGATTCCAAAACAGTCACATCTAACCAACCTGATAATTGCAGACGCTCACAAACAGACGCTTCATGGTGGTCCACAGTTAATGTTAGCGTATATTCTGTCCAAATACTGGATTGTCGGTGCAAAACCATTGGTAAAGGCTCATTATCGCAAATGCGTCACATGCGTAAAGGTTTCTGCTGCATCTAAAAATCCTGTAAAGGGTCAGCTACCTCCTGCTCGAGTTACACCTACGCGAGCATTCAATCACAGCGGAGTCGATTATGCCGGACCGATACAGATTCGCACGACTAAAGGTAGAGGGCACAAGTCCTACAAGGGGTATATTTGTTTATACGTGTGCATGTCAACCCGAGCCATTCATTTAGAGGTTGTGAGCGATCTTACTTCTGAGGGGTTCCTGCAAGCGTTCAAGCGATTTCAGGCTCGCCGGGGCCATTGTTCACACCTTTGGAGTGACAATGGTACGAACTTCGTAGGCGCTGCAGCAGAGCTTAAAAGGTGTAGCATTGCCGAAGAAAGATCCATTCAAAACGAGATAAAAGAAGCTCTAGCTATAGCCGGTTGTGAATGGCATTTTATCCCACCGCACTCTCCACACTTTGGAGGTTTGTGGGAAGCCGGTGTTAAGTCAGTAAAATACCATCTTAAACGCATCGTGGCAAACACCACATTGACTTATGAAGAAATGGCTACTGTTCTAGCTCAAGTTGAGGCATGTCTCAACTCTAGGCCAATGTCAACCATTACTGACGATTCGGGCAGTTACACAATATTGACACCCGGACATTTCCTGATAGGAGAGCCACTAGTAACAGCACCAGACCACAACGTGGAGGAATTGAACCTAAGTACTTTGAGGAGATGGCAACTCGCTCAACGTATGCTTCAAACCTTTTGGCGACAATGGTCGCAGGATTATTTAGCGAAATTCTTACATAGGTACAAGTGGTCGAGTCAAACTGCACAGCCCAACCTAGGGGATGTAGTAGTAGTGAAGGAGGACAATTTACCTCCATGTCGTTGGCTCTATGGTCGAATAATTGCTACCCATCCTGGCGCAGATAATATCACTCGAGTGGTTACATTGAAAACCAAAAACGGTACGCTTAAAAGACCTGTAACCAAATTATGTTTTTTACCAGTAACGCAAGATTAAACACTTGTGTAAGAGCATTAGGGCGTTGAAACGCTCATTAATTTAAAATTGTATACATTTTAATGAAAACTTGTTATTAGTATCTAAACTTTGTTATTTGGTACGTACTGTTAACTAATCACTTTATCAAAATCTAGCCTAGTTGTCAACTGCCAAATTTTAGTGAAATTAATATGTACCAATTGTAAATCGTTCTGTAACTGAACTATTTTTGTAATATGACTAAACTTTGTAAACTTTATAAGGCCAAAGGTTCCACTTTGCCCTTGGTGGGCGATGTATGTAGAATTTAGTTAGTTATGAAATGTAAAACTAGATGGCGTTAGTATCGACCATCAATATTCTGAATCGCGGTGGCGTTCTACTCGCAGAAATTACGATGCCTTATTTGTGATTTCTATAAATAAACCTACACTGAGGAAAGAGAACAAGTCTTTTCTTTCTCCCTCACACACCCGCCTTTAGGACTTGTTCAGTTTAAATAACCTGGTAGATCTGTAGCCTGGCAAAGATCGCTATCAGCGATAAGGCCGCCCATTGTTACACTGTTTATGTATCTTCGTTTCTTCTTTTTGTTTATTTCTTGGTGTGCAATAGAGATTATCTATCTATAACCGAAAATGGATACGAATTGAGCGTAGGTTCGTAGGACTACGTGTAATATAGAATTTATAAAGCTTTCATCAAGCAATTTACCTGCCTACACAACGTAACCCATAGATGGACGGGTAAATTACCCTATCAGTCTACGTTGCCAAGTAAAGCACACGCCTAAACTTCGACCTTAGTTCATAGAGTGGGTGTACTGTACGCTGGTTGATATTAGCATTGACACACATTATGGTCTGCAATTGCAGTCACATTCTCGACATTTCGGCTCCGAGGATAATTATAATGAGCACTCGATATTGCGCAAATCACAGATTGTCTTATAATTTTAAGTGTTCTGTGTCGGGCAACAAAACGGCGACATTTTTCATCAAGGTCATCCATGAGCTAAATATCGTGAGGAATATTTTACTCTTATTTATAATAATAATAATATATTTTTATTGCCAATTTATAAAACTAAATTCTTGTTTATAGGGGGCTATAGCAACCAAAAATGTGTCTACGCTTCTAATATTAAGAGCCGCCACTTGTCCTGAATCGTGCTCGAAATCGGACTGGCACAAATTTAGGATGTGGAAGGAAACTTTAAGATACATTTTTCGTGGACCATACTACGTGCTAAAAAAATCGTAGCCCAGCTAAAGCTGGCTTTGTTGATAGAACTGTTAAGATATAGTACTATTAAATTGCTTTTAATCATTCAACCGTGCGCCTCTGAAGTATAATAGGGGGCATCACGGCCATCAATCAATCAAGCGAATGCAACCTGTCAGTCAGAAATAAAATGCACTTCACATTAACCTAAGACCAATAAAGGAGCTGAATAAACAGATCACGTTTGGGTCAAGTTCGCTCTGCTCGCCCAAGGTTACTCCGACTCGAAACTACGAAACTGTAATAAAGTCAACGTCGTCATGTAGAAAACATTTTACATAACAAATTCTACACAAAACCGCAATAAAGAATTTGAATGTGACATTAACCACACGTCTACAATTGTTCTTGGAGTTACGTAAATAGGAACAACAATCTTCTTACACGTGCCGGAGCTAACACCTAACGGAGATGTATAGAATATGCGAATAGTCGAATACGAACAGTTTTCGATCGATATGAATTCATTAAAGATAAAATTGGGCACGGTAATGATGAGACTAATATTCAAATGTAGATAACAAGCAACTCTCCTAAACAAAAATGGTAAATGAAAAGCACTAATTTGCTCATTGTACCGAGAGACTGGCTGTAAAGAGAAATTTGACAATGCGCGTGAAGAAAGTTTATTTGGACTCATCACAACGTGATTAAAACAAACGTGTTTTGGCTGATGCATTTGGCGAGACGAATGAAACCAGACGTGAGATAGAAGGTTAAGTGTTAACCGTGACTACATATTTACCGTTTTAAAAGCTTTTATTTCACTGTACACTTATCAAATTACAGGCCATATAAATACAAATAAGTTATTTATAACACCAAAGTTACAATATTATTAGATACTACGGGACTAATCGCGTACTAAAATTACGAGATAAATAAATACCTCCTCATCCCCTCTTGAGTCAACCCGTGACCACGGTCGATGCAACTCGGCCGAAACGTGTCGGGATGGATGAGGAGGTATTTATTTATCTCGTTATTTTAGTGCGCGATTAGTCCCGTAGTATATAATAATAATGTGTTCAAATCGCGAAAGTTTAAAAACATCAAAGTTACAAGTCACAATAGAATGACAGGTAAATGAAATACCATTGCAGTTTTTAAATTAAAACAAAGGATAATAATATGATATTTGCATAAATATTTATTATGTACGTAATAAACAATATTTATCACGTTAAGAAAGACGTTAGCAAGAACGTTTTTTTTTAATACAAAAAATAATAATTATGAAGTCATTAGTATAATAATGTAAAAAAAAATGTATGTAAAAAAAAAAAGTATGATTGTGTAGATTGCTCTTTATATTTTTAGCCTCTATTAATAATACTTCATATTAAAAATAATGTTAATTAAAATAAAAACAAGTGTAAATTAGACTCCTTTACATTTTTGGTTTGCAAATATGATAACCAAGTTACAAAATCTCAAAGTGATACAAAAAAAGATTTTAAATAATTGCAAGAGATTGCTCTCGTTTATATTTTTGGTTTGCAAATATGATGCCATATGTAAATCATAATGGGTGATATCGGTGGCGAAAGATGAAGAAAGTGACCCGGTGACCCGCATACACCCGCGATGGAAAAAGCGAGAGTGAATCTGATGACGTCACATACCAGGCCGACCTGACCCTAGGACGATTTTGGCAATTCAACAACAACTTCGTCATTACTGGTAATGGACGATATAATGAACGTCGGCTACGAGTATGTCAATTATTTGTACATTTTTGAATATTTAAAAATTGCTGAAGTTTCATTTTTAATTGTTTAATAAATGCTGTTTTTCTGTCTTATTCGTTCATACTTTCTGTAAACCAAAATCTGTACATGCCCTGCCTAAAACTAAACATTAAAACCTATCCTAAAAAGCCTAAACGTTACAGGGACAACCAACATGCAATATTTATACCTAGTATTCGTTTATAGCAGTAAGTTATGCGGTTTTCTATACCTGAACTAAAAATAATCTCATAGAGGTATTTCTGAATTTGTTAAGCTATACACAAGAAATATAGACTGAAATAAGTGTAGCTTCTGCAAATTGGCATTTCATTAATTTAATTAACTACTAGCAGTCACGAACTCATGCTGGTAATTATTTATTCGCATCGAAGTAGTTTATGGAGGCTACTGAAAAGGGAGGAGTTTTTATTACATTATTCTGTGAACTACTTCTACAAGTGATAAAGCTTTCAAAGTAGTAACTAGTGAGGTCGGTCAACTGAATGATAGAAGCGACGAAGGTAAAACGCAACTTTATAAAATAAACTATTTTAGAGTCTGTATAATGTACAACTCATAACAGGAATTACTGAGAACTCTTATACAGTAACTACCAGTTTTTGTTTAATTTTTCTGCTGTCCCCTAAGAACCTTTCATTTTTAGGGGTAAAATGTCGCCTATGCCACTTTCCGACCTTTGAACTACTTATATCCATGTGAAAAATCAAGTCAATCCGTTACTCAGTTGCCGCGTGAAAGAGGAACAAACCAACAATCGCACTTTCGGATTTATAATATTAGTAAGGAGTAACCTTTCTTCAATACAAATGTTTTAAAACATACAAAATCCTATCTTCGATCACATCGTCGCTTTCCTTCAGGCGATTAGGAGATCAAACGCGGACATATTCGCAATAAAAAACTTTTATTGACTTAAAAATATAATTTTAGAATATTCAGCATTTAACAAATATATTTCATGTTATCAGATACAATGGACATAATAGTTGCCCGAATTCAGCTCATCAACAAATAAATTGCAGTCTATAACAACTAGACCTAATCTAGACAGCGAAATTATCCACTGAAAATGACTCTGCCAATTTAGTCAAGTTTAACTTGACATAACACATAACCGATACTCGGCCAAGTGCGAGTCGGACTCGCGCACGAAAGTTTACGTACCGTGTGGAAGCCCTCCGTAATATATTTTATTAATTAATTCAATTATTTATTAATTAATTTTAATTAATTAATTTATTTTTGAAGCGAATATACAACTTAATATTCTGTGAATATTTCATGCATCTTCCTGTTTCCGTTATTAATATCGAGCTAAAAAATTACGTTTCTTGTATGGGAGCCTCTATTAAATATTTATTTTTCCTGTTTTTAGTATTTTTTGTTATAGCGGCAACAGAAATACGTCATCTATGAAAATTTCACTAACTATCACGGTTCATGAGATACATCCTGGTGACAGACATACAGACGGACGGATAGGAGTCTTAGTAATAGGGTCTCGTTTTTACCATCTGGGTACGGAACTCTAAAAACTGCACCTAATTCTAGACAGAGAAATTATCCACTGAAAATGACTCCGCCAATTTAGTCACGTTTAACATGGCCAATACCGAGTCTGCGTAACACATAACACACTTGTCAAATGCGCCTGTAATTTTCTAAACCATATGACGAAAAGCAATTTAACAACGATCTACTTTCGCAATAGGAACTGACAATGTTCAATTGTGTAAATGCGGTAATGATACTACTGGGGCAATTCCGAGCCTCACAAATAGATAGAGGCTGTATGATCGCGTAATAAAACAATCAAAGTCAGCTGCCTCAGCAGGTGAGATTGGACGTGAAGCTTTAACAATGGCAAATTTGGTAGCGTTAGATCGGGTGCCGAAGGTCGATATAGCGGTGTAATTCAAGCTTAGATGGGTAGATGAACACTTTATTGTTCACACCAATACAATATATGTAGGTAGTACAGTTTAAGTTTAAGCCGTGGTGGTCGAGAGGTAGTGACGCCCGCCTTACAATCGTGAGGTCGTGGGTTCGAATCCCCGGTCCCGTACCAATGAGTTCTTTGGAATTTATGAACGGAATTTCACACCACTTGCTTTTTGGTGAAGGAAAACATCGGGAGGCAACCTGCATACGCCCGTAGAAGAATTTCAATGGTGTATGTGAATCCACCAACCCGCACTGGACCAGCGTGGTAGATATGGCCCAATCACCCTTAGTGGTTAGGCCTACGTCCTGCAGTGGACTATTAAAAAGGCTGGTACAGTACAGTACAGTTTAAGTAAATTCGTTACGCAATCAAGCTAAATTTTAGTATACAAATAAAATATTTTTATACTATACATACTGCACAAACTTAGTAACATTGCAAAAAACATTATTTACCTACTGCTGCATAACTAAAAACTAACTCCATAAAAAATAACAAGGAACTTGAAATTATATTTACAAAACTAAAATACACGATAATAAAAATAAATATGTAGGAGAAGAACAAATATTGGCGGCCAACAGCAATCTCTTCCAGGCAGCCGTTAGATGGATATGAAAACTCATATCCAAAGTTAAAAGATGAAATGTGCATTGAAGAGGAGAATAAGAAAAAATATAAAAATTCAATAAAACTACAAGGTTCCAATTCCAATACATTTAGTACCTACATCGAACATACATAAATAATAATTTTTAGCATTAGCATGACCGACTTCACCCGCGTACAGGATACGCGAATATTTCGCACAGATCGATGTAGCATTTTTCACATTATTGTTGATTTATCAAAAATGGCTCAGCCGATTTCGATAAAATTTAAATGAGTATATGTAAAAGAGTATACTTCGAAATTGGGACCAAATATAATTTTCCAATATAATTTCTATTCACTTATTATACGTTATATCTAGTACCTAACTCGTAAATTATTATTTTATTATACATATTATAAAATAATATATAACTCGGATAGTCCTGGTGTTAGAGTTTAATTGTATGTAATATGAAATTGACAAGAATACAACACTGCGAAGTTCTAAAAATAAATCTATTGACTTTTTCCTACGGACCTACTTTTGTGTGTTGCACAAATGATGACTATCTACTTATAATACACGAAGTATAATTTATGTTCAATTTTATTAGATAGAGCACTGACAAGACAAAACCTTGGTCACGTTTAAATACAATGTCATGTGGCATAATTCATGCACAGAACCTTGCAGAATTTCACTTCCTGATAAATAGTCCAACACTCTTTTTTGCAAAGTTTACTTTAAAGCGTGTCACAAAATTGAAGATAATTTTATTATACTATTTATTTAAAATGAGATTCAAAAATATAAATCTGGGCATGACGAACGCAGTGCTACGCCGCACAGGGCTATGTAGAGTTCAGTCTCTAGAAGTACGATTTCTAACTAGTTTGGGAACTCTTAGCACGATAATGGTATCTCATTACCGTAGTCTTAGAGTTGATTATACTTTGACAAATGTGCACAAACTGCGTTGCTATTTTTGCTTCTTTAGTATTACAGTGAAAGTAAAGTACTTACTGGTACGTATTGAAAATATTTACAAATTAGAGTGTATCACTAGCTCATAGCGCAGATACCTTATTCACGGAACCAGAGATAGGCGGAGGGCGGTATGTGCCCTTCAGAGGAGGCTCACGGGCAAAAAACAACTTCTGTTCATCGTATTTCGAAAAGGTGGCAACTGTTAAGTATCTAATGCAACACAGCAAAGCCGGAATGGCGATCAAACAGAAGCGCACGCGCATGCTACGCAATGCAATACTTTCGCCGATTAAAATCTTACGACACGCCGAAGCTCATTTCAGTCGAGTCGAGATCGGTACGTGACGGAAGAAGCGATAGTTTTAGAAAACGTGTCATTATTTAAAGCAAATATATAAAATACAGAACTCATAGGAACTAGAGGTGGATTACAGAACATATAGGAATTAGAGAGAAGTACTCGCGGATTTACAAAATAGTTCTGATGGTGCTCTCAAACATAAGTTTGAGATAATACTTATTCTGGTTCTAGAGCACCAATTTGTAAAACTGGGTAGTATTCGGTAACAAAGCCATAAGGAACACGCCGTATTACTTTCAAGCATCGAGATGACATCACACAGAGCAATAAACATTAATAAAAACCATCTTAATTTAGACAGTTCTGTTTGAGAGCCATAGAACACGCCAGAGCGCCACATAAATCCAAACCAACTCGCGAGCCGTAAAAAACGTAATAAATGTTAATTTTGACGAGTCTCCCGAGTTATCAGAGTCGACGAATACTAGCCGAGATCAGACACGTTAAACCGTGATTGATGAAGGCGTCAATTCGGTGAACTATGTGAATCGACGATTATCGATAACGCCACTTTCTCCGTTAATGACCATCCAAAACTACCAACCGATAAATCAATCTGAAAGAGTAAATTATTGCTAGAGGCAAATATATCAGACGGCGCATGTGTGCAACGAGTATTGTATGGAGAAGTAACTTTAATCAGTGTCGGGTGAAATTGAACCGGAAGATCGAAAAGAAATCGATACTTACATTACTTACCCGGTGGATGTGGTTTGAGCGAATTTGAAAGTTGATGTCTTACTCGGTAGTGCACATAACAACATCGACTGTAAAATAATTTATTTTTATTGATACTTATCTTTGACAACATAATATTTGGTAACCAGGGAAACCGCAAGTCGTCGATTACGAGTGCGCCAGTACTCGTACTACAGAAATTGTTGACGCAAACTTTCGCTGAGACAATACCTCTGCATACCCGCGAAGATATCGAGTCAATTGTCATGCGAGCAAAGTATGAGCAAATCAATTATAGTTCTGAGCTGCGAGACAATGGGATTTGGCAATAAATACATAATGTGGCCGTAGACAGATATTATCAAATAAATTCATGCAACCATTACTGGACAATTCGTGAGTGTCGAGTCGATGTACGCTCGTGCGCACATAATTATGCTACTCTGTTTTGAAATTATGTAAGACAGTCTTAGGCGAAAGCTCGCAATCCAGCTATATTCCGTTTAATGTGTAATTGGCACAAATTATAATTTATAGCCAATAATTTATCTACAAAACCAACTGAGTCTCATTTCGATAAGCTAAGTGGCCGTCCCAACTCCGAGCAAGTACCGGGTTGTACGAAGTTTATTACTTCCAGTAAAAGTGATCTTGTAACGAAACGAGGCTAGACGCAATATAACCTTTATTTAAAGCTAATTAATTGTACAATTTGATTAGCAGTGTAGTGATGTGACATCGCCATCGTTACGGTTAATTGTCACGAATTTACCTCAAAATTATCGTACACAAGTGAATAAGTAGAGCGCGTCGTCGCCGCGACAAAAAAAAACAAGCAGCCTATTGCAGCGGCCGTCAATCAACCAATGTAGAGCTTTATTACGCTATTTTTAACACTTTTTCTTTAACAAACGAAAGTTTCCGTATAGAAAACACTTTCCATAGATTAGACACTCTCTGGAAAGTCGATTATGTAGGTAAAAATAAAATTGATACCGGATCATTTCTAAATTATTGTTTTAGATAGAAATAAATGCTTTAGAGCCAACGACAATTTATAAAATAGCATATCAGGTAGAAGTTTTTACTTGTCATAATCCTAAATCGTTGGCTAGATACGACGCAAACTTATCACATGGAAAGCACACGTAATACTGATGCACTTTAAATTCTTGTAATCCTTACTATAGAATGACTGGCGAAAACAATAAGCTTTTGAAAATTACTCTGAAAATCCACTTTTTGGTGCATAATGCTATTCAGGCTGCGAATCTGCGGCTTTAAACTATCCACACCCATCTCGCGTGCCCGCAAAGGGTTCGACCGCCGGCTTGTTGTTCTGGGATTACCACGGAGGGAGCGGCTACACAAATAACATAAACTGTCGACTATCCCCGCTGGTAAATAGGTTAACTTCGTGTCACGTCGCCCATTCGTAAAACAAACGGTAAAGTAATTACATTTGACACGAAACACGATAACTTGACACCGTTTAGCAAACACACTTTTGTGCCGAATTCTTGTTCGAATGAACCACGTTCATTTGGATATTGAACCCGCGTTGTCTTTTATAGTCAGAAGTAGAATGACCTCACGGCCTTTGTAGGTCGGCATTATTACTTTGCTAACTGTCGAACAACACGTACATGACAACTGCTGGTCAGTAAATTGACTATTAAAAAGGAACACATGACTCATCGTAGGAACGCGCTGTATGTAGTCTTTAATAGGCTCCTTGCGATCGGTCTTATTGGAAATCTATAGGGGAAGCTTCCGTGGCTAGCATACACAGCATCTAGCAGTGGCACATGACAATGACACATGCCTACTGTATGCAGTATGAAATTAGTTTCCATGATTAATTAGAGAACATTTTTTTTTCACAATTTACAATTTTATATTTTTTTCCGTCGATAATCATGCCTCTCTTAATAACCAGTACCTTTTAGTATAAACGTGACCCATTTACCAATTTAAGTTACAGGCATATCCAAGGTGTTCCATATAAAAACTGGTCACAACAGCCTTGCGTCGCGGTCGCTGCGGCGAAACGAAACCCCGACCGGACGCGCTCGCCGATATCACTTTAGAAACCGCTATCGCGCAGTTGAGATATCGTAGAAGCATAACTCTAACTAAGAAGGTGATAAGCATTCGTGGTGAACGGTGATATTGTGCTTGGAATTTTATGTTGCAAATTTAATCTATACCCGGTAAAGATAGAGAGAGGAAATCTATTAACTCGTCTAACAATAAGCAGTGAGAGACAATGCAGAAGATAATAAATATATAAGATATATTCCGCGATTTTCAATCTTCTTACAATATATAGTTTGGCTTTCCTAGGTACCAACGTCAGAACACGAAGGCATTGAGAGCCTTGGTGTTTAGATATTGTACCCAGGATATCAACATTGAAGACGTCAGGAAGGCGACTTTGAAACTTGGGTAGTAGAGCATACGGATAAGAACATGCATGAAAAATACATTTAAATTTATCTATATGACATTTTAATTATGCCTCTGTTTTTCCACTATGGCCGACAGACTAGCACACCTCAATGCATTAGTTACACTAAGTTCCGACCGTAGTCGCCATTGCACTAATTTGTACCAGTCAAGATCAAGTTTAATAAAAGTAAACCGTTTTAATACAGCATGGTTTCTGCTTATACACATTCATTAATTTTATTTATAGCCATAAAATCTACTGATAATTATTTTTCGCAAAAATGGTGTAACCGCCTTCCATCGTGTACAAAATTCGTATATATTCGGTCGAACTGTTTACATTATTGTTGATTTTTCAAAAACGGCTCGGCCGATTTAAATGGGAGAGCCTCGGGAGATTGTGACATTGTGAATCAAAAAAACAATTTTTCGATTCACAATTTCACAATTGGCAGAATTATCGATGAACATACACAAAAAAAAAACGTACAGACGAACATAGAACCTCCTCATTTTGGTAGTCGGTTAAAAAGGGAGTCTATTCTTATCTATCTATAGCTATCTATAGCTTATCTTATTTGCACCATATAAAGATACATATGAATTATGATCCAAATGCTGTTACACATTACACGATTTTTAACGATAATCTAGAAAACAATAATAAACCATTCCAATACAAACAATAATAATGGTAAGCCATAAACATACCATTGTACATATAGGATTATACATGTATAACTATATACAAAACATGTTAGTTAAGAACCGCATGCAAATATTACATAATTATGTTGCAATAAATGATATGCGTATTGACATACATAATATGAGAAATTGTGCTGATCGACAAAACTTCAACAAGTGCGAAAATTCGTCGAGATGCTGTGAGATTATAATTCTGTGGGAACCAGCGTGGTCCAAAATCTGAGTAGACATTAACTATGTTGCGAATTAATTACTGCCATTTACCGGATATTATACAATACGCCTTTTCCGAAAGTAAAACGTTGAGGAAATCATAACCAAAACAAGTCATAAGAGGCGATAAAATTATAAATTTATTTGTGTCGTCGTCTCTTAATCGGCCTCATCCTTATTGAGATATTTAACTATCTAATTAGTGTTTAAAAAGTAGTCCTGTGCGAGTACACGAAAGGGTCCGCGCCGTAAAATTTGGTATTGGCATGTAGAAAAAACCGGCCTAAGGGAGTTCTTATGTCGGGCCACACATTGGGCGGTGATTTGCGTCCAAGCATGGCTACGAATCGTGATAAGTGAACATAATAAAGTGTCATATAACATGCATGTAAATTCAAAAAATACGACTGTGACAGACTCCTAACAGGACCCGGTTCGTCCATCCGGAACCTTAATAACACTTAAGAACCTTAAGACCTCGACGAGGTTTATTATAAAAGTATATCTTTTAAAAATACAATCTTTTGAGATCCTGGATATCATGTAGCAGCTGACTGCAGAGTGCTAGCCAAGACAAGTAAATCGAGCTCAAACACGACGGGACTATCTTGTTTAGTACAGGAGTTCCCATGGCCACCTTCCGACTCCATTATCAGATCAGCTCCATGGTACCATATTATTGCATTGTCACGCGATATACATATGCATGCAAAATTTCAGCTCAATCGGAAACCGGGAAGTTGGTCATATTTGACTTGCAAGATTCCACCCGAACTTACATCTACATATGAACATCCATTGCAAGTTAAATAAAAGCTAGTAAAAACTAGGAAAGTTTCAGCCATTAAAATTTCGATAGAGCTTCGTGTATGGCTTATTTTATTACTAACTCTATAATTTTATAATTGCCTTACTCGACCGCGCAATTAATCAAGTCTAGCCTTCTTGCTTCTTGCCTTAAACGATGTCAGATTAAAGGATGTTGCGTTTAGACGACCACTGAATTGCTAATTTAGAAAATTGCAGCTTAGTTTATAAAATAAAATAAATTATAAATTATACTGTAGGAGTCGATTGGCCAACAATGGTATACTTACCTACCACTAGTCTTACATTACTTGTTGTTAAGGATTTATCGGCATTATTTATACTAGGACAGCATGCTATAAGTAACTATACATATTTCATACTTGCCCGTATAATACATAAACAGAAACAAAGAAAGTTTATCCTCTACTTTGCTCTATTCTCAATGTCACTCCAGGAATGTATATCTTTTTACTTTCATCTTAGGTCTGCTTAGTCTTTTTTGGCTACAGCTTCTGTAATCAGATGGTCTTAGTGAGACCTCAGGGCACGAATCTCCATTTCTTAGCAATATTGTTCTGTGTGTCAATGAATTTCATAAAATGATTATAAAATATCGCTAGTTTTGTAAGAGAGTTCATTTTAATAGTTAATTTTTTGACAAAATAATCATTACTTAATAGCGGCAATGAAGAACGTCTAACGAAGGTTATCTAAATAAAATTCCTATGCATTATGTATAAGTACCGACTTTACCGACAGATCGTGATTGAACCTTTGATCGGAATATTCGTGCACGCTATCAGGGGCTCTATAATTGAATCATTAGAACGGTTGAACGTATGCGTAAAAGTTCAGGTGGCCGAGTAAGAGCAGAAGCAGGCATTGAAAATCATTGCTTGTGGAAACGGGAGAGCATAGCATGCGATCTTCTGAGAACAACGTTTCAAAAATTTGGCTCCAAACTCTAACCGGATAAATCATCTCAGTTACCAATTCATTAGATGACTGTAGATATTTAATGCCACTAATGTAGATAGAAAGATAAGGACGGCACTAAGTGAATTACGTAACACTATTATTCAACCCATTGTGGGATGTTTGAATCGACGCAGCTACTCATTACGATAAATGTTTATTAAGTGGCTGGATTATTAAATCGTGGAACTATTTCTGGGAAAGTTATCTGTATTATGATCTAGAGTTTGATAATAATAGTACACGTCAACTTTTTAATACTGAAATTATGTTATAGCAACGAACTGTTTTGATGACGAAACAAGATAAAATAGAATAATAAAATTCTATTCTGCATTTTTTGCTATGTCTTAGCATGCACGCACAGCAGCATTATGAATCTTTACTGTATTATCCTATGCGATATATTGCATCTGAAATCTGGTTAGGTGTGTTTACAAAAGCAGTAGACTGTCCATACCCCTTAGCCTTACGACCCCTCATGATGAATAAATCATGATATTCACCTGAAACGTTCAGTGTAACCGACTTCCAAAAAAGAGGAGGTTCTATGTTCGTCTGTATGTACGAGTGTGTTTTTTGTGTATGTTTATTCTATGTTCGTCTGTATGTACGAGTATGTATTTTTTTGTGTATGTTTATCGATATTTGCGACAATTGTAAAGCGATTTAGAAAGTATCTTTTTTAGATCGAGGTATACTTATGAGGTGGTCCCATTTGAATTTTACGGAAATCAACAATAATGTAAAAAATACTACATGAATGACACATCGAGTCGTGCGAACTATTCGAATCCTGTACACGATGGAAGCCAGTTGTGCCATTTTTGTGAATAATTTAACTAACAGTGGTCTAAAATGAAAAGGGGTTGGTGTTAGCAGTCCATCAACCACAGTGATGTGAAACAAACAACTTACAAAAGTATCTAAAAACAAACTGCAGAAGGTCGCCGAATAAACCCCAATAATCACGCAAGCTCTTTATCTTACGATTTTTATGAATATAGCAAAAATGGCTCTACCGACACAGCGCTTTTCCATTTCTATACGGTAGCGACTGAGCCGCCATTAAGAAAAGGGAAAATGGCATATACGAAGCTGATAAGTGGCTAATAGCGAGCAAAATACACTAGCATTGTGCGAGCCATTAGGAGAAAGGGTAGAACTCGTCTTCACGGATGTGTACACAAGTTGCACGCTTACCTATGTAGGTCTAGACTTGATGCGTTTATTGGCCTAACATCAAGTAATAACAACATTTACTCTTAATAACCGCATTGCGTGTAGTTAACTCGTATTTTATTACACTGATTCACAATTGACACAGGATATTAAAACCCACTCGCGAAATCAATTGCTTTTTATTGGAGACCAATAAAATTGAATTTAGACTTCGCAAAAACGCCAATCTATTTCAGTTCTTAATGTAGGTGGTTTCAATCGCTTTTATATTAAGTTAGTTTACCTATGACAGTGTGATTTACCTACCTAAGTTTTCAGATATAATGTTCTTTCTGTAATATTCGTCGGGATAAGAGTTCGTTTATCTGAATATAATATATGAGTGAATTTGAGGTCGATGTTTTTTGTGTGAATGTATCACTAGTATAGTACGGAATAAATAGTTTTATTTAGAGTTCATGTTTACTTTATGGAATCATTGATTAAGTTTGTAAACAGAAACACGACTTAGGTCAATATTTTAACCTATAGGTTAACGACTATGATAAGCTTCAAATACATGACGTAGTGTTTATAGGTACTTGGAAGAATGTGGAAACTATCTCTATAAATGTGTGTTAAGGATATTTGCTCAGATGACAAATATGCTTGTGTTGAGACGAAATTATATAGAACAAAGCTAGAATATCGTTATTTTAGAATAACAAATTATCACAAAACAATGTCCTAAGAAAATTTTACGTAGTTTAAAATGTAAGAATACGCGAATGGAATAGTCGGCAAGACAGTCTCATCCTTAAACAGAGATGCGGTCTAGGGTCTAGCACGCATTGTACCTAGATACCTATTTACCCGGAATAGAAAGAAAATTTATTTACTAAAAACTTACAATGAAATGCAATCAAGTTACAATATCGTTAATTAACATAATTATGTGTGTAAGCTGAGCGAGTGATTTCAAGGTAAGATATACATATAACGTGGTGCAGTGAGCCCCAAACTAAGCAGGAGGGTTGTATCTTGGGGCTCGAGTGCGATGTAGCGGTAAGAATGTATACCTTGTGTGTTTCAAATTCGGTGAAAAAAAAAGGAATGAAAAGTAAAAATCCGTAGAAATAACGAAATATCACAACCAGCCCTCGCAACATTTTCCACAACAGAACGGACGATGCCATGGACAGGAAAACAAATCAGTGTTATGTAAATCAGGCGTTCTCTACATTATGTGCTCTGCGGCCTCTACGCAACAAATGCCTGCCCTTGACAATACGGCATGTAGGGTTTCTATTCTACGTCTAGGCAAGCCCGTCAAGTGAGCCTAGTGGCAGAGGAGCCCATGATGTTATTGACTATAGATGTTATAAAGAAAAATAAATGTTTAGGTATATGCACAGCAAGTCGGTGGAGAAGCGACTACAGACTTACTAAGGCCTGACGGTATTTCTTTTTTACGAGGGGGAAACCATCGCAAGATCCTGCTGCTTAGGGATTCAGCCTAGTTATGTGGGATTACATCATTACACAACTAAAACCCCCTTGGTAGCCAACCTTTGTGCGTTCTTGGGAGCACCAGGCTCTCCAGGGGAACGCACCGGAACTTTCAGCAGTTTTCTCGGCCTTATGTGGAGAGCTCATATTCGGTAGAAGTACGCTACGGGATGCAAGGAAATCGTCCGTACGTTAATCTGCCGCGCTCGAGTAAAAATACAAAAATCCCCTCTTGGGCTCCTCTACTACAGCTGATGTTTGTTTCAAACATCAATTTACTTAATAATGACTTCAATTATTGGTTATTAGCCAGGTACGCTAGAAATTATTAGTATTTTAGATTGAATTTGCTTAAGATCTAACTTTCTATCATAATATACTCGTACCAATAAATTGATGTGTTTAATGTGCTGGCAGATTGGCTATCTTAATAATACACTTTATCACAAGTTTATCACGCATGCTATTTATATGACGGTGACAATGGCTGATTGTGCCGCTGATAAACTAAACAGGGATTATACATCTAAAACCACCCAACTGAATCAAATCACACCTTTAACTTCAACCCCGAGCGGTCAGGATTTTATTTTTCAATTATCATGCTGCCATTAATGAAAAATATATTTTTATTATGTGATAAAATTATATTATTCGTAGGAATAACATGAAAATTTTTTTAAAATTTTTTCGAGGTATTTTTAAAATTAAATATCACCGAGAGATGACCTCTAGAACTATCAAAATAAAATCACAAACACTAACCGTCTTATCAAAAAAGTTTTACGCACGCTTTAGACAATGTTTAACAATACAATTTGCACGGTTAAACAATGTTCAAAGCGTGTTTAAATTTTTTGAGGTAAGTGTTAACCTTTTGGCAATAATATTTTTATTATTAAAATAAACATAATTATATTTTGTGTAATAACATCACAAGACTATCACCTAGAGCTCCAGAGGTAACATTGCAAATTGAAGAATAAATATTTATTAAATTAGTTAAATATCTGCTGAACGAACACATTACATAAGTACGCATATCTGCTTGACATCAGGCAGTGTGTAGTCAAACGCAAACCTATTTGAAATAAAAAAAGTAACTAATTGAAAATTAATATTTTTGGTTTAGATGAAAAGTTTCACCTTTCCACATAAAGGCAGTCTCCGATAGATACGTGTGTGGTGTGTAATACGCCTATTTACCGGTAGTTCAGAATGACCGGAGAAAGTGACTAATTGCAGCACTCTAGCTCGAATAATGTGGTCATAAACACGCAACGGGACCTGGTCAGACTGCCAAGTTCAGGCTTTCATCCTCAGGGTATGCAATCAAGGTGCCGCTTCACAGTTAAGCGTAATAGAAGTAATTAGACTTGACTAGTATTTCTCACTAAACTACGTTTAGTAAAGTAGTGGTAGAGTTTTGTAGAGCTCGCATGGGGAAGTACGAAGGTCACATCTACACTAGTCATTCAACCGTGCAAATCATGTGCAAGCATCACTGCGCTCCAGATTGAAGAACAATGTTTCCAGCAATATATGACTATATGAGATTTAAATCATGATGATCGTGGTACAGTGGCCACGTGAAATGATATCAGAATAGTTCTAGCGAACGCAACTCATGTTATGCCATGTTATGAAAATTACCGATATCAAAAAACAACGCATTATCTAAAAAGTGAAATGCAATCTACATTTAATCTCGTTATCTTTAATATAACTTGAAAATGACATTATAGAGAGTGCTCAATTAAATATCGGAAATATTTTATCGAAATTACAGCCTATCAATGGTAACATTAGTTGGCAGCCACTGCGGTTAGAAATCTACACTTATACGCCATTCAAACAAATGGCATAATATCGAGTAGAGATCGAATAGTTTTCTTTAGCCTTCAGGGAAGTTATAATCGCGGCGCTAGATGTTAGAAGCTCTCAAATGGTTGTGATTCGAGACACGTCCTAGCGACAAGATTTCAGACGCAAACTACGACTTTTAGAAGATGTGACAAGACTATTTAATAGAATGGTACAAAATGAGGTACAAGATGTTAAAAAGATAATACCTATGTTTTATTTTAATTTTAAAAATTTAAAACGTTAAAAAGAGTTTTATAATTGCCGAATAAGTTTTAGTAAAAACAAATTTAACTTTTGGTTGAAAATATTAAACAACATTCAAAGTCAAGGTGGCCTACTTGGAACCCCAGTGAAGATATACTATACCTGTGTTCTGAGTTTCAATCCTAACCCACTTCCGAGTTTATAGCTTCAAACGATGAAGGACGACAAAAGTCCTGAATGTCTGTAAGTTCTTCGTGTTCTCAAAGATAGTCACCAAACTTTTATAAGTAATTTAGCAACGCACTCTACTATACCATAGTAGAGTGCGTTTCACGAAATAAGTCTTGTGGCAAGAAGAATTACTCATTTTAATAGATCGGCGGATCTATTAAAATGAGTATTAGCGGTTTGTCTAAGGGGATTATTTCGTGAGAAGTACTCTAGAATATCTGTATGAGTAAAACTAGAATTACGAAATAAGAGATACTAATTTCAACAAATCGGCCATGCGATTGTGGCGAGTCTGAGGGATTTCATTCGTGAAACGCACTCACTAAGGCCTACCTACTGGTAATGAGAAGAACCGATACTCAGCACAGATCCAGTTTCAGTACAGGGCCAAAATAGAAGTAGATTGTAAGACATTTTGTAATAAAGTGAATCAATTACACGTTCGATCATGTAATATTGGAATCAAGTAAGACAAAGTGATACTTAAACATTGCGCAATGCCATAAGGCGAACATTAAAATTTAATGGAAATCCTTGGATACTCAGATCAGAACTACGGGTATCGATGTAACAGAAAATTAGTTGATGCAATCAAATAAGGTAAAAGAGTGATTGGAAATGGAACATAATGACAAGGTGACGTAAGTTGATCGGACGGTAAGTACCTATGCCGTGTCCAAGTGTCCAAGCGATGAAGAATTCAAAACACGAAGAACAATGCTTGTAGCGTCCAGTTACATTTATTTATTCTTGTTATCTTGGATAAGAATATTTATAGAATCGATGCAATCATTGAAGTAATGTTTGATCGAAAACCTTTACATATCTACAATGTGATATAATTCATAATTTTATTAACACTAGAGTACACGCGTGGCCTACTATAGTAGACTAGGGTCATATTATTGACCATAATTATCTTTTAAGTTTTACGGGTAACAGAGATGAAATTCCAGGAAAGCCTCCTTCTTGAAATTTGTCAACAGATAAGTTACTGATATGACGTATGTGAGTACTCAGATTTGTGTAATTTGGCGCCAGAACCGCGGGCCTACAATAGTAGTCCACGCCTGTATTGGTGTACCAAAATTAGTAAAGCAATATTTTGTTATTTAGGTTTTTTTACCATTTTTAATATTGTTTGGTTGTATTTATATAGAAGGTATAATAGGTACATTTGTTTCATTTCATGTTTATTTGCACATATATCACCACTTTCACTATTGATGAATCTAGGATAGCACTTGGCTGACGGAAATTAATGATGATGATAATTAAAAAAAATGCTGATATTTAGAATATAAATATTAGTAAATACTTCCCAACAGTATTTTGCAGTATTTTCCAACAGTATTTTTTAACTGGATTTTCCTAGATCACTAAGATTTTGTAAGTTTTAATTGCTACGAAATGTAAAAAAGCACTCTGTCACTTTAATAAATATGCAAAATTCCAAATTCCAAATGCGGTGCCAAATAACTAAAATGAAGTCATAAACGATTGCTATTACGATTGCTATTGCTTTAGGCGGTAGGGGGGCAGGACGTACAAAAGGTGCCATTTTACTTAAATTTTCGTATAAGTTAGCAAAATTGTGTATATTTCTCGAAGCCACACAAAAAACATATTTTCTTAAATAACTAAACTGTATAACTATGTCATTTCAATTGAATTTTAATTCATTTTTACTATAAAAACTTAGAGCCATTTTAAAAAGACCTGCTATAATAGGTCACGCGTGCGCTTGTGTAAAAAAAGTGAGTGCGTGTACTCTAGTGTTAAAGGACGAAAATGTAACTGATTTCAAGCAGTCTACACGACCTCCTAGGTGACCACAAATCACATTGCTAACATAGTGGTGATTTTTGATTTTTTATTTTTGTAGACGAGAGTCGAATACCTTACTCGACCAGACTACCACCATGCTATGGTATGCCACTATTGTGCGCAAAATCTACTGAAATGGAAAACGAAGTTATCTGCTTACCCTGTGCAATGTTCTGTATTGTGTAATTGTAATTGTGCGGTTCTAAAATCTATGGCATGATGTGAACACGCACCGTTTTCTTCGGTTTCTTTTTTGCAAACCAAACCTTTTTCATTGCGCTGATTATGTTCACTGCATTTATTAAAAGTAAGTATTAGCAGATCTTTATATTCCTTTATAGTAATGTACGAATTCATTGATTTATCTTAACTATTGGAAACACTAGATCACTGGAGAACATAAAGGCATTTTCTAAATCCTTGCTCGCAGTCTGTTCGAGAGTAAATCTCAGCGTCAGGTTCTTGTATTTTATCGATTGTCATTCCAGACACTGCTTGTCCTTTCCTGTCATTCACTTCCACCAAGTATCATAAAACCCTAATCGAATTATTTACTTGACAAAGGAGGTAAATTGTCCGCGGCGAGGCAGCTATTTCGCAAGCCAGAAACGAACTGGCTGACAAAACTGTACTCCGACATTGGCAACTAGGTAGATAGGTTTTGCCACAATCACGCGATCGGTACGCAGCCTTACTCGTGCCAATAACGTTGTGTATTGTGCACGACATTGTCTTAGAGTCGAGCTTTACGTCTGAGCCGTAAAATTCCAACTTTACAGATTGAAGTCGTCAACTTCGCCGTACCAATATTTTGCAAGATTTTTCCAGATTTTATCGTCTTCATTGCAGCCAGCGTGATAGTGTCACGGTAGATTGTATTTTTTCTATTATTGCTTAAGGACAGCAGTTATAAAAGATCAAGTTTAAGGTCTAACGAATCGTTATGACAATGAATTTACCATACCTTGAATATACAGGCTTATTGGTAATCTATTAGCATCATTTTAGGGGTTTATTCTGCACATCAAAACTAGTACCTTTTGTTCAACGACTTCGCAAAATATTAAAAATCAGAATCAGAATCGTTTATTGTCAAAATGTGTTGTTACAGATGTTACAAAAATATTACAAGTCTCAACAGTTTCGTCCATCATGGACATACAATATAATATTATGTACAAAGAACTTTAAAATAATAACATTTTAATGTAAAATAATCAGGGGGTCTGGAAAAACTATCAAAAACAAAAGTTCAGTTATTTGAATGTTTCCCATGACACGTTTCTAACTTTTCTACTGCATTTTTCACCAAGTCCATCCAAGAACACATTTTTATGTTGGTTGGTGGCGGTTGGAGGCAGTGGGGTTGTTCACGCGATCCAAGGTAATTCAGGGCCTGGTACCGATATCTTCGCTTTCAACATGCGACCTTTGAGACTATAAAAATGGTTTATCTATTGTGTTAAAACTTCTAAGCCAGTTATAATCTTTAAATGGAAATGAAATAAAACAATTAGCTTGATTACCAATAAATTTAATTGGATGTTATTGGTTTAGAATTTTAGTAACATCGTCTATGTTCAATTGGAAATGACGAATGTGTGAATTTGATACAGTGATTTGATCTACATTTTTATTATTATTTATATAGATAAGGCTAATTAAAATAGGGGTCAGGAAATTTTGCATGACTTATTATGATAGCATACAACACATTTGCTTACTAGGGCACATCCATTGAGTCGCAACGGCGGCATACCAATAGTTAGCAACTTTCTTTATTGCTGCATAAACCTATCATCATAAAAGAGTTTAACACTCGAGGGCCTCGCTAGCACGCGAGCTATACCATCATTCGATGAAGTTATAGTCACGACACGAATAGGTATAAGTGCATCTGAGCAATCAAGTATTTCTATCGATTAGACACATTATGCAAAAATTTATAAGTTAAGGTGGATTCACAAGGGCAGTTCAAATATTTTTGTTTTTTTTTCCACTTACAGATAAACTACTCAGTGTAAGTTTACAAAAAACCATTTAGCGGCCATGACCAGGTAGTGTTTACAAAGTACACAAAATAGTGGCGAATTTAGGCACAAAAGTGCATCAACTGATTTTACCATAATGTAGTTTTTATTTGATGTACTTTCATGCCTAAAAACACGTACTTAAATACGTATTTGAATTTCGCGCGCTAACTTAGTAAATCCACCACGAAAGGTACATTTTTTTTTGTACACCTAATTAAAATGCAATTTATGATCAATTGTTTTCAGAATTACGTGTGCAAATTTAGATAAATTTATTTTTTGAGACAATACAAATGCAAGAGCTGGAACTCTTTTATCGAATGTAAAACTTACAAAAGTTGATACCTACTCTTCAGAGCCATTGTGCAATTCGTTACTTCCAATACAGGTTGCATGGCTTTTCCGTCCGATCGACAGATGTGCAACGACAGATGCTGCGCAAGCGAACATCTGACGAAATACATAATGTAAAGTTGCCAGTGAGATAGCTAGTTACAATGGGTCGATCAAAGGTGCTTCTCTACTACCTTATTCCCGAGCAATAAGAGTTAAGTTTTAAATTCGTGGAAGATAACATCTTCCGTGAGTAACGCGACATATCGATCATAAGTACAGGTGGAAGCGTGAGAGTAAAGAGTAGCCTATTATATTAGAGCATAATTAATACGAGAAGTCAGCATTTCGAGCAAATTAAATTGTGTCAGCTGCTTGCCCCACATTGCATTGTCTCGGCGTGGGAGCGAGACAATGATTGTTCATCGTCTAGCGCTGATGATGTGTGTAGTAAGGACACATCATAAGGATACATGTATAACATGTGTATATCATTGAGATATATGTATGACTGCATGTACTTAATTTAAACATTTTCCTTTTCGCTCTCTACGTCTAGTTTAAAAAATTTGCTAAACTCGTACCTTGAATAGTATTTTGCATTCTCTAATCTCTTACTATAGTAATTTATAGTGTTTGAATATAAATTACTATTACGTGTACATATATAGGTCATTCAGAAAAAGTGTACTAGGCCGAAGCAGTGTACATATTTCTAACCATCAAGAACAAGAACAATATGTGTTACAATTTGACATTCTCTTTCTTTTATTATTGACTGACGAAAATCTCCCAAAGTGGATGGGCAATTGGGCATTTGGTTTGGTAGGTTTTCATCACTTAGGTATTTACTCATTTACTAATCAGGTATTTGCTTATTTAGAATATTTAGTGTAATGTAGATGTTAATTGTGTTCAACGTTTATATTTGACTGAAATCAACTTGGTTTTAAGAATGTAAAAAAATGAAATGAATTATGATTTAACGTAAGTAATTTGTAAACATGTGAGTAATTGTATTATTAATTGTTTGTTTTGGACTATTCAAAAGTGTGTCTGTGTCACCCATTTGTCGTAATAAAATAAACTGAAACTGAACTTTTACAAGGGGGCCAAGAAATAGGTTTGTTTCATATATTTTGTCGATTCTGAGTTGCAATTTTGTACAGGACAGCTGGTTATTTTTTCTCGAATTCAGAGTTGGCCACAGATACCAGTTGGTCGATAGTCTGAATCAGTCTGAGTCCCTTTCGGCGTTGTACACTCTTTCTGAAACACCCTGTATCTATGGTATATAATGATTTAATTTTATGGACATGACTTATGTACTTACAGCAAGAAGGTTCATACTGTTTATTTGAACAGTAGAGTCGCAAGCGTCGCCACAACTTGTTGGTAAAATAGAAAATGGTGAACAATGGCGACGTTATTTTTTTCTTCCCGCGTTAAAATTGACGTAGAATAACAAAACTTACGCTCATGTAAATTATGATGGGCAATTTCATGAAGCTACTTCCGCTTTCAGATCCGTGAAAACGTAATACATAGTAGCGTAATTAGTACTCGTAGATTGCCACTGAAAATATGCAATAGGTAAATGCTGTAAACGCCGAATGTGGTGAATGTGGCGCCCGCGCCGATATGAAGGTGCCTTGTAATTGCCGAATCAAACTTTTTGGCGACTGTGTGTTAGCTACAAGCCGGGTATTAACCCTATCGCAGCTGTTTTGTGATCTGTCCGGATTGGGTTTTGCGCAGCTTGTATAGCTAACTTCACAGCCGCCAAGTTTGCTTCGGCCTGTACAAGGTATTACATATTTTCAGGAGCATTCAGCAAGTATAGCCCGCGCCACGCCAGTCGGCGGATGTGAAGTAGCTGCAACCTGCGCAATATCCAATCCTGACTGAAGCTCACATAAAGCCTAGATTGATTGGCTATTACGCAGCATGTAGCTAACTTCACATCCAAAATCAAAGTTTGCTTTATTCTTTAGACATATGGAAATGCGCTTAGAATCGTCTTTTTACAAAGGTTTTCGATAACATAATTACTAATTACAGTTGAATTAATTAGGTACATAAAATAATCTATTACAAGTTAGAACACCCTAACATAAAATAATCTAACAAAAATAAAATAAAAACAATATAATAAATCCACCAACTTGGTGCAGCCTATACAGCTAATAACTTTCTAACACATTTATCATTGTAATATCTAGTCACATGAGATCAGACAACTACATACAGTAACAAATATTGAGTGTTACCGAGTTTTCTTGTTGAGGAATTGATTTGAAGTGAACATACAGAATATGATAATGCATCAGTTTGTCCTCTATGCATAAACAAGATCTGAGGCCTTCTTAGTATAAGTTTTATAGTAAACGAAAACTAATAATATTATTGTGTGGCTCTGCACGATTTAGTTAGTTCGTCCTCGTTTCCGCCAGGGGCGCTTTACAAAATGTATGGAGCCCTTAGAATAATGAAAGACAGTAGAAACAAAGTTAAAGTAAAAAAATAGTATCACAGAAAAAAAGCATCAAAAACGCATAGAAACTGATTTGTAATCAATTTCATGACTTGACACCAGTAAAACTTCAACTATTTTCAACCCAGTTTTACCAGGTCCAATCTATAGTATGTTCATGACAGCCACAATTAAAACTACTGTAGTTTTAGTGTACAAATAAACTCAAACTAAGGGTACTCTGCTGGCAGACGATGATTTGCATTAAGATAACTATAATCTTGGACTTTAAAGTATCTTACTATGTTTATCCTTATCTCATGTGCAAATACTAATAAGTTACTTGTTTGTTTGCCAATATAGTGAAATCTTGCATGTCCACCTATTTACATATTATTTAGTGAGGTATGTTTGTCACATAATCTCAGATAAACTCGTTTATGAAGATCTGGGTTAGACTATGAAAGTTATGTTGGATCTTTGGTTAGTCAAATTTATACTTGCTGTATTTTATTTTTTACTTTTGAGTGTATAAAACATGCACTTATACTTATTTTGGAAAGGTGTCATAAAATAACTTTTGTCAAGTTATACTCAATTGCATGTTGCACTGCCACTGAAACATTTTTTTCAGTTGTGTAGAACAAATTAACCCCTTTCTGCATGGCATGACATATCGGGCATCAAGATATTTTCAAGTCTCATTTAAATTTGACAGTGTATTTTACTTTATTGCAACACTAATTCAATAACCGATAATTATGTCCTATCACTAGTTAAGAATATTTGCGTCCAACCCTAGTAAAAAAAAAGTAAACTCAGTTTGTTTCCTAACGGTTGAGGAGAGGTAAGTCACTTAACTTTTCGAGGTATTTTCGCCTGATATTTGCTAATAAATTGCTAAAATTAGTGCTTTACTTCAAAGAGTGGTTCGTTAAGAAGTTATTAAGTAAAATAAATCTGTATTAGCATGAATGGTAACAAATATTTGGGGTACTAAAGTAAGTGGACAGATATGGGATTGAATGCAATTGCAGCAATAAAAGAAATCCATATATGGGATAGTATGCGGAATGGCCAACATTGTATGTAAATCACATATGGGATAGTGTGTTTACATTATTTTTATACATTATAATATTTTATCAGTCCTGATAAAGCTGCTGTGTTTGTTTCTTTGCATTTAACGCTTTTTTATTTCTAACAGCCTATGAACAATGTCGAGACGGAAACAAATGCATTTAGTAAACATTCCATTCGAAAGTGAAGACGAAGAGCTATCCCATGAAGATATAGTGTGGAGAGGGAATCGGGAAAGGGATCCTTTATCCTTTATACTTCCTAATAAAAAACGATATGATTTCTGTCTCATTTTTATTTCATCTTTATTTACTACTCATCCTTCAATAAAAATTAATTTTATCTCAAATATTTACAAATTGCATAGAATGCCATATATGTATTACAAGTCTAACTGCATATAATGCCATATTTGGCATTAATGGTTTTTTGAAAATATTTACAAAAATACCAGTCAGAATTTTTTTTATAATTTTTATGGTAAGTCCATTTTCGGGTATACTATGTGGTGTATTTTTTTTAGCTCAATAAAAAAATCCATGCAGTAAGGGGTTAAGGTTTTAGACTAGAAACAACATGATTGTCACTTTCCCACATAGATACAAGTATTTTTACTAAAAGCAGATCTTAAACATGATAATCAGTAGGGAGGGATGACTAGCGTTAGTCAAATTAATCAGTACAGGCTCAGATTCAGGAGTTGTGAATGCACAAATCATGCAAAGAAATCAGTGCCAGTAGTCACATGGAATTTATGTTAGGTATTCAATGCAGTAAACCTTTACCACACACATAGATGCATCATTTAACACCACACTGCTATTGTGTAAACATTTGAAAAGAACATGCATAGTCTGTTTATTAGCTCAGTCATTGTTTTGAGAAGAAATGGGTTCCCAGTACATAATATGAGCTGATATTGCTTGAGATACAAGAGGATCAGATTACACTGTCTCAAATGACAAATAGTCTGGAGCCTGTGATAATAGATAATTAATCTTGAAGTGAAGGAGTGAGTATAGCTAGATTTTATCATTTCTTTATCACTGCAGTAGCATGACTAAATCAGCATTATATATATATATATATATATAGAGGAGGTCTGATTATTTATGAGATGTTTTGATTAATAGTATACATAGAATAATTAAGTCAAGTATACATAGAGTAATTATGTCAAAAATAAGGTGGGGCACCCTTAGACCTTAGAAGTATAAACAATTAACTACTATGTATTCTTAGACTTACCAAATATTTACAGAAATAATTATTTTTCGCAAAAAATGGCAAAACCGAAGGAAGTCTATCATGTACAAAATTCGAATATTTCACTCGAATTGAACTTTTACATTATTGTTGATTTTACCAAAACAGTTCAGCTGGCTTCATTAAATTTAATTTTTTTTTTTTTTTTTTCGTATATGTTTGCGTTTGACTACACACTGCCTGATGTTAAGCAGATGTGCGGTCTAGGCTGTAGCACGCTTACCTAGAAGATACCTATTTACTCGGGATTTGAAGACACTCACATTGTACTTTAACGGGAAGACAGAGCCAGGCAAAGCATTCCACATTCCGGCTGTTCATATGAGGAATGAGGATTAAATCGGACCACCTGGAGAGTATACCCTTTTGAACTCAAAAAAATTTTTTTGATTCAGTTCACAATCGGTAAAAATATCTATGAACATCATCACAAAAAATGCCAAGTCGATGATGAACATACACAAAAAAAATACATACCGACAAACACAAAAATCCTCCTTTTTGGAAGTAGGTTAAAAAATATAAAATTGGTCAAACTACCCCAATTATTTTGAGACAAGTTACACAACAAATTCTGTACTATTATAAGATTTTGAGACAGTAAGATAAATGAGATTCATTGAAAATAAATCGAAGAATATTTTTTCAGAGGAAGTTTACCAATTGATGTGTATGTTTTTTTTAAGTAGATATGGCCACACATATATTTTTACAGAGTTACAGAGATCTTACACAAGTGGTCACATTTAAATTTCATCGAAATTGGCTGAGCCATTTGTGATAAGCCCGGAGGAAGGAGACACTTCACCAATAGTTATAAGTATACATTGAAGAATATTGTGGTAGAACCATCTTTATAAAAATGTACAACCCTTTACAACCCGCTCTTTACAGTTGTGAGGATAGACAAAAAAATTGGCACAAAAACCATATTAATTTTGTGAATGCAACTGGTCTCATACAAATGTGCAGGATAAGCAGATAACCGCATGATCATATGAGACCAGTTGTGTTCACAAAATAAATATGGTTTTCACATTATTGTTTTTTGAAAATTTCGTGCCTATATTCATTCATTTGGTGTGACACATTTTGAATCCTCATACGAACAGCCAGAATGTGGAATGCTTTGCCTGGGTCTGTCTTAGTGTCTTCGAATGCCAAATAGGTATATTCTAGGTAAGCATGCTACACCCTAGATTGCATATCTGCTTAACATCAAGCAGTATGTAGTCAAACACAAAACTGTACTGAATAAAAAAAGGCACCCACATGTCACATGGAGTGTTTTATACTTTTCTTTCTATACTATGTCTAGCCAAGATAACTCTATATTTATCAGACAGGTATATCTAAATTTAAGTGTTAAATGGAGTAACAATTTTATACCACTGGGTGTACAATAGTAGAGTGAACCCAATATAAATAATTAATTTATGTTAGGTTAACTCTACTATTGTATATGGGCTGAATCATACAAATCGGCAGATGTGAAGTTAGCTACAAACTGTGCAATATCCAATCCTGACTGATGCTCACATAAAGCTACATATTGACCGCCATTGTACAGCATATTGTATATTGTATAGTTTCTGTACTGTGTTTCTGTGTACAATAAAGATATATTTATTTATTTATTGACTGGTTTTCGCACAGTTTGCAGCAAACTTCACATCTGCCAACTTGTATAATTTGGTGTATACCTCTGAGGTAGAGAATTTTAATAATACACTTGAATGTTGAATCTGTTCACATCTAAATGAAACATTCATTATTTACCTACGTATTATATTCAGTTAGCTCTTTTGTCATCAACCTTGAATTTTTTACATTAAGAGACAGTCACCTTGAAAGTTATTTGGATGTTATTTTATTGTTTGTCTTAGAATTATGGAAGTATTCAATTCAATATTTACTAAGTTCTTTAGGATGGTTTAGCTTCATGCTAAAACATTTAAACTTGGCAGAAAGTGATGTATACCTCACAGAACAGATATTCGCTAATAACATACTTTCCATCTATATGCTTTGAGTGTTACAGCTCAGCTTTAGAATGGGTGTTACAGTTAAATATCAACAGAACAGACAGAAATTATACTATTAATAGGAAATTCTGTTATAAAGTTTTTGTTATGTGCAATCAGCTGATATGTACAAGTCATGAGCAATATGTAAGATTTAGCCTTTACTTACTCCTCAGTAAAAAGTAAAAAATTGGACCCAGTAAAATTTAATGCGAGTTTATACAGTAGTGATCATAACAATATCAGTAAAATTACAAGCAAAATATAATGTTTTATGAATTACTTACCACATTGTTGTAATTGAAGGCAGCAGTCCCAGGCTCAAAGTATTCTCTGTTTAATTTATCACCCATTTTCACTCACAATTTCAACTAAATGGCAGTTCCAATTTCATTATAGACCCTAATAATAAGGCGAAATTACATTTTTAAGATAATTTTCTATCATTTTGATTAATTATGAGGCCAAACGTCTGTTAAGAATTGGGAGCGCCTGCCTAGCGTCCGTGGTAACATTTCTCTAAATATTTAGTAATTATTAACACTTATAGTATCAAATTCACATGAAGTAGCAAAAACCCAGCACAAATTTACGATAACTCGACAATAATGCTAAATTTATTTACGAAAAGACACAAAAATTCTTAAATTGTTGTTTCGGTTTTCATGACAATTTTACCTTGACACAAAAACAAACTGTCAAACCGCCATGACAAAATTGCAGCATAGACAAATTAAAAAAATACAGTTTGTTTATGGACGTTCGAAATTGAGGTTTCCACAAACAGCTTCGACACGATTCTTTATTGGTTATTGCCGAGACCGATGCCGACGCGACGTTCAGCCGTTTTACAATCATTCTGCAATTTGATTTTAGGGTTCCGTACCCAAAGGGTAAAAACGGGACCCTATGACTAAGACTCTGCCGTTCGTCTATCCGTCTGTTCATCTATCTGTCTGGCGATAGCTATTCCTTGTAAATATAGCTGATACGCACAGAGTTACTTTAGTTGTACTACCTCTATGCTGATACCTCAGAATAGCAGAACTAGTCTCTTCTGTGGCTGATACGCGAGTCATTGACAATATGCAGTTGACCTACGCATAATGACTCAAGCACATCAAGTTTAATTTATTACTGTAAAAATATGCGTTTCATTATACAGTCGCAGAGCTTTTTCTATAGCCGCAGAAACGCAGCCACAGGACCCAACTGTTTGTCAGAAACCATTATCGACTACCTCGGTGGATTACAGACATACCACACGGGCGGTGTCGCCGCGACATTGCACCGCAGCGTCACCGCCGCTGCACCGCCGCGGTGCAGTGGCGGTGCAGCCGCGTCGTCGCGGCGACACCGCGGCGACCAGTGTTGCCGGTAGCGATTTAGACATTAAATCTAGAGTATTCTATGAATATTTAGCGGAAAAAAAAGGTTTTGACGACAACCGTTCAATCTTAAACTGAAGATGAGAAAAATCTCTCGTACACGTTAGAAATCGGATCGTGTAATTGTAAATAAATTGTAATAATTTGTCACGACGAATGTCACAGTAACAGCTTTCCAAGTGACAGCTGTCAAACTTTAAAGTGAATAATCTTGGTCATTATCAATTCTAGACTACTGTTGTCTTCACAAAAGTGATAGAACTCGACAAGATCTACATTTCGGATGACAGCTGTCAACCTTCAACGTGATTTATCTCGGTTATTATTGATTCTAGACCATTAATGACATCACGAAAATGATAGAGCTTAACGAGATCTACATATCAGATAACAGCTGTCAAACGTAAAAGTGATTTATCTCGGTTATTATCGATTCTAGACTACTGCTCTCTTCACAAAAGTAATAGAGCTCGACGAAATCTACATTTCGGATGACAGCTGTCAAACTTAAAAGTGATTTATCTCGGTAATTATCGATTCTAGACTAGGGCTGTCTTCACAAAAGTGATAGAGCTCAACAAGATCTACATTTCGGATGACAGCTGTCAAACTTAAAAGTGATTTATCTCGGTTATTATTGATTCTAGACCATTGATGCCTTCACAAAAGTGATAGAGCTCAACGAGATCTACATTTTGAATGACAGCTATCAAACTTCAAAGTGATTTACCTCGGTTATTATTGATTCTAGACCATTGACGCCTTCACAAAAGTGATAGAGCTCAACGAGATCTACATTTTGAATGACAGCTGTCAAACTTCAAAGTGATTTGTCTCGGTTATTATCGATACTAGCACAAAAGTGATAATGACCGAGATAAATCACTTTTAAGTTTGACTTTACTGGAAGTGTCTATGGAGTTTTGGTAACAACACGGAACAACATAGTACGTCACATTATAACACCTGCCTACACTCATGCACGTGAATCAGCTCGTAATGAATGACATACATACCACTAATTCTCACTAACTATGGTATGACTTGGACTACATTTGGACTTGACCGCGACTTTATTGAACTATGACGTGACTACAATAGTGACTATTTCGATAAAATATCAAAAATTTATTATTAAAACTTAATACTTGACACTGGCAATGCACAATAATGCGACCTAAGAATGCGACGCTAAACCATAGGGGCGCTAAGCGCTAAACAAAAGAAGAAGATTTATAAAATGTAACTGTCAGAGTCAGCAGTCAGTATCAGTCACTGTCAATGTCAGGCACGGGCACGTCACACCAGTGGTCTCGAACCTACCGATTTTTCGGTATTTCTACCGATATGGGCTCTGTCCTACCGAAATACCGAAATGCAACGATTTTTCCACGATTTCAGAGAATATGTGGAAATTCTCCCGATCTTTTTACCGATTTCACACTTCTAACTTGGCAGCCCTTTTCGTTTATGTTTTAAGTTAAGGGGAATCCCTCAATAGCAATAGTAAGCGCACAGCTTAGAAAAATCCCTGTTATAGGGGATTCCCGTTTGAGAATTCCCTATAACAGGGATTACCCAAAAACTTTCGCTCGGCTATATATTATACAGGATTTCGGGGTTAATTTATTCATTAATATTCTTAACTTCGAAAAGAAAGTTTGCGAAGTGTTTAAAATTGTGAAAATTATTAAGTTAAAATGTCGTGTGACGAGGAACCGAGTACAAGCGCAAAAAGAAAAAAATATCTACAATTTTATAGAAAAGAATGGGAGGAAGAATTTTCAGGATGGCTGCAAGAAAGTAGTAAAGGCGTAAATTATGCCTATTGTAAGAGTTGTAATAAGGATATTAACATAACATCAGGGAAAGATGCTCTAAAGAAACATAGTTCTTCACAAGGACACTTGGTATCATCAAAGAATATTCACAACCGAAGATATCATCATTTACTGTGAAAAAAACTCAAAAATCTGATACACTAGTTAAACAAGGTAAACATATTTAGTAATTTTTTACAACCTACTATCTATTTACCTACATTGTTATTATATTATTTTGTTTTCTATTAATCGTTGTGTATTATACTAGATGTCATCATCATCATCTTTATCACAACAACCCATACCGCTGTAGGACACGAGGATCCTGGCCTGGCATTCCCCTGCTAGACATAGTAAATGCCCTTATGACCACTAGACATACCTACGTCATTTTAATTCTTTATTTTATTTTCAGGTGAAATAAGATTGGCCTCGCTTGTTGCTGAACACAATCTACCATTCACTATTATGGAGCACCTACCGAAACTGATACAATCCATTTGTCCTGATTCAAAAACAGCAGAAGAGATAAAATGTTCTACGACGAAAACTCACGCCATAATAGATCATATTATAGGTAAAGAAAGTTTCGATAATTTATGTGAAGATCTGCGACAAACTAAGTTTTCGCTTATTATTGACGAGTCCACTGATCTTAGCACAATCAAACACTTGTGCCTAGTCGTGAGATATGCCAAAAAACATCGCATCAAAGATTGTTTTTTAGCTCTTATTCCATTGGAAGATGCTAATGCAGTATCCTTATTTGAACACATTGTTAACTTTTTTAGAAGCAATGATATTCCGTATAAAAAGAATGTAATAGGTTTTGCATCTGATGGGGCAAACGTAATGATGGGGCGTAATAATTCTGTTGTGAAGTTGCTGCAAAACGAAATTCCCAATATTTTTATACTTAAATGCACCTGCCATTCGTTTCACCTTTGCGCTTCATATGCTTGTACCAAACTGCCACGCTTTGTAGAGGATCTTGTAAGGGACATTTACAACTACTTTTCTTCTAGTCCAAAAAGAGTGGCAGAGTTTAAAAATTTTCAAATGTTTTGTGACTTAAAAGTACATAAAATACTTCACCCCTCTCAGACACGCTGGTTATCAGTCCATGCAGCAGTGAAAAGAATATTGGAACAAGTTTCTGCTCTAAAACTATTTTTCATAGACCAAGTATCTAATAATGATCATCTTTTAGCTGCAGAGCATATATTACAGAAGCTCCAAGATCCCACGACATTATTATTTTTGGAATTTCTAGATTTTGTATTACCACTATTTAACGATTTGAATAAAGAAATGCAAGCAGAACACCCGAAAATTCACAATTTATATGACAAAATTACTGGAACATTAAGAACTATTTTTGATTGCTTTTTAAAAAGAGAATATTTAGCCAGCACGCCAATTGAAAATGTTGATTTTAAAAACCCTAGCAATTTTGTGGATATCGACGCCGTATACTATGGTGCTGCGGCGTCTAATACACTACTTAGTAGTTCAGCAGATCTAACACCAGATCAAGTAAATTTGTTTAAATGCAGATGCCTAGATTTTTATATAGAAGCCTGTAAGCAAATAACGACACGGTTTCCACTGAAAAATAATCCACTAAAAAGTTTAGACATAATTGAACCAACAAATGTTAAAAGTGGCAAAACTGCGTCGATAGTTCCTATTAGTAGGCTATTTCCCAATATTGTTCAGTGCAAAGATTTCCAGGAAATTGATATAGAGTGGCGCATTTTGAGAAATAGTGAACAAATCAAAACATTTTCCGATGATGTAGAACTATTTTGGGATGAAGTCAGTTTATTAAAGCGTGGCGATGACACTCAAATGTTTCCTTTGTTACCTACTTTTATCTTTAATATTTTATCTTTGCCGCATTCATCCGCAAACGTTGAACGCATATTTTCGCACATTAATCTTATGAAAACAAAACAACGAAATAGGCTATCTACTGAGTCAATCACTGGTCTATTACATGCTAAACGACTCTTCAATGACGCAAATTGTTATGACTTTGAAATAAATTCAAAAATGACTGAGAATATGGCCAAAGAACACTGGTATGGTACTAAAAACTAATTATGTAAGTATTTTTATGTTGACGGCCTATTTAGCTGTTTTGTTGTAGTTTTTTTTGTAAATAAGCTACTAATAATTAATGAGTCTTAAGTGTGTTTGTAATTAGTTTGTAAGTTAACTATTACTGTATAATTAAACGAATTTAATTGAATTTTGTATTTTTTTTGTCGTATACCGATTTTGGGAACAAATAGGTACAAATATACCGATTTTAGTGGACAGCTCTACCGATTTCGCAATTTGACGTTCGAGACCACTGCGTCACACTCATGTCACACTCAGCCTTAGATTATAGAGGCACTCAGCTAGGGCTGTTTGTTTTGCTGAAATCTGTCTGAATTCCCATTTCCCTCTATAATCTAAGGTCTGAAATAGCTAAAATCTGATGTGCATTTTCTTAGCTGTTGTGATGAAAACTTGGATGGAAATCTTGATATTTTGCTTGAAATTATAAAAGCAGTTCACGACGTTCACGTTCCTCTGAATATTTAATATAGGTATTGTGAGTTTCAGCTGCTTGGGAATATTGTATTTACTTAGCCATGCAAAACAGTTACGAATCAGATAGCGAAGACGAGCTACCGGCAGGTTGGGAAGAGAAAAGTACACAGGATGGCAACGTTTTTTATGTAAAGTAAGTGCCAATTATTTAGAATACATATTTATGCCATATAAACATGTTTGTCACCTAATTTTTTTTTACAGTCCCCATACTAACAAAACTCAGTGGACTCATCCTACAACAGGCAAGAAGAAAGTAGTTCCAAAAGAGCTACCCTTTGGCTGGTCGAAGACTGTTGATAAAGATGGCAAAACTCTGTATATTCATAAAGAAACTGGCAGTGAAACACACATAGACCCCAGACTAGCATTTGCAAAAGAAGAAAAAAGGCATGTAAATGATTTTCGACAACGGTTTGATGCATCTTCTACTGCCTATCAGGTATACCTTTGATATTAATTCCAAAATTGTTGAAAAGCCTTTATCCTGTATCAGCCTTTTAATAGTTCACTGCAGGACATAAGCCTATCCATGAAGGGTGACTGGGCCATATCCACCACACAGGCCCAGTGCGTGTTGGTGGATTCACATACGCCAATCGAATTTCTTCTACTGACACATGCAGGTTGCCTCACAATGTTTTCCTACACCGAAAAGCCAGTGGTGTGAGATAAATAAATAAATACCAAAGAACGCATTGGTGCTGGACCGGGATTTGAACCCACAACCGCAAGATTGTAAGGCGGGTGTCTCCTCTTGACCACCACAGCTGTTCTTGACCAGCACTGCTGTAAAAACCTTTATCAACAGTTATTAATTATTTGAAATCAAAAACTATCTTCATATTATCCAAAGCCGGGGCCACACTTTAGATAATGACTTGAGTGCAAGCTTGGCTACAAATTGAATAACCAATTATATTATTTGGTTTGTGTCCAATATCAGTCCAACATCGATCTACACAATGGAGTGTTGGAACTAAGACTACATTTTGTAGCCAACATAGCCAGTAGGCGCCATCGTAAATTTAATAGCAACGTAATAAATGTTCTCTCTATTGAATGCTTAAAATGAAAAAGAAACAAAAAATACTCTAAATTGTTAATATATGTACATGTACACCTTGAAGGAAAATATGCGCGATAGCAGACGCCATAGAGTCCTCTTACAGCCTACACCATCACAAACCAACACTGCACACCACATCCTCTGCAATAGAGTTGTATACAATTGGAATAGGTTGCCTGAGGATGTTATCTCGGCAAAAACTATAAACACATTTAAAAATAGACTGGACCTTTGGATAAAGTAGGGAAAAAATTTCTAGACAGATAAATACTAATTTTATTCGACACTGCTTGATATAGGCACATCAGTATACACTGCTCGCTTATAAACAAATAAATAAATAAATATAATATACCAACCATGCTGATAGCATTGTTTAGATACTTTATCATATTATTTATCATCTTTACCTCTAAAAATGCAAATATCATTATTGTGTTACATCTATGTAAATATAGTGTAAATGCTTAGTATTGAAAATTGATGTAATGTAATGTATGTATTCACTCCCTATATCATTTAACTCAATTGGTTAGTGTACTTTTATGCACAGTTTATAATAAAAACAGTGATGCAGAAACATACATTTACTTTTGAGTTACAAAGAGTTTACTGTACTTACCTACTTCTGTTTATTCAGTATTATTTTTTGTCAATAGCACTTTTTAACAATTTAATTTATAGTAAAGTCAAACTACTATTATTTAATTCTTTACTATTGTTTCAGATTCTTCATGGAGTTGATTTATCAGGCAAATGTGCTGTAGTGACAGGCTCAAATGCTGGCATTGGCTATGAAACTGCTAAATCTCTAGCAAGGCATGGCTGCACTGTTATATTTGCCAACAGGAATTTAGTGGCTACACAGAAAGCCATTGATGACATAGTAACAGAAACTAATGCTGCTAAAGAAAACTTGAAAATAGTTAAACTTGATTTAGCTTCTCTGAAAAGTGTAAAAGAATGTGCCTTAGAAATTAGAGATACTTATGAGTAAGTACTATTATTTGTTCTTGAATCAGATATCACATAGCTATGTCATTATCTTCAAAAAGTACACCAGGCTCTTAACATAGCTTGACTATTGTTCCTGAAACCAATTCTAGACACCATTATATCTATTCAAACTTAAGTTCCTACACCACCTTGATATTACTGGTTGCAGCTTTGCATTTATTGATCCACCTGACAAGAACACAACAAGAAGGGTTATTTTTAGAACCATTCCCAAAAAATCATAGTATACCAGAGCTCTTAGTCCAGGTTTTGCACAGTTTACTTTCGCATTTGAGTGTGCCTCCATACATTTTGGTTAGTTCTTCCTCGTTTCCGCCAGGGGCGCTGTAGAAAAATCTATAGAGCCATACTGAAACAACTGTAGTTTCAATTTCGGTGTAAACCTGTACTAACCCCTCAAAGTGATGGACCTACAAGGATGAAAAAACATTGCCCAAAACAGCAGGAACGTATCTGAAAATAATTAACTTGAAGCAAGCCTGAAATTAGCAGAGATTAGCAAGTTGAAATGGCAATGGGCAGGGCACATAGCGCAGAGGACTGATGACCGGTGGAGTCGAAAAGTTCTCGAGTGGAGACCACGTACCGGCAAGCGCAGCGTAGTACGTCCACCCATAAGGTGGACGGATGACCTTAAGACCGCTGGATCGCGCTGGATGCAAGCCGCTTCCATCCGGTCTTATTAGAGATCCATAGGGGAGGCCTATGTCCAACAGTGGACGTCCTTTGGCTGATGGATGGATGGAAGCCTGAAATTATAATAAAGACACAGCCCGGACACTCCGCGTTTCTTCATACAAAATCTGCTGTCTTACGCACACAACACTATATTTATTCACAGACACTACACATATGCACGAATGCTACACGGGTATTTACAGCGGCCTGTGCAGCCCGCGCGCAGAGTAGTAAATCGTGTCCTGACGCGGGGTGGAAGTGAGGAAGACTCAAACGGGTGGGGGGTAACGAGTGGCCGTTCTATACGTAGTATTATTATATCTTCTTTGATAAAGAGCAAGAATGTGTCTGTGAAATGTTATTTTAAAAACAATAACTGATATAAATTAAGGGGGCTAGGCAAGACTTGGTGACTTGATTTTTACTTGATTTATTGCATGAATATAGATCAAAGGTCAGAAAGTAACATAGGATACTTTTCATCCCAAAAAAAATCAAAGGTTGGTAGGGGATAAGCACAAGTGCCGAAATTCTAATCCTTCCTAAATTCCTTTTAATTCTAAAAACTAGTTTATTATAAGTCCAAACCCTGTATAAAAATAATAGAAAAAAAATCACATACATTTTACCACCATTGCACTTGACCATAACTGATGTTGTGGCTTGCTGCTCATATCACTACTTAGCATAAAACTAAAGTTGCTTCGCTGTCTGTCTGTCCCTATCATCCCTATGTATGCTTATTCTTTAAAACTACGCAACGGATTTTGATGCGTTTTTTTTAATAGCTAGAGTGAGTCAAGAGGAATGTTTATTTATGTGTAATACACCTGTGCGAAGCCGGGGCGGGTTGCTATTGGGTAATCCTACTAATATCCTACTAATATTATAAACGCGAAAGTTTGTGAGGATGGATGGATGTATGGATGGATGGATGTATGGATGTTTGTTACTCTTTCACGCAAAAACTACTAAACGGATTGAGATGAAACTTTGCAATAAGATAGCTTATATATCAGAATAACACATAGGCTATAAATTATAATGATATATTGCGTATGCGGGCGAAGCCGCGGGTAAAAACTAGTATACAATAATATTAAATCTTTTTTCAGTCACATAGACATGCTGATCCTTAATGCTGGAGTATTTGGTCTCCCATACTCAGAAACTGAAGATAAACTGGAGACAGTGTTCCAAGTCAACCATCTCAGTCACTTGTATTTGGCGTTGCTATTGGAGCCTGTTTTAAAAAAGGGCTCTAGAGTAGTGTTTGTTTCCTCAGAGTCGCACAGGTGAGATTTTCATGTTTTAAAATGCAGTTAAGACTATAAGCCGATGAAATTTGTTCGTTTTCTGCTTACACATCCATAGAAGAACTTTGATTGCATATTGAATCTACCAACCAACACCTGGCTAGCCAGTGTTTAGCGTGATGATTATGGCACTATCGCAACTTGTGGGCAGTTCTTTCCTACCGTCCACCTCCTGAGATTACCTGGGTGAACTGTGGAAAGTTTTTTTTACAACGGCTCACCTCAGATAAAACTTGAAAGTCCCTTACTTTATATTGGTGACGGTATATCTGAGAAATTTGGTGCTGGCCATCTATGGGTGACAAATTGACAGTGTAACGTTTGACTTATAAAATATTGTTCCTAAACCTATTTTTCGTACGTTCGTTAAAACTGCAGACTTCCAATGACACCAAGTCATATAGGCGGCTCAATAAACAGATCTCGAAATCTACGCGAAACGACGTTCGTCTTTTTAATACCAAACACATTAAGGAGACGATTGAGCGGAATAAAGGCTCCAAAGTGTACGCAAGAGATCTGTCTATTGGGCAAAGCAGCTGACAAAGCTGAAGAGAGAAGACGGCAGTATAGCGTCGACCAAGGCAGAGGTATTGGATAAGATCGAAAGGTTCTATGGGCAGTTATACGCTTCGGTAGCTAAGCCTGTTAGCAGCGTGACTAGAGATCCCAGAGCCAAGCTGACCCGACATTTCACCGAAGATATCCCGGACATCAGCTTGTACGAGATTAGAATGGCCCTGAATCAGCTTAAGAACAACAAGGCGCCGGGTGATGATGGAATCACTGCAGAGTTTCTGAAAGCGGGTGGTACACCGGTACTTAAAGTCTTTCAGAAACTTTTCGTAAAAACGTCTTTTCGTCCGACATACCTCAGTGCCTCAAGTCGAGAGTTTTCGACAGTTGTGTTGCCAGTGATGACATATGGAACTGAAATGTTGTCTTTTACTGTTGGCCTTATGAATAAGCTCAAGGTAGCCCAACGCGCTATGGAGAGGCCTATATGCTCGGAGTTTCTCCGAGAGATTGAATCAGGAATGAGGAGATTCGCAGACGAACCAAAGTTACCGACATAGCCCAGCGGATTAGTTAGTTGTAGTGGCAATGGGCAGGGCACATAGCTCGGAGAACTGATGGCCGATGGGGCAGTAAAGTTCTTGAATGGAGACCACGCACCGGCAAGCGCAGCGTAGGACTTCCACCGACCAGGTGGACCGACGATATTATTAAGACCGCAGGAACGCGCTGCTTCCAACCGGCCTTATTGGAAATCCATAGGGGAGGCTTATGTCCAGCAGGTGGGCGTCCTACGGCTGATAATGATGATGAACCTATTTTATGTAATTAGCAATTCATCTCATTTTTCTTATTATTAATCCCATGTCTTAATTTTGCATTATTTAGGCAATAAATATTATTTTATTTAATAAAAAAAAAAGAAGCAACCATAACCTAAAAACTTAATAAACTTGTTTCGTAAATTTAAATTTGAAAAATAAAAACTTACTAACGCAATTATTCTAGTGTGCTCGTTTAACGCTTATTTCATTATTTAGAAGTTGTAGTTGATAGAACAATATCATCATCATTTTCAATATTTATTTTCCTTCTTTTTAGGGTTCCGTACCTCAAACGGAAAAAACGGAACCCTTATAGGATCACTTTGTTGTCCGTCTGTCCGTCTGTGTGTATGTCAAGACTCTTTATCTCAGGAACGCGTAAAGATATCGAGTTGAAATTTAAACTGTATACGTATATCTATGGTCTCTTGCATTGTGTAAAAGAAAAACTTCTCAGTTATCATTTAAAAAGTTAGAGCCGTTTATGTCGTAAAAACCGCATATTTTGCACTCACAAAAATCAAAACCTACAGGGTACTTCCCGTTGACATAGAACTATGAAATTTGGCGAGAAACATTGTGTCAGAGTACACATATAGGAATAAATCTGAAAACTGTACGTTTTTATTTAAATCACAAAAAATAAGGCCTCAAAGTTCACAAAATATGGGTTCGAAATTCAAAGTTAGTAAATCGTATCTTGTAAGGTACGAGTATCATATAAAATAACTTCATTAGCACATGCTAAAACAGGTTTCTAATTATTTTATTATTTTAGCAACGTGTTTGTACGGAACCCTCAATATGCGAGCCTGACTCGCACTTGTCCGGTTTTTTTAGTTTGAAATTTCACTCTGGACTCTATTCCACTTACCACAAAAGATTAAAACACGCTTTAAACACTGTTTAACCGTGCAATTTGTATTGTTAAACATTATCTAAAGCGTGCGTAAAACTTTTGTGGTAAGACGACGTATTTATTTTGTTGATATTTTTTTTTCGCAACTGTGAATGAAATGTCTTCTACAGTGTTGGTTCTGTGGCGCTTACCGAAAACGCTCAAAATATATAGTACCTACTTCAAACCTGAATAGATTTCATAACTAGGTGTCCACCTACTGGAAACTAAATATTTAGAACTTATTTATATTATTTAGAATTTTACTGGATAATAAATATTTATTTACACCCAGGTGGACAAAGGTGAGCCATTGTAAAAAAAAAAACTTTCCACGGTTCATCTAGGTGGTCTCAGGAGGTGGACAGTAGGAAAGAACTGCTTGTGGGGAGGCCTATGTTCAGCAGTAGGTTATTAAAAAGACTGGCACAGTACAGTATACATTAAAATTTCAAATTCTACTCGTTTATTTATTTATTATACCTAAACTGTTATTACCTCATTTCACTGTGACTTTCAGGTTTGCAAGTCTAAAAAATACCTTTGTGAATCAAAACCTTGCAATGCAGAAAGAGGACTATTACTCCATGATGGCGTATAATAATTCCAAACTGTACAATGTTGTTACAGCTAAGGTAAATACTTAAATTGATAGATGTTATTTTTAAACTTTCGCGACTTGAGTACATTTTTTATTCTTACCGCGCAATATTATGTATACGAAATAAATAATAAATTTAACAATTATTATTAACTAGTTTTTATCCGCGGCTTCGCCCATATGTTATTTTAATTTTTGACGCAATATCATTATAATTTATAGCCTATGTGTTATTCTGATATATATGCTATATTATTGCAAAGTTTCATCTCAATCCGTTCAGTAGTTTTTGCGTGAAAGAGTAACAAACATCCATCCATCCATCCATCCATTCATCCATCCATCCTCACAAAATTTCGCGTTTATAGTATTAGTAGGATACTTGTCTTTTCGATAAGTCCCGTTGAATAAATAAATTATTAGAGTTACTGCTGACACCAATATGAATGACGGGGGTACTAACCCGGCGTAAAATCGCAAAAAAATCATATGTTCTTTAAGAAAAAACCTCTGATCACTGACTTTGATGTATGGAACAGCTGTTTTTTTTACGTATAGGGTTGGCGCTCTAAGAATCCTTACTAATGTGTACTCTAAATCCGAAAGTGTCTTTCTTGGTTTTTTACTCTTTTATGCAGCAACAGAGGATCGACTTGATTTTTGGCGATCTACTCGTTCTAAGCTATTGTAGTAGAGAAGCGCAGAACACGCCATCTTCGTGTTGGTTTTTGGTGCCAGTTGTAATTCTATGTATCAAGCAAATAAGATTATCGGATTTAAAAAGTTGTCGCTTATATTTTCCAGATTTTAAGTGAAGAATGGAAATCGAAGGGAATCAGTGTGAACTCGTTACATCCAGGGAACATGGTGTACACAAATCTAAGCAAGTCGTGGTGGCTGTTCAGATTGGCTTTCCTCTTTGTGCGTCCTTTTACCAAGTCTTTGGTAGGTATATAGAGTAAAATACCCATGCCTTACCATAACTCGTCTTACGCTTCAATCAAATTGGTTTGCGCCGTAGCCTAGCTATTATTATGATAGCTGCCCTCACTTATAGAAGTGTATATTATATATATTATTACGGCTTATACGAACATTCTTTTTAGTACCTAGCTAGCTAGCTAGCCGGGTGACTAGCCCTGGTGTCAGAGTTTTTAGACCGCCTGAAGGCCTCTGACATGGCTAAACGATTAAAACAACCGGGACCTACAATTTAACGTATCATCCGAGCCACGGTAGCGTTCAGTTGGAAAATGCCACCCGCGGTCACCCATCTAAATACTGACCGCGCGGAACGTTGCTTAATAGTAGTGTATTTAACTTGCAATATATAGATATTTGCACCGAATATGTGTGCTTAAAGAATTAATTATTAATAAAGAATTAAAAGATTCATAGTAAATACTGAAATTCGGCCCGCATTTGCCACTTTTCACAAGGATTTCAAACATTTTGTGCGCTTGCAACCATTTTAGACAATCATGCTATTTTTCAAGATACTTTTATTTGTTTCACCTGCAGCACGGGTAGTATGGGCAAAGGAACAAATTGTCTTTCCACCATTATATCCCCTCGAAGAGGAAATAAAGTATCGATTGACAAATACAACTGACATTAAAAGTGGATAAAATGTTTGTAACTAACTCCTTTGAACTCGATTTTGACCCACTTTAGGTTTAAAGTGGGTGACGGTCACAAGTGGTATATTATTCAGAGAAAAATCTAACCAAGATGATATATATGTTACAGTCAAAGTGATTAGTCCGTTATTATGTATAATAACATCTGTATAGGTTTGGGGTCCATCGAGCAGATTTGAGGTGTTTTCTAGAAGCTCGAACTCGACAGATGTCTGGGTGGACGGGTGTGGCTGGTCCAGGTAGCTGTTATTTCGTTCGAGCTCCACTTCTGGTGGGAGATATTCTTGGGACAAGTTTATCTTCGCTCTGTACAGGCTTGCCGCTTCCTAGATTCGCAGGTCAATGGGGAGGGAGAGGGCGAGTGCTGACTTGAGAGAAACAGTACGATATGACTTACAGATTTTTAGGGCAAAACCTCTTTGGAGTGCGTTCAAATGAGACTTGTTTTCCTCGAGGTCTGCCGCTTGCGCCCATACGTTTGAGGCATACATGATGATAGGTTCCACAACTGCGACGCAGATGTCAGACTGTTCAGTCCCCAGGTCACTTTCGCTGCGCACGCGAGCTGTTTGTAAATGCTCGCTACCTTTTTACACTGGGCGTTTATGTGCGTTTTGAAATTGAGCCTTCGGTCGATCAACAGGCCTAACAGCTTGACTTCTTCAACAAGATTAAGCTGAACGCCTGACATGATTACGTTTGGGGGTTCATACTTCAACTTTCTTGTTAACAGTATCGCGTTGGTCTTTTGCGCTGCAAAGTTGAGTTTTTTCCGTACCCATTCCACAATCATATCTAACGTGTGATTGGCCTGCTGTTCGATGATGATCGATGACTGACTTGTAAACATGAGAACGACGTCGTCTGCGAAGGCTTGACAGTAAACTCCCTCTGCCTCTAGTAGTCGCAGCAACGAGTCTAGAATTACATTCCAAAAGGTGGGTCCACTGATTGAGCCTTGGACACATCCTTTAGTTGTTTCCCTCTCGCTTGCCGCTCTGTCATAGTTGACTACAACCTTCCGGTCTAGGAGGTATGAGTTTGCCATCTCATAGAGGTTAGTAGGACACCTCTTCTTCGCTAATTGGTATTTTAAGGCGGGCCACCATGCATTGTCAAAGGCGCCCTCTATGTCCAGGGAGACTAGGAGTACTAAATTTTTGCTGTTCACTCCGGTTTTTATGTGCTCTACCAGGTCATAAAGGGCAACTTCAGTTACCCGTTGGGGCATGAAGCCGTACTGTTTCTGACTGATGGTTGGGAGGAGATGCCATTGGAATCGGGCCACTAAAAGCTTTTCGACGATTTTTCCGGGAACAGGCAAGAGACCTATGGGACGGTAAGATTTCGGTTGTGTGTAGTCTGTCTTACCGGGCTTACGTAAAATGACCACATGAGCTACCTTCCACTGCTTAGGAAAATGTCCCAGCGACAAGCACTTGTTTGCTACGGCTAGGAATGTTTCCCCATCAGCCCGGATAGCTGCGGCGCATATGTCAGCAGTAAGCCCATTTATTCCTGGGGCTTTATTCAGATTTAGTGTTCGTTACACAGATTCCAATTCTGCTGACGTAAATGGAGAGTCACTTTCCGGTAGGTCCCTTGGCGTTTCTCTTGTCCGTTCCCGTAATTCTGCTTGTGTCTGTGCTTCCAGAGTCGTCAGAATAGTCGTTCTGGCCAGTAGTTCTGCAGAGTGCTGCGGGGACAGGGTGTTGCCTTCGGTATCGCGCAGAAGCAAGTCTTCTTGCCTCTCTGAGGTTTTACGGATCACCCTATAGATTGTCCCACATGCTTTCTTTCTCCTGATTCGTGCAGAGCTCCTTCCAGTCCACGAACAATTTGTTACAGTTACGTTAATACATTAACAATTCGTTTATTAAACTATAAGTAATTTATTTTATTCTTTACTGGACTAATCGCGGACTTAAAATACGAGACAAATAAGTAAAATCACTATCCCGACGTTTCGTCCGGGTGTTTATACGGTCTCAACAACTCGGTCCAAACGTTGCGTCGCGATAATAACATCTCAACAAAAACATGTAAAAAAGCTTTTAAAAAGTACTAGAACTCGAGCAACAGTTGTCCGTAGAAAGTTTTGAGATCTGATGTAAACACAATACTGTTTATTTATTCAGTACTTATCTACGAGAGCATCAAAGTTGATACGTCCAGATAAAGCCTCCATAAACAAGTACTGAATAAATGAATCGACTTGTGTTTACAATGTGCTTACAATAGATCTCACAACTTTTTACAGATAACTGTTGCTTGAGTTCTTGTACTTTTTACATGCAATGTTTTTGTTGAAATCTCACTTCTTTTTGTAAGTGATGGACTGATGGTCTATCACCAACATCCCCCTCATGGAGGGTTGCTCTGTCCTTACCCTGCCCCCTACGGTGCCTCCCACGGTGCCCCCTATCTCGTACCATAATTAACTTAAATTACTGGTTCGATTTAGATGAAATCTGGAAATATTTTGTGTTATTTCTTTATTATGAAAATTCAGTCGTCTAGCTTTATCCAGAATGCTGATAATACTGAAAATGGCCTGAGTGGCTTCGAGAAAGGTATTACAGCTATTATGCTTACGGCTGTGCTTTTTTGCTAGACTTGTTTGTGAGCTGCATTGCTTCACTGAGGACTCTAAATAAATTTCTTGAAGGACTACATTAACTATAAACTCCCTCGCTACGCTCGAGAGTTAACTCTAGGGTCCCTCCCTGCACTCAGGGTTCGAAATATCACCCGTGACACAAGACACGACTTCGTTCTCAGCATAGTCTACTAGGTATTATCTCGTATTTTAGTGTACGTAGTTTTCGAATAATGTGCTCAAATCGCGAAAGTTTAAAAATATAATTTATTTTGTTTCAGCAACAAGCGGCCGCTACGTCAGTGTACGTGGCGACCGCAGAGGACCTGGAAGGCGTCACCGGCTTGTATTTCAATAACTGCTTTTACTGCGAAGAGTCTGCTCTTGCGAGAGACCGGGAAATCGCTACGTCCGTCTTTAACATGTCGCTCAAAATGATACACGAACGGATGGGCTCAGATCATATAGAGCAGTATGTCAGAAGGGTCATATAACTGCTTCGATACTGCGAAGAGTTTGCTCTAACGAGAGACCGGGAAACCGCTAACATCAGTCTTTAACAAAACGATTCACGAAAGGATGGGCTCAGATCATATAGAGCAGTGTCACACAAGGGTTATAGGTATAGCGTTGCGTTGCAATAATTTGTATGTAAACACGCTTAAGATTCATATTTTTTTTTATTAATGCATTGTCATAGTTGTGCAAAGTTTAAAGAAAATCCGATCGCTCAAAGTAGGTCAAAATCAAGCTCAAAGGGGTAGCAAGTAAAATCTCAGTTAAAATCAGTGACATTTCGCTGAAGACACGTATGGCTAAAAATAATGGCATAAATGAGCATAGTTATAGGCCGAATCATACAAGTCGATGAATGTGAAGTTAGCTACAAGCTGCGCAATATCCAATCAATGCGCAGCTTTATGTGAGCTTCAGTCAGGATTGGATATTGCGCAGCTTGTAGCTAACTTCACATCCGCCGACTTGTATGATTCGACCTATACCACCCATTCCAAACTATCTATGTATCGAAGTATTCCGTATAGTACGAAGTATTCCGTATAGTAGCGCACAATATACCACCAAAAACATCGAAAGATGTTTACGGGTTGTCTATGGAACTCATTAAAATGGCAATAATTCCTTTGGCGCCGGTTCTAGCTGACCTATTTAATGAGTGTCTAAAGGAGGGATCTTACCCCTCACCACTGAAGATAGCAAAAGTCTCCCCAATTTCCAAGGGCAAAGGTAAACGTGACGATATAGACGGGTATAGACCTGTGGCAATAATACCAGCAATAGCTAAAGTGTTCGAAAACGGACTGAGTTCTAGGGTGGTCGATTTTCTTCAGGATACAGACGCGCTCTCAGAGTGTCAGTTTGCTTACCGCAAGGGAAGATCCACCACCTCACTTACTCGCGAGCTGGTCCGCCGCGTGATGGCCGCTCGTGAGCGCAAGCAGCAGGTAGCAATCTTGTGCTGCGATTTATCCAAGGCCTTCGACGTTGCGGACCACAAAGTACTCGCCTTTAAACTCGAGCACTACGGGTTCCATGGCAATCCGCATTCCGTACTGACGGGCATCATGCGGGGCCGCTCGCAGGTCGTTGATGCCGGTGATGGTAAAACAAAGTCAGACCCACTGTCGGCAGAAATGGGGGTCGCTCAGGGATCATCAGTCTCAAACATAATGTTTTCCCTACTGCTAAATGATCTGCCTGATGCTGTAACAAACGCGGATATCCTAATGTACGCTGACGACGTAGCTGCTATTGTAACCGCGTATAACTCAGATCAACTAGAAGCGAACCTTAATGCAACTGCCCTAAGTCTGGCTGAGTGGTTTCAGGCGAACGGCTTGGCTCTAAATTTAAATAAAACCCATTTTGTGCACTTCTGCCTCTCAGGCCACGCCACGAAAACACTAAAAGTGATGGTAAATGGCGACGATATTAAGCAGGTGCACAGCACAACATTCTTAGGGTTCGAGATTGATAGAAGTATGACATGGGAGCGCCACATTGACAAGCTTTGCGGAAAAGCAAGCAGAGCGTGCTTTGCGCTCAGACGGCTCTCCAGAGTGGTGTCGGCGGAGGTGTCTCGTGCGTGCTACTTCGCCACGGTGCACTCGAGACTACAGTATGGTGCAGAATTGTACGGACGCGGCGCCGACTGGAAGCGCGCTTTCCGGGCGCAAAAACGTGCCGTGCGTGCGATAGTGGGGGTGTCGCGATGCACCTCCGTGAAACCCTATTTTAAGGAGCTCGGAATTCTCACGTTGCCGGCTATCCTGATCTTTCAGGTGGCTGTTTATGTGAGATGTAACCTGGGCATATTTAAAAAACACAGCGATGTGCACTCGTACAACACCCGGAATGCTAATAAGCTTGTGAGCATACCGCGCTCACTCACGAAGTCTGGTAAGCTGACGCACGTTATAGGACCGGATGTTTACAACAGACTGCCTGAAAAGGTCACTGAGGCTCTCAGCCTCAACAGTTTTAAAAGCAGGTTGAAGCGGTACCTAATCGAGCAAGCGTTCTACGACTTTGAAGAGTTCAAAGATCATAGATAGTAGTAGGTAAGGTCGAGTCTTGTAATTGCAACTATAAATATTGGAGTCCTTACGTCACCGCTTGATAATTCTATATTTATAAGTAAAATGTTTTTTTTCAAAGATTCGCTATTAAGTAAATTTAATGTAGATTTATATCATCGTCATACATATAGGAAAGCTGTAAAGAATAAAAACCTATTTAATAAATTTCTGACACAGGCACAAATAGTTGCAATTACCAGTCCTGGCGGGTAATTGCAACTAACTGCTTTTTTACTTTTTTTTTCTGTGGGTGCTGCTACCGTTAAATTGAAAAAATATGACTTGTTCAACATTTTATAAGATTTTGATATCTATGCCTTGGTAATAAAGTTAAATTTTGCACAAAATTGCTTTTTAGCCATGGGCCGTCCCATGGCTAAAAAGCAATTTTGTGCAAAATTTAACTGCAACTATTTGCCTACAAATAGTGTTGGGAACCTTGTTGTGGTTTTATCGACTGGCATGGTAGCAACATTAAAAGTCAGTAATACAGTTTTATAGATGTTTATATTGAATGTAATCAAAGCACGTTATCGGACATTAATAATTATTTAAATTGACGAAACTTAAAATACTCACTTCTAACTTGTAATTACAGTAGGTAATCTTTTAGTAATCAAACAACCATTTTTACTTATCTTTGCAAAAAAACAGTCTTTATAGTCATAATATATAGACATTTTTAATTCTATCTGAGATATATTTTTGATTTTATCTATTTATAAAAAAAAAGTAGTACATTGAACAAACTAAGGTAACCTAAGTGCCCATGATTCATGAAAATAATTCATATATTATTCAGTACTACACAAGTGGATCAGAATTTTTATATTTGTCTCAAAGAGCGGCACTAGTTTCAAGTAGATATATAAACGAACTATTTAACTACTGCTGGTATGGCTAGTATCCCTTTCGATAAAATATTTTTATCGTAGTGGTCATTTTCACTGTCGCATCACTAGCATTATCATACTTCATACAAAAGCGGTCGTATAATTGCAACTAACCTAAAAATTTAGAAATAGTTGCAATAACCTAACTTTTGATTTTTAGTCTGATAAATGTAACTGAACCCATAACTTGGGCTAGATTTATCGTGGAATGAAACAAATAGGTAAAAAACAACTTACCGTGGTAGATAATCACTCTTTTTATGAAGAAACCTACCAAAAACCCTTATAAACAGAATTAAATACTAATTACGCTCCGCGTGTACGCCACGTCACTCCGAACAAAATGGCGGTTTGACAAAAGGACATGTCATTCACACAGTTCAATAGCTATCAGCGCCATCTTTGTTTTTTCATTGGCCCTTAGGATAGAAGAACAATATAACGCCTGTCGTTGTTCGAAACAGTGACGATAGATGGAGTTATTTAAATTAGTCGCAATAACCAGATAGTTGCAATTACAAGACCCGACCTTACTATGTAAAATTATATTAATATTAATTAATTATATTAATTATTTATACATATATTTGTTGACTTGTAAACTATGTTTATGAATAAAATGACTTTGACTTTGACTTCATACATATATACAATATAGCTACAAGCTGCGCAATATCCAAATAATGTATGTTCAATCGTATGTACTCCCAATATATTCAAGTCGCCATAGTAATAAAAATAATTGTATGTAAGTATTGTAAATAGATAGTGAGGGACAATAAAACAACAATCTTTATATTATTTATTTTATTACCTATATGAAAACGAAGCTTAGATATAAAATTGAAATGTCTTCATTATTTTAAGAAAGTAAGCAAATAGCCATATTTTCAATGAAAAAGGGGAAAGATTATGGTCTAAGACAACACGAGCTTCAAGCCACAACAACAGAGCCAAGTAAATAATAAAATATCGACACGTGCGGGTCGGACTCGCGCACGAAGGTTACCGTACCGTATGGAACCCCCAGTTTTAAACTGAATATACAACTAAATACATCATCTGAGAAATATCCAACTGTCTAGCTATCACGGTTCATGAGATTCACTTTGGTGACAGACAGACAGACAGACGAACAACGGAGTCTTAGTATCACATAGGTATTGCCCCGAGACTTCGAGAGGTAGGCTTGTACGTATCAAGTGAGAAGTCCCGCAAACCTTAAAATTTTAGTTTTCTCATTCTCATTTGAAGTATGGGCTAAGTCCTGCACTGACGTGCCGCATGGGGTGTTTTGTGCATTTCCCCCTCCAGCGTCTACCCGAGCCAGCCCAGCTCCTTAAAATAACGGAGCGTGGCACTTGGCCGCTGGCATAACTGCTTCAGTGGCTTGGATGGTATACTGGATGGCGATGAAGATGATGATGTTGATGCTGATGTCAAAGCAATAGTAGTAGTAGTAGCGTCATGCAACCCGCAAGCGATTCTAGTTTCTGCCGTGGCCTTACAATGCCACAAAACATGCTCTACCGTTTCATTCTCCTGCAGGGTCCTGCAGAGTAGGCTGTCGGTGGCTCCCAGTTTATACACGTGACTATTCAAGTTGCAGTGACCAGTGATGAGCCCTACCATAAGTCGGAGGTCTTGTCGCTGCAACCTCAATAGATCGTTTGTAATTTTTCTGTTCAGGGCTGGGAATTTGTATTTGCCTGAGAAAGAAAAAGACACAAAAATTTTTGTTTATTTATTTTGTAAAATAAATTCATCGAAATCATGAAAATAGCTTTAACGATGTTAATATTTAGGTAAGAGGTTTTCTTAATAAATGTATCTGTAGGTAGGTTTAGTATTATTTTTTGATTTTGATTTTTTTGATTTAGCGAGGCTCGGTCGCTCTCTAGTAATCCAATTAACAACAAACAATAACACTTTATAAGACAACCACATTACGTACCTAACACATTGTACAATACCTACATAATTACATTTTGTAATGGATGTTGAACATAATAATTATTACGATTAATTTAAGTGTTAATTTCTTATGAAATACCAGATGGGTGCGTACTTAGATGGGTTAGTTTACCTACTTTATTTTTACGTAGGTAATAGGGTTGACAGTCCCATTTCATCAAAAGTTAAGTACATATTGTATGTGTATATATATTATAGGTAGATATTAATATTCGGACCGGGAACTCTCATTTCGTGCTTTTAATAAATACTATTCTGTTCTTCATACTAAGTAACTTTTTTTCTACAACTATTGTCAAATCTCGGTCGTTTGTTTTGTTGTACATACTACCATTAACAGAAAGCCGACCGATTATATAGGTACCAGTAACCCTATTGCCTATATCACACCTCCGCTGCGAAACCCAAAGGGCGAAACCGGCATAGTTTCGCTATGAGTTGTGAGTTGTTGGGCGGCGAAGCAATAGCGAAATTCCCTGCTCTAACGTACAAAACAGCCTATGATGTTGTGTCTTTCTAACATGATTTCGCTCATTTGCTTAGGCGCCGTCTACATCTCCGCCCGTTGTCCGCCATTTTGGAGCGGTTCCGCGTGTATCTCGGACGCGTCTGCAGCAATCGATAATTTTTAGGTTATTGTTAGGTTTCGCTATTATAGTTTCGCGTAAGTGAAGTACTGTTGCACAGCGAAACTCACGCAGCGGTTTCGCAGTTGTTGTTTCGCAGCGGAGGTGTGATATAGGCATGAAAGTATACATAAAGAGTATGTGCTAAAAGAGAGCCGTCGTGGCGTTACGGTGAGCTAACAATAAGATTTTAATCAGCAGCCAAGGTACATGGTAGACGCGAGTAGGTACTAATGAAAACCGAATTGGTGTCTTATCAAGTCAAAGCAGCCGTGGTGGTCTAGTGGTAGTAACACCCGACCTGCAATCGTGAGGTCGTGGGTTCGAATTCTGATCCCGTACCAATGAATTTCTTTGGAACTTATGTACGGAATTTCATATCATTGTCTTTTCGGTGAAGGAAAACATCGTGAGGCAACCTGCATACGTCCGTAGAAGAAATTCGATGGCGTATGTGAATCCACCAACCCGCACTGGGCCAGCGTGGTGGATATGACCCAATCACCCTTCGTGGGTAGGCCTACGTCCTGCAGTGGACTATTAAAAAGGCTGGTACAGTACAGCCTAGTCTATCAAGTATCAAACACTTAGTTGTACTAACAATGACAGAGCAATTTTGTCAACGTAACAGATTAAGTAAAATGGCACACGGGCGGCCTTAATTCCTACGACGATTACAAACTCTTTTATCCATCGATCAGCCATATACAGGACGTCTCCTGTTGGACATAAGCTATGAATCTTCAATAAGACCGGCTGGAAGCGGCATTTATCCAGAGCAATCCTGCGGGCGTGATGAGGTCGTCTGTCCACCTCGTAGGTGGGCGTTCTACTCTGCGCTTGCCGGTGCGTAGTCTCCGCTCTAGACCCTTACGACTCCACCGGTCATCAGTCCCAAAAATTGAGAAAAAAATCAGATGTTCTCTACAAAACTACAATTTGGAATCGCCAAAATGTATGACACGGCTGATTTTTTTCTTGAATTTCGGTTTGATCCCATAGTAAAAGTTGTTCATAATGATGGTCTTAATCACCCCCATTCGACTTAGTACAGGGTAAGCAGATAACCCTGTGTAGCGCTTTATAAAAAATCATAGCTCAAATCTGTAACACAGGAAACATTGAGAAAAGAATTGCATATTTTTTTTATTTGAAAGCTGGTGCTTCCCTTGTGGTCCCGTTTAAATTTTATTTAAATCGGTTGAGCTATTTTTATATAATCACCAGTAATGTGAAAATTACTCCATCGATCCGTGCGAACTATTCGAATTCTGTTCAAGGTGTCGGTTATGGGTGTTATGTCGTTTTTTTGCGAAAAATAATATTGATTGTTATTATAATATACTACGGGACTAATCGCGCACTAAAATTACGAGATAAATAAATACCTCATCATCCCGACGTTTCGGCCGAGTTGCATTGACCGTGGTCACGGGTAGACTTGAGTCTACACATAGAAAAATGTGTTCAAATCGCGATAGTTTAAAAACAACAAATATTTATTGTTGATTGAATTTCTGTTATGTTGAAATGTGATACCCCTGGATTTAATCGTCTATGTCCATTAGTTAGTTTAGGTTTTTACTTGAAATGACATGTTTCTTCTACTTTTCTGTTGGTTGCTTTTCAGTGAGTTTATTTTTTTATTCTTACAATAAGTTATGGAGTTGCGTTAGTACGAAATGCTAAGATCAATATAGTTCTAGCTTCATATTTTATTATAGTAGGGCTAATATTTAGAGTTACAGCGCACAGTGGATTGGCAAGTTGAAATGGCAGTGGGCAGGACACAACACGGGGAACTGATGACTCATATAGTGGACAAGTGGAGACCACGTACCTACCTACCGGCAAGCGCAGCGTAGGACGTCCTAAGTGGACTGATGATATCATTGAGACCACAAAATTGCGCTGGATCTAAGCTGCTTTCTCATAGTTCACAAACGCTAATACCAAATGGCAAATTTTACTCATTGGTCTTTTGTAAAGCTGTATAATTTGCCGTAGCGTATTGGTGTGGTCTGTAGTGCTATAGCCTTTTCGGAAACCGGCTTGTTCGGGAGGCTGGAAATCATCAAGCCTGTGTTTGAAACGGTCCGTAAGGACTTGAAAATAACTTGTAAACATGGTTCAAAAGCGAGATAGGCCCGTGTAGTTCTTCAATAAGGTATTGTCACTCTTGAAGAATAACATCACCACTCATCTGTTCCATGCTTCTGGCCTCTAGGACGACGGTGAACAGTCATCAGTACATTATCTGCTTTTATGTAAATCTGTCCTGCTAATCTTGGATTTTGCTATTCCGGGATTTTGCTTATCCGTCCTTCGGCTGCAGAGACTCTATCTAATCTATAGGTACTTATCTACTTGTTGTTACTTTATTTCCTCACAGGTGATTTCCCATTCGCCGCGTGTTTGAATCACAAATTAGGTGATGAAGATGAAAGGGTGAAAATGGCTAGCATGTTGCTGGCTCTGTCGGAAGATGTTATTAAAAATCAGAACCAAAAAATGCCCCTCGTAGCTAAAGTAAGAAAATAATATATATAATAATATATTTTCATAACTTGCCATTTTTATAACAATTTTGAATGGGTAGGTATGAAAAGTCATCAGACTTCAAGATGATTAAAGGTGACGTCCACAAGTGGTATATTATTTATTCAGAGAAAAATCGAACTAAGATGATATATATATATCATTTGAAAGCTTGTTTTATGGGCTTCCCAAAAATATTTTACTTAGATTTTTTCACCCCTCCAATTGTTTTTAAATGCTAAAAATAAATAATAAAATTTGTATGAAAAATAATAATACAGCTTGTAATTTTTTCTAGTTAGCAATAATAAAGTGCTTCTATTTAAGTTTACTTGCATTCGTAGCTTATTCTTCCACATTCATCTTTAATTTGCTAAAATTAAACATTATAACCTACCAGTGTGACCAGTTAGTAGGTACAATGTGACAAAAAACACTTAAAATGTGTGTCTCATTGGTAAAAATGCTTTTAATTCACAATTTGGAGGTTACTTAATCAGGGTCGCTAGAGATTAAACTACCTATTAAGCCAAATATATTTATTATTTATCCTACTAAATTCTAAATTAATTTTAAAAAAATCGGAGGGCTCTTTATTGTTTTTAACTGTTGTAATAAGACTCAGAAAAATATGAACTTTTACGAAATGTAACAAGTGTTGTGGTTAGATTTTTTGATTATTATTATACCAGCCTCCATACATTTTGTGGACATGTCCTTTACGTTGTCGTATTATATAGGCCGAATCAAACTTAATGGCATCTGTGAACACGAAGCGAGTGGTTGCGCAGTAGCAATATATCTTAATATATATAAATCTCGTGTCACAATGTTTGTCCTCAATGGACTCCTAAACCACTTACTTAACCGATTATAATAAAATTCGCACACCATGTGCAGTTCGATCCAACTTGAGAGATAGGATAGTTTAAATCTCAAATTATAGTCGCAATTTTAATTTATTTAGCTACAGCAACGCGTGGCCGGGTCAGCTAGTTGATTTATAAATATGTAACAGCGCAAAGAGATCGATCGGTCGAGATCACACAGGTAGGTACCATTTCCAATCAGTACATAATTAAAAGAATAAACCAAAACATTACTTACTATAATTTAGGTGAGCAAGAAGTATACTTACCTATTACTAAAACTGCTCAACTTACTCGTTTCACAAAATATACCAATATTTCCGTTCCGTATAATATACTTATTCCGTTTCATTGCGTGCATTAACCAAAACATTACTTACTATAATTTAGGTGAGCAAGAATTATACTTACCTATTACTAAAACTGCTCAACTTACTCGTATCAAAAAATATATCAATTTTTCCATTCCGTATAATATATTCCGTTTCATTGCGTGCATTTATTGTCGAACGGACAGCTATAAACGCTGCAACTACATTTCCTAGGGAAAATCTCCAGGAAGTCATAACTATCATAATTTTATTGTCACCGTCAGACTAATTAATCTCAGGTCTTCGGTAAGACATTTCATTTTGATCAGTCGCATTTTCCAGGCTCGCCAAGATAATTCTATATCAGCGCCGTATGAGGTCGGGTACATGGTCCAGACGATACAAGAACATTATAGAAGGATGCTCGATAAATGGAGGAGCACCAGAATTGACATTAGACGTAAGATTTTGGTATCATCATCATCGGTACCATCCGCAGGAAGTCCACTCTGCCCTCCCTATGGAGAAAGCCGTCATTGCAGGCACGAGTTATTTCGATTGTGATAAAATCATTGCATTAAGGTGCAGCGATTTTTTGGAGGATTTTTCGGCTTTTCCTACAAAGAGGGCAGCACTGATGACCATCGGCTACCGCTATGAATTACCTATAAGACTTGTTAGAGGCGGTTTGCATTTAGCGTGCTCATGCGGTCGGTGCCCCTTATCGGTGGATGCTCCACCTCCATGCTACGATTGCATGCATGCGGTCTCCATTTAAGAATTTTACAGCCCTTTTGTTCTTTTACCTGTGAAAGTCCCGGCCCTCAGGAAAGGAACGCATTTAAAGATAGAAAAAAATATCGAAATCTCATAATAATTAATAGATACCTACCTTTATGTAGATACTCCACTATTACTAAAAATCCCTAACCCTTGATAAGGTACCTATGCATCTCAAAGGCTAATATAATTTACTAATGTAAACTAAGTGGTAAAGATGTCCTACTGATCAACTGTTCCTAGCTGTGCATATCACTATTGTTGATATGGTTGTAGTTTAGTTGAGCAGTGAGGATGAAACGCCACAATGTAGCTGCAGTAAGTATCGATGATAATATAATATTATTTTTTTTAGAATTCTACGGAATGGAAGTTTTACTTTATCTCGAAGAGATCGAACATCTATATTGGTCTATAAAACATGAAGTCTACATGCTACACGAAATCGAAAGGAAGTATAGTATAAAGACGCCTTTGAACAAAACTCATGAAGACTCAATAGCCATAGAAGTGAAACCAGGGCGTCCTCCCGAATATCTTTTACGCGATAAGTATAAGGTAGCAAAACCTTTCAATCCGAAACAGTTTATGGAAAAAATTATGGGAAAGACTACGCAGAAAGGTAAACCAGGTAACACAAAATCAGCAAGAACCAGAGTAATGCATACTCCACAGCTTGTGGTTGATGAAGATGGTAAAACGAGAGTGGTTATGACCCCGTATACTTCCCGAAGACCCAACGTTACCTACTTTCCTCGCGAATACGGCTGGGACATTTACGAATTTAATTCTGATGTGTAATTTCAATTTTATTGTCAAAAATATTCTTTATAGACTCAGGTCTATGTCGAATGTACTTTATTAATCTTAAAAAAAGTTGGGAACCTTTATAACTGCTGATTAAAGCCGAAAACATAGGTACTATCGGATGCGGCTGACGGACGCGACTGACAGGCGCGACTTAGCAATGTGCACAGTCTTTAAACTATGTGCCAGATCGCCCTCGGACGTCCGAACGCTCAAGGTCGTCCGAAGGTGACTTCCGCGACTTGTGTCCGATAGTGTGCATGGTTTCAGTGTACTTTCATAGTCTAGATACCTATCAATCGCGGCTGTCAGTCGCGTCCGTAAGCCGCGTCCGATAGTGTTTCCAGCTTAACTGTACCTACTCTTTTTGTAATAGCTTGACACTTAGTGTCTTATAATTCTTATCAAAATGTCAAAATTGAATACTTAATATGTGTGTGGAAAAAGTTTAGGTATAATGATACATTGGAGTAGATATTCCAATGTATCATTGTAAACTTTTTCAACACACATATTTGTAAATATCCGTCGTGTCGTCACAAAGTGGTTGACTAAATCAAAAACTTAATTAGATTTCTTTACTAGATCTTATTCTGGACTTATTCACTTAAATTTACATTTAACTATACAATAAATTACTACCTAAAATATGTCGTCGAAGTGAATATTTCATTATAACCTGGTACTTATTGCTTTTTTCTTCACATCCTCCTTTCGAGACCTCGGTAGAAGTAAAGACATCGCTCCACAAACTGTAACAATAAATAAGTACATAAATGATATTCTAAAAAAATATGCAACGTTTACATAATTATACTCCCATTTTGGGAGCTTTCACAATTTTTCACTAAGTAGGTATGACCAAAACATGGTTCCATAGAAAACTATTTCGCGCCAAATATCCGCTATTTTAATTTGTTTTATAAACATAATCTAATAGGCCGAGATCCCACTGCAAGAACATCCCGATTATAGCGTACACGGTTCAACCATTTTTTTTACGTAATTATACGAATAGGAGAATATAATTATTTAAATAAGGTTGCCGTGCGAAATTTGGCCGCAAATATTTGAAATTTAAAAATGTTTAGTTAATTTATAGGAAAATATAACCTTCATTTGTTTTTTAAATAAGTAGGTAGAAATCAAAATGTTAGGAAATTACTAAAATTAGAAGTTACAATTCGCTAGGCAACCTTGTATAGGTATATTTAAGGTTCGTAATGTATCCAAAAACAAGTGAATGAAATGTTTTATCAAAAAATAATCATACTTTTTTCAATCAAAAATACTGGCGGCCACATTTCGCAAGGCAACCAGGTTTATATGTATTATCCAGCGACCTTCAAGATAGACACCTAATCGTACAAAATGAAATGTCGCTGTCCAATATCAACCAATACATATAGAATCAACCAATCCAAAACTAGTCTTCATTAGACTGGCGTTGCGGTCGCATCTCGAAGCAAAAAGGTAAATATGGTGAACTGCGTCATTCCATCTTGCCGAAATTACTCGGTTTCAAAAGAAATAACGAAAGGCATTGTCACATACCACCGGTAAGTAATAAATATCTTTCTATGTGATTTACAAGCAAAAGCAAAATATTGAAAATGAAATCATTTGACAATGTAAACAGAGTGGAAAATTTCTCTATGGTCAGTTAGAAATGTCGGATAATGTCAGTATGAGATCGAATATTGACTCGTCAAATCGATTAATTTTAAGGTCAAAATTGATTTTGACCCGGGCGGCCGGCCATGTAAAGGAATAAGGTCGCAAGGTCAATGTGGGTCAAACTACTAGTTTTGGATCGATTTAATAACATTATGGAGCAGCATCACGTGATGTGTTCACATTTTTAACCGATTTAAAAAAAGGAAGAGGTTCTATGTTCGTCTGTATGTATTTTTATTTTAGGTTTACGAATCAAATGTTTTTTTTTTATTTCTGGAAGAGAAAAGATCGAATTTAGAGGTACTTAAGGCTGCCAGCTGTTATTTAATAGTGTTATTGACTTTTGTTTATAACTTCTGGAATGAACGATAAAAACGTATATATAATTACACAAGTCCACCTATTAAAAAGAGTCAAAATGTGAATAGATTAATCGAAATTTCAGCCAGTCGGACTTATCATGTGACGTCAATCTGTCATGTCATGACGTCATCCCAGAATCGAATCAATTTAGGAATCGATTCTTTTCATCATGTATTTCGAAATCACTATTTCAAGTGGCAAGATCACTCAAAAGTTGTCTATGGTACAAATTGTATTTTTCACATTTTTAAGTCTAGGTTTGTATGAAGAGGTTCCTTCTGTGCCCTGTGTAATAGGGCCTATTCTGTGGTATTATCATATTATTATGCAATACGTTTATTTAAAAAAACAAATGAAATATATTTTTTCCTATAATTAATTAAACATTGTTAAATTTCAAATACTTCTGGCAAAATTTCGCAAGGCAATCCTATTTAAATATATTCATATAATTAGGTAAAAAAATTGTTTGTTTAAATCCTAATTAAATATATTCATATAATTACGTAAAAAAAAGAAAAGATTGAACCGTGTACGCTATGAGCGGGATGTTCTTGCGGTGGGATCTCGGTCTATAACGTCGCGTACCATTATGCGAGTTGGTGGTAATGGTGGCGAAGCGCGGACATCGCAATGAATCATCATTCGATTCCTATACCTAGTTTGGACGCCTTGCGCGCACGAACTGTGCACACTATGCGCACGAACAGAGCATTTCAACACGTACGCGTCATAACGCCATTTGTCGGATTTTTCGCGGAATACAAAGGGGTGCGCAGTGTTTACGGAGCGCCAGTGTGGACGGGTTGTGCTTGTGTGCATCTGAATGTTCCACGGAATGTTCACTATATTCGCCGCGTGAATGTCGAAAATCAAAAACAGATGCGAGTAGGTACATGCGCGGTTCGTGCGCGCATTGCATCTACACTTATGAAATGCTCTTTTCATGTTATAATGCATGTTACGTGACAGCAGTCTGTACCCGGCTTAATTAAGAAAGCGCGAGTGACACAGCGGCAAAACTTGTTCTCCCTAAGACAGCAGGATCGCGCTGGATGCAAGCCGCTTCCAATTGATATTATTGGAGATCTATATAGGTCTGTGTCCAGCAGTGGTCGTCCTATGGGTCATTTTGTTTTCCTTCCTTTTATATTTTCGTATACAGTACTAGCTTAAAACCCGCGGCTTTGCCCGCGTTGTCTTAGTTCATAGGCACTTGCTTTAAATGAAAAAAGCCCGTGGTTTGACCTACGTTGTCTTTGTACTTACTTATAATAATATCTAATAGTCCACGGTTTGGCCCACGTTGTCTTAGTACTTGCTTAAAATTATATCAGCCTGCCGTTTGGCCTGCATTGTCGTATTTCTTGCAATGATAATAGCCCGCGGTTTGGCCCGCGTTGTGTTAATTCTTAGGTATTTAAAATAATATTAAACCATAGTTTGGCCCGCGTTGTTTTAGTACTTAATAATGACCTGCGGTTCGACCAGCGTTATCTTGGCACTTGCTTATAATAATATCTAATAGTCCGCAATCTGGCCCGCGTTGCTTAATACTTCCTTAAAATTATAATAGCCTGCCTTGTTGTATTACTTGCAATGATAGCCCACGGTCTGGCCCGTGTTGTTTTCGTAATTGCTTAAAATGATAATAACCCACAGTTTGGCTCGCGGGCCGCGTTGTCTTGGCACTTACTTAAAATAATGATAGCACGTGGTTAAGCCCGCATTAGGCCCAATTGTGAAGGTGCCATCGTAATTATTATAGCTAATTAGCATTATTATTTCTGTTCCTTTTTCACTTAAGGCATTGGATAGACAGAACACTTTTACGTTGCTATTAAATTTACGATGGCCTATTGATAAATTGAGCCTATTGTCGTATTACTTGCAAGGATAATGCCTACGGCTTAGCCTGAATTGTCTCAGTATTTGCTTATTTAATGTACTTGTATCTAAAGCTTATAACGGAGTAAGTGAATTTTTGCATTATAAATTGCTGAATATTTGAAACTAATTCAATAATAGTTGTAAGAGTACCTTTGTAAGGAATTTCAATTACTGTACTTTTCATTGATGGAAAACATTGAGGCAATCTGTATAGGTAAAAATCAATGTCGTATGTGGATTCAGCAAACCGCGCTCGGCCAGCGTGATGGATATAATATGGCCCAACCGCCCTTCGCGGATAGGCCTACGTACAATACTGCACTATTAATTATGGCCGGTACAGGTATTCGACATGTTTTATTAAGTCATTAGAAATTTAATTTCGATTATTCTGAACTCATTTTTCCCGAAAGATGTGACAATTGACAATCTCACCAATAACCGTTCACCCAGTCAAAAGTGATCGAGACAATTGTAGGACTTTCAGACGTTGTCTGACCCTAGGACAGATAAAAAAATGGCACACAAGTTGGTATATTTTATTTTATTTGAGATACACATAGTGTATATCTAGATGACAGGCATATTTTAAGATGCTATTATACTCATTATTTGACTAACTTTTACTATGGTACCAACCCCGAAATCACCTAAATAAAATCAGCTGTTCAACACAAAAAGTTCATCGACCCGCGACAAAATGTATGGAATATGTAGGTTATTTTGCTTTCCAGTATATAGTATAAGTATATTGACTCTTTATGTACCCTAAGTTTAAGACTATTGGCTCACAAAATAAATAAATTCGTTCCATTTAATTTCATTCAATTTAAGAATGAATCATTATCTTAATTCTATTCTAGATACTGATACAATATAGTGATATTGTTAAAAAACCGCATTCAAATTATTTTATACGCTTATCCAGTGTCGTATTGGTCTAGCGGACAAGGAATCCAGGACTTTTCCCAGGACGCCAATAGTAATTTATTAGTTAAAAGGGTGCGTATTCTGAAACAAAACTGCATTGATTTTCGAACAGTTTTTAGTATTTTTTAAGAAATGGATATCCCGAAGGACCGACTCAAATTTTCCGGGATAGCAGCACCCTTAGTGGTAATTTGTGTTATTGTCTAGCATTGTACCAAATTTAGTTAGAATTAATTTACCCGTTTTATCTTAGCTTTATATTATGACTGATTAATTTTGGCTCTCCCTAAGAAACGCTGTAGATTTTCCGGGATAATAATAGATCCAGTATTGAAACATGGTTGTGTGCTTCCTGCATATTCGTTTTCATCCGTATGAGTTCAGCTCGTTGGCTGTAATCGATGCTTTTTTTCACCAACTTTGGGATGTATATGACCACTAAGGGAAACTTTTAAATTCAGATAAACAGGAACTTCAATGTTTTTTATTTAGTCTCAAAAGCATATATTATGCAAAGTTTCATGTTAATCGGTACAGGGAATAAAAAGTTACATGCAAACAAAAAGGGCCCGTTTTACCCTGTATAAGGTCAACTTTTCAAAATTTTCCTCCTTAGTGCTTCATTATGTCGTACGATGTACGTATATTCTAATTTTCAAGTTTATATCTTCAGCGGTTTGGGCTGTAGCCTAAACTGATTAATTTTGGCTATCCCTAAGGAACCCTATAGATTTTCCTGGATATTATTAGTTCCTGTATTGAAACATGCTGTTTGCTTCCTTCATACCAGATTTCAACCATAATCGTTCAGTTGGTTGGATGTAATTGACGACTTTTTCACTACCTTTGGGACCTTATTTGACCCCTTAGATATGAAAAATTCGGAAAAACAGGAACAAACGTAATTTTTATTTTGTCTGTTAAGTATGCATACAAAGTTTCAAGTCATTCGGTACAGGGAATAAAAAGTTACATACAAACGAAAAGGGCCCATTTTACCCCGTTAAAGATCGATTTTTCAAAATTTTCTTCCTTAGTGCTCCATTACGTCGTACAATGTACCTATATTCCAAATTTCAAGCTTACATTTTAAGCGGTTTGGGCTGTAGGCTGTCTGTCAGTCAGTCACTCACGGAAGCCTTTTATATAATAGATTATTCCTAATCAATTAGCATCCTTTTAGGAGCTTATTATTATTATTTTTTTTTTATTTCGGTATACAATTGCCTTATATTATGTCTAGTTACAATTACACTTATATAATAGTAACACAGTACACATTATACCCTGTCGTTAGGGTGTCGCAAATGGTATAAACAAAGTAAGTATAACGTACATGTCAAAATTTAGCGTTATTTTGTGATGATTAGTGAGCTTGAAACTTTTTCGTTCAGGTATACTTCAATGGTATAATAGCATTTTTTTGTTAATAGTTTTTTGAGTTTATTTTGGTTTTTTTTGGGGTTAGTTTCTTCTTGTAGGTCTTTAGGTAGGTGGTTGTACGTTCTTATTATCATATACTCCGGTCCTCGTCTAACTATTTCTAATATTGGCTCCGGGGCTATTAGTTGGTTTTTTCTGCGAGAGTTTGTGTTATAGTTCTGGATTTTTCTTAACAAATGTTGCCGCTTCTAGTATATAAAGGCTTGGGAGTGTTAGTATGTTTTGTTGAATGAAGTGGGGTCTACAGCTATCTTTTTGTCGGATATTCATCAGTATTCGGATACATTTTTTTGCATTATAAAGAGTTCTTTTGCGTCTGTACTATTTCCCCATATGACAATACCATATTTTAGCCAAGAGTAGGCGTATGCATAGTATGCTGTTTTTGCTGCTTGTAGATTTGTATTTGTTTTTAAAATCGATAATGCGTATATAAATTGTGACAGTTTGGTTTTTATATTTTTAACGTGGTTTTGCCAGTAGAGATATGTGTCCATGGTAATGCCTAGTAGTGTTGCTGTGTATGATTCATTTATATTTATGCTGTTGCTTAATGTAGAAAGGTTCAATGGTGGCTTTTGATATGGGTGAAATTGGATTATTTTTGTATTCTGTACATCAAAACTACAACCTTTGTTCTGCTACTTTTGTCAATGACAGAGAAATATAATGTATGAATAGACATATTTATAGACATATTATACATATTTCTCTATCTTACTGAAAAAAGTTAGGATTTTTGGATAAATATTGTATACTCTAGGTAGTAAGATTTGATATTTAAATCTAAACATAACTCTGATTGGCTATGTATATATTTATCTGCATAAATGTAGCGTTTTGGATGTCGTGTTTTCTACATGGCTATAATACAGGGTTATCTACTTACCTTGTGCTAAGCCAAAGGGGGTAATTAAGACCATCATTATGAATAACTTTACTATGGGGCCAACACAAAACCGACAAAATGTATGAAACAGCTGATATTTTTCTTTGAATTCCAGGTCGGCCCCATAGTAAAAGTTGTTCATAATGATGGTCTGAATCACCCCCTTTCAGCTTAGTACACCAGTTATGGATAACCCTGTAAATTGTAAATAAGTAGATATTAGCTGAAATGATGAATGTGGCATACCAATGAGTAGTCCTCCGAAGGAGTAGAAGGTGGCTTCGCAGGCTGCATTCAGCATCAACCCGGCGACGTTGGTGCCCAGCACCGAGCCTGAGCGGCCCAGCATCATGGATAAGCTCACAGCCATGCCTCTGGAAAGTTCCCAATATTAACATTTCACAATTTTACAAAAAAAAAAGAATTTGAGATAAGAAAAAAATACGATATAGGTGATTCTTGAACGATTATTATACGGGATTACTCATTGACACTCCCAATAAAAATCAATAGGTGTCTAGGAGCCTACTGTAGACAGTACTTTGACAGTACAGTAGTCAGTAGACATATTATTTTTTAATTTCATCGAGACGCTTCCCTCTAATATTAGATTACGACACCTTTATTATCCATAGTATTAAGTTAGTTTAGTAACACATTTAATTTTATCTAAGTATCTTATTGATTAGAAGCGCCATATCGCCATAAAACATTTGCAATGCCCGGAAAGGGCGACTAAGTTTGTAAGTGCAATTTTTAATATAAGACCTCTGTGACACTTAGTGGCAAATAAATGAATATGAAATATGAATACTTATACCAAGTCGCGAGGGAATTACTTACCTGAGTGAAGCGAGGCGTTCAAGTCAACCAAGACGAAGACAAACTTGGTTCTAATGGTGCATACTCTACTTTTCATATATCCCGCGAGAAATTATAACCCCAAGAATATGAGTAATACCTATGCCATAAATTCACTATGTGTATATAGGGTACTCATTAGGCAACTCGGTTTTGTTCACAATAAATTAAATCAAATTAGAATGTACCTATGAACGAGGGATACCTTATGTGGAATTGTACCAGGTAAAAACCCTTAGGTGACCTGACCGTGTTTTTGGGAGCTCCGAGATCTCCAGGAAAAAGCTCTGGTGGAATAGATATAAACTACGGCTTAGGTACAGTCTAGGATGTAGGTAGTACGAAAAAAAAGCTTTAGGTGCCCAACTCAGCCCAACTCATTTTGTCAATGTTCGAAGAAGTTTTTACATGGAACAGCTAATTTTTTGTCGTGATTTAGGTTCACCCTAAAGTGAAAGAGAGTTAGTTATAATGACATAAACACAACTACGTATCCTAGTAGGTACACCTTCGAGTATTCAACCAGTCACTTCGGATTAGCAGAAATATACCTATCTAAAAATAATAGCATTGTCGAAAAAGGTATGTGTGAGGTTTATGCACTACAAACCTTAAACTAAGTAAATGACGATGAAATTAATAATTTTGATATTCGTGGGAAAACCTATTTTTAACTAAAATTAAGTCCACTTAATTGTTTACGTTACAACAAACTAAGATCATCTGACAGACTCACCTCAAATGAGTGGGGAAAATTTCCACAGCGTACGCGTTCACCGGCCCTATCCCCAAACCCATCAGGGGGAATGAGGAGAGCAGAACAGCGAACAGCATGTCCTGCGTAATGAAGTTGATGAGGATGCAGAAGGTGCCGATGAGGAGGAAGAGAGCAATCAGCAGATTCCTCTTGCCGACGATTTTGACGGTGCTGCTCACGGCCACGGCTATCACTGCGCAGCTCAAGTTTGCTACAGAGTTTATGAGGTATGTGATTTCGTCTATGGTGTCGTCGCATTCGCCGCTTATTTCAGTCTGTAAAAGATATTATTTCAAATAATATTTTGACCATAAAGCAAAAATCACTTGGTACTTTCATAGTAGTTTCGTTAGATAAATAGAGGAATTGAAAGACCAATTCCCACATTCTTATCGTGATAAAAACCATATTGTCAAGAACCTACTTATGGTTTCATTAGAATAGTTAGATCATGATCTCATATCATTACCTCATTGAGTCTTTCGGCAATAACTTCACAAGCAGTTCGTCCAGCTCCATCCCCAGTCAGCACCCTGTTCAGGGTATCTGGCACCCACATGTAGAGGCCATTCAAACTGTAAATAAAAGTTATTAATTTTGATATAACAACATACTCGATACTGAGGTCAATTGAATAAAAGCACTGTAAAAAGGTAGAGTATTAGGGAGGTTGTGAGGCTTGAGGTGTTTATGTACCCTGCACAAGTGCATGAGCATAACAATGACCTTAGCATTCGTTAAAATTAAGAAGCCTTAAAGAATCTTAATCAACTTACACAGCAAATATGCCAAACAGTAAAAAGCCATTAAGGCCAAGCCATTTTAAATATGGCGGTCTTAGAAGGGGAACAGTCTGAACTTTCAAAGACGTTAAAAAACTGATCTCCTGCTTCTCACTCGTGTCCATCTTTAGACTCTTCACCTGCAAAGAAGAACGAACATTAATACGAGTTCATTATATTCATAAACTACATAATAAGTACTGTAGCTAAGATTCGTAATAAGGGTACATACTCACAGGACATTCTTTGGGTGTTTTTCCCTTATTTCCTGCGTAGATTGCTTGTACCACTTTCAGTGCTTCATCGTGCTTTTTTTGAGATAATAAGTACTTGGGGCTTTCAGGGCCAAACGATAATAAAATAGCGGCTAAGAAAAAGAAGCTTGAGTAAACTATCACGAGGAGGCGCCACGGTCGGAAGTAGTAGGAACCAAAGTCTGCTCTGAAGTTCAGTGGAAGTATGCCCCATGCTAATACTGAAAAAAATATAAAGACTTTTTAGGTCCCTAAGTACTTTCTCGATAACCATAAAAGTAAATTAAATAAAACTAAATAACTTTGAATAAAATTAATTTTAAGTATATAAAAACTAAACTTCTGAGGAAAAAGCTGTTATACAGTTGCTGCACTTAGACAAACAATGCCATGGCTTGCCTAAATGCAGCGACTTTCATTAATACAACATTGTAACATTATGAACAACTTTTACTATAGGATACATTTTTTTAAGAATAACTATTTTGCGTTTGGACCCATAGTATAAGTAGTAGCATAATAATAATTAAACCTATAAAGCTGTGAAAGTCCCTAGATCTTGCTAAGCACGATCCTGTATTTGTATTTAGTTTTTTACTCACATGGTACAAATGCTGAACCAGTGATCTGCAGCGCATTTGTGATGGACAACGTGACGTCACGGTACTTCTGCGGTAGTATTTCTCCGATGAACGAGTACGGAACAGCCGCAGGGCAGGCTATGCTACGAAAAATAAATAACTCTAAAATCAAGTCTAACACCCATCAGTAGGCGCTAGGCGCTCTGCCGCGGAGGAGTGGCGGAAACACCCAGGTTTTTAGAGGGTATGCCACCGACTAGCGGTGGAGACTCTCACATAACCTCCGGCATGGTGGTATCCATAAAGATTTTCCTGGGTCAAAAAAAAGGCGCTAGGCACTCTACAAATTCCATAGAAATTTGAGTGTTCAAAAATGACATAGTAGGGGTATACCACCTATACTCATAGTTCTAATTTTAACTTTAAGCGGGAGTTATGAGTTCTACGTCCCGCTAGGGATGTGTTGTAAAATGTCCCTTCAGTCTACACAAACAAAACGTAAAATAATAGAGTAGGTTTTTAGTTTAGTGGGTTTAGGTAATTTGCGTTGTTGTAATGAGCCAGCGTTACGATACGTTGTCTTTAGTACTGTGCTGTACCAGCCTTTTTAGTAGTCCACTGCAGGACGTAGGCCTACCCACGAAGTGATTGAGCTGGCCTAGTGCTCCGGCTCATAATGTTGAATTCGCAAAATATTTTGGTTGGTGGGATGTCTTTAAAGGATTGTGAAATAGTATTACTTCCTTCAGTACCTCAAATTAAAATGATAAATTGGCTTTTAAAACTGTATACTGGCTTTAAATTAAATTTATTGGCTCATACAAAGTCAGCAAATAGTAGGCTCTGTAGAAGAGCACATAACATTGCCGTGAAATGGACCTCTGTCTGTCTTCGTTGCTATTTGGTTACCTACCCAAAAACGGTTTAGGTCCAAAAATGGTCCATTATGGTTAAATATAACAATAGATTGCTACTATACTCTATAAAATTTAACTTGATCTCTGCGACAGCTGTCAGAAAAATTACGCCTATGAAGTCCTGAATTTCTTAATAGTACAGACAGTACCCGTCAATGTCATACTTTATGGACATGCCGATTAGTGATGGGCGACGAATGATCGTGACCACAGAGTTTTAGATAGTTTTATTTAAAAAATCGATAGTTTATACTGACGATATTTTAAATAAAACTTGATTTATCATTATTTTTTTTGTATATTTTAATATCATAACATTTTTTACATGTGTAATTAAATTAAACCCAATTATATGTTATATTAGCATCGATAATAGTGAAAAAGTCGATAAATACTATAGTTACATTATTATGAGTATACTTGATCTTAAATAATAGTAAGTAATTAAATCAAATTTCTCACCTTCAACTACTTATTCGATGTCATTACAACATTGTTTGAAAATCGATTTTTTCCACCACTATCCCAACTCTAAAAATGTCAATCTTCTACTGTCGCAGAGATCAAGTTAAATTTTATAGAGTATAACTAACTAATAACTTTGCTCGATACTTAGACAACATATTATGATAACATTTTAGTTCTTACTGTTACAAAAGATTACAAAGATTACGTACGTTGTCGACTATTCACTCAAATTAAGCAAATAAATACGCATCTGTAGGTGATTATTTGTATAGGTAGGCACCCGTCCGTATCTTTTAGAGTCGAGGCTTTTCTATTGAAATTCAATTGTAATTTGACTTTTGCCAAGGCATTCGGAGTGAGCAGTATTGTTAACAATTTTACTGTCAAAACAACTAATCGTCAGTCCTCACTTAAAAATCCGAAAAAACTATCTATCTACTGTCTCTCCTTGAATCGTGATGCCACTAGCGACAGGTGAGCTGGGGCTCTATGTTTAAACCGACAGCCCGCTAGAACGTATGCGTAAATGGTCACTAGACCAAGTAAGAGCAGGATGGAGGTTAGAAAATATATGATAGTGTAAAGGGGACAGTATAGCACGCAACTGTAAAAATAAATTCCTAATGTTTAAAAAATTTAACTACTGCCACAATTCTCGCGCAGATCCTTTGGAAAATCAGCATGGAAATGCAGCCCGAGAACTATACCACACAAGTTGTAAATATTTTGATTTGTATGTTCTTCTTCTTCTCTTTACCAATCTTTGTTATCATATCAGTCGTAGAGCGTTCACTGTTCAATGAACACCTTCCCAATATGTAAGTAGGTATTTCTTTGAATAAAATGTTTATCACTATCGTTTAAGTTCAGTATTTTAAGCAAGAACATTAACATATCAATTAAATGATATTTAAATATCACTGAGAATAAACAAAAGTACGTGAGTAAAATTTTCGAAAATAAGGAAGTTAATAATTAGATTTATGGTACGTATACGACTACTTAATTAAAATGAGCAAAAAAGTTATGCTACAGTACTTAACCTTCCTACCTACGTACACAAAGAAGGTTAATAACATTAATAAGTACCTACCAATAAGACTCAATAAAATTTTAAAACAATGCTATAAATTGCGTTAAAAATTGTCAAAACTTGTGGAAAATGGATTTTAAGTAGGTGGATATTTATCACAGTAGCATAGTTGCATCACTAGCCCGACGCTCTTTCAACTGAGCTAATTCGCAGTTTTTGTTTATCACAAAAATAACTCTTTGAGTTATAAACCTAGTGTGGGAAGCACTATAGAATTAAAAAATAATAATAGCAAGGATGTTGATAGGAACAACTTCTTACCATAAAGAAGTCAAGAACTTGCAAATAGTGAAGGTGATGATGTCTGGCATGAACGCGGAGAGCACGCTAAGGGTGCCCGCCGCCAACGAGGCGTAGATCACAACCTTCTTTCGACCTTTCGTGTCTACCAAGTAGCCCCAAGGATACGATGTTAGCACGATTCCTGCAATTTAGAGACACAAAAAATGAGTGGAATAAATACTGAAGATTTCGTTTTAATTCTTGTAGGTCTTGTAGGTAATCTATTTTTTAGGGTTTCGTACCTCAAACGGATAAAACTGAACCCTTATAGGATCACTTTGTTGTCCGTCTGTCCGTCTGTGTGTATGTTAAGACTCTTTATCTCGGGAACGCGTAAAGATATCAAGTTGAAGTTTAAACTGTATACGTATATCTATGGTCTCTTGCAGATGTGTAAAAAAAAACTTCTCAGTTATCGTTTAAAAAAGTTAGAGCCGTTTATGTAGTAAAAAACCGCATATTTTGATACTCACAAAAATCAAAACCTACAGGGTACTTTCCGTTGACATTGAACTATGAAATTTGGCGAGAAGCATCGTCTTAGAGTACACATATTAAGAATCAATCTGAAAATTGTACATTTTCATTTAAATCACAAAAATAGGGCCTCAAAATTCTCAAAATATGGGTTCAAAATTCAAAGTGACTATTAATAAATCGTATCATATAAGAACTTCATTAACACATGCTTAAACAGGTTTTTATTTATTTTAACAATGTATAATTTTCGATGTATGACGAGAAAAGTGAAAAAAAAAACTTTTTAGTCGATGGTTATAGTATAGAATAGAGATTTTAACAACTTACTTCCCAATTTTGTGAAATTTTCTGGATTTGTACGGAACCCTCGATGTGCGAGCCTGACTCGCACTTGTCCGGTTTTTGTACAAAATTCAGATCTAAAAACGGCTAAAATTACGATTCAGATGAATTTTGGTTTTGGATAAAGCTTTACAGCTTTCTTGCTAAGCTTTGTTTTAAAAACTTTTGAAGTAAGTATTTAATTTGTGTATCGAGCGAAGCTCGATCATTAAAATACTCGACCAATAAAGACTACTTTTATATCCCTAAATTCCTAGGGTGATATGGTGTTCCTTTACCTATATGGCAAAACGTTTTCCGGGTCAGCTGGTCTTTTGTATGATGTTGATCTCGAATTGCTGAATTGAAACAATGGGTCCAATCTGTTATGACCACGTGATCGTCAGTAGCGTGCAATACTTATTCAATAAAGGCAAACAGAATAATTGAGTCTGAATCTGCGAAGTACAGTTCTACCCACGGAATAATCAAGTAGCCATGACCAACTGATTTGCAAGTCATAACAATAGCATTAATTACTTTTCAGAATTCAAATCATGTACTAGAACAATTATAATTCGAAGAAGTTAACTTTAATAATCGTTATAGAGGTTTTTTATCAAGTAATAAATTTTATGGTCACAATTTTTCTAGTTATAATTTTTACAAACAAATATGACCGCCTTTAATAAGACTTCGATGAACGATGAAAAGAGTATAAACATTTTGTAAGGAACATCTGTTATTTTTTTCTCTCACTCTGTATAATCCTAAAATACTTATGATGGGACGGATGCGTCAGTCTCTAGGTCATGAATAGGTATATAATAGGTATATAATAATCTACTCATCAGAGTAGGTATTTTTCCCTCAAGTTCCTGCACTTTGCTAAACAACGCCTTATATAAAATACATACATATGTACGGGATGGATGCGATGAACCTTCTCATAGAGTCAGACATGTCTAGGCCATGAATATACTCATATACATATGTACAGGATGGATGCCATGAACCTTCTCATGGACGATTGACTCCATTGATTGACATATATACTTTTTTTATTCCGAATGCAGCAGATGTGCGGTCTAGAGTGTAGCACGCTTACCTAGAAGATACCTATTTATTTATATATTCATAAGGGTATTCTTCCGTCAAGTCCCTGCACTTTGCAAAGCAAGACCCTGCATATACATACCTATATATGGGATAGATGCGATGAACCCTCTCATGGAGTCGGTCATCTCGAGATCGCAGACGGCGGCCGGCAGCACGAAGGAGTACCCCACGGGCTCCACGATGGCTGCTATGAGGAATAGCGCCAGTACTAGGCAGTACTTTATGTTGTACACGCCGATACCTGTGGGACATTTTAAAATATTTTATAAGCACATATGTACGTGTATCGAGTCAGCTTCCTAAAATAAGCTGCCCGTCTTAAAAGAGCTTAAATTGAACTCGTTTTATGCTGGGACGTAAGATATGATTCTTTAGAAAGTGTGTACTAAGCCGAAAGATGGTTTTTCCGACAGTCATTATGAACAACTTTTACTATAGCTGAAGATATGGTGAAACAAATCTGCTATTTCATAAATTTTGTCGATTCTGACTTGCAATTTTGTACGGGACAGCTGAGTTCAACTTGTGAGGAAACTTTCTACACCGCGATCTCTTGAGTGTGGTGTCCATTCGAGAGCTTTTCGTTTAATTACTTTATTATATCTTAAAAATCGATCCATGAACTCTTACCTCTAGACGCGGGCTGGCTCTAGATGCGGACCTTTGGTCATAATTTTATGCGTAAATAATTAAAACTGAGTTTTCCTGTTCCCTTTCCCTTTTTACTTCTTAGTTTTAATGTTATAATTGCCTTGAGAATGTTAAGTATATACCTATATAAGTACCTTTCTTGACTGTTCACTTCAATTTCCTGATACGAGTGCGTAAATCCATCCGTGATTTTGTTTTTTTTTTTTTATTTGTAATCAGTTCATATCAAAGGTTATATCTGTCAGCTTATATAAGAAGTAGATAGGTACAACAGTCAATTTTTTTTCTATGGTACATTCTTCTGCGCGCACGTCTTAATATTAATCCCGAGAAAATATTCTAAGATGAAATCTGTTAAGAACGTACTTGTCTATTCAAGGATTCACGGAAACCAGTCCTACTGAAAAAATATCAGTCTTACCACAAAAGTTTTAAGCACGATTTAGACACTAATAGAACAAATTGCAGGGTCAAACAAAGTTTAAAGCGAGTTTAAATATTTTGTGGTAAGGCGGTTTGAATTTATACTCGTAGGTAAAGTTTATAGAGTAATCTATGCATTTAAATAAATAACTATTTTAAGACTGATAAAGTTATAACTATTTAACTAAAATATGACCATTATGATATACTTAATCTGAGTTATCATTTGACCGGTGTCGACTGTTAAAATAACAACATGATTATAACGTTAACAAAAACATGTTTTGTTTTATAAAAGAAATGGTATGAGTGTGAACATCAATGAATGTTTGTAGGTCATTTTGTAAAAAAAACTTAATTTTGCTGTAACGTTAGATTCGGATTAGCAGTTTTCAGACAAAGGATGCCACATGTACCTACATGATTTGTCAATTGGAAATAAAATGCAAGTGCCTTTTTAAGTACTTATTGCTACTCGTAAGTAGGTACCTAACTGGGTCTTATAAAAGCAGTACTTATGGATTTTTGTTTCCCAAATTAATTTTATAACTGCATCCGAATATAGAATTAGGTGATGCGATACAATAAGTATCATGACCTCTATATATATATTTAAAACACTAATTAAAAAGTATTAAGCTGTTATCAATGTTAAAAATTATAACCTAGGTAGGTACAACCAACTACGTAATCATATTTTTGTGACTGACTAAATTTTTCATGGACTTATTTTTATTTCAGGTATACCTATACATTATTTTACGTGGCTTAATAGGTATACATGATGACTAAACAAATATAATTAGTCCGTCAGATAGACTATCAAAAAATAATAGACACGTATTTTTTCTTTGGTCAATTAAACAACAATTGATGAAAATATAGCCTGTTAAAGTTTCGCGTGACGTCACAAGTGCCATACAAATGTATAGACTTCTGTAAGAAAGGTGACGTCACGACCTCCACTCCCAAACATTGACAAGGTTTATCTTTGTCATTTGTTGTTATGTTGTTATACGTGTCTAATATTTTTTGATAATCTAACTCACGGCCTAATTATATTTATTATATTTTTTTTACCCATGCTTAATGGTTTGTCCAGACAATACGTTCCCTTTTATATAAAATAACCAACCATCATATTAAATCAATAATATTAATTAAACCAACATATTATAGCACCTACATGGCACCTACCAAGTTACAGTAAAGTTATCGAGATAAAACTAGGTACTAAACGTATTTATCAAGCGTCTATTTTGAGTTTATTCGCCTCAGAAAAAAGTCATCACTAAAAATGTTTCCCCGGTAAGACAAGATAAGTAAATGTTGTGTTACCTATAAATACAGGCGAAGTTACAACATCTAGTCTAGTTACAAACGTTCTTCTATGAAAAAATAGAGCCATCGGCATTATTATTGTTTTGTTCAGACAACTAACTATATAATATGTAACAGCCATGCGCTTATGTTTTGTTTAAATTCTGTTTAATATTATAGCTCACGTAAATAGTCCACCACCACTCAATAAAGTGACCAAATCAAAACAAAACATTGCGTGAAAAATATAGAGTCCGAGCGTATAGAGTTGGGTCAAAAATTTTTCATGCAATTATTTTCAAGTTTTAGTCATTAGAAATAAATAGAAAGGCTTGGGGGTAGCTCTGCCGTTACCTAGCTGGCTAAAAATAGTGATTAACAAGCCTATGTGTACTTTTTCTTTGTTGACCGACGAACCACCGGAGGAGGTATACAATTCGACGCGTATGAATATATACACATATATTTTTTTATGTATAACCACGTATAACTTTTTTCGTAGTAGTCCGACTTCAATAATTCTTTTTTTATTGGTAAGAGTATACTTCGAAATTGGTCCCATTTAAATTTTATCGAACTCGGCTGAGCCATTTTTGATAAATCAACAATAATGTGAAAAATGCTACATCGATCCATACGAAATATTCGCGAATTCTGTACACGGGTGAAGTCGGTCATGCTAATTTTTGCAAAAAAGAATCTTGTTTAATTTTGACTTATTGTTAATACTTGACGTGCCTAAGCGCATTTTTGGTGTTACCAAAAGGCTGAAAATACAATTATACAAATACAACACAGAGTTTAAAACCTTTGTAAAGTTTTTTCGCCTAAGCACCTATCTATTTTGGGTGTCACATTGTGCTGTAATATGTTAGAGACTTTGAGAAAATAAAACAAAACTCACCAGCCACAGCTAAGGCGTGATCCAGATCGACCGCTGATGTTTCATCATTATCGACATTTTCCGCCACAGTAATCACTTTATCTCCTTCCATAACGTTCATCCAGTCACATTCGAGAAAACAAAAAAAACAGCTGCAACTTACAAAAGTAACACTTTTAATTAGGTCCACTAACGTTAAAATATTTTAATTTTAACTCATGATGACAAAGTCGACCCGCGTATTCGAGAGATACCACGCTTATACATCACTATTCACTGTAATATTTTTCGCAAGTGAACATAATATATCGTAATACGCGACATTATCAGTGGGTATCATTAATTAATTGGAGACTAGGTACCTATAATTATGACACTGTTTACTTTTATAACCGTGATATTGTGTTAGTAATAAAATGGTTTGTTAGATATAAGTGATTATCGCATAGATGAAGCCGATTAGTTTCAAAGCGAATTTTATGTCCGCGCCTAGGAAACGACAGTCGGCGGTATGCGCCTGATGTCTACTACTCGGTTGTCTGAAGGTAAAATGTAATGAACTATTGGTTTGAAGGAAAAGCCGGGATGGTGGAACTGAGTCTAATAATTAATACGAAGTGGTGATCAGGGAGTATTGTAAGGTGACGTTTTGATTGATGAAATGACGTAGGCTTGGTAAAGTGAGTATCTACACCGTTTGAATTCAGTGAGATAGGTCAATACTGTGTACCTACGGAGGGAACCAGAGAGTTATTGTGTGTCATTAATCAGCGCAAATACGAAAGAAATACTTACGATACTTATTCAATTGAATTAATGTTGGATGAATTCGGATAAGTACACAATTATTTTAGACACAATGTAACAACTGACTACATAGTATAAAAATTACAGAAGGAGCGAAAGTAGCGATTAAATATGCGACTTCTGTTGGCGCTGCAATTTTCTTAATGAAAATGGCAGCTGTTCTGGAATTTCTTTAAAACTGCTGAACCAAATTAAATTAATTGTTTATCTGGTAATATTTCTCTACAGAATAAATAAAGACATTTCCGGACCAGCTGACAGACAACGGAAACATCTGGTAATTGACTAATTCAGAACCTCAGTCTTTTGAAAGTTGATTAAAATAAATATTATAGATTACGGTTAATAAACATAATATAGTTTCCATACAATTCTGAGAGTCCCTTCTAGAAATTAATCAATTTCGAAAAAGAGAGTTAAAGGAAATAAAATTACACAGTTTATTTTATACGTACTACGGCCCCGTGACGGAAAGCGCAGTCCCGGTAGACCCTTACAACGGTGGCGTGATGACATCTAAAAGTTTTGTGGCAACACCTGGATGAGACTGGCACCGGACAGGGATAGTTGGCGTAAGGGGGAGGAGGCTTGCAGTGGGCCGAAATAAGCTGATGATGATGATTTTATACTATTCCTAAACTAATTTACATTTGTCTCAGGCTAAGTTTTATTACACTATTGTTGGCTCTACAATATGATACGATACCTAATAAAATCTAGGATAACCTTATCTAGGTCTTAGATTGTTTACCCTTATTCAAATAATGGGAAATACAAGGTTTATTCAGAGAGATTGAGTGATTCTAAAAAATCTCAGCTACAATCTAAGAAAAATATCAACTGTCCCAAAAAAAAATCGACTAGGAATCAACATAATAAATAAATATAAGGCCAAATATTACAAACAACAATTTTAATATGGTGTGAAACAGCTGATTATTTTTAACCGTTTCTCAAAAAGGAGGAGGAACTATGTTCGTCTGTATGTATTTTTTTGTGCAGGTTCATCAATATTTTCGTCAATCGTGAATCGATTTTGATAATTGGTACTTTTTTATTTGGAAGATCAGAAGTACCATTCAAAACTTATCGAAATCGGCGAAGCCATTTTTGATAAATAAACAATAATTTGAAAATTACTTCATCGATCCCTGCGAACTATTCGAATTTCCGAGCGAACTATTCGAATTCTGTACACTATTGAACTTGGTTATGCCGTTTTTGGAGAAAAATAATACCTATATTACCTATATAATTTCGGGTTAGCCCCGTGTCAATAAATCAATCAAGTGATTCATGTATTTGCTTAGAACTTTTATATTTACTTTGATATTAGGCCCAATTATGAAGGCACCATCGTAAAAAGTGTTCTCTCTATCGAATACCTAAAGTGATAATTATGTTTCGCAAAAAAATGTCATGACCGACTGCACCCGTGTACAGAATTCGCGAATATTTCGCACGGATCGATGTAGCATTTTTAAAATTTTTGTTGATTTATCAAAAATGGCTTGGTCGATTTAGATAAAATTTAAATGGGACCAATTTCAAAGTATACTCTTTCCAATAAAAAAAGAATTATCGAAATCGGACTACTATGTAAAAATTTATGCGCACAATAAAAAACACATAAAATAATATATATACGCGTCGAATTGAGTACCTACTCAGTTTTGTCGGTCAAAAAAGAAACAGAACTATTCTAAATTGCTAATATAATTACGATGGCGCCTTCATAATTGGACCTAATGATGATCTGAATCACTCCCTTTCACTATATTTAAATCACTGTATTTTAAACACATTTTTGATAAATTTAAAAACACTGTTTGATAAAGTTACATAAAGCGTAAACTTTTAAAACTTACCTTTAATTAATTAGAGATCGCTGTTTTAGACTATGTCGGCTTTAACAATTTTAAAATAAACTTAAATATGTATAACGTTTTACCGCGTTTTTTTTCTGTTTTGGCGCATGCAACTGTGATTACATATCGGAGGTCGAAACAGAAAATAATCTCGGCAAAAATGTTAAGCGTTGGTTTAAAGAGGAGGTGGTGTTTTTTTCTTTAAATAATGTAGAGATCCAATAAACTGAGTAAAAATTAAATCAATTATTAGATTAGGTAATAAGCTGTGCCGGTAAATATAAAATTCAAATTAATTTTATAGAAAATAGTCTCGGAGCAGTGGGATTTAGCGATCTAACTGAACACGTTACCAACGCTACGGATGATTGAGCGGAACACCATCGCTTTGCTGAATGCAGTATATTATATCCCATAATCTTTATCAGTAAGATACGCCAGAAAATAAATACTTTTAGTAGTAATAATTAGGATATTTGTGGCTATTACGATGAATGTACAAATCATTACGAAATATTTCCATAGAATCTCGAAATCGTGATGACTTTCGCGAAAACTTAGACTTATCGCGGATTTGATGTCTGGCTGAAGCCAAAGTTCAAATCCGCTATTTTCAGATAACACAATTAAAGTAAGTAAACCAAAAAGCCACGATAATTGTTATAACGAACGACTTTTCCTACAGCACTACTTGATATGGATATTCATTAATTGTTTAATCCTTTTTCCAATAAAGCAAACCCTTATCTAGAAATACGCATGTTTTTTACTAAAGAGACATCGTTCAGATTGTTCAGTTAAAAAAACCCAAGTCACCACTGAATTATGTAGATTCAGTAAAAAAATTAAAAAGCAGAATAAAATTACGATTATTATCTTTTTGACTTATAAGCAAAGCGCTATTAGAATAATTATGTAAAAATTATATCCTCTTCTAAGTTTAGTACTAAAGCAAAAAAAAATCTTATTAAACCGTCACAATTTAAGGTTGCAAATAACTGTAGGGATTACTTTAGATAACATAACCCAGTTTATTTTGTTTTTTATCTTTTATTGGTTGCAGTTAATGAAACAAAGGTTCTTAAACACTTCAAGGTTTGACCTTGCGGGCATAAAAATGAGTGCAGTTCATTTTGTTTTTTTTTTACAACCTTCTTAAGCAATAGCATTTTTTGTGAAGATGCATTAATTTATGTTTTGATCGTTTAGGTGTTAGATTTTGTATATTTAATTTCATTTGGTATGCAACTAAACCATCAATCTCTTCTCTGAGACCTTTGATTATTTCTTGTAGTGGGACCAATTCTTCTTCGTAAATAGCGTTCAAGGCCTTGCGTATATCTCCACTCGATAAGGTTTGGTTACAATTGTTATTAACTTCGTTTTTGTAAGATTCTTCATTATTCGTATAATTCTCATCTGAATCTATAACTAAAAGAAATCCAATGATTGATGTGTTTATAAATTTTATGAGTACCTATTTTACAATCATTGAAATAACATGCCTACTTGCCAAGATTTTGCAACATTTTTAGACCTTTTAAAATGGCAACCTTTTTAAATGTAAATGGCATTTAAATAGACATAAAATATACTGACTTACCCGGTAACTCTATTTTTATTTTCTTTTTTCCATATTGTGTATTAACTATTTCATTATTGTCTTTCAAATCGGGTTGAGATGGATGTTGATATTTATCCAGTTCATTCATTTTGATTTTCTTTTTCGCTAATATTTCATCAGAAGATTCAGTTGCTTTCGTGTTAAATTCTGATTGACTTTTGTGTTGTGTTTTAGCATTTAAAATTTTAACTGATAAATTGTTGTCTTGATCAATAGGAATTTTTAGTTCATTCAAGTCGTCTTTCAAAATACATCTGGCTACTAAAAATGCATCATTTACACGTTTTTCCGGAATGTTATTACTATCAAAACTTTTGATAATTTTTTCATTATTTTCATCTACATAAGATTGTAATGCTATGTCCATCTTCCAGGAAACTAAACCTGGACGAAGTATTGAAGTAGGTTGTAAAGTATCAGAAGGTTTATACCAACTTTCTTGTAGGATATCAGTAGAAATCTGATCTGATTTGAAATTTGTTTCACCTGTAACGTTTACTATTTCAGGTTGAGCTTTCAGTTCTAATTTATCTCTTTCTAGAAATTCTGAGTTCAATATTTTACCTTCTTTATTATCTAGATTTATAGACTTGTCTTGGTCTTTACTAGATCTTGAAAAAATTGGTTGATCTGATGTATTATCATAAGTTAAAATTTCGCTTCCTATAATTGATTGGTCGCTAACACTAATTTTGCCTTTATAAGGATATAGACCTTTAATAGTCACATTATCATCTTCAGAAAAACTTATAGAGGATTTATCTTTTATCTCGGCTGCCTTTTTAATTTCATCGGCGTGAAAATCAGATACTTTTGAACCGGTATTTTGTTTTTCTAAAGCACTAAGATCGCTTGCTTTATTTGGTGTTTCATAATATTTGTCAGTGACATCTAAATTTTTTTCTGCACTTTCATTAAATGCATCTTGTTTGGAGGTATCTAAAGTTTCAGGAGAAATTACGTCCTGAATTACCTCTTTCGTTTTCAAATTAATTATATTTTCATGAATATTTGTTTCGGAGTTGTTGGTTTGTAATTGATTTAGTGTATCGTTTCTATTTCCATGTATTTTATTATTCTGTGTATTGTCCGTAGACTCTCGAAACTTCTTTTCATAAATCTTGATGTCATCATCCAGATTTTTTTCAGAGATAGATACATATTTTTCTGCTATTTTTCCAGCATATTTATCATGTAACAAATCTGTATAATTAGTAATTTCATCTTTAGAACTCTTTTTTCTAAAGCTACCGTGAAGTTGAGCATAATCATCGTCAGCTAATTTTTCACCATTATCAGGACCAGAATGTTCTTCAATTACATTTGGTAGTAAATATTCTATAATATTAACTTTATTTTGGTTATCTTCCATTAATGGCGTTGTTTCTCTGAAATCTTCATTAGATCGAGGAGCCTCAGATTCGTTTTCAAATATTTGATTTGATTCTTGATTCATATAAGCTGCGTTCGGGTGGCTCTCATGTATGGAACTTTTTTTTCTAAAGCTGCCGTCAAGTTGTTCGTAATCGTCGCTTGCTGATTTTTCAGTATTATCAAAACCAGATTGTTCTTCAATTACATTTGGTAGTATATATTCCTTAGTATCGAGATTATCAACTTTATTTTGGTTGCTTTCCATTGATGGCGTAGTATTTATGATCCTGAAATCTACATCAGATTGAAGAGCCTCTGATTGGTTTTCAAATATTTGATTTAATTCTTGATTCATATAAACTACGTTTGAATTGCTCTCAGTTAAATGTTGTGTTGAATTTGTTTTTGTTTGACTAATAATACTAGTTGTTACATCTATAAGAGATAGATCCCTGGCATCTGAAGTTATTGAAGGCTGGCTTTTGTAGTTTATCTGATCTTTAGGATTTATTTCGCTATCCTTAACATTAGCCTTATTGAGTTTTTGGTTTGATGCAGTCATGATATTTTTGCTGATAACATCATTATCATTTATAAGATTAGTTTTATTGAAGTTTCCGTTTGATACAGTTGTCATAATTTTTTTGCTGATATCATCATCATCTTTAGATTCGTCTGTGTCTTTGTGTTTATCCAGAAGACCTTGTTCTGCTAATATTTCTTGTGATTCATTTTTTTTCGCTGTCTGTAATAGATTTTTTTCTTTAAAGCTCTTCATTTCCTCTTTTGTCTCTAGATTTAAGTTACTTGGAGATGTTTTTTCCAAAACCGTTGCATTCTGCTCAACTACAATTGAGTTTTTAAGAATATGATCTGTTTTTTCAAAATCCGTATCTAATGTTTCATCGTCTATTAATGTTGTATTGTTTGTGGTATTTATTGGAATAATTAAGGGAATTGGGACATAAGAACGACCCTGAGAAGTAATTTGTGATTTATCCGTTCTATAATCGTTACTATATTTAGGAGTTGATGGGGTTACAACTTTTTGATTTTCTGAAATCGTTTCATTTCTTAGTTTTACTATGTCTAAGTTATTATTAGCTACATTTGTGTCATATTTATGGATTTTAGTTGAATTATTACTCTGATTTGAATTTTTTTTTGTCTTTTTTGGCATTATAAAATAACTGCCGTCTTCTATACTAGAAAGTTTGGATCTGTCATCACTGGAACTTGTTTTCTTGAAGGATTCATCCCGATTCGTCCTCTTTTCTTCGTTCTTGCGAAATTCAGTCGAATTCGATGGATGTGGATATGTTATTATTGCATCGGAATAGGGTGAAAAATTCTCAAGAGAAATTTTATGTTTCGAAGATTTAATTGGGTCATCTTCATTCATATTGTTTGAATCAACATTATTAAAATCATCATCTGATTTAGAAATTTTCTTTTTTCGTTTAAATATATTATTTTTAAAAATTGAACTACTCTTCATCTTAGGTGAGTCATCTTTGAGCGATAAAAAATGTTGATAAGTAGGTTGGTATGAATATTTATCTTCTCCAAATGGTGGATCTAGGCAACCACCTATAAAAGTTAATTACTTGTTATATTATATGAGACCAATGTATCAACAGTAGAACGACTCTCCGGAAATTAAAATGAAATTATTATTTACACATAACAATCTCATTTTAATATTCAAACTCGACACTATTACTAGCTTTTGCCTGCGGCTGCACCCGGGTGATATTTTGACATCTGTGATATTCCATAGGTACCTTTTATTTTTCTGGGATAAAAATTTGCCTATTTCTTTTTCTGACCCACAAAATATATACATGCTAAAAATCAAATCAATTTGTTGCTCTGTTGCTTCGTGAAAGAGTAACAAACTAACAAGCACACTTTCGAATTTATAATATTAGTAATGATACTAAGGATTAGTAAGGATATTAAGTACCTGGCTTGCATTTTCCGAAAATATCCTTGGTTCTCTTTGAAAGAACTGGTGCTGTGTGACAATTATCAATGCTGATAGACTTTGGATTCTCAATATTTACATCTAACCCTGTCAAATTAAAATATTTCAATAAGATCTAAATTACGGTTCCAAAAACATTTCGATAGATATTTATTTACCTGGTGAAATCAAATTCAAATTTTGATTATGGCGTTTCTTATCAAATTCTGCTTCCATCAACATATTGAAATTCATGATGGTATGGTCACTGCTGACGAGCCGCACTCTCTCGGGTGATTCATTTTTTTGAACCTCCGCTTTTGTGTCTACTTTCGGCATGGATAAAACACCATGTCTTAAATCCGTACCATGTTTTTTTCTGACCCTAATCTTTACATTGAGAGGAGTCAACTTTGAAGTACTTTCAACTTGGTTACCATGTTGAGGAACTGCTACTACTTCAAAGGATAGGCTTTTAACTATCTGGTCGACTATAGCTTCATTATCCATTGCTCTGAAAATCTAAGTATAAGTCAACGCCATAAAAAAGACCGTATATTCAATTTATAATTATTATTTATTTATCTTAATACGAATTATGGCCATGATTTATTTTAACAACGCAACAAAAATATACCTAACACAATAAAAACAAACTATCCATCAAACACTATGGAGTAAACAACGCGATTACTTATAGTTTGTTTTTCAGAAGTACAGTATTTTAATATTTGTTTATTTAATTTAGTTTTTGAGTCATCTTCTAAACGAAAATTTTTGAATATCAATCCCATAGTTTCACATTTGTCTAGTATGTCATACAACATTATTTTTAGTGGCATTATTTCGGTTTCCATTTTTTTCTTAAAATCGGCTACCCTTACTTCAGGTAGTTCCCTTTTAAATGTACGAAACTTGTTTGGTTTATTACAAATGCCTATAATATCACTGATATCTTTGTTTCTTTCTTTACGACAATTATTGTCGAGTACTTCTTGTATTGTTACAGTTTCGTTAAACATTTTATGGGGTCGAGTAAATCTGTATGAAGCACAATATGGCGTTCTAAATGAAGTGTTCAGGTCTATTATATTCTCAATAGTATCAATGGAGTAAATTGGAGTAATGCTTAGTTTTTGAAACGAATTTTGTGAGTTTTCGTTATTGGTACCCGAAGATATTTCTGTTCCTTCCAAGTCAGTTTTACTTTCTTTGTATAACATAATTTTACTACACGATGTGCAGGCAATTTTGACATCAAAATCTTTAACGGCACTGTCAACATTTTTGATGAGTAACTGGCTAGTGCTTGCTAAAAAAAATAAAAAATAAAGAACTTAAGATACAAATGAAAATTAAAATAAATAAGTGTCCAAATTTATTGGCAAATTGTTAAAAATGTTGTGATAGCAATTTTGATCAAAATTTATCATTGAAAAAGTTAAAGCAAATTACCATCAACTTTTGTTACAGAGTAATCATTTATCGTTATATTTATATGTTCTACGGATAAGTCATCCAACGATTTTTCAATTACAGTAATGGCATCTACTTTTTTATCATCATTGTTATTAGTTTTGCTTAAAATAGTAACCGATTTCAACTCGGTGTTACTGTTTTTAGCATTGTGTTCTTCAGTATCTAATGTCTTGTTCAAAATAGTTACCGGTTTTAATTCGGTATTACTCTTTACAGCGATATTTTCTATAGAATGGAGTGTAGCTTTATCATATATGAATGAGTCACTGTTAATTTTGGTAGAATCACCACCTCCCAAACTATTGCATATGGATGATGTGGTGGACAATAAATCAACGCAAGAATGATAAACTTTTTCCAAATCATGATAACTTTCTTTAACACCCTGTTTCTTTCTAATGATCACTTTGTAAGTCATGGGCACGGTGTATTCTAAGAAGTCTGATTTTTGCTCCCATGTTATTTTCTCCAAGTTTTGGACGCAAGTCACGTCAGGTACGATTTCTAAACAACATTTTGAATCCTTCTTTTGATAATTTTGAATGAATGGAGAGAATTTTATTCGAAAACTAGCTGTCTCCATATTTACAAGAGAACAAAATCTGAAAATAAAATAATGAAAAAGAAAAGATTTTCTTTAAAAAAATAAAAAAAATGGTCGTGACCACGGCTGATGCGACTTTGTCGGAACGTCCGTCGGGATGAGTAGGTAATTATTAAGGTACACTAATCTCAAATTTCATTGCCCAGCAAGTCCCGTCATATAAAGCATCGTGAGCGTAGTTTAGAGGCCTAGAAACTTCTTTGTCCACCCCAAAAAAAATGATGTAGGAGCTGCCCACCCCAGAGGAATAAATCAATTTCAGGTGACACATCTCACGCATGATCTCTCCCAAACTAAGCAAAACTTAAGATATGGCTGCCAGAGATTGATATAGGTACTATAATTATAATACATATATATAACATAGATAATAACATCCAGACACAGAGCAAATACCTATATTCATCACAAAAATGCTTGCCCTGGGTGAGAATCGAATCCAAGCCTCCTTGACACAGTAGTGTTAGTAGGTAGTTAGGGTCATTAAGCACTGGGCCACCGAGGTAGTCCACCTCTGGGCCACCGCGCACCGAGGCAGTCAAATAGAGCAGCAGAATGATGAGTAGAGCCATAAAAACAGAATATATAAACTTACCGCTAGCAGAATCGAAAAGGAAAATCAACACGTTAGTAAACAACTTATAATTTCGCTTGTAAATAACTTACACAAAAAATTTCATCGAAGTTTTAATTTAAATATAAAAATTTTAAAATAATGTCATTAAAATTTTGAAAGTTGTGAACATATATAAGTTACTCTCTGGTTGTGAAAGAAAGAAATCAATTCTCTTTAGTAAAAACCTCAAAAACATCAAGGTGAAACAATGAACTAGGAATCGAATAGTTCATTGAGGTGAAATGGTAATACATAATGCCTAAATAGTTTTTAGTCGATACGTGACATGTCTATGATTTAAGCACCAGCTTTCTCTTTTCTTTATTTTATATTAAAGTGATATTAATTAATGTAATCTTAATGTAGAGCAGACAGTTTATTCAAATTTTCTTTTAAAATTAAAAATAATAATAATAGTAAAGATATATCGTGCATAAATAAATAAATAAAAACTATGATTTAATTACAATGAGTATTGGACCGCTTCATGTTTAAAGACTGAGGACTAGAATGTAGATAGTTATACTTCAATGGTAGACGTAACCTCTTTTCTCTAGATATGCAGACAAGTTTTACTTAATTTGTGGAAACAGATTCAGGAAGAGAGTGGGGCACTCAATGATGAGGGCTCTAGGTTCTTAGTGACCCATCGGCTATCATTGGCTCCAAAGGTTAAACACAAAGTACTCTGTGGTTAAAACTATAAAAAGCTTATAAAAGAGCCGGGGTTTAAGCAATCAATAAAAAACGCAGATGCTTAAGGAGGAAGGAATTAATATATTTTATACAATACTTTACTTGACTATATTAATTGCAGGGCATACCTAATTATAAGCTCGGTGTTCAGCCCTTGATATCATTTTTAATGTATCTTACTGTTTATTTACTATCTATAATATTGATCTGTGGGTAATAAAAAGAGCCGATTTATTGAATTTATTATTTTTAATTTTCAAACTCTCGCTACTTTACAATAGGTATTAAACCACCAATTTATATTTTTACAAAATTTCACGATATGCGAACAAGAATTTATTGCTTCTTAATTTTATGTCGCGACAATTACCTACTATAAAGAACATTATTTTTACATTAAAATAAATAAAAATGGCCACATCCAAATCCTAGCATTTTACAGAAAATACGATCACAGTTTTGTTTTAAAAGTAAGTACTTACACGCAGGAATTCTTAGAATTTATATTATGACAACTGTAAGTTTGTACAATAATTCCTTTTTTATTATAAATACTTATCTTCTTATTATTTAGTAAAGTAGCTTATAAGTATCAGATATTATGTCTTACTTACCTATTCGTTAATATTTAACAGTAAGCTTTACTTATTGTATGTTACGAGTACTATATGTTATTGTAAATGATACTGGCAGTTATAACTTAAAAATAAGGTTGCTTATTAGATTTTTACAGTTTTATAAACAAACAGTTGCTCTGAAAAGCTGTAAAGAGGAAGCCAAAGAAGCTCTAACTTCAGGGCTCTATTTTTTAACCGATTGCCTACTAGGACCTAGGAACGACACCGTGTAAGAACAGGAGCGTTACGTTACTGCGAACGAGATAGCATAGCATCTGATTATACATTTTTCAAGCGTCTCATAATTGACCTCCTGTGCTCATGTTTATGGCTAGAATACTAACAGTATCTCAAGTTTTATCGCCATGTTCATTATCATCACTGTCATTTGCAGCTTGTCCCAGGCCGATAAAGAACTTAAGTCTGCTTCCTATTTAACGCTAGTCTCGTCTTTGTCTTTCTGAATATCATCACTAGTGTTTTTTTATACACATTTGTTCGAGTGCTGAGACAAATTATGCCGGACATCCGATATTCGATTATAGTTATGTTCTTAAGAGCGTAATTCTAGAGCTTTATATTTTTACCCTCAACAAAAAAGAAGGTGTATAAAGTACTCGTATTTGTCTGAGTGTGGTGTCCAGCGTAGGTCCTAAACGAACGGTAGAATTTTGATGCATTTTTTGTTCGAATGATATAATCCAAATGGTTCTTAAAAGTGGTTGGTAGTTTTTTTTTTTAATTTCAGGCTTGTTTTTATGTACTAATTACATAGCGTTAGTAGTTGTGTTATAGTTGAAAACCTATCGGTTTTAACTCACCATCAGAATTCTTCATTTAGTTTGTTTTAAGCCCCCAGAAAGGATGTAAGTATGTAAGATTAGCGAATGTAGGTATCTCTATGTAAGTACAACACATTACAACATTTGCAACCCAGAGTTGTGTTTTTTCGGACTTGGTTTAGTCGCTGTCTTAATATAATTACATTTAGGTTCACTAATTTCTTTCGAAGTAATCTATACAATTTTCTTAGCGTACGACTAGATTTTTGAGATCATTTTGAAAGCCAAACATTAGCTTAACTTACATTAGTAGTTTTTGCTAACTTTCATTGTGTAAAGCAAAAATAAATGAACATAAATTAAATAAACTATTAGTGTTTTGGCATTCACACATTTTATGCAAACGAGATATCGTGGCCTCGTTACTAAAATACTAAGATAAAAGAAAGGAAAAATACAATTAATTGCTTATCGCCAACGTGAGTAATAAACATTTGTTCATTTTTGATTTCATCAATGTTATTTCAAGTTATATGCCACTTAAAGAATCAATCTTCTGAATTTCTGTTGGTACACTAAAATCGCGAAATGAGAATCGCCCGCTCCGGGAAGTTCAACCATGGAATGTATGGAATGCTGATTTTTTCTTTAACTACTGACTTCAGGGTTAATCCCATAGTGAAAGCTGTGCATAATTAATAATTATGGTTAGCACAATGACAAATAAATCTGAAAATAAATAAAACAATCTTTTAAAATAACAATACAAAACTTATTTAAAACTATTAACAACATTAATGCACAAGCGCAATAATCAGTAAAGTAAGTATTACAGGTACTATAGGTACTTTCTATGCGATAAAACAATTTGATTCGGCGCCATGACTAAAGGCAATTCTTACATCTTACAACCTTACTTACAACTAGGTAATTTGTACACGGTTATTATTCGAGAAATTAAAGAAAACTTAGCTGCTTATTTATATGGTACTTATCCATAATTATTTATATTGCATAATTGTCCCCACCTAACGACGCTCACCACGTCCTTACCATTCCTATGCCTACTCAAATTTGTAACTTCCATCGTGCTCTGATTCACCTTTTACGGCAAACTCATTCTGTGCGTAACCTACAATACACTGAAGACTGGTTGTATCATTTATTCATATCAGTTATTTGGATATTAAATATCTGGTCGATTTGTCTCAGGGTTATTGCCAATCAACGGGGCAAGGTGTTATGGTGGTCTAATAAGAGAACGCTTGCCTTACAAGCCTCAGACCAAATAAAAAAATAAAGACAGATGAATGACAGAAAGATGTTGTGAACAAACAAGTGAAGCCAACTAAAACTACGCCTCGCTGTGTACAGACAATTACACACACATCGACGTACAACTAAACTACGCTTTGGTTTGTCAGTCGAACTATGGCGGCGCAACACCGACGCACTCACAGATGTATAAAAAACTGGCCTCACTTGACTGTTCAATGACGTTCTCTCTTGATTTTTTTATTTGCTATGAGTTACAAGCATAAAAAATGCCAAGCCGATTCTTACAAGCATGAGTTGTGGATTCAACGCCGCGTGCCGGCCTATAAGTTCTGTAGAATTGATGTACGGATTTTCATCACCAGTTTTCGGTGAAAGAACAAATCGTGACTGTGTGACATCCTGAACGAATTCATTCCCAACATTCCTGAACAAATTCGATGCCTCATGTGAATTCATCAAACCGCACTATGTCGCGTGGTGGATATGGCCTAATATTTCTTTGTGGGGAGACCTACGTCCAGCGGTAGACTATTAAAAGGGCCGGTACAGTATAATTATAGTGTATGTATCATGTACAATTGTACATAGTAATAGTATTTAAAATATTTCAGCTATAGGTACTATTTAATTGCTGTCAGTATGTAATATTCTATTACTGGATCGGGTACAAGATGAATCCTCAACAAGTACTTAGGCTAAGGTACTCATCTTTAGAAATACCGACAAATGCGGTTGAAACGACTTTTCTAGTGGACACTTAATTTGGTCTCATATTTTAATCTTGAAAAATACCCGTGCTATATTTCAATTAAAATTCAATTTCTTTCAACATTTTGTAGGTTACGCACGAGATCTTACAACTATACAATAAGATTCTTTCGATGTCAACGCTGAATAGATACTTAAGTACCTGTTGTACTTGCCTACGGAACTTATCAACATGATTGATGACATTGGTTGTGAGTTGTGACCAAACACCCCGTACTGTGTACCTAGGTAATTTTTAAATTTTCGCGATTTGACCTCATTATTCTTTTATTAGTCTGTTCGTGACCACGACCGATGCAACTCGGTTGAAACGACGGGAAAAAATATTTAACTCATATTTTCATTGCTCGATAAGTCCCATAATGTAATGTTGGCGCTGTGAACTGCGATGATAAACGCATCCAAAGCAGATCAGAAAATATGCCAAGATTTAATATTAGCTATGACATCGAAAATCATCATATAATATTTCATCGTCCCTTATTCCATCTAATCTACTTACGAAACGAACCGAATTATGCACTGTACTGAAATCAGACTGTTTATAGGAGAGAGCTTTCATTCATGTTAACTTTATTAGCATTAAAAAAATGTACCCAACATTTTACCGCCACTTCCTTTCAAAGAAAGTGACTAGGTAGAGAGCAGTATTAAAATGAATATATGTCTAATTTTAAGGCATATTACTTTGTTGTGTGGGCTAAATATAGAAATAAAAACATGTGTATGTATTTCCTAATAAAACAAAGTATAAGTGTCTTATTATAAATTTTACATTTGTGATCAAAAAGTAGTGTATTATCCTTTTTGGAATTCATAATTCCTACAAAATAAGCCTTTGGCCCGTACCAATTTTCATAAATTCTCTCCAATGACTGACCATTTTGACGAAATAAAAATTATTATATATGAATATTTTAAAAATAAATATAAGCATGAGATCTACCTATCTAATTAGTGACTAGTAATAATGACTAGGTTTAGTTTTACTATATTACAAAATGACTAGAAAATTCACTCATCCATTTTCTTTTTAGCTTAAATATTTCTTAACTTATTTTTTAAAGCGACTATTCATCGGATTCTAAAAAACTTGATATATCTATCTATATATTAATACATATTTATGCCCTACTTTATATATAAATAAATTAATAACGATCGGTATTCCAATAAAGATCAATAATAGAAAAAACTAAATATCATATTATGTTGTAACTGATTTCTTTATCAGATATTCGATGCTTTTATGATACGAACTTGATAAAATGGCCACATATTTTAACGGTTAAAACAGAACTTAAGATTTTCTGAATTGGATGATTCAAGTCTTGGCCTTAGCTTTGAGGATTTCCCTATAAATAAAAATCTTAACTGATGTCACATAGTTCATCTAATATGAAGAGTAGGTATTAAACTTAATTATTTACTAGAGAAAATTTGGATTCAGTTTTAGTAATTTACATTGTAGTGATTTGTTTCATAATTTAGCCACCTTTAAACCGACTGAATGCCCTATTCTTTTAATTCAAAGGAGTTATCATATTTTTCAGTCATAATAATGTAGGTAGACGTACCTACCAGCAGAGTAGGTTGTGCACTGAGATCATTTCACAACAAAAAATGATATAGGTAGGTAATACTTAAGTCTAGAATTCCTGTTCAAGTAGCACAAAAAAGATGCTTTCGAGCAAGGCTCGATATTAACTCTCACATTATGTACCACTAATTTTATCAAAATAAACGTAAACTTTTAAAAATTAGATAGCAGTCTTTCTAATCTATATTTAGAACTTCATGACAACCGTCTGTTCTTGAAAGACGCCCTTCCCGCAAGCATCTTGTTGGAATGCGTTGATGGGCGTTGGCGGGGCTCAGGTGCACAGTCCGGAGTTGTCTACTAGCGATCTCGCGAGGACGTCCGCCGCCGCGATGTCGCTCACTTTACCCTCGAAGTGTCCTCGGACGTGGAACATGAACTCTGCTTTCCCGGTGAACTCTTGCCGGCACATGAGGCAGAGATGGTGCGCGTGCGTGTGTTGTCTTTCTGGCGTGTAGTGCGTGTGTCCGTGCGTGAAGTACGCGCCGCCTCCACCGCCTTCGTTGACCACGGTGGCCGTGGATACGGAGGCGGTGGCGATGTGCCCGTTCAGGATCTGTTGGTTCTGGTTGTGGTGGTGCAGGAGTTGGAGCTTCTCTTGGTTGGACAGGTGCACCTTTTCTTGTTGCTGTAAAATATGACACATGTCAGTTTAAATTATACCTAATATAACTGCAGTTTTTAGACGAAAGTGTCTTTCTTGCTTACAAGTACAATGATACTGCATAATAAAAAATGCAATTTTAGAACAAATCAAAGAGCAAGCAGATGCTATGTCGTGTAGGAAGATGCATTTGCTAGTCAGAAACCGGCTCGGAAGTAGACTCACCGACAACAACAACTCTTTATTAGACAACCATATAACATAAAAATAGATTATAAGAACAAAACAATACAATTAAATGGTTTCTAACTGGCGGCCTTATTGTTTAAAGCGATTTCTTCCAGGCAACCAAGTACGGATAGAAAATAGAAGTTGACAAAAATCGTGACCTTATCAGAAGAAGAAAACTAACACAAATGATATTTACCAAGAAATATATACTTACACACTACAAGAGACTATATCCACTATATTTTAAATAGGTTGAAGAAGGAAGAGAAATTCTGCCATTTTCCTATAAACAACCCACCTGATGTTGCTGTGTTGTTTGCTGAATCTTATCCTGTAACATCTTGTTATCGGGCAGATGGGACTTGGCGTGGGCGCTCCACTCGTCCCGCGTCGCGAACAACCGGCCACAGAGCTCGCAGGACCAGGAAACCACCATCCCCGCAGTGGCTGCAGCCACAGCCGTCGCGGCGCTCGTGTGGACCAGGTTCGTATTCTGTGATAAGAAAACTTGGTTGTATTCCATCCATCCATCAGCCGTAGGACGTCTACTGCTGGACATAGGATCCCCAATGGATTTCCAATAAGGCCGGTTGGAAGCTGCCAGCATCCAGCGCGTTCCTGCGATCTTAACTATATCGTCAGTCCACCTAGTTGGTGAACGTCCTACGCTGCGATTGCTGGTCCGTGGTCTCCATTCGAGAACTTTACGACCTCATTGGGCATCCGTTCTTGGAACTATGTGCCCTGCCCACTGCCATTTCAACTTGCTGATCCGCTGGGCTATGTCAGTTACTTTGGTTCATCTGCGAATCTCGTCATTTCTGATTCGATCTCGCATATAAACTCCTAGCATAGCCTTCTCCACAGCACGTTGAGCTATCTTGAGCTAATATATTCATATGTAAAAGCCCATATTTCAGTTCCATATGTCGTTGGTTGGTTGTATTGGTTCTGGAGAATATGGCGGATATCTTCTAAATCGTATCTACCGTATTGAATACACCGTTGTTGAATATAGGTATGTAGGAAGTATTAACGCACGCTGCCAACTCGCAGTGGGCTTGAGCATTTGGATTATTTTTAGACCTTCAAGGGTCTGTGGATGATCCAATTGCTTTTTATGTACCTAGTAGTAGTTTATGTAGTACCAACATACTGTATTCAACATAGTATGAATATTTCAGATCAGTCCTGCCAGCCTGAATGTTCTTCAATGTTGTGGAATTCGCAGTGGAGAAAGATCACCAGACCTACAACGTTTGCCCATCTAAATAAACTTAATAAATTATTTTGTGACTTTCTAAAATATTTGTAACGTATAATCTTAAGTTAAACACAATCCAGAGTAAAGATAAATAAATAAAAATAACAATATCCAAAAACTTTTAAGTGTCTGCCAACCATAGCGTACAGGGTTGAGATGATACATGTGAGGAAAACCAATGTTAAACAGAGCCATGGTGCACCGAAGAGATTTTTGCAGCTGATCATCAAAACAAGGAAGAAAGAAAGGAAGAAAGAAAGGAAGGAAGAAAGAAAGGAAGAAAGAAAGAAAGGAAGGAAGAAAGGAAGAAAGCTGAACGTTTACTTGAAGAACGGCCAATATGATGATTAGCAGAATGAAGTGGTGACGAAATTGCGGCTGTATTAGCAGTATCTAAACGATTGGCCATCCTGTCAAAATACTGGTCCAACGTGGCATTGAATGGTGCCGACAGACAGATAGCAATGCAGAAAGATATATACTATGATATGAGATACATGCTGTACCCAACTATGGAATACCTAATAATTCTTAAAGAATGAAAAAAATACTAAGTTTTCATTATTTTTACCGTTACCACAAGCTATGCGATGGTCGAAACTACCATAATAACATGAACTTGGAAATAAGACAAATTTTATTGATATTTTTTATAAATCAAAAGAAACACTTGTTCAAAAATAGTTACGTCTACAGTAAAAAATAATCAAAATATCTAACGGCATACAATAATAAAATTACTGTTAAAAAAAACAATAATTCTAACGAACTTACAATCTAAAAATTGATCTTAGACATTTCTTTGCCAACGCATTGCTGAAGAGACAATTTATAATAATTATTTAAAGAAATGAAATCCAAAACTGACTTATCGTTCAAAAAGAGAAAAAATAGTAAGAAAATTAACAACATCTAGAAATAATATAAACCGAATTAAACTTCTTCGCGATTGTGAAGTTAGCTACAAGCTACAAGAAATCCAATCTTCGCGCAACTGTCAGTCAGGACTGGGCTTGCACAGCTTGTAGCCGATAATTTTGATTTGGCTTATTTATAATATTATTTTATAATAATACTTAGTAACAAAATCAACTAGTAGGTATACTAGGTATGCGATAGAGTCAGATATTTGATGTTACATACTGACTTGAAAGTAACAACATGCCATCAACAAAAGAAAGTGTTCGCTACGAACCATGCGTTGAATTTTCATGTGATTTACCGAAAAGTTGTGTCCAGGTACCTGGCAGACTTGGATAGCCTGCTGGTGGTGCTGCTGCTGTTGCGCCACGGCAGCGATCTCCGCCTGACTCGGCTTCGTGTCTTCCTGCTTAGTTAGCTGCGGTTTCACATCGTCAAGTTTCAACGCTGCAAACATTACCGCACAGTAAGAACTAGCTCTTCACGCGGAGATGAACGATTGCCAGCTGTCTTTTTCAGCCATTGTCATTGAATGTATAAAATTACTGAGTGAGAATCATAAAAATGAATATGAAATTGTAAATTTTGAAACTTTTGTTGGGAGCAAGTTCCTACTAGAGTTCGACTAATTTTTCGACATTAAAATTCTCATCCCACTATTTTACATATCCAATGCGCAAAAACAGCTGACAACAGTAAATCTCCCGCATAAGTTTGGTTGAATTTGAAACAGCAATGGTTAAGTACCTCATAGCGCCATACTTACGTGGTATCGAAATGGTACGTTTACCTAGCGGTGCTATGTTCGAAGGCGTTACGTGTTTCAATTTGTTCATGTGTAGGACTAATTTATCTCTTCTGGCGAACGCTTTGTTGCACACTTCACAGACATAGGGTT